>JAAKBH010000283.1:665000-2101894 GCA_019776075.1 Amaranthus palmeri
TATTTCTCCCTGTATCCCTTTGAAATGCTCACAAGTCACACCCCTTTTACTTCGCCACATTTCTTTTTATAGAAATGTACTCACCACTTGCTTTGATTCACATCCACACAGTTTTTGTCTTTTTAATATCATCCCCACAAATCAAATATCCCCGTCTGTCATTAATTTTTGTGTCGTCTCCTCTTATTGCAAATTCAAAGAAGCAGAGGAAGTAAACACGACCTTCAAACTCCAATTCAGAAACAAGTTCAGCTAATTGTTTACAAGGGCAGTTACAAAGAAAATAAATCCCTCCTTGAACAAAAACTGCAAGCAATGATGAATATCATATTATATCAACTCTTAGCATAGCGTGAAAACAAAAACAAGGTCGCATTGCATCCCATGGCCGTGTTGGAAAGGTTTTCAATATAAACAAACCGATATTTCACGAGTTGTAAAGGTGTTAAACAACCGTGTCTTGAGACATATCAAGGGATATATCATATATTATAGTTTCGACGAATTTTTAGGTATTACAATACCACATCACTCTCGTTATCGCACCGCACTTTTACACTATGACTCTCAGTCATCAACCAATAAATTTACACCAATCAAATTGTTTAAATTATGAAATACCTTGATATTCTACATGTATTACGCATAAAAATCAAACTTACTAATAATGTTCAATGTATTTTAGAGCCATCTAATTTTTTCCAATCCATAAAAGCTCATCAACAGAAAATCCACAAGACTTCACATTTTAACTTCACCAACATTTAAAAAAACCACAATTCTCATTGTAAGAGCTAAGACCCATCATCAAATTTATCATTAAAAATCATCAAACACATGATGAATTCAGATCAATGAAACCCATGTCAAAAATCCCATCAGACATACCAAATGAAAATCACAGAAACAAAAGTTAGGTTAAAAACTAGCAAGAAATAACAGCTATTTCTAAGATTGCTAAAGATTGCAACTTTATTTAATCCCAAAAAGGAAAGAAAAAAAGAAACATAAGAGCAGTATAGTAGCATCTAATTAAGCGCTTGGAAAAACGAATGCTGACCTCTGCAATTTCCGACAATGGCGACGGTGGTGACCCAGAGGGTGGTGCATTTTTTTACCGGGGAATTAACTATTATTTGATTTTTCTTTTTCATACAGTAATTGAGTATATATTTACAATTGGAGTTGCATAATTGTATTTGTTGGATAAATTTTTTATGTGAGTGGTTTTTTTTTTTTTTTTTGAATTGCATGTGAGTGGGTTTTAGATCTATAGATGTTTAATTTAATATTATTTGGCAGTAAATATTATATTTAGTGGGGAAATTATACTTTTCGGTAGCAAATTTAAAGGAATAGAGAGACTGAAAAATTGTAACGTATTGTTTAAGTCTCCTAGATCGTTTATTTTATGAGAAGACAATCGATCAATGTAACTTCAAAAAAAAAAAAAGACAACCGATCAATGTTGCATTATAACAATCAAGCAATTTTACTTCAAATGACAATGTAGGCTTTTGGTTTTGAATAGATCGATGAATAATTAACGATTGGTGAATAATTAATAACTTATTTTGAAATCAAGTTTAACTAGCACTCTAGTGTTTAATCAAAATTTGATGAACCTTTTCACTTTTACATTTAGATGCTAAATAGTATACAATAAGTGTACATCAACTATACCCAATGCTATTAATATAATCCTATTAAGACTATAATGGCTTGAGATGGTTAAGACTTTTTTTTTTTTTTTTGAATTGAGAAGGTTAAGACTTAAGATATAACTCATTCTTTGATATGAGCATTTAGGACAATAAAGATGGCTCAAAATTCAAACCCCAAATAACGAAAATCAAATCTTATTTTAATCAAAACATATACAAACATTTCAGAAAAACTTAAATTCAATTCTCGTTGCCTCTCTTCTAGCCCATCTTTTTTCTCAACCTACCCTATCAAAAAAATAAATAAATATAATTTTTCAATCAATTGTGACCCAAAGGCCAAAACTATTAAACTTTGTAAAAAAAAAAATTGCATTTATTATTTATTATTTTCATTATTAGACCTTATGTGTTCCATAAACCCTTGACCACACAAAAGGGTATGGAGATATCAAACAAAGTAGTATTCCTAAACCCTTGTTCTTAGTTTTCATCCCATTCACAAATCTTGATAGTGACACCCAAAATCACAAAACCCATCTAATTTTTTGGTCATAAATTCAAAGATCAACACCATGTTAGTTATCCATAAGATGGCTACTGTTACTTCCACCATTTCTTTATCTCGTTTCTCCAATTACCTTCACTTTGTTTCTAAATCATCCTGTTCATCTTCATCTTCTTTCCCTTTTCTTAAAAATGTTTCTTCTAAATTCTCTGTTAGAGAACAATTCAATTGTGTTTCTTTATATAGAAGTAAACAAAATCAGTTCTGTACGACGGCTGTTGCGTCTCCTGAATCCACCCAAACTGTAGTTGATGATGGTAATAAGAAATTGGGGGAGACAAATTCTTTTTCTGAAGTTAGAATTAAATTACCCACCAATGAATCTTCTGAGAAGCTTTTGAGGATTCGTCATACTGTGAGTTTTAGTACTTTTTATTGTTTTATTTGTAGTTTTGTTTTGTTTTTTTTGAAGGGTAATTTGTGGAGAAATAGTGTAATTTTGAAATTTGTTGTATTAGTTTGAGAAATTTTGTTTGAGTTTTGGGTACCCAATTCCCAATTGGGTGAAAGTGTTAAAAGTTTTAAATGATTGAGTTTATTTTATTTTTGGTTTTATTTGATGTTCAATTGGATACATTTTGTGAAAGATGCAAATTTGAGATTATTTGATTGTTTGGCAATGGATTGAAAATTGGGTTTTTATTTTACATCAATTTTGGATATTAATCTCCCTAAAAAAAGGGTATTAATCTATCAATGTTTGGTTGGAACTTGCAATGAGTGTATTTTATTCAAAGTTTCAGGCTTTATTTAGTAAAATAGGTTAATGAGTACATATTTTTGTGATTCTAATTTGAGTTGTTGTTTGTTGAATGGAAATGAGAATGTGCTTGATAAGGACATAAGGTAAATAAAAAAAATGCTTGGATGTACCTTTATATTTGGCTAATTGGTTTGTGATCATCTTAAGCCTTTGACCTTCAATACATAGGTGAATCATTATGAGTTTATGAGTTATAACTTCTTAGCTTACTCTTAGGTCATGATAGGAATTATAATTTGCTTTGTTGGGATGTTCAAGGGGTTCTGACATTAGTGTTAAGATCAATTCTTCTCTATTAGTGTGGCATTGTTTTCCTCTTATTGGGTTCGTTTGGTTTGAACGACTTTGTTTTCAATGGAAAAAAATGTCCATTGGACTGGAGTGAAGCAAAGAGTATAGGGATTAGGGACCCTATTTTACTTTTTGATGTTTTGGAAATGGAGACGCTTTGTCAACCATTAGTAATGATAAAATAGGAACCAAAATTTTCGCAACAATTTAATGTTAATTGGTTTTGAATGCCTAACCAATGTTATCACATGAAGATATGTCACCAGTTGAGCTACACTTGACTGATGAACTATAATGTGTTTGTTAATATATGAGGCCGTGTTGCCCTTGGTGGTAGGGCACATTGAATGGTCGTAGAACCGCCTCTGTCACTGGAAACACCATTGTAAACTATATTTTTTTTGTTTGGTTCTTTGTAGAAAATATATGAGAGAAAGAAAAATGGTAAGAATTCAAAGAGAATGCATGGAGTAAGATTAAGTGGAAATGAGGAAAATCATTTTCCCTTTTTTGCAAAGGGAAAACCATTTCAATCTTACTATTTTTCATCACTTAAATAACTGTTTTCCAATCCGTTGCAAACCAAACATAGGAAAATAGTGAAATCACATTTCGTAGAAAATGTTTACTTTCCAACAAAAACACTCATAATCGTCTTTCTTCGTAAAAGTTGGTGTTGTCTTCTATGCAAATGGGTAATCTTATGTTTTTAGCTTCTTGTTTGTCAAGTTTATAGTGGTGTATTAATTTAGCAATTGGCATTTTAATCCGTTGAGCTGGTGTACTTTGCAGTGTGCACATGTGATGGCCATGGCTGTTCAAAAACTGTATCCAAATGCCAAAGTGACAATTGGACCATGGATAGATAATGGGTTTTATTATGATTTCGATATGGACCCTCTAACGGATAAAGACCTGAAGCAAATTAAGAAAGAAATGGTTAGTAAGGAATCTTTTTCAGTCAAATTCTTATCTAGGGAAATTTACCGAAGGAGTATTTATTTTCTCATCGTTTCATGGTACAGAATTTATTTCTTACATCATCTGTAGGATCGCATTATTGGTCGAAATTTGCCACTAGTCAGAGAAGAAGTTTCCCGTGAAGAAGCCCAGAGGAGAATAATGGCTCAGAATGAACCGTACAAATTGGAAATTTTGGACAGCATAAAAGAAGAACCCATCACTATTTATCACATTGGTCAGTCATTTAGCTGTTGGTTTGTCATCTTTACTACAGTATCATGTTTTAACCTTTTTAAGGTTCTTGTAATTTACTGCTATAAAGTCTAGTCTGTTTTATCTTTTATTTATATGCTCTATATACTTATAGGGGATGAGTGGTGGGATCTTTGTGCTGGTCCCCACGTTGAATCTACGGGAAATATTAGTAGGAAAGCCATTGAACTTGAATCTGTTGCTGGTGCATATTGGAGAGGAGATGTAAACAGGCCAATGCTTCAAAGGATTTATGGCACAGCATGGGAAAGTGAAGAACAGCTGAAAGCTTACATTCGTTTCAAAGAAGAAGCTCTACGGCGGGATCACAGGCGTCTTGGCCAAGATCTTGACCTGTTCTCTATTGAGGTATCTATTGCTTCTTTATCATGCTTGCTGATTTTTGAAGTACTCCAGAGGCTTTAATACAACGTATGCGTCGCCTGTAGTTTCACATTTTTGTTTCTTTTTCAAGAGAAAAATTATGTGCACTTCTTATTCATCTGAAGTTGAATATGACGTTTGCTACCATGGGTCAATCAGATATAACCTCTTTGTTAGTTTTATCATTAACAAGGGTAAGTTGCATATATCTGACCCTCCCGAACCCTACCCTAGCTGGGAGTGAGCATCAGGGGTAATAAAACGTTGTCTTATTTAGAAGGTTTCGTACATCTGACCCTAACCCCAAGGTAGGTTAAATGGGAAGGGAGTACAAGGGACCTTTTGGAAACGACAGAACTAGAGGTGGAGTTTTAATATAGGTCATCTATCAATCAAAGTTTTGAAATTTGGGGATTGTAAATTTGTTTTTCCGTTCTCTTTCTTGATAACATTTCTTCTATTGTCACTAATAAAATACCTCTAACAGCAAAGCTTTTGGTCTCGTAGATTGGTATGATTATCAATAACAATTTTACGACTCAATTTTTAAACAGTGACCACTGACCACCCTCTATGAGCCAACCACATAACAAAGATAAATATAGGAAAATTGGCTATAATCTATATATTTATCCCTTACTGCCAATGTTGAAGCTTAGTTATATCTTTTACATGGACGACTAGATTCATCTCGTTTTCAATTTTGGGAAATAACAAAATGTAAGCACTTTGGTGCAAACAATGAAACCAATCTAGATGATACCACACAAATAAATATTACATGATACCATAGAAAACACTTTCGGATAGTTGCAGGTGCCTCTTTCTTTGAAGACCCTTTTGAGCTGAGGGACTCTTTGACCGCACTCTCCTATATGGGTATGAGTTGTCGTCTATCTTCTCCCCAGGCCCTAACCATAATTTTGTTTATGAGCGATACACTGGGTATGATGATGATGATGATGATGTTATCAACTGACTGCACTAGGCTATTTCCCATGACTGTTCTTGTAGTTGTCTATCTCCAGAGTAGCTATTTGTCAAAATCTTTACGGACTGAACTACATAAACAAGTTATTACTTCTTAGCACATATTCATTCATGGTAGAAAACCGAAATGCATGGAAAAAGAGAATCCATGTAGACAACTATCAAAACTTGTATATTGGTTCATGTAACTGATATCAATCTTTTGAGATTAAGGCTCTGGCATTGTTGTTATTGTTGCGTAGAGGAGTCAATTTTTTCACCATTGTCAAATACTTCAGGTGACTAGGTAACAATTTGTGACATGTACAGGATGATGCTGGAGGAGGATTAGTTTTCTGGCATCCAAAAGGGGCCATTGTGAGGCACATTATCGAAGATACGTGGAAAAAATTGCACATTGAACGTGGATACAGTCTGCTGTACACTCCTCATGTAGCCAAGGCAGATCTATGGAAAATAAGTGGTCATCTTGATTTCTACAAGGAGAATATGTATGACCAAATGAATATCGAGGATGAGCTTTATCAGTTACGACCAATGAACTGCCCGTACCATATTTTGGTTTACAAGAGAAAAATGCACTCTTACCGGGATTTTCCGATCAGGGTTGCCGAGCTTGGAACAGTATATAGATATGAGTTATCCGGAAGCTTGCACGGTCTTTTCCGTGTTAGGGGTTTCACTCAGGTATGAAGTCTCGCTGTAAATTCCTCTTGGATTTTACTTTTGTTGAAATGCTTACTAGTATTTCATATACTTTAGCTTTAGCTGTAATTTCTATATTAACTGTTGAATATGTGGCTTGGTTTAACTATCACAGGATGACGCCCATATATTTTGTTTAGAAGATCAAATAAAAGACGAAATAAGGGGTGTTCTCGATCTTACGGAGCAAATGCTGCTTCAGTTTGGTTTTGACCAATATGAAGTGAATCTGTCTACAAGGCCAGAAAAAGCAGTGGGAGGAGACGATATATGGGAAAAGGCTACTTCTGCTCTTAGAGATGCTTTAGATGATAAAGGCTGGAGCTATGAAATTGATGAAGGTGGGGGTGCGTTCTACGGTCCGAAAATTGATCTCAAAATCGAAGACGCACTTGGAAGGAAATGGCAATGCTCGACAATTCAGGTAAAAACAAGAAAACCTTCGGTTTTAGAATCCAAAATTGGGGTGCGTGTGCATTTTACAAGGGGAATTGTTTTGGTGCTTATGTTTCCACGACCTCCTCATCTTTTTTGATAAGAGTATAGTCTGTCGTCATCCAAAACCTTCTTAATCCCTGACCGTAGATTCTATGAGCAGGATCAGTGAAACATAATTTGCTAGTTGGTTCGCCTTTTGAATGCGCAATTCGCTCAAAATGGTTCAAAAAAATCCTAAAACCGACCATAATTCGCTTTTTTCGTTTCGCGATTCGCAAGGCTGATTAGCGAATCATGTGACACAGAGCGGGATATACCGAATAGATGGTCTTAGAGCAGAATGAAGTGTCCATGTGGAATTTGCATCTGTGATTAAATTTGCTAAACAGTGTTTCAATGTTAATCATCTCAGGTTGATTTCAATTTGCCGGAGAGATTTGACATTACGTACGTGGACTCAAATTCAGAGAAAAAACGACCCATCATGATCCATAGGGCTATACTTGGATCATTGGAGCGATTCTTCGGTGTTCTTATAGAGCATTATGCTGGAGATTTCCCACTATGGCTTTCTCCTGTACAAGCTCGGGTCCTGCCTGTAACCGACACACAGGTCTAAAACTAACATTATATGCATATGTGCATTTTTATTTGAAAGCGAATATTTTCTTTCGTCTTACCTTCACTGTAACTATTTCCGCAGCTTGAATACTGTTATGAGGTCGCCAATTTACTCAAGACGAATGGTGTACGTGCTGAAGTTTGCCATGGCGAGCGCCTGCCGAAGCTCATTAGAACTGCCGAAAAGCAGAGAATCCCTTTAATGGCTGTTGTCGGCCCTAGAGAGATGGAGACTCAATCGGTCACCGTACGATCCAGATTTGGTGGAGAACTGGGCACCATGTCAATTGACGAGTTTAACTGCAGAATTAAGAAGGCTGTTGAGGACAGAAGCTCATTCTGACATTCTCTATTGGAGCTGAATAGACTCGCATTTACGAATCTCGTTTGGTTCGCTGGCTAAATTTTTTTACGAATTGATTGGTATACTCTCTGTCTCTCTGATTTTGCCAGATTTGTAAGAATTTGATTATTAATTTATAGTTACCGAATAAGATAGAACAAACACACGGGTGAAAGAGACGAGTGAATAAGATTAAAAGGTAGAATGCCTTTGCTGATGAAGTTAAAAACGAAACATTAAGAATATCACAAGACGGAACATAAAGTTCTCGAATGGGACTATTTTATGAATCGTTTACGACTTTAAAATTCTCGAATGCGAAAACCTTGTATGACGTGATGTGACGATTCAACTCATTTGTACCGATCAAAAACCGTAAAATGTTAGATTCAACGCCGAATTATGAGGATGATGAAAGTAAATTCTTCTTAAGGTTGCTCACTTGATCATGATTTGAAGTTGTCCTCACCAAGGTGAACTAAGAATACTATGTTTAAATATGAGCTAATGTTATATGACCATTAAATCATGAATTAATTGCAAATTACAGTTTAATGCTTTTGTAAATTATAGTCTTGATGTTTTTTTTTTTTTCAGAATTACAGCATCCAAAGTAGCGTTTTGACCAGTATTTAAGTCAAGTGATCGGTTTTGTATAATTTTACTGGTTGACCTTACTTTGTACCTTTGACTTTTCTTCTTCCTCTTGACTTGACATGGCCACATGGGTAGGCCGTAGGATAACATTTAACCCATCCCTTAACCTAAACCTTCTCTTTTCCTCCTCTATCAAACATTAAGACCGTAATACACAAAAAGGTAACATTTTCTTCATCTTTTAAGCAAAGAATAATTTTACCCAAAATTATTTAAAAAATCATTTAAATTTAAAAATTTATGTTTTTAAAAAAAATAATTTCAGTGTATTATCTAACCAAACTGAGAAAAAGATCACCTAAATTATTTAAAAGTATTTTTTTAGCAAGAATTGGTTAGTAGTTACGCATTAGAGCCATATATATGTCAATATTAGTTAACATGCCAATTGAATTTGTAAATAGTAGTTGACCATTTGCAATTGGGAGTACAGTTCCATTTATTTTATTTACAAGCAATCTCAAATATTTATTATTGAGTTATAAATTTAAGTGATTTAGTTTCAATTTGTTTTTTTATTCGTTTAAGATTGAAAAATTTATGTATAATAAGCAATTTTTATTGAAAATGATGAAAATCAAACCTCATCATAAGCGTGAAATAAAAGATCTTCAATAACTAAATCAACTTATAATTCTCTATATGGGTTTATATATAATCAAGTAAACAATTTTTTTTTGTTATCTAAATTTAAAGCCCTATTTCATTTAAATATAATAATTTTCTAATCAAGAGAATAAATCTAGATCATCAACATAGTTTTTTATTTTATGACACTTAAAAAGGGAATCTGAGATCATGATATCACTTTATATATAATATAACAAACTTCAAACATTTCTTTAATAATTTGGAATTATCAATTAATTTTCAACATTGAATGATTTAGATGGCATAATTACTTCAAACATTTCTTTAATAATTTGGAATCATCAATTAATTTTCAACATTGAATGATTTAGATAGAAAAAATTTTGGATTCTCAGAACGAGAGTTTTAGTGACTGCAATCTTATCACTTTTAATAATAAGTGTATCTTTTGACATATGCCATTATCTAATTCTCTCTCGACGCTGATTATAATTTCTATAACAGAGAATTATTCAATTTGTTGATCAATTGACAATAATAATAATAATAATAATAATAATAATAATAATAATAATAATAATAATAATAATAATAATAATAATAATAATAATAACCTCACAATTCACATTGTTGAGGTCACCATGTTTTTGTATACACTCATATATCCTATTCAAAATTTTAAGTTTACTTACTACCTTTTCTCAGCCATTAATTAAAAAAACAAAAGTCTGCTATATTTGCTAGTTAATTTATTGCCACTCAACAAAGGAAAATTCTCTCTTAAGAATATTCTTATGCAAGACGTATTTTTTTAATATAATTGTTTAATGTTAATGTAGTTTTCTAAATATAAAAAGGGATGCTCACTTTTTAAATTGTCAAAATATTTATTTAACTTGAAATTAACTAGAAATTCAACTAAATTAGTGGGTTATAATTTAAATATCTTGAGTCGGAACCTAAAATATACAACTTGATGTAAAGAATGAAAAAATTTAAAAACCTTTTATGCTATGTTTGGGAATGAGAATTTCATTAGAAAATATAGATTTGACTCAAAATTAGTGTTTGGCAAATACCAGAATTTCAAATTTGGATTTGAGTCAAATCCACAATTGTTATCAAAATGATTTAAAGATGAGGATTTGAAAATGACCTCCCAAATCTTGTAATTCTCAAATTCTACATTCATGAATTCATAATTGAAATCATTAATTTGAAATGAAATGCTAGTTCTCAAACACAACCTTAACTATTTAGGTGAATTCGTATTTGATCAAACAAAAATGAACTTTTCAATGATAATCAACTTTAAATCCGACCTGATCCGTTTGACCGTTTTAACAAGTCTACTATTATCTAGTTCCCTAGCTCTCATGTGATGTATATAAATAGTACATAACTTGTACAAAAATTATGCCTCATCCACCAACACAATTAATAAACATGATCATGCCTTCAAATTCTCGTGTAGCCCTTGTGGCTAGCCCTGGCTTAGGCCATTTGATCCCAATTCTCGAGCTAGCCAAGCGCCTAGTAGCCCATCATGGGCTCTACATAACCATCTTTGCGATTACCCCTCATGCCCACCAGGCCGAACATGAGCTGCTTAGCTCGGTCTCTTCATCGAGCCAAGGCCTCATCGAATTTGTGATCCTGCCCACTAAAAAACTACACTTTCCACCCGATTTAGGCATCTTATCCCGTCTATTAGCCATGTCGAGGACTACTTTCCCGGCCTTACGATCCTTGATCTTCGACATGAAACCCGAATTCATAGCCATGATTGTTGATTTGTTTAGTGTGGAAGCTGTTGATGTAGTGAGGGCAGAGTGTAACAAGAAAATGAAGTATTATGTGTTCATTGCTTCTAATGCTATGTTTTTGTCCTATAATTTATATTTACCTTATGTGGATAAAAGGGTGAACCGGGATGAACCGTTTTATATTCCTGGTTGTGAGCCTATAATGGGTGAGGATTTACTTGAATTGACGTTTTCGCCCTCAGGGCCGGGTTACTTGGATTTTGTGAGGTTAGGAGTTGAAATGACGACTTTCGATGGTATTTTGGTAAATACGTGGGAAGATTTGGAGGCCAAGACGATTCTTGCGTTTAGAGATGAAAGTTGTATGAAGCTGATTGCTAAAGCCCCAGTTTATCCTATTGGACCATTGATAAAAAAGTGTAAGGATGTACCGATGGGGTTAAAATCTAAGCTAATTAAGTGGCTAGATTGTCAACCTAATGAGTCGGTTGTTTATATTTCATTTGGAAGTGGTGGAACCCTATCATGTCAACAAACTATTGAATTAGCATGGGGTTTGGAGTTGAGCAAGCAGAGATTTATTTGGGTGATTCGACCTCCAATAGAAAATGATGGAGCCGCTTCCTTGTTTAAGCCCATGCAACATGTTAGTGATGGTTTAGATGAGCTACAAATTTCTAAGTATTTTAATTTACCCGAGGGATTTTTGGGTCGAACTAAAGATATGGGTTTAGTAATACCTAAGTGGGCCCCACAAGAGGATATTTTATCACACCCGTCAACTGGAGCTTTTGTTTGTCACTGCGGATGGAATTCCACCTTAGAGAGCATTGTAAATGGAGTGCCAATAATCGCATGGCCTCTATATGCAGAGCAAAATATGAACGCGACTATGCTAGCAAAATATATTGGTGTTGCTATAAAGTTCCAAATGAAACAACCTAGCAAGAACATACTAAGAAGGGATGAGATAGCAAAAATGTTGACAAGGGTGATGGTGGAAAAAGAAGGGATAGACATAAGAAATAAAGTCAAAGAGTTGAAGGCAAGTGCAAATAATGCCTTAAGGGAAGGTGGATCGTCTTATGATGCATTATCTAAGGTAGTGCAAAACATTGTGGGATGAATTTTGCTTATTGTGAATATGAATTATCTGTTTGTTCTATAAAATTTACTTAAGATCTGGTGAAAAAATCAAAAAAAAAAAATGATAGGATAAATCTGTAAATAAAATGAAATTTTAGTTAAATATGTGAATAAGAATTAAAGAAAGAATAAAGATTATGAATAAAACTAAAAATAAGACAAATTTAATGGAATAAACTAAAACAAAAAGTGGGCATATTTTGTGGAACATAGGAGTATCATGTATATAATCACTCTTTTATTTGTGTATATTCATACCTAACGTTTACACCAATAAATCATACAAATTCTACACATAAGTTACCATCTCATATAAAATAATGAAAATTTCAAGAATTTTTTCAAAAACATCTTATAATTGTTTTTAAATTACATTATATAAACAAACTCTATTTAAATTTGCACAAATTCTTAAAAGAGACGGTCTCATGAGGTCAAATTTATTTGGTTAACCCAATATACACTTATAGTCACTTCCGATATTTAAGAAATTATCTCATAAAAACCTTAAGATATAATATAAAGTAACTTTAAAGGTTCGCTAGATACCAAATTAATAAAGTCAACTCAAAAAGTCAAATACAAAACTCGACACATACTATATGCTTATACCATTTAAAATGACTAACAACTATTAAAGGTTTGACGAGTTTTTTAAGTCATCTGCAATCTAAAATCAAAAATAGAAAAATGTCAATCATAAAAGATCAAACAAGTAGATTCATAAACAATGAGAAAAGAAAGACACATGAGTTTGAACACTACTCCCTCCGTCCCCATATAGTTTGAAGCAAAGAAAAAATTAACGTTTTTTTAAGAAAAAGGTAAATAATAGTAATAAATGATGAGAGAGAATGAATTGCGTGGTTGAAATTAAAGAGAAAGTTAAAATGTATGTATGAGATTAAAAGGAAATGGTAGACCATAGTCCAAAAATAGAATTGATACAAATTAAGTGGGACGGACTAAAACAGAAAATGTTGCAAATTAAATGGGACATGAAGTAAATTCTAGCCACATACTACAAATAAAGCATCATGTCTAAATAATCAAATCATAAAAGTAGGTGTGAATTTGACTATCCCATTGTAGAAAATGACTTGTTGACTACCCACTTTTTTTTTTGAATTATGTTGACTACCCACTTTATATAAGAACAAGTGCATAATTATGTTATAAACACAATCAATGGAAATAATCCTTACAAAAATTAGCATTAGGCCATTCAAAATCACAGATGTTGATGATTTTATTATATGGGCAGGTGATGATGAAGTGCTTAAAAATCTAAGGTGGAAAACCATAACTTCCAAGGAAGAGGCCTTGGCATATATCAAAGATGTTTGTATACCACACCCTTGGAGGAGGTCCATATGCATTGATGACCGTTCGATTGGGATGATCACGATTTATCCCGAATCAGGCGATGACAGATGTCGCGCTCACGTTGGATATGCTGTTAGTAAGGAGTATTGGAACAAAGGGGTGGCTACAAGAGCTTTAAAGCTTGCTACTAATCAAGTGATTAAGGATTATCCTGAGTTAGTTAGACTTCAAGCTTTGGTTAGTGTGGAAAATAAGGCATCTCAAAGGGTGTTGGAGAAATGTGGGTTTTTTAATGAAGGATTGTTGAGGAAATACACCTATGTTAAGGGGAATTTGAAGGATATGTTTATGTTTAGTATTTTATCAACAGAGTTACCGTCTATCGATTGATAATTGGGCTGTCGTATGTTATTTATTTGGATGTAGCCACTTTGCTTGTCAATTGTCATATTATTGGTCTGTTGGTTGATTGACTTTTTTGTGGGTATGTTTTGATCAGCTGTAAGTGTTGATTTTTTAGTTGACTTGTTTGACCAGTTGAATGTATTATTTGTTTTTATTGATTTCTAAGCTTGTTGAATAAGCTAGCTGTTTATGAGATATTTTGTGAAGTTAGATATTAACTGTTTGTTATTTATTAGAGTGTAAAAGTGACTAACAAACCAAACATTTTATTTTAATTAGCTACATGATCTTCAAGTATGAAAATTTGGAATGCTTGATGCAATGACTATTGAATTTACACATCTTTAAAATCTAATAAAATGGAGTTCTACATGTTGATGAAAAAGTATCTTATTTATTTTAGCTTTGATGTAATTCTCGTTCTACATGATCTTCAAGTATGAAAATTTGGAATGCGTTGAGGAATCTAATGATATCTCCCCTCAAACAAAGTATCTTGTCATTAATATAACCAACATTACACAAATGACTCATCTTACATAGCTTTAGAACAATCCTCCAAAGCAAAGATTCTCACAAAATGCCCTAATACAAGTGAGATTACTTTCTTGGTGTTAACCCTAGTAAACTATATGTATTTGGCACTCACCTTCCTCTAATAATGTTTTAATTCTCCTTATGTAGCCCTAAAACACTTTAGAATAACCTAGAACAGAATTGCTTAAAGCCCACAAAAAATTGTAACTAAAACAGAAGGCAAACTGATCGCGTACTGCTGAACTGCTCGGGTCGAGCAACCTAGCTCGTCAGGTCGAGCGGAGCTCCTGAAGTCAATGTGTTGCTGCCGCCTTAAGGCTTGACAGTCCCCATGATGCTCGACCATTCGAGCCCTCCTCAATGCCTCCTATTCTTAGTCCCTTGCCTTCACTAAAACACTCCAAAACATTCACCTTGATGACTTCAACAAGTGATCCAAATCTTAATCCTCCACAGCTCATGTCCCTCACATCTTCACTCTCAATAGTGCAAGACAAGGCATGACCAATCAAGTGATCAAATCCATCATTAAGGTAACGGAAATTGAGTCTTGACTCAACACCTAAAAATGGCACCTCGAGTTGGTGACTACTCACACAGTCCCACTGACATTGAGACAATAGCTTTTCTATGCCAAATATGGCATTCTCAATGGACACAGGAAAAACGAGTATAGCATCCTTGATTCACAATTGTCAGCAAACGCAGTCTGCCACTCATTTGACGATGTGGAATCAGAAGTTTCATTTCTGTCCAAAACCACAACACTAGGTCACACTAACAAAGTTTCTTCAATGATCATGATTTCAGAAACTGTAAATAGTCCAAATCAATTCCAGACAGAGTTCATACAAAACAAAAAAAAATCGAAAATTAAAAATAACTTCATTCAGAAAACTATCCCAAATTCATCAATAATACCACCAAAATGAGGTCAAAGAACACAAAAACATAAAACACTTAGGATTGAGCATTAATCAATTCATGTCAAAAAAACTTATTTTTCATCAAAATAAGGAACAATTAAACAAGAGTAACTCACCCAAAACCGGCGTGCCGCGTGCCAATACCTCACCAGAAAGGCAGAAACCTCCTTATCTCTTCCATTATCAATACAATTAGACTCTCCCAAACTCAACAAAGTGGCGTCACGAATCTGAACATTCTCCGAATGATTTCGCAAATCAGAATTGGAAGCACTAATCGCCAAAGCAAGCTACATCTCAAAATCCTCTTGAGACGATAAATAATGTCCTTGACGAAGATGATACAGATTCTCGACTAAATCACCAACAGCAGCAGAACCTCCATGATCAGCAGAATCCTCTTATGGAGCTTTTTGAGAATGTGCTTCATTTTTGCTGCTGCTGGTTTGAGAAAATTGTGATCTGGGACTGGGAGATACTTGATTTGGGAACGTTTTTTTTGATTTTTTTCATTTTTTAGGCTATTATGTTTGAATATTTGATCATTAAATATGTTAATGTTTTTATTTCTTATGAAAATAATTATTAACCTGAAATTAATCCCACATTATAATACTTGTCATTATTACTAAATAAAAGTGAAATAAACAAACAAATTTTTATTATTCTTTTCATCATCTAATTTATTTCAAAATTATTAATTATCTAAATAATCAATAATCTAAGAGTATAATGAAACAATAATTTTTACATTTTTATATATATTGTCATTTATACATTTATTGAACTTTAACCCATGTGCCAGAACTTGGTATACCAGCATGAACAACAAATAACAAATAATATCCGGGAGGTGCAATATTTGCCGTTGATGGTCCTAAAATTCCTACATTATACATCCCTGATGAAACTTCAGAAATCCGCAGCAATCTTAAGATCACCATCCTTTGATTCATAGCTAATGAGTGTGTCGTAAACGAGGGCGCGATGATATGTACATACACGACATCATCGGCGTGATATTGTTGCACATCGAATGTGACCGAAAATGGTTGTTCATAACCTAGAATTTGGTCACTATATATAATGTTAGGCCTTGAGGGTGCATATTGAGTTGATAAATAAGGTGGTGAATACGCTTCTAAACTTAAATCGGTAGGATATTCCACATTAGTAAAATTGTAGTAGATATGTGGGTTACTTCCCCCTACTAAAACTCGTCCATCCGGTAGTAGAACAACCGAGGAATGGTACAATCTAGGCCTCGGTGATGGACTCATAACGTAAAATCTCTTATACATGTCTTCAAATGGTTTATAGATCACTGGAGTCATGACGGGGTTAGCAGCATTTTCCCATCCAGCAGTGCCAAGTTCCGCGCCATTTATAATAAGTATATCACCACTTGGGAGTATCAACATATCACCCATAACTCGTGCTTGTGGCATATCCTCCATTAACCAGCTCGGGTTTTCATCATCGACTTTCAAACGTGCACAATTATGACTAGCATGTACAAATGACCTATTTACAATTGCTTGTGTAAATGCACCTTGTTGGGACCCACCACATATCATAATCTCCGCCTTAATAGGCTTATTTTCATCGATAGGTAAGATTATTGAAGAGCCGGAGCTAGGGTAATTCCGAGGAACACCATCCGAAATGGGTGGGAACTCTCGAACAACATTGTTTTGTGTATAGTCTAATATTATAGCACGAGTATTGGCAAATATGAACAAATTACCGTTAGGAAGTAGGTGCACAAAAGGGTACAAATTATTTTCCTCGTAATCTCGAGTTTCGACTAGAAAATTAAGCCAAAATGTTGTCGATGTAGACGTACTAGAATGATCATCGGAATTGATTTTCGGAAAAAACTCGTAGTTAAAAACTCGTCTTCCACCGACTATAATGATACGACCATCGGGTAATATTTGATTAGTTGCATACCATCTACGTTCTAATAAATAACGTGGAAACTCAATCCAATCACAATCCTTGTCATCGTTACACGGTGTAAATGTACGTACGACGCGATCTCCGTCGTTATATCCACCTGTTTGGACTAATGTACCATCGGGTAGAACAGCACCTAAACATGTAGGAAAAGAACGTAAAATTATTATAAAATATTGAGTATTTATTGGAATAATTGGGTCAATTTCGTTTAGGTGTTTCGAGTTGATTTAAAATCGAATTTGTATTTAAGTTTATTTTTATATAATTTTAAATTCATTTTGAAATCGTATCAAGTCGGGTTAAGTTAAAAAGTCGAGTAAATATCGGTTCATTAGGTCTATTTTGAACATCTATATAATTATTATTGTAATTGATTTAGGAAAGAAGTTAGAAAACTGTTAAAATATTATTAGCTTAAACTTTTGATTATGTTGAATTTTCGACATGAGCATATCAAAAGTCACTATGACAAAAAAATCACTGGTCGAATCTCATTTACCCTTTATTTTAACTTGATTATTAATTAAAAGTCATTTATGATGAGAAGGGATTGTCCTGCATTCATATTTCTGGCCCGAATAAATTAAAGGGCTCTCATATGAAGAGATGAGACACGACAAGTTAATATTTATCATATTCTAGAGTTTGAACTATCAGATTAAACTTTGGACGTGACAAAGATCACTGTACAAATCTCATTATACAAAACTTTATATCATAGTGAAATATTAAATAGTATATATGGGGAGAGGCATGTGATACATGCACACTTAATTCTAGCCTAAAGGATGACATGTGAGGAGACAATTTAATAAATTAGGCAACATATATATTCTAGAGCTTCAACCATTACCTGAAGAACACCATGTGTCAGTATTGACCATCAAGGGACGGACCGAGTTAGAACCGATGTCGTATAACACCGAATGAGCGGTGCAATCGGTTTGGAGGACAGTGTCGGAGGGGTCGTGGCGACATCGACCACCGGGTAAGGAGAGGTTAGACTGGCCAAAATCAGTTCTATCAAACATAATGACCTTATTGTTATGTAGAAGTTGCATGTGCATGGCTGAAATACCTATATTTTCTTGTAAGATTCTCCATTCGTCTAGACATTTTGTTGGAGAAAAAGAGGTAAAAAGTAAGGAAACAAGAAGAAAGAAAGTGGGCATGATTATGGTTTGGTTATTACACATTGATAAGTAATCAAGTGTTTGGAAGTCTATTGGTGAAAATTTTGGTAGGAAAAAGTTGGGATTTTAGTAGAAAGAATTTATTTTGATGGAATGAACAAGTTGTGATTCATATATAAATATAAATATCTTACGTCATCATGTCTATTGTATCCTGTTCATAGGGTATGAGTAGAGTCTAGGGAGGAAAGCAAAACAATCTATACATATGGAAGATGCGGTTGAAGAGTTTCTCGGCTCCAATAAATATAAATATTTTTTGTTAACATAAATTCTCAAATGAAACAGTCTCATGGTAAGACTGTCTTTATTGGGCTAATTTAATATACGCTTTTGGTCTTATATAGTCTCTTACAATTTTAAAGTAACAAATTATAATGTTAAAGCGATTACTTTTAAGTCTTAAATTGATTACTTACGATCTAAAAATGATCGATTGTAGAAATAGGCTGATTGTATGAGTCTGTTTTATGGTGAAACGGTCGGATAGAAGAGGAGGTATATATTGTTAAAGGGTGTAATATGAATATCCTTGGATTAGGCTGGATAGAAGGATAGGAAAAAAGATTATTGCACCAAATTAAAAGAATATGGTACCATAAAACCTGCTTGTTTGCAGAATTAATTAGCTAACAAGTCCCATTTTATTTTACACAATATGAAATCAAGAAACAACCTGCATCCTGATTTTACCGGATCATATTTAATTTATATATATAATCTTTCTATTTTTTATTAATTTTTTTAAAAATTGTATAAAATTATACTAAGAACAAATAGTTTTAGACTAATTTTTCATTTCTTTATTCCCATCAGAGGTTTTTAAAACAGACTCGACGACAAGATATTTATTTTAGTGCCGTTCCAAATAATTTCTGGGCCCTAGATGAAAAATAAAAAAGCTGTCATATATGTTAAGTTTCAGTGTAATTTGTCTAACATAATTAATATTATCGGTAAGTAACAGAGAAAATCATCAATCACTAAAATTACTAATTAGTCTAATTTTCAATAATTGTTTAGTGTAACAAAATATTTGATAAATTTTTTTGAAATGAAAATCATTGATATTGAATGAAAGAATATAAGCCAAATGTAAAAGCATAATATTGCTTAGAAAATCTCTACAATTGCGCCCTACCTATGGGTTACTCTTTCCTTGTCATGGAATTATCTAAATATAAAAATCAATTAAATTCAAATTAGCGAAACATGTAAATTAAAGAAACATATAAAAAATTTCAATAATATTTAATTTTCAAAACAAACATAACATAATTCTTATTGCTTTTCATTACGATAAATATATAAGTATTGAGTTATATTAAAAAAACATTGTTTTTTTATTCAAAATGAGTCAGAAACAACCACCAAGGCCTTTAGAAGATCAAGAAGAATTTTTCAAATACGGAGAGGTTTTCTCAACCGTTAAGCAAAAGCTAGTTCGAGAGGTATTTTATTTTTCCTTATATATTTTCACAAAACTATTGTTTCGATGATATTTGCCTTTAGGAGGG
This sequence comes from Amaranthus palmeri, assembly GCA_019776075.1. Lineage (NCBI taxonomy): Eukaryota > Viridiplantae > Streptophyta > Magnoliopsida > Caryophyllales > Amaranthaceae > Amaranthus > Amaranthus palmeri. Next base: position 685,009 of record JAAKBH010000283.1, read on the forward strand.
AATGATATGAAGTAGTATTGTAATAATACAATAACAATGATGTTAAAGTTTGTAAGATTAAGGACTACTGTATACATTAAATCGAAAATCAAACAATAAATTTTTGTTATTTAACAAAATTATGAACATATCCAAACCTTTTTAATTCTATCAAATTTCATCTTATTATATCCGCAATTGATTATTTTAAAATTAAACTGAAATCAAATAATTAAACTATATAGGTCTCTCAACAAAAAGAAAATATGACTTTTTTATGCGAGAGATCCCTACTATTATTAAAAAAAGATTTAGAGATTTTATTTTTCATTATAAAGTAAGCGCTAAAATCTTAATATAGAGAAACCTAATGTTATTATACCCCCCTTTCGTTTCCATTACTCCCTTCCCTTCTTGCCCCTTCACTTTCTTCCTTTTCAGCCCTCCTAACTTGTTATTCAAACAAAGTGTAAAATTTTTCTCGGCCGGCTGTTATTAGCTCTTATATTTCGAATTCTCGTGTAAGACGGTCACTATACATAGGATGAATAATCCAAGTCCAAGTGTCCAACTAATAAAATTATTAGCATACGAACTCATTGTTTCAAAGTCGTCTCACCAAGAAACAGTCTCTCACAAGAATAACTTATATACTCCCTCCTATTTATAGAAAATGAGACATTTGGGTTTTGCACCAAAACCAAAACAGGGGTGGGAGACCACTTAAAAGTGAGTGGAAAACTCTCTTTTTCCATAAAGGGTATTGATATTTATGAGTTGTTGTGTTGTTGTAGTAAGGGTAAAAGAGTAAAAAATGTCACATTCTCTATGAATAGAAATGCGACATTTTCAGTGAATGGGTCATATAAGAAAATGTCTCATTCTGTATGAATAGGAAGGAGTATTATATATTTACGTATATTGCATGAATAACAGGCTGAATCTAGACATGGCTGTTGATTTGGTGTGTTGGATATGGATTGTTAGGCATGGTGTGTAAGGTGTAGTTTTGGCGAGGACAGAGTGTTCACATTAATTATTTTTTTCTCCGGATGGTGTATGCATAGACCACTTCTATGCTGTCTAGAGTGGCCTGTCTCTTGGCCCCCTTATCCAATGGCTTTTTCCCCTCGCGGGGTTTTTTATGCCGGCGGATTTGGGGTCCCCCAAGTTACAGTGTTTTATTTTCATTAATATACATATTCCCAATTTAAAAAAAAAAAAACAGGCTGAATCTAGAGGTGAAAATAGAGAGAGATCAAAAGAAGAAGCAGGCACAAAATCAAGAAGGAAAGAAGAAAGAGCAGTAACAATAGTGGAAGCACTCCTAGCAACAGTAGTGACAGCAGGAGACAAATCAGTTGATAGAAGTGATGCTGCTGCAATTCAAGCTGCTGAAGTTAGGGCCACTGGTCAGACCAACATTATGCCTGGTGGACTTGCTGCTACTGCTCAATCTGCTGCCCAAATTAATGCTAAACCCACCACCATTAAGAAGACTACCCTTGCTGATGTTCTCTCTGTAATGTTTCTAACTATCATTCTATAATATTCCTCGTTTAGTTGTCGGTATTAAATGGTAGAAAATGTAAACGGTGTTTACCACGTGTTAGTTGTTACTTACATCTGTCTCATATGATTTGCACTCAATCTCTATATAGGATTAGCTTAAGTTGATGGTTGAGGTTTCTGGATATGTTCTATATACTCTAACACACCCTCTCATATGAGAGCCTTTTGGGCTAGAATTGTGGATGTAGCATAAGCCCTCTTCACACCCGGCATTGAATATTCCACTTTAATTCAAGCCCGTGACCTCTTGTCTCGTTGGCTTTTGATTCTATGTCAATGAACCAACTCAACCAAAAGTTTGAACTGATGGTTGAAGCTCTAGGACGATATGCTATATATTCTAACAGAGTCTGTCTAGGAAGTTGTCAGCTGATTATTATTTTACTGTACATGTGGGGTGGTTGAGTTTAAACTCGTGACCTCCTGTCACGTAGACTTCTACTACCATGTCAATGAACCAACTCAACCAAAAGTTTAAACTGATAGTTGAGGCCCAAGGATTTATTGTATACTTAACAAAAGTAATTCAACTAAAAACCTAAGCTTAGAGTTGAAGCACCACGATATGTCATATACTCTATCACGCCTACAACTCATAAATTCACAGTTCGTAATCATAGAAATAGACATCGCAACTTTGCATCATAAGAATAGACATTAAAGCACATTCTTACTGATTCCATTTAATACCAACAATCAAGCACAATTTACTGCTACCATTTAATACCAACTACCAGAAAAGTCGATACTCGATTCATGGTTATTGACATTGGTTGACTGTGACAGAATGCTGCAGCAAAATTACCAAAAGATAGGGCAGTGACACGGCAAGATGCAGAAGGCGTGGTGGGTGCTGAATTCAGGAACAACCCAAACATAACAACATTCCCAGGTGGTGTTGCCACTTCTATGGTGGCTGCTGCTAGGATTAATAAGAGTCTTGAACAGACAACAGAATGATTCACATCCATCAGTTCCATGCTTTTAGGAATACAGTTCTATATAACATATTTGCATTATTATATATGTTCACATATTCACATCTTTTTGAGCTTTTTTTCTTTATTATTTTTCATCAGTGTAAAATGTAGATTAAATGTCCAATATTTGGTTGAGGCCAGAGATTTATGGTTCCTTGGATTTGAATTGTGATGGACTATATGAAAATGGATCATTAAATCATGTGCACTTTTTGTTTATGTGAAGTTGCACATGATATTTGTTACCGAGGTTGCACTATGTTTGGATAGAAAATTAGGAGAGAAAAGAAAGGAAGGGAAGGTGAAGGAAAGGAAGGGAGGGGAAGAGAGGAAAAAGACTTCGGGGGTGTTTGGCAATTAGCTGTTAGTTGTTGGCGGTTGGCTTGTTTGACCAGCTGAAAATGTTAGCTGTTTTATTGGCTTTTAAGCTCGCTAAAAAAGCTAGATGTTGGTGGAGATGTTTGGTAAATTTAAGTATAGGCTGTTAGCTGTTTATTAGAGAAAACATGGGCCAACAAGTCAAAAGCCATCCAAAAAAAACTAGCTGGAAACTAGCTGGGGCAGCTATTTCATTTTGACTTAAAAGTTAGCTTTTCAGCTGCTTTAAAAGCCATTTACAAACACTTTTTTGGCTGTTTGACCAACCAACAAGCAAAAAGCAAAAAGCCAAGCCAAAAGTCAAATACCCCCTTCATTGTTTGTATAGGAGGGAAAGGGAGAAGAAAGAAAGGAATATCATTTTCCTTCTAAATCTTTCCTCTTACGGAGAGATTTAGATGCTAACGAAATGAAGGGAGTTAATAACCTCTTCCCTCTAAATCCTTTCCTTCACTTTTTGCTATCCAAACAAGAAACCTTCATCCCTCCAAATCTTTTCCTTTCTTTTTTCTCCATTTCCCTCCATCTAAACAAGGCCTAAAAAATATCATAATGATATCTTACAATTACTAATTTAAATAAGTTTAAAATTATTCATATTGAATAGTTCAATATTATTAAAAACCAATACACAAAGATTTATACATTTCAAACAATAGTGAATATTATTTACTTAATTAAGCAAAAAGTACAATAAAAGCAATTGGTAAAATTGATACATACTTACAAGGACATGCAAATAGCATATTACATCATAGAAATGATGTCATTATCTACAACTGTTTCATAAGTCAAAGCTTCCACCTCCTTTCTTTCCGATTCAAATAACTCAGTAGATAAATAACGCTCTCCAAAACTAGGGAGAACAACCTGCAAGTGCCAAGCATATATCAAGTTTATTACCTAGTATATAATTTCCTATTTTCTTGGTGCGTGGATATAATTTTTGAAAAGTTGTTTTTTTTTAACTTATATACAATTCTTTTGGTTCACGTAATCAACCCTATATTATCGGGATGAAGAGTTTTACATTGTTGTTGTTTCCTTTCATCCGACTCCTCATTTACAATCAAATCAACAACTCATCCTAATTCATGTTGTTTTTTGCATACATCCAAATTTTAATTCAATACCCAACTGGATAAACGATATGTTTTTTCGACATGGTCCCACTTGCAAACTAATGATCTCCAACTACAATATTTCATTACCCAAAATGTCGTTAAGTGACTCCACCTAGAGTGAGGTTTGAAAGGTTGGATACACGTAATCTTACCTTTGTTATTGATCTCCAATGAGAGGAAAAACTTCAATAACAAATGACAATGACTATGGTCTAACTCTTGAGCATACAACAAAAATAGAGATAAAGAAGAGGAAAACAAGGACAATGACTATGGTCTAACTCTTAAGCAAAGGAAAGGGGAGGACTAGAGAAGAGGGCAGCGAGAATCAAACCCATGTTCCTTTTGGGTTAGTGGTACATGATTTAACCGAGACATGACCCGATTCTCTTTTTCAAAGTATTAAAGCTAGAGTTTAGAGAAATAACTTTAACTTGTTGATTATTGATGAAAACTCTAATTCTGACCCCAAAGATATAAGTGGCTCGGAGGAACCATTCCTTGAATACCCCGATAAGTCTATGACATTTGCGATCAGAAAAGTGATCTCAAGAGAATTGGTATCATGAATGTGGGTAACTATGTCAATTTATTCCCAAATATCTATCCAACAGAGCAGCAATGCACTTATTTGATAAAACATTTCAAGGTCATCTAAATGAACTATAAACCGGGGGCAGAATAAGAAAGATGATATGATAATGCCATCTTCACCGAAACGGACTCTAGGAGATGAGCTAAGTTATCATTCAACGGGATGATAACCACATTTTCGATTTTATTAACGAAAATGGGGTTATAATCGACAACTTTTTTGTTGGACCAACAAAGCAAGTAATTCAGAAATTATACCACCAAAAATGGGGAGTATTTTTGAAGCAGCAGATATTTTGTATATCAAATAGAAGGGGTTGTACTTACAACAATCAATTTTCCAGAAAATTCAGGCTTTTTTGCTAATTTAACAGCAGCAGCGACAGCAGCTCCAGATGAAATCCCAACCTAGCAGATTTCCCGAGTTCACATGAATATTTGACACGCCAGATAACCAAGAGTAAGACAGGAAAGATCAGAAAGGCAGTGATCTTACTAGCAAACCTTCTTTCAATGCAAGAAGCTTCGCAGTTGCCATGGCTTCTTCACTTGATATCTAAAACACCAACGAGAAGTATTACGCAAACTATGAGCTATCCACTCATCTCTTTTCTTTTTTTTTTCTTTTTTTTTTCGAAAAGTAGGCCCACTCATCTCTTATTCTAACTTTCTATGGTCAGGCATCTGGAATTGAAAGGCAAAGCTCAAACTCTTTCCATTACTTAAAAGAACTGTTGGGTTTGACTGAAACTGAACTTTCAATGCTGAACTAGCTAAACTTATTGGTGTTGAACTTAACTTACCATGAATGAAAGTGTGATACATGATACAACAAGTAATTAACCTTCATTGACATCATAAGTAAACATTCTAGTAACCTACATAAATGAGAGGTAGTGCAAATTCAAGGCCGCATCACATCAACCACATAGTAAAGTTTTTTCCAAAGGTAAAAACCGTGTTTTGGGCCATTTGGAGGGACTTCTCAGGCTTTCAGTTGATATAAGGCATGATAACCACATCACTTTCCTTACCACGATCGCGACTGTTATGAAGGGAATCTTTAAAAGTAGAACATGCATGATTTCCTAAAAGAACATGAAAATTTCACTCTTTTTGAAATAGAATAAGTTAAACATATGTTTGTTGTTTCTCACTTATGCTATGTTTGGGAATGTTGATTTCATTTGAAAATGTGGATTTGACTCAAATTTAGTGTTTGGCAAGTAGAAGATTTTCAAATTTGGATTTGAGTCAAATCCACCAATGTTTTAAAAAATGGTTAAAGATAAGTATTTGAGAATCCCTTCCCTAAGCTTGTGATTCTCAAATTCTTTAATGTTTTCTTCAGAATAAGCTCAAGTAAGAGAGAAATAAATTAATTTCCAGAACTGATTTTGAGAGAAGGGAAAACAATGTTTTTAAGGTGCAGCACATTTTCCAGATGTTGGATTGGTAGAGGCAAAATGTTACAAGTCCCTACAGAATAAAGATAGAGAACAAAGATCAGAGCTAACCTTGATAACTTCCTCAACTATATCAAAGTCCAATATTGGAGGGACAATACCAGCACTAATTCCTTGGATTTTGTGCTTTCCTATTGCAAAATGAAACATCAAGACAAGTCAGCATGTTAAAGCACGTGTAAAAACTCTTAACAATGACGTTAACTTTGAACATATAATTGAACAATGCTTTGTCTTGTACTTTGGAGAAGGGTGGACGTGACAAGGCATGGGAAGGGGGTTGCTCGAACAAGGCGACACGAAAGCAACAAACGAAGGCACCATAAGAGGGTGTTCGTTCCAGCACAATACTTGCTCATTCGAGCACATATGCTGACAGCAGGCAGTAGCTCTCTAATCTGCAGGCTCGTTCAAGCACCAAGGTGGCTCGTTCGAGCAGCTATGCTTTGGGTCCTTACAGTCAATTTTAATATGTTTTGGGCATTGAAAGGGTGCATTACTTCTTGTTTAGTGCTATGTTTATTGTATGAATCTAATGTGATATTGATCGTAATTTAAGAGGGTATTCTAGAATGATGTATTCCTTCTATATAAAGGGGATACAACATTCATAGAAACAACACCACAACACACAACATTGTAGAGAGGGCTAATACACAAGTGAGAGCTAAGGAGTTTACCAAAAGAGTTTATTACTTTTGTTTTAGTATCTGTGATCTTGAGAGATTATTCTCAAGATAGTGTGGGGTATTTATACATTGTATTAGCAGGTTGTAGAAGAGTTTGGATGTTAATCTACTGATACTCTGTAGTCAACATTCAACAAGAATACTAGAGCCACAATCCAAAGACCCCAGATGCAACTGAAATCATCGACAAATGTACACAATGTAGATTACTGACTCACCAGGTTTTTCTCCATTTAAGATGGCACTTTCAGCTGGCTCTACTCCATACACCTATAAGTAAACAAAGTATTTAACACATTGAACAGACGAGTACTAGCTTTTGTGTAAAGTATCAGAAAAAAAGAGGGGGAAAGGAACTAGGAAGTATTCCTATATTTGAACACTAAATAAGCTTTCATTATAGATCAATTTGAGAATAAAATCGACTTTCATCTTTCTAGTATAAAGCAACATTCCACTAACCCAATGTCATCAATTGATCAATGGAAAAAAATAGATCATCTCTTATGGCATAAGTAAACAACTACATAAGTATGGTGATCAGTGGAAATTCAGTATGAACAAGTTTTAAAGTTCTTCCCAAGAAAAGAGGTGAAGTTGATTTAGGAGCGTATACAGATTTTGACAATTGCATTGATTCGTTATATGTTTCTCTAAGAAAACCAGAATAACCGGTTCAGAAAAAGAATCTATTGACCATGTGAACATGGGATTGACCTAAACTAATAATTTTGTAAGAAAGAAATAGTGCCATAAGATCAATAATTCCATTAAAATTAGTTACTAGTTACTAATAACTGTTTATTGCACGGCCTAGCCCTTTACAATTTTAGAGAACAACCATTCTGGTTTCAGGTAACATGACTCTAGGTAGTATTTTCAGTCTTGAGTTTGAAGGGAGCCTGCTTAATGGTTGTCCTGCCCTTGATTGCTTAGTTTGTAATTGGTTTTGATGTTGAATGCAACTATTATAGCTTGCTAAAATGATATTTCAAGCTATGAGGTTTAATTCCAAATCTCTATTTTATTCACGCGAACCACAAAATTTAGACTGTATTTGGCTTAAGAAAGAAAATGACACCAAAAGACAAAATTAAGCAATGAGATTTTCGGAAAAAAGATGATGTCAGGTGTAATTGGTTTTGCCAAGTTATATTTGATATTTTTGGTTCTAGATGGTCCAAGACTGCTATAAGTCGGACCCCCTATTCCCTTAGGGAAAGCTTAGAAGAAGCAGATGGTCTAAAAAGCATACAAACCTTAATGTTAGAATTCTTCTCTTTAAGAAATTTCCCTGTCCCTGTAATGGTACCAGCAGTCCCAATGCCAGAGACAAAGGCATCCACTTGGCCTTCCGTGGCTCGCCAAATCTCCGGTCCTGTTGTCTCATAATGAATCTGCAAGCATAACAGAAAAGTAGCAATAACAAAATCACTCCAACAGTCCACCTTTGTGCTGAACTTTGGGGTTCAAAAATAAACATACCTTTGGGTTTGCAGGATTTTCAAATTGATTAATCCAATAACCGCCTGGTGTTTTTTCCAGTAATTCTTTAGCTTTTTTGTAGGCGTCGGGATAGCTGACTGTTGGGCCCAAGACGTGCAACTCCACTCCCAAGGCTAGAAGAATCATTCGTCGCTCAAGACTCACATACGAAGGCATAAAAATAATAAGCTTATAGCCCTTAGCAGCAGCAATAAACGCCAATCCAATACCAGTATTACCACTTGTCACTTCTATGAGAATTGTCTTTAGACATCCAAAAAACATAATTTAGCTTAGAAACAGTATTATGTACACCTTGTTTAAGCAACATCCATAGAATATGCTTGTCTCTTTTTCCATAGGAGAACATATACTAAAAGATACTGCAGAAAGGGATCAAAGAAGAAATTAAAAAAAAAGGAATTTTTGAGAAGTGATGAACACCTTTTTGGGGGAAATTAGACCCTTTTCTTCAGCATCTTTGATCATACTAACTGCTATCCTGAATTCAAACCAAGTCAAATTATATTTTGTTTTCAATTCTAAGTATATTCTTTTATTGATAAATGATAATAGACATAGCAGGCAAGGGAAATAACAGCACCTGTCTTTGACACTAGTATATGGTTCCATCATTTCAAGCTTGGCTGCAACGCGTGCTACGCAGCCCTCTACCACATGATTAAGATAAACCATAGGTGTATTTCCCACCAGCTGCAAGTTGAAAACAGTAGAAAAACATCTTTAAAGGAAAACTTTTACAATACCCATATCAGCCTAATCCATTTTTGTTGTAATTTAGCCATACCATTCACGGCCAGTTTGGTGATCGGTACTAAATGGTAGGAATGATAATGGAAAATTAGTGTAATTTTGATAGGAATATCTTTTGACAAGTTTGATGGTCATGCTTATTCTCCTACAACAATCTCATTTTCTTCATAATATTAATATTCATTCTAATGCATTGTCATTTTAAAATGTGGTATAATGTGGTAGTGAAAAATTGTGAACAAAAGAACTTTTTTATGATCAAACTTTCCTTACCATTGGAATGACATGATACATATCATGAAAAAACACACTACAAATCATTCTTATTCTCACCATTTAGTAACGTTACCAAATGGATCGTCACTACTTGACTAACTTATTTTCAAATATAGTAAGAATGGAGGCAACCTACCTCAGTCACATCATTTGCAATGCTGCACTCTCCCTCCATCTATTTGACTGCAAGAATTAAGAATGTAAATGGATTCAGTTTTGCGAATTCAACAGAAAACCCATCAATTTATTTCTAAGAATGGAGTCTACATCAGTGTACTGGCAGAATGGTACTCAACAAGATCACTCTCAGTGAAAACTTGACTAACTTTTACTAACCATTAGTCCATTACTTGTGCATCAGGTCTCAAACTATAGATTGAACCATATCCTAGCATAAGAAAATATGCGAAAATTTGAAGAAAATAAGCTTATGGGAAAAAATTTCCAAAATAAACTTCGGGAAAACTTATTTCCCAAAATAAGCGTCTTTTAGTCCAATGCAAAGGTTTGGTTGTGTTTGTAGTTACTAACTGCAGGCCATTGCTTAAGCTGAGCCAAAAAAAAAATCGGCTAAAGAATCACGCCCGTTGTTAGTAACAGTGGCCAAATACGAACAAAAGCTTAAATTAAAGTATATGGAAAAACAATCGACCGTTGTTATTAACAATGGGCCATTAAGATCCAAAGTCAACGACAATATAAAAAGTCAACAAAAGTCTCTGCGATTACTTAGCTTACTTGTTTTGACTCAGTTTAAGTAGTCGCATGTTGATAGTAACAACGAACACTGCCAAATCTTAGCATTAGACTATAAGGTGCTTATTTAGGGAAATAAGTTTTCCTGAAGCTTGTTTTGGAGTTTTTTCAAAAATAAGCTTATTTTCTTCAAATTTTCAAAATATACAAGGTACATTACCTTGCATATTTTCATTCTATTTTGGGTCATGACCTTGTTTTGAGCAATCTTATTAATAAGGGGCTTCAAATTTTCAAATTTTCAAAATGGGATTCAAGCCACACAATGGGTCATGACCTTATTAATAAGGGGCTTCAAAATTAGTATACATTAACTTATTTTCATTCTATTTTGGTTTAATTACTTGTTTTGAGCAATTCTTATGTTAATCTAGAGTTTCCCAAAAAACAATTTCGAAATGGGATTCGGTAAGAAGTTTTCGATTTCTGGTATACAAAAATTTGGGTGAGACTGTCTCACTTGTGAGATGCGTCTTATTGGGCCGACCCTATTGTATATATTTTTTACCAACTTCACAAATTAAAATGTCGATTTCAAGAGTTAGAAGTTGAATTGATATTTTAAGTCATGGAATTCGACAGTTTTAAGACTTAATAGGTCGATTTCAATATTTCAAAAACCAATTTTAAGACTTAAAACACCAATTACAGGACATTAAATTCTCATTTCAGCTTTAAAATAGGATGACTCAAAACATTAAAGTAGATATTAAAAAATTTAAAATTCACCTTTTAAGTCTTAAAGTTTAGTACGTTAGAATATTTCAAAAAATTATTGGATCTAAGCCAGTTGCACGGCTAAGGTCGTCTTATATGAGAGTAATTGTTCTGATAACTACATTTTTGAGACCACAAATTTTCAAAAAAATACTTCACATAATGAACAAGCCTCATTTGAAACAGATCACATTAGCAAAAGAGCTACAAAACACGATGCATCCATACCCTTCTAAAATATTCTCAATTTGGTAGTTCAATTTTGACAAATACTAAATAAAGTTGCAGAAGGAGTAGAGAAACTACGTCTACCATCAAACACAAAACACCAATAATCCATAAAAACAGAGCACAATTGCACAAATACTGAGAATAAATCAAAGATAGCGTAAAATTAGAGGAATAGCCATTACCCTGTTCTATTACCAGATTTCGAAGAGTTGAAGCAGATCAGCGAAGAACAGATGCAGCCCTTTTGCAGTTGATATGAGAGGGAGTATAAATAGAAATACTTCATAATTTAAAATTCCAGCATTATTGATTTTCAGTAACTGCTACAAACTGTAGTGACGTTCGGTAGTCTTGGAAGAATCGATATCTGTGCGTTATCTAGTTGTCTACCAAATTGTTTATGCACAACTTGCCCATCAACTCATCAAGACATTTCTATATGTTAAAAATTAACTCTAATGATTATTTATTTTTAATTCAATTTCGTAACACATGTAAAATAAAAGAACTCAAAAAAATGCAACAAGTAGTTTTCAAAAGAAGACATGAGATAATTCTATATTGTTATTCATTACAAATTACAATAAACAAAAGCATTGGGTTATATATAAAAAAGGAAATTGTTTTCTTATTCAAAATGAGTCGGAAACAACAACCATTAGAAGACCAAGAAGAGTTATTCAAATACAGTCCAAAATTTGTTGTTGTACAAATCTATCAAATAATAAAAAATAAATAAATAACTATAACTAAAACAAAAAGATGGGGAGAACAAAGGCAGTTGGGCCAGATAACATACCGATTGAGGTGTGGAGAGGTTTCGGAGAAGAGGGCATTCGTCGGCTGACAAACCTTTTTATAGTTATTTGACGCATAAGACGCCAGTTTAGTGGAGGAACAACACATTAGTACCCCTGTTTAAAAACAAAGTCGATACGCAAGTATGCGGGAACTATAGAGAAATTAAACTTCTTAACCACACAACGAAATTGCGGGAAAGAGTAATAGAGAGGAGAATCCGAAAAGAGAAAGTAATTAGAGAGAACCAATGCGATTTCATGCCATAAAAGTCAACCATGGAGGCTATTCATGTTTTGAGGAGACTGATGAAAAAATATAAGGAGCGGAAGAAGGATTTGCATATGGTGTTCATCGACTTAGAGAAAGCATATGATAGGATATCAAGACACATCATCTGAGATAACCTGAAGGCCAGAGGTATTTCCTCTCTATACATCGAGGCTATACGGGATATGCATGGCAGTGTTTTGACTAACATTCAAACACCGGTGGGGATAACAGAGTCATTACCGGTTAAAGTAGGACTACATCAGGGATCGGCTCTAAGTCCTTTTATTTTTACGGTCATTATGGAAGAGATTTCCAAATCTATCTGAGAGACGGTACGACCCAGGAGAGATGGGAATGAGCAAATAAAAGTTGACTTGCACGAATTAAACCTCTCTGAGGACCTAACCAAGGATAGGGATAGGTGGAGGAGTCTTATACATGTTTTAGACTACTGATTGTCCCTTTGCTTACTTGTCGGTGTTCTTGTTCTCTGGCTTTTATTCGTTGCTTTTACTACTATTATTATTGTTTTCTTTTTCATTCTTAATTGTTTTTATTATATTATATTATATCCATACGCATTCTAGTTATATTTATATTATGTATACAGATAACGTTTGTGTGTGATAAGATGCAGACTTATGGAGTTCGCTGCAGCCGCACTCGGTCTCATCAGTTGCAGAATCAGATTCTTATCTTATTCTTTCTTGAGTCAGGGGACTCTTTGGCCGTGCTCTCCTTTATGGGTATAAGTTGTCGCCGTCCTTCCCTCCCCAGACCCTAACCATAGTTTTCTATAGGCAGTATATACTGGGTATGATGATGAACTAAAACAAAAGTCGCAGACATCATCTTCTTTAAAAAATGACTATAAATCACTTTATCATGAAGCTTTTTCTCTCCAAATTATCATGATAATGTCATATATAATTACTAATGTAAATCGGTTTACTAATATCTATATTGAATGATTTCATAAAATTAAAGACAAATAATACACGAGGTTATTAAGCAAAATCTCCCATGAAAGCTCCTGGTAAAATTTATACATATTTAAAAAGACATGCAAATAGCATATTACATCATAGAAATGATGTCATTATCGAAAACCTTTTCATAAGTCAAAGCTTCCACCTCCTGTCTTTCCGATTCAAATAATTCAGTAGATAAATAACGCTCTCCAAAACTAGGGAGAAGAACCTGCAAGTGCAAAGCATATATGAATTTTGTTACCTATTATATAATATCTTGGTTCTTGGCGTGTCAATATAATTTTAAAAAGGTTTTACATGTATAATTGTTTTGGTTGGGATGAAGAGTTTTACATTGTTGTTGTTCCTTTCATCCCACTCCTCATTTTACAATCAAATCAACTCATCCTAATTTATACTCTGTTTTGCATACATCAGAATGAGTCCAATCCAACACCAAACTAAGATAAACAATATGTTTTTTCGACATTCTCCCACTTGCAGACTACTGATTTCCAACAACAACAATATTTCATTTCCCAATCGTCCCATGTGAAGAAGGTTGCAGATGATTTTTCGTGACAAGTTAAATGTGAGATCGATTCTTTTTTGAGGCAAGAGGCACTGGAATGGGCTAAGTTCGGTGATGGTTGCTCTAAATTGTTTTATATAATGTATTCTTTCAAAACAGGGTACGCAAAGAAAAGGGGATGGGCTAGCAAAGAGGGCAGCGAGAATCGAACCCAAGTTTCTTCTAGGGAAAGTGGTACATAATCCAACTGAGACAAGATCGAGCCGATTCTCTTTTTCAAAGTATTAAAGCTAAAGTTTAAGAGAAATAGAGTTAATTTGTTGATGATCGATGAAAACTCTACTTCTGATCCCGGTGATATCAGTGCCACAATGAAATCATTCCTTGAATACCCCGAAAAGTCCAAGACATCAGCGATGAGAAAAGTGATCTCAAGAGAAGTGGTACTAATTACTATGAATGTAGATAACTATGTCAATTTATCCCAAATATCTATCCAACGGAGAAGCAATGCACTTATTTGATAAACACTTCAAGGTCTTTCAAATGAACTATAAAATGGGAGCGGAGTATGAAAGATGATAATGCCATCTTCAACGAAGCAGACTCTAGGAGATGAGCTAAGTTATCATTTTAACCGGATGATAACTACATTTTCGATTTAATAAACGAAAATGGGGTTATAATGGACGTGTTTATGTTGGACTAACAAAACACAAGTGATACAGAAATTATTCCACCTAAAATGGGGAGTATTTTTTGAAGCAACATATATTATTTATATCAAATCGAAGGTGTTTTACTTACAACAATCAGTTTTCCAGAAAATTCGGGCTTTTTAGCTAATTTAACAGCAGCAGCGACAGCAGCTCCAGATGATATTCCAACCTAGAAGATTTCCCGAGTTCACATATGAATATATGGCACACCAAATAACCAAGAGTAAGACAGGAAAGATCGGGAAAGAAAGTGATTTTACCAGCAAACCTTCTTTCAGTGCAAGAAGCTTCGAAGTTGCAATGGCTTCTTCACTTGATATCTAAAACATCAACAAGAAGTATTACGCAAACTATGAGCTATCCACTCATCTCTTACTGTCAAGCATCTGGAATTGAAAGACAAAGCTCAAACCCATTGCATTACTCAAAACCACTGTTCTCTTTGACTGAAACTGAACTGTCAATGCTGAACTTGCTAAACTTATTGGGGCAAGAAAAATATTTATTTTCCAGAATTGATTCTAAGAGGAGGGAAACCATTGTTTATAAGGTGCAGATTATATCTGAAGTATGAAGAGCTTCTGCTCTATATCTTTCACAAAATAAAGTACACGTCATATGATTCTACAGAACATTTTCCAGATGTTGGTACTTGGATTTCAATTGGCCGATGTAAAATATTACGAGACTACAGAATAAAGATGGAAAAAAAAAAGATCAGAATTTAACCTTCATAACTTCCTCAATTATATCAAAGTCCAATAGTGGAGGGACAACACCAGCACCAATTCCTTGGATTTTGTGCTTCCCTGTTGCATATGAAACATCAAGGACAGTCAGCATAAACTGTATGAATAAAACACAAAGCAGGTTGTAAAATAGTTTGGATGTTGATCTACTGATACTCTGTTGTCAACAAGAATACTAGAGCCACAATCCAAAAGACCCCCAGATGCAACGATCATCGATAAAAGTACACAATGTAGATTACTGAATACTGACTCACCAGGTTTTTCTCCATTTAAGATTGCACTTTCAGTTGGCTCTACTCCATATACCTAATAGCAAACAAAGTAATTCACACAGTTAACACTTAACAGACGAGTACTAGCTTGTGTTTAAAGTATCAGGAAAAAACAATGGGAAGGAACTAAGAACCAGGAAGTCTTCTTATATTTGAACACTGAATAACAAACCAATGACATTTTCCTTGAAAATAAACTTTCAATTCGAGAACAAAATTGACTTTAAGTATTCTAGTAACAACATTCCAATACCCCAATGCCGTTAATTGATCAATGGAAAAAAAATGTCCTTTATTGTAACTTCAATGGTTCAACCACTTGAAAATTGAAGGTAATTTTAAACTTTTCAGAAAAAGGTGACGTCAAGTATAGTTTGGATTTGCATAAAGCAGCATAGTACACAGATAATCAAATGTTCTATTTGATTTTTTTGGTTCTAGATGTAGTCTGCAATTCCGCCACACATAAATTATCCTTCTGTGTTTCTGTTTATAGCTAGACCCTCTTGTTTGAAAATTTTGAAAAATAAGAAGGTTAACTCGCATGAACAACTTAACCTTCCAAGTTCCTATAACTATACCATAACCAGAAATTCAATTGCAAGCACAAAAACTATAGTCTGAACCAGCATCTGGAGTTAAATATACTTGGTCAATAGAGACGGTCTAACTAAAACAACCTAATTCCCTAGGGGAAAGCATAGAAGAAGCAGATGGCCCAAAAGGCATACGAACCTTAATGTTAGAATTCTTCTCTTTAAGAAATTTCCCTGTCCCAGTAATGGTACCAGCAGTCCCGATGCCAGAGACAAACGCATCCACTTGGCCTTCCGTGGCTCGCCAAATCTCCGGCCCTGTTGTCTCATAATGAGTCTGCAAGCATAACAGAAAAGTAGCAATAAAAAGTCACTCCACCAGTCCACATTTGTGCTGAACCTTTTGGGTTCAAAAATAAGCATACCTTTGGATTTGCAGGATTTTCAAATTGATTAATCCAATAACCGCCTGGTGTTTTTTCCAGTAATTCCCTAGCTTTCTTGTAGAAGTCAGGAAAGGTGGATGTTGGGCCCATGAGGTGCAATTCCACTCCCAAGGCTAGAAGAATTATTCGTCGCTCAAGACTCACATACGAAGGCATAACAATGATAAGCTTATAGCCCTTAGCAGCAGCAACAAACGCCAATCCAATACCAGTATTACCGCTTGTCACTTCTATGAGAATTGTCTTTAGACATCCAAAAAATCTAATTAAACTTAGCAACATTATTATATTGTACTCCTTGTTTAAGCAACATCCATAGAATATGTTTGTATCCTTTTCCATAGGAGAACATATCCTAAAAGATACTGCAGAAAGAGTTCAAAGACTAACACTATGTTTGGATAATAACTTTGGAGAGTAAAGAAAGGAAGGGAAGGGGGTGAGTGGAGAGGGAAAAGATGTGAAGAGAAATGAATGGGAAATATTCTTGTTTGTTAAGGAGGGAAGGGAAGGGAAGGAACAGGAAAAGAAGGGAGATGAGAGTTTTCCCTTTAAGTCTTTTCAACTTTAGAAAGATTGATACCTTAACAAAAAACATTCATTTAATCCCTCCAAATCTCTTACCTCTCATTTTGTTGTCCTAACTCACCCTCCAAATCCTTCCCCTTCCTTTCCCTCCATTTCCCTCCATCCAAACATATATTAATAAAAAAATATGAAAAGTGATGACCACCTTTTTGGGGGAAATTAGACCCTTTTCTTCAGCATCTTTGATCATACTAACTGCTATCCTGAATTTAAATCAAATCAAATAATATTTAGTTTTCAATTCTAAGTTTATTCTTTGATTGAGGAAATAAATGAACATTAAGTTGACTTGTCTAGATTAACAAGGTGATAAATGATAATAGACAACGCAGGCAAGGGAAATAACAGTACCTATCTTTGACACTAGAAAATGGTTCCATCATTTCAAGCTTGGCTGCAACGCGTGCTACGCAGCCCTCTACCACATGATTAAGATAAACCATAGGTGTGTTTCCCACCAGCTGCAAGTTGAACACAGTAGAAAAAAATCTTTAAAGGAAGACTATTACAATACCCAAATCAGCCTCATCCATAACATTCACGGCCAGGTTTGGTAATTGGTTCTAAATGGTAATGAAAAATTAGTGTAATTTTGGTAGGAATATCACTAGACAAGTTTAATGGTATGCTTATTCTCCTTCAACAATCTCATTTTCTTCACAAAATTCATTCCAAAGCATTTTCATTTCAAAATGTGGTACCATGTTGTATTAAAAAATTATGAACAAAAAACCTTTTTTATGATCAAATTTTCATTACCATTGGAATGTGTATCATGAAAGTTTACAATACAAATTATTCTCATTCCCACCATATAGTACCGCTTACCAAACAGTCCGTCACTACTTGACTAACTTGTTTTCAAATATAGTAAGAATGGAGGCATCCTACCTCAGTCACATCATTTGCAATGCTGCACTCTCCCTCCATCTATTTGACTGCAAGAATTAAGAATGTAAATGGATTCAGTTTTGCAAATTTAACATAAAAACCATCAATTTATTACTAAAAATGGAGTCTACATCAGTTTACTGGCACAATGGTACTCAGCAAGATCACTCTCAGTGAAAACTTGACTAACTTTTACTAACCATAACTTGTGCATGAGATCTCAAACTATGGATTGAACTATATCCTAGCTTACAAAAATATGCAAGGTACCCCACGCCCATGACCTTATTAATAAGGAACCTCAAATATTTGTAAAAATTAGTTTATTTTTGTTCTATTTTAGTTTAATTACTTGTTTTGAGCAATTGTTAATCTAGGGTTTCAGAAATGAAGAAATCAAAACGGGATTCAGTTTGAAGTTTCCGATTTCTGGTAACTATGGTTATGACTTTTGAGGCCCCAAATTTTCACAGTTTGAAAGAGGTGACAAATAGGAAAAGAACTACATAACACAAGGCAATCACATTTCATACCCTTTATAATTTTTCCCTTTATGGTGGTTCAATTTTGACATTTAAGTTGCAGAATGAACAGAGAAACTACTATCAAACACAAAACACCAATAATCTCATAAAAACAGAACGCAAATGCTGAGAATTAATCAGAGATAGCGAAAATTTCAGAAGAATACCCATTACCCAGTTCTATTATGCAGAATTCAGAGAGTTGAAGCAAATCCGTGAACAAAAAGCAATTGTGTTGCAGTTGAAATTTTAGGGATTATAAGTAGAGATATTATTTAAAATTCCACCATTATTGATTTTAGTAGCTGCCGCAAGCTTTGCAACCTGCAATGGCGGCCGGTAGTCATTAAAATATTGATTTCAGTGCGTTATCTAATTGTCTACCCATTGTTTATGCACAAGTTGCCCATCAAGAGTCGAGACAAAAATATCTTGGGTAAAGAGTTGATGATCCATTTCCTACATTTTTTAATGGTGCTAGAAATCGGGTAAATCGTCGATCTACGCCGTTTTATTTTACTGGGCATGTTCATTTGGGTCATCGGACTGATTTCGGGTTTAATGTTTCAGGTAGGTTCAAAATCGAGTTTTGTGTTCACATTGGTTTTTACATAATTGTAGATCTATTTTTAAGTCGGGTCAAATCGGGTTCGGGTATAAAGTCAGGTGTCTATCTGGTCATCGGGTCTGTTTTGAACACCTCCTAACACTACTATATTACTTCTTTCATTTTATCTTTTATTTAAATATCTTTTCTCTTTGATAATATCAATACAATCATTACTTCACACTACTATTTTATTAAAATAATACTCACTTCTACAAAGATTCTAGTTTTCCTAAATTCATAATTGACAATCTTTTAAGAATGGAGGGAGTAAAAAATAATAAAATAATAAAGTATAACTAAATGCTTTATTACTTTACGTTTCTTAGGGCTGCATATATTATTTTTTTATATTTTATTACTTTAATTCCTCAATTTCCTTAGAAGGTGTTCTCTTCAACTTATTTTTTTGACTTATTACTTATTCTTATTGGAATCAGATCAGATCAGACCAGATCAGACCAGATCAGATCAGATCAGAACTATTCAGATCAGATCAGAAAGTTTCAGATCAGACCAGACCAGACCAGATCAGATCAGACCAGATCAGATCAGATCAGACCAGATCAGATCAGATCAGACCAGATCAGAGCATACCATTATTATTATTATTATTATTATTATTATTATTATTATTATTATTTTTGAAAAGATTTATTATTACTATTATTATTATTATTATTATTATTATTATTATTATTATTATTATTATTATTATTATTATTATTATTATTATTGTTACTTATTACTTATTATTATAACTAATATTAATTAATTAATTACTTAATTAATAAAATAATTAATTAATAAATATATAAATAATAATTTTAATAATATCAATAACGTAATAATATTATTATGTTAATTTATTTATTAATTAACAATATTTTTTTAATTAATTAATTAATTTTTTTGTTCTCCTAAAAAGGTAATAATATTAACATGTTAATGGCATTATTATTAATTAATTTGATAATAATAATATAAATGACTATTTAATAATTATAATAATGTTAATGGCATTATTATTAATTTATTTTTTAATTAATTAATTAAATAATATTAGTATGTATTAATTAAATTCTTAATTAGATACTAATAGTAATAATATTATTTATAATAATAATAATAATAATATAAATAATAATAATAATAATATAAACAACAACAACAACAACAACAATAATAATAATAATAATAATAATAATAATAATAATAATAATAATAATAATAATAATAATAATAATAATAATAATGATAATATAAAAGTAATAATAATAACAATAATAATATAAAAATAAAAATAATGAAAATAATAATAATAATAATAATAATAATAATAATAATAATAATAACTTTATGAAATCAAATCAGATCAGATCAGATCAGACCAGATCAGACCAGATCAGATCAGACCAGATCAGACCAGACCAGATCAGATCAGATCAGATCAGATCAGACCAGATCAGAAAGATTCAGATCAGATCAGACTGAATCAGACCAGATCAGACCAGATCAGATCAGATCAAATCAGATCAGATCAGACCTTAGTAAATTCAGACCTTATTCAATCAGATCAGACGAAGAGAACAGGCCCTTAGTCTCTTTGTTACGAGCAAATAGACACGACAAATAAGTACTTATGAGTAAGGGACTGAAATATATGGATAAAAATTTCAAAAATAGACTTAGATAACTAAAAATTGAAACGTATGGAATGAACTAAAGAAATGTCGTAAAACTAGACTTTATCATTATAATTTGTAAATAATCTCACATAAAATATAAGATTACATGAGAATTAAGATGAAACCCTAAAACTAGACTTTATCATTATAATTTGCTCCAAACCCAAGCATGGATCCATATATGGTTATAAAAATAGAGGTTCAAGATTACAAATTGTTAGAACAAGCTCCAAGTCACCTTTGAATGGAGGGTCTTCGGAGTGCCGTGAAGAGGGTGCGACGAAGAACAAGTGCATTGATCAAGTGATGATTGATGATGATGAGTTGAGGAGGTTTGTGCATGGGATGATGGTGTTGGAGTCAAGGCGGCAGCAGCAGCAGGCTTGGGTTTGAACTGCTCGACCAGCCGAGCAAGTGAGGCTCGATCGAACCAGCATCAGTAGCCATCCAGTGAGGCAGCCTCTTCCGCTTGACCACTCAAGCAAGAAGGCTCGACCCGAGTGGTTCTTCCAGCCACGAAGCAGTGGGTGTTCAGTTTTGTTGTCGGTTTTATATGGGCTTTTGGTGTTTGGTTTTAGGGCTTCTTATTATGTTGTGGGACTATATAAGGGGTTCTTAGAGCATCATTAGAGTGTGTGGGAGAGGCAAACACAAGTGAGAAACTAGGGCATTGGCCATAAGAGACTTCTTTATTGTGTTAGTGCTATTTGTGGAGTTTCACCATTAAAGGTGAAACCTTTATGGGTTAAGAGTGTGTTATTAATTACTGTAAGTTGAGTCATTGAGTGTAATGTTCATTTCATCAATGATAAGATACTTTATTTGAGGAGGAGGTATCCTTTGATACCTCATAAGCACTTTGTTTGTTGTTTGTTGTGTCTCTTGATTATTGCTCTGTTTTTAATCATCTTCCACATCTAGTTTTCTACCATTGTTGGGTCCTAAACCTTCTCTTTCACAAATTAACCTATTGGTTGAGAATTTTCCTTTTCCCTCTATAACAAGGGTTTTATTCTCCCGCCTAAAAAATAATTAACTTTCTCTCCCTGCCAGTAAGTATATTTTAGGATATCCTTGACTAAAAAAAAAAGACATTTGCGTCCCTAAAAGAGAATCAACTGGAATAAGGATAGTCAGACTTAGTTATGACTAATGGTTGTAAATTGCTCCCTCTGTCTGATCCTTTTTGTTTTAAACTTTTTAAATCATATAGATATAGTGCAAATTCAAAAAAATAGAGAAAAAGTAATTAATATTTTTAAACATTATGGGTATAGAAATAGCAAGGTTGATGAAACGAAGTCTCCTTGAACTTCATTATAATTCTTCCGGAGTGTATTTGAGGAAAATACAATTGGAAGAATTATTCAGTTCAATGCATTATTATTAGTAGTAGTGTTCATATCAAATACTATTACAAATCATATAATGTTTTTTTTTCCATGTTACGCATAGGTCAAACTCTCCACTTCACTTCTCACGGAATCAAACAATTCAGTAGATAAATAGCGCTCTCCAAAACTAGGAAGAAGTACCTACAAAACAAATATACACAAATTTAATTCCCACATTCACACTTGTTTTCACTCTTTTTAAATTTTACATCATAAAGTATATATATAACATATAGTGGGGTCTACAGCCTTAACCTTGATTCTTTACTATCAGATAAATTATTAATTGAATTAGTTAAAATTAAAATATGATATTAGAGACAGAGGTCGATGTGACAAAAGATCACGAGTTAAAATCATTTTACTCCTCATTTTAAGTTGAATATTAAGCATCATGTGTTGTATGATTTTCCTGTAAATAAAGGGGTATAATATAGAAATAGTATTTTACTTATTCTAGAGTCTCAACCATTAAATTAAAGTTTTGATTGATTGTTATTGCAAGCATAATGAGTTAGTTTTCGTAGCTACTTAGTATTCCCACTTACAACAATCAATTTTCCAGCTAATTCGGGCTTTTTTGCCAACTTTATAGCAGCAGCAACTGCAGCTCCCGATGACAATCCTACCTAACCAATTTTAAACATAAGAAATGTCAACATCAATAAAAAATCGATGATAAAAAATCGTGAAATTCAAAAAAAATATATTAAAAATCATTATTTGTTACCCATATCTTTTAAATGCGGTCTATGTGGACGCCGAAAAAGCAACTAGGTCCGCCACTGATTATAAAAGAATTGATTGTTATTGAAATAAAAAAATCTTACCAATAAACCTTCTTTCAATGCAAGAAGTTTTGCAGTTTGAATGGCTTCATCGGCAGAAATCTGGAAAATCAATTTAACCACGAAAATATAATTAACAATGTTGTATCCTACTTCCTCCGTTCCATAATTACTTGTTACTGAGTGTGATATATTACGTGGAAAAATGTCACAATCAGTAGCAAGTATTATGAAACGGAGGAAGTATATATAAACAAGACATGTTGGAAGTAACCTTACTTTGATAACTTCTTCGAGTATGTCAAAATCGAGTAATGGAGGAATGATACCAGCTCCAATTCCTTGGATTTTATGTGTCCCTGCGTTGTGATTTGAGTTAAGAGTATACAATATATTTCGGGGCCTCAACCATCGGCTTAAACTTTTGGTTGAGATGGTTTTTTAACATGGTATCAAAGTCATGTGACAAGGTGTTATGGGTTCAAATCTCAACCACCCATCATCGAAAGTGAAATATTTAGCGCTAGGTATGAGGAGGTCCTGTGCTGTATCCACACTTCTAGCCCAATAGGCGAGCCTCAACCACCAGATAAAACTTTTGATTGAAATGGTTGCTTCACAATTTGAACCATCAAGTCTTACTATGAACAAGTCGAGTGAAGAGTAAAGACTTACGAGGCTTTTCTCCATTGATAACTGCACTTTCGGCTGGCTCTACGCCATACACCTAATCGTAATCCATTATATTTATAGCTTATTAGATCAATAAAAAAAATCTCATATGTGCGTATGATAAATATAAAATCTCGCGTATATCATATATGTCCGTTTATTAATTTGGCTAATTCACCTACTTTTTACTTATAAACAGCTAACAACCAATACATAAATTTACTAAATATTTCACCTATCTTAAAAGCCAATAAAAACAGTCAACATGTCTAACTGGTTAAATAAGTCAACTAAAAAGTCAACAACCAACAACTAATTGACAAACATGCCTAAACAAAGAAAAGAACAAATTGGAATAAATGTGAAAAATAGTTAAGTTAAAAAATGGTCCCATGAAAAGAAAGAAAGGTACCTTAATAGAAGGATTTTGTTGTTTAAGGTAAGTGGAAGTGCCAGTAATGGTACCACCAGTTCCAATCCCAGCAACAAATACATCCACTAGCCCTTGTGTGGCTCTCCATATCTCTGGTCCTGTTGTTTCATAATGCGTCTGCATCCACCATCCCAACATTTTACTTTAACATTAATAATTCCACAAATTTTTACTTGAGACCGTCTTCGCAAAAGACGTCTCAAGTAGAGGTGTTCAACGGGCTGGGTTGGTGCGGGTCGGGTCAAAATTTAAATGGGCCGGAGCGGAACGGGTCATGTCAAATGATAAATGGGTCGGGGCGGGTCAAACTCATTTAAATTCGACCCACTTTGACCCTTTTTAAAAAAGTTCATAGAATAGGTTTTTTTATTATACTTTATGGCCGTTGGGTCGACCCACTTATGTATATAACAATATCATTTAAAAAAAAAAAAGTGGTAAATTTTTTTCCGCAATTAATACTTATAATTATCCGACCCGACCCACTTATGTATATAACAATATCATTTAACAATATCGTTGGGTCGACCCGTCTATACCAAGGCCCGTTAATGACCCGCCCCATTATTGACCCGACCCGCTAATGACCCGTTAAAATGTGACCCGACCCTTGACTCGTTGGGTCGACCCGCCCCATTGAACACCTCTAGTCTCAAGATTGGGTCAACCCAATGTCTAAATTTTAAAAAAAAATAACTATATTTACTAAAAATGAAAAGTGAATTAAGTTTTTAAGATCAACCATCTTTAGAAAAGACGGTCTCTCAAGTACTTTCACAATCCCTTCTATTCTAAGCCCATTACTTTTGTTTTGGATTTTCTTCTTTTTTATTTTGTTCCATTACATTTGGCATCTTTTTACTTTCTATATTTAATGTATTAATGTGGTTACTATTACTTTATTCTTTTTTTGACCATTTCAAACCAAAATTATTACCAATTTGGAAAATATTAAAATACTCCCTCCGTTCCTTTATGTTCTTCCACCTTACTATAACGGGCAGTTTCAAAAGTTCTTCCACTTTATAATACTTTCTATTTTTGGAAAGTTTTCATCTCACTTTTACCCCTTCAAACCCCACTTTTCTTACTTCACACTATTATTTAATTATTTTCTCTCTCATACTTCCAATACAATCATTATTTCACACTACTATTTAATTATTTTTTCTTTCATAATTCCAATACAATCATTACTTCCCACTACTATATAATTAAAATAATACCCACTACTACCAAAGATTCTATTTTTCTTAATCTTTGTGAAAAACCCAAATAGGAAGATCAAATAGGAACGGAGGGAGTAGTTTGTAAAATTCAGTCTTAAAGTTTAGGTCTTGTCAATTATAAGTTTACAACTTCACAAGCTCTTGCTCTAGACCGTCTATGGTATAGACGGATAAATATAGATCAGCCCATTTTGCAAAATAAGTAACTGATTAATCATCAGCCTTATTTTTAAATTTAAAATCATTGGGCTGGGCTGTTGGGAGAGTCGTCTTTGCTATAGACGATCTCTCAGGAGACCTTCTATTACAACTTTAATTTTCTTTTGCGAGTTATAGCCACCAAAATAACAACCACCAAAGTGTTAATATATCTACAACATTCAATCCAAATCATAGGATTTCGACCACTACACCCTAAAATTTCGACAACTTAAATGGTCGCAATCTCACGATTTGACATAAACGTTGTACATAAATACTTTTTTTTAAAAAAAAATAGCATTAAGACATTAATTCGAAATGGCTTGAAATTTAAATTCCAATATAAAATAAAAATTAAATTTTATACTGGAGAAGAACAAGTTTTAACGTACTATAATTCTATTCCAAACCTATGTACTCCAGACTTTATTTTCTTGTTTCATTAGATTTGGCATCTTTTTTATTTTGTATTATGTGGTTACAAATATCTTTTGAGGCATTTTCCACATAAATAATTAGAATTTAGAAAAAACTTAATAAGAAGTTGATAGTGATATTATACCAACGTTTTTTCTATAATTATAACAATATCAAATCAATAAATTTCAAAATATTAGGGTCCGTACATAATTAAGCCAGTTGATCAATTTCATTGGTTCTCCATATAAATTATTTTTTTTACTATTTCATGTCATCTCAACCAATAAAATCTTCTTTCACTCATCAATTAAGTCATTTTTAGTCTTCTATTTTTAAGATCATTATTATCATTGAAATTTCTCGTATTAATTTTTTCCTTCATAAATATATATATTGACGATATATTATATTGTTATTGTTAAGACTTAAGACTTTCATGTACCAAAATTAAAATTGATTCCAAAGCTAACTTTAATTGATGTTTGACAAAATAATAGACCAAATATATTATAATCATAATTATAATTATAGCTTAAGCGCGTCGTATACTTCTTGATCGATATAAAAAACTAATCATAAATTGTAAATTTTTAACACAAATTCTTGTGAGAGACGGTCTCTTTGAAAGACCATCTCTAATTGGTTTGTCCTATTAGGGAAAATGTAGAGTAAATGTAGACAATAAGCTTTAATAAATTGGGCCTAAAGACGCCTCTCAGAAAGAAGGTCTCTCAGAAGACTGCCTGATTTTTTAAATATCTACTTCATTAACCAAAATTTTAGATATCGACCATAAGCAAATGTCTAGTCAGGGACTCAGGTAACCAACCTGAATCCCTGGCCTACATGCTATTATTAGAAAAATATCTATAAAAAAAAAAAAGGAAAAATAGATTACCTTAGGGTTAGCAGGATTGTTCATTTGATTAACCAAAAATCCACCAGGCGTTTTATCAAGAATTTCCTTACATTTCCTGTCCATATCATAATACGTACTAGTGGGACTGACTAGGTGCAATTCTGCTCCCAATGCTCGAAGAACTATTCTTCTTTCAAGACTTGAACTTGATGGTATTACTATTTTCAGTTTATATCCTTTTGCTGCTGCAACAAATGCTAATCCGATCCCAGTATTACCCGTTGTCGTTTCAATCAGAACCGTCTTTTTACATTAAAAAAAACACAAATTATTGTGAGAGACGATCTCTTCAATAAACATATTTGATATATCAAGTAAATAACTCAATTAATACTAATTAAAGAGAAAATAGTAATGTAGCTTCTTGTTTTGAGAAACAATCTCTCACCAGAGTAATTAAAAAAAATGTTACTTACAAATAATAACACATATAGTAGTGACAAATGTTTTAATTTGTAGTAGGGTGTGGAGCAAAGATTTCGGAGACCCTATTTATTTTTGCCGTGACTTTTAAAATGAGTTCCTTCATTATATTAAAAGATAGAATGTATTGTAACATTATATTACTTAATATAAAAAAGATTTACAAACAAATCACTTAAAAAAACCGAATGTATTAAGAAAAAAGTAAATAGATAATTTTAAAATTCAAAATATTTTGTCTTTTAAAATACAAAGGAAAAAATTTTGCAAGTCTCATTTAAATTGTCTTTTGAATAAACGTCAAAATGTTGATTGTTTGTTCAAAAATACCAGACATTTTTAGGTAATTATTACGTCATTATATTGCTACCATGTGGAATAATATGAAAAAAATTTGGAGCTAATTATATATATTATACTCCCTCCTATTCATCTTAAGTGTCTCGTTTGCTTTATGCATTCGATCACATGCACTTATTCAATTTTTAATAATTATGTATAATTAAAAATTATAAAAAGTGCATTTCCAAAACTTTTTTTATAAAAAGTCGACATTAATAAGCTTTCAAGTTTTGACACTATAAGATTATTTGAAGACGTACCTTTCCTGGGGAAATCAAGCCCTTTTCTTCAGCATCTTTGATCATACTAACTGCAATTCTGAATTTAAGCAAGTCTGAGTAGAATTTTCTTAAAGGGTGGGCCGCGCAAAAAGATGTATTTTATAAGAAATTCAGAAAAATATGTAGATGAGAAAAATATAAGTTAAATATATGGCTAAAAATTTAAAAAAAAAAGTATAATTTTAGCTAAAAATAGAATATAACTAGATTATATAGGTAGGTAAATTAAATGTGATCACCTGTCTTTGACACTGGAGCATGGTTCCATCATTTCGAGCTTGGCTGCAACGCGTGCTACACAACCCTCTACCACACGGTTAAGGTAAACCATTGGTGTATTACCTACAAGCTGCAACACAATATTTTTTATGTCTAAAATGTCAACTCAATAAAATTTCACAAATTTTGTTATTATATAGAGGTTGCACTGTCAGACACGTTTTATATACTACCTCTGTTAATTGTTTTCTGCAACTTTTGCCATTTTTATCCGCTCAAGGTTATTTGCAACTTTCCTTTTTTAGTAAAAAATAACCAATCTAATTACATATCCCATCATTTTCTCTCTCCTTTAATCACCTATCCCATCATTTTTCTCTCCTTCTTTTTCCTAAATTACCTATCCCTACTTTCTCTCTCTTTCTTTCTCTCTCCTATCTTACCTTTAATTACATTACCCCACATTCTCTAATTTTGCTTTAAGAAAAATTGCATTGGCAACCGCAATTTGTACTGCGGTTGCACAAAACAATTAACGGAGGTAGTATATATACTTCTTCCGTTCTATATATAATACTGGCTACATTTCTATAGTAATATTATTCATCTTTGTTCTTATTTCGGTAATTCTGAATCATGTATAAGAAATAAAATATATGAGATCTTGTTTTATTCGTCTTAAAATGTAGTTTTTTAATATGAAATTATTACTTATAATTTTTCGTTTATTTAATAATAAAATAGACATTAAATTATGTATAAAAAGAAATGTAGCAAGTATTAGAGAACGGAGAGTATGGATTATATTGTTCAACTTATACACAATCTGAAAATACGAGCTAGCTCTTGTTTAAGATCATCTCACCGAGACATGGTCTAACATAGGGGTGTTCAAAACTACCCGACCCGCCCGACCCGACCCGCCGACCCGCTGACCCGCCTCATAAATGGCGGGTCAAAAAGTAAAAAAAATTCGAAGTTACGGGTCGGGTACCCGACCCGCCTTAACCGGGTCGGGTCATGGGCCGAATATTTTATGACCCGGGTACCCGTTTGACCCGGCAGCTTATTAAATTTAGATCAAGTTAAATCGAATTAGCAAATCTTTTGTCATGCTTTCTAAAAAGTGTTGATGTCCTACGAATTGCAACTTTACCGGACATAAAATTTGCTGTATTAAGTATATCAGAACATCAGCATCCAACTTTGGGAAATTATTGTACTAGATAAGAAATCAGAAGGTCAAAACTCTAAATAAAGTTCTCATAAATGAAAATATCAGGTTAATATTTTACATACTATAATAATCTGGAAAAATAATTTACAGATTGCCATCAAGAAAATATTAAATCAGACAGCCTTCTGAACGAGCTCAACCAGCACTTGATTAACAGCAAAAGTTTTCATAAAATCTCTCTAACCAGAGTCCAGAAACATGTCATTATAGCTTGTAATTTATATGGCATTTTTAAAAATGTTTGCTACCGACTGAAGATTTAAAGACGCTAGCTACTGGCTGCCATGGCGATAGCTTGGTTGTTGACCCTAATATTTACTCGGAATTCGATCTTAAAAATAATAATTAAAATTGAAAATCACCAAAAAATTAACCGGGTACCCGGTGTCCCGACCCGCTTTATCCGGGTACCCGCTAACCGGGTACCCGCATTAAATGGGCCGGGACACAGGCCGCAAAAATAGGTACCCGGCTAACCGGGTACCCGGCTTTCCGGGTACCCGTTTAGCCGGGTACCCGGTTATGAACACCCCTAGTCTAACATAACCGTAGCTAACTAATAAAAATAAGAAACATAAGTAAAGCAGATGTTATTTATGGAGATATTTGTTAAAATTATGTATTACTATTAATTGTTTATTGGAGACAACGAACAATTAATAAAAATCCAATTCATCTACCAAACACTCCTATGTACCTATATGTGCAGGGCTGGCCTAGATGTTTTGGGGCCCTAGGCAAAATAGCATATTGAAAGCCTTTTTTTTACTCCCTCCAATTCACTTGTGTTGTCCCATTTGGTTGGACATGGTTTTTAAGAGTAGAATGGTGGGGTATTTTAATTGTTTAAATTAATTGTAAAGGTGGTAGTTGAGTATTGGAAATTGGAAAAGTGGGGTTTTAATTTGATTAAATTAATTGTAAAGGTGGTAGTGGGGTATTGGGAATTGGAAAAGTGAGGGTATTTAGGTAAAAAAAGATAGACAAAAAAGGAAATTGAACAATTGATATGAATTTGCCAAATAAGGAAATGAGACAACACAAGTGAATCGAAGGGAGTATTTTATAACATATATGAACCTTCTGTAACCATTAATTTTGATTTTTTGACATGGGGCCCTATTGTCCACCCTTAAGACCGGCCCTGTTTATATGTATCCCGCATATCAAAGTGACTTTTGAGTTTTGACTTACTTCAGTCACGTCTTTTGCAATCCTGCATTTTCCCTCCATGTGATGTACCCAAGCACTAAGCTGCGAGAATTTTCCACTCTTGTTAATCTTTTGCAAAATAAATAAATGAAAATAAATTCAAAATTATTATACAGTATGTACTTCTCGGTTTCTTTGAGATTGCTATTATAATATTGTTATTTTCTCTCATAGTATTTACTATCATTAGCAATATTTTCTTTCACTATATGTACATTCAAGAATAACGTATTGAATTTGACTCTAACTTTTTGAACCCACTTATGTAAAGTCTGAATCTGTCTTACTCAATATGATAGTACAAAACAATTTTTTATTTTGGTTTACAAGTTTATCGTTATTTAATTTTTTCTTTAAAAAGTCATGTATTTGATAAATCTAATCATGATAATATATACTTGCATTATTTTTTTAAGTTATATTTTTATATATTGCATATTCCATATTACATAAATCGTGCATTGTACGAGTTTTTATACTAGTACATCAATATCAGTATATTAAAAAAGGGATTTGATGAGTTCAAGCCAAACATAATATTATAAGTAGAGGTGTTCAATGGGGCGGGTTGACCCAACGGGTCAAGGGTCGAGTCACATTTTAGTGGGTCACTAGTGGGTCGGGTCATTAACGGGGCTTGGGGTAAAGGGTACTCCGGGCAGGTCAGATAATTATAAGAATTAATTGCAAAAAAATTTACCACTTTTTTGTTTGACCCAACGGACCATAAAAGTATAATAAAGAACCTATTTTATGAACTTTTTAAAAGAGAAACGAGCTTGACCCGTCCCGGCCCGCTTAACATTTGACATGACCCATCCCGATCCGACCCACCCGCCCCGCCCCGTTCAACACAAAAAGACCAAACGAAATGAATAATAGAAGTAGAGATAAAGAGAGATATACCTTGTTTCAAGGAGCAATTTTCTTAGAATACTTTGAGTTTTAGCTTATGAATTTTGTATGCTTAGAAAGGTTTAAATACTTCAAAACATGGGAAGGAGGAATAAAATATTGTTTCTTCTTTTAAATTATCCACATGTTCCATTTGAATTTTCTACACCACATATGGAGATTTTCTTTTTCTACAAATTAAACTATGGGTTGTGTGATTCTTAATTATTGTACATTTTGATTAATAATATGTAAAATATAGTATATTATTTTATAAATTGTGTGTTAGAAAGGTATTGTAGTTCATTATATTTTACAATATGTTTTCATTGAAGTAATTTTAGTTTTATGTTATAATACATCTTATGATAGATATAATAAAGATTTCAATTTTTTTTTTGCTTAAGAAGCTTTATTATTGCCCAAAAGAAAGTTTAGGAAGAACAGCTAGTCTCTTGAGAGACCGTTTTTTTGAGAGAAGTATCTCAAGTCCAACCCATTAGAAATTAATGTCTATTTACTGTATTGTAAATCTTAATGCCTACTTATATTATCCTTAATGCTTAATTACTGTATCTTTAATGCTTATTTTCAATATCTTAAATGTGTACTTACATCATTTTTATGCATAATTACAATATTAAAAAAGATATATAATGTATCGGTCTAATTAGAAATGGTCTCTCAAAAAGACCGTCTCTCATAAGAATTTGTGTAGGACGAAATGCATCCTAATCTCTAAGTACAAAACAAACTTGGAAAAAGCCAAAAACAACTCACAAGAGAACAAACTACTAAGAAGGATGTCAATTCAAGCTCTATTGATCTTGCTAGCTTTCTTTACAACAAAAGTAACACACACACACAAACATGTTGTTTGAGTTTTTATATTTTTTAGAATAATGGAGTAGACCGAGAAAAATGAAGAACTAAATGAGATTCAATTTCAAAACCTTGTCTGAAAATGGCGGTATTACTTCAATTTAGATATGACTTAATTCTCGCGTTTTCGATATTTACTCGACCATAATTTCTTTAAGGACTTTAAGTGAGATAAACTAGTTAAAGAATTCGAATTCATGTCTAGAGTGACCTAGACCATCGATAGTTAATTATCTTTGGTATGATTTACATGATTAGTTTTGATCTGTTTTGCTAATTGTCTTGCCTACGGTATATTCTAGATCCTTTATTTTTAGTTGTTAGTGATTCTCGAGTTGATAGTTTCACTGGTCATAACCACCTTCTCTTTTGATAAGCATATAGTCTAACCTCATTTAGCTCTCCTTTAAATCGAATTATAATTCAATGAGCGGCATATACAAAGTATGATATAATAAAGTGAAAGACCACAAACAAATAAAAGATAATATGTGCTCTCTTAAGAACCCGTCTTTTGTAACAATATATATTTAGAATTAGACTAGGCTTTTAAGAGCCATCTTTACAAAACACGGTCTGAAGTAAGAATTTGTGAAAGACAAAAGATGGACAAAATAGCATGCATGATTGAGATGAATATATCATAACCACCACAATTCCATGATCCTTGATGGGCTTTTGGGTTAGTGGGGTCCTTTCTACTTCATGGGCTTACTATAGTCGGCTTGTCCTTAAGTTAATAGGTATATAGGGTGGTCCTTGTGATCCTTCATTCTCCAATAATCTACACAATTCTGTTACCCATAATCAAATCATTGAAAACCATCACACATATAAAAAGTATAAACTAAACTAATAATATAACTACAATTAGTTTTGTCTTCTACTTTGTCTAAATCAATATGGAAAGACAACAAAGAAAAAAACACAAATTTATTTGACGGTTTTACAATGAGATTATTTCTCAACGTGATTATTTGTAACCTTAACAAGTTGTCGTATGAGATGATCTCAACGAGAGGTGTGTATTATACTTGGGTTGCATAGTTCTTCTCATACGGATTATGGGAATACATGCTCCTTTTTTTTAATTGTCTCACAGAGACGTGATCTCTTCCAAGAGTAGCTCATAACCTTAAAGTGACTAATTATAGCCTTAAATGATCCCTATGCTTGGCTAATGTGGGTGTAAGATGCAGGTTTCAGATATTTGCAGGTCCTATCCTTGAGGACTTTTTTTAGAGCCGAAGGACTCTTATGACCGCCCTCTCCTTCTGGGTATGAGACGCCGTCGACCTTCCTTCCCCGGACCCTGACCATAGAGTATCTATGTGCGGGAACACTGGGTATGATGATGATGATGATGTCACTTACGGTTTTAAAGTTTACATTTTTAAAGTGTTCACTTTTTATTGTCTTAAAAGTGATCATTTATAACCTAAAAATGATCAATTATAATCTCAAAGTAACTAGTTATAACTTTAAAGGGAGCGATTATTGTGTAAAATTAATTACTTAATAAGTTTAAAAAACAATTAAAAAAATTGACTAATTATATGAATGAATAGTTGTCAAAGAATTGCTAGAGAAAATATATTGTGTGATTGATAGATCAATTTTCTATGAGAAACCATTGTGGGGTTGAAGGATGGAACTTGCTTTTGTCTCTTAATTTTGCAATATTTTTTATTTTTAAATATTTTTTTGATTTTTCTATTTTTAATTTGGAATTATTATGTATCACATTATTGTTTAATCTCATCCAATTCTCTCCTCTATCATATCCGTATTTTTTAATCTTTTGTTTTTGTTTTATTCTTTCTAGCTCCTTCGGTTCCTTAAACTTGTTTTTGGCAATTATAGGAATATATTGATTCTAAAAAACCTTTTTACAACCTTGGTTAGAAAAAGGAAAAAACACTACCCTAAATACGAAAGGGAGACACCAACCGGACTGAACCCGCCAACAAGGACGACCAACCAAACGCCTTTAAACTTTGTTATAACAAACAAAACTAAATTAATTTGTTGTTGATAAAAAAGATAAAAGATAAATATTTTTGACAATTAAGTTGACTAAAAAAATTATATGAATGGAATAAGAGTTAGTATTTATTTAGGCGGAAACTTTTTTTCTCAAATCATTGCGTTCCTCATATTTTAAATTTGACTTAACAAGAAAAACAAAAAGAAAACTCTTTCATCAATTCGAAAATATTTTTCTCTCTCCAACACTTCCATTTCTCATTAGAGTTTTTCATCAAAAATAAGAAGAAAATCGATTATCACTTTCATAAAATAATTTATGAAAAATATTTCCACCAAACCAAACATCCTCCAAAAATAAGTTCATCTTTTAGTTAAAGTTAGAATAAAAAATATAAGACCCAAGTCAAAAATAAAAATATAACAGTCTATAAGATCGACTCACAATTAAAGTAAAACAAAATCAAGACTACACTAAAAAAACAATTACTTTGTAAGAGAGAAGAGACCGTAAATGAGATGACCTCAATGTTAGAAGTTAATATTATCATAATATCTGTTATTTGAAATATTTTACCCAAGTGTAGAAGACGTCTAATATTGAATCCGTCTCATACCCCCAATTGTTTTAAAAAACATAATTTTGCAACATATTAAGGACACTTTTTATTGCATGAATGCCAAGAAACTTCTCCAATGTAGAGAAAATCAATAAAACGAAATTACACAACATAAAACATCATTGAGTAAGGTTTGGGAACATAAATAACAAACTGGCATTATTCCGATACAGATAGATCGTGAATCGCAAGCTTCGGAGAAGAGGAAAAAACGAAGAGAAGTTCCGATAAAAACAAAATAAAGAAACTGCAACCCGGAGAAGAATCCAAGACCCTCAACCGAGATTTGAGCTTAGGACTCGATAGGCATGCTCTCCGCTTCCTTCCTTACTGATTCGAATAACACGGAGGATAAATATCGCTCACCAAAACTTGGAAAGACGGTCTGAAAAGTTAGACAAGTATGGAGTTAGTCCACAGCAGCGCTCGCTCACAATAGTGCATATTCTTTCTCCACTTATCGCTTTTGGTAGGGAATATTTTGAAAATACAACCCGTTTATAGAAGCATTAGGAAATGTTGCACTTTTAACGAACTTCGTAAATTTGTATAATCGACCTTGTTTGGATGGAGGGAGAATTGAATCTTTTCGGTTTTCATTTAGTACATGAAATTAAGATATAAATTTAATATACAAGAAAGGTGCAGTAGCCTTACCACAATGAGTTTTCCAGCATTTTCGGGCCTCTTAGCCACTTTAATAGAAGCCGCAGCAGCAGCACCAGAGGAAATTCCAACCTGAAATAAGATTTTCCGGGTTATCATTTTGAACAGACGGTTGCAAACGCTATTATGGAGAATCAAACTGGATGATAGCAATAGAATACGACATTTTGTTTCCCCAAAATGTCATTTACTGACTCCCCGTGTAGGATGGGTTAGGGGTATCAGGTATGCAACCTTACTCTAGTAAAAATAAAGAGGTTGTTTTCGACTAACCCTGGTAGAAAACATTAGACGATACTTCATATAAACAATAATTAAGCATGATTTAACGAGCTTTTACTATAGTCCATTGTAATCCGAAACCAGAGAACTATAAATATTTGGCTTTATCGAGAATGGTTATTGATAACAATAAAATCCAAACTAAATTAAAAGCTTACCAGTAGACCTTCCTTGAGGGCAAGCAATTTTGCCATTTCAATCGATTCCTCGCTGGATATCTGCATCACACACAGCACCATCAAAAAGAGACGAAGAAATACGGAAACTACAAAAGAGTTACTAAAGAGTAAACAATCAATACAACTCCACAAATATACATTTTCCGACGATCTTCACAGCACAAATATGTACCAGCAAGAAAAATTGGAACCGTACGTCGTGGAAATCCAAGAGATAAGTAATGAAAACAAGCATTACATTTACATGCAATACTTGGAAGACTAGGAAGGCTCACCTGCACTACTTCATCAAGGATATTCACATCCAAAACACCGGGTATGAATCCAGCTCCAAGTCCTTGAATCTTATGCGGGCCTGTAAATGTACACATCATCGAGAGCTTAACAAGTTAGAAGAGTAGTCTTCAATAGCTAAGAAACCTTGCGAAAAGAAATTTGACAGCCATCAACAAAAAGCGGTTGTTTCGGGGGTAAATAAGAAAGGAAAAAATAGCCTAAAATCGATCCTGATTCGCTTTTTTCGATTTGCTATAAGAGGGCGTGAATTTTTCCTATATTGAATAAGAATTTCCTATTCCACATACATGGGTATAATACAAGTATTCATAAGACTAGGACAAGCAGAAAGAAGTTTCAACAGTTGGGCTAGATGTTACTTCCATACCAGAATTAGATGGCTTTAGAACAGGTTATCAAGACATATTGCGAGTAGTAGTATCAATCATTACACAAATTATCAAAGTTTACAAAGAGATATTGATATCGTCCAGATGTTGATTAGCATAACAGTTTATAAAGAGAAAATGATAAGAACAACTCGATGATCAAAGTTTACCGGGTTTTCCTCCAGATAATACAGAGCTTTCCATCGGTTCCAGACCAATAAGCTGAAACAAGAAAACATAATTTAGACATGAAGTGAACGGAACCAAAAGAGAGAGACATACACGAAGCATGAAGGAGAAAATAAAACATCACATACCTTAACATCCGGATTTTGTTCCTTTAGGTATCTCCCTGCACCAGTCACCGTGCCTCCAGTCCCAATACCAGAGACGAGTATATCAATTTTTCCACCTGTGCCTTTCCAAATTTCTGGTCCGGTTGTTTCATAATGAATCTAAATGGTTTCACATTAAATATTGTTCGATATCATGTATATATCCAATCATACCATGCACCCAAATATTTTAAACTAGTAAGCATTACCTTGGGGTTGGCGGGGTTTTCAAACTGTTGTAGAATATAAGAATTAGGAGTCTTATCACGAATCTCCTCGGCCTTTTGAACAGCACCTTTCATACCTTTTGCGGGATCAGTAAGGACAAGCTCAGCACCAAAAGCTTTGAGGATAGTCCTTCTCTCAAGACTCATTGATGCCGGCATCGTAATGATGAGCTTATAACCTTTAGCTGCTGCAATAAAGGCTAATCCAATGCCAGTGTTTCCACTAGTGGGCTCAATCAAGACACTCTGAAACATCAAAGTTCAAACAAAAGGAATACATGCATCAGAACCAGTGTAACATAATAATTTGTTAGCTAATTCGCGATTCGCTCAAATTTGCCCAAGTATAGCCCAAAACCGACTATAATTCTCTTTTTTCAATTCGCGGTCCGCGAAAAGATTAGCTAATCATGTAACACTGATCATAACATTACATGAACACTTCAAGCAAGACGTTTCCCACACCCAAATTTTCCACAGTTCATCAATTAAAACAACACAATAATAAACATATCAACAAGTAAGATTTCATTCATATAATTAGATACTATCACATGCTTTATTGAATAATAACAGATTCAGTGATGCTAATGTCTACTAACCTCTCCTGGAGTAATTAGACCTTTCTTTTCGGCATCAGTAATCATACTGTATCCAATCCTGTAAAAACGCAATTCAAGATCAGTAACGACAAATGGAAGTATATATATACCTGATAATAGTATGTCAAAGTTTTCTATCAATCCATTATGTAAATAACACATAGAAGTTTTTTTATAGAGGTAAAGAAAACCTGTCTTTAACACTAGAGCATGGCTCCATCGCTTCCAGCTTCACAGCAATGCGAGCAACACAACCTTCGACAACATTGTTCAAGTATACCAATGGTGTTTTTCCGATTAACTGCACAAGTCCCGAGTTAACACTACTTATAAAATGTTGTAAGCTACAATACATCACAACCAAGTTACAATAATTGGGTATGTGTGCTTACTTCGGTCACATCTTTAGCAATGAAGGCTCTTTCCTCAACCATTTTGGGTTAATAGCTACAACTGACACAAATAACAAACTTCAAGCTCAAATCTCGGTAATCAAACAACTGTTGTACTTCTTAAATGTGAGAAAAATTTTAACCAAGGCATCATTTGTCGAATAAAATCACTTTTGATCACATCATCAACAAATAAATCAATATTATCATGCAACGAGAAAAGCTCAAAATAATTAGCACAAAAGTTGACTTATGAAGCTAAATGTTAGAGTATATAACACATCCTACGCCTCAACCACCAGCTTAAGCTTTTGGTTGCAAAGGTCACTTGACATGGTATCAGAAGCCAGCGTGACAAGAGGTCACAGGTTCGAATCTCAATTATCCTTCATTTAAAGTGGAATATATTCAGCACATGTGCGCATCCACACTTCTAGCCTAATGGGCTCTCGTGTAGTCGTGTGAGAGAGTGCATTAGAGTATATAACATATCCTGAGGGCTCAACCATTAGCTTAAGTTTTTGGTTGACATGTTCCTTGACACTAAAACAAACTGAAAAGGATAGATTGGAGCAAGAGAGTCAATGCAACGTATTAATAATAAAATACCATGCATTCTTCATGAGATCAACTAGTTCTAAATGCATATCTAAATTATTGTGAGAGGAATCAAATTATCATTCGAGACAACCACCATTGTCTAGGTCAAAATTCTCAAATACAACTACAACATCAAAATCTTAATCCAAATGACTAGACGACTATGAACCAATAGATCAGTTCTAGCGGTCGTAGACATGAACTCACCTTCACCATTAATTTCAATTTTATACTACCTCAACCTATAATTCTAAATTCTTTCAAAATTCTCAAATAAATCACTAAAAATTGCTAACTAGTGATGCTAAAAACATTTTCCGGAACCAAAATAAGCACAATAAAATCACGAGGAAGACAATAATTGTAATTAAAACCCAACAATTTTTTTTGTTATTAATCATTTTGGCAGAATTCCCAAGATTTCTATCAACCTAGAACAATCACCCAAACTTAACAAAGAATTCAAGCAATCAAGACAAACATATGAGAAATTATCAAATGGATTCCAAATCAGTAAAAGAAATCACAGAAATGGCAATACAGTGCAGAATACTATATAATCATTCAAAAAAACACATCATCATCATTTTAGAATTATTTTACATACCCAGATGAAGAAAGACAAAAAACAATTGAATGAAAGGGCAAAGCAATGAACTTTAAGTCAAATGAAAGATGCCCAGAAACAAACCTTAAAAAAGAGAAAGAAAACTGCAGAGAAAGAAGAATGTGAAGCAGAGTACAGACGAAGGAGAAGAGAAGAATCCAAAAAATGGTACAATTCTCGTTAATATTATAATTAATAAAATTTGTAATTATGTTTGATTTATTTATTTATTTGCTAAATATCTGAAGAAGATCATTTCACATGTCAATGTGTAAATTGTCATCAATGATGCTGTAAATTGGCCATTTTCCACGGAAAGCGGCCTCATTCATCTGTTTGTGTTCTCCATTTGGTTTTTAGTATTATCCCTTCTTCATTTTATTTTGAGCCATTGATAGTCTTTCGGTAAGACAATCTTAAAAGGAAAATTTGATTTTAAAAGTTTGAACTTTGCCTCATTTGCTTCTAAAGGTTCGAACTTTCGTTTATCCTAGAAAGGTTCGAACTTTGGAGGTCATCTTCATTTAAAGGTTTTTAGGGGTTTTTATGGGTTGATTTTGGATTGATTATGGATTTTTATGAGTAAAAAAACCATAATCAACCAAGAATCAAACCATAAAAACCCATAATCAATCCAAAATCAACCTAAAAAAACCCCTAAAAACCTTTAAATGAAAATGACCCCCAAAGTTCGAACCTTTCTAGGATAAACGAAAGTTCGAACCTTTAGAAGCAAATGAGGCAAAGTTCGAACCTTTAAAATCAAATTTTCCCAATCTTAAAATATGGTGAATTGATTTTGAAATAAGAAAAATTGTCTTGATTATAATCCGACTTATTGTTCATCTGTTGTGAATAATCTCAACTATTGATGGAGTACTTCTAAACAATCCAACCTTTGTATATTTTTTGATGACAGCAATTCTTGCCACATTTTAACCGACTATTGTACGTACCCCAACATCAAATAAAAAGGGAAAAAAGCATATTGCTAGTGGGTTGAAAAGAAGTTTATCTTTCTTAAGCCTATCTTTTTTCCAAATTGTTAAAGTTCATATCATCTAGCGCGCTCACGTTCAATTTCTCTAATTAGACAAAAAAAAACATATACTTGTATTAGTATACAAGATGAAATAATCATGTTTAGATCAAGAATGTGTATTGAGTATTGACCATGACTAGGGTTGGGTGAAGACTAGGGGTGTTCAATGGGTCGGGCTTCCATTTTGAATTCTAATCCGACCCGTTTCTAAAAGGTTTTGTAAGGGCCGAGTCAAAAATGGGTCGGGCCGAAAACGAATTATACTATAATTAAAATGAAGCGGGCTATAAAGGGCTCAGTAAGGGTCAAAAACGGGTCTTTGAAAATAGTATAATTAATGTGCAATTTAAATATTATAAATGACAATGCCAATGAAATTATTAATATTTTTTCAATCTAATTATTATTATTATAAATGATAATTTAATTGTTATAAATTGATAAATGAGGATTAAAATAATTTTTAGTAGTAAAAGCGGGTTGGGTTGGGCCCGATCAGGCTTTGAAAGCCCGATCCATTTAAAACCCATAGACCATAGTAATTTTAAAGGACCCTTATCCAACTCGACCCGTATTTATTTAAGCCTGGCCCGGCCCGGCCCGGCCCTTAATAGTCTCAACTTAAGACTTTCTAGGATTAGGAATGACTATATAGGCTTAATCAATAATTGACGTACACCAAGGACTACCTAATCCATGTTAATAGTTAATTGTTAATTAATCCCCTCAACTAATCCCCCTATCCATAATCATTGGTTGTTATTCACTCACCATGCAATTAGCAATATCCAAAAACAATAAAATGATAGACTACAACTATTATTATTTATTACTATAATTTTCACAATTAACTATTCTAGCAAAATTAATAAATTAGCAGCCAGGAAGATTAATATATTCGTTATGTTTTTATTTGTTCTTTTCATTCAATTTTTTTGAATCTCAATAAATATCTGAAAGTCGAATAATTTTAATTGTGAGTTTGTAAAAATTTTTAAAAGTTGATAATAAGAAATTATATATTAGGACTAATTTATCAAGATCCTACATAATACGAGTATGTTTTTCATATAGATTGATGAAAAATTATAGTCAAATTTCTAAAATTTGTAAATTTTTTTGAAAAGAATATATGAAAACAGAGGGACCGTAGGCAGATCCAAAGGGCTCACCTGATTTTAGAAAAAATTGTAGTTATCAAGGATTGATCTAGCAACCTAACCTCAAACACTTGTTATGTACATCTTACCATCCTTTTAGTTCTTATTAATTATTAATTATTATTATATCTATAATACAAACACATGCTTGATTAATAAGACAAGTGAGACTCGATTATATTTAACTAGTATAAAAACTCGTGCAATGCACGGAGTTTTTAATACAAATGCAATTACAAGTTATCAATATAAAATTATATTATTTCTTATAACATAGGTAGACAATTTTAGAACATATAGTGCTTATAATGAAAAAGTTCGATCGTTAATATAAGTATTAATTAAAACTTTCATACATTTCAAGGCAAATTTGAGTTATTTTCCAACAATTTTATCATAATAAGTTTTGTTGTTTTCAAAATTATTTTTTGATATTATGTATATTTTGATTCTTCATGAAATATTTAAGAAATTAAAATTTTAATAAGAAAGCTTTATTAATAAGCAATTATTTCAAATAAAAAAATAATTATATATTCTAAGAAACTTTAAATAAAAATCTTATATAGCATCTAAATTCAAAAATATAATATTCTAAGAAAATTTAACAGATCAAATCTAATTAAGATATACCACTCATATATTATAAGAATAAGTTGATGTTAAATATGATAAGAATTATTTTATATGGCAAATTACTATAAGAATGCCATGTGGAATTTTACATTCTTCTTATTAGATTGTATGATGATGATGATATGTTGATATGATGATATGATGATTGATCTATATATCATACTTTCATAACC
Organism: Amaranthus palmeri; assembly: GCA_019776075.1. NCBI lineage: Eukaryota > Viridiplantae > Streptophyta > Magnoliopsida > Caryophyllales > Amaranthaceae > Amaranthus > Amaranthus palmeri. The sequence continues at coordinate 727,345 of JAAKBH010000283.1, forward strand.
AATCCATATATATACTTCTCAAGGCTATTAATTTAATATAAAAGTATATGCAAACTTTGTAATTAATAGTTTTGATGAATTTTTTTAAGGAAAAATTACCCAGAATAATACGACCTTTCATTCATTTTCCACGAATAATACGACCTTTCAATTAACCACGAATAATACGACCTTTGACATTTTTTTTCCAGTGGTATACCTTACCTGTTAGTAACCTATTGAACCGGTCATAATATGACCGTTACTGCCTTCCCTTATTTTGCTGCTTCTTCCTCACCCATTCAAGCTTATTTTGCTGCTGCTTCAAGCTTTAAGCTTCTTCCTCCATTGTTATGTTTAATTTTTTTTAATTACTTCCTCTAATCTTCCCCTTCTCTTAATATGTTTTCCCCTTCATCATCATCATCTCAATCTAGAACATCAATTGCAAATGGAATTCCTTTATGTAGTCATGGTGTTCATGCTAAATTACAAGTTGTAAAAAAAGGAGTAAGAGTTGGTGAGAGATTTTATGGATGTGCATTTTGGCCTGTAAGTATATATTAGTGAATAGCTTTAATTTATTTTATGTGTTCGTGATATATTTGGTGAAAATGACAGTGTACAACTAAAGGGACTTGAAATAGCTGCGGAGACTGGGTATACTGAGGAAGATGTTCTTATTCAAGAACCCAAAGCAGGGGTAACTACTCAGTGATTTAGTTTTAGGATATGCACACTGTGGAATGGTTGCAGCTGCTCGGTGGATTGCTAAATTAGCATCTCCTTGTATCATCAAAGCTCTTGAGAAGTTTCCTGATTACAAATTAAAGGTGAGCTCTCGTTTTGTTGTTGCTGGTAATGGTCTTATGCATTTCATTATGATTTTTGTTGCATCATGGGTTTTATTTGGATTGTTCTTATTTATGTTAAGCTAAGTATAAGAAATAGCCGATATGTAATAGCCGAAATGTAATAGCCGAAATGTATTAGCGGAAATGTAATGAAAAAGTTTTTGCTTGCTTTAGCGGAAATGTATTAGCCGAAATGTATGATCATTTAAAATAGTAGTAGTACATTTAGTTCCAAGCATTCCTTACAAAAGTAATAGTAATAGTAGTAGCCGAAATGTATGTTAAGCTAAGCATTCCTTACAAAAGTACTACATTTAGTTCCTAAATACACATTCAAAAGTACTTAACTTACTTCCAAATTACACATTCAAAAGTACTAAAATTAGTTCCAAAACACAAAAGTAATACATAATGCAACATCAAATGTTTGTCGTCGATGCTTGAGTTGATAATATTTCATTCGGGTTCTTTGACTTTCACACTCTCCTTCATCTCATTAATCGCTTCTTCAAAATCGGCTAGGTTGTATGCTTTGGCACATCTCCAAAACAATAATTTCATCTCTTCCCCTCTTGTTCCAATTTGCGTATATGTGCCTAGCACAATGCCTATGCTCTGCTTTTGGAAGCTCCTGTTGGACTGCCCTCAAAATGCTCTGTACATAATAATTCCAGCATATAAACCAGCAAGTATACCATGTATTAACATCAGCATATAATTCCAGCAGCACAAAACATATCAGCTACATATCAACTATATATCAACTATATATCAACTATATATCAGCAAAATATCAACTACATATCAGCTACATATCAACTATATACCAGCTAAATATCAACTACATATCAACTATATATCAGCTACATATCAACTATATATCAGCTACATATCAACTATATACCAGCTAAATATCAACTACATATCAACTACATATCAGCTACATATCAACTATATACCAGCTAAATATCAACTACATATCAACTATATATCAGCTACATATCAACTATATACCAGCTAAATATCAACTACATATCAACTATATATCAGCTACATATCAACTATATATCAGCTACATATCAACTATACACATAATATTCAAGTAGACCTCAGCTAATATTCCAGTATCATAATCATCAAGATCAGCTAATATTCCAGTAGCATAATCATCAAGATCAGTATCATAATAAACCAGCTAATATTCCAGTAGACCTCACAATTTCAGTATAAATCATTATAAACCAGTAGACCTCACAATTTCGAGTAAAAATCATTATATTCCAGTAGACCTCACAATTTCGAGTAAAAAACAACTATTAATCATAAAAGAAAATAATCAATTTTCGAAAATCATGAACCCTAATTTTCGGGTCTTTGCAAAATCAGATGAAAAATTATAAAATTGGAAAGAATAAACTAACCATTATAGAAGAATCTTGGATCACTAGGTGTTTTCACTTGAAATTCGTGGTTGTTTGAGGTGGACGAAGGTCATGAATGGCGTGAAGGATTTCCTCAGTGGCTTCTTGCTATTTTGAGAAGAAAGAGAGGAGAGAGAATAATGAATGAAGATGAGTCTTTCATGGTCTATTAAATGTTGTTTGGTTTAAATTCCAACCGGTAAAGGGTAAATTCATATACCACTGGAAAAAATGTGTCAAAGGTCGTATTATTCGTGGTTAATTAAAAGGTCGTACTATTCGTGGAAAATGAATGAAAGGTCGTATTATTCTGGGTAATTTGTTACTTTTTATGCAATAACATGGGAGAACAATTGAATATGAATTCTTATTGACTTTTATTGAGAAAGATGCATTTAATTTGTAGTTTCCAATAATTTTGGTTTCAACATATCAAAAATCATCGAAATAAATTATAGAATATATTTAAGGGTTGTATTTAAAACAATATTATTTTTATTTTTGATAAATCTTTAGTTTTTAAAATATTCTTTACAGATTAATTAATTCTTAATGTGCGCACGCATACATACACACACACACACACACACATATATATATATATATATATATATATATATATATATATATATATATATATATATATATATATATATATATATATATATAGGGTCAAGTTCCAGTGAGAACCAAGCTTATATGAGAACCGTGAGAACCAATCGCCTTGATAAAAATGTGTTACCTTTTTATAGAAACTGTGTTACTTTTGAACAAAAAAACGTTACTTTTGTTTAAAAAAAAAAGTTGTTACTTTTTAGCATAAAATGTGTTACTTTCTGAAAAAAAAATTAAAAAAATAAAGTAACACGTTTTTTTCGAAAAGTAACACATTTTTATGTAAAAAGTAACACCTTTTTCTGTATTTTTTTCAGAATTTTTTTCTTAAAGTAACACTTTTTTGCCCACTAGTATCATAAAATACAGTAACACCTTTTTACCCATAAGTAACACATTTTTAGTAAAAAGTAACACTTTTTTGTAAGGCTGATTGGTTCTCACGGTTCTCATATAAGGATGGTTCTCACTGGAACTTCTTCCTATATATATATATATATATATATATATATATATATATATATATATATATATATATATATATATATATATATATATATATATATATATATATTGAAAAATTAACAAGATAATAAGTTAATAATAAGTTCTCATATGTTCTGCCATACATTTGCCCACAAAGTACCATATTACAAGATAATAAGTTAATAATAAGTTAATAATAAAGTATGCTGCCAACAAATCAAAATAAATATTAAATTATTCACAAAAAATTAAGGGGTAAATTTTGAATTATTATAAAATAATCTAAAAGTAAGATTATTCATGATTTAACACCAAGGAAAATCATATTACTTTCATGTCTATCGAATTTGCAACATTTGACTTACACACAAATTCTTATATGAGACGTTCTTACCATTAGACATGCCTCATACTCGGATTAAATAACCCAATAATAGAAATTTTTAGCTTATGCCATTATGCGCTTCTTGTTTAAGGTCGTCCGGTCTCATCGTGAGACAATCTCATACAAAACGAGTTGCTTAACACAAATTCCAACATTCAAATCTCAAATTTGATTTCTTGAGGTATTAGGATCGCGTCCATTACTTTCCTATATATCCATTAAGAATTTAACATCTATGTTGAATAAAAATAAAAATTTTAAAATATCTCTTATTCTTCTACATCGATCAATTCTATTTCTACATCGATCAATTCTATTTCTAACCATTAGATTGAGTAATAAACTGTATATTACATATTTACATTTTTAAGTGATGTGGGAAAGGATCTAATTCCTAACACCTTATTGAGAAGGATATAGAACTAAATTTGCCCGTTTGTATACACGCAATCACGCAAACATCAGAATTCAGAAATGATTTTCAACCGTAATTCAGAAATTCATGATAAATAAAACCATAGCCTAGTCTTCATACTTTCAACTCCCACCTAAATTTGATTTCCCTTTTGCAATTTCTGGGAGAAAAAATAGACAAGAGGCAAATCACAAAATCCAAAAAATCTAGTTCTTCAATTGTCTATTTAGATTTTCTTTGATTACTTCAGGTTCACACAAATAGCTAGATCTTAACTTTTGATTAGCTAATTTTAATGGGTGTTCCAGCATTCTACAGATGGTTAGCTGATCGCTATCCGTTGGCAATCTCTAATGTTGTTGAAGAAGAACCGTGGGAAGATGGTGAAGGTGTTTTACACCCTGTCGATGTCTCAAAACCTAATCCTAATGCTATGGAGTTTGATAATTTGTACTTGGATATGAATGGGATTATTCACCCTTGTTTTCATCCAGATAAAAGGGTATTTGTTTTAACTTTTTCTTGATGATTTATTTTGGTTTGGGGACTTTTCTGTGTATTTTCTTGAAATTTTCTACTTTTGAATTGTGGGTAAACGGGAATATAAGATTTTTAATCTTGGGTAAAGAAGAGAATCTGTGTTGATGTGTTATTTGGGTTCATTGTAATTTTAATGGAGGTATTGAGTTGGGATTTATGTTATATGAATTTAGGGTTTTGGGTGAGGATGTAGTTCAAGTTTTCAACCATTGGATTGTTGGACATTGTTGATGTGTTGATTCATTTCTGTCTATTGTAATGTAAGTGGTGGTGTTGAATTATAGATTTGCTTTCATATCATGTGATTGTGGGGTTTTGGGTGGCGATTTAGTTGAAATTCAATTTTTGGGTTGTTGGGTTTATTAGAAATTGGGGGAACTAGTTTTTGAACTTTTGGTTTAATGTATAAATGTGAATTTTCTGGTAAATCAATGGCTATACACTTGTTTCAAATACATTTTAGCACATAAAGCATGCGATAAGTTCATCTTTTAATTGGAAAATGAAAAATGTAGTTTGTGCTTGTCTGTGGAAGTATAAGGATAAGATATATTTTTTGTTTCAGTTATGAATCTCATATTAACAAAAGAGATTTGATTTTTCTGAATAAAATGCTACTGGAGGATAGATATATACACGAGAAACATGAAAACTATCTTCTGCAATAGTTTTTGATGATAATATGAATGGGAAGTTGTTTGTCTTGTAAGAATTTATACACTTGGTCTCTTTAACAATCTCTATCTGGAAATGTGTCGTCAATAGTGTACACTTTTTTCTCGTGGTAATTTGAATATTATCCGTAAAGTAATACGTTAGCAGATAATGTTGTTTGGAATTTGAATTATTTAGGAAATATAATAGACAATAGACATACATGTTAGTATAGGGGTGGCTGATTGAGAGGACGGGAAAAATAGATGTTTAGGGTTGACCGGCATGCCAGGTTAAGGGGACAAGAGAAAGAAATGTATGAGTAGAGGAAGATAGAAGAGAGATGAGAGTTTTTTTGAGCTATGGGAGGGGATAGAGATATGATTGTAGAAGAGAAATTTTATGATGATGGTTATTAAGAATTTGAATTTGAAGCTTTGTAGTTGGATTTTGTTTTATATCATATTATAGTAGATGAATGTAATGGATGAGAATGAATTTGATGAATAAAAATAGATGTTTGGACAATGACTTCGGAGATACACAAGCATCACTAGGAACCTTGACATATGAGTTTTCTAAACTAGACTTGAGTAGCATTTCCATTCCTAGCACCAAATCCATACAAGTGATGTTGGGGTGATTCTGATTTCACATGTTTTCTTTTCTTTTTTTTTTTTTCTCATTCTCCTTTTCCTTATCTATGAAGCGCCAACCATGTTCTCATCAATGAACATCTCATGAAGTTCAGTTCCTACTGTCCGAGAAGGACAACATGGATAATAAACCCGGAAGAATCTTTGGAAATTATTCTTGTTTTGCTTTGTTACTTGCTAGTCAAATTGAGTGATGTTACAGAAAACAAAGTTTTCTTTGGCATTGAAGAAACTTGGTGGAGTAGAAATTCATATTTTAGATCTGTTATTTTGTTACTTGCTATTATATCAATTGAGGTCTCATGATTGCTTACGCTTGGGAGACTTCCTCCTTTTACAAATCAAGCTTAATAATGCATTGAGTTAAGTGAAATAGAAAGTTCATAAATGTAAATTCGTTGATTTTGTTTTACAATAATGCAGCCTCCACCGACAACGTATGATGAGGTCTTCAAATCAATGTTTGCATACATTGATCATCTATTTTCATTAGTTCGTCCAAGGAAAATTCTCTACATGGCAATCGGTAAATTAGTTTACCATATTTCTTTCTAAGCTATTTCTATTACTATTACTTTGTAAATTCATATCTTATTTCATCCTCAATTTGATAGACGGAGTTGCTCCAAGAGCTAAAATGAATCAGCAACGTTCCCGCCGTTTCAGAGCTGCCAAAGATGCTGCTGAGGCTGTAAGTTTTACTTTTTCAATATATAGTTGAAACCCTTTTTTATTTGGTGATGATATCATGAATTCTGATGTTGGTATATATTATTTCATCGTAGGAAGCAGAAGAGGAAAGACTAAGAAAAGAATTTGAGGCTGAAGGACGGATTCTGGACTCCAAAGAGAGACGTGAAACTAGTGACTCAAATGTCATCACTCCGGGTACTGAATTTATGTATGTGCTCTCCGTGGCACTTCAGTATTACATACAGAAGAGATTGAACAATAACACTGGTTGGCGGAGGATAAAGGTTAGCTGCAACAAATTACTGTGCTAAGGCATTCAAAGATTGGATGATTCCTTTATGCTGGAGTAATCCCTTCTTTATTTTTTCTGTATATACTTTTGGATTTCAGGATTATTTCTCTTTTTTATTTATGCTGCTGCATTGGGTACTTATTTGAAGGTTATTCTCTCTGATGCTAATGTTCCTGGTGAAGGAGAACATAAAATTATGTCCTACATTCGATTACAAAGAGATCTACCCGGTTTTGATCCCAATACAAGACACTGTTTGTACGGATTGGTGAGTTCTTTGGAATCGTTTTTTTAACTTGATTTTGTACTTATATGTTATTGCTGAACTGTTAATTTTATTTGGTAGGATGCCGACTTAATAATGTTGGCTTTGGCCACTCATGAGGTGCACTTTTCGATTTTGCGAGAGGTTAGTTACAACTAAATTATGCAACTAGGATAATAACTTTATACAGTGTGTTTGTCATCGTCAATTCATTAACCATATTTCTTTCCTGTAGGTTGTTACTCTACCTTCACAGCAAGAGAAATGTTTTGTATGTGGGCAAAGTGGTCATCTGGCTGCTGATTGTCGAGCTAAGCCCGATCAAAACGGAAATTTGGTTGACGATACACCTATTTACAAGAAAAAATATCAGGTTTCGTGCTTGACACTTTGGCTTTAGTGATTTTGGGTCAATTTGTCTGCTGCCATGTTTGTCAATTCTGTAATAATTGAATTACTTTATTTTAAATTCTTGCAGTTCCTCAACATTTGGATACTTCGAGAATATTTACAATATGACCTGGATATTCCTGAACCTCCTTTTACTGTGGATTTTGAACGTTTGGTTGATGATTTTGTGTTCCTATGTTTTTTTGTTGGCAACGACTTCCTTCCACATATGCCTACACTAGAAATACGAGAGGTATGAAAGGTTCTTAGTTTATTTTTGGTTCTTTCACCTTATTGCAATATCAAGAATTTATAAAGCTCATAGTTATCTTTGTGCTTAGTTTACAAAGCTTATTCTGTGAGATAATTTACACCATTTAGATGGAGGTGCCCTCCTATTCTCCCAACGGCACGTTTGATAGGTGGTAATAACAGCGGTAATGGGAATGAAAACTAGTTTTGGTTGAAAATCTCTTGGCTACCTTGATGGCAATGCTTGTCCATCTTTTAATCATCTCATTTTAGTACCACTAACCAAACAGGCCGCAAATTCTTTCTTGTTGGTATTGATCTCTCTTTACACGTGTATGACCTGTTTCTTTTTTGTTTTAGGGCGCTATAACCTTGCTGATGCATGTATACAGAAGAGAATTCGCAACTATGGGAGGGTATCTTACTGATGCCGGTGAAGTAAGTTTGCTTCTTCAATTCAGACTTGGTGTAATTGTTTTTTGCAGTATATTTACTTTATGTATAAAAATTTGGCAATGAGAAATCGAGAATGCAATGATTAGTCTTTAATTCTTAATAGAATTTGGTGTAAAGTGTCGGGACGATGTGTATTATATGCTTTCTCTGTCCCATCTAATTTGCACCTCCCGGCTAAGACAAATAACAAGTGGATGGAAGAAAGAAGTGAATGAGACTATTTGACTAAAATTGATATGAATTTGTGGATGAGATTAAATGAGATTTGCGGGGTCATTACTAAAAGAGGAAAGTGTGTAAAGTAAGTGGGACAATTCTAAATAGATATTGTGTGCAAAACTGCAAATTGAATGCGAAAGAGAAAGTAACACTTTAAAAAGGTTTTTCTTGTATCTCCTTCCATTGTTCTTTAATTTAGTATGTTTGATATAAATAGATAAGGCAAATGTAAATTGTGGGACGAAAAGTTGGAAGAAGGGTCTTTAGTATTTCCAAAGGAAATACGAATGCTCAACACATAAAAGAGAAAACACTTAGCTTAGGATCCTTCCTCCTCGATCTCTTCCCTTCCCTAAAAAGAAAGAGAGAAAAAGTGAGCAAACAGGTGGGAATTTTGTTGTGTGTTAGATTGTTTAGTTCTTATTTTTAGTTAGTAAAGTATCACTGTGGTCTCTTTGTATTTCATAAAATGAGCTAACGGCAGTAATTGTTGGACTCAGGTTTTTCTGGACAAAGTGGAGCATTTTGTTCAGTCAGTTTCAGTTCATGAAGAGCAAATCTTCCAGAAGCGGGTTCGTGTACAGCAGGTACCCAACACCTATATTCTTGTCCATTGCATTTTACTTTTGCTTACATAGATGCTTCAAAGAATTAAAGAGCTTTGGCCTTTGTCTAGTTTAACAATAACCAGCCCCCAGGAACAAAAAACAATTGCACTCTTTGATAGTGTGATGTGTGAAATGATATATACATGACTTTTTTCTTTCTCTGTCTTCTCTTGATTTTTTAAATATATATTTGTTGAGATTATATCCTTTTTATGCGTCCTCACTATTTTTCTGTGATGTTTAGATGTTCGAGAATAATGAAGAAATGAGGAATAGGGCGAAAAGAGAATCAGGAGATCCCTATGTAGAGCCACCGCCTCCGGTGGAAGACAAGGTGGGCCTTAATATTGAATCTTTGAAATGCAACTTGAAAAAAAGGCTTATTAAATGCAATCTAATGTGATGTGGAATACCCCTTTTTCAAACAACTGAGTGAATTGCTGTTTCGTCTCTATATCTTCAGTAGACTTGTATGAATGGAACTTTTTGCCACTTTTTGAATGCATTAATGACATAATATTCTGCAGATCAAACTTGGGGAGCCTGGATATAAAGAGAGGTATTATGCCGAAAAATTTGGTGCATCAACTCCAGAGGAAATTGACAAAATCAGAAAGGATGTGGTCAGTCTCATCTGTTTTAATGCTTATACAAATTCGTATGTTTAAATCATGAAAAGAATGAAATTATGTTTTGGCAATAGTTGCTATGTCAAAATTTTGGTTGACTTTTAGATTTAACTTATCTACAGGTTTTGAAGTATGTAGAAGGTTTGTGCTGGGTTTGCCGCTACTACTACCAAGGTGTTTGCTCATGGCAATGGTAATTGTTTTAATGTGCTGGGTTTTCCGTTACTAATACCAAGGTGTTTTGCCGTACTTTTTCTAGTTCACTTATGTATTTGATGCTCTTTTGAAGGTTCTATCCATACCATTATGCTCCTTTTGCTTCGGATCTAAAAGATTTAACTGATCTTGAAATCACATTTTTCCTTGGAGAACCGTTCAAGCCTTTTGATCAACTTTTGGGAACTCTACCGGCTGCAAGGTCTTGTCGCTCATTCTTTTGGTGTTAATGGCCTGTCGCCTATCATAATTTATTCGACCAATAATAGTATTTTTCCTTTTGCAGTTCCGATGCTCTGCCAGAGATGTACCGGAAGTTGATGACAGATCCATCATCACCGTTGCGGGAGTTCTATCCTGCAGGTAATGCTACTAGCTGTTTTTCGGTACAATTTTGGTAAATTTTCTGTCACAATCTCATTTCTGTTTCAAAATGCCAGATTTTGATATCGATATGAATGGTAAACGCTTTGCTTGGCAGGTATAGTAGCTCCACTCAACATGTTTCTTTGTCTCATACCCTTATATGCTATTGCAACGAATTCAGTAAATGATTTTTTCTGATCATTTGCCTTTTGTGTCCCTCCTTCCCTTTACAAATTCCTTGATCAGGGTGTTGCAAAGTTGCCATTCATTGATGAAAAGAAATTGCTTACTGAAACCAAGAAGCTTGAGCAAACTTTAACGGTTGGTTTTTGCAATTCTTTTGACTGTTATGTGTTTTATTGCTCAGTCAATAAATGTTTGTGTTGCTGCTGTGCCTTCTAATCATTAAACATGTGCGATTTTTCAGGTGGAAGAGCTACGTCGAAATAGTGTGATGTTCGATTTACTATATGTCTCTCCCACTCATCCTTTAGCTTCTCAAATTGTTTCGTTTTACCATTTCTACTATCAGATGCCTCCTGATCAAAGATACGCTTGGCCAATTGACACCTATGCTAGGTAGGATTATCGCTTTTGACTTTCCTCATTAAGATTTTCATTTGCTCCTAGTCTATGTTACTCGGACTCTTCATTTTGCTTCACCTATCCGTGTCCGGTCCTTGATGCTCGGACAATGGTATGACACTTGGACACTTTATTTTAGGCGTAAATTTAAATATTTAGACGTATTTGACACTTGGACACATACCAGTGTCCGAGTCAAGTCCAAGTAACACACCTCCTAATAATAATATTTGCATTTTTTGGTTCTCTTATCAATTTCTCCTTTGTGCAGTGGTGGAATGAATGGCTATTTGTGGTTATCCGAGAGAAATGGGTGGACACAAGTGGTCCCTTCCCCAGTGTGTGGGCTACCTGATATCATGAATAACCAAGTTTTGTAAGTCTTGCCTGCTTTTATTGTGATTCTATCCCTTGTATCCTTTAGTGCTAACGTGAAGAGGAATATCTGTTCCGCAGAAATGTGACGTACTTGAATCCCCTGCCTCGTAAACACATTCCAAGACCTCCAAACGGTGTAATTATGCCAGCTAAGGTATGGAGTTTCCTTATATTCAAGTCTCGTTACATTCTTAACGTTTAGGCGTTCTTCATTAATGATCTAAGTTGTTAATATATGAAAACTAGCGATTTGACGAGTAATGGTGTAAAGTTAGTTCCGTGTGCAGAGATTTAAGCTTGTTCATATTCATAGATACTAGATGAAAGAGTCTCATTAACCAGCATTTACGAGTAGTATTTTAGGATATTAGATTAGATGTTCTCGTTATTGCTTTCTGATTGGTTATTGTTCGTGCACTTGTGTTCACTGCAGGAAGTCAAAAATTCTGATGTGAAGCCTTTCCCCTTATTATGGCATGAAGACAATGGCAATAGGCGCCACTTTGGACGGGAAAGGTATAAATATGGTTCTTTATCTGCTGATAGAAATGATATATTTTCACTTTCGTCTGGAAGAATTTTTATACCGTTTTAGTTCACATCTTCCCCCTCTCTGCATAAAATTAGTATTTTTGTTATGCTATGCTAGGGGTTTGGGTTGGACGTTCATGCCCCTAATTTTTGTTCTTTGCATTGCATACACGAGTTACATATCTTGGTGTATATATAGGTGGTTTTCCATTCCATTACCCGATGCCATTAAGTGGCTTCCATCTTGGCGGAATTTGAGGGTCAGATTTACGCAACCTTACCCTTGTTAAAACACCTTCACATAATTAAATTAGCCATTTAGGTATAGTCTATTTCAATTTGAAACCAGAGCACTATAAATCTTTGGGTTATCGAAATAAGGGTTCAAGTGGAATGTTTACTTTCCGGTATTTAAGATTGAGAAAATAAAAAAAATGGGGCATGGTGTGTTATCAAAAACTAATTTTTGCCCCATGTAGAAGCAAACAATCAATTATAATTTTAAGAATAATCAAATTACAACCTTAAAGTTTGGATTTTTGCGAATTACAACCTCAGTGTTTATCTTTTGCGAATCACAACCACCAAAGTATCAAAGTCTACAGCGATCAGGCCATATCACAAAATTCCGACCATAGACTTTGATACTTTGGTGGCTGTAATTCGCAAAAATCCTAAACTTTAAGGCTGTAATTTGCAAATTATTCTAATTTTAACTCCACATAATTTTTAATAAACTCAGCAGTCAAGTCTCAAATGTTGGCAAATCCCGCTATATTTCCTTGCTAGGTCTTCTTTCCCTGCATTAATTGCCATGTATTGCTACACGAACACTTTACTTCTGACCAAAACACCCAGTTGCGGTAACCACACAGGATCGAGAGGGTTAGGATCATGCATAAAACACGCTTGCCGCTTTCTTTAGTTTTGTTACCTATTGCTCACTCTTTTTTTATATATGTTTTAGGCCTCAAGTACCAGGAGCAATACGTGGGCATCAGTTGGGTGAAGCTGCTCATCGTCTTCTTAAAAATACACTAAATATTAAGCATACTAATTCATCACCCAGTGTATTGGATTATATGCCTCATCCAAATCATCCTGGCAACTACATGTTTAATAGGCCAAGGCCAGGGCCAGCTGGACCTGCTGGGTATGAAAGAGGCTACTACGACGACAGCAATTATTACGGACAACATCATATGCCTCGGCCCATGTCAAATGGCTATAGACCCAATGAACCACGTGGAGGTCGACACAATGAGAGATTACCACGAGAAGATGATCGTGAGTTGGGAGCAGCTATGTCAAATTTGTCACTAGGAGGGGCATCTAGGAATCGACAACCAGCACATACAAGACCAAGGGCTCAAACCGCTGGACTCATGCACATGCCAGTTCAACATAACAATTTCGTTCAAAACGTCGGTCAACTTCCATCACCACCCATGAATTGGATTAATCAACCCGAAGATGGAAACAATAAGCATTTCCGACAGATGGAGACAACAGTCCAGAAGCAAGTCAGGCAAGTTTATCAAGCTAAGACTCAACGACCAACACATCAAGAATGATTTAACGGCTGAAATGATGGATATTGTTTCAAACATTCAATGGGCTTTCGTGTTTGAAGAGGATGTTAATCTGTACAGTGAAACATGTTTCGGAAAATGGGCGTTATTTGAAAGCCAAGTTGGCGCAGATTTGTTGTTGTTGGGTTCAACAAAATTGGCGAGCATGGGGTGTATTTATTATTGTGTATTTGATACATTATTAACCAGGTTCCTTATAACGGCCAAGGTTCTGTAGATTAAACACCTTACGGTTAGGATACTTGACGTTGTAAAGACCTCAGTTAGTCACAGGACGCGATGTTCAATTTTTAAAGTTGGCATACTAATACATCGGCTAGTTTTATTCAAGATTCCGGTTATTATTTCATATCTTCATCTTTTAATTGATGTCTTTTTTTTTGTCGCTGATCGAATTTTGTCGATCACACTTGCTGCAGATAGAATGTCACCAACTCACCATAAAAGGAGCTTGCCTTTTCAAGTTATACTTTATCCTGTGACTGTTCTTGTTAATAGTACTCTTTTGAAGGGGAAAATCATCAATGTATGATACATACAATACAATCAAGAGGGAAAAGGTTGTCCGAGGAAAGAGGACGCTTTTACGGTGTGAGATGTTACGCAGTTGGGGAAGACTTTTCCGTCGATTAGGACATCATAAGGAGGTAAAATTGGTGTTACGAGTATGAAGGGCGATTTGAGCTAATCGGAATTATGTATGGGGGCGGGGGTGGTAGAGGGTGGTGTTGGTTACTAGGGTGGGCTTGTGAGTTGTCAAGTAGAGGAGGGTTTAGGGTTTTATTTATTTTTTATTTTTGATTTAATTATTTTTTTATGTTTTATGTTTTAATTTTCATTAGAAAAATTCGAGTTGTTCATCAAGTTAAATATTTGCAAAATGTTAAGAGTAGATGAGGTTTAAGGTAAATGAATTTAAAATAAGCAAAATTAAAAAAATTTTATACTCGAATTAGTATTTCAGCACTTGTTCAAGTTGCTAGTATTTGACAAGTGAGAAAGCTCTTTCTTACACCAAATTTTCCCCTGAGCATTTGGTGGGAAAAATAAAAAAGGAAACAAGAATACATATCGTAGGATAGTAAGAGAAATATATGTGAATAAAATGAAAATGTAAGTTAAATGTATGAATGAGAACTACAGAATGTGAGTCATGGCCAAAGATAAAAATAAAACAAATTTAATGAAATAGACTTAAAAGAAAACTAAGGCGAATTTCACGGAGATAAAGGGAGAATTAGATAAGCTTATGTCGCAAGAAGAGTCGGACTCGGATAGTTGAATTTCATGGGACAAAGAGAGTATTAGTCATTAGATAAGGAGAATTTTAGTACTTCCTACCATTTTGATTAAAATAGCACATCTAACCCTTTTCTTCTCAATTATGAATCATTTTCTATCCATCTATTGCAAATTTCACAACCAAGCATTTGTAGAGCAACTTATAACCAAATTATTTGGATACAATTTTAGAAAGGCGCGAAATTTGGAGAGATTAGTTTCTTTATTTGGATACAATTTAGGAAGAGAAAGGGTCCCTTAATTTTGTTGATAATCAAATCTCTCAAAACTAAAAAAGATTTGAAAATGCTATTTCTCTTCGTCTACTTTCCTTTCCCTCTTAAACAAACAAGGAAGTCTTCCCTATTATTCCATCTCCTTCCCCGCTTCCCCTTCCCTTCCTTTTCTTTTTCCAACCAAATTATTGTCCAAACTCAAGGAAACAACATCTAGCATTCATACATCCGAACATTAATACTTTATTTGGATTAAAGAAAATAGACTAGAAAACAAGCAGACTTTAACTTTCTTTGTTTAGCTTATAATTTTGGCAAGCAGGGATTTAAAAGGAAGGATTTTAAACGGATTAAGTCCCCTAATGTCGTTAGTATCTTAATCTCATACAAGAAAATTTAAAAGAAAAATATATACATCTTCCTCTCCCCTCCTTTCCCTCCTAAACAAACATGAAAAACTTTCTCTATTATACTCTCTCCTTCCTTTCCTTTCCTTCCTTACCAACTTCTTTTCGTGCACATCATCTATAATTCATCGATATACATATAAATCATCCCAATACTTTCCCTTCCCTTCCCCGCTTCTACAATCGAATCAATGAATTGTATTACAAAACCAAATTTCACCTCAAATTTGTCAACTATATCCAAAACAAGTATAGAAAACATCCATTTAAATGACTTTTTATCACACACTAACACACATTATTGATTATACTACAAACAAATTGTTCTTAAACTTCTTTTTCCTCTGTACTCATATCAATAGTTATTACATTATATTACATCCCATCCACAAAAACTACATTGGATGCCCAATATAAAAGAACATCTCAAAATATACTATTGCAAGAAATACCCTGATAAAAACAAACAAAAGAACAAGAACAAGCTACCATAAATAATTAAAGCCTTTTGGCCAGATGTAAGAGAATTACCCCCTAATCCAAACTGTTGATTTTGAGCAAATCCAGCAATTTCCACACTCTTACTCTCAAAAAAGCTCTTAGCTGCCCCACAAGTAGGGCACCTCCAATCTTCAGGTAACTGCCCAAAGGGTAACCCTGGTGCTATAGGGTAGCTTGGATCACCAGCAGATTCATCATACCTATACCCACATGATCTACACTCATAAATTCCAGTGTTTAAAACCGCAAATTTCTCCTCCAATCTTCGCTTATCAACATCCTGTGATTCTAACGAACTGGGTTCTTCTGAATTCGGCTGTTCTGAAATGGGTTTGTCTTCTTTCGACACATCCACTGATTTTGGGGTGATATTGGGTAGATTTGAGGGTGTTTGAAGGGTGAAAAATTTGTGGGTTTTAGAGAGAATAGTTGGTGTAGTGATTTGGGTTCTGGGTTTTGTAGGAGAAGGTGAAGTGAGATGAAATGAGAATGTTGTTGGTCTTGTAATGGCAGAAGCCATTGATTCTTTAATGGTGGATTTTATATAATAGAGTGTTTTGACTAGATTTTTAGGTCAAATTTAGGAAGATAATGAAAATGTAGTGGAATTTAGATGATTGTTAAAGTTCAAAACATAGAAGATTGTAGAGGGATAAGATGGAAGAAGGATCCATGGAAGGCATATACCATACCATGTTTTAGACCATTTGTTTTGAAAGTGGTGTTGGATAAGGTGTGGGTCTAATTGTTCATTGCTTATTGCTTGTGGGTGAGCTCCATCCACATGTATCATGTATGTGTTTCTAGGAAAATTATGGTAAATAACTAAAAAATATAATTTTTTTCAAAACTAAAATATTTACTCCCTATATCTTGTTGGTTTTACAACAAGTATATGTGTTTTATTGGAAATCAATTAAAGTTAGAAAATATTTAAAAAGTAGGCGTTATGGAAAAGTAAAAGAAATGTGTAGATGAGATGAAAAGATAAGTGAGATGTGTGGTGAAAAGAACATTAATAGTAAGAGTCATGGCAAAATAAGTAGCAAAACTCATAGGTTGGAGGGAACAACATCTTTTGGAACATTTATTCATGTTTTATGTTGTATATAGACATGTCAAAACAGGCGGTGTGACAAATTTTTAGAGTTGATTATTTGTGGTTGGATTAATTTCAAATTTGGTTAACTTTGAGTCTGAAATAATTGAATTTGATCAAATTTATTAATCCATATATGAGCTGATTGACTCTTATGTGAAATTTATAGCTCTAAAATAAGTGAAATCTAAGATATAAAAATTGTAAATTATAATATTGTAATTTGTAAACTTAACTTATTATTCATTATGTGAGCTTATTTTTCATAATACAAGCCATATGAAAGATAGACTTAAGTGTAGCTTAACCTAGTATTGGTCCTATAGTCCTATTAGTGATGACCATGTTCTCTGTTGGGTCAGCTTTGATTCTGGATCTAGACGGTTTTTTAGCGGTTTAAATGATGGCGTATGACAATTAACCCCTAGTCCTAGTTTAATTTGTTATTATTGTTTTAGATTGTAAAAAGAAAAATTAGTGCTTTGGCCTGTATCACCACTTATAGTCCCACAAGTGAAAAAACAAAGTAAAGCACCTTCTCAATATTCCGCACAGGGCAGGGTCCGAGTGATTTTGAGTGCGACCAGCTACTAATGGAAATCCACCATGGCATGGTGTTCATATCTAATTAAAATTGATTATACCATCAACTTATTAGCAAGTCCTTTCTTATTCTCCTCATTTGTCTCATTTTTAAGTGCAACATTTGTTCATGATTCTAGTGCGATAATCAAAAATTATAATAAGTTAGAATAAATTTTATCTCAATTAAAACAAATACCATTTTCTCAAATATGCTTTTGAATTCAATTCTCACTTAGGCCTTTTATTTATTCAAGATACTCTGTAATTTAAATATCATAAATAAATCATACATTCTAATAAAATTCTTGGGAAATGACAAATGTTAATGTAAGAGAAGGTGTGCCATTTGTAATTTTTCTATTGGTTAAAAGCTAACAAATTTCTTTCTTCAATTAATATTGCCTAATATGCATTGATGTTTCAATCTATAATACATTAATGCTTGCTTAATTTAAGAAATAATTTATTAGAATATTATAATTAATTTAAGGAATAATTTATTAGACCATAAATAATTTCTGAATTTATGGTATTTGAATTATTTTTGTATCAAATGTCACAATTTTTAATTTGCCTAAATGAATGTTGTCAAAGATAACAGATTATATTTCTCACATAGAATAATCAAATTAATTAATTGTTATATTTATTAAACTAAATTAAGTAAATTAAGTAATCTAATAAATTGCATTTAATCTTGAGCAATATCTCTACCATTAAATTATCTTTGACTATGGAGTATTTATTTATGGCTAAATTGAGTAAATTATTAAATATATATATCGCATAAATCGCATCATGTATTCTAGACAATTTTTAATATTACAAATTTAATTTATACATATATTGTAAAAATTGAGTAATTTACGAGTACATAATATCTCAGGCTTTATTTTTTTAATTAATATATTTATATTCATATATGCCGATGCTAAAAAACCGTGCATTGCACGGGATTCTATACTAGTAGTTAATAATAATAGCGTTTAAATTAGATAAATTAAACAATATTATTGATAGAAAAATTTATCTAATCACTATCAAACAACATATATACATGTAGCAATGAGTCTGAACACAAGAAAACTTATGCTAATATTAATTAATAAATTCTTTATATCACGTAGAGAGAATAAGAGTATATGATGATAAGTTATCGAAAAACTAATATTTAATTGATGAAGTCAATTGATAAGAACCAAAGTATTAGAAATCTCAACTATTGCATGTCAATGTTGTTGTAAATTGCGACTTTAAATAAATAAAAATAATCAAACTTATAAAATTAAATTATATAAATTTAGTAGGTTACGAAATATATGACAAGTTTAAACCTTCACTTAATATACCCCAAAAGTGAACTACGTCATCGGGAATCATCATGCAAATTCTAGGCGAGACTCTCCTCCTAAACTACGATGCTTGGGAATGTATATCGGAAATATGTTTTGAGATACAAAGAATTTCACTATATTCCCAACACAAGGAAATTAGAACGACATGAGAAAAACTTAAATGGTAGAAGAAACGGGAATTTACAATCGAAGATTGCAAATTCTCTATATAAAGTGCTACAGAGGATGATAAATTCAGAAATCACATGTATATTCCATATATATCTCATATAATAAATAACTTACACATGCCTTCTAATATATATTCATAGAAAAACATACAACCTAACAAAAAGTAATATGTCACTTCATAAACCGCAAAATCAATTCACGAATCGGAGTCGATCTGACTCCTTACTTATGTTTTCATCCCTCCAAAACTTGTGCTTAACTATAGAATACGCTCATTTTACTTGCAAAACACGTAGGGACACAAAAACTCCAACCCAAGCTTAAAATGCAACCGAAATTAGAAAAATACAATCGAAACGCATCATTTAAGCCCATAATTAGGGATGAATTTTTATTATATACTCCATCCGATTCATTTTACTTGTCTATTTTCCTTATTTGGTAAAGTCTCTTTACTTGTACACTTTCTATTTTTGGCAAAAATTTTTACCTAAACTACCCCAACTTATATTATTTAATAATACCCTACCTACCACCTTTTCAATTATAATAATCACTCAAAATACCCCACTCCCACCTTTTCAATTATTATATTCACTTAAAATACCTCACTACCACCTTTTCAATTATTATAATCACTGAAAATATCCCACTACCACCCCACTCTTAAAATCCGGTCCAAAGGCAAATTGAACAAGTAAAATGAATTGAAGGGAGTACAAAACAAGAATGATTGATGAACTCGAATAGCATGACATTAAAAATAAAAAATGTGACATGAAAAACCATAAAAACAATAATTTATTCCAATTAATCAAACATATCAACTCAAACCATCCAACAACCAACAGCCAACGATCGATTTTCACACTTTTTAACCACCCTTTGCCACAAAGAATTTATTTAGCTTAAAAATAGTGGTTAATAAAGATCAACCCCTTAATCATCCAATTAAGTCATATAAACACAAGTCAAGTCTTAACCCACCAAATGGTGGGTCCCACCCACATCTAGTTTCATTCCCCTACATTTCCTCCATTCCCTCAACACAACCCCAACACGCAATAGAGAGAGACCCTCAAAACAAACTACTCGTGACCCTTCTTTCCCCTTTTCCTAACCACCCGGTTCATCTTCTAAACGTCTCTTGTCTTCCTTTCTCTCTCCTCTCAAACTCCCCATTCCCATGGCTTCCGAGGAAGACCAGCCCATCTACGCTTTCGACGATGATGAAGATGATGAAGATGATAGTGAACCTCTCAATGGTGCTGTTCCTGATGATGATGTCGTCCAAGATTCCGATTCCTCGTCCGGAGATTCTACTGTTGCTGGAGATTCTGCTGCTGTTACTGTCGCTATACCTTCTTCTTCTTCTTCAATCTCTGCTGCTGTTCCTCCTCCTATTACTCCGTCTAATGCTGTTACCGTCGCTCTTCCTGACCCGAAACGACAGTTGTCTTGTTCTCCGATTGTGAATCCTGAGAAAAAGCCGATCGATGATTCTAGAAGGCTTTTTCAACGTCTTTGGACTGATGAGGATGAGATCGAGCTTCTTAATGGTTTTCTCGAGTATACTGCCAATCGTAGTACGACGTTTTCTGGTCATCATCATGATACGACGGCGTTTTATGACCAGATCAAATCTAAGCTTCAATTGGAATTCAACAAGAATCAGTTGGTGGAGAAATTGAGGAGGTTGAAGAAGAAGTATCGGAATGTTTTAAGTAAAATGAGTTCTGGTAAAGAGTTTGTTTTTAAGAGTCCACACGATCAACAAACTTTTGAAATTTCTCGAAAAATTTGGACTAATTTGTCTCCGAATTTCCGTGGTGTTGCTGAATTTGATGATGACGATCAAAACCCTAACCCTAATGCTAATCAATTAGCGCTTACTTGCGCGACTCCGCCAAGGCCGCCAAATAGCAGTTTTGTTATTAATCACATCAACCTCAACAGTGCTGCGGCTGCAGCCAATTCATCTACGCCTGTGATGGTTGATCAGAAACCAGGTAGTAGTGGAATTTATAGCATCAATAATAATTCTGTTACTCCTAGTAATGTTGTTGGTTTTGATGTCATGATGTCAAATTTGAATATTCCTACTGCGAAATTGTCGTCTAGGAAGAAGCCTAGGATTGGGAAAATTGATGAAAAGTTTGTGAGACCTGTGAATTTGGGTGGAAATGTTGGTGTAGAGGGTATGAATGTCGATGAAAATACTAATGCTAACAACAATAACAATAATAATGTTAGTAATATTAGTACTAATAGTAGTAATATCAATCTCGGTTCAACAATGCAAGGGTTGATAGAGGAGGCTGTGAAGAGTTGTTTGTCACCAATGGTTAAACAGTTGGTGAATAATTCTGTGAATGGGGCGGTGTTTGGAGGCAGTGGTGGCGGGATAAAGGGAGTTGGGTCATTGTCTTTGAACGCGGTTCCTTTGAGTTTGTCAGGGGTGAATGTGTTGGGCGGTAGTTTTGGCAATGTAATGGATGATAAGTGGAGAAAACAGCAGATCTTAGAGCTTGAAGTGTATTCAAAGCGTTTGGAGTTGGTTCAAGATCAAATCAAGATGTCGTTAGAGGAGCTCAGATCGCAAGGGAATTAAATGTCTGATTTAGAAAGGTGATTGGGTTAGGTTAGTTGATGTAGATTTGTGAGTTTCTCTGATTAATTTTCCCTGTTTGATCGATGGTCGAACATCGATTTGGCTGATATAATATCTGTAGCTACTAGCTAGTAACTCAGAGTTGATACCTTTTTTCTTTCTTTCTTTTAGTTTGACATAAAAGAGAGCTGTTGAATAATGTTGATTCTAGGTGAAGCTCCTTACCGAGCTCAATTTCATGTATAGCAACGATTTTAATAGATAAAGTGGATCATATTGACGAATTATGTATTCAAGTCTTGTTTTTGGCTTTTCGTATAGTTGATTACTCCAAGTACTATGTACAGCCTACTTACTGAATCTGGATTTTCAAGTATCAATACATCTGTGGGATGGAGGTGGAGTTATGTTGGTGAATTGGCCTAGTAATTAGTGTATTTTCCAGTGTGTTTTTTTTCTTTCTAAATTCTATTATGGATTGCTGTTTCTTCTTCTGATGATATTCATAGAGTATATACTCGATTAGTCGATTGTGTTCATTTTTTGTAGATAAGTATAAATTAGCAGCATAGTTTTTGCCCTTTTCATTCTCTTTAGATACATTTGTTGTTCAAGAGCTCCTGTTCATAGCAATGTCATTTCACCTTAATGGAAGGGCATGGGCCATGGCCTATAGGGTTGGGTAATTCATTAGGCACATGGCATTCACACCATTTTCTCTTGATCCTTTCCATTTTCAGTTTGTTCATGTGTCTAGCTCTTCCCTATTTGATTTTGCACTACTTGTGGCATATGGGATAGTATGACCCAACTTACCTTCAATCAAGTTACTTTGTTACGTTTCAAGTTCTGTTAGAAAGATGTAAAAGGTGAGGTTTTGTTTTCATGAGGAGACGTGTTCGAGTACAGGAAGGGTATAAACTGAGTGCTAATGGAGCTCGTAGAAACTAACAGAACCAGTTTATGGAAATACATGAAAGTCATCCTAACCACAACTAGGCTATTTGACTAGTTTTGTTAAAGTTCTCTTTCATGAATCATGAGTGAGTCACTGGGAATTTATATTTGTAGCATAAACAATAATATAAAGTGGGGTGATAGAACAAATTCGGAATGCAACAGCTGTTGAAAATGGTGAAGAGGCAAGGGAAAAGAGAGAGAGAGGGAGACAAATACCCTTATATGAATATAAACACTTTCCAATGACGTTTGAAAAGAATAGAATATGCCTAAGCTTCCCAAGGCAAATGCTGGAACTTGTTCTTTGGCGTTTAGGATAGGATGGACTATGGAGTAATGGGTTGGGTTGGGTTTGTTTGGGGTCACACTAACCTAATTACTAATTAGGTAGTATTGCCCAACTTTCTTTATTCCCAACGAATAGTAATAGGTGAAGTTGATGTTTGACAGCATTCTGGTAGGCGTAACGGACTTGTTTATGCATACAATTGTATTAGGAAAAGGTATATATCTTGTACTCCCTCGAATCATTTTAAATGTCCCATTTGGATTTTCACGGTTATTAAGAGTGATGTAGGGTCTATTAAAAAGGTGGTAGTTAGGTATTTTAATTGATTAAATTAATTGTAAAGATAGTGGTTGGGTATTAAAAATTGAAAAAGTGGGGATATTTAGGTAAAAAAAATCTTAAACTAAAAAGGAAATTGGACAATTGATATGATTTTGCCAAATAAGGAAATAGGACATCTAAAATGATTCGGAGAGAGTATATAATAAAAAATCTTGTATTTTATTTATGTAATTTAATATTATTTTTGCTTTGAAAACATAAGAATTTAATTTTTCTTTATTAGTTTACCATTTATTTTTTCATGGGATGAAAATATTAATTGTTTTTCGATTTCTAGATTAAGTTCTCTTAGAGAATTTGTTAATTTAGATTGACGGTTTCACAAACTAGAGCTTGTGGTTTGATTGGGTGGTTTATCTTGCTCACTACTTGTTGTATTTCAAATAGCCGTTATATTCTTTGTTTTCACGTTATCTTATACTTTTTCTGTTCGGTAAAGTTGTTTATAAAGTATGTTCTCGAATGTAAAGAAAAATAAAATCTTTTAGGTGGTGAATATATTATTTTATTGAATAATAAATTTACTGAAAAAAAGCGAAAACCATAAGCGTTAAGAAAATATTAAAATAAAGTTAGTGGAAAAAATATGAGAATTTTTTTCTAGGTAAGATCTCAAATTTGATTCTAGTTGCCTCTGTCTCCTAGCGCCCACCCCTTCTAACAAAATGGGTGGTGGATGCGGTATGCCCTCCTCCATATTCATACCCACCTAAAATTCTCATACCCACCACCTATTCATGTCATCATGTGCATGATGAGTAAAATTTTCATACCAACACCTGCCCACTTGGGTATGCATTTAAAGTCATCTCTATTAACAATGACTAATTAAATATACATATCATGGGTATATCAATCTTTAGACTCGCAGCACATACACTCCAAGTCTGCATTACACACTTTATAAATCCCTAAAAATATGATTGTAAATCTAGTTTTGTTTAACTAAAAATATACAAACTTAATATAAATTAGTAGGGTGGGAGGCTATTGGGCGAGAAGGGTGGATATAGGTCGAGGCGGGTGGGTGAGGGGAAGGTAAGACTTCATAGGCTCATAGAGTCATATCATATCCACCACCTACACCACCCATGGCAGGTAGAACTTTTTTTTACTCATATCCACACACTACCCACCAAAATCATATTCATACCCACTCTAACTAGGGTTGCTGCGATAGGAAACCTGTATAATTTTATCCACCTGCCATAATTTTGGATTGATTGGATTGATTGGATTGATGGATATGATTATGGTGGATTGGATTGATGGATCCCTAGTCCCTACTTGTTGCCTAGTCTTTGTAGTTTAATTTGTAGTTAAGTTAAAACCAACTAGAGAAGAATAGTAGTGACAGGTTCATAATATATGATATGTAGTCCAAGTAAAGTCGAAAGTCCATAAAAAAGAATAGATTAGAGCAGGAATTGGGTAGAGGCTGTCTTTGTCATCAATCCTGCTGGGCTGGCTGCTGCCTAAATCTAATGCCAATTGCCATGCTTGCTTATATAATCCTCCTCATCTATGACTCATCCCTAATCCCTTCCATGTATTGTATTCTTTTTTTTTGTATCAGGTGCTCTCTTGAGAGACTGTCTTTTATAAAGACGACTTTTAAAAGTTCAATCCAAATCTATATTTAGAGTTGTAACAATATATATTTAGAATTGGACATGGCTTTTGAGAGCCATCTTTACAAAAGACGGTCTCAAGTAAGTAAGAATTTGTGATGTATTTTTTAACCCTTGTCCCATAAACATACCCTCAACTATAATCAAGGTGAAAATTAAGAAAATTGAGCAAAAAAGATAAAAATGTAATATGTTTGAAGAAAAAGTAGGAAAATGCGTGGATGAAATTAAAAAATAGTTACATATAAATGATAATTAAAGAAGCAATGTGATTCATTATCAAACATATGATTATAGTATATCTAATAAAACAGACTAAAAACATGAGGCTGATTGTTATCCATAGTTTGAGCTTCAAAATTGATTGAGAATGAAATCAGTTTATATTGTTATAAAATTTTAGATTAGTTTAGTGGTTGAAAATTTTTTATAATTTTAAAGTGTTCGAATCTCACTACCTAAAAATATTATGATTTGTTTTGTCTGAGGGCTTTATCTTTAATCATCATAATAGATATTAGCCTAGTTAACGGTTTTTCCATTTCAATTGTATGAGTGTCCAATTTGAGCTAGTCAGCATGCACACGTTGACTTTAATAAACTACCAGTAATCAACTAAACCAAATTGAAAAAGGATTATGAGTACTCCAAATACTAACAAAATTTTTCCAAAATGTTGTAGATTATTGGCAACCAAACATATTTCAAACTCACTTTTCAAAAAAATAAATAAATAAATAAATAAAATATCATATTTCAAACTCAAAGTATAAATAAGTTTTGCAAATTTCATCTTTATAAAACTTTATTTTCTCATACTAGTATGGTGGTGAAATTACAAGGATTAGATCCATAGACGAACCTATGTTGTAGCATTGGGGTAGCATAGGCTACCCATGCTTTTTTTAAAAAAATTAATATTATATTCTAGAATCAATCACAAATCGTCAAAAAATTGTCCTAGAACCAAAACATGTTGGTGAATCATGAATGGTGCTATCCATACTTTTGAATCCTGGGTCCGCCTATGATTAGATCGCTGAATTACTTTCGGTATTTCAAGTGTAGGAACAGATCTAATATTTAAAGAACTTGCACAACTTTAAAAAATTAAAATTAAATGCGTGTTAACAAAATATTTTATGTCAAACTAAATAAAACTGTGAATAGGTAAAGGTAAAGAACACTCCTAGTATCCCGCACAAGGCATGTTCCGGGTGGGGGCTTTTTTTTTCTTGAAAGATGCGGACAAATCATACCCGTTTTCTTAAGGAGGGAGTAAAGAGAGATGCACGCAATCAAGAAGCCCCTCAATTGATACCTGCGCCCAACAGGGGTCGAACCCCAAAACCTTCTACTTCACATGTAGATACTCTATCCATTGAGCCACAAACGCTTTAGGTACAAACAAACTACTTCTATACATATAAACTCTTCAAAACTGTTACATAGTTTAATGAGTGACAAGTGTATGTCCACTTAGAGTTAAAAGTAGGGGTAACAAACGTTTGAATGTCACGTATGAGTAAGCAATTACACTTACTACTCGTTCGTTCGATAGATGGTAATAAATCGTGGTAATGGGAATGAAAAGTTAGTGTAATTTTGGTTGAAAAATCTATTTGCTTCCTTGATGGCCATGCTTGACAATTTTCAATCATCTCATTTTGTTCATAAAATTCATTCCAATGCATTACCAATGGGAGTGGTGGTATTAGGTGGTAATGGATATCTATGAACAAAAAAACCTTTTTGTAATCAAAGTTTCATTACCATGGGAATGACATGAAATTTTGATTAAATTTTACACTAAATCATTTTCATTACCACCATTTAGTACCACTAACCAAATAGGCCGTTAATTTACTTCATTAATGTACTGTAAATCAAATCTTAACGAACCCAAAAAGCTTAAACATCTTACTCACCCAAAAAGACAAGCATTTTGTAACTTTATTATTCCCTCATGTTTCCATGGAACAAAACACATTTACTAGTAGGAGTACTCCAAATGGAACGTATGGATCCTATCCAAATGGAACTCATATAACTATACCACATATTTACCTCCACGTATGTAGCTATTTACCTTTTCTGTTACAACTTGTAAGAGATTGCACTACTAATAATTGACATAAATATTAAGAAATTAATATGAATCACTAAATTGTGTGGATATGATTAGAAGTGAAAAAAAAAACGTATAGAAAATAATAAAAAATACAATAAAGACACTACCTAAAATAGAAATATTACAAAGTTCGAGAGTAAACTAAAATAGATTTGTGACAATTGTTTAGGAACAAAGTAGTACTAATTAGATGGCTAAAAGTGAACCTTTAACCTGTCATTAATCTATGGTACAAGTTCAATTTTTTTTTTTTTTTTGAAACGTGGTACAAGTTCATTCTAGATCTCTTTGATCTTATAAAAAGGACATTTTTTTGGTACTAACGATTAGTAGTTTTCATATCTCAAACATGTTAACCAATGAATCCCTAACAAATTTAGGCCAAGCTTAAGGAGCACTAGTAGTTTTCAAAATGAAATTGAGGAGTGTTTGACAATTGACTTTTTGGCTTAGTTTTTTAGTTGGTTTTTGGCTTTTGGCTTGTTGATTGGTCAAACAGCCAAAAAAAGTATTTGGTAATTGGCTTTCAAAGCAGCTGAAAAGTTGGCTTTTAAGTCAAAATGAAAAAGCTGCTCCAGCTAACTTTTTGGGTTGGCTTTTGGCTTGTTGGCCCACTTTTTCTCTAATAAACAGCCAACAACCAATATTCAAATTTACCAAATATCTCCACAAACAGTTAGCTTTTTGAGCCAACAAAAACAGTCAACATTTCCAGCTGGTTAAACAAGCCAACTAAAAAAGCTAACCGCCAACAGCCAAAAGCTAATTGCCAAACACCCCCGTTATCTAGTATATATATAATCAAAAAAGCTAAAGAAGCCAAACGAAAAGATAAGCCGCGAGAATAGACTGTAAAAGTAGACAGCGGGGGTCGGGCCCCAGCTATAAACATTTATAATTTGAAATTGCCATCTATGATCAATGGGAAAACATTTCCAGGATTAATTTGTACAGAAACCTGAAGTTCAATTAGAAAAGCTGAATTTATTGTTAATAACAGGAACTGTGAATTTTCAATACATGGCAAACTTGGCCTTAGTCTTCTCAAATACTTGCTCGGCAATGGCAGCTTCGTTCCCATCGGCTTTTTTGATCTCGAGATTAGCCTTTTGGTAAACTCCGGTGCCCCTCAATGCATCGGCAATAAAATCATCAAATCCGATTGCTATGGCAGCTTCGGCTTTAGCTCCGTACACTAACCTCTGTTTATAAAATGCACAAACTAAGATGAGCAAAATCCGGGAATAATCATAGAGCACAGGCGGTGTTCAAGACAAGAGAACAGACCTTGATTCTCGAAAGATGTATAGCACCGAAGCACATTGGGCAGGGTTCACAAGATGCATAAATTTCGCAATCTGAGAGCTCGATTCGATCAAGCTTTTTACATGCCTGAAATAATCGATTGAGTGGATATTAATTTTATTGTTCAATAATCGAAGTAGTCAACGCTCACGATGCATCATATTACAGTACATCACATCTAATTCCGAAGAACTGGAATGTGCTATATTACAAACAACATTACTAAAGTAGTGACGGGAAAGTAGGTGAGCGGATGCGGTATGCCCTTCTCTATACCCATCATGGCCTCATGGGTATACTTGCCTCACCTTCACTCCAATTCCGCGTTATATATTTCCTAAATCTTTACAAATTTAATTGTACATATACTTTTGTTTAAACAAATTAAATAGATTGGCTTCGGCTACATGAACCAATAGATCATTTCTAGTGGTCACCCACATGGTTCGAGTTCTCCAATTATTACGCTTTTCTACCATCTCAATTGGTAAGTCTAAATCCTTCATATCCATTTTCACTCGTGCCCTACGCGTGCCCTACGCCCTCTTTTTTAGGGCCACGAGTTCCAACTTTCAATCACCTTACATGTTTACTAATACCCATCTTAGGATATGCCCAAACCATCCTAGTAAAAATGAGCAAGTGCACCTATTTTAGCTCCTAAATGTAATTATTCTCTAGTCCCCACCAATTTCAAAAGGTAGGTAGAACCAATATACTGAGATTACAACTACTAGAGTTCACTTGGTTAATCTTGCATGTAGAATAACGAAGAATCAAAATACCGAACTTGTACAAATCTTACAACAAAATCAGATCTCTTTCCGCAAGTCATATTTCACGAATGAAGAGAAATAGACACTCCCAACAAACAAGAGTTATTACTAAAGACCGTCTCTATGCAACAACTGATTTAAGTTTTCATATGGATAATGCTAGAGGCTTGTTTAGTAACATGATAAATGACAATTCATGGTAACAAACATACAGCAGAGTTCAATAGTCCACAATCTCAAAATTTCATCAAAAAATAAACAAATTTCATCAAAAATACTTCACAGTAATGTTCTAGTCCATTCAACAATGAAAAACAATCTCAAACCGCCAAAAAGCTAGTCATCTAACCTCTCGTATGGCCGTGACCTCTGCGTGCGCAGTTGGGTCAGTATGTTTCAACACCATATTGTGACAGCTGACAACTACTTCACCATTACAAACAACAACAGCACCGAAAGGACCTCCATCTCCGGTATCAACCCCCTTATAAGCTTCCTCGACTGCTTTTGTCAAGAATTTATGGTCTCTATCCTGAACAGCTGTTTAGACAGTTCAAATATAAGAGTAAAACATTAAGATCCGCAGTAAAGACATCGTAAGTTAACAATGACCCTTCCTCGAGTCATTATTTATCGAACACTTCACTTCACCTCAAGGATCAATGTATAAAAATGAATTCTTAAAGGTTGACACTTCAATATTGACTAAGAGTATGATTGAATAGCCAAGTCTAATTACCATTTGGATACAAATACTTCACTGTGTCCTACATGGGTATGTAATCCTGAGTAACATTGCTTCATACAGACAAGAATGTCGTAAAGGGTACCATCAACGATCGAGTATTGATAAACCGTATGGAAAACAAAAAGTTGAAACATCAGGTTTTAGAAAGATAGGAAAAAGACATAAAACCTGGAAGATAGAAATGGGATAAGGATATAAAAGGATGTTATTTTAAAGGTTGAGATGGTAGAAATTTAAAACGAATGGAGAAGGAGGATTCATCTGGCAACCACTAGAACTAGTGGCGGACCTATGTAAAGGATAGGGGTGCCCAGACAGTTCAATTAAGTTGGACTTATTGTGAATGCCAGATTGCCAGCATATCATCGGGAAACACGATATGAGCACACTCCATAAGCCAAGAACATACCATTCAAAATCATATGCGTTCAAAATCATATGACAATGGGAAAAAGGGCTCCAATGACTTATAAAAGTATGCACATCGAAGTGGGATAAACCATCCCACATAGGCCGCAGCGTAAACTATAAATCACACTAAATTTCCTATTGCTACAGTTGTCAAATAAGTACTTCATAAAGTTTCAAGAATCAAATTAGAAGATTCTAGAATTGCGTGTTACCTTCTTGGTGACCAGCAAATGCAGAAGCCACAGAGATGGTTCCATCTTTGGTTTCAACAACTGCAAAACAAATTAAGTACAAAAAATTTAAATTAATCAGATATGATCAAATTGATGATCATGGTGCATTAGCAAAAACGGAACAAACCCATCAAAGCTACACTTCTTAATATACTGGATTTATGAATTATGATCAATTCATAGAAAAATTCATCAATTTCAGTAAATATGAGAGAAATAAATAAGGTTTTGATCAAGCAATTTGAAGTCATCATACTTTTAATCTTCCGCAGAATAAAGCTAAATTATGCCAATAACACAATATTTTGATAATTAGCAAATTAATCATCCGGATTAAGTTCAAATTACCCATTATCAGAAAAAAAAAAAAAAAGAGTATGTAATTAAACGATATAATTCAGGGATAGATGGTAATGCATAACCCAATGATTAATCATCATCAATCAAACAAATCATAGGAAAAAATCATTAAGCATTATACAAACCAAAAATTAATTACCCATTAAAATTCAATTTAAAAGTTGATCGAAAACCTAAATTATAATTCAGAACAAAAAAAATGCAAATTTCAAAGTTTAAACAACAACCCAGTTCATTAGAATTAAGAGACATACCATTAGCATCACCCATGGTGGAAATTGAGATCAACAATGAGGAAAATTCCGAGATGGGAAAGTAACAATTAGAATGAAAATTAAAGATAACGAAGAAGGATCAGGAAATTGATTGATTAATTAAGAATAAAGAAGAAAAAGGTAATTGAAGAATAAGAATATATGGTTGAATAATCAAAAATAATAGAGGAAGAAGAAGAAAAACGAGATTCCAAATTCCAAATTATACAAATGTAAAAAATGATGAAGGAAGAAAACTCCAAGAAAGTGTGAATGTGTAAGAGTAGAGATCACACAAAAGAAGGAAAGGTGAAGGTGTTTATATAATGGTTATGGTGGTAAATTGGTTGAGGCTAAAGGAAGGAGTGGTGATGGGTTGCTTCCTTCTTCCTTCCTTCAATTCACCACTCGTTCGTCTTGTATGAGACTGTTTCATTATAAGACGAATCTATGACAATGAAATTTGAATCCTCATTTGTTGGTCAGGTGCTTTCTTGAGAGACTGTCTTTTGTAAAGATGACTCTCAAAAGTCCAGCTCAAATCTATATTTAGAGTTGTAACAATATATATTTAGAAATGGACTGAGCTTTTAAGAGCTTTTTTTACAAAAGACGATCTCAAGTAAGAATTTGTATTGGTCCAAAAGGCACTATTTTTGAATAGTTTGGGTTGATCTGGTTGGAGTTGTCTCACGGTGAAACAACGTCACCAGACAATTAGTGATTCACAAATTTGGCATTTCTTTCACGTTCGTATATTGCATTATTGAATAGATGGTTATATAATTAATTAGTTTACCGTTGTAAATAATTAGGTTATATGTGATTATACTAAGACTTTAATAAGTGAACATTTTAAAATTATAAGTGATCATTTTAAGGTACTAAGTATAATGGATCAACTAAATAGAAATAGTTTCATTGTAAGACGGTTTTATTTAACAATTTATGTAAATAGCTAGATCATTTAAATACTTCTGAATTGAAATGACCTTAAAACAAAAAATCTATATATTATTAATTTTGAAAATTGGTACCTTTAAGATCAAAAATTGAAAAATGTCCAAAAAAATGAAAGAATGTCAAGGTTGATACATGCGTGATTTGGATCCAATTTGACTTTTGAGGACAAAATTGATACCTTAAAAGTCAAAATTAATACCTTAAAAGTATCATTATAAGGTCATCTCGTCCAAGACCAGTTGATACCTTAAATTATAAATTTGACTTTTGGGGGCAATTTCTTGGGACCGACCATTCAATAAAAAAAACCTACATAAGATGGGTCCAATCATCCAAGAGTACATGTTCACTGTAGTTTTATTGTAGGAGACTTAAGATGGTATAGTGTCATACAACAAATCTAAATTTTAAAATAAGTATTTTGATATTTAAAGTGCAAGTGTTAAATTATATAATTAAAAAGTAAGTACTTTAAATATGATGTGAAGGTTTTATTTTATTTAATTGGACTATTTAACTCAATTTTAAATTATTGTACAATGAGACCGTCACAAAAGAGAATTAGTGTTTATTAATAGGAATAATAAAATATGAACGGGGAGAATCGGATATGGTTTTAAAAAAAGATGAGGATAAGTTTTTTTTTATCTGATTAGTATGATAAACAATATTTTTAAATATAGAATTTTTTAAAAATTTGAGAATTTAAACACCAGCAATTAAATTAGAAAAAAAAAATATAAACCTTAATTTAAAAGATTTGTAAAGTTTGTGGTTCAAAAATTGGATATAAAAGTTTTTGTTAACTTTTGGTATTTTTATTCCTCTAATAAGGGTAAAACTTTTAACATTGTTAAAGCTTATTATAAAGAATTGCTATTAATGTTAATAGTTTTGAACTCAAATTGAAAAGAGAACATAAACATTGAATTACATTTTGTGTTGTTATTTAGTAATTTTAAGGTATTTTGAAGTTATTTACTTATTTAGGACTTTGTAGTGTTACATTTAGTTTTTTTGTAATTTGAGATTAGGTTAGAAATTTCTTCAGATTAAAAAAAAAGAATTAATAAAGTTACAATCTAACCAACTTTATTTACGGTTTAAATCAAACTTTATTCGGTTCAAAAAAAACCTCAAAGTAAAAAGACTAGTTGAATTTATAAAGTGTTTGCATTGCGTAAACGTAAGAGTAGGATTCCACAAATGGTTGGATATGGATTCCACCGTTGGAACACGTTACACTTCACACTTGTGGTGTCATCTATCCTTTCTATTATTTTTTTTTTAAAGGCGCATGGTGTCACGGTGCATCAACCTCATCTACTACTACTATATTATTACATAACTAATTAATTATTACTCCTACCATTAATCAACCATACTTTCGTAAAGAGTTGTTTATGGACGGACTTAGACGGATAGCGGATCAAGTAGTATCTAAAAATTTAATCCACGGGCTCAAATATTAAATATCCCGCCGGCATTCGAGCATATTTTTTGTCAGTACCCGCCCATTTATAAAGCGGGTAGGCGGATATTTCTTAAATAAAAATTAAATATATAAATCATATTATAAAGTTAAGTTTTAATAACAATTTTTTTTTGAAACGAAGTTTTAATAACAATTAAACTACAATACATTATCTAAAATACTTAACTATATATAAAGTCTCAAAATACTCAAATTACAGCAATCTCATCAACTACTTCATATTAGGAGTATTTACATAACTAATTAACAATTACTCCTACCATTAAACCATACATTCATACTATTTCGTCCCAATGAATTAGCATCAAAGCCAAATAAAGTTTTTTTAAAAAAATGTAAATATTTGATAATAAATAAAAAAGAATATTAAAAAAAGTTAAATTGTATAGATAAGATTAAAACAAAGTGGTGGGTTATTATTTAAAAATAAAAATAATGCAAAATGATGAGACAAACAAAAGTAGCAAATAATATTAAATAAGTAAGATATAGTGTTCCCTCCAACACAATTCAATTGTCCCATTTTCTTATTGGGTAATTCACTTCAATTGTCCCATTTCTTTTTTTGTCTATTTTTTTTACCTAAATAAATACTCCCATTTTTCCAAATTCCAATACCCAATTACTACCTTTACAATTAATTTAATCAATTAAAATACCCAATTACCACCTTTTTGGTGGACTCCATCCCACTCTTAATATCCGTGCCCAACTCAAATGAGACAATTAAAATTGTCTTGGAGGGAGTATTTAAATAAAAGAAATAGTAGGTCATTTTCCATCATTGTTAGCAATTATACTTGTTTGGATCTAAATAAGCAATTTGCTGATACCAAATTGGATGAAAAAACTCAATTTCCAATGTTGTTCACCAAACCTGAACTAAAGATTGAATATGAACAAGAGGAATGGCCCAACATACACATTCCCCGTGTAGAAATCGAAACAATATCTAAGCCTTAATCCCAATAATACGGGATCAGCTAAACAAACTGTATGCATGCCAATTATCAGCAAGCTTGTTACAATAAGAATTCGAGAAAGAAACTAAGACAAAACTGGGAATTTATTAAATTACCCGAAGATCTATCGAGAAAATTAGTTCAAATAGTCACGTTTCTTAACTGATCAAATTTCGGGATTATGGTCTCTAATCAAAGAACTCTATCATAAGATGGTTGTTTTTTCTCCAAAGCCTTGTATTTGATTCTTAAATGTGCCTTTCTGTGCCAGTGATGTCTTTGCGCAGCTTCCCTTCATCTTGTGGATGAACATAATGCTTTGATTATTAGAAAACTTTCATACACCAACCAAAACTAAAGAATAAATCAAATCAATCTATGGACTTTATAGGTCGTCATCATCGTCGTACCCACTGTATCCCGCCCATAAGAACTATGATCAGGGTCTGGGGAGGGAAGAAAGGCGGCAACCCATACCCATAAAGGAGGATGCAGCCAGAGAGTTCCCTGGCTCGAGAAAGATCCTCATAAAGAGAGGTTCAATCTTTGCAATTGACTAGTTTAGCATGATTTATATGTTGCACTAGCATGATCTATATGCATTTAGCAGGGAGGTTAAATCTTTGCAATCGAGAAGCTTTCAAGCTCTGATGCATCTACGTGAGAAATTTATGAACGGGACTTCAAGCAGGAATTATTGTTCTATATGATGCACTCGTCATGTTTTTTATTGGCCTTATAATTGAAGATCGATAAGCAATGAATGGCGGGAGTATAAGTCGATATATTTTGCAGCTCAGTGAAGCCAAAAGCAATGAATATGCAGTGATTTCCCCATAAAATTCTTGCACGAGGTAGCGATGATCAATAAATCGTGAACATTTATTGGGTTAAAGGGAACTAATTCAGTAAAAAACAAAGTCAATAATCTAGGTAATTAAAAGTAATCGACAAATTTTCCTATTCTAAAAGATCTGAACACCAATGAAGTACAATGAGATGAGCATGCAGCATAATAATACGCAGGAAAACGAAAAAGGGAGAGCAGCAAAATACCTTTGTTTTACAAGAGGCTCGGGATTTCAAACCAAGGAAAAGGAGACAGAATAGTTATGAGGTGAACGATCAAATTCAGCTCTGCGGCTACCATACCATATACGACACAACCTTCTCCATATCCACAAACCATTACCCGTTCTGATCTTCCCCACAACCCATCAATCTTGCTGCCCACATTCCAAATCGAACCAAAACCCGCACAAAACAATCTTGGCAGTAGAAAATGGAGGGAAAAGGAGAACCTGAAGATAAAGATAACACTGTGAAATGAAAAAAAGCAGTACCTACCAGAAAGGAAATCTCCGTAAACAAACAGTGATCCCAAAAAAAACCTTCAAAACAGAAAAAAAGAAAGAAAGACTCTTTTTATTGATACTGACAGACACCTATCCACATGAAAGCCTGCACATATAACAGTTTTCAGGTTATTTGATGTTACCTGTAACTATAACTTGTAATAGTGTTTTCCAACCACAATTCTATGGGTTATAGATAGAACCATAAACCATTACTGCAAGCTGAAGTCAATGCTCATTGCTTCAAATGGTAGATGGACAATCCTTATAAAGACTAATAGTCCCTTGTACTGTCGATTGAATCATTAAATATTTGAATTCGTAACTCCAAGTATACCAGGGCACCAGGAGAAATGGGAGGACGTTACTTATATTGCTTCCAAAACTGCTATATGTATCATCGGATGATAGTCAACTGAAAAAAAAAAATGCAACTTCATCCACATATACGATTGGCTAGGTGAGACCTGCGACATGTTCGTATTGCAATGTCCAATAATAAGCATATTTTACCCCCTCCAAACCCGGCCTGGGTGGGAGCCACTTTATGACATTGGGGTAATGGAACGTTGTTGCTCCATATGCTGAGATTAGGGTTTTGCCATTGTTGATTTTGATTGAGGTAAAGCATGCATCATACAGAAACCCATAAAAATAGCCGCGAAAACTCGTACGTTCAGAAGTCTGAGAGTAACAATGTTGATGACTTTTCTGTTTGAGTATCATCAAGGCATAAAATGCAAGTTGCAATTATTTACTTTCTGCCACTTCCCCATTAGGGAGCCACTTTATGCCCTGCATAAATCATTAGATCCAATAAATTTCAAAACCAAGGTTCAATAAAAATATCTAAAGATCCATAAGAGAGAAAAGAAACGGGTGAAAATATGATCACACGTAAATATCAAGTTGTAATGAACATAACAAAGACTATATTAAACATTATCATATATGCCAATTGATCATGTTAAAGAGACCTTGCATTTTTGACTTAAGTTGAAATGTCTCGATGAGAAAACCACATTGCAATAATGAGAATCAGTTTAAAAGTCCATTGAACAAATTCCACTGTTGGGTGTGATAAACAACTATAAAATGATCAGGGAAATAGCAATTCCTCAACTTTCAGAACAAATATAGAATACCAATGCATGTATAAACAATGTAAAGAGAAGAGATAGGAAACAAACCATCTCGCAAGCGCTATGAGACAATTCAAATGCTTCTTCCCAACGATTAAGTTTAACGAGGCCAATAATAAGGTCAAAGAATACACTTGCTTCTGGAACCCCACCATTCCTTATCAAGTCAACAAACAGTTCAACACCTTCATCAACTTTAGATGCAAGACACAGACTCCTAATCAGGGAGAAATAAACATGTGTCACTGTATGAGAAGATGCAAAAGATGACATTTCTTTACATAATTGTACAGCTATTTCCAGTTTTCCTGCCTTGCAAAAGCTGTCAATCAAAACTTTGTAAACAGGAGCAATTGGTACAGACTCTTTATCACTTAGGACATCCAGAAGGTCCAGGGAGACAATAAATTCTTGGCTGAATCCTTCGATTACTTTCCGATAGCTTGCAATTTGCATAGGCCAATATGTCTGTTTCATTTCTTCCAGAAGACGGTGAGCCTTATCTAGAAGACCATAAGAGCAACAATAATTAATCAAAACCCTATAGGTCACATAATTGGGAGCACAGCCCTTCTCCTGCATCACGTTGAACAGTTCGAGGCATCTTTCAATTTTACCGGCTTTCCCAAACCCATCAATCATTGCTGTATAAGTTACAACATTAGGATGGCAATGCTTTTCCTCCATCATCAGCATAAGCTTATAAGCCTCATCTGTCTTTTGAGACTTACACAACCCATCAATCATCTCAGTGTATATTACAGTGTTAGGAGCACAATTGTCTTCCATCATTTTGGATAAGACTTTTAAAGCAAGATCCAGTCTTTTATCTTTAAACATCTTGTCGATAAAAGAGGCATAGGTGTATATAGTAGGACTATATCCACGTTTAGACATTTTAATGAATACCTCTTGCGCTTTATCTAACTCCCCCATCTTGCAAAATCCATCAATCAAAGCATCATAGACGATGTGGTTTGGCTCACAACTATATGCAAACATTGCATCCAGTAAATTATGAGCTTCTTTAACCTTGTGAGCTTTGCATAATCCATCAACCAAGGCTCCATAAGTGAACACATTTGGGACACTTATCTCAGCACAATTTACCTTAAAATACATATCTATGTCTGGTGAATTTTGCTCTCCTTTCATCCTAGCATAAATTTGGCAGGCTTTGTCAATGTTTCCAGATTTACAGTAACCATCTATTATAGCAGAATACGTCACCACATTTGGCACACATCCATCTGACAACATCATTTCGAAAAGTTCATTGGCTTCACTTATCCTGCCTACTTTAAGGTACAC
This sequence comes from Amaranthus palmeri, assembly GCA_019776075.1. NCBI lineage: Eukaryota > Viridiplantae > Streptophyta > Magnoliopsida > Caryophyllales > Amaranthaceae > Amaranthus > Amaranthus palmeri. Next base: position 765,736 of record JAAKBH010000283.1, read on the forward strand.
GTGAATTAATGTGGTGTAAGTTACAACATTAGGAGAACAACCATTCGAAACCATTTCATTGCACCACTTACGTGCTTGAGAAATTAGACCAGCTTTACAAAACCCATCTATCAGGACAGTATAGGTATACACATCCGGAGAAACGCCATTTCTCTTCATTTCATCAAACAGCAAAAAAGCCTTTTGCAACTGTGAACCATTGCAGAGGAATTCGATAACCTTAGAATATGTACTGCAGTCAGGCACAAAACCCATACCCATCATTTCTCGGATAACCTTATATGCTTTGTCAAACTTTCCAGCCTCACAAAGGCATCTCGAAAAGCTGGTGACATTTACCTTATTTAACATTAAACCCAAGTCAATCAATTCATCATAGGCTTTCTCAGCCAATTCTAACTCAGATGAGCTTGGAAGCTCCTCCTTAGAACAAATTCCTCCAATGAATATGTTATATACAAGATAACCAGGATGACAACCACAATCTGCCATTTTCTTGAGCAACGTATAAGCATAGGAATAGTCTTTAGAAGTGCAATATGAATGAATAAGTGAATTAAATATCCTGCGGTTAGGATAACAACCTTCGGCCATCATCATGTTTAATACTCTCTTGCACCTACTTAGCTGTTTTTTCCTCAAACACCCACAAAGTAAAACCCTATATGTCAAAACATTAGGTAAGGATGAGCTACATCTCATTTTATCCAAAACATCCATGGCTTCATCAAAAAGAGAAGCTTCACACAAACCAGATATCATCGTCGTATAAAGTTTAGTGTCAGGGACAAATCCTTCCTTTTCTACCAATTCAAGGGCTTCTCTCCATTTGCCATCCTTACACAGAGCACGTGCAAAACTATTCAATGTAGAAATATCCATCTTATAAGAAACACTAGACATCTCTAAATGAAGTAAGTGTGCAGTATCTAACCTACCAGCTTCAAGAAAAACCTGAACAAGAGCATTATAAGTCCGCCTTGACGGTTTATAACCAAAATCTTTCAGCCTCCCAAGCTCCTCTAAGGCCATATTCCACCTCCCATCATTGCAATACTTCCTAACAAGAATATTAAGCAGCTTACCCAAAACCTCCCTATCATCATCTTGAATTTCTTCAAGAAAATGCTTTGGTATCTTATCATTTCTATCACACCCCATTAACTCTAACAATGCATCATAAATCCCAGTAGTATGATTATACCCAACTTGTTGACCAGCCCATAAGAAAAATTGAACACCCAACTGAGGGTTTTTAACAAGTTTCAACACATTAGTCATCAAAGATTCACTTAATTTGTCCCTAAACTTCCTAAGAAATTTCTGGGTTTCAAACTCAAACACATTATTACTCTCATTTATTGCACCTGAAATCAATACAGCATCAGATGAGAATTTACCTTGCTCTAATTCCTGTAATGAAGAAGAATCTGAAGAACCCAGAAAGCAATCCTGTATGGTAGAGAATTCTTCACTGGAAAATTTAACTTCATGGCTATTACTCAATGGTGGGGAAGCATCAGGATCCACTAATCCCTCATGGGTATCATTGGAATAATGTTTACTGCTGCTGATACACTTGAAATGAGTATAGGAATACGAAAAATTAGGGTTTACAGAAAATATTGAAAGAGGAATTGATTTGTGTAGAGTCAATTCAAGCAATCTTTTTCTCATTGCTATGAAATTAAGTGTCAGAATTTTGAAATTTTCATGAGCAATTTTTCTGGGCGGTTGATACTGAAGAAAAGCAAGCAATAACAGTACAACATTTATGTTGAAGATTTTCTATTTCTACCCCCAATTCAACACACCAAAATCACATTTAAAAATAAGAAATGTTTCACAAATTTTATTTTCAATACAAGTATAATAATTTACAAATTGCTAAATAGGAGTATACCCTTGTAATTAATAAATTAATTTTTGTTTAATATTTGAGTTGATTTTAAGATAAAATGAAAAAAATTTCAATAATTTTAACGGACTTATTCAACTATCAAAAATCAACAATAATAACCAACTCCTGAGAGCTCGTGCGTTTGCATACCATATATTGTTGTGCATATTCAATCATTCATTTCTTCAAATAAGTTTCAAATGTCTCATCTTTTTAATCCGAAAATACAAGAAAATTCTTAACAATTCTGAAATTGTGAACACTCTTTTTCATAATCGATCTTCATTCGCAACCAATAATTATCTTGCCTAAATCCACCCCACTTTTACGCTCTAATCCAATTTGATGATATCTTGGTATATTCGAAGAATCGAGAGGAGCACGAGGCTCATTTGAGGAAAAAGAGATTTTTGAGACATACGTGGTCACAAAAATTTGAATAACATTAATTGGTAGATTTCTCAAAGGTTCATGTAAAAATTAAATAACATTGTAAAAACTATTAACAACTTTGAAATTTGACTACAAATTCAATGTTAAAAAAACATATAATTAATGACATTTTGATAAGCATGCTTTTGAATAGAGCATTTAAGATAAAAAGAAAAAAGAGTAAAAGGAGAAAAAAAAAAAGGAAGGAAAGGGAAATGAGAGATTGAGAGAAAAAAATTTATTTTATTTATTAATTTAAAAGCTAAATGAAAGGAAGATAAAACAAATGTGGAAAATAAAATTTTTGTACATAGTAATTTTTTTTTTGAAAACATTTTGTACATAGTAATTATGAAAGGATAATGTCTTAATTTTATTTAGAATAAAAAGCAAAATAGTAAGAGTAAGTCAATCTGATTATTTTGATTATCATTATATTTTTTTCCTCCTGAATATTTTCAAAATTAAAAATATTTGACTATAAAATAAACATTCAAATTTATTCAAAAAAAAAAATAAACATTCAAATACTAAACTTTTTCAATTCGCCTAAAATCTCTTCCTCCCAAATCTTCATTACAATTTGATTTGGGAGACTTTTTGGCAGTACTTTTCACTATGAGTATGTCAATGTGTTACCGTTGTCTTTCCCTACTTAAATCTTAATCATAATTTTCTATAAACAGAATATGCCCGATATAATGATGACAGTGACCGATTGTGATACGATTGCGTGGGAAAATATCACAATCAGATAAAATAATTGCCGTTTGCATGGCCACAGCATCTTCCACATATTCATCTCTTCAAATCTATGGCTGTTCTTCTTCGATGAAATTCAACATATCTCTATCCTTTTAAACGAGAAACACAAGAAAATCCTTTAACACTCAAGAAATGGCGAACACCCTTCTTCCTGATCCTTCCGCATTCGCAACTAATAAATTTCTATATCCTCAATTCATCCCACTTTTACGCCCTTACCCAATTCGATTGTCTTCCCTTACTCCCTTTTCTTATCCTTTCATAAACCCTATATTTTCTTCAAAATCTACAAAATTAACCCCTAAATGCTACGCCAAAATCCCTTATTCTTCCAATTCCGAATTGGGTATCAAAGAAAAGACTTCGAATACAATTGGGTTTATTTTAGATTCCTTATCTAATGCCATAAAAGCTTTTAAGAAACCCGCGATTGCTGCTTTGTTAGTGGGGATTTTGTTAATGTATGACCCAAGTTTTGCTTCTGCAGCATCTGGTGGTAGAATTGGAGGTAGATCATTTGCTCCGAGATCATCAACATCCGGGTCTCGGAGCTACTCAGTTTCGCCTTCTAGGACGGAGTTTTTGTATTCGGCGCCGTATTTTTCTCCGTCGCCATTTGGTGGTGGTGGCTTATTTGTGGGGCCTGCAATTGGAGTTGCCGTTGCTGAGTTTAGTTTTCGTCTACTTGTTCTGGGCTTTGTAGCATATGCTATTGTATCTGTGGTTTCTAATAGGTCAGAAGATGGGGTTTTGACTGCTACTGATAAAACTAGTGTGATCAAGCTTCAGGTAAATTGAATTTTTTAACCTGCTTATGTATCATTCTCTTATGTATTTATGTATATGTGTATATATATACACTGTTCCATTAGATTCAATCTTCATTTTATTTGTAATCCTGATTTGAGAGATGATGAGCTTTAGAAAGACATGATAAGAGTTTTTGGTTTCCCTTTTAAATAAACTTTTTAGATTCATCTTCCAAATTTTGCAAAATTGAGGACTTGTAATCCAAATATATTTGGTTTCTTTTCAATTAGTGAAACAATGCCAAAAGATTGTCATTGCAACTACTGAGACAGTATGAAATTTCTGGTGTGGTTTTTGGGATTGCTAAAAGAGTTTTTCTTTTAGCTTTAATGTCTTGTTATCTTGATTTACCACACTTTTCTTAGTGCAATTAGTGCAAGAGCATATAGAAGACACTAAGAGTCTTCATAAGTGAGTTAATGACTCGTCAGCTACGAAAGAAAGTGCGACATTGCATTTAAAACATGCGTTTCTATTCTATAAACGTGTGTATCTACTGAATGAGTTTTGAAAACTCATTATCCTTGACGGAGGACTTGTCAATGAGTCTGTTGTGGAATTGGCGAGTGGATTTTGGCGGTTAGAGTCGCAGTACTTGTATCAAGATAATCGTTTTGTAGTGAATGCTTAGAATTAGTTTTACATTTCAATTTGATTTGTTAGCTGTTAGAGTCTTAAATTAATAGTCTCAAATCTCAATGGAAGTAGAATTATGATTTCTAAAAAGGTCTTATATTATTAGGAGACTCTTATTTTATCAGGAGTAAATTAGGATAATTAGGGGCTTGATTTGTTCAAAAAAGAAATAGTTTTATGAGCATTGAGGATCAGGCGTTTTGTGGGTAGCAATTACAAATTCATTTAATAGGTCTAGTTATGATAGAGGTGTTTGAGAGTTTTTGTCAAATTGGATAGTCGCAAATTGACAAATTTATATTTTTGCCGTTTGTTTTTTGATTTTTCACAATAAATAAAACTATTTGTTCAAAATAAATAAATAGATAAGTAATTCAAATTGGATGTAGTTCATGATTTTCCTCTGCAAAGTATTTTTGAAAGGGCGGAATTATTGGGGTGTTATAGATATACTTTGTTCTTGTGAGGAAATGTCACATAGTTGATTATGTGGTTGCTTGCTTAGTTTCCCCTACGTGATGTTTATGCCATTTCATTTTAAGGCATATATTGCTAAAGAACTATATGGTAGGACGATTTACTTACTCATCCTTAATTTGACTAGCATATTGCTATACCCAATTTTTGACCTTAGACTTAGGAGGGATTAGTTCTCGTCGGTTAGTTCTTTTGTCTTCTCGAAGGCATACAGATACGAAAGGTACTTTTACTTGCCAATACATTTGAAAAGCCACTTGGAATATTTTGCAACTTTTAAGTTTAAGTAGGATAAATCTACATGTGTTAGTTCTTAAGTTATAATGGACCAGCATGATTTTAGTGCCTTTGGGATGGCATATCTTGTTTATTCTTTGTAGACGCCTCTCCAATTGTTTCTAAAGCAATGTTTAGGTTCTTTTGGTTTGACTTGGGGGTAGGGCTAACTGTTGCGCCCAATTTCTCCATACTCCTCTCATAGCTTGGACCATAATGGCTGGTTGTGCTGTTGGAAACTTTTAACTATCCTATTTTCCAATGGATCAAAAGTTCTCATGGCGGATACTCTGAACCATAGAGTACAAACAAGGCTGCATCGTATTACATTGGCTATGTTGTAAAGATTTTCAAAATATAAAAATTGATATTCCTCGCATTGTAAAGGTGTAAAATAATCGCGTTTTCATATCAATCGATATCTTAAGATTTCAATCGATATTTTAGGCGTTACGATAACACATAACTGTTTCGATGTCGCGATCACGACTATTACCGCATTTTTACACTATGCTCTGCACACAAAAATGTGAAAAGGATTTTCATCTCAAAATACCCAACATAAATTTATGTACATTTCAGTATGATCTTTGTCCAGTAGACCTGGAACATGCGTTGCATATAAAACCATAGTGGTATGGCTACCATAGTGGTAGGGCCGGCCAGTTGTCTGAGCTAGCTTAGTGATTTAAGCAATAACTTATGCTCATGTGTCAATCCCTAGTTCCAGTTAAACTGGTTTGATAAGTTGAAGTGTACTATCATGTTGCTTAGTAATTTTCAAATGCTATCAAGCAATTAACTATAGGCTCTCCTTGCATTTGTAATTTTCAATTGTTGGGAAATCTAGTTTGACCACTTCTAGATGTATTTGTAACAAATCACTTAAGAATGAAAACAATGAAAGTATGCAAATAAGAAACAAAATCAAGAAAGCCCAATTTCCTAACGGTATTCGAGCCACCGCCTAGCTCCTTATCCTCCTTTTCTTTTATTTCTTACTTGACAAAAATATAATATGTACAAGAGGGCCTTTATATAGGAGTCTATTATAATAAGACCCTTAGGACACCTCATCAAGAATTCAAGAAACCTATCAATTATTTATTACAAGCCAACTAAGCCTATTAATAGCCAACTAAGCCTTTATTTATTTATTAAACCTCTTCTAATATAAGTCTTGACAACCGGCCCAACCGGTTGCCCTCCCCCATTTGTTACAGTATTAAATCATGTTTCTTTGTATTGGATCCCTTGTTACTTTTGTGGTTCGCATTTTCTGGTTAATGTTGTTGTTGGGTTTTCACTGTGAGTTCTGGTTCATTCTAGGTCGGGCTGTTGGGCATGGCGAGATCTCTTCAAAGTGACCTTAATCGTATTGCTGAAATTGCGGATACATCAACCCCAGAGGGTCTTAACTACGTTTTAACAGGTATGTCTTTCTTCTACTGTTCATATGCTATTAGTTTGTCTCTCCTCAAAGTACTATTCTTTTTAGGGCATTTCATAATTTGGAAGTACAACAAAATTTTGTCTAATATGTGGTTGTCTGAGATGAGCAAATGAAGTTAGTAGAGGAAATATGTCCTTATTGTTCACTCTTGTTATCTAGATCATTTTTAACCTATCTCTCCTTTTCTAAACGCTTAAGTTCCAATCTTATACTTGTTTATCAATAGCATTTTTGGTCTACATTACACATGACTAAATCAACATAAACAATTTTCTATGAGTTTTTCTTTAATATTTATGACTCTAAGATCCTTTCTTGTGTTGTCTTTTATTATTATATTCTCATATCAATATATGCAACTTAGCTACCTTGATCTTTATAATGATCTCTTCTGAAAGCGTAGCATTTTGAGTTAATTTTGACCCATGTTGTAGTGTGCTAGTCAGTGCGGTAAAGTGTGTCATTGTTTTGAATTGGCTTCAAATATGGGGTTTGGAAAGGATGAAGAAAGTCGATAAATTGTGTGCCAAAGGTCTAAAGTATTTAAGCTAGCTTTGTTTTGAGCAAGGACGTTAGGCTTTTAAAGTTATTAGATCTGGGTGATGTAAGCATTGACAGAATTGGGTTGATCTGTAATTTTTATTGAAGATGTGGACACCTTGATTTCACTTTCTGTACTCTTTTCAGTTTTGAATATGATGCTGTTTCTTATTAGGGCTTATTAGGTTTGAACAATGAACTGAAGAAAATTGAGCAAATTGAACTTAAGATTTGCTCTCCCAAACTTATTAGGTTTGAACGACTTAACTAAACTTATTATGAATGAACTCAACTCATGTTGGAGCTGCAAAACCATGAAAGTGAAACTGATGGGAAAAGCATGTTGGAAAGGAATTGAATGAAACATTTTATTGTTAGAATAAAAATGTGCTAGAGAGATTCATGTAATTGTGTGTTGGACAATAAGTATGGAAAAGCAAGTCTATTGATTGTGAATTGAACATCAGCTATCACCATAGAACTTATCTTAAATTCACGGTGATGGACCCTCACTGTTCTTCTATTTCTCGGAATAAATGATAATAAGTTGAAAGTAATGGGCCCTTCAAAATAAATTTTGAAACTAACTTGGACTTTTTCAATTTGGCTTTTGTGTGATGACAACATATGTTATACGTTTCACCTCAGAAAAATAATTTTCACGTCAAGAGTGCAAATATGTTCCATTTAGTTTCCATTAAGAAAGAAAAGAGTAGAAGATCTTACATGCGTAGATTAGTGCTAATAAGTTCTTTTTTTTTTATTTTTCACCTTACCAAAATATTTTGAAGTCTAGAGTGCGGATAAGTTCGAATAAATTCCCTTAAAAGAAAATAAAGAAGAGAAGATTTTATATCATATTAGGACTATTAAGATCAACTGAGACTAAAAGCAAGTCCAAATAAGTCCAAGGGTTAATGAGCTGAGATAAGTTTGAACTAGATCATCGTTAGGGTATCACATCTCACTAATGATAGAACAGAACTTTAGTGAATTGAAGAAGCTGGAGCTCTTTTTTAGTTGGTAGTTTGTTTTTCTGATACCTGCTGCCGAACAGCTCCATTCTGTTGCTTTTCGTCTAAATATTTGTTAAAAGCAATTTTTGTCGGTGTTTTGCCTTCTTTTTCTAAGGACATTTTTGGATATTTCTCAAGTGCTAGAGTATAGGTATTAATTGGGCACTAGACATTTATGATTTGGTTTTGTGTTGTGTGTCATTCTTCAAAATTTTCTTGTTTATACAAGGTCTTTTTTGATCATCATTGATTTGCCTTAGTATCAGGGTAGTTTAATAAACGTTTTGCTGTCTTCCAGTGAGTTTTAATCCACCATATGGTCTATGTGGTCGTGTTCAGAAGAATAAGGATTATAATTATTCTGTTTCACCTTGATTGTTTCTCTTTCTTAGTTTGTCATATCTATCTCTTATGCGTCTTTGTTTTGGCTTATGTAGCCAATCTCATATTATGGGATTAAGCTGCTGACATTGTTTATATATATATATATATATATATATATATATATATATATATATATATATATATATATATATATATAGGGTCAAGTTCCAGTGAGAACCAAGCTTATATTAGAACCGTGAGAACCAATCTCTCCGATAAAAATGTGTTACTTTTTCACAGAAAAGATGTTACTTTTGGACAAAAAATGTTATTTTTGTTTTTAAAAAATCTGTTACTTATAAGCAAAAAAGCGTTACTTTCAGAAAAAAATTTAAATACAAAGTAGCACATTTTTGTCGAAAAGTAACACCTTTTTATGTTAAAAGTAACACCTTTTTGTGATTTTTTTTTCAGAATTTTTTTCTTAAAGTAACACATTTTTGCCTAAAAGTATCATCTTTTTTATTAAAAAAAAGTAACACATTTTTGCCTAATAGTAACATGTTTTTAGTAAAAAAGTAACACGTTTTTGTCAGGCAGATTGGTTCTCACGGTTCTCATATAAGGATGGTTCTCACTGGAACTTCTTCATATATATATATATATATATATATATATATATATATATATATATATATTATCTGATGACTGTTCCTCATCGTGTTCTTGGGAGGCTTTACTTGTTTTGTCTTGCCATTTTCTCTCCTCAAATCACAATGTTTTCTCGGCCTTAACCTGATGCTGTTTGTAGGTTTTCTTTTATTGAAACTTGAAAGCCTATATGTTGTTAAAATTCTAAGATACTAGTTGAAATCCTTTCCCTATAGCTTTGTATGGCTGATTTTAGATTATGTCTGTTGCTGCAGAGACAATATTGGCCTTGCTTCGGCACCCTGATTATTGCATCTCAGCTTATTCATCTGTGAGTTAAAAATGGAATTTCTTTTATTTACTGTTTTCCTTGCTGTTTTTCTGCTGAAAAAAATTAAAACTTCAATCATGAATAACGACTTAACAAGTATGTCAAATGGAGTATTATAAGATTTAGATGGGTCTATCTGCTGATATATCTTAATTGGGCGTATAATAATTAGTATAGATTTGTATAATATACGTAAAACATGAGAATTCTAAGTTTGCAAAACCAATATTAGAAAATAAAAACTCGTTCTAGTCTAATTTCCGGAGTTAACAATTTACACGTGAGGAATTGAATAATGCTTGAAAGAAATAGGTCTAATTTAGCTTTTGCAAAGTGCTCAAAAGAAATAGAACAAGCAGCAGACCATTCCTGATGATTTTTGATGACGTGCGACGGTGAAGTGTGAACACTATTAGCCAGCCTATATTATCCACATGACCACATCCATTCAATTAACAATGAATATGCTACATAGGCTTGATGTTGATTGTTGATTGTTGGATACTGACATGTATTTGAATTTCGAGCATCTGATTTTTTAAAAAACCTTTCCCTGCTTTTAGCACAAATTGAAGTGCCAGGTGTCCATACCCTTGCCAGAGTACCAAGCATACGACATGGGTATTTGAGTTTAAATGAAAAGTCCGGTAACATTGATGGCCAGTGAATTTTTGGGAGTTGTATACTAGGATAGGTAGAGGGCGAGTTCAGGCGGGATCTGTATCCATACACATGTTTCTCTCTCCTTCTTGTCTTCTTTCCCTTGTCTATTCGCTAACAAAATCGCATGGAAAGTGTTGTGCTTCGCATGATAAGCCCTGAACTTGGCAACTCAATTCACTTCGCAATATTTAAACTGTTTGGTCACTAATTGTCTTGCAAAATCCAGTATGGATAGTGAAATCTGCTTCGCAGTTCTTGATGGAAATGAGCTGAGAGATGAACAGAGATGGGACCGATCACAATTGTTGAGTTCAAAGGTGCTCAGGTTTTTCTTGAAAATTGCAGTTCACAACTTCAGATGGTCTGCTTGAATCAGACCAGGGATGGTAGATAGCACGGGATTGGGTGGGATTAACAAGATTGCTAATTTGCTATGAGTGAGTTTACTTATTATTTCAAAATAGAAGTTAGAGATTGTGAAAGCGACAGTCTTGCTTTAAGTTACTGGCTATAAAGAGATCAAAAGTTTGATCAATCATCAAAGAGGTTTATGAGCGAAAAACATTATTACTCTTTTGAACTACAAGACTGAGGTTTTTTTTGGAGTTGATTTTGCCAAGGCAATTAGCTATTTGTTACCCCATAATTCTTTTATTCGTCCGAAGTAAGACATGTTAAATATTCTACTTCCTAAATATCTTTTAGTTACCAAAAATATGTTGATAAAAGTCCTATATATCTATATTCATCCACGCTTATAGAAATATTTTATTAGAATTTGGGTATGAATGTAGTTTGATTATAATTAACTTTTTATTAATAATTTTAAGTTTGAGTTTTTAAAATTATAATCTAGTATATAGTTATGGATTGAATTCCAATTCAAGTATACTCAATTTTGTAACTTAAATTTGATTGTCTTTATGATTGAATATCACCTAATTTGGCTATTACCTTACATCTCTTATCTTTTTGAATTTTATTTGTTATATTATACAAAGAACAGAAAATTGTCATATTTTGTATTAAATGAATTTCAAAGAGGTTAATATAATACTGGATTCTACTTTTATTGTGCCTCATAATACACTTTTATAACTCTATTTTTGCTTTAAAATTTATGTTGTTTTTGGTAAATTAAGATTAGAAGTACTTGCTCTGTATTTGGGTGAGAACGACAATTAAAAGAGAGCATAATGTTAAATGGGAAGGAAGATTAGAATATTTCTTGTTTATGTTTTAATTGGATGCTTTCAAGTTCATAAAGCACATCATTCAATTAGAATGTTAACAAAATAATTGGTATTTTTGTTTTGACAATTTCCAGGTAGACATCAAAAAGAGCATTGAGAAGGGTGAACAGAGGTTTAATCAACTCTCTATCGAGGAACGAGGGAAGTTTGATGAAGAAACACTGGTCAATGTGAACAACATCAAGAGACAGAGCACAAGAAGCACAAGAGCCACTGGATATAGCAATGAGTACATAGTGGTAAATATCGACTTAAACTTATATTGTATTCACCGATTGCCTTGTGTGTTTTGCGTAGCATTGTCCATGTTAAATTCCAAAAATGCTCATTTTTCATATTCCTCCGATAATTGCTTCTCTTCTATGGTTGGAAACTTGAAGTTGGTTGAATGAGGGAGATAAAAATATATTTCCTTGAAATGGATATTGGTATGGAAAGCTCTGAATTTGATGGACTATTTTTCTACAGGTCAAACCCTTCATTTAGGATTTGAATTCGTATGTAAAAAGATCTTTTAGCCCCCGTTTTGTTTAATATATTGCCTTTTAGCTATGTATTAGAATTAGAAACCTTGCTAGAAACAAGTCATAAGAAAGGAATTAGGAGTTTTAAAAATATCGAGGAAAAGATGAAAGATAATCGCTTTAGATGGCTTGAGCATGTGAAAAGACAAGATATTAGTAAACTGATGAGGAAGATAGAAATTTGGAACTCGGTAGACTTAAATGAGAGCAAGAAAGACCGAATTCTGAAAATGAGACTTAAAGCGCAAAAGTTGAAAGGGATATGGAGGATTTAGGCCTACAGGATGGAGATGCTGGAGAATTGAAATGAATGGAGGAGAATCTATGTGACGACCAGAAATGATATATTGGTTCATGTAACTGACCCTAACGTTTTGAGATCAAGGGTTTGACATTGTTGTTTCATTTTGCTAGCTTCAAGTAGATTTTGACTTTTTAGTGTGTTCGCTATTCGTGTGTTGGATCACCTATTCTGTTTTCATTCTTATATTTGGTAAAAACTATTTTTTTGGCATTGTCCTACGCTTTAACAACAATGTCAATACTGTTCAGATTACCATTTTGGTGGCTGCTGAAGGTGTATATAAACTGCCTGCCATTAACAGTAGCATGGATTTGAAAGAAGCCCTGCAAAAGCTCGGGTCCATCCCTTCAAATAAAACCATGGTAACTATTTCGTATACTTCAACTTATTGGTCTTTTGTTCTTATGCCCAATTGGAAATATCGATAAAAACGTAGTAAAATCACGCTATGGAAAACAATGAAGTTAAATTATACATATCTATGTATATTGATTGTATTTGGCCTTCGTAATGCTGTTTACAGGCGGTGGAGATCCTGTGGACTCCTCAAAATGAAAACGATACATTGTCCGAGAGAGAATTGCTTGAAGATTACTCTCTTTTGAGGCCTCTATGAGTACTCCTTCGAAAACTTTCATCTGTATATAATTCACGACTTGTTATAGGAAGTTATATATACCGAGTGTTAAATGAGACATCGTGACTATTTCCCTTTCGGGATCCTCAAGAGCAGAATACCCTTGTTTTGACAGTGTTTCCCTTTGTAAGTAATACATAATTCCTTCGAGCAACCAGAAACGTGATGTCCACTTTTCTTTCGACAATGTCGATAGCAACAGGAAGGTTGATTACGGCTAAAATTTAATTGTATGTAATGTAATTGCAGTATTACAAATGTATAGATCAATGGATTAAATATAGTTGATAGTAAATGTTGAATTATCTGTAGAAGCAAACTTGTGTTTTAGGCTAAAATCTACACCGGCTGGTGGCCGTGTAGTCTCTTTTCTCTCGGCCTCAGGCAGTCGGTCTCGATCTCGGTCTCTTGTTCTCTTTATGATCTATTCTTGTTTTTGCCTAATTAAATGAAATATTAGGCCAAAACACAAGGACTACATATGAACCGAAACCACACCTTCTTAAGAAATATATTTTAATTCGCAAATTCAAAGGGACAGAAGAAGTAGTAAATATTAACACGGTTCGGTTGAGCACCAAATTAAGAACTACAAGTTTTGATCATCAATAATACAAGACCGCCATAAAATACATAGCCCTGATGGTCTCTCAAACAGAACGAAGCACAAAACTGTGTTAAGCCAATGTACGCAAGATGCGTGCCCCAAGGTGGTATTATGACCCACAAATTAGAATAATATTGTCGCTCAAAAGATAAACTTAAAAACTAAATTTTTGGTCCCTATTAATAAACCTAAAAAATCAGTTCACTCCAGCCAAATATTTAAAATATTTCCTCTGTTATAACTAATTTGTATCCTTTACTTTATTAGATAGTATGATTTAATATAAATAGTTCTTAATTAAACGATTTCCTATTAATAAATTATTATTATAAAACTAATCAAAAAGTAAGGGTTGCACGTTTGGTTCATCCCCTGTTTAAAGTTAAAAGGATAAACATTAAGATTTTTTTTTAAAAAAATAACTTTTACTATAGAAAACCACATTACCCAGGAAAATTAAAAAGAATAAAAAAATATAAAAGGGGGTCCAAATATGCATGCATAATTATTAATTAGCATGTTACGTAGTATAACAAACGTTTTTGACACTAGCTATATGCTTATTAATGTAGAACACAGACGTGCACGGCCTTCTTTTTAAGACATCAAAAGCGCTTCTGGCTCAATAGATAGAGCATTTGCATGTGGAGCAGAAGGTTTAAGGTTCGACTTCTATCGAATGTAGGTATCAGTTGAGGGTTTCTTGACTGCGCATATCTCTCTTTACTTCCTCCTGGAGGTACGAGTATGATTTGTCTGCATCTTTCAAGAAAAAAAAGCCCCACCCGAACCCTACCTTATGCGGGATAGTGAAAGTGTCCTTTAACTTTACTTTTATTTTCTGTCTTTTAGATTTTGCAATATAAATGATGAGATACAACAATTAAAATTAGTTTCCACAAATTTGTTTTTTATCCTTTTGTGATTCAGGAAAAAAGTAAAAATATATTAAAATAATATTATATTTCAAAAGCGTAATAGCAAATTAATTGAAACAAACTAAAATAAAAAAGACAAACTGCGCAAAAAGACAGAGTAAATATTAGTTGGGGTGCCCGTGTGATTCCTTTGCCTTTTAAATAATTCAACATGGTATTGTTGCTTTCACTTTTTATTTTTTTTAAATCTTTTCTTTTCATCTAATTTTTTGGGGTTTTAATTTAATGGCTTTTAATGTAGTACAAACGTCGTCAATTGATTAATAGTAAAAGTTAATATAAAAAAAGAAAAGAAAGAAATGAAAAGAAAAGGTCATATGATGTATCATAATTCATAATTATGGTCACATTATTGATGTGAATATTAAGATGTAAAGTGTCCTATAAAGTTGCCTAATCATTCATCTTGGACCTAATTCTAAGTTTCTAATATACCTACATTATCCATCACTTTTTTTGTTCTTTAACATGCATGCATCAACTTGGAAATTTGATCATCATCATCCTCTCATTCAGTGTATTCCGTCCATAAAACTATGAGCACAGTCTGGGAAAAAAAAGAATAATAGCAACTCATAACCATAAGGAGAACGCGACCAATGAGTCCAAATTTTATGTTTATGGATGATAATTATATAAATTTATGGAAAAATTATATAAAACCACCTAATCTAAATCTATACACTATTTTTTAAAAAACACCTTAGATAAATTTTTTTGCAAAAAACCACCTTACATAATGCATTTCTTTGCAAAAGACAACTTGTTACTATATTTCGTCAGTTGACCAATTTTATAACCAATAATTTCCTTATAATTCAATTGATACTATATGTAAGCAATATTTCTCCAATAATTTGATAGTCAATCTTAAATGATGACTTTTATGATTTTTTAAGCCTTTTATTTAATTTTATGATTGTAATTTTTATAAATACACTATTTTTTACTTTATAAAATTAAAATATTAATTATTAGATTTATCTATTATAGTAATGAAATATTGCAAGCTAAGAATAACAAAAAAACTTTTAATAAAAGTTAAATTGGTATCAAATCAATTGTATGCTGTTAACTTTTCTATGTGAAAAACTTAAACCGATAATTATTTTCAATACTAGAAATAATTATTATTTTTATTTAAAATTGAGTAATTGACCATTACTTTCAAATATCCATAAAATTTTATAATAAAGATATGAGAAGGAGAGAAATGGATATTATCAATAATTTTTATTCATAAAATATGAAATAGTAAATGATAAGAATTTTGGGGTATATACCATCACAATTCACATCCAGCTAAGGCATAATAAAGGGGGGAAACTAATATAGGTTTCTTGTGTGGAATACTTTTTATTTTAATTTGTACTTTTTATTTTACTTAATTAAATTTTATTTGATGTGAATCCCTCCATTAATACTTTCTTAATTTTCATCGATATACTATCTCATATTAAACTCATTAGTCTCATTTAATTTTTCACACTTGCAGAGATAACATTTTGTTCCTTAATATCTCTAATTATACTTAATTAAAATATTATAAAAAATTAGTATTAATAATCCTTGTATTGAGATGAATTAAACAAAATCTCACATGATGATTATGTTTTAACTTATAAATTAAGAATAAAATACAAATTGAGAGTGATAAGTGAATATAATAATATTATGATGGAGCATTTTATGACAATAATTTTCTATGAGCAAGATAAACCGAATATAATGATGATGAATATAGTATATGAGGGAGCATTTTATTTTCCTTTTAATATTAATATATGCAATTTTAATAGCTTCATCTAGCTTTAAACTATGTGTCAAATATTCTATAGATATACTTCCTCGGTTCCATTATACTTGTTACAATATTTGACTTTTTATGCAATTCAATGTGTTATTTTGATTATTTATAAATTAAACTATGCACATCTAAAAAATAACAAAATGTTAATATTATAAAATATGCGATAAGACGATTCAAATTACAAGATCCCACTTGAATATACTTTTTCTTACATATTATATTGATCGTGACTCTTTTGACCGCCCTCTTCTTATGGGTATGAAATGCCGTCGATCTTACTTCCCCAGACCCTAACCATAGATTTATCTAAGTGCAGGAATACTGGATATGGTGATGATGATATGAAATAAACTTAAACATTAAATAGTGCTAATAACCATAATATAACAGAAGTATTAATGTTACATTTGATTTTTTTATGCAATTCAATGTGTTATTTTGATTATTTATAAATTAAACTATGCTCATCTAAAAATAACAAAAAGATAATATTATAAAGTATGCGATAAGACGATTCAAATTACAAAATCCCACTTGAATTTACTTTTTCTTACACATTGATCTCGTGACTCTTTTGACCACCCTTTCCTTATGGGTATGAGACGTTGTCAATTTTCCTTCCCCTGACCATAGATTTATCTATATGCAGAAACACTGGGTATGATGATGATGATGATATGAAATAAACTTAAACATTAAATAGTGCTAATAACCGTAATATAACAGAAGTATTATTTTTATAATAGGAAACCCAATTCCTTAAAAAACCCACCAAAGTGGAAAGCAATATCTTATAGATAAAAGAAAGAAGTTTAGCATTAAAGGACAATAGGACTATGGAGTGAGTTTAATTTAAGTGATGATGTAATTGAAGATATTTCCAAGATGACCCCACAAATTAAACATGCATCCAATATTCCAATTTCATGCAGCATGCTGCTCTATTGCAGCATGGCTCACCCCCACGGGCCGTGGGCCCGCTTTCATTTGCTTAATTTTGTGTATTGAGACTTACTTATGGTCCACATAATCATGGTCCTCCACACATCATCATGATGTTTCTTTTTTGAATACTATTTCAAGCACCAAAAATCTAGGTATACATGGGTATTTAGTTATTTTTTTGGTTTAAATAACAGACTATCTCGTACAAGGTAGGGTTCGAGTTGAGGATTTTCTTTTTGTAGAAAGATACAGATAAATCATACCCGTTCTCCCAAGGAGGGAGTAAAGAGAAATGCGCGCAGTCAAAAAACCCCTCAACTAATATCTGCGCCTAGTATTCTTTTTTTTTTTTTGGTTTAAGTAGATATATTTAAGTTCATTTGAGATTATAATGAGTACTTGATTAAGGTCGATCTAGGTTACTCTGTAAATATTATATGTCATGATTAGTTAACAAACTTGTTAGTTAGGAATTAATTTTGACTTGTTGAAAATCTGATGGTAAAAAGTTTGTATCTACTATTTAGCTTAGGTTGAATATTGGATTAAAATTGAATTTGGGAATGAGATTGGTTGAAGGTTGGTTTTATATTGCATTAAAAACGAGTTTAGTTTATGTTGTACTAATTAACAACGATTATTAAGAACTGCTTTAGTTTAATTTCAGGTTAAAAAGGAGAATACTCAATATAAAAAATGTACACGTCTTAATATATGAAAATTAACAACAAAACATTTGCTAATATGATTTACAAAATTCAAAATAAATTACATACATGTTTATCAACACTTGATGAAGTTCAATTCATGTCAAATATGAGTTGATTAACTTTGTTATTTTAACTTCATGACAAACAATTAATCATATTTTAGTCAAAATTAATGACTTATGTTTTTTTAAAATTATTCGACATAATTTTAATATCGAATTTAAATTTCATTTGTGTCGGTCATTCAACGAGATAGCGTTATTCTTGGTCGGTGACTCTATTAGGGTTTTTAAATGCCAGTTCACCTCAGATTTAAGTCGGTTCCTTGAGTTCATTAAAGCTGTGACGAATTCAAATTTCATTTATGTCGGTTCTTCAACGAGATAATGTTACTCTAGTTGATATGATATGATTCTATCAGGGTTTTTAAATGGCAACTGATTAACTCGGATTTGCGTCGAATTCAAATTTCATTTGTGTCGATAACGATCATCATAACTCTTTCATTTCTAGAACTAGTAAGTTGTGTGATGCACCTTTTAAGCTCATAGTCTAGATTACCCAAATCCAATCTAAAACCTCCATCACAAATTTCCTTATTTTTTGAAATTGCTACATGAAACTTGTTCATTTCTAATTTGGAGCAATACTTGGGCATTCAAGATCATCAATATATGTTATCAGGTAAATTAAAATAAAAAAATATAGTTGCTGAATCTTTAATTCACCCTTTTTTTTCATTTAATTACCTTTCTAATCTACATTTCTTGTATCATTTAATAAGCAATAAAATAATGTGAATTAAATATATAAGATTCACGCAAATTAAAAGGAATAATAATAAAGATATCATTTTCACTATTAGTGTATGGCTAGCGTATATTTCCTTCGTTTGTTTTTATATACTTGCACTTAAATTAACTTTTGCATTTTTTATTATTTTATGGTATTTAATTTTACATATATTGTGGCTGAAAAATATAATCATGTGGAATCTTATATCATTCGTCTTGCACTACAATAAATTTAACTTTTTGCGACATTGGGTTTAGTGGCATTAAAAAAATGTCACTGATTCATCTTTTTAGCATGATAATCATTGGTTTTTATTTTAAATTCAACTATAAAGTGATTTAGTGTCATTTTATTTGGTCTTTAGTGACCTATGTAATTGTAACTATAGCCTATAGTGGCATTTGTGAGAAATGTCACTAGTACCTATGTCGCAAAAAATTTTAGTGTGACTTTTTATTATGCTGTAAAAGGGTCTAATAAATGTCACTAAATCCTCTATATACTATAGGAAATTTAAAATAGCGACATTTAAATTAAATCATCATCATCATCATACCCAGTGTTCCCGCACATAGATACTCTATGGCCAGGGTCTGGGGAAGGAAGGTCGACGGCGTCTCATACCCATAAGGAGAGGGCGGTCATAAGAGTTCTTCGGCTCTAGAGGAGTCTTCAAGGATAGGACCTGCAAAAATCCGAAAACCTGCATCTTACACCCACGTTAGCCAAGCATAGGGATTAAAAAAAAAAAAAAAAAAAAAAAAAAAAAAAAAAAAAAAGTATGTAACTTATCAGCTTATGCTATATTGCTATGTGCTTATGTTAATGAATCTTTCTTTTTTTTTTTTTTGAATTAGCTTATGGTAATGAATCTTGTTGCCTTATTTTTACAAGGTACTGATTTTGTTAGTAAATTCGAAAAATGAAACAAAAAAAAAAATGATTAATGTTAATATAAATAAAACATCAACTTTTTCCATAAATTTGCTACTTTTATTTGTCTATATAAAATTTTAATACCTCTCATCCCTACTATTCATCACATTTGTTTTTCACACTTGCCAATACTTTATTTTTTTAACCTAAATTTAATTCCTCATATTGGCTATGTTTAAATATAAACCGCAGCCAAGTTGTAGCAGTCAATAGGCTTTTTTCCACTAGTGAACATTATAAAAGGATGCGAAGTGATCCCACTAACTTTATAAAAATACTTTTTAATAGTTGTAGTTTCTATATTTTTTGACTAACTTTGTTTTAAAATTTTTAATGTTTATGATCTCCTCTTTTTCTCTATTAAATTTATTATTCAATATATTAGGCCGTGACAATTCGTCACATAATCTCACTGTGCCCCACTCGTGGGGACACGGGACACCCGTGGGCTCGGGCCCACAAACCCACGGGTCAAGAGCGTTGACTTGCACATACACTCGATGAGGTTCATTGTTTCCCAAAACCATATGGCCATAGGAGGATTAGCTCACCAAGTATATATACAAGTCCACAACCCACTTTTTTTTATCGATGTGGGATCTTGTCTCACATGTGAAGTATATTTCCAACACAATAAAATAATATATCTACCATTTAAAAAATTCTATTTTTCTTAATTTCCATGAACATTACTTGTGGAAGCTGCTTTTAGAAACGAAGGGAGTACGTCATAAATTTTTAGGAAAATTATTTATCTTGCACTTTAGAGCCCAATAGTAAATGAGATGGCCCTAGTCAGACTCTTGAGCTCTTGATCTTTGTGAACACTTTGCAACCTTCATTCTAAGCCGAGTGTGTAACAGCCCAGCCCCTCGGACCGTTGGTGACTACTCATAGAGACTGTAGACTAACTCACAGACCAACACAAGTCTTTCCAGCGCACTTTGCCCTCACTCGTGCGCACCTAGGAAAACTTTCCAGGAGGTCACCCACCCTAAGATTACTCCCCACCAAGCATGCTTAACTGCAGAGTTCTTAACAAACGGGCTCCCATGAGAAGAATATGCACCTTGTTAATATGAGTAGTCAATCAATCCTTTTTAACTAAATCTAGAATATCACACATTATTTGTTATTTTAAGCTTATCCTAGCTTAATCCCTACAATACTTCACCAAGGCTTCTACTTGTGCGTCTATGCTCCAATAATGATCTTACTTAACCACTTAAATGCCATTGTAACAATGAAGTTTTTTCCCTCTCTTCCCCTCCCCTTACTTTCACTTTCTTTCCTTCCCTTTCCCTTCGATTTTTTTCTCTCCTAATTTTCTATCTGAACATACTATAAAAGCTTGCTCTTTTAATCAACCCCATCGAATGATCGTGACCAACCTAGTTTCTCATTTTCTCTATGGATATGGATATTTAGGAATTGGGATCTTTCACCACAAGATCCAAGAAATATAAGTTTCTCATTGTAGTCAATTGATCATTGTACACAATGGATCAAAGCATAAGCTATTCTAATGGTAAAAGATAAGTGAAATAAGGGTTTCATTTGGTGAAATATTATGACAAGCTCTAAGATCCTACTAGTAATCTTGTTTGATCTTGAAACTCGGTTCGATAAACCAAAAGAACCTAGCTAGGTCTCACGTCGCATTCATCTGTTCATCGATCTACCATCTAATGGCCAAGCAGAAGCCGCAAATAAATAGAATCTCACAAAAGGGGGCAAGAACACTATAGTTCATCCCTTACTCATTGAATGAAAAAAGAAAGCTAGATTTTGGTAAATGATCAATCATAAAATAGATATTTCATTGACTAAATTGTGTAAAATATGAATATACATGGATGCTTAGAAAGTCTAAAAATTGACTACATATCTCATAAATAGCTACTACAAACTTCACCCAATTTCTCAACAAAAATGGGGATATTCATATGATTATACATAAGCTCTATAAGGTATTAAAGTGGAAAAATATCATTATTAAGGTTGATACTGTCATATATAAACAGCATCAACTGGAAGTGATGTCGTCCTGTGAATCGCGCTTGGTAAGAGTGCACCAGTAAAGTTCTTCGTAATAGCTACATTTCGTGTCTTAAAAGAACCTTCCATCGCCTCACAATTCCGAACCCTTGGGGTTTTTGAAATGGGGCAGCTCTTTTCGATGTCTTCAATGTCGGAATTCGGAAAACTTTCTGATTCCGATAAGATGCTTCTTTCGTGATCTAATAAGTTAAGGTATAGAGATCGCGAGAACCTGTCGTCTGCTCGATCCTGACCTCCGTGAGATGAACATGGGGTTGAAGATTTTGATGAAATTCCGAGCTCGTGATCCTTGACTTCCCTCGACTCTAGTTGGTGTTTGGCTTTAAGCCATCGGAGCTCCCATTGAGCATCGTTTTCACTTTCATTCATGATGGCATATTGGAGTGTCATCGGCTGCAGCATAGAGAAAGAATGTGAGTTTCCCAACGGTTTAGTCGAGATTCTATTAGTTGCATCATAGCCGTTCTCACCCTTAGACAAGCTAGGTTGACCCGATTTATCACGTTCTTCGTCTGATTGGACTCCACCAGAGCCGAGCGAGCTAAACTCCACACTTTCGCAATGATCCCATGTATCGGTATCTGCGTGATTTTCACCATTAGAATGGCCCGAATCGGTTAGTTCTGGTACATGATGCTCGGACCCTTCAACTTGGTATGTGATCTCTTCGAACCGACCATGAACAGCAGCCGCGCAACCATTAGGACACTGAAAAAGGGCCGGGTTGAAGGTTCCAGGGTTGTTCGACATGAAATCCATCAAGGAGCCAATCGAAGTATGCGTAGAAACACAATTTTGACACAAATTCACGTCCGAAAAACAGGGGGTATCTTCGATCCCAGGACCTTTCTTCCAGCCAGGTACCAATGCAGCTATTTCCCCATCAATCATATCTGCGATGCTGATTACATCTTGATCCGTAATTTCAAGTTCAGCAACCATTTCGGTCGCAACACTTAAAGCCGTATCCAATTCAACATCAAACGGAAAATATATGTTCCTGACGCGTCCTGTAAAAAAAATTGTCGACATGGTTAGACTCATACAAACAAAAACGAATAAACATAGTATGAACCAGTGAAACACAATTAGCTAGTTAGTTCGCCTATTTGGATTTGCGACTCCCTCAAAATAGTTCAAAAATAGCCTACAATCGACCATAATTCGCTTTTTTCGATTTGTAATTCGCAAGGCAATTAGCGAATCATGTGACACTGGTATGAATATTAACTAATAGTGTAAGTATAACCTTCTTTATCAGCTATTCGAAGTCGTAAGAAAACGCTCCCGTCTTCTCTTCTCTTTCCTTTTATAGTAATGTCAACATCTGGAGAATGGTCATCTTCATGGTGATCAAATAAGTCGATACCCGAACTTTCAATCTCACTTGGATGATAAGTCCACTCATACGATTCCAAATCAAAGCCGTTGGAGTATCCGTTCAAGTAGGAGTTGTCACTGTTGCAATGTTCAAGGAATGGCTGTCGAATGAAAGAGCCGAGGTCATCAAATTCGTTACGAAAATCCATATGCCGTAAATCATCTTCATAATCATCAATTTGTAGAAATGGGTCATTCAAAAGTTCTCTTGCTGAGAGCCTCGATGAAACTGTGGCGAGACATTTCTCGATGAATTGTCGTACTTCTGGTTCTTTAACTTTGTACAATGCATCAGGCTTCTTACCCTAACAATTCGTGACATATCAATAAACGTACGAAAATGAGTCGTGTACCTTCTAGAAACAATATTAGAAAGTATGAATATGTCCAAGAAATCAGATAATATGTTTTTGTTGAAGGAACAGAGTTCTTACAGAAATGACTTTTTTGTAAATTTCGGCAGGATGAGAACATTCACTATACGGATACTCAAATGTGACCATTTCGAGTATACACATTCCGAATGAGTAAATGTCAACTAATTCATTGTACTCTTCTTCATAGACTTCCGGGGCCATGAATTCCGGTGTTCCTGAGAAGTTTAAAACACCCTTACAAATGTTATCGACCTTCTAAACACCCCCACAATTGACAATTTAAGGTGATAATGGGCTAAGCATGCTAATGAGTAACTCTATTTCAATGTGATCGACGCTCGGTGATCTTAGCAAGTAAAGATGAACATCAATTCAGTAGCTTAATTTGTATTACATGATGATTATAAGGTAAAACATCAAATAAGTTAGCAAGAAACTTGAAGAAATAGGCTCAGCTCTAGCACAAGTTCCACCGAAAAAATCTAACGATTAACTCAATACCAAGTTCAATCAATTTCATGCCAAAGAACCAACACAAACAAAAGTTTAAGCTAATAGTTATCACGCCCCCTCACAAGAAAGCTCTTCAGGCTAAAAGTGTGTATGCAGCATAGAGACATAGACCCTCCTTACACCTAACATTAAATATTTCACTTGAAATGATGTGTGGATGAGATTCAAGCCCATGAACTTTTTCTCACGTTGGCCTCTGATACTATGTCATGAAACCAACTAATGGTTGTATTATCCACGCTATGTTATATACTCTATCACAAACCAACCCAAACTCAATTTCACATCAGCTAATTCACCCCTAATTACAACCTAAGTGCCGTCCGGCGTATAAGGTACAACAGCCCATCAACATAAGCCAAACACAGTTGGTCTCTTGAACGACCGTCTCTTTGAGAGACATCTCTCAGGCCCAGCCCATTAAAGCTTAGTCGGGCAGACAAAATTAGGGATGGTTTCTCAAAGAGACCGTCTCTCACAAGAATTCGTCTAACCATAATCCACAAGTTAAAAACCTTGCAAAGACTCAAAATCAAGAAGAGAACTATACAAAACAAGATGATGGAAGAAGTAATATACCAACACAATTAGCAGCTTGAGATTTCCTAAGAATAGCAGCCAAACCAAGGTCACCAATCTTAACTTCACCATGATTACCATTCACAAAGATATTATCACACTTAAGATCTCTATGAATTACTGGTGGCTCATGGCTATGAAGATAAAGTAACCCTTTTAAGATCTGCCTGCACCAATGCTTCACTGCTCTGATATTAACCCTCCTATGTTTCAACCTATATCTGAACAAATTACATCAAGAATGAAACTTTTTAACATGGGTATTGCAGAAATGTCAAAAAAATCCCAAAAAATTGACAAAAAATTAAGGGTATAATGACTTACTGTCTTAAAGTGCCTGAAGTAAACATTTCAGTAATAAAATTAATATTCCTTTTGGATGTATCAACCCATGAAGTGTAGAACTTCATAATATTCCTGTGTTTCAATGTTTTTAGTAAATGAATCTCAGAATATAGCCTTTCCAGATCTTCAGGACTTTGAAGAAAATCATAAAGTTTTACTTGATTCCAAGCAACTTCTATACCATCATATTCATCAAATGCTCTATAACTGTTAATCAAAATCACCCAAAACACAAATAAATCAAATTAAAATGCAAATCTAACAAATACCCATCTCATAAAATCACCCAAAAAAATACAAAAAAACAAAAATCAATCTTAGATTAGAAAACCCATTGATAAAACCTAAAAATGAGGGGTAATGTTCTTACACTATTTTGGATGCTCCTTTCCCAAGGATTTCATTATACTGCAAAAAAAACATAATTAAAATGAGAAATACAAAACATAAATTTTAATTTTATAAAAAAAAACAGTTTTACTTACTCTTCCATATCTTCCAGTTGGATCAACTTCAACAAAGTCACAAGGCTCTTCTTCAAGATTTGAAAAACCATTCATTTTCCAATTTTTTTTTCAAAATTAATTTCTCCCCAATATTTAGTTCAATATACCCACAAAAAATATGTTAACAAGTAAGGATTTTTGGTAGCTCAACTTCAAATAAATTAAAGCTTGAAACTTTTAGACACCACAAAAAAAAAAAAGAAAAAGAAATAGTCTTTTTTTGTGTGTAAAGTTTGATCAATCATTCATATGATGAGAAAAAGGAAGATAGAGAAAATTAATGTTATATAATCAAGACATTATAGAGCTACCCACTTCCAACAAAGGGAACATGACAAGAGCCAAGAGCAAGAAAGAGATTTATTGTGTGAGTTTGGTTTAATCCATTTTTTTTTTTAATAACTTCCTTTAATATAGTATTTGAGCAAGTATACTTAACTGTACTTTTAATTTCTTGCACAAATGTGAGGGTCATTTTACATATTTATAGTACTTTTGTTATAGAGTATAGTCTTAAAAAAATTTATAAAAAAACATTGTAGTTTTACGAGATGAAATTAAAAACTAAATATAGGTAAGGCCAGGTGAAAAAAGAATAAAAAGGCTGAAAATATGTGAGCTAAAATTACACATAACAATAATAATATTAGCGTTTTAAGAGTGAAGTCGGTTACATGAATCAAAGTTGGTTGTACAAAATTATGCGTCATCTATTGTAATATATGGACAAGCTTGAATTTTGGGTTATTTAGATTACAACTATAGAGAAAAATAAAATATAAGAAAATTGCGGCTAAGAAGACTTAAATTGTAAACCCGGCCCTATGCAATATGAAATCTATATTTATCAATGAAATAAAAACCCTTTACAACTATAGTAATTAGTAGGAATACTAGCACTATTTAATTAAAAATGTACAACAATAATACAATGTGGTAATAAACTTGTTTTTGGAACATTTTAATGAAAAATAAGGTCTAGATAAAAAAATGTTAAATATAAAGCGTACTAAAACATAAAGTTAGTGTTAGAATTTATGATCTCTTAAATCACTCTAAAAGATATACAAGGCAAACAACCTTTGCATGACAAATTCAAAGAGCAAGATGTAATTGTTTGAAAGAATCCAATGTTCAAAGATAAATAAGATAACTAATTAATCTCTATAAGGTTCTTTATGTTTCTCCCTTAAAGGGAGTGCGGATATGGATTGTTTGTCAACTTATCATTCAGACCCTGCTCTGAGCGGGATATTGGGTATAATGATGATGGTTCCTTATGTATTTGAGTTTCTAAAACTAGAGAGGATTTTTTTAAATTCGGTCTTTGAAAGCTTAGAAAATGAATACATATTTATCTAATTAGCGTTTTTCTTATTTGTAACTAGCATCGACGATTTCTCGATCAAGCAATGGCTCATTGATCATCGAGATCAACAACTCGTGGGTTAAGAACCATCACCTATAGAGCTGAACAAAGTTTGGTCTAATTAGCGTTTTTCCAGACCGAAATTTCTAGTTTGGTCTGATTTTAATGTCAGACCATACCAAATCGGACCGTGTTCACCCCTAATCACCTATTCCAAATGCTTGCTCAAAATATCTCGTTAATTCTCAAAGTCAACCAATATAGTGTCAATGCCTTTGACACTAAATTAACATAATGACTTTCTTTCGTCAATAGCTTTTTGCTAATATATCCATATAAGTCATAAAAACTTCTTTTTGAATGTTTTATCAAATAATAATACTATGAAATATCGTTATATACTTATATCATCTTAGATTTTAGGTATTTATTTGTTGTTAATTTAGTTAATTAGAATTAACCCAAAATACTATGACATAAATAGATCAATTATAACAATCTTGACGCAACATAAGAATATCATTTTTCCTTTTAATTAGGCAATATATTAGTAGTATTTACTATTTAGCGCCTTAGATACCACAAGTTTTCATCTTGTAAAAAATATAAAAAAAATAGGGGGTTGGGTCCTACTAATATAGTGAAGTTTTTCCGGTTAATTTGAGATGATCCGATCCCTGAGGTTTTGGGACCACTTTTCACTAAGAAACTTTTGCTGATAATCTTTCCTCTTATAGTTCTTTTGTTCCAATTTTCTAGCAACGTTTGTTTTTTCACGTAGTTTGATTCACTAATTTAATTCATGATATCTCTAAATATATATAACAAAAAATTATAAAAATTTAATATTAATAATCTTTGCAATAAGACGAATCAAACAAGATCTCGCTTGACTATGTTTTAAATTATAGATTAAAAACTAATCACAAATTAAGAGTGATGAATGAATAGTGTCATTTATTCAAATGTTGCAACTAATATGAAATGAGGGAAGTACATTATTATTGTGTTATTTAATTTTGACAATTTATCAATATACTATTTTAATTTTAAATTGTTTGAGTATATACAATATGTTAGAGTATATAACATATCCTGGGGCCTCAACCAAAAGCTTAAGCTTTTGGTTGAGATGGTTCCTTGACATGGTATCAGAAGCCAGTGTGACAAGAGGTCACAGGTTCGAATCTCAACTACCCCTCATTTAAAAGTGGAATATTTAGCACCAGGTATGAGAAGACCTGTGTTGCATCCACACTTCTAGCCCAAAGGGCTCTCGTGTAAGGGGGCGTGTTAGAGTATATAACATATCCTGGGGCCTCAACCATCAGCTTAAGCTTTTGGTTGAGTTGGTTCCTTGACACAATATTATATTGGAGCCTCAACTATTAGCTTGAACTTTTAGTTGGAGCTCTAGGATATGTTATATACGCTAACACGCGATAACAAGAGAGCTCTTTGAGGCCATAAGTGTGGACGCGACACATACCCTCCTCATACTAGCCACTGAATAAAATTTACACTAAAATGAATAAAAAATCTCACTTTACTGTTGTTTTTACTTATATATAGATAAAGAACAAAGCATGTATTAAGAATAATTAATGAAGAATTAAACCTATAGTGAATATATAGGAAGTATATAATGCTCGTTAATTGTTTTTTATTTTTAGTAACTATTTTTTACACGCTAATTTTTGTATGAGACGGTTATATCGTAAAACGCATATTATATTTGAATTAAATAACTTAATGATATATTTTACCAATTTTTGGCTTATTGGATAGAGCATCTGCATGTGGAGTAGAAGGTTTAAGGTTCGACCCCTACAGGGTGCAGGTATCAGGGTTTCTTGAATGCACGCATCTCTCTTTACTACTTCTTTGGGGGAACGAGTATGATTTATCTGTATCTTTCAAAAAAGAAAAAAAAAAAAAACTCCACCCCGACCCTGTCATGTGCGGGATACTGGATTTGTCCTTTACCTTAACTTAATAATAAATTTTAGTATATGAATTCTTTAGATACTATTTTTTTTTCTTCTAATGTTGGTATACTTGGAAATGGTTAGCATGAAAGTTTTAAGTTATTAGTTATGTTTTTGAAACTTGAAATTTGGTGGCTTGATGGATGATGCATTTTAAGCGGATTTAAGGTTTATACCATGTGCGGCTTTGTGATGGGTTATGTAACAAATTAAGAATTATACAAATGACAAAACTTATCTTACATCAGAGTCTGAGGAGGCAAAAAAAGACGGCAATTCATACCCATAAAGAAGAATGCTGCCAAAGAGTCTCTTGACTCGAGAAAAATTCACCGATAGATCTTCAGAAATATCTTCAGTAGTAAAAATTATAGAAAAATACATATTAATAAATAAATATATTTAGGTAAAAACGAATAAAAAATAATTTCATTTTAAATACACCTATTTGCAACAAATATGAAATTGGACGAGTCTTTATTACAATGTTCATAGTCAAATCTAGTAGAATTTTAATAACATTTCTTCACTTTAATATATTAATATTTTATATTCTACATTCATGCATATGGGTAAAATGCTTTTAGCATTAAGCTTAATCATAATAATTTTTATTATTATTTCGTATAATAAGTTAAAGACGGCGTTAATCATCATCCACTAATTACTAATTAAGATAAACAAAGTTAAAGACCAATTATGCCTTCCTGCTAGCTTTGTTATGCAATAAAATTTGACTAACAGCCGTCTTTTAACAACGTCAAGCAACCACACTGATATATTACTAGATCAGTACGTCTTATATGAGACCATATTATTATGAGACAGTTTTATACAATTCTAATAAATGATCACGGGTCAGATCACTTTAAGTTATAATTAATCAGTTTAAAACTATGAGTGTTTAGAGTTATAAAAATCATTTTAAGATTATAATTATTATTAATCACTTTAAAATTGTTAGTGTACTTTAAGATTACACAAATTCTTACTTGAAATCGTCTTTTGTAAAGATGGCTCTCAAAAGCCCAGTCCAATTCTAAATATATATCGTTACAACTCTAAATATAGATTTGGGCTGGACTTTTGAGAGTTGTCTTTACAAAAACCGGTCTCTTAAGAGAGCGCCTGTTAAGACTATAATTAGATCAAATCACAATACTCGAGTTTGATTAATCGAGTCAGCTTTAAATGGCTTTAACGACTCGTTTGGTAGGTGGTAATAAACGGTGATAATATGAATGAAAAACTAGTGTAATTTTAGTTGAAAATTTCTTAGCTACCTGGAAGGCCGACATGCTTGTCCATCTTCAATCATCTCATTTTCTTCATAAAATTCATTTCAATGCATTATATTGGGAGATGTGGTATTAGGTGGTAATGAAAATTTGTAAACAATTTTGTTTTTGTCATCAAAGATTCATTACCATGGGAATGACGATATGGAACTTTTGATGAATTTTTACACTATAAATTATTCTCATATTTCTCATTACCATCTTTTAATACCACTGACCAAACAGACCGTAACAACAATCTATGAGATTATTATTACTAGAAGAAGGTTATAGTGTAAGGTGGCTAATAATTGTGGCCCCTCTAGTTTGATTTGGTGGTTTATGTATGCTAAGAGTTGCTAGGTTGAGGCACATAATTGGGTGATGACGTTGATTAGAGCTTTAACTTTTTTATTGATAAGGGCTTTTTAATTTGCTTGGTGGGGAATCCCTTAAGAATAACTAGCTATAGCCACCTTCTAAATTCTAAGATTCTATAACCATTGTGTCAAATATCAATATTCACTATCGATTTTGGAATTAAAAATCTCATCCTTGTGGACTAAAATCCCTTAAGATTCCATCTTATTTAATTTAAACATTTTCTATTTTAGTCTGCTCCATATAATTTGCATCATTTTTATTTTTAGACTATGATCTATCACTTTTCTTAGAGCTGGGGGACTCCTTTTGGCCGTGTTCTCCTTCACGGGTATGAGTTGCCGCCGTCCTTCCCTCCCCATATCCTGCTCATAGTTTTCTATGAGCGGGATATACTAGGTAGGATGATGATGATTATGATGATGATCTACCACTTCTTTTTAATTTCATCCATCCATTTTTACTTTTTTCAATCTCTCTCTTTATTTTCTTAAAAAAAATTATTTTCTATTTGATGCAATTTATTTATCAGGACAGAGGGAGTATCATATAGAAGTATGTATATGAATGGAGAATAATAAAGAAATTAAGATATTTCTTTTTTCTAAAAGAAATATGATACATATATTATGTGCACTATTTCTTAAAAAAAAACATTTACATAATTGAGGGGAATAGTGTAATTTGAAATTCAAAAATCAAAAGTAATATAAAATGATACTCCTATTATTTGTAAATGAAGAATAAGTAATAATTTTAGGATTATGAATGGATTTTTTATTATATGAAATATAATAGGAGAAACATATATTTTAGATCGGTAATGGACTGTGGACCCACTTGAAATTTAAGGGATGCATAGGCAACCAGATTATTAAAATTTTATAAAAAAACATTGGAAAATCAAGGTCTTATTTAGTTCATATTGATTTATCTAATTTTTAATGATTAAAACTTATTTTCACGAATTGTAATTGATTTTTACTGATTGATAGTATGATTTTTAATGATTGAAATTGATTTTTATAGATTTTAATCGATTTTTAGTTATAAATTATAATCGAGTTTTAATAAGTAAAATTAATTTTTTAATAATTGCAACTTATTTTTATTGATTTTAACTATTTTTTACTAATAAAACTTATTTAGTGCATGCATTATATACTTTCACCTAGCTATCTTAGACTTAAAAAAATTTGTTAAGAAATGTGTGTTATCCAAGTGAAGAGTAAGTGATGAGTATAGAATGAATAGCAAAAATAAATAATTGAAGAGTGGTGCACGATAAAAATATCATGCATGTCTAAGTAAGGGCGGAACCAGAAAAATAAATAACGAATGTCGATAATTTAAAAAAAATAAAATTACACTATAAAAATAACATTGAACAACGATTGATTAAAATAACTGTATGTACAATAATAATTACATTGCGCTAATAAAACGACAATCCAAAAGTTAATTTTTTTGTAATACCTATCTAATTAATTAAAATGTAAATACAATCATTAATCACGAATTTATCAAAAATATTAAATTTATTCGTTGTGAAACCGTGGCAGTAGAGCATGCTGGTGTAGAGTTTGCATTGTATTTGTATGGATTACGTATAATAATAACTGGTAAGTAAAATACTACTACAACGAGCATGCTGATACGTATTATTTATAATTAATTCCAATATATTTATACATAAATTAATACATGATCGCATGCCGTCGTAGAATTTAAAACAATGTCCAATTGTCTATAATAATTGATACTTTTATTCATGATAATAATTAAGTTCTTGATTTATTATTTTATTTATGCAGATGCAATAATCAAATTACATAGTATGTAGTTAAAAATATGAAAAAATTTTGTATAAATTTGATTCACGGTATTGTAGTGTACACCAATCTCTATTTTAATACTCTATATGATCGTCTATCGATCTATTTTGAAAGTTTTAATCTCTATCAATTCTTTTTAATATATTAACATCAATAACTAATTTTTAAGTAATATTTTTCTTTTCTTATCCCCTAATGGGATCTAACTACTTACACATTTATTATTAAATTATCTAGAGTATTTTTTTTTTCTTTACTATTTCCTTCATGTGGTCCCTCCTTTTTTTAAAAAAAAAAATAGTATATAATCCAATGAGATATTTGATTAGTTGAAAGAGTATATAATAACATTTATGTATATAAAATATTTGAAGAAAAATAAAATTAGAAAAAGACCAATAGAATAAATTAATTCAAATTTTAAAATTTCAAAAAAAAAAAAAAAAAAAAAAAGCTTAGACATGGGGGCATGAAAATTCTAATTATTTCTAATAAAGATCAATTTGAATAATCTATCACATATTTAATTAATAAATTTTGAATAAGGGTATTATATTTAAATAGCTAGGTTCAAATAAAAGTTAAAATCAAATAAATTAATACAAGAAAATATGATATTAGTAAATCCAACTATATTTCTCAGATGAGGTGAATATATGTTCGGTATACGTATGTACAAATGAAATTATTTAAGGATTTGATGATCAAAAGGTATTTTCAACAATAGATTTTAATTTATATTTTTTCAATTTTTTAAAAAAACAGAAGACTAAGATTCAATATTAGAAAAATCTGAATACTAAACAATTGGTTTTTAGCCATTTATCCATGGTTTTTACTTTTTAGCTACTTTTTTCAATATCAAAAGACATCCAATATAAACTTCAAAAAAAAAAATCCAATATAAAACTATTCTAGAAGCCGAATTTATTTGTAATAAAGAGAAATAAACCCTATCTTAAAAAAAAAAAAAAAGGAATAAACCCACATTATCTAGTCAGTTTAATTAAAACCTATAGTCAAAAGTGTCATTAACTTTCTAACATGGTGATTATTTTTCCATATTATATTAACTAATTGGGTGTGTGTTTGGTTGCTTGTAGTAGCATATACTTTTGGAATTGGGTAACTCAAAAAGAGAGTACTAGCTAGTGAAAGTTATTTTATCTAATTAAAATAATCTCAATTTTAAGGGACATTTTCCTAGAGTAAACTCGGTGATCGGATGACTTGCTATAGCAAGTTTTATTTTAAAAAAAATGATAAATTAAAATAAAATATTGAAAAGAATGTTAAAAAAATGTTAATAAAAATTTTTTATGTGAATTTTCAAAAATATTTTCCAATTTTAAATTAATATTTAATTTATTTTCTTGGTGAATTACCTACTATAGTAGGTTATCGAATTACCTAAATTTACTCTAGGAAAATATTATTCAAAGTTGAGATTTTTCATGGTTAATTAATAGGTGGGATCATTATAGGAAAATCGTGAATAACTTGAATTATTTTGGGTAAGATTAAAAAGTATTTTTCAAAAGATATTAGTCAAACATATTAACATCATTCCAGGACTCATATTTGCGCACGTACGACTCTTTGAATTAGGTATTGAATGTTACACCTTTAAATATTGAGAGGAAAAGTCTATTAATTTTGGCAAAGTCCTTATATTATACATACAATTAATTAATATCTATATAGATGTACCCCACATATATATATGATGGTGATATGTTAATAAATCTATTTCCATCCGTGCAATAAGATTAAATATATAAATGTAATATTTCAAGAAATGTTTAATTGAACTATAAATAGGTAATATTATGTTTATTTTACGAACAAAAATGGATTACAAATTTTAATAGGTATGATATTTAATTAGTAGTTTTTTGTCTATTTTTGAAACATAACAAACAGAACAACAATTTTATAGTGCAATGCAAATTTTTTAAAGTTTAATTATGTAATTTAGCCTTGATTAGCGGTATTTAACTTTTAGAAATAATTTATTACAGAATTACATTGTGTTTATTATGATGTAAAATAAGTAACAATAACAATATTGCTTATTTAAAAATAAATTTTTACACTTTATGTCTATTAGTAATACTTATTTTTGAAAGTAATTAAAATCATATATCACGCAAAATGTTAATAAATTATTAAAAACCCTAAAAGTCACTTATGACGGTTTTGATCGCTCATATGAGTTACCAAATACTTTCTTTCAAAAAAAAAAAAAAATACTAACTCAAAATCTTATTAAAGAAAAATAGTACTCCACATATCTAATTAAAACAATATAATTTACACAAATTTTTGTAAGAGACAGTTTTTTTAGAGACCATCTTTAATTGAATCAAATGATTATATATTTTTAAAATACTATAAGTAGACATTATAAATTATGTAAATAGACATTAAGATATTAAAAGTAGGCATTAATAATACAATAACTAAGCATTAATCTTTAATAGGCTGAACTTAAAATATGTCTTTTAAAAAAATGGTCTATTAATAAATTAGCTGTACAATTAAAGTTGCAAATTGAGAGAAAAGTTGATGAAAAGAAAAGTATGGTGGTATGTTGGGAGCTAGCTGGCATTTATGGTTTAATTTAAGAAATGATGTAGGAGGAGTATTAGTACATTAACATTGGATTAAACGACTTTTTAATTTTATTTCGTAAAAGAAAAGATGCCAATTCATCATTTGCGTACGGCACCGTACATTACACAATTTCTAACCTATTTCTTATTCTTACTCAACTGTG
Organism: Amaranthus palmeri; assembly: GCA_019776075.1. Taxonomy (NCBI): domain Eukaryota; kingdom Viridiplantae; phylum Streptophyta; class Magnoliopsida; order Caryophyllales; family Amaranthaceae; genus Amaranthus; species Amaranthus palmeri. The sequence goes on from JAAKBH010000283.1 coordinate 800,859, forward strand.
TCTGTCACCCATTATTTAACTCACTATTTCCCCTAAACTCTCCTTCATGGTTAAGACTACTATTTATAATTAGGACGGTCTTAAAATAAAAAATTTATATTTACATAATTTATATTAAGTGAAATATTTTTTTTGGTTTTTATTAGTTGCTACTAGAGGTGTTCAACGGGCCGAGTCGGGGCGGGTTATGTCAAATGATAAACGGGTCGGGGCGGGTCAAGCCCATTTAAATTCGGCCCACTTTGACCCCTTTAATATACTTTACGGCCCGTTGGGTCGACCCACTTATGTATATAATAATATCATTAAAAAAGATTTTTAAAAAGTGGTAAATTTTTAAGTTCATAGAATATAGGTCTTTTTTAATATACTTTACTGCCCGTTGGGTCGACCCACTTATTTATATAATAATATCATTAAAAAAGATTTTTAAAAAGTGGTAAATTTTTTTCCGCAATTAATACTTATAATTATCCGACCCGGCCCAACCCGACCCTTTACACCAAGGCCCGTTAATGACCCGCCCCATTATTGACCCGACCCGCTAATGACCCGCTAAAATGTGACCCGACCCTTGACCCATTGGGTCGACCCGCCCCATTGAACACCTCTAGTTGCTACATATAGTGATATGTTGTGAGGAAAAGTGTCACTATCTGTAACAACTAACAAAAGCCAAAAGAAATATATATAAAGTATGTTTTGTATGAGACCATCGTCTCATAATATTTTGTATCATGTTTAGTGGTTATAAATAGAGGTGTTCAACGGGCCGGGTCGGGGCGGGTCGGGTCAAAATTTAAATGGGGCGGGGCGGGGCGGGTCATGTCAAATGATAAACGGGCCGGGGCGGGTCAAGCCCATTTAAATTCGACCCGCTTTGACCCTTTTTTAAAAAGTCCATAAAATAGCTTTTTTTATTATTCTTTATGGCCCGTTGGGTCGATCCACTTATGTATATAATAATTACAATTAAATTTTTGTTAAAAAAGTGGTGATTTTTTTTCTACAATTATTATTTATAATTTTTCGACCCGGCCCGCCCCGGCCCTTTACACAAAGGCCCGTTAATGACCCGCCCCATTATTGACCCGACCCGCTAATGACCCGTTAAAATGTGACCCGACCCTTGACCCGTTGGGTCGACCCGCCCCATTGAACACCTCTAGTTATAAATATCACTTACAATTATAATTGTAAAAGTATTATATGCTTGGAGTATAATATTTGATCCATATGTATTTGGTTCAATTTATATTTAAGAGTGTTATTGGAGTATTATTTTTGTAAAGGTAAAAGAAAAGGTTTTTTTTAATTCACATCATGATTGATACGTTAACGATATACAACGTGTTCAGTGTGATAATTTTGATAGTTGTTAGTGGTTTAATGAAAAATAAAGAGTTAATTAAAATGTCGTTGTTTAGTAAAATAGAAGTAACGTTTATTGATTTATGATTCTTTTCAAAACATAATTAAAACTTGTTATAGTGCAAAATCAAGTGGCTTTTAAAATTTTCTTTACATTTCTTGATAAATTTTATTTCACCAGTTATGATGACGCTACTTTTACGATTACATAAAATCTTTTTATCCTTAAAAGGCTCTATATCACATCAATTTTGATCCTTATTCAATTATTCTATTTTTTGAACTTTTTTCTTGAAGGTTTATTTAGTCATATATTTTATTTTATCGATGCTCATGTCTTACTCTCTACTAATGTTTTTCATCCACAAAATTCACCTTTATCTATATCCGCTTGAAAATTTGAGGAAAATAATAAAGCAAACTATAAAAAATATACTTAAAGATGAGAATTTACCATAAAATGACATATATAGCGTATTTATCAAGAAAATTTAATTATCGCAATCTCATTACTATTATGGGTTTGATTATTTCTTTGAATTATAAGGTAGGTTGAGGAAAGGATCTATGTGAGAATCAAATATATGACTTATCTGAAAAAGTAGTACTTATTCTCTAATTATGACAAGATTCAATTCTCATTTATAGATTTGATTGTAGATGAAGGATATTTGAGTCTGAAAGAACATGTCGGTGAAAATCATACAATCATATTATACAATACTATAATTTTGCTGCTAAATGACAAATGGCAGTCTAATAGCCATTTACCGCATGCAGCCAAATTAATGTTCATTTAATTATAAATAGCAACAATTTGAATATATTATTAAATTCTATTTATAATTTATAATTTCATAATAATAATATGCAATTGCACAATTATTTTAAATTTATATTTTAAAAAAATTCAATGTACAAATTTCAAATTTATATTTTAAAAAAATTCAATGTACAAATTTCGTGCAGCACGAATATACTTGCAATGTTAACTCTAATGGGCTTAACATTGAGACTAAGGTTTTTCATTGCCTATTTCTCGTCAACAAAGATACGAGTTTTATACGGCCCATAATCTTAAATACACAAAAAAAAAAAAAAAAAAAAAAATAAAGGAGAGAAAAATATAGGTTCCATTAACTAAAGTTGCTTCATTTAAAAAAATAAATAATAAATAAAGAAATAAAAATACTAAAGTTGCTTTTTCGAAGGATGACACAAGAATTGAAAAAGAGGATGGATGAATATATTAATATACATCTAAGTTTTGTATCAGACAGTTTTACGGTCCATATAATCAACTTATTTTGGAATTGACTATTTAAACATTATAAGTAAATATTTTAAGGCTATAAGTAATAACTTTACAATTATAAAAATTGATAATTTTAGAACTGTAAGCGATTACTTTAATTAAGGTTATAATTAATCACTTTGAAATTGTAAATGATTATGTTAAAGTTTTAACTTATAAGCGATCACTTAAAGATTGTAAGTGATTACTTTTATGGTATAAGTGATCACCATAAGACTATTATATTAGATCAGCCCAATATAGATGACCACACAATGAGACCGTCTCTTTTAAAGAATTTGTGTTGATCCTTTTGCATTTTTATTGAACTAATCACAAATTTTTATATGAAACAGTATTATCGAAAGACCTGTCTTATACTTAGTTTAAATAGCCCATCTAATGTACATTATGAGAATATGAGCTCCTTATTTGAGACCGTCTTATCGAGAACCAATATTTCCCAAAAGTGGATTTTGGGGATTAATGTTTGATCTTAAACCTAAGCCCAATACAATCATAAATGGACTAATAAAAAAAACGTAATAGCCACTGGACCGCAAGCTAGGCCTGGGTTATTTGTTAAAATATTTTAATAGATTATTTTGAGTTAATTTGTATAATTGGGCTATTTAATGAAAAATTGAAATGAATGAGCAAAAAAAAAAAAAAAAAAAATAATAAATAGAAACTTTTTGAAACTTATTCCCAAGATAAGCAGTTTTTGATCCGTAGCTGAGGTTTGGATCGGTTCGCTGTTAGTAACAGCGAACAAACAGGACTGGTAAAAATAGTCAAGTTCTTTGTTCGCTGTTACTAATAGCGAACAAAATAAAATTGGTCAAATTAAAGTCAATCTCAAATAATGATGAAAAAATTTAAAAAAAAAAAACATTGTGTTCGCTGTTATAACAGCGAACAAGCAGATTCATCATTTCCTCACCGCCATCACCATCATCCTTCATCATAGTACCAAGCAGATCCAACAATGGCAGCATTGAAGACATCTTAAATTAATCACTTATATCTCAAAGAGATCATCTCTCACAAGAATTTGTGTATTTATATTTACACAAATTCTTATGACTCTACTTGGGTTGACCCATAAAAAAAAATATAGAATAAAAGTACACATTAAAATTTATTAGGCTGAATCTTAAAGACGTCTTTTGAAAAAATGCTAATATTTATCATAATTCCTTACCTCTGCATTGCCAATTAGGCCCAACAAACTAGCATTTCTAAGTCCTCCCAAAATAATTTCTTACTTCACCGCTATTATTAATAATCTTACATCCGTTGGATTATTAATATTAAAATATGAGAATCTGAATAATAAACAATAAACAGTAAAAGTAAAATTTTGGACAAGGTTCAGAATTATTCTTGTCCTATTTTAGTAGTTTTTTCTTTGCAAATTAATTTATATGAGCTATATTTTTTAGAGATAATTTTTTATAGTTTTGAACCAATTACAAATAAAAATATTTAGATTTTAAACAATATATAGGCAAATTTGCAACTAGAGTCTTAGGAGTAATAATATTCTCCCTGTGTTCCTTAATGAAATTCTCATAAGAAATGCTCATAGAATTAAGAAAAATAGAATCTTTTCAATAATGAAAATATTATTTTATTGAATAATAAATTTAATGGAGGTAAAATGGGGACCATATAAATATTAAAAAGTATCAAAAAGAAAGTGGAAAAAAATTTGAGGATCACAACTCATAAAAAAATGTTTTTATATCGTTAGTAAGAATCATGTGGAGACCATAAGAAATATAAAAATATTAAATGAAGTTAGTGAAAGATATGTAAGGACCATAATCATCATTAAAATATTAAAATGGAAAGATTTTCTATGAATACAACAAATAAAACGCCCCAAAATAACAAATGAAAATTTCTTTAAGAAACGGAAGGAGTGACTATATAATATGGAGATAGGAATCAAAATCATGCGGTACTCGTTAAGAAAATTATATCAAGAAAAACAAAAGCACAGTCACATGCACTGAATTTGTTAGCTAACAACTAATACGAAGGGAATAGGAATAACACGACAAAATTCGCCTCATATGAATTTATAAGTATATTGCATTATCAGGACTGGCCCTAAGGGTGGGCAAGACTCAAGAGGGATCGTCGCTCAAAGTCCCATGTCAAAAAAGCAATATTAATAATTGTAAAAGGTCTATACACGTTATAAATTGTAAAGGAAAAGGGCCCCAATGCGCTATTTTGTCCAGGACCACAAAATATCTGGGGCAGCTCTGTGCATTACACCATTTACTCAAATGTATTTTTATCATAGATGAGCAACATTAACAATAATATTAATATTGGGGTGTGGTGAGTGGTTGAAGGCTAGTAGTTGAGTGGAGTAACTGATTTTATTAACTGATTAAAAATTAGTTCAGTCAGTTAATTTTGAATACATTATTAAGAATAATTTGTTTAAAATTAGCTTAATTATTCAAAACATTAGAATTAAAATTATCTAATAAGTCCATTTGCCAAAGACTTTAATTGATTTTTGAGGTTGTTAAGCAATAACAATAACATTAATAACAACTAAAATTATAAATAAAAAAAAAAGTAAAAAATATTTTTATGTTCCTATAAAGATCTTGCTAGTGAGTGTCCTTGGTGGCTTGGTGTTTTTGGTTAATGAAGAAATAAATTAATTTCAGATAATAAATCAAAAAAATATTATCTTTATTATAAATTACACGTTAAAATATAATATTATTTTATTTTCTATTTAATCTATATTTTTAAATATATTCCAATTAACAAATGCCCACAAAGCCTTAGCTTTTGCTAGTTTTGCTAAAAAATACTCCGTAAATTTGTAAAATAAAAGTACTGTAAATAAGGAGCGTGTAGTATTACCTTTTCAAATTTTGGATTTGGAAATCTCACATTTCAATGTGTATTGTTAGATTACAAATAAAGTCGAAAGATGAATAAAATTAGACAAAAATTCAAATTCAAGACTTTATTTATAAAATACACCCTCCGAACCAATTTAGTTGTCACATTTCCTTATTTAGAAAATTCATATTAATTATCTCATTTTTTTTTTGTCAATCTATTTTTACCGAAATACCCCATGTTCACAATACTAAAGACTACAATACCCTAACTTTTACTACTTACAGTATTTCAACTACCACCTTTATAATTAATTTAATCATTTAAAATATCTTAACTACCATCTTTTTAATGAACCCCACACCACACTTAGTAACCGTGCCCAAGCAAATAGAACAACTAAATTGGTTCGGACTTAAAATGGAGTAATACTTACTCAAATTAAAATAACACTCAAAACTTTATATTTTATAATAAAACTCCCGTGTTTTGTACAGAACAAAGAGAACAAACTAGTCCAACTTTATCAATCATTTATATTTTAGAAAAGTCCATAGTGGTATAATTAATTAATAGGCTAATAGACTAATATAGTAGTAGTACTCTACAACTAATGAATTCATCTTTACGTAAATTAGTGAAGTTTGTCTACCATTTCTTATCAATTATCATGGACTATCATATTATAGTAATGAAAAATCCTTCATAAATAGTCCTTCATGTCTTTTATTTTACAAAAATCAAGTTTTTGGTACTTTTAATTTTGGCCTAGGGTCACTATTGCAAAACAAATGTCAGTCTGAGTTGGAAAATTGGTTTGTAATTCGATTTCGAGGAAACTTAAATTTTACCTTAATTTGATCAACTTTAATAACGATTTCTTTAGATCTTAGACCGATATGTATGACTTTAGTTGAATCAGTTCGGATCAAATTAAGAGTATGATTGATTAACAAACTCCCTTTACTTGATACAAAAAGCCAAACAATATGTATGATTGATGCAAATTGAATGTTTTGTAAAATTTAGGGATGGGAATGAGTATTATAAATTGTGATGCATGCATGCACTCATGTTTATTGTCATCTTAACTACAGAACAAGAAACATGGGGTTGTTCATAATTTCAAAATTTGGTAAGTTGAAACCCCACTTGTATTCCTAAAGTGCCAATTAGAGTGTTTAAGGGGGCGGGTCGATTCAATGGGTTAAGGGTCGGGTCACATTTTAATGGGTCAATAACAGGTCGGGTTATTAACGGCCTTGGTGTAAAGGGTAGGGTTAGGCCGGACTGGGTCGGACAGTTATAGAAATTGGTTGTAAAAAAAATATTGTACCACTTTTTTATTTTTATTTTTATATGATATTGTTATATTTATAGTTGAATTGACCTAACGGGCTATAAAATATAATAAAAAAAACTACTGTATGAACTTTTATAAAACGGGTCAAAGTGGGTCGCATTTAAACAGACTTGACCCGCACCGGCCCGTTTAACATTTGACATGACCTGCCCTAATCCGATCCGTTTAAATTTTGACCTGCCCCGACCCAGCCCATTGAACACCTCTAGTGCCGGTAAAATTATACCCCTTAGTCCATTGAAATAGCTATATTATACATCTTTATATAATACTAACTTTTAAAAATAAATATTGCAATTTTAATAGAACAGAACAAATACACATATACTTCTATAATAAGCACATAAGACATAACCACCCAAGTGCCAAAATGAGTTAGTTGGCCACTCCTTTTCCCAAGGCACTGCTTAAAAATAGTAGTTACTCCTACCTCAGTAAGCATAAAGAGTTGGTGTAGATCAAATGAACAATATTATAACATGGAGTATTTGGTCTAGAACAAATGAACATTATTATTGTTCAGATTTATATGAATTTAGTTTACACTATTTTATTATATACCAATTTTAAAAGATAAATTATTAGAAAATATTTATTATTTTTAAGTTGGTGCACACTAAAATAATAGACTATGTTCATACAAGACGTTTGCATCATTGTTAGATAATACTCCCTCCGTTTCTTTTTACTTGTCCACTTTACATTTTGCACACATGCCGAGGCAACATTTTAACCTTTAATATATTTAATTGTGTATAATTAAAAATTATAAAAATTTGATATTAATAATCTTTGCATTGAAACGAACAAAATAAGATCCCACATGACTATATTTTACCTTATAGATTAAGAGAAAAATACAAATTAAGAGTGATTAGTGAATAGTAACCAAAAACTAAAGTGGACAAGTAAAAAGAAACGGAGGGAGTATGTCTTTATAGAATCTAATGAATATTTGCGTTATATGTCGCCTATATACGCAGCAACAAGATTTGGTAATCCTAGTTACTTGTGCGGCAAATGCACGAATCAGGATACATGCCCACTAAATGATGGCTACATACATGCAAACCTAGTCTTAACAACTAGAACTAGAGGTGCTCATGAAAGCAATGCAAAATCGAAAAAATAGTGACGAGATCGTAGTTACAGACTTACAGATTAGTGACAAACAATTTCCGATGACCGAAATTTACATTATAAATAACAATCACATTACGATAACAAAAATAGTCGAGATACAGAAGCTGTATTTTGTACGTAGTAGAGAACACAACGACAAATTTGACTTAGGGACTAAATCTATACCCATGAATAGAGGTGTTTAACGGGTCGGACCCCTATTTTGAGCCCTTTTCCGACCCGTTTCTAGAACGGCTTTGTAAAGGTCGTGCCGAAAATGGACCGGGTTGAAAACTGGCTATACTAAAATTAAAACAAGCGAGCTATAAAAGGCTCAATAAGGGCTGAAAACTGGTCTTTGCAAATAGTGTAATTAATGTATAATTTAAATATTATAAATGACAATGTCAATGACATTATTAATATTTTTCAATCTAATTATTATAAATGATAATTTATTTGTTATAAATTGATAATCAAGGAATATAACAATTTTTAGTAGTAAAAATGGGTCGGGTTGGGTCTGACCGGACTTTGAAAGCCCTGCCCATTTAAAGTCTATATTAATTTTAGAGGGCTCTTATCCAGTACGACACATATTTTTTTAAGTCCGACCGGACCCGACCCATTAAACACCCCAACCCATTAACCAAAAGTCCAAAATTTCAGTTAATTTCTATAGCAAAATAGCAACTCATAAGTCACAATTGTAAGATGTTTAAAATGAGAATGCACATTGTTGTTTGAAAGCAAAGCATGGTATGGTCCTACAACAATATTTTAAACAAAGGGTTAGTAGTTTGACAAGGTAGCTAGGGTGTTAAAAGGGATACCAAAACAAAATATATTCAAAGTGCACCACAGCTCACTTCTTTAAGTATAAATTAGTAAATCTATATTGACAAATTCAGTCTATTTTTATTGAGCTGGTCCAATATATATTTCTTTAAGTGATCACTTACAATATTAAAATGTCTAATTATAACTTTAAAGTGAAGTCTTAAACTGATCACTTATAATTTTAAAAAAATCACTTACAATCTAAAATTGACGATCTATTAGAAAAAATGCTTATGATGAGACAGACTCACACAAAATTTGTTGATCTACCTTATATTACATTACCTCAATGCGATTAAAAAACGGTCTCATGATGTACCATTGATAGCGAACATGACGCGTAACTTCACGTGAATAAGAAGTGCAGTTATTTCATCATATCTATCACAATTCAAAACTAATAAACAATATGGGGATGTTTGGCAAATTAGCTTATTGAACAATTTTAGCTTATTTTGGTGTAAATATAAGGTTCAGTGGTCAAACCAATTAATGCTAGTGTTTAGTGAACTAGCAGGTTGAAACAACTTATTGACATGAATAAGCTGTTTTTAAACAAACTGCTCATAGCAGCGAGTTCAAAATCAGCTAGTCAAATCAGCCACTATAACCAGCTATCAGCCACTATAACCAGCTATCAGCTATCAGCTATCAACAGTTTACTAAACACCCTCTATATCTTTGACCCCAACAAAGTATAGAGACTATAAATTAGTATATGTATACACTTAATACATGTATTGAGAGATATCAAAGCCGCTAATCAAGCCTACTTGGAACCCAACTCATCCATAACCCTTTTTTTCCATATTACAACTGCTACTTATCATTATCAATATTATCATCCCACTTTTCAATCATATTGTTTAATACCATTATATACCTTTGAACATTAAATCTCAATTCTACACCCAAATAATTCATACATTTTTAAAAATTTACCAAAATGATACAAGGATGTTTTAGCAACCCACAAAGTCCAATTTCTAGCAAAACCAAAAATATAGGATTACCCATTACAAGTTCATGTTCAAGAGAATCTCTTATTACATGCATTTACCAAACTCGGTTGTGTGACTCACCGATTTTGATCACACTCACCTGGTCAAAAACTCCATGTTCACATTCCCTTACAATTCATGCTCCAGATTGCTTTTCTTTTACCATTTCTCTTCAACCATCAACTTTCTCGTTGTTTCGGATCCGACCCGGATCGAAATCCGTTCTTCTTAACCAAACCCATGAAGATTATCAGAATTCTAAGATCAAAGTTTATTATGATTTTAGTAGAGCAGTGTTTACTCAGCTCAACTCGGCTGAGCCAGAGTCTAGATTCTACCTCGCATTGACTCGGAACGGGAAGGTCGAGTTTCTGTTGGGGGATCTTCAAGATGAGTTGACTCGGAGACTCGGGAACAGCCGTGCGATGATTAGAGGAGCTGAATCGACGCTCGTATCGCGAAGAGAACACGTTTTTGGGCGGAGAATTTACGCGACTCGGTCTGAGTTTCTGGGTTTAAATCGGTTGATCGAGATTGAGTGTTCAAGTGGAACATTAAAGGTAAAAATTGATGGGGAAGTGAAAGTGAATGTTAAGAGATTAGCATGGAAGTTTAGAGGAAATGAAAGGATGATGATCGATGGTGTAATTGTAGAGTTTTTCTGGGATGTATTAAACTGGGTTAATAACAATAACAATGGCGGAAATTTAAGCGCTCAAAAAAATGGGGTTTTTGTATTTCAAGTAGGTGAAGGAGGAGTTTGGCCGCAAATGATGGGGCCGGAGAAGAAGTTGATGAGAAAGAATTCTCCGGCGCCGACGACAGCATTGTCGCCGGCCGGATCGAGTTCAAGTGTGTTGCAATGGGCGGAGGAGAGTAGTGATTGTGGGCGGAGTTCGTCGTCGGGTTCGTCGTCAACGACGAGGTCGAGTAGTAGTTTGGGTGGTGGTAGTAGTGGTGGTAATGGTGGTTTTTCTTTGGTTTTGTATGCATGGAGGAAAGATTAATTTTTTAATTTTTGATTTTTTAATGTTTTATTTAAAATTTTAATTTTAATTGGGTTGTTGACTAAGGGAGACTAATTATTAATTGGGAGTATGGTAAATTTTGTGTAATGAAATGGTGGAATATATTTAATACAAATAATAATTTATGTAAAGTTTAATTTCTTGTTATTATAGTGTTGGTTAATTAAGATTAGATCAATTAGTAGATTTTTTTATTTTGAAAAGAATTAGTAGATGTTGTTTATTAAATTATTAAATTAAAGGTTTTATTATTAGAGTTTTGTTGTTGATAAATTTGCATGATTAGTATTTAGTGATAGTTTTGGCCGCGCTCTTTTTTATGGGTATGAATTGTTATTGTCCTTTTCTCTTAAGATTATATTCATAATTTTCTCTGAGCGGAATATATTGGGTAGGATTTGAAATTTCGAGGTGGAAAATTTTGATAAAGAATAAGTATTGGCTGTTTGATTGTTTTCCAATTCCTATTTGATGTACTTTTTGAGTCCTTTTCCTTTTGAAAATAGGCAGCATATTTGTCCGTTTGAAATGAGTGGGATCTAGAGCTTGCCAACTTTATTAAAAAAAATACTCCTTATGTCCCCTTCCTTTGAATTTTAAAGAAAATAGTATATTTAATAATAGCAAAGAGATAATACTTGATAAAGTTAAAGTAGAGTTAAAATATATATTCTCGAGAGACAATTTTAATTAATGTTTTTAATATATATTTAAAAACAATTCATAACAAAAAATGCAAATTGAAAAAAAGGAATGCAATTTTTTATAGGAATATGAGAAATATGTAGATGAGACGGAAAGACTAGTTTAATATGTGCATGAGAATTACTGAAAAGAGTTTGAGTCCTAAACGAAAATAAAAACACGACAAAACGTATTAGATGAGCTAAAAAAGTTAGACCAAGGAAGATTTAACAGAAATGAAGGGAAAATGTTAAAATATAAGGATGAGAGGGGATTTAAAGGGATCATGTGCGTCTCACATGCTGATCAAACTTTGTATTTGACGGTCAACTAACTTATTACGGTAAGTATTACTCATCCACAAAGAATTATGTCAATATAGGTAGGTTTCTTGAGCACATAAAGTAATGTTTTGCAAAAAGTATTATAATTAGGTAGTTTCTTCTATATAGGTGGTAATATAGTACCTTTATTTTTAAATAAGAAAATAATACTTCACAAATTATAAAGTACGCAAAAAAATGAAAAATAGGACAAATTAAAAAGGCGGTCGAGAGTACTGAGTGGTGAGTAGTGACTATTGAGAGTAGAGCACTTTGGTAACGGTATGAAGACCTTTCTTCAACTCTCAAAAGCATCTCATTCTTTTAAGGAAAAGTATCAAAAACTCTTCAATTTATGAACACTAAAAAATAATATTCTACAACTTGCCGTAAAATTTAAAATCACGAACAAAGAAAATAATGGTACACAAAATGCAATCGAAGGCGCAAAAGTACTTTTGAAAACTCGTAAAACAAGCCAATTTCTCATATTCATCGTCAAAAAGGATCACATCAGTCTACTTTACATAAGTTAATTGTTAATACTAGGGAAAAAAAATTGTCCATCACATAAGAAAGTTTAAAACACATGATCACAATTCACGGATTTACAGTTTAAAAACAAAACACAATATATAACCATGTAGAATTTTCCTATAATGTTGTAAGATTATTACCAATAAATAGATTTAGCAGATAGTTATGCAAGAATTTTCATACATATGGGGTGCATGAATCATGCTAAAAAAAATATAACTAAAACTTTATTTATATCAGTTTGAGACTGTGTGAATTTGAAATAGCAAATTTTGTACAGATTAATGCAATTTACCTTAACTCGGTTTGTAAGATCATTGTTTGTGCGAAAAATATGATGTGCACAGATTTTAAACCGCGTTCCCAAACTGATCATTTGAGGAAAGAATTGCAGTCGAACCGATATCTGACGACTAAAGCTAGTCCCTGCAATGACAAGGCTGTACATTCAGTTAACAGATTACAAACTCGGTTTACATTTTATGGTGGGGCCTAGCAACCCCGAGCCCTTACATAAGTCTGCCACTGCTTTCCACGGGAAAAAGACAGGACGCTAAGTATGTGAAAAAATGCAGATCACCTAAAGGACTCACCTCATACATGTCTTACGCGGAAGCTCACAATTTTCGAATTTATGTTTTGCAAAGACATAAATGTTATCGAATATTCTTCGGTTCAATTTAAAGATTTTGTGAAACCAGGAGTGAATATCTGTCCGACTGCTTCAACGGCTGAAACATTCCACCTTTCCACATGTCTAACAATCTGTTTGATTATATACAGAACTGTCAAAAGAAATTCTAACAGGATATAGCTTCTAAGCATAAAAGAAATCTATATACTCACTTTATAATCGTCGTTCAAATCATAGGTTGTACTTCCTTCGATTGCAATCAGAGGCTTCCATGGAAGCTTTAAGTAAGTCCTTCAAAAACATTAGAATATCGAATTGGACTTTCAAATGTTTATCACAATGATGAACAAAGCAATGTAAGTCTGCTGCATGTAAAAGCTCTTAGGAATTAGGACATCTACATGGTTCTTCAAAGTTAGCAGCTACAAATCTAATAACCGGACAGCATAATAAGTTATTATAAAACACAAGTCAGAGAGTAGCAAATTTCAGCTTCATGAAAGCATATTTAAAAATTTCAAATTATTGAGGATCATCATCATCATCATACCCAATATATACCGCCCATAGAAAACTATGGCCAGGGTCTGGGGAGGGAAGGACAGCGGCAAATCATACCCATAAAGGAGGGCACGACCAAAGAGTCCCGGGGCTCGAGAAATTCTATTTACTGATCAGATCTTAAGTCATATTGATAGAAACCAAATTACAACTAAAAATGGACAAATCTCATTTCGTAGACCATTTTACATGTGTTTTTGAAAATAGGAAGCAGTTCTTGTCAAAATCATGGATTTCGCTTGTAGATATTTATAGCTTCAACACTTAAAGAGATAGAGGGAGTGGAAAGGTAAATTTTTCATCATGAGATTACTACTTTCCTGCTATTCCTATGATTAAGTCATTGTCGGAATTCAATTACCGTAAAAAACTATTTGAACTTTGAAGCTCTAGCTCCACCTAGAACTCCATCGAATACCTAGCAACAACCAACAATCCCTTAAACCAATCATTATCAGGACCATCTAAAAGGCCAGAAACTGAAGGAACACATTACACATGAAAATATCTTTATATCAAGAACAATTAAACAGCATTATGAAAGGGTAATGAAACTTATTAGTTAAATGATAATATCCCAAAATTTTGCATCTCGTATTCAGATATTAGCATGCCATCCGTAAAAGCAGCAGGATTACATAGAAGGTTTTGACAATTTACTATGCTGCTAATATCTTAATTTCAACTCAAGTACATATCTAATTTTGACTTTTGGACATGGGTGTTGATAGTTTACACTTCTTTCTGGACCAAAAGTACAAAATTTTGTATATAATTGTTAAGCTTGGCATTCAGACATGTATTGGTGTTTCTGTGTTTGCCACCCTTACCAGAGTCTAAGGAACATTGATAACTCACTAAAACTAATTCAATAGAAAAAAATAAATAAATAAAACCAGTCCAGTAGTGTTATGCACCTTAGACTCCAAGTTGCTAAGACAAAATTTGTCTCTGAATTAACACCCTGTGTATCAAAGTAACTTGTGTCAGTATTTAGCAACACCGGACAGAATTCCAATTTTAACATATAGCCATAGGCAACCACAGAATACAACAATAAATGAAACACTAATGCCGACATTAAGAAGATTCAAATCAATGTTTCAAACCTATACAACCACAAGGCAACAATACTATAAGACTAGTAACTTTTTCCAAAAAAACTTCAATTCTAATTGTTTTGTGTTTCTGTTTTTTTTTTTTTTTTTTGTGGGGTGGGGGGGATATTTAAAACTGGAGATAGGATAAACAAAAATCGATGTTTTCATTGTAAGCAAACTATAGTTTTTATCATGTTTCCATTAATAACTAAGAATAAATTAAATTAGTTATATCAACAAACATTGAAATCACACAAGAACAGAAAAATGATACGCCTGGAATCTTCAAGTCAAATGTACAAAGAGTCAGCAAAAAAAAGAGGCTAGAAATCTAGAAGGGTCCATGGGTATGTTAAGTTAACTTAAGGATTCCAAGGGAAATGAATGGATTGAAAAGGAAAAGAAATGAAATCACATTTTATGTTTGGTCAAAAGAGCAAATGAGTTTTGAATTTTCCCTTGCATATTCAAATGATAAAGAAAGAAAAAAGAAAAACATAAGTCACTCTCTTCCATAACATGTCGATAACCCCATAAGAAAATTTGTCTACCTACAGGCTACAGCTTATTGACAAGTTCAAAAATCAAAATATTTTCTTTTCTTCAAGTATGTCCGATGTTTCTCTGAAAAATAACAGCACAAGAAAAGAAAATAGAGTAATATAGCTAATACTATGACAAAAATTAATACGTTTGCAATGCTTCTTAGCACGATAGAGGGCTGCTCAAAAAATGGCACCAGTAATTGCAAGTTGCGGGAATACAAATCTCTACCTGATACACATAGAACATAGTTGTCAGTTTATTTCATCTAGCATTGAACACTAGGCTCCTATCAACAAACAGGTATGACTCATGTTTAAACTTTAAACCTACATGAACCCCTCACCCTGAAAAGATGGAGAAGAAAAGATAATTAGTAGAAAAATTGCACCCACCTTGCAAAAAGCAATCTAAATCAAGCAAAGGTTTACTCTAGTTATAAGATTTCCCCTTGGTGGCTTCAAAGTCCCAACTTAGATCCATAGAACCGGAACTTGTGGGGACTTGGAGTTTACTTCCCCTCCCCTTATATTGAATTTATGTATCGGCATACTTAGTGCGATACAAGTTGGACGATTAAAGATCATTAAGCTTTACTCACACTGCAAAAACAAGGCCGCATCAACATGACTTTTCGAAGAAACTATTCAATTTTGCATTTTGAATAACAAATAGTTTACATGACTCGACAAAACAAGAGTATAGCTTTATCAGTATGTAATCTGAAACTGAAATTTGACCTGACAATTAAAACTTCAAGTCACTCTAACCCCAAGTGAAGGTCGGAAGGAGCACAATCAAAACTTCAATCAACGATGGTGAAGGCCGGAAGATTTCTTTATCATTTTTAATTCTGATAAGCTTATAATTAGGGGCTTGGCTAAGAATGATAGCTAGAAATATAAATCTTAGAGACTTAAAATATGAGTCCACATCTAACCAAGATATTTTATAGGGCCTTTATTTTCCAATGGAACATAGTTGCATATTTTTATTAGATTTTTCTAGATAAAAAGCATAATATAGAATATAATTCCGTGTTCCGAGAATAATAATAATAACTCAAATTTAGGCAGCGTTTCCTCTTCCAAAAAGCTAAAACCACAACGAGTTTAGACTTTTAAAGTCTAACAACATTTGATTTACCCAATGCCATTAAGTGGATCCCACCTAAGGTGGAGTTAAGGAGCTTGGATGTACGTAACATTATCTTTATTAATAATAAAACTACAGAGATATTATTTCCGATTGACTCTTGGTAAATAACACCATGTGCAACTTCACATAAATACAAACTACACATGATTTAATGAGTCATTTTACTATAGTCCATAATAATTTGAAAACAAGTGACTATAAATCTTTGGCCCCATCGAAATAAGCATGACATAATTTATTCATTTGTATGTCACCCTCACACCTAAGTCTGGGTTTAAGAATTTAGCTAATCAAGCGTCTTGGAGAAACAGGTCTTTTTACAAGACAAAATACATTTAAATCACCGACCCTACCCAAGTTGGATGTGCGGAAACATCAAGGTAACGAATTGAGTTGTTAGTCAAGGCCATCATCAATAACTCAAGCTAAAATTTACAATCTAGATGCAGTCGACAATTAAAGATCTCATAGAAGAAGTAACTCACAACTCACAAGATAAGAGTTTTCACACAAAATCATCTATTAACATTTACCATAGGTAGTAGAGTCTATTATTACCACGAAATTTAATAGTTGGATCCTCAAAGAGACAATCCTCAGCATAAATTGACGAGGTAAAAATCCCTGCATCCACCCAGCAAAGCTATCAACTCTTACATCTTGTTGGCGACTGTGAGTAATGTTTAGTAAGTGTAATAACAATTAGCAGTCCTAAAATGAGATCAGGTAGTTGCAAGCATACATAAAGGATCAGAAAATTGGCTCATTGTACGCAAGTGAGAGCATCGGTGCGTCTAGTATGCTCAATAACATAGTAATACAATAACCCCACCATTCCAAGAAACAACATTACGTTGCAATCCCAAATGTTGTTAAAGTGGTTATCAAAAAACAAGAAGGCTTGACCCTTTAATTTTGATTGCAAACACCATCTAAAACTTAGAGAACAAGTTCAAATAAGTCATTAATCGCAAACAATTTTTCTCACCAACCAACAACCAATCATCTATTCATTCCCAATGCCAACAAATATTAAGGGGTGTTTGGTATGAACTTTTTAATACCAAGTAAGGGATTCAATTACCATAACTCCATATTTTTTGTTTGGTATAATATTAGGTTTAACTCGATCCTTTTTTTAGGGTAATGGATACCCTTATTTTGTTAACACTCATTTATGTCAAGTAACAAATTTCCTTTCTTCATGTAGTTGTTGTCTTCCTTTTTGTTGCTACTCTTGTTGGTGTTTGTATGATCAAGTAAGTTTCCCTTATATTGTTATACGGTTATACCAAACAACATACAACTACGAGGCTTACCCTTACCCTTACTCCTATTTAATGTTTCCATACCAAACACCCTCTAAGAGATTTTTGGTTTTGGGCCATAACAAATTACAGTAAAATGACACTTTAAATCATTGCAGTTCTTAATTAAGTGAAGCTGCAACTGAATCTTGCAATAAAGAGCCCATCAAACAAGATGAAAACAGTGTGCCTTAGAGATTTCAGCAATCCATGGTAAGATTTCAATGATTGACGTTTAACTTATAAAAATGACAAATGTTCATGAACCAAAAATTATCCAATAAGAACAAAGAAAAAAACTTCACCTGTAACAAAATAAGCCTTATCATAATCAGACTTAAGAATATCCACAACATCATCCACCCCAGAAATCAATAACTCTTCCTTCACATCGGAAACCACCATATTCCTTCAATTCACAAACAGCTTATCATTGATAAAACAAGAAAGGGATCAAAACCCTAAATTTGCAATTAAAATTAAATTATAAATACGCAAAGAATGGGGAATATGGAAACCTGTTATTATCGGAAGAAGAGAAAAACCTAAGGATTTCAGTGACGCCATTGACGGCAAATTTCAGAAACTGTGGTGTTTGGTTCTTTGAATTATGTTTATTTGATGGGTTTAAACAGCATCTAGTGGTGTTAGTGATCTGAAAAAGGGGGAAATCATAGAGCATTTAGATTATTAATAAAGTGAAAGAAATTTGTAAAGGGTTTGCAATAAAATTAGATAATTGATTACTCTGGAGTAGTAGGATGCTGAAACCATGCTGGTGCTGAAGCAGCAAATTCCCGCCATCTATGCCTAATTGCCTATGAATAAGTATAACTAACTATAAGGATTGAGAAATATAGTTGGATTTGCCTAATCTAGAGATAAAAACAATGTATATTGTACATTTGTACCTATTTTGGAGTATTTAATTATTAAATTTGACAAAGGTCGTTACTTCTTAGCTAGGTAGCGTTTTTAGTTGACTTGTTTAAATAGCAAAAAGTGTTAATTATTTTCATGGGCTATTAAGCTATTTAAATAAATCAATCTTTTAAGAACATACCAATATATAAACTCGTGTAATGTACGAATTTATTAGTATGAAAATATATATGACTCTAAAGAATAATGCAGTATATATATTAACGTGATTATGAAATGAACAATGCAAGTATGTACTAGTAAAATATTTGTTTTTTAAGCTAGTTATGGTCAATTTTATTTGTTCTTTTTTATACTCATTGTTATATAAGGGTTTTGAACAAGAATTATAAAAAAAAACTATTAATGTGTTAAAAAGACAAATATAACCCCTTAAATGATATAGTATTAAAGTTAATGAAGCATGGGTTTGAAAGAAACATAAGCAAAACAAACATTTATAGTATTTATAGCCAAAATTAATAATCTAGGAGTAACAAGTAATTTAGAACAATTTGAATAAAAAAATTATAGCAAATATAAGTACATGAAGAAAGTATTAAGTATCACTTTATCAAAAAAAAAAAAAAAAGTATTAAGTATCATAACTTAAATGTTGGCTATCATACATTTCAATTATTACAAAGAATGTACAACAACATCAAACACATCAATTAATTCACATTATATATTATTTTCACACTAAACTCTTTTTAATCTTGTATAGTATTACAAGTTATGGAGAAAAGAAAATTTATCTCGATACTTTTTTCACACTAAACCCTTTTTAAATCTTTTATAGGATTACAAATAAGATAGAAAACAGAATAAAATCTTTCAAATAGTAAAAGTTGAACTCTTATCACAACTAGCTAGTCCTCAACATCACTACTCACTAGACTAATTCATAATAATTTGTATTAAGTCCCTTACGAGTTTTAAACAAGAATTAAGAAATCAATATTGATGTGTTAAAACGACTAATATAACCCCTAAAATGATAGTATAAAAGTTAATGCGGTATTGGGCCAAAAAAAAGTGATAAAATATATTTACAATGTAATAATGCAACAAACTAGCTAATTTTAGCTTATTTTGATGTAAATTTTAAACACTACTTATTGCAAAAAATAATAATGTAATAAATATTAAAAATAAAGTGAATATTACAACATCAAACAATCAACTCATAATCATTTATAGGATTACACTTATGATATGAGAAAAGAGAATATTAATTTTTTTTTAAAGAGTAAAAATGAAACTCTTTATGACTACTAAAGTCTAAAGACCATCATCATCATAATCATACTTCAGTGTATTCATAGATGAACTATGGTCAGAATTTGGGGTGGAATTGTGGGAAGAAAGACGACAACAACTCATATTCATATAGAAGAGTGCGATCAAAAACTACCCCACTAATTCATAATCTTCCGTATTAAGTCCTTAATTATGCCGTAGAAGTGAAATTAAACCTAGAACAACTAGTCCTAGAAAGCCCCAGAGAAGAACTAAACCCAATTTCAGATCGAGCCAAATCAATTTGCACCAAATTATTCTCCAATTGATACCCACCAATTACAATCGATGTTCTTAGCTTATTCCCACCATCCATAATCGCAAGACAAGAAACATCTTTCTTCACAGGAACAAATGAGTTTACTCCGATTAACGTCCATGGTTGACTCGCGCCAGCCAACTCAAAATGTATCCATGGAACCCCATCGGAAAATCTTGACCCGGGAAACGTATTCGGGTCTACACACACCTTAAATGGTGCGATCGTTTTAACGATGATAACGTTGGTGATTCTCAGTTCGTTAACGAAAATATTAATGAAAGCTTTGTAGATTGAAGTTTCCATTAATGTGTAAGGGGTTGTTGTACTAAGTTTTGTTCCACCGTTACCATTTCCGTCTATTGACAGTAAGTTTTGGTTTATGGGTACAACTTTATCGTTGATTCTAAGTCGGTTTACTTTGATGAAATACTCCGATGATGGCTCGCCGGGAAAAGAGGTGGCGCCTGTACTAACTGGGTTTGTTACTAACGGAGTGAAAGTTAAATCAGAAGCTAAATCCGTTTCCAAGAAGAATATGTAGGGCCCATCGCCGAAGAAGAGGGCTCCAGGCCCGTTAACACTTTCAGTTTGTGAAGGTAAACAAATGGCGAATTTTCTGGGAAAACTGAAAGCAGAGGAGAATTGTGAAGGGGGAGAGATCTTAGTCCGTCCAAGGCCCGCAATACCTTGAACTGATTTTGCTAGCCCATTTAGTAAGGAAGTGGGTGCACAAGAGAATAAGAAATTGGGTACTGATACGGTTCGGGTCGGGTTAGACCCGTCTGTGGAAGTGATTTGAACAAGATCTGAGGCGAGTTCGCCGCCGGTAGCTGTGTTTGTGAAGGGATTTTCCGGGAAGAGTCCGCAGGTATTGTTATTACAACCGGGTCTTTTGGGTGAATTACAGGTACCACATGATTTAGAATTGGCTAACGAGCATTGAGCGGAGTTACAGCGGGCAGGTCGGTAGGTGGTTGAGACGTAGTTTTTGTCACAGTCGACCCATAAGAACGGGCCGCCGAGGTGGAGAGTTAAGGGGATTGGGATGGGGGGAGTTCGTTGGGTGAGTTTGATGGTGTATTGATGGGTGGAGGAGTCTCTTGTGATTGGGAGGACTAGTGCTTTTGGGCGGAAGGATGCGGCGGAGGAAGTGGTGGAGAGAAGGTGGAGGAGTAAGAGAGAGAATAAGAAATGGTGGAAGGAGAAGGAAGCCATTGTTGGAAGCTTGAAGGTGGTGGATGAATGGAAGGATGATGAAGGTGAAGTGGGTTATAAAGAGGATGGAGAGTACGGAATTGTAGGATTGTTGATCATAAATCATAATGATTGGCAAATAATTGGATAAGTTTTTAAATTTTCAAAGATGATGTGAATGTTGAAAAGTCAAGATTGACGATGTTTAATGAAAATTTGAAATGTCTTGCAAGATTTATTGAGAATGTATTGGTGAAAGTATAAGAGTAGTGAGAAATAGAGTGAAAAAAGAGTGGGGAGGGGAGTGAAGTGGAGTAAGGCGAAGTAGAGTGTAGCAAAGTGAAATGTAGCTGGAGTTTAAAACTTGGTACACACTAATATTAGTGTGAACCAAATCCACACAAGTCATTCTCTTGCTTTTTTCTCGTTTCTTTTAGTATTAGTAGTTTTGTTCTCTTTTTAGTTTTACAATTGTTTTTACGTTTTTATTTTACCTATTGTGTTTTATTTGTTTCCCTCGACGCATGAACTTCTTGTAATCTTTCTCGAGCCATAGGACTCCTTGTAGCCATATGAGTTCCCGCCGTCTTTTCCTCCTCAAATCTTGCCCATAATTTTCTATGAGCAAGATATACTGGGTAGAATGATGATAAAATGCAACTTAAAATATTTAAATTTATGTGATAAATTAAACCTATTAGGAATCCTAACCCATGTAATATTTTGTTCCAATTGTGAATTTGTCAATCATTTTCCCTTTCAAAGATGTGCAAAATCGTGGGTGTTCAAAATCATATCCAATGTTAATTTTAGTACTAGAAGTCTGTCGAAGCAAACAAAATCATAAAGAAACGTCAAGAAAAACGGATCACTTATTGTACATCCACTTGTTAACTTCTTAAAATACACGTACGAGCCGCGAGATATGCCCGTATATTATAGGAGTAAATAACTAGGGGTGTTCAAAAAACCCGATATACTGGCCCGCATTATAAATGACAGGTCAATTTCTTATAAATATTGTAAATCTTAATTGGGTCGGGTTAGGGGCCGAAATTTAAATTAAGCGGGGTGTCCGATTGACCCGCTTAAAAAAAGAAATAAATACATTTTAGGGTTTTCAAACTTTTTATTGTCGCTTTTGTTATGTTTACATTACTTGCATAAACATTACTTTTACCAAAGATGGGTCAGGTTCTATTACTCAAGGTCTAGTTTGACTATTTATGTTTGGTAGTAATAATAATTGGAATTGTGGTAGCTACTGCTTGAGAGTAGCATAATCATCAATAATACCCGACTTGAGCATGGTTATGATACTTTCAAGTGAAGTATTGTAGACTTGCGGTACATATGCAAAAAAAAAATTCAGAATATATACATGAAATTGAAGTATATCATTAGGTTTATAGCTATTATTGTATAGTATAACTAAAAATTATAAAAATTAGATATTAACAAATCTCATGTTGAGACGAATCAAAAAAGATTTCATTTAAGTATAGCTTAACGAATGAATTAAGACTAATTATAAATTAAGAATGATAGATGAATAGTAATCCAAAAAAAAAATGAGACATTTGAAAAGAAATGAATAAAGTATTAATATATAATCAATAGTAAATATTTTAAATACAAAAATAAATATTTTAACTAAATTAGTTTGATTATTTATTATAATTTAAATGCTCTGGGGCCTAAGCTTTAAAACTATGAGCAATTGGGCATCAGTTGGATGGATAAGCTGCCCTGTATTGACTAACCACTTGATGAATCAACCACTTGTTCATTCATATAGAATACAAGTATTATAAATACAATACATCATCTCCACATTACATCATCCAAATCTTACCAAAAATGGCCTATTACAACTTCATACTATTACTATTTTTATCTTGTATTCTTGTATCATCACAACTATTTCAAGCTCAATCAGCATCTCCACCTTACCTTCTTCCCATTGTTAAAGACTCTCAAAGACTACAATATTACACTTCTTTCCTTTTAGGAACCCCTCCGTTCCGCGTCTCTCTAACCATTGATCTTTCCAATCCATGGTCATGGTTTACATGTAATTCAGTAGGCAACAATGAAACCTTCTATCAGCCCTACCCAAAAAGCTCGAGCTTTCGCCCTATTCCGTGTTCAAACGCAACGTGTGACCCATATGACAGTCACTTTTGTGCCAACTGTGAGCACCAAATTTGAGGGTCCCACAAAGGAAACACGTGCGGTGGCTCAGTGTATGGACCTAGTGTTGACAATAGTAACCTTTTAGGCACTGGCTATACCGTCGGCTACTTGGTTGTAGATACCATAAGTATCTATAAGTCCACAGATAAATCCCCTGTTTCAACTACTTTATCCAATTTTCCTTTCACTTGTGGAGCGACTCATAACCTTAAGGGATTGTCCCATTATACAAAGGGTATATTGAGTTTAGCTAGGAAAGATTCTTCTTTACCTGGTTTAATCTCAAAAACTTACAATGTACATCAAATTTTTGCTCTTTGTCTTCCTTCTTCTTCTACTTCTGGCATTAATGGTGCTGTTTATTTTGGTGGCGGACCGTACTTTGTGCCTTCAACTTCCTTCATTTCCACTCCTCTTGTCAGAAACCCGGTCGATATCGGTGTGACAATTGATAAAGGAAAAGCATCTGTGGAATACTTTATCAATGTAAAGAGCATTGTAGTCGAAGGTACGCCATTAAAGATAAACCCGACTTTACTTTCTATAAACAAAAATGGGATCGGAGGAACAAAGCTTAGCACGATCAATATGTATAGTGAGCTTCATACCGATATATACAATGCTCTTGTTGCGACGTTCACAGCCAAGGCAGCTGCTATGAATATAACCAAGGTAGGTTCTGTGAGTTTGTTTACTGCATGCTATAACTCAAAGAATATTTTTGGTTCGAAAACTGGCCCGAAAGTGCCGGTCATTGATCTGATTCTGGATGGGAATAGTAAATGGAGGATTTATGGGGCAAATTCAATGATAAAAGTGTCAAATGATGTGAGATGTCTTGCATTTAAAGATGGTGGATCAGCAGTTAAGACATCAGTGGTGATAGGAGGAAAGCAGATGGAAGATCATTTGGTAGAGTTTGATTTGGAGTCCTCTAAGTTAAGGGTCACATCTTCTCTTCTTAACTTTGGCACTAGTTGCTCTCAGTTCAAAGGACTGTGATGTGTTGATATTTGTATCTGTAGACTCATAAGGCTGTTTTTTATTTTATCTAGTAGTGTGCTAAGTATTAGAATATGTTGCAGATTTGCCACTATTGATTACTGATTAGTACTGGCTAGTGGCTACTCATTGTATTAATGATGCTTTTAATGTAATGAATAAAAGAATCTCCTTCCATGTTAGACCTTAATGAAGTAGCTTGCCTGCCTGCATGAAACTAGCTCTTCTCCAGCATCACATATGTAAGCGGAAGCTTGCCTGCCTGACAGAGTAGCTCCTTCCATACTATCGATGTAATCCTGTCAAAGAATCCAGCCAGATAGTTGAAATTAAATAAGTCTAGTAAATGTCGAGAGCCATAAGATGTCGGAACAATACGGATCTTATGGAAATGTATCTAATTAGAAAAGACACCATTAGTTACCTGCGTTGTGTGTGAATCAGCAAGGACGAAACTTTTTACAGGAATTTTTTGATCAGGCCTAAAGGGATCTTTTCCACCTGACCAAAAAATTTAATCATAGGGTCCTCGAAATTGATTACGACAATTAGACTAAAACATAGAGAAACGAAAACGAAGGGGCACACATTTTTTACTTTCTTGAGAAATTTAGTATGGTTTACATTTTATGGTGGGGCATGGGCAAACCCGAGCCCTTAAATAAGACTGGATGCTAAGTGTGTTAAAAATGCAGATCACCTAAATGACTCACCTCATATATATCTTATAAGGAAGCTCACAATTTTGAAATGTATGTTTTGCAAAGACATAAATGTCACCAAATATTTTTCTGTTCTGTTTGAAGGTTTTGTGAAACCAGGAGTGAATATCTGTCCGACTGCTTCAACTGCAGAAACATTCCACCTTTCCACATGTCTAACAATCTGTTTGATCATATACAGAACTGTCAAAAGGAATTTTAACAGGATATAGCTTCTAAGCATAAAAGAAATCTATATACTCACTTTATAGTCGTCATTCAAATCATAGGCTGTGCTTCCTTCAATTGCGATCAGAGGCTTCCACGGTAGCTTTAAGTCCTTCAGAAACAATAAAATATAAAATTGGAAAATGAAATATTTACCACAATATATGAACAAAGCAACAAGGGTATTCTGTATATAAAAGCTCTTGGGAATTAGGACATCTAGATGGTTCTTCAAAGTATATGCCATAATCAGCTACAAATGTAATAGCCAGACAGCTTAATAAGTTATTATAAATCTCAAGTCAAAGAGTAGCAAAAATTCAGCTTCATGAGAGATGGATAAGCATATTTTAAAGTTTCAAACTATTGGGGCTAAAAGAAGTAAATGCTATAAACAGATCAGATCTTAAGTCATATTGTTAGAAACCAAATTACTACTAAAATGGACAAATCTTAATTTGTAGACCATTTTACATGTGTTATTGAGATAGGAAGAAGTTCTTGTCAAAATCATGTATTTCACTTGTACGTAATTATAGCTTCAAAATTTTAAGAGATAGAGGGAGTGGAAAGGTAAAGTTTTCATCATGAGATTACTACTTTCCCGGTACTCCTATGATCAAGCCATTGTCAGAATTCAATTACCGTAACCAACTATTTGAAGCTCTAGCTCAATCTAGAACTCCATCTAATACCTAGCAACAATCCCTTAAACCAACCATTATCAGGATCATCTAAAAGGCCAGAAACTGAAGGAACACATTACACATGAACATAGCAATACCATTATCTTTGTATCAAGGACAATTAAACACGATTATGAAAGGGTAATGAAACTTGGTAGTTAAATGATAATACCCAAGGAAATTTGCATCTCGTATTCAGATATTAGCATGCCATCCATATAAGTAGCAGGAATTACACCGAAGGTTTTGACAATTCACAATTCACAGAAGCATACGGCTCATTGTACGCGAGTGAGAGACATTGGTGCGTCTAGTATGCTCAATAACAATAGTAATACAATAACCCCACCATTCCAAGTCCCAAGAAACAATAATACATTACATTCCCAAATGTTGTTAAAGTGGTTCTCACCTGGGCGGGATAAGAGGGTTAACTTAACAAAAACAAGAAGGCTTGACCCTCTAATTTTTATTGCAAACATCATGTAAAACTTAACTTAGATAACAGGTTCACATGATTTCACAAGTAATTAGTCGCAAACAATTTTTCTCACTAACCAACTACCAATCATCTATGCATTCCCAACGCCAGCAAATACTAAGAGTTTTTTGGTTTTGGGCCATAACAAATTACAGTAAAATGACACTTTAAATCATTGCAGTTCTTAATTAACTGAATCTTGCAATAAAGAGCCCATCAAACAAGATGAAAACAGTGTGCCTTAGAGAATACGGCAATCCATGGAAAGACTTACAAAAAATGACAAATGTTCAAGAACCAAAAATTATCCAAAAAGCAAAAAGAAAAAACTTCACCTGTAACAAAATAAGCCTTATCATAATCAGACTTAAGAACAGCCAAAACATCATCCACTCCAGAAATCAATAACTCTTCCTTCACATCGGAAACCACCATATCCCTTCATTAATAAAACAAGAAAGGAATCAAAACCCTAAATTTGCGATGAAAATCAAATTATAAAAAGACAAAGAGTGGGGAAGATAGAAACCTGTTATTATTGGAAGAAGAGAAAAACCTAAGGATTTCAGTGACGCCATTGACGGCAAATTTCAGAAGCTGTGGTGTTTGGTTCTTTAAATTATGTTTATTTGATGGGTTTAAACAGCATCTAGTGGTGTTAGTGATCTGAAAAAAGGGGAAAATCATAGAGCATTTAGATTATTAATAAAGTGAAAGAAATTTGTAAAGGGTTTGCAATGAAATTAAACAATTGATTACTCTGGAATAGTAGGATGCTGAAACCATGCTGGTGCTGAAGCAGCAAATTACCGCCATCTCTGCCTATAAATAACTAAGAGCATGAACATTGGTGAGGAGTATTATATCCTCTTAACAATTTTTTTTATTTTTCTCTATTTGACACATCATTTTCTCTTTCTTCCACATCATTTTTCACTATTTTCATCCTCTTCCTCACTCTCTTTTTTTTTTTTGTCCAACATTCAAGGGATATTCTTTCATCCTCTTTTTTTTTCTCTCTCCTATCCAAATAAACCCAACTATACATTTATTATTTTTCTATTAATAAATTTAATAATTGTAATTTGTTTAATTATTGAAACATAAATATTGTTTACCCAATTAGTTTGTATAATTAATTAATTAGCGTATTATTAGTCATAAAAAACTCAACCAACACAAAAAAAAAATCATATTTCGTAAAAAAATTAATGTGAAATATAGGCACAATTAGGTTCATTTTATAGATTAAAAAACAATAAAGCCATTGGTACGTGTAATTATTTCGAAATTTACTTTATCGTTTTTTTATGATCGTTTTAAATAATACCATTGTACAAAAATCAAATTAAATACAACCAATGAAATTGTGCCAAGTGTACTAGTCAATCCCCTTCCTTTCATCTTCATCCTCTTCATGAAGAGGATCAAGAGCAATCCTCTTGCCCAAGAGGATTGGAATAATCCCTCCACATTCAAGAGGATATCCTTAAGGAGGAAAGAGAGTACTAAAAGGAAGGGATATCCTCTGGGATGTTCATGGTCTAAATTCTAAATATAAGGATTGAGAAATGGTTGGATTTTGCCCGATCTAAAGATAAAAACAATCTACAGTGTACCTATTGTGGAGTATTTAATACTCTCTCCTATTCAAGGCACTATTCACTTGGCCCTTTTAATTTGTATTTTACTCTTAATCTATAAGTTAAAACATAGTCATGTGGAATTTTGTTTAATTCGTCTCAATACAAGGATTATTAATATCAAACTTTTATAATTTTTAATTAAAATTAATAAAAGATATTAAGAGTTAAAATATTACCTCGACAAGTGTGAAAAAGTAAATGAGACTAATAGCTTTTTTTTTAAGTTATGGGACTAGCATCATAACTTTAAAATGTTGTTAGTCCCATAACTTAATTTGCTATAATTTTTTATATTAAATGGGACTAGCATAGTAGCATCATAACTTAAAATGTTGCTAGGCCCATTTACTATAAATACTTATATTTGCTATGGGACTAGCATCATAATTTAAAATGTTAGCTGTGATACATTTCAATTATTACAAAGTATGTAAACATATAACAAGATCAAACACACCAATTAATTCACATTATTTATTATTTCAAAATAAACTCTTTTTAATCTTGTATAGTAAAGAAAATTTATCCTTTCACTTTTTTCACGCTAAATTGTTTTTAAATCTTATATTAGGATTACAAATAAGATAGAAAATAGAATAAAATCTTTCAAACAGTATAAGTTGAACTCTTATGACAATTAGTCTTCAACATCACTAGACTAATTCATTATATTTTGTATTAAATCCCTTAAGAGTTGTAAACAAGAACTAAGAAATGGATATTCATGTGTTAAAAAGAGTAAGATAACCCTTAAAATAAGGGTATAAAAGTTGATGAGATATGGGTCAAAAAAAGTGATCAAAGATATATTAAAATAACATAATACTCATAACTCGTTGCCAAAAATAATAATGTAACATATATAATTTGAAACAATGATTTAAAAAGGCATAGCAATATATTAGAACGAAGTGAGTATTACAAATAAAGTGAACATTAACAACATCAAACAATTAACACATTATTTCTTATTTTTACACTAAACCCTTTTTTATTTTGTATAGGATTACACTTATGATATGAGAAAAGAGAAAATTAAATTTTTTATAAACCGTATAAATTGAACTTTTTATCACGTACTAAAGACCATCTTCATCATACCCAGTGTATCATAAAAGTATATAAACTATGATCAAGGTTTGGGGAGGGAAGATAGACGGCAATTCATACCAATATAAGAGGGTACGATCAGAGAGTCCCCGACTAATTCATTATCTTCGGTATTAAGTCCTTAATTATGGCGTAGAAGTGAAATTAAACATGGAACAACTAGTCCTAGAAATCCTCAAAGAAGAACTAAACCCAATTCTAGATCGAGCCAAATCAATTTGCACCAAATTATCCTCCAATTGATACCCACCAATTACAATCGATGTTCTTGGCTTATTCCCACCATCCATAATCGCAAGACAAGAAACATCTTTCTTCACCGGAACAAACGAGTTTCCTCCGATCAACGTCCATGGTTGACTCGCCCCAGCCAACTCAAAATGTATCCATGGAACCCCATCGGACCCTCTTGACCCGGGAAACGTTCTCGGGTCTACGCACACCTTAAATGGTGCGATCGTTTTAACGATGGTAACGTTGGTGATTCTCAGTTCGTTAACGAAAATATTAATGAAAGATTTGTAGATTGAAGTTTCCATTAACGTGTAAGGGATTGTTGTACTAAGTTTTGTTCCGCCGTTACCATTTCCGTCTATTGACAGTAAGTTTTGATTTATGGGTACAACTTTATCGTTGATTCTAAGTCGGTTTACTTTGATGAAATACTCCGATGATGGCTCGCCGGGAAAAGAGGTGGCGCCTGTACTAACTGGGTTTGTTACTAACGGAGTGAAAGTTAACAGAGAAGCTAAATCCGTTTCGTAGAAGAATTTGTAGGGCCCATCGCCGAAGAAGAGGGCTCCAGGCCCGTTAACACTTTCAGTTTGTGAAGGTAAACAAATGGCGAATTTTCTGGGAAAACTGAAAGCAGAGGAGAATTGTGAAGGGGGTGAGATCTTAGTCCGTCCAAGGCCCGCAATACCTTGAACTGATTTTGCTAGCCCATTTAGTAAGGAAGTGGGTGCACAAGAGAATAAGAAATTTGGTACGGATACGGTTCGGGTCGGGTTAGACCCGTCTGTGGAGGTGATTTGGACAAGATCTGAGGCGAGTTCGCCGCCGGTAGCGGTGTTTGTGAAGGGATTTTCCGGGAAGAGTCCGCAGGTATTGTTATTACAACCGGGTCTTTTGGGTGAATTGCAGGTACCACATGATTTAGAATTGGCTAACGAGCATTGAGCGGAGTTGCAGCGGGCGGGACGGTAGGTGGTTGAGACGTAGTTTTTGTCACAATCGACCCATAAGAACGGGCCGCCGAGGTGGAGGGTTAAGGGGATTGGGATGGGGGGAGTTCTTTGGGTGAGTTTGATGGTGTATTGACGGGTGGAGGAGTCTCTTGTGATTGGGAGGACTAGTGCTTTTGGGCGGAAGGATGCGGCGGATGAAGTGGTGGAGAGAAGGTGGAGGAGTAAGAGAGAGAATAAGAAATGGTGGAAGGAGAAGGAAGCCATTGTTGGAAGCTTGAAGGTGGTGGATGGATGGAAGGATGATGAAGGTGAAGTGGGTTATAAAGAGGATGGATAGTACGGAATTGTAGGATTGTTGATTATAATAATGGCAAATAATTGGATAAGGTTTTAAATTAATTAAATTTTCAAAGATGATATGAATGTTGAAAAGTCAAAATTGACGATTTTTTATGGAAAATTGAAAAGTTTTGCAATATTTATTGAGAAGACATTATCTTATGGTGTCTTAGTAAAATGATCTTTTAAATGGAGTTTATTTTGTCATAATAGTCCCTCCAATCCAAATTACTTGTCAAATTTGAGTTTGGATCGGATTTTAAAAAAAATGGTAGTGGAATGGTAGTGGGGTATTTTAAGTGATTATAATATTTAAAAAGGTGTTAGTGGGGTATTTTAAGTGATTATAATAATTGAAAAGGTGGTAGTGGAGTATTTTAAGTGATTATAATAATTAAAAAGGTGGTAGGTGGGATATTATTAAATAATATAAGTTGGGGTAGTTGGAGGTATTTAGATAAAAAGTTTTGCCAAAAATAGAAAGTGGACAAGTAAAGAGACGTTACCAAATAAGGAAACTGGACAAGTAATTTGAATCGGAAGGAGTATGTACTTCTTAAATAGGTTTTCTAATCTGTATATGAGTCGGGTTTTGAAGTAAGCAATGTACTCGTTCGAGCAACATGCAACAAACACATGTAAGTCTTTATAAGGACTTGCTCAAATAAGCAAAATGTGCTCTCATTCGAGTGAGGTCTATGAGTGTCACATGTATACTATTATACTTCTCCCCTCCTTGTGTAATGTTATTCTCATTTGAAATACTTCACTTTAAGGTGAAAGAAATTGAATTAATTTTTTTAACACGTATTTAGAAGATAAAATATATTCATGTGAGATTTTGTTAGATATGTATTAATGTAAAATTTTTTATTGAGTATTTTTTATAATTTTTTATCATATATAATTAGGGATATCGAAGTTTGAAATTACAGTAAAAACTATGCAAAAAGTAAATGGAAAAAATAAAAAGAAACGGAAGGAGTACTATACAATTGGGATCACACACATGGAGTTATGGTACTAGGGAGATGCTTTGCTTTGCTTATAAAGCGCCTTTATAAATCATAATTACAAATGCAACTTAAAATATTTAAATAGATGTAACAAATTAAACGTATGAGGATTAGGAATCCTAAGTCCTAACCCATATACTTTCTCTCTGTTTCATTATTACTGGCTATTCTTTCTGTCCCATTAAATATACAACATTTGTCATTTAGATTCGTTCCACCTAATTTGCATCATTTCTATTTTTGGGTAACGAATCACCACTTCCTTTTAATCTCATTCATACATTTTAACTCACTTTTAACTTCATCCATACAATTCAATCACTCTCTTTATTTATTACTATTATCTACTTTTTTTCTTAAAAAACACTATTTTGTTTGTTTATATGATGAATTCTACAAATCTAAAAATTATAAAAAGTAATATTATGAAAATATGCGTTTAGACAATTCAAGCAAGATCCCACTTGACTATATTTTTACTTACACAATAGTCGCAATATATAAAACAAGTTTGAACGATGAATAGCGCATATAATCGAAATGTAGCGAACAGTTTGAACATTTTGTAAAGACGACTCTCAAAAGTCCAGCTCAAATCTATATTTAGAGTTGTAACAATATATATTTAGAATTAGACTGGGCTTTTGAAAGCTGTCTTTAGAAAAGACGGTCTCAAGTAAGAATTTGTGTATTTTTAAAGGAAACAAGTACTCTCCTCCGTCCTGATGAATTAGTAGCATAGAGAAAATAGGTGAGGATTAAGAAAATGGTAATAAATAAAGAGAAAGAATGAATTGTATAGATGAAATTAAAAGAGAGTTAAAATGTATGGATGAGATTAAAAATATAGTAGGTCATAATCCAAAAATAAAAATACTGCAATTAAAGTAAAACGGACGAAAATAAAAATTGCTGCAAATTATAAGGGACGAGAGAGTATTTTGTTCCTTTTGTGAATTTGTCAATCTTTCCCTGTCAAAGATGTGCAAAATCGTGGGTGTTCAAAATCATATCCAATGTTATTAATTATACTACTAGAAGTCTGTGGAAGCAAACAAAAATACAAAATCATAAAGAAACGTCAAGAAAATACTCCTACTTTACACAACGCATTAAGGATTTGACATTCTGGTCAAACGGATCAATTATTGTACACCCACTTGTTAACTTCCTAATAGAAGTATACACGTATGAGCAAACATTAAATCACATAGCAACTCTTTTATCACATGGCATTACCGCAAAATAAGGTCTCCAGAGAAACCGTTTATGATAAAAATGGCTCTCTAAAACAGCTCAGTCCAATGTTTAAATGCAGTTTTTAATTTTTTTTAAAAAATATTAGAAATTAGAAACTGATTTTATAATTAGGTTGACCAAAGACGAGTGGTCTATGGCAAAGACCGTCTACAGTAAGAATTTGTGATAACTAAAATTTTATAAATTTAATGTTATAAGTGTCAATTTAAACATTTAAAATGATAAATTTTAATATATATATAACTTCAGATATAATCAATCCACAAATGCACCGAATTGCACAAAATGGTGTTTGTGGGCAACTGAAACGGAGGAAATATATCATCTTAAATGTTTAAATTGACACTTATAACATTAAATTTATAAAATTTTAGTTATAACAAATTCTTACTGTAGATTGTCTTTATCATAGACCACTCGTTTTGGATCAGCCCAATTATAAAATTGGTTACTAATTTCCAATATTTTAAATAAAAAAATGAACTGCATTTAAACAGGCTGGACTGTTTTAGAGAGCCGTCTTTGCCATAAACGATCTCTCAGAAAACCTTCTGAATATAAAAATGTGCAAATCAAATGAATAAACGAAAGGAGTGACGTTTTTGCATGCCTTAAATCCTCCAGGGCCTAACCTTTAAAACTATGGGCAATTGGGCATTAGCTGGATGGATAAGCTGCCCTGTATTGACCAGTCTTGATTCTTGAACACTTGATCAATCAACCACTTGTTCATTCATATAGAAGTATTATAAATACAATACATCATCTCCACATTACATCATCCAAATCTTACCAAAAATGGCCTATTACAACTTCACACCATTACTATTTTTTTCTTGTATTCTTCTATCATCACAATCACAACTATTTCAAGCTCAATCAGCATCTCCACCTTACCTTCTTCCCATTGTTAAAGACTCTCAAAGACTACAATATTACACTTCTTTCCTTTTAGGAACCCCTCCGTTCCGCGTCTCTCTAACCATTGATCTTTCCAATCCATGGTCATGGTTTACATGTAATTCAGTAGGCAACAATGAAACCTTCTATCAGCCCTACCCAAAAAGCTCGAGCTTTCGCCCTATTCCGTGTTCAAACGCAACGTGTGACCCATATGACAGTCACTTTTGCGCAGACTGTGATTTCGAAGCTTGTGGATCCCACAAAGGAAACATGTGCGGTGGCTCATTGTATGGACCTAGTGCTTACACTAGTAACCCTTCAGG
The DNA here is from genome assembly GCA_019776075.1 of Amaranthus palmeri. NCBI lineage: Eukaryota > Viridiplantae > Streptophyta > Magnoliopsida > Caryophyllales > Amaranthaceae > Amaranthus > Amaranthus palmeri. Next base: position 835,362 of record JAAKBH010000283.1, read on the forward strand.
CTCCTATACAGTCTCTTACTTGGTTGTAGATACTATAAGTATCTATAAGTCCACAGATAAATCCCCTGTTTCAACTACTTTATCCAATTTTCCTTTCACTTGTGGATGGACTGATGACCTTAAGGGATTGTCCCGTTATACAAAGGGTATATTGAGTTTAGCTAGGAAAGATTCTTCTTTACCTGGTTTAATCTCAAAAACTTACAATGTACATAAGATTTTTGCTCTTTGTCTGCCTTCTTCTTCTACTTCTGGCATTAATGGTGCTGTTTATTTTGGTGGCGGACCGTACTTTGTGCCTTCAACTTCCTTCATTTCCACTCCTCTTGTCAGAAACCCGGTTGATATTGGTGTGACAATTGATAAAGGAAAATCATCTGTGGAATACTTTATCAATGTAAAGAGCATTGTAGTCGAAGGTACGCCATTAAAGATAAACCCGACTTTACTTTCTATAAACAAAAATGGGATCGGAGGAACAAAGCTTAGCACGATCAACGTGTATAGTGTGCTTCATACCGATATATACAATGCTCTTGTTGCGACGTTCACAGCCAAGGCAGCTGCTATGAACATAACCAAGGTAGATTCTGTTAGTTCGTTTACTGCGTGCTATAGCTCGAAGAATATTGTTGGTTCGAAAACTGGCCCTAAAGTGCCGGTTATTGATCTGATTCTGGATGGGAATAGTAAATGGAGGATTTATGGGGCAAATTCAATGATAAAAGTGTCAAATGATGTGAGATGTCTTGCATTTAAAGATGGTGGATCAGCAGTTAAGACATCGGTGGTGATAGGAGGAAAGCAGATGGAAGATAGTTTGGTAGAGTTTGATTTGGAGTCCTCTAAGTTAAGGGTTACATCTTCTCTTCTTAACTTTGGCACTAGTTGCTCTCAGTTTAAAGGATTGTAATGTGTTGATATGTGTATCTGTAGACTCATAAGGCTGTTCTTTTGTGCTAAGTATTAGAATATGTTGTAGATTTGCCACTATTGATTACTGATTAGTACTGGCTACTCAGTGTATTAATGATGCTTTTAATGTAATGAATAAAAGAATCTCCTTCCATGTTAGACCTTAATGTAGTAGCTTGCCTGCCTGACAAAGTAGCGCCTTCCATACTATCGATGTAATCCTGTCAAAGAATCCAGCCAGATAGTTGAAATTGAATAAGTCTAGTAAATGTCGAGAGCCATAAGATGTCGGAACAATACGGATCTTAGGGAAATGTATCTACTTAGAAAAGACACCATTAGTTACCTGCGTTGTGTGTGAACCAGCAAGGAAGAAATTTTGTACAGGAATTTTTTGATCAGGCCTAAAGGGATCTTTTCCAGGACCTTCACGGTACAAGGATTGCCCAATTTTGACGACAGATGATGAAGTGACTTCCAGGCCTTGTGCGGATGGAAACAATGTCAAAATCTGACAAGGATAAACAGAAAAACATAGCCAAAAGTTGTTCCCAGAGAATAATACCAAGTTTGATGTACCAATTCTATACCGGATGTTTAGTAACATAGTTCGGCAGTGCAGTGACGAAGGTGAGAAAGATTGTGATATTGGCGAAAACCATGAAATATACCTTGAAACGTCCTTAAATGTGGATTTTTACACCTTTATGATGTAGGCAATACCAGTTCGGTAAATTTCAAAATCCTTACGATGCGGCCAATATGATACAATGCGACCTTGGTTTCTTTATTATTTTCGATTATTGCTTCTGTTGTCGCATCGAGAAATTTACTTGGTTCACTATCAAAGAGATAGCTACGACCACGGGGCACCGAGAATCAAACTTCCACTATGAACTGGAGATTACAAAGATGAATATTAGAAATCCTAATAATGGCTCACTTTTGCTCTTTCTCTCTTAGTTTATTCACTGTATAACCCTAATTCTAAGTAATGTGGCTTTTGTTTAGTACACCACATAAAACAAGGAAATTAGGGCATAATGAAACAAAACCGTCAAAATAACCCACGAAGACATCAGGGCCTGCTGCACGCTGCTGCCACATAGTCAGCTCGATTATACGAAACACGTAAGAATTTTGCATAAGATTATACGACAAGGTTGGAAACCATCCAAAGTGTTTCACTTATTATGTTTCTTCTTCTTTTTGTTTATATTTTAGATTGTGTTCGCCACCTTCTAATACTCGGTAGCCTAATTTTCATACCTCAACTCATACCTTTAGACTCTTACAAGGTTTCCTCCCATGTAATAGGAAACATATGGGGCTATTTACAGGAAGAATTCCAAGTTCTACAACTTGATCAGTACCTTTTTTTGGGTGGGGGGAAGATTCTTTCCAATTATCTTCAGAATTTGGAATTTTCAATATTTGGTGAAGCAATTGCTCATGGAAGCACAAGCCAAACGCCTAAGTACTATAATGGTGTAGAATTCAAGGAGAGATAAGGGGTGAACCAATACTTATACTATATTAAATCTCTAGAATTTCACAACCCATAATCTCTAGAATTTCACATCTTTGGAGCTCCATAATGTTTAAATACATCATAGAATTATATCTAGAATGATTATTTGCCAACATCTTTAACATAATAGCACATATGATTGATTTCAATGCACACATGATATCATTAATGATAATTAACATGGGAAATGGTTGCTAATAGAGATTTAGTTTATCCATCCCTACTTAATACTGATCTGCAACTAAAACACAAGTTAAATGATAATTAACATATATTTTCCAACCCCATCCATTTCTATCTATTGTCATTCTTCACTTCAATTATCTAGCTCATCTTTCATCAATCTCTTCCTTATTAAGTACTCAAAGTTCCAATTTCACTTTTCTAATTGATGCATCTTTTAGTCTTCTTTGAACAATGCACATGACCATCTTAACATAAGATTTTTTTTCTCATTTTATCAAAATCAAGATCTGCAACCCCAAGAGGCCAAGACCCTTTTTGATGTCTTCATTTTCGATTTTACACTTTAGGGTAAAGCTATTGGGGCTTACATAAGGGAATTGCCAGTAAAAATAGCAATATAGACATATTAGTCACTCCTTAATCCTCATGATGCAATGACAATCACATTTCAAGTTTGACTGATGAATTTAACCTAATTTTTTATACCATATAAGTTGAAGGTTTGACCAGTGAATTCAAACGATTAAAATCGAAGTACAAATTTAGGATAAAGGCGCGAAAATAAAAAATAAAAAGTACAAAAAGACACACCATTAGTAATTTAGTACTCATATCGGAGACATCAGTATCCAGAGAGCAGCGAGTAGGACACAACCGACGAACATTTGATAGAGGAACCGAGCGAAGATTACGAGTTCCAGCAGAATTCGCCGGAAAACAGATGGACGAAGCCATGATCGGAGGTTAAGAAGCAGAAATTGATGGATTTTTGCATAGTTTAGGGGAGGGGAGAGGTGTCTGGCAGTTGTGGAGGAGAGAAAGAGGGGTTGCTGGCATGAAGTTTGGGTTTTTTTTAAAAAAAAAAATTGTCGGTAATAATCTGAACTATTGACAAACCGCTATGAATAATCCTAATTTTATGAATAATTCCACCTTTGTAGTGTTTTGGCTCGTGGTACCCCATCGCTTATATAACCGGTTATTGCAGGTTGTATATCTCATTTTTCATTTTCTTTTGATTTATGTCATTTTCCATAAAAACAAACAAACTCTCACCATCTTCCATAAAAACAAAGTATCACCATCTTCTTCTCACCACCATCTTCCTTCGAAAATTCTGCAGCGAAATCTTCCTTCGAAAATCATCAACCTTTGAAATTCTTTCACGCCATAATCAACATTCCACCACCATCTGCAATTTCTCCCTAAATTAGGGTTTATTGTCGAAATTTTTTCATGAATTTGGGTCTTGCTGTGCATGGGGTTTCTCCTTCGAAGCTGCTGATTCTCGATTGTCAAATGGTATTTATGATTTTTTGTCAACTGGTAATTATGTTCAATTTTGATGCTTTTGATTTGGAAGAAGAACAATGGAGATGGAGGAGAAAGAATAGAGTTTATAAAAACCATTTGGAGAAGATGACCTGCTGAAAATTGCGAAAACCTGCTACAACAGGTAAAATTTCGACTGGGGGTGCCACGAGCAAAAATACTACAAAGGTGGGATCATTCATAAATAATCAATACTTCGGATTATTCGTAGCAGTTTGTCAATAGTTTGGATTATTCCCGACAATTTTTCCAAAAAAAATCTAATAGTTGAGATTATTTATTATCAATTAAAAATTAGAATTATTGTAGGAAAATCAATGAAAAGTTTAATTTTTGTAGGTTATTTTTTCAATTTTGAGTAAAAAAAAGGTCTCAACTTACACTTTAAAATATTTATTGTTAGTACTTAAATACTAGTGGAAACTTTACCTAGAATTAAACTTAGGTAACCTAATGACCTCATATAGTAGATAATTCAACAAAAAAATAAACTAAAAATTAATTTAAACTAGAAAAAAAATTTGAAACTTTACATAAAAAATTCTAAATAATAAAAAAAATCATTAAATTTTTTTAACATTTTTTCAACATTTTATTTTAATTTATCTTTTTTTTATAAAAAATAAAACTATATTTTTAAATTGTTCATTTTAAGATTTTAGCGATCACTTCAAGATTATAATTTTTTTTTTTTGAAAGACACTTCAAGATTATAATTGATTACTCTAAGACTATTAAATTGATCACTTTAAAACTATAAATAATCACCTTCGATTTCATACAATAAATGTAAATCGGGTTAGCACAAGAGAAATTATCTCACGCTAATATTATCTTATTTAAGAATTTGTGATATAAGTAACAATTTTAGCTGATAAAATAAATTAATTGAGTCAACTAACAAGTAACAACCAAAGTAACAACACAAAATCTCACAAGAGACGGTCTATAGGATAGACCACAAAATTGAGCTAGCCCATTTCCCTTAACTGATTTTTTTATTATGATATCAATTATATTATGTTATAATCCTAAGGTATTATAATCTCGAATATACTATTCTATAACCCCAAATATATGTTATTATAACCCAAATAAATTATTATAACCCCAAATATACTATGTTATATTTTGGGCTGGGCTTCATGGATTCCGTCTATAGAATAGACCGTCTCCCATGAGACTTACCGATGTAACAATGGTCATTTGTTTCGTGGTGATGCATTTTCTTATTTTGGCCCAATATATGAGACCCTATTAAGGCTGAGCCCAGTTAATTTTAAAATTCCATATTATACCTATGGGCTGAAATCCGAACACCAAATATGTCAACAAGCTCAACTAGATGTCACCTAATTAGGCTCCAAAATCCAAATTGCTAAAACAAGTTTAGAATATGTGTAATAAAACACTCTAATATACTCTTATTAGAGATTGTTTCTCAGTGAGATTGCATCAAACAAGTAGCCTATAATCTTATAATATGTATGAGATAGGCAATATAACTTAGGTTTGTGGCGTGTCTCTCCAAGAGGCCGTCTCATTCTCATACAATAATTTTTGTAACACTAACTTCCTTTCAGAAACTCTGTTGTAGCCTGTAAGACGACCTAACCGGTGCGACTGGCCCAGACCCAATAAAATTTTATTCCCAATAAGATGCGTTTCACTAATTAATGAGAGTGTGAGACAAAAATATAATTTATTTTTGATTAAGTTTTTTATTGGATCGTTCGTACAACCGGTCAGTTTCCTGAGAGACCGTCTTTCTGAGAGACGTCTCTCAGATCCAATCCATTAAAGCTTATTTTCTACATTTAATTTATATTTTTCCTAATGAATCAACTTAATTAGAGATGGTCTATCAAATAAACCGTCTCTCACAAAAATTTGTGTTTAAGCATGTTATTGCATTAGATGTCTTAGACTCAATTCTTACCTATATTTTCTTTTAACCCAACCTATAATAAAAAGGGTATGACATTTTGTCGGAAAATGGTTATAACTTTAAAAGTGCACTTTTATTGACTTCTTCAATCTAAGAAAGTCTTGGCGTGGATTTAGTGAAGTGTGCACTAATAACAGTGTAACTTAATTAGCGGACTGGATAAGGTGTTGAGGCCGACCTTAGATATTTTGAGATTTTGGGCGAAATAACATATTTGATTTTTTTTCTTTGTAATTTATAAAAAAATTAGTTTTAGATTACACATTAGACTCTAGATTTTCTGCAATCATTAATTTTAGTTTTTGACATAGAGCCCTGGGCGACGGCCCCTCTTGCCCACCCTTAGGGCCGCCCCTATGTGAGTTAGTAGAGTGAGGAGTGATATACAATAAAAAAATAGTTACAGAGTACGCCGAGGATAGGACAAGTGCTAGTGAAAATTAAACTAAGTTTCTCGTGAAAATTTGATACATGTAACAAATTCAAATTGAAATAAAATCCGAGTTTCAGTGTACAATAAAATTGCTATTAATAGTGATATAGGTTTCGAGAAAGAAAAATAATATCTTTTATAATATGAAAAAAAAATTATGAGTAAATTTTTAAAAATACAATTATAACCTCTGAGAGGCTTTTTTCTAGAATTCATAAAACTATTTAAAAGTAAATTAACTTCTAAATTATTTTATCCCCTAGGTAGCATCCAATAATCTTAATTTAATATATAGAATTTCCTTTTATATAAGTTTGATAATAGGTAAAGGTAATCCCGGATAAGACAGGGTTCGAGTGGGTTTTTTTTCCTGAAATATGCGGATAAATCATATTCGTACGCCGTATCTCCGAACTAGTGAAGTGTTTAATATTCTCTCCATTTCCATTCCTAGAAAAAATGTATTATATGATATATCATACTTTCCTTGTAACGTTTTATTTGTCTATTTTAGAATTTTTCAATTTAATTAGGAAAAAAATTTAAATAAATTTTTTGATGAATATAATAAATGCAAACATATATATGTGAGTTTTTTTTGATTCTTTTAATGCATAGTTTTTAATATAATTCTACATTTTTTATAATACATTTATTTGCTTCAAAACAAGTGCAAAATTTAACATGAACAGTAAAAATAGGAGACACAAAATATATATTTAAAGCCATTAAATACATAAATGTGAAAAACGTACAAAGGGCAAATAAAAAAATGAAAAAATTCACATTAATAATTCAACGTTTTACTCATCAGCTGTGAATAATCTCACCTTTAGATTATTTTCTAATAATCCAACTTTTATAATAAATTTGCCAACAACATACTATATTACTAATCTAACGGTGGGATTATTTACAGTGGATAAACAAATTGTTCGACTATTAATGACACTTTTTTTTTTTAAAAAAAAAGGAATGTTTGAGGAAATGATAGACAATCATGAAGGCTAAAACTTAATAACTAAAAGAGACAAAAAGTTGATAAATATAAAAGTCGAGATTGATTTATCCACTAAATTTCATCATGCCTATTTTTTCATCATGTCTCTCTACCGCGTGAATTCCTCCTCCATAATGCTCCAATTGCTAAATGCAAATTGCTCATAGGATTTAATAACTCTAACTAGAAATGGAATTAATTATCAAAAGTAAATTTATATAATATTGCATCAATATAATTAAAATCTTACTATAAAATTTTTTGCAAGTTGATTGAACTTAATTTTATTATATAATATTCAATAATTAATTTTTCTATAATAGATATTAATTTTAGAATAAGTCAATATGAGCATCTCGATTTATTTACGTTAAGGTGATGCATACTCTAGTGAAAGGACTTCTTACTTTGAGAAAATTGCATCTAAACATACACCAATCTTTTGTTAACTAATTATGTTGGGTCAAGGAGCACAAACACATAATGCTAATTTGAGATATAAAGATGCTAATTTATTTTCTCATTTGAGAATATAAAGTAACATAATCTTTCATGAATCATTATGGGATAATAGTCTTTCTGTCCTTTTTAAATTTACATCACTTTCTAAACTAGTTTGTTCAACTTATTTTGAACCCTTTCGTTATTTGGTAATAGTCACTTTCTTTCTTTCGATCTCATTTACAAACTTATTATCAGTCTTCATCTTAACACCTCATTTCTATTATTTACTTATTTATTGTCTTATTCTCCGACTTAATTCCAAAATTCACCCAAAAATTTCTGAGTGCAAATTCACATAGGAGGACGGAGTATTAATATACAATACTCCCTCCGTCCCATTTAATTTGTAGCATTTTTCATTTTGGTCCGTTCCACTTAATTTGCATCATTTCAATTTTTAGACTATGACCCACCACTTCTTTTAATCTCATACATATACATTTTAACACTCTTTTAATTTCAACCACACAATTCATTCTCTCTCTTCATTTATTACCATTATCTAACTTTTTTTAAAAAAAAACAATTTTCTCTTTGCTTCAATCTATATAGGACAGAATAGTGATGAATGTACAAATTTGTCAAAAGTAGAAAGAAGAAATGGGGGTCATTATAAAGTAGGAGTAGCAATTACGTTATCTTAGAACAATAAGATCCTACTCCTAAGTCCTAAATGAAGGACAAAGGTAACCAAATTATGTACTACTAACTTATTTATTTTGTTGTTTTTCTGTCTCCTTTTTTTATTCTACATCAATTGCAACTGAATTTCCTGCTTTTGCCAAAACTTTATTTATTTTGTTGAATTGAAATTAATAAATTAATAATTAAAGGTAACAAGATTAACATAACATGGATGGTTCTCATGTTACAATCTTCGGATTTGTTTTTAGTTAATGTCGTTTTTATCTTTTAGGTTTTTGATTTTCAAAGTCACATGATATATGTTATATAATAAATAATTAAAAATTTAGATTTAGAAGCATGATAATTTTTTAAAACTGATAACTAAAAAGTGAAAATCAGTTTTTCTATTTCGAAGTTTTTGACTTTTATTTCCTAAATAATGAAAACCTCTGTCGGAGTTGGTGTGACTTTGAGTGCACCAATGGAGGTTGATGATGTGTGATGTTGTGTGGAAGAGTGTATGGGAGTGTATGATGATAGATTGGTAGATGGTGTATGGGGTGCACTGACATACTGCTCGACCTGGCTTCATAATGGCTTGACCCGAGCCTTGTTGCTCGCCCAATCCAAAAGGTTTCTAGAACATTGCTCGACCTCCTGTCAAGCCGCTCAACCCAGGTGAAATCTGCTCGACCAGGTCGAGCCACGTTCAACACAAGCTTTGTTTCATTTTGCGACAATTTGTCTGGATGTTTTATTAGGGCTGGGCCCTTCTCCACTTATTCCCACATGCTCTACTATATAAAGAGTGAATGTATTCTTCAAAAAGTTAAGTATTCTTAACCCTAGCCAAACAAAAACCCTCTCTTTCTCTCTTTTCTTATTCTCCAAGTGTAATACTCATTGTACTTTGTAAGAGTTCTTGAGAACTCCATTGTTTCTTCACATAATACAAGCACGCTAACCACCACCGAGGACATAGCCCACATTGGGGTGAACCTCGTAAATCTTGTATCTTTGTTTATTGCTCTATTCCTTATTGCTTTTCATTGAAGTGATTGTTTACTTGCATTGAACATCTTTACCGTTGATCTTAGATGATTGTTAGGGATAAAGTTTAAACCTTTAGACCCTACGACACTTGTTATTTCAACCTCCAAAATATGCACATCAAAACATCATTTAAAAATCAAGCTCAATCATACCCAACATTAGATCTAAAATATCAATCATCAATATCAATAGGGTCCACAAGCTTAATTACATCATTTCAACCCAAAATGAGAAAATGCCAACAACTTAATCCTAGCTAAATCAACAATATATAGGTGAATTAAAATGCCAAAAACATATTTCCAAAAAAAAAGCCAAAAGCATCAATTTACAACTCTATTATCATCATAATTAACAATGTGGGTTTAATAAACCATAATTTTTAGAATTCAATATCAAGACAATCAAATTTAACAAAATAAAATTGCAACGAAATATTTACTTGGAGATGATAATTTAATAAAACAAAAAATTGAAAATTGAAACGAAATTTTAACTCAAAACAAAATTTAATATCAAGACAATGAAAATCAAGTATAAAACAAAATTTAATCAACATAAAACCACTGACAGTATTAGCTGTTCAAACCGTGGATAATATTAATGATTTATTTTTAATTAAAAATGCTTATAAATATTTATGTACTCCGTCCATTGCAAGCACTTTTCAGTTTTATTTTGGGTGAATTTATTGACAACTTTCAATTGAATTCACACGGGTCACTATTTATATAGTGCAGACACTGTATTTTTAAATAACTCTTTGTCAAAAGCACATAAAAGTCATTATTTATGTACTCTCCACGTTTTTCATAAAAAAACGTGCAATATCAAAATGGAAATATACAACAGTGAAAAAAAATTTAAACTGTTTAAGTGAAAATTTAAATGTTCTCAAAAAAAAGTGAAAATTTTAATTACTTTAAATATATTTTAAACAATTTTTTTTTTAAAAAATAAAAAGTTCCATGAACTAGTATAGGAGAATTGAGCAAATATAATATGCTGACAGGCTGACAAATAGATGCACGACTTAGAGTGGTCACCACATGGCCATAAATAGTTCACAAATATAAGGTGCCCTTCTTCCTCCATAATTCATTCATTATTTATAAGAGCAAATCTTCTATAAAATCGTTTAAATATGAGCTTTATACTTTTTTTTATTTTGAAATACTCGCTATATTTTCATTATTGACACTATTCATCGTTCAAGCTTATCTTATATATTACATTTTATGTGTAAGACAAATATAGTCAAGTGAAATCTTGTTTGAATTGTCTAATCACAAAATTATCATTTACTTAATTAATTTTTTGAAAAAAATTAAATGAGTTGTTTATATGAAACCGTCTCATAATGATACGGTCTCATACAAGATCTTTTGTTAAACTAATTTGACTATTCAGTACAATTTAAAATTCTCTCATTTTAAAACTCTTTTAAACAAAAATTATATATATATATATATATATATATATATATATATATATATATATATATATATATATATATATATATATATATATATATATATATATATATATATATATATATATATATATATATATATATATATATATATATATATATATATATATATATATATATATATATATATATATATATATATATATTCCATATTTATTGCGCCATTTCAACAATAATTAATTAAAATAGACAAATCGAAGAGTATAAATTTTCATCACTCAAAGTTGATTTGTCTTCTTCAAAAACTTCAATTATGGTTGGCATTTACTAATACCAAGGGAATGAGAAAGCAATTTAATAATAGAACGTTTAACGAATTGTTTATTACTCGGTAAGCAATAAATATAATGAAATATTGAAATGTACTTGTATTTTGGATGAAAATGAATTTTATAAATTTTAAATGATTTTAGAAAAAAATGCAATTATATTGTAAATCTGGTTAAATAAGTTACATGACCAAATTACATTCTAATATAAATACAAGCAATAAGTTCTGACCTATGGTATTGGCCTATAAAGATTCGAGCTTTGCATGTACTTTTTTTCTATATGATTTATTGTTTTTCTTGATCTGTTGTAGCAGATTATTTTTAAAAAATAATAATAAGTGTCACATGTTTAATTATATTTGATTGTTATTTATTGAAATGAAAAATTAAAAAAAGGTTTTCAAAATAATTTTGAAAAATACTCTCTTTAGTCTTCACTATACAACTCCAACCTATGGTATTGTTGCCCCCCTCTCCTTTCCCTGCAGCACAAGGAAGAGAGTTATAAGGACGATTTCAAAAACAATTGATTAAATCAGCTGATCAAGTCAAAACACCTATCAACTATCTGTTGTTTGCGAAACATCTTCATTATATTTACGACCTATTTGTTTAGTGGTGTTAAATGATAGTAATGAGAATTATTTATAGTGTAAAAATTCATCAAAATTTTCATATCATTCCCAATGAAACTTTGATCAAAAAAAGTTTTTTTGTTACAAATTTTCATTACCACCTAATACCACATCTCTCAATGATAATGCATTGGAACGAATTTTATGAAGAAAATGAGATGATTGAAGTTGGACAAATATGACCTTCAAGGTAGCCAAAAGATTTTCCAACTAAAATTTAACTAGTTTTTCATTCTCATTACCACCGTTTATAACCTCCTACCAAAATAACCGTAAATATAAATTACACTAGTTTTTCATTCTCATCACCACAGTTTATTACCACCTACCAAACAGGCCGTAAATATAAATTAAAAAGAACAAGAAAGTCACATAGGCAATTGATGCATTGTTGGGTTGGCTCTATTACATGTGGTTTTGTCTAGTAGGAGGAGTGAGAATCTATTAGGCTGGGTGATGGAGAATTTGAAGCACACACACCTTTCCCTTTTCCCTCCTTTCTCTTTCATAGTAGTGTAACAAGTATTCATTCATTACCCACTTCCTTTACAGCAATACCCAGCCTATCCCACCACATTACTACCATTTCTCTACTCCTATACTTATACTTTTCTACCAAATCACTCCTTTTTTTACACCTTTTCCACCTCTTTTTCCATTCAAATCATGAAATTACCCACCAAATTATAGTATTCATTTGTTTTGGGTATGGGAGAATTGTTACAATACTACTCCCTCTGTCCTCTGAATTAGCACCGTTTGACTCAAAAAGCTCTCACATTTTTTTGTTAAAGGGTACTATTTCAGAGGGACAGAGGGAGTATAACATAAAATTAATTTCTTAATATGGTATCAGAGTCAGTGTAATAAGAAATTACGTGTTTGAACTTTGATATGGTATCAGAGCCAGTGTAATACTTCCTCCGTTCCGAAATACTCGCTACATATCGATTTTGTGCACTATTTATCGTTCACGCTTAATTTACATATTGCGACTAATGTGTAAGTAAAAATATAGTCAAGTGTGATATTGTTTGAATCGTCTAATCGCATACTTTCATAATATTAAATTTTTTAAATTTTTAGATAAATGTAGTTTAAGATATTAATGATCAAAATTGTGCATTGGATTGCGTAAAAAAGTAAAAAGTAGCAAGTAGAAGTATTATAGAACGGAGGAAGTAAGAGATTATGTGTTTGAACTTCAACTTCTTTTCATTTAAAGTAAAATATTTAGCATCATACATAAGAAAATCTTATATTACATCCACAATTTTAACCCAAAGAGCTGTCGTGTAAGAGGGCGTGTATAACATATGAGTACTTCCTTCGCTTAATTGATATGAATTTCCGACTTCCACCAAATTATATTATTATATAGTATTTAAATCATCAATATATAAACATCATGCTAAAATTTCTCAATTATTTTGAATTTAGGTGACACTATTTCTAGTCACAATCTTTTTTTTTTTTTTTTAAATAATAGTCACAAGAGCTTAATTCAACAATAGTAGACTAAGACTTGAGTCCATATTTTGTCTTCTTCAAATCTCAATTCTCAAATAATTTTTTACCACCTACATTCTCCAAATTTGTCTCTAACCTCTACTGGTCCCTTCCTCTTTCTCTCTTCTCTTACTCTCCTTCTCACTTACTCCATCTCAACATACTTCAGATTTGTTTCATTTCTTGCACTAAAATTATACTCCATGTACCCATCTTCTAATTCACTTTCAATTGTTTAGTTTGATGAAAAACAATTGATTTTTTGTTTCTGGGTAGTTTTCAAATGATGGGTTCGTTTCTATTCCGCCATAATTGAATTTAGGTATGTTTTACCTACCCTTCTTTTTGATTTGTTTTGGTATTCAATTTGTTTTGTAATGTATAATTAGTAATTGGGTGTTTGATTTTGATAGGCACACAAAAAAAGTAAGAATTTGAAGGTTCTGTATCCATCAAAAAAATGAGAGATTTCCCATCTTGTTTCGGAGAAAATGCTGTGCAAATAAGTGATTCTTCGTCTTCTAATGGTAATAAAACTGCCCAAAATCTGGTTACTTGTATATATCAATGTCGATTTCGAGGGAAATCATGTCTTATAACAGTTACATGGAGTAAGAATTTGATGGGTCAAGGTCTTAGTATTGGAATTGATGATTCAAGCAACCATTGTTTATGTAAGGTTGATATTAAGCCATGGTTATTCTCTAAGAGAAAAGGGTCAAAAACTTTAGAAGTTGAATCTAGTAATATTGATATTTATTGGGACTTTTCCTCTGCTAAATTTGGATCTGGACCTGAACCTTTAGAGGGTTTTTACTTAGCAATTGTGTGTGATAAACAAATGATTCTACTACTTGGGGACATGAGGAAGGAAGCCTTTAAAAAGACTAATGTTAAACAATGTCATAGTTCTGCTGTTTTCATTGCAAAGAAAGAACATGTTTATGGGAAGAAGGTTTTCTACTCAAAGGCACAATTTAGTGATAATGGTCCCGTGCACGACCTTATGATCGAGTGTGACACGATTGGCACAAACGACCCATGTTTGATTGTTCGGGTCGATACCAAGAATGTGATGCAGGTTAAGAGATTAAAATGGAAATTTAGGGGTAATAACACTCTTGTGATTGATGGGCTTAATGTGGAAGTTTTCTGGGATGTGCATAGTTGGCTTTTTGGCACATCTCCTGGAAGTGCAGTTTTTATGTTCAGAACTAGTCTTTCTACTGAGAAGAATATATGGGCTAGCCAACCTATTTGTGATCCTAGTGTATTGCATTGGTCGACTTCGCAAAGGATTCGAGAATCTCAATCTCATCAATTTGGTTTCTCTTTGATTTTGTATGCTTGGAAGCAAGAATAGTGAGATTTAAGGATTCATTGTTGAGTACTAAGTGCTAACAAGGTTACATTAGGGACTAGGGAGTGTCCATTTTACCTTTCTATGTGATGGAACTACACTATAATTTTTATATAATTGTTGTTCCTTGTCTTTCTTATCATATTTGTGGTGAAGGAAGACAAATTAAATAGATCAAAGTGATTTTTGTTTCCTTTGATTGTAAATTCTTCTGTCCCATGTTCTCATTAGTTTTTCTACACATTGTTATGTTGTGTTATGAAGATTATTTCACATTGTGCCTTTTTTTCATAGAAAATTAGATGAAAATGATTCCAATCTATGTTACTCGGACTCTTCATTTTGCTTTACGTACCCGTGTTTGATCCTTGATGCTGGGACATTGGTATGACACTTAGACAATTCATTCTAAGCGTAAAATTGAAGTTGTACCTATTGTTCTAGATTGCCAGACTTTTAAAAAGCATGGCACTTAACATCTTTACTTATAATAGTTTAACAAGCGAAAATTTTGATGTTTGTGAGCACGAGGTAAACCTCTTAGTTTGCAGGATCCTAGATCAGCTTCAAACAAGAAGAATTCAAGGTCAGCAGTTAGCATAGTCCATAATAAAGTAAATCATGTGCGCTTCTTTATGTTAATTTGCAAATGAATTTTGCTATCAAGGGTCAATTGAAAAAAATATGTTTGTTAATACAAGTGCAATGTTGTATACATCCAACTCTGCAGAGCTTGCCTAGGTAAGAACTTGTGCCGCTTACTGGGGTAATGAAAAGTTATTGTTTTTGATTGTAACATCTTGTAAGATCTTTTTTTTCCTCAACACAATGTATTGAACTGGTTTATTTTCCTACTGTGACAGGGCATTCTGCACTCTGTGGATAGACATGTTGCTAAAAGTCCGCTTTGTTGTTTTGGGCTATGAGCTATCCATGGAGTCGAGTGAAGATGGATTCATGCAATTCACAT
Source organism: Amaranthus palmeri (assembly GCA_019776075.1). Taxonomy (NCBI): domain Eukaryota; kingdom Viridiplantae; phylum Streptophyta; class Magnoliopsida; order Caryophyllales; family Amaranthaceae; genus Amaranthus; species Amaranthus palmeri. The sequence continues at coordinate 851,129 of JAAKBH010000283.1, forward strand.
GACTTGTTCTCTGCTTCTACATGATGTTGGGAAAGATCATAAACATATGGTGCTCAAGCGATTGGTATGTCTCTGATTGCAATTGAACATGTATAGTTGTAAGGGAAATCTGTTTTTTCGCCTTAGCATTCAATTTATGCTTTCTTCCTCTTGAGGGAAGTCTAATTTGTCAATTTTTAACGCTTGGGTCCGGTTGCATTTATGTCCAAGTATGATATGCTAGTTGATGATTTATATTTTTCGATGTATTTCCAACATGTTTTTCTTCACTTTAGCTGATTCTCTATGGCGCCTTATTGTTAACTATGTGCTTAGAATTTCCTAGTGTCTCTTATATAGTCCCTTTTCAGTTGATGTTTGCTTCCACCCATAGTGTAAAAATGCGGTAATAATCGCGATCACGGTAAATATCGATCAAATCATAAGATATCCCGTGATACAATCCAAAATGCGATTTTTTACTCCTTTACAACACAGCCAATGCAATGCGATGCGGCTTTGTGTTTACACTAGGCTTCCACTTGATTATTTCTATAAGCATAAGAACCTTGTCTTGTTTCTTGACATATTAGTTGACTGTTGCTTGTGCTTCAAGCATTTCATTGCAATTCAATGATGATGTTGTAGGCCCATAGCATTATTATTGTTCATACATAAGTTCCTTTTAATATATTTAATGTGCAGTATAAGCATTGAACCTGTGGGCCACACAATGAATCAATGTTCTTTTATTTAGAATCATCCTTCTAATGCCCTTTCCTAATCCTGCAATCCAAAAAGAAGAATCTGTTGAGACCAGCACTAAGCCCCAGTGTGGCTTAGTTAACTAAAGGAAATACTAGCTGTTCTACCTGCTATATGGCTTATTTTAATTTCTGGAAACAACTTTCTATCTAATCAGTGTAGTTTTGGCTTTTGATTATTCTATGTGGCTGTTAAAGTGTTACTTTTGGACCTAGTTTGCTTATTCTTTAATAATCTATATGGATTGGCATTATGGCTATCCTCTTGTCCACTTCTAGCGGTTTTTCTTGATTTTTTGTTGTAAAGGGTATCAACTATCGAGTAACAAGGTGGGGAACTGAAATGGTTGAGTTTAATAAAACCCTAGAATCCAAATCTCTCATGATATGTAGTCCTTAGTGCAAAACTAGGTTTTCGGCCACAAATCGGATTTTTGTTGTCAATGTGGCCAACAATTCAGTCGCGGTAAACTCAAAATCCTTTACGATATGGTGATGTGACCTTGTTTTTGCACTATGATGCAGACATTTATCCTTATAGAAACAACGGAACAAAATCTTTACATTGACAAATTTCTTCTTCTCTTAAGAGGTAGTATCTATTGCTGTCCACTTGCCCTTTTGCGCTATATGGGGTTGGTTTTACCATTCATTTCAAATCTCTATCTTTCGAAAAGTGAGGACTTGAGATATAAGCATCAAGCTTCTTTTTGTTTGTGACAAAGAGAATATTCCTTTGTATCCTTGAAGTTCCTTCTATCTTTCTTTCCAATTATCTCTTCTTTTATACTTTCTCTGTTTCATTATACAGCTTGCTGCATTTCACTTTTTACGCAATCCAATGCATAATTTTGAAAATATATATTTTAAACTAGGCTTTACAAAAAATTATAAAAATTTGATATTATGAAAGTGTGTGATTATACGATTCAAATAAAATCTCACTTGAATATATTTTTTCTTACACATTAGTCGGAATTTAAAAATAAGCTGAAAGATAAATAGTACCACTAAACCTGATATAGCGAGTATTTCAGAACAGAGGAAGTAGAATTTATAAATTTTAAATAATGTATAAATCAATTAGTTTTTTCTTTAGGTTTGGAGTGTTGCTTTTCTTATGGCTTTTCTAGTGAAGAGATGTTATGACCTCTTCTCTAGGAAAAGAGAGGAGGTTGCCTTAGGCTTGTTTGGGTTTGCAGCCTTCATTTGAAGGATTTGAAGGGAAAAGTGTGCTTGCACTGATAAAAGTAAATTTTTTGATGGTCCAAAAGTTTTCCATGTTTAAAAAGCTTTGCTACCCACTGTAGGAACCTACTGTCACCTCCTTCACTCTACTCTAATGAAGTTTAAACTAAAGAAAAACAATTACCTTAGAACTGTTTCTTGGCTGTTTAAGCTAGAATTAGAGTGCAAAAATAAGGCCACAACGCATTGCATTACATCGTAAAGGTTTTCAAAAAACCGAACCAATATTCTCCGGTGTTATGAAGGTGAAAAACTGTCATTTTGCGCCATTTACAGGGATATCTTATGCTTTCAGTCGATGTTTAGGCCTTAGGGTTACGATAACCGCATCACTGTCATTGTGTCGTTACCGTGATCGCGACTCCTAAAGCCCGAGCCTAATTCATTTTTTTAATATAGAATTCTAGATTCTAGATCAATTAGTGGCACACTGTACTTTTCATAGCAGTATGAATTTCTGACTTTAGTTTTAGCAGTAAGAAAATTGTTTTGGTAGCTTCTACCAACCATATAAACAATAATGTTCGATTAAAAAACACACCTACCAAGCAACCCCAGAATTTTCTTTTCGACGAGAACATGGAGATGACATTTTTTATGGTGTGGTTTCAAACTCATGATTCTGCAGTTTTATACACCCTGAAGTGGACCAGGTTTGTTAAGTGGCTTTTGGAAGCTAATCATGTAGGGGGTAGTAGTTTTAGAGTCAATTCATGCTAAACTTGAAGTGGATGTTCCATATCTTGTTTACTCACTATGATTCGTTTTCGGTAGGGTAGTGTTGCTTTTCTCTATTACTAGACATCACGTTTGTTCGATGATACTTTCATTACTTTGTAAGTCTTGCTTGTTCGGTCATTATCTGATGGAAATAACATGTTTGTAGGAGTAAAGACGACATTCATCTCATCCCATAGCCGAAATGTTGTTGAGGCTCATTCGAGGTACCATCATAATTCTATTCGGCTTAGCAGACAGATCAAGTCTCCAAAGCCGAAAACTAGCAACGATATCGAGGAGGTACATACAAATTAGATTCTGTTTTGTATTTATGTGACAGGTATACTGTAGTATAAAGCTCAATAGCCCTTTGAAGTTTGAATGGGGCCACTTTTGTTGATGAGTCCATCTACTGCCAATCTGCCATGTATAAGTGTGGCTTGAGTGGGGGCTCAATCTATGACTCTTGCTGTGTTTCTGGGTTATCTCTTCACCACTAATTTCTATCAGATTCCATTTCTCTTAAGACTTAAACAGTGGGTCAAAAACTACTCTCTCTCTTTCCGTTTTTTAAAGTTGTTCCCATTCGCCATTTTAGGACGTTTGGTTTGTTGTTATCCTAAAGAATCTTTCTGATTATATCATAATTTTTTTAAATACGATTAACCTTTTATTCTCATTTTAATATTTAATTAATATTTATGGCTCATACTTTCTACATACTGTAACATTTTTATTTTGCTTATAGTCTTCCCATGTTTAATAGTTGTGGTCTTCATTTTTTTCACTTTTATTTTGTTGTTTTTTTATACTTGAAATCTCTACTTTTCCTTTATTAAATTTATGATTCAATAAAATATAAATTTAAAAAACGAAAAAAGTATTTATTTAGGAGGAATATTTGGCAGGAAAATGGTTTTGCAGGAGAGGACAAAAATAGAACTGGCAATCATAGTATTATTATGTCGTTGCCCAGTTTCTGAACACGCTGTTATTTGTTAGCTTCTACTAGGGTTTAAGCATGTAAGTTGTCCGGAAAAACTATGGCTGTTCACATAATGACCGTAGTAAAATGGAACACTCAGCATGTGGAGTAGAGGGTTTGGGGTTCGATTTTTACTGGGCGCAGATATTAGTTAAGGGGTTTTTTGACTACGCATATCTCTCTGTACTCCCTCCTTGGGAGAACGGGTATGATTTGTCTCCATCTTTCAGCAAAAAAACCCTTACTCGGATCCTACCTTGTACAGGATATCAAGAGTGTACTTTACATTTACCTTAGAAGATTGAGTGAAAATTTGTCATCGATTGGTTTGAGTAATATGATCGACAAATTGAAGAGAAACCTCATTTGTTTCGAGTGAAGCTCTTATTAATTCGTCATAACATCACTCAAATCGGAGAAATGTGCTATTATTTTCGTTTTCTCGTCCTCATTTCTCATTCACAAATTACACCATCTACACGATTGTACTACTATTACTACCTTCTTTCCCTTGTCTCTTTTCCCTTGCTTAAACTCAACAAGCAATAAGAAAGTACTTTCTCAATTGTTATTGAGTGTGATATGTGTAGAAAAATGTCACTATCAGTAACAAATATTATGGAATGGAAGAAGTAATAATCTAACATAAAACTTATCATAATATCTATATAGAATTCAAAGGACATTCATTGAATAATAAATTAGAGGATCCTTGAAGCATATTTGGTGATGTAATCATGTAATATCTATTATTAGTTCAAATAGCTGTTACAAGTATTATTTTAAAAAAGGATGGTCCGCATGGGCGTGCTATCATCTACCAAATAGATATTTATTAATTTTGTATGAGGCCGTCTTATTATAAGAAGATCCTATGAAATTAACTTAAATTTTCTAATTGATCACTTTAAGATTATACGTGATTACTGTAAAACTACAAATTATCATTTTACGCTTATAAGTAATCTCTTTAAAACTGTAAATTTACATTAAGTCAGTCTAATAAAGATGGTTTCTATTGGGAATATGTGAAAAAATATACTAAGATAGAGGTGTTCATTTAGATCATCGGGTTAATTTTATATCAGGTGTTTAAGGTCAGTTCAAAATCTGGATTTGTGTTCACATTGGATCTGTTTTGACTTTTGAGCACCTCTATTAGGAGACAAGCCATCGATCTAGTCCACATCATCTGTGTGTTCATGGTCGATGAGTAAATGAACAAGTTACCGGTCATTATTTTGAGGAGTGAGGATATATTAATTAATTAATATATTTTTCTTATTGAAAAATAAAAGTCTTGTTATTAAAATATTCTAAAATTTTGTATTTTTATAACATTTTTTCTGTGCTCTACAAATATCTAGGTTGACAATTATTGTATACCACTTAAGCTACTAACTCAATCGAAAAACTTAAATTTTTGGTTCAGCCCTAAAAAAAGTTATATACTTTATATCGACGCCTTCCCACAAAAGATTTTTCGGGTAGCAATGTAAATGCCATATATGCACTCCTTATATATGATATACATTAAATACACCACTTAAAATAAAGGGTGGGTGAGATTAATCTGTAACTTTTATATCTACCGACTCATATATAAGTTTAAGAATGCGTGAGTTAGCTCTTAGACAATATTAACTCATTGCTTCTTCAAAGAAATCCATGATATTTTAATTTGATTTACTCAACAAAATCGACATTTTTAGTTATTATACATGTTGGTGTTTAGATCATCTATTTACTTGTTGGCATGGTTATACACGTAGTTTTTTTTTCTGATATGATTGTACATGTGGCATTTTTTGACGCAACTATAACACTTGGCAATACATAAGACAAACCACATCAACAAATGACATTTTTAACGAAGTTTAGCTTATTAATATTATCAATAAAATACTCCAAATACGTAATACACCAGTTGGGTCCTAGGGAAGAAATAATGTCATTCTAAAGTGTACAACTCGTAATACCAAACGCCCATTTTCAAAATTCCAATTAGAATTTGTCAATTTGTCAACTCTTTTTTTTTATTAATTAATGAATTAAAATTATTGTTCATAGCCACCAACACAAATTGCAACGTGCATTCCACTTCTTGTACTTCTTCTAGTCCTTCTCATTCTTCATACACATATTCTCCTACATCTTTATTTTCTCAAAAAAAAAAAAAAAATCTTGTTTGCTATTTTTCTTAGAGATCAAACAATCTTCATCATGCCGCCGGTAAGATTTTTTTCGAAATAAAACACGTCGTGTTATGTTATGTATGTTTTTTTGCTAAAATGAATTGTTGTCGTTTGTATATATGTTATGTTATACATTTTGTTTTGTGCTTTATGCTTTTAGTATCGGTTTCTGATTACTGTTGTTGTCGTTGTTATTCATACTTTTCATTATGATTGCGTAGTTAATTAAACGAAAATAAATTGTTGTAGAAATCAAACAACGGAGGTAGTCGATCATTGCCGAAATTCGGAGAATGGGATGTGAACAATCCACAATCAGCTGAAGGTTTTACTCTAATCTTCAACACTGCAAGAGATCAAAAGAAAAATGATAAGGTTAACCCTATTGCTGGACCAAATCAAAGCCCTTCTATGAACAACCAAAACCAAAAACAGAAAGATAAAAAGGATTCAAAGGTAAAGTTACTCGTTCGATGTTTTTTCATTTGGGTCAATTTCAGGTCATGTGTTTCGAGTTGATTCAAAATCGAGTCAATTTCAGGTCATGTGTTTCGAGTTGATTCAAAATCGAGTCTCGTGTCCACATTGATTTTTATATTATTAAATATCAGGTCATCAGCTCTATTTTGAGCACCCCTAGGGCTATAGACTCCCTTTCATTGACAGGAGTTCGATTTTCACCCCTACAGCACCCCTATAGGCTATAGACTCCATATCACTGACAGGGGTTCGATTTTCACCACCTAAATTTATTTTTCCTTTTATATGGGTTTATCCGGCCTTAACCCGATAAAAAGAAAAGCGTTTTGATCTTGTCGTTTTTGTGCTTGGACGCAGACGAAGAAATGGTTCAGCTGCATATTTGGTTAAGAAGAAGCAAGGAATCTGAAAACATCAGAATTGGAAGAGTGCTGCAAATGTACATCAAAAATGTTGTAAAATTTTGTGTATTTGAGAAAGAATCAAGTGTTTTAACACATAAATGATCCTTTAAGCCATTTATCTTGTTTGTTTATTCTTCATTGATGTAGCTAAATAACCATATTTGAGATTCCGAACCGATGAACACCTTACACAATTGTATAATCCAACAATTTCGATACAAATTGAGCGTACGAAATATAAACATGAACTTTCACCAGTACTCTGTATCGACAAAATTCCGACGAAAATAAACATCAAGAATTTTCACCTGTACTCTGTTTCGACAAAATTCCAACGGAAAATAACATGGGTTTTACGTTTTAACAGTTATTTGTATAGATAGGATTAGTATTGATAAATGGTTTGCTTAAACAAAAGGGTACGCATTATGCAACCACAAAAAGATGTCAAATTCCTCTGTTGATCGATAAGTAGTAGGCTCGACATTGTCAAAATCTGAAGACGGCATTCTTTTCTTGACGATAATGCCAGCAATGTTGCAATATCACAAGAAACATTCTCATTAGATGAAACTACATCACCCAGTCGTCACCCCAATCTGACTTGGAAGGCTCTAAATCAGCAGCAATTACAGGATTCGATGGCCGGTAATCTTCACCATTCGCAGAACCAACTGAAACTGCCGATGAATTGTTGTCGGGATGATCAAACAAACAATTTCTGCCGTATTTGCATGTACCTTGCAGCTCATAGTTGCGGCAGATTTTGCTACCCTGGTGATTGCAGTACAAGAATTTGTCAGTTTTACCAATATATTTGTTGGGGTGTTTCGTACTTGGCTCTTAGCTTGTTGGTTAGTAAGAAAGCCAAAGTAAGCATGTTAAATACCTCCTTCAACTGGCTTAACTAGCTAGCTTAAAAGTCAAGAAAATAAACAGTTGAAACAAGCCAACCAAAAATAGTCAACAACCAACATCCAACAGCCATTTGCCAAAAACACCCCCATAAAATACGCTTATAAATACTTTACGGAAAAGAAATTAACAATACTCCATAATTAAGTGGAGAAAAAACTAAACGGTACTATAGCGATGAAAAGCAGCGACGAATCCTTAAACTCTATATATTAGGAAATATGTGACTAACTCAGGACAAGAGGGTAGAGTCTGTAGAAGCCTAGAAAAGAAAATTGGATCATTATACTTCAATGATAAAAGGAACATGTTGAAGAATCCCCAAAGACATCGACACCACGTTATGAAGACGATATCCCATTCAAAATTAGGAAATATTGAAAATGAAATCACAGCAAGAATTTAAGCGACAGCGATCAAAATTAAAGAACATACAGGTCTTAAAGGAAGGCCAGATTGGTTGAGAGCAGATGGTGAAGATGTAGATATTCGGTCCCTCGGATGGTGAAATCTACATGCAGATTTAAATTTACAATTCCCAGTTTTCATAAAAAATTCGCATTCTGGCTGTCCAGGTCGTTCAGGGTACTGTCCATTTGGCATTTGCTGCTGCTGCTGAGAAGACGGTCCATTTCTCCGTATGTTGCCGGAAGTTAAACCAAGAAAGTCAGAGTTTTTCTACAGAAGCCAAGATAAAACAGCATTATGCATATGTAACACAGTTGAAAACATCAAGCAAAGGGATCACAACACGCAGTTCAGGTTTTGTAGAAGCATAGTAGACTTACAGACTTTGTATACGGGCTGTTTGTAGAAAGTAGCGGTGCTTGTAGCTTAGAAGAACGGTTTACTGGATGGTTATACCTGCAAGCAGCTCTATATTTGCAGTCTCCAGTTCTCATAAAATAATCACAATCTGGTTGCCCTAGTCTTACGGGAAACTCCTCAGACTGCATAACCTGTTCATAAAGCGTTGAAGGATCTTGTTTTTTTGAGATACTCACCATTTGATGAGGAAGATGAGTCTTTAAGTTGACCTGAGCCTGATATAAACGGTAAAAACAAATTAGGTAAAAGTATCTATTTTTCTTTCAAGAGAAGAAATGTCATTCATTCTAAGATCAAATGCATTACGAATAAGTACGATACAGGCCAGAAATATGCAGATTTATAACTTCAAAACACAAAACATGAATGAATATTGGAAAAAAAAATTCGTAAGTCGTACTATTGTTCAAAATAGGAGTTTATGCAGCTTGAAGCCATTCCACAAGCATGTTATGCAGGAAATTGAGCATCATAAAAGATGGATTGATTTTCTATATAAATTAAGGATAGTACTATATTACAACTTCAAACAGCTGCACCCTAAAATTCTGGATTCTAATCAGAAATTTGATACGGGTATTAAAAGGCGGTAATAGGAACGCGTTTTAGTGTTAATTTTGTACATATTTTTCCCTTACTACATTTTCAATTGGTAAAAAACAGGAATGACATTTGGCAAGAAAAATAAATGATTAGAGTAGGATTGTTGTATATTACCTAACTAAATTGCGTTAAATTTTCATTATCATTTCCACCATTTATTAACAATAGCCAAACCGGCCGCAAGTACCAAAGTAATTGTGGGATTTTGAGCTGGCAAACTATTAGGTTTTAGCCCTTCAAGGTTTAGGAATAAGAACGTTTGACCCACACAATCAAACTCACACTACATGGGTTGGGACTCATAAATTCCTTTGCAAAAGTAAACAAAAGTGGACAAACAAGAGGTTTTGTGAAGATTATGTCAAACAACCATATCTGATATAAACAAGTTGACCTTGAATATATATTGTATACTCATGGAATTGTAGATATTTGACTGAATTATAATTGGGCGTAAACAGCTACACTTCAAGTACTATTCTTTCATACTAAATAATTAAAGACCAAAAATTTTTGTTCACAATATTCCAAATTTTGAAAATTCAAACGTTCAAATTTAAACAAAATGGACATTAAGTACGGACGAACTACTATCCTACACTAATATTTTGTAGAGATTTAAGATTTTTATTAATCAAAGAACGTAAACTTTGAATCCACGAATCTCTCTCCTTAAAAGAGGAAGGGGCTTGCCCATGGCTGAAAGGAATGGCGTTGCCAAGCAGATTTAAATTACAGCACTATACCCTGGGTCGCAATCACAGCTATTTCGTAAACATAAATTGCAAGACTAAGCATAAATAAATTTGCACAAATGAATGAGTAAACTAAAAATGGACAAGATTACAATGCTTTTAAACAGAAGTAGGAGGGAAAATTTTACAGCTCAAATGACTGACAAACAAGATCAAGGTCATGACGAATACCTTTTGTTGGTTCCAACCAGCATTTGGGGACATTGCTTGATGATAATTTATCCCAGCATAAGGTAAACCATTCAATGAAGATATGCCATTTGACAAATCTGTGATACCCCGTGATATTCCAGAAGCCTGCATTGTATCACCAGGATACATTCCAGAGAGGTTGTTGCCACCCCTAACATATGCACCATTGGGCAAGGAGTTCCTAGGCTGAGATTCCTTGGCTGCAGAAGGATCAGGATGATGGAACCTGCAATTAGCTCCATAGCCGCAAGAACCAGTGCGCATGTAAAAGGTGCACTCCATTTCCGACTAGGTTAAATAAGCAGAGATCAGAAACATATATCATATAGATTGACAAACACAATAAGTAAATAAGAACACATTCAACGAGAAATGGAAAAAGAAGTTGTCTTACCGGCCTAACTGGTAAACCTAAGAAATTAAGCTCTGGACCTTCATTCTCAGATATCTCCGCAGGGTGATTATATCTGCAAGCATCTCCATACCTGCATCCTCCGGGTGTTCGAAAATACTAGGAAGAGGAAAACGGCAAAAAATTTCAAATAAGTGAAACAATTACTGAATCATGGAAAGTAAAAGGCACAATAACATAAATAATTAAACCAAACATGATGGAGGACTGAATTTGAAAGGGCAAGCTCCAGGATGATAAAGACACAAGAATGCACATGTCTATCGAGGATAGAACAGTTAACTCACTTGAAAAGAAGGTCATCATGTAGTAGACAACTAGACATGAATGCAAATAACCCGAATATATTCTGGTAGTGAAGTAAAACAAGTAGAAGAGTTTTAACACATGATTTGCATCAGCAGACTCTATTGATGCAACATTGTTATCAGGGAATTCGACACAGCCACATATGAGAATACGTCTAAGATGGCTGTTACAGTCAGCTTTCTGCAGCAAAAGATGCAGAGATCTCTCATCTACAGAACAAAAACGCATGTCCTAATTGTGTGGTGAAAAATAAAAATGTTAATTCACACCTCAATAGAGGTCGGTGCTTCATGTTCAAATAAGGTTTCACCAATGAGCAGTTTACAAATTAGACAAATAAGATCTTCTAGTGCTTATTACTATAGTTCACACATCCAAGCTGTGACCAAACAACATTCACAAGCAATGTCATCATATTTGGTCGTACTTTAACACAATTACTCCATTAAGCATTTCTTATATAGCTATAAACCCAATAGAGGTAGGATAGTCAAAATGATATTCATATTTAAAACCAGCAACCACGAACTTTATATTAGCTCTCGTTAATAGAACCCAAGACTTCGAGAATTGAAGGTGTACAGCTTATACTTCTATTTCAGAGAGGATACCTCTAATGAGCATGTACCAGCTACTTCAACTTTTGAAACACTAAAATGACTCAATAAGTCCAATGTTTTGAAAAAATGTTGAGCCTTATTAAGGAGGACACAGTAGAAAGAAATAGCTTACAATCTCTGATTTTTAAATGTCGAGAAACAGAGATATATAAATGCCAACATGTATCTTTCTCTTCGAATGAAACAGTTTTTCTCAAAATAAACATTTCAACATTCTTCATGTACAGACTACAGAGACTAATATACACAACGTCAGTATATTTTCTAATTCTGATTAATTACTTAATTGTATAAAATTGCATGGATTTTTATGTATTTTACAAAATAAAAGTTTCATAGAATAAAATTTTCTATACCACAAGTCTATATAACTTAAGAGAAAAGGTTAACATCAAGAACATATTTTATTAGCTATCCATCCCACAGTCCACCAGTCAACATAACACCAAGATTGACTCATTTTCAGGCCAGAAACTTGCTTACTGATATAATTAAGTACTCATAATCTTGGTTTCCTACAATCTCTCACATTGATTTGTTTTGAATGTAATTGACCCCATGTGTTGGGATTAAGGCTTTGGAATTGTTTGTGGCTACAATACCCCAAATCCTATTACTGTCTCATTCCAGATACCCTGGAGAACTAGCTTGACCTTCTTTCTAGCAACTCATCTGTATTACTGCTTCTCTATTCATGCCTTAGGTAGTCCATCATAAGCACCCAAGTTTAACATGAGTGTATTTATCATCCATTTACATGACACAAACAGAAGAAAGAATAAAATAGACATATTAGAGGGGATAGAAGGAATATGGGAAGTCAATCAGAAGACAAACATGGTATTAAGCTGCACAGAGAACAAAAAGAAAGCGGAACCATCCACAATCCCATTAAGTTTAACCCACATCAATTGACATATCACATTAATATTTCAACCACAATTCCAATTTCCAAATTAGCAATCCCCCAAAAACGTTTCGCACAAATGAACTGCCTTTAAGCTCCCTTTACAAAATAACCAGGACTCCTTTTCAAGGCAAATTGCAGGACCACAAGCTAATATTCTAGAAAATATTAAACTAGTTTAAGAAGTTCATCAAGAAATGCAATTAGAATAACATAATAAGTCATACAGTTATTTTCAAATACCAAACTCAAGCATGCTTAAACTAATCCTAAACAACAATTCTGATGTTAAGAACACTGGTCAAGGTCAAGGTCAAAGTCAACTTAGCATCATTTTTAATAGCTAATTAAAATAATCATACTTAAAATAATAGTGTATTAAAAGCAACAACCTTGCAATCAATTTTCCCAGTATCAACAACAGTAGCTCCATAATTTTCATCAGCTCCTTTTTCCTGGTCCTGCACAGGCTAATATAACCAAAACAAAATAAAATCACACAAACAAACACACCCAAAGTCAGCATCAACATCAAAACAAACAATAAATCCAAATAAATAAATAAATAAACTCAACCACAGATTAATTACCTGAAAAGCCCTTTCAGTGGGGTGATTGAATCTACAACTTTGCCCAAATTTGCATGAACCGGTCTTCATATAAAAGGAACAATCAGTAGCATAAGGCCTTAAAGGGTAGATATGGGATTTCCCCTCTTCCTCCTCCTCCTCTTGTTGTTCATCTTCTTCTTCATTCTCTTCCTCAAATTTTAAATTAGCTTGCAAAACTACACTTTCAAGTTGTTTAGCAAGAATTTCAACCTCAGTAGGTTGATGATCTTCATGGTAAGTCCCATTTGATGAAATTGAAATTCCCGATTGAATTTCATCCTGGGTTTCAAGGCATGAACTGATAACTTCACAGGTTCCCATAATTTTTTTCTGTTTATGTCTGTCTCTCTTATTTCTTTTTTCAAAGAAATCCCAACACTGAAAATCAATGACCCACAAAAATTAAAATAAGACAGAAACTTTTTTATGTATAAAAAAATCATAAAAACAGACACTTGTATATTTTGTGTGAGTGAAGAAATAAAGTGGAAGTAAGAATAGTACTATTATAGCAACTGTTAGGTGTGAAAATAAATGAAAGCTATCATCAGTGCAGATTCTCGCAAGTGCCGACTTTGATCTTATTTTAGTCTTAAAATTATTAATTTAAAAAAACCCAGATTAAATAATTTAAAAATTATTTATATACCCGAATAAAATAATACCAAACCTTCTTAGTTAAGTATTGAAGCAGAAAATCGAAAATTCAAAAGAATGGAATTCTGACATTTAGAAATGGAAAACCCAGTAAAATTCAATCATCAGAAGCATGTAGCATTAACCCTAAAAAAAGGGGGAAAATAAAAATTAAACCATAACCAAAAAAAACATGAAAAAATTACCAGATGAACTCAAAATTGAGTGATTGAAGTGAAAATTGAGTAGAAAAACCACATTGCTCAGATATGTTAGGGTTGATAGAAGTTTGAACAGTTTGAAAATGTATAGGGGTTAGTGGGATTTGAAGAAACCCTAAAAATTAGGGGGTTGGGAAATGAAGTGAATAAAATGAAAATAAGATTGAAAAAAAAGGAAGGTGATTCTTATTGGTTCGTCATTTCGCACTGACCCATTTAAAGTATTAATTTTGCAATATTAAATAAATTTGATAATTTGATATTTATTCGATTTTGTAAGTTGATTTGACTTAATAATGAATTTAAAATTATATAATACTCTCTCTGAATCTTTTTGGTTGTGTCATTTCTTTATTTGGCAAATTCATATTAATTGTCCTATTTTCTTTTTTATCGATCTTTTTTTTACCTAAATACCCCCACTTTTACTACTTCTAATACCCAACTACCACCTTTATAATTAATTTAGTCAATTAAAATACCCAACTATCACCTTTCTAATGGACCCCACACCACCTTTAATAATCGTGAAAACCCAAATAAAACATCTAAAATGATTCAGAGGAAGTAATTGATATAGGTATAAAATTTGATTTTAAATCGACTTGATATATCTGATCTGAAACTGACCCGATGGAACATATGAGGGAATTTGTGCTTGGGCAGTTGTGTGTTTTGGGAGTGTTTACTGTTGGTTACATCATCAATTTTGTTTTATATAGAATTCTGAATTTGGGTAAGAATTGAAAACTGGGTTTGTGTAATTATGCAGAAATGGACAATTGATATGGACCCTTTCTTGTTTCAGTCTCTTTTTCTCTTCAAAAGCCCATACTCTTGCCATGTTTACTAGTGGTTTAATTTAATGGGGTTGACACATGCAATTAAACAGAAAGGTACTCTTGTGAGCGATTGTCTTTTAAAGAGATGACCTTAAAATAAAAAGTGTACATTTTTATTTTCTTTTTAATTTTGTATCAGTTACTCTCCTGTGAGACGGTTTTAGCCGTGCAACTGGTCAGGCCTGATAATTTTTAAAAATATTCTGGCATACTATTTTTAAGACATAAAAGAACAATTTCAAGACTTGAAAATACAATTTCAAGAATTTTTAATATCAACTTTAATGTTTGAGTAATCCTATTTTAAAGTTAAAATGAGAATTTAATGTCCTCATATCTTTTAGGTCTTAAAATTGGTTTTAAAATATTAAAATTGACCTTTTAAGTCTTAAACTGTCAAATATCATGACTTAAAATGTCGATTTCAAATCCTGAAAATTGTTTGAAATTGGTCTTTTAAGTCTTTAAATTGGTCTTTTATTCTTGAAATTGACACTTTAATTTGTAAAAGTGGTAAAAAATTATACACAATTAAGCTGGCCCAATAATATGCGTCTCACAAATCGAAGGTCTCACTCGAGTTTTTGTGATTTTATATTAATTGGACTATTTGGCCCATATATCTAATACGTCTCTCGGAAAGATCGTCTTTGACAACAATTTGTGTTAAACGAAAACGGGATACTCTCGTGAAAAAAAAAAATTGTCTTTTGATAAGATAATTTTTAAACAAGGAATTCATATGCTCATGATGTGTATTTTCTCTATCTCTTTTAATTTGCGTCACTTTTCATTTTATTTTGTTTCGTTGATTTTGCACCTTTTCTTTTTTTGGCAATGACTACTCTTCTTCTAATCTCATCCACAAATTTACACTCTCTCTTCATCTTAACCACTAATTTCTATTATTCACTTGGTTTTTGTCTTATTTTTCAACTCAACTCCCCTTTCAATAAAATTTCACACATTGACAACTTGTGCAAAATGAGAGGGGCATAGGGAGTATAAATTAGGCTCTTAGTGCATATATGGGCACGTCTCACAATGATACTGTCTTATTAGATGATTTTGAAAACTATATTTGTTAAGACGAATTCTAAAATGAGACGGTCCCAAGGTGAAATCTTTCTAATTGGGCTGACCTATACACTTATTATTTTAAAGCAATCACTTATAGCCTTAAAGTAATCATTTACTGTTTTAAATTGAACAATAATTTTTATAGCCTTAATTTGCTATTTTAACTTTTGATGTGAGTTTTTTATTATCGCCCTTATTTATTGGTCTTCTCATAAGAACACTAGGAATCGTGTGCTTACCCTTTTGTCCACTAACTTTTTCCCTTTCTTATTTTTTGTCACGTCAATTTTAATAACTTTTTCATTTAATATCACATATTTGTGTCACTGGTTTACTATAATTTGTTTTTCCATATATAATAATATTAATATATTAACATCAATATTATTGCATTACAAATTTACAATAATGCGTTTTTGTCACATCAATTATCATAACCTTTTCATTTAACATCACATATCGAGTTGAATCGAAGTCAAACTCGTCAGTAAAATTATTAGAATCGATAAAAATGGTAAAATCGTAGAATCAGTTTTTAGAATGAAAATAGCATTACACGATGGATGAGCATGTTTTAGCAAACAAAACCAAAGGAGCTGACTTTAAATTTATATTGTTGTCTTTAAGTTGTACATTAGAATCAGTTTATAGAATGAAAATAGCATTACACGATGAATGAGCATGTTTTAGCAAACAAAACCAAAAGAGCTGACACTAAATTTATATTGTCTTCTACTCGTCTGTTGTACGTACACAACAATGCCTTGAGATTCTAGCAAAGACAGTGTATAAAACATATTTTAGAGCTTCAACCATCAGCTTAATAAACAATGCTCAATAAACAACCAGAAAGTAACAAATAAATTTTACTAAACATCTCTATAACAACTAACTTAAATAGTTAACTTATTAAATAGTTGACTTATCAGTCAACACTTCCAAATAATTGAACTAGTAACATCTCCAACTAATAATCATTTACCAAACCGACTCAAATCAACTATATATTCATTTTGATAAGGGTAAAAATTCAAAAATTTAACAATAAATCTAACCGCCGACATAAAAAACTTGATAGTCCAATGTGTATTTGACAAGTTAACATCAATCACAAATTTTTAAATGAAACGGTTATATCGTTTGACGTTCCCTGTACATATGAATTGAAGGAGGCACCCTAATTTTTGTAGCTTGCTCAAACCCGTAAGCAATTTCAATAAGTACAGGTTCGGAACCCTTTAAGCCACCAAAACATATACCAAATGGTACACCATTTTTATCATATCCTGCAGGAACACTTATACCTGGAAATCCTCCAATGGCAAGAACAGTTGAAAATGATGATTCTGGGCTTATAATTGCATCTAAATTATTTTCTACCATTACTTTCTCAAATCCTTCCCTTGACCATTCTCCCAACTTTTCCAAGTATTTCTTCTCATTTTGACCAATCCCATTTGTTGCTTCAGCCAATAAGAAATTTTCTTGCCCATATTTTTTGATCATTTCCTACAAATTCACCTAATTAGTCATACTATGATTAATTGTTATACTCCTGAAATATGAGACAAGTCCATATAATTAGTCCATTTCGTACGGTTGATTCACTTTTGATTATTTAACACACAAAATATACATGGGTCAGTCCAATATAAATGGTCTCACCATTAGACCGTCTTATTTATGAATATTGTTGGATCGGAGTAGCGGTGTTCATTCGGGTCATCGGGTTGATTTCGGGTCGGCTGTTTCGGGTCGGTTCACAGTCGGACTTTATGTTCACATTGATTTTTACATAATTATAGATCCATTTTTAAGTCGGGTCAAATCGAATCTGTTTTGAACACTCCTAGATCGGAGTATTTTTTAGTTGTATTATGATGAGGATCATAAAATCCTACCAACACTACAATCATTTTTACTTGATACTTATAATTTTGAATACCTCGTCTATTTTGAATCATAAAATTATAAAATTGTAGATTATAATAGTGATTTTAATGACAATGTGCACAATTGTTGGGATGATTTATCCCTCTTTCCATTGTCATATGGTTTTAGGATGGTATATACTCCTTGTGTAAAACCCCTGAATTTCCAACCCCTTAAACGAAACTAAAATCGTAAAGGACGGGAGAAAATTCGGGTATTACACCTTAGCTTATAAAGTGTGTGCACCTCGTGTTTTCCTCGATAATTGCTGGCATTCACAATAAGTTCAGCCTAATTTAACAAGTACTACTACGTATATTACCTTTTGGGCATTTTTGTTGTTGAAATCTATGACATCAGCCAAAGATCTCACAGGCGACTTGATCAACCCTTTCAAGTATGAATTTAGGGACACTTTGAATTCAGCTTGGATCAACAACAGCCCAATGTTAGATGACATAATTTCATCAATGTTAAGTATTTCCAAATCATCAACTAGTATTGCTCCTTTTTCCCTTTATTCATTTTGATCATAAAAAAACATAATAAGTATATATTAAATTAGTAGCTAATATTCCATCTCTAAAAGTTTGTCCAAAAATGTTTCTCATAACGTTTATAAAGATATTAAGGCTTAAACACGTTTTAAAACTGCTGAAATAGAAATATGGACAAAATTTCAGATTCGGTATATGTTATCAATTTATAATAGATACTCCCTCCGTTCTAAAAAGTTTGTCCCATTTGGGTTTTTCACATATATTAAGAAAAGTGGAATCTTTGTAGTAAATGGTTTTATTTTAATATAAATAGTTGTGTGAAGTAATGATTGTATTGATATTATAAAAGAGAAAAGATTTAAATTAAAAATAAATAAAGAAAAAAAGATAATTACCATTGTCATTAATGTAGAAATAGTATATTTGTGGAAAAATGAAGGGATTATGAGGGTATATTTGGAAAAAAATTTTCAAAAATGGAAAGTATTTTAGATTGGACAAACATTTGAAACTACCTGTTATAGTAAGGTGGACAAACATAAAAGAACGGAGAAAGTAATGATCAAATAAGAAATTAGTAAGTGTTAATAATATAATTATGTATAATTACCTTAGGGTTTCAAAATGTTGGTTAAAAGCAGAGGACTTTTCAGGAAATCCAATGATATTATGAAAGAAAGGAGTTGTAACTATCCCTAATCTTTTACCATTAAGGCCATCTAGGTTGAGAAATTGGGCATAACCTCCTTGTGGTATGTATTTAATGGCATTAGATGTTGCTTTTGAGTCATAAGGATCATATCCTACAATGGCATCTAGAACATAAGTTGCATCTGCCACACTTCTGCATATAGGTCTGTTTATAGATTTCAATTTGAGAAGGTTAGTATAGCAACAGTTGTATTTTCAATACAACATGACTGTTAGAGTATATAACATATTATGCGGCTTCAACCATCAGCTTAAGCTTTCGGTTGAGTTGGTTCCTTGACATGGTATCAGAAGCCAACGTGACTAGAGGTCACGGATTCGAATCTCAACCACCCTTCATCTAAAGTGGAATATTTAGCGTCTATGCGCATCCACACTTTTAGCCCAATGGACTCTTGTATGAGGGGGCGTGTTAGAGTATATAACATATTATGAGGCCTCAACCATCAACTTAAACTTTTGGTTGAATTGGTTCCTTGACAATGACATTATACTTACTTATTTTAAGTAAAATTCAACTAAAAACATTATACGATAAGGATGAAGATTTAAGGTATGTGGTTTAAATTTTTATATAGTCATAGTTATAATCATCAACGCAATATTCCGCTTGAAAATCATACCTCTTCTAAAAGAGGGCAAAGAGAAATATTATCCATGAAAATCAAATTCTCATTTTTAAACACTTTTATAATCAAGTAAATTTGACTCAAATCCAAATTTCAAAATTTTTGATTTGCCAAACAATAAATTTAAGCCAATTCCAAATTTCCAAATGAAATCTTTATTTCCAAACATGACAATTGACATAATTATATTTGCTTTTAGACAATAAAATTTTAAAAAAAATGACCTTCAACTTTATAGTGTATTTTTGTTCTGCCCTTGATACTTATTACTAAGTATATAATTATCAGCTATTTAGCGAGCCCTTCTAATCTAAAATCTTGACTTCACCCATAATAATACTCCTTCCTATTCATAGAGAATGAGATATTTTCTTATTTGGTCAATTCAGTGAAAATGTCTCAATTCTATTTTTATCATTATTCTTTTTTACCCTTTTACCCCTACTACAACTCAACTACACATAAATATCATTATTCTTTGGGAAAAGAAACTTTTCCAGTCACTTTTAACTTTTAAGTGGTCCCCCATCTATTCTTGATTTTAGTGCAAAACTCAAATATTACGTTCTCTGTGAATAGGAGGGAGTAATAATAAAACTAAAGGAAAAGAAGTAGTAGTGATTTGTATATACCCAACAGTGTCTTGAGTAGGAGAGATTGGTATGATCCCAGCACGACTTGTAAGACCAACAGTGGGTTTAATACCCACAACCGAATTGGTGCTACAAGGACAAAGTATGGATGCATCAGTTTCTGTCCCAAGTGTAACTGTTGCTAAGTTTGCTGCTGCTGCTATGGCTGATCCACTGCTCGACCCGCAAGGATTTCCTGATATATTGTAAGGGTTCTGCAATCATATCCAATATACATATGTTTTTTGCTTTCAAGATTTCATTGTATTTTACATTTGGTACTCTGAGGTGTTAAAAATAGGATTTGATTCGATATATATCATACTTTGTTGAATTTGATTTTACCCGACATCAAAATGAATGACAATTATCTAAATATATGTATCAAAGACTCAATTTTAACCGATTAAAAAATCAACTAGTCTCCTGAGAGATCGTATTTCTGAAAAATGTCTTTCAGGCCTAACCCATTAAAGCTTAATATCTAGTTTTACTTTACATTTTTTTTTATGGGCCAGTTTAAATAGAAGTGGTCTATCATAAACATCGTCTTTTACAAGAATTTGTGTTAAACAATATCTTACTTAAGTCAATGGCTTTCTTATTAGGGGTGTTTTAGTTTATGACTTTTGCGTTTTGGCTTAACTTTTTGATTGGCTTTTGGTTTTTGGATTTTCGCTCGTTGGTTGGTCAAACGGCAAAAATGTTATATTTGGTAAATGGCTTTTAAAGCCAAAATAAAAAAGTCACTCCAGTTATTTTTTAATTGACCTTTAGCTTATTAACCTACTTTTTCTCTAATAAAAAACCAACCGCTAATATCTAATTTACCAAACATAAACAGTGACTTTTCACCAAGCTAAAAATCCAACAAAAACAACTAACATTTCTCGCTTATCAAAACAAATCAACTAAAAAAATCAATTACCAAACACCCCGATTCATTATTTCTATAATAAACTATTACCTATCAAAATCTTCATAATATTAACTCAAACAAGTTAACTGAATCAACCAACAGAAAAATACCTGGCCTTGGCCGGTTCGAGCACACCACCCATTAGGCACAAGAAAAGACCTAAAATGAGCCCATTCACTTAAACTAGTCTTACCAAGAATAATAGCCCCAGCATTCCTTAACCTCCTAACAACACCAGCATCTCTACCCACAACACAACCCAACAATGCATATGACCCTGCTGTTGTATTCATCTTATCTTTGGTACCAATTAGGTCCTTTAACAATACTGGTATCCCATCTAATCCTCCTAAACATCCAAATGTGGTCGAGTTCTTAGCGCTTTCCCTACGCTTATCGCTCAGCTCGGCCTGGTGTAGCGCATCCGGGTTCACCTCAATCACAGCTCTAAGCAGAGGGTTCAGTTTTTGGATTCGGTTTAGGTAGAATTGTACTAGTTCTTTTGAAGTTAGCTTGTTTTCATGGAAGGCTGTTTGTAGGTCTTTTATGGTTGCTTCTTTGATGGGGAATTTTGGGGTTTTGGAATTGGTTGGGGTTGTACATATTGTGAGAAGAATCAAGAGGAAATGAATCATTAAGTGACTAGTAGTAGAGCTTGAAATTGTGTAATTGATGATAGTTTTATGTTTAACATTTTTTGGATCGACTAACCCATGTGCAAGTGTCGTTCTGAAATAATGCCCATATCCCAATTTTGAAGTATATGGATAATGGAAAGGAAAAAAATTGAAAAAGACAATTCCAAAATCCTCATTAGGCATGGTCCGGGGGACCGGGAGGGTTTTTTTTTGTAAAGAGGAGGACACATCTACTATTAAGAAGGGAGTAAAGAGGACTGTACACAGTTAAAAAATCCTAAAATGATACATGCGTTCGAAATGGTAAAAATATGTGATTTATGAGGCTGAAATTTTTTTTTACAATGCCAACGTCCAATGTTTACGTGGTGGTCTACGGTGATTTGCAGTACATGTGAATATGTGATACACGTTAAAGCATTGGTGATATGGTGTAGTGATTTTCAAAATTAGTTACGTCACCTATAAAAAATCATTATAAATTATAATTTTTTTGTTTCAATTTACTTGCAGTATATAAATTATAGTATTTTCTTTCTTTTTAGAGAACTTTTTCAAATTGAGGGATTTTTTGACCATGGTTATAGCTGTCGTTGTTTCCTTCTCAGACGTTTGAAGTATTACAAGACAATGTAATTGTAGTTTTTGTTCTTATAGTATATAGAAAGCAGTTCAAAATTTCTATTACTAACCCTATTCGGCATTCACCTTAAGTATATCGTTTGACTTTTGATACTATATATTACTCCCTCCGTTCCTTTTTGTTTTTCCACCTTACTAAAACGGGCAGTTCCATAAGTTTTTCCACTTTAGAATACTTTCCATTTTTGGAAAGTTTTCATCCCACTTTTACCCCTTAAAACCCACTTTTCTTACTTCACACTACTATTTAATTATTTTTATTCTCATACTTCCAATACAATCATTACATTACACTATTATTTAATTATTTTTTTCTCTCATACTTCCAATACAATCATTACTTCTCACTACTATATAATTAAAATAATACCCACTACTAACAAGGATTCCATTTTTCTTAATCTTGGTGAAAAACCCAAATAGGAACATTAAAAAGGAACAGAGGGAGTAATAAATTATATTTTATTCTTAATTTATAACTTACTTCTTTAATATAGTCCTGTTAAATTTTGTTTTTTTCTTTAATTTGTCTTAACTTTTGTATAAATTTTAGGAAAAATTCAAAAAAACTACCTTATCTATACCCATTTTTGTAAAAAACTACCTTTTATAAAAATTCTTGCAAAGAACTACCTTATATAATACTTTATTTTGCAAAAGACTACCTAGTGCTTAAATCTGTTAGTTGACTGGTAAAATTAACTGTTGACTATCACGTGACAATCACATGACATATTAAAAACCCACCTTCCTTCCTTCTTTAATGTCGAGTATCAGGACCAAGAACCCCAATTCACTCCTTCCTTCTACAAATGAAACCCTAAAATCAATCTCACCCCATTTCATCAATTCTTCATAATTAATTCAAATTATATCTACTTCAATTGTTCACTAATGTTTTCGCCATCTTCAACAGTAACATTGAAGCCCGAGAAATGTGGGTGTGGAGCTCCATTTGCAAGGAGAGTTTCAATTTCTCACTATTGTTTTTTGTTGGTTGTTGTAATCAAGTGTAGTCAATGAAGTATATGAATTAATTGAGAATTTGTAGTAGTTAATTAGGTATTGTAACATGTTTATGATTAATGAAATGGATATTTTGTATTTTGGGTATTGGGAATTTGTTTACTGTATGGTTTAAGTATTTTTTGCTATTTGGTTTTGTGCATATGCTGGTTTTGGATTATTACTGATTAATTGATGCTGATGCTTGAATCTTGCTGGTTTGAATATGATTACACAGCATGTTGGTCATTTGGGTTTTTGCTTGGTTACATGGCAAAAATAGTGAATTTGTTTGGTTTTGTGCATACCTTATATAAGCATGCTACTGATTACACAGCATGTTACTTGAATATGCTTGTTGCTTGAATCATTTTACATGGCAAAAATAGTGAATTTGTTTGGTTTTGAATATGTATCATGAATCAGCAGCATTTGATGCATTATACAGCATTTTAATGGATGTCAGTGTTTTAGTTGAAGAGGACAGTGAAGAGGCAGGAACTCAGGAAGTAGCTTGACTCT
Organism: Amaranthus palmeri; assembly: GCA_019776075.1. Lineage (NCBI taxonomy): Eukaryota > Viridiplantae > Streptophyta > Magnoliopsida > Caryophyllales > Amaranthaceae > Amaranthus > Amaranthus palmeri. The sequence goes on from JAAKBH010000283.1 coordinate 874,965, forward strand.
CAAAAGTTACGACATTAAAGAGGAAGGAGAAGATTCATTTTTAATGGGTCACGTGCCTCTCACGTGATGGTCAACGATTACTCTTAACAGTCAACTAACAGATTTAAGCACTAGGTAGTCTTTTGCAAAATAAAGTATTACATAAGGTAGTTATTTGCAAGAATTTTTATAAAAGGTAGTTTTTTACAAAAATGGGTGTAGAAAAGGTAGTTTTTTAAAATTTTTCCTAAATTTTAAATTAAAATGTGCCAAGTCAAATACTCTTATATTTTTTTTGAGTTTGCACTACACTCTCTCTCTCATTAATTTTGTTGTAAGGTGAAAATTTTAAAAAAATGAATAAAGTACTTCCCACCATTCCGTTAAATAAGTTGCCATTTATTATTTTTGAGTTTTTCCTTTGTTGTTTTTATAATGAATTTTTATTTATATTATAAATTTTGGACATAAAATTAATATTTTTTCTTCTTATTTTAATATTTTAATAATACTTATGATCCCCACACCCCACATATTTTTAACTAATTTTATTTAGTTATTTTATACTACCTCCTATTCAGCCTAAATGAGACATCTTTTTTTAACACTATTCACTTATCACTCTTAATTTGTATTTTACTCTTAATCTATAAGTTAAAATATAGTCATATGGGATCTTGTTTGATTCGTCTCAATACAAGGATTATTAATATCAAATTTTTATAATTTTTAATTAAGAGGTAATTTGAGATATTAAGGGTTAAAATATTGTCTCGGCAAGTGTGAAAAACTAAATGTGACATTTAGGTTGAATAGGATGGAGTATTACTTATGGTACCTTATGTTTACTACTAACTTTATAAATAAACATTTTTATTAGTTGTGAATTGTGCATTTGTGCTCTCCATATTTTTTTTATTAACTTTCTTTAAATATTTTTTATGATGTTTATGTCTCTACTTTTCCTCAATCAAATTTAATATTCAATAAATATTACATCCATTATTTAAAAAATTTTATTTTTCTTAATGTTCGTTAATATTCTATGTAGAAATTTCATTAAGAAACGAGGGAGTATTATTTAAGAGAAAGTAAAAAAAATATATGAATAAAATACAATATAAGTTAAATGTGCAGATAACAATAAAAAAACTAAATATTGTTTATGACTCATGATCAAAAGTAAAATAAATGAGAAAAATTGTTAAAACACTAAAAAAAAAAGAAAAAACTTTCATAAAAGAAAGAGAGTATGACTTGAGTATGGACAAAAAATAATCTCTTTCAGAAAGCATTTCTAAATGGGCCAACCCATTACATATTTATTGATATATTGTAACTAGACAATAAAAATAATATAAGTAGATGCTTAAGAAATTGTAAGTAAGCATTGAAAATATAATAAGTAGATATTAAGAATAATGTAAATAGACATTACAAATACGATAGATAGTCATTAAGTTTTAATGAATTGGACCTAAAAAACGTCTTTCAAAAAACAGTCTCTTAAGGAACTAGCTGAACTTTTTAATAAATATTAATTCCAAAATGACAAAGCAAGTGATGAAGCATAGATGGCGCCGGTCAATATATTGTTGATATTGAAACGTTACCCCGCCACCCCAAAACTCAAAACCCGCCCTATAACAAATTTCACACTTCCACCTGCGCCGCCGCACATCTACTAATCATAATTCACACTTTTCAATACCTCCAAATTTTCCAAATCCCGTTCAAAAAAAAAAAAAAAATATCACTTCTTAAGTTATGTGATTTCGTAATAATTACTTAAAACTTTATAATCAATCACCGTAATTTGTAAATTATCAGACAAAAAAATAACAAAATATACAATCAAAAAAATAAATTAAAAACAAATGGGACATTTAGGCTGAATAGAAGGTAGTATAAATTATTACTGAGTTATATTGATTAAAACTGATTTATTATTGATTATAATTGATTTTTATTAAACAAAAACTGATTTTTACTTGGACTACTTATATTTTTAAGGTGAACTAATTATGGTCTTACTCTTATTTTAGTTTTGTTATTATTTAAGGATAATGATAGTATTTTGCTATCAAACAAACATTTTTTTTAATATTTACGCAAAGCTAAAATGATACGACGAAAAAATAGTAGAAATATATTTTTTCAAATGAAATTTTGGTTTGATTCTTCCTAACCCCTCCCCTAGTCTAGTAGTTTACCATATACTTCCTCCGTTCCATTATACTTCCTCCGTTCATTTATATGTTGAATTATACACATCTAAAAATTATAAAAGTTTATTTTATGAAGTTTACGATTAGACGATTCAAACAAGATCCCACTTAATTATAGTTTTACTTATATATTAGCAGCTATATACTCCCTCCGTTTTCATTTGTTCTTCTCATTTGGAATCTGGGAAGAAACCAATATAAACTATAATTACAAAGTATATATATACTATGAGAGTTGAGTAAAATAATATAAAAAATAAAGGTTCTATTGATTAAAGTGTAAGTGTAATAATATTATTAAATTTCATTGGGTGTATGTAAAGTAAATGCATTGGGAATTAACATGTAAATTAATTTTTACAGATTAGAGTGTAAGTGTAATAATTTCCTTGAATTCTATTGGTTACTAAAATAGAAAGATTCTAAATGAGAAGAACTTTTAAAAATTTTCAAATGGGGAAAGTGAGAAGAACATATGAAAACAGAGGGAGTATAAAATAAATTTAAACGATAAATAATGTCCAAAATCAAAATGTAACAAGCATTTCAGAACGGAGTTAAATAAAAAAATAACTATAGGCTATAGCCTTAGGACTTAAATACAAACATTTTCAAAAAAAAAAAAAAAAAAAAAAATACAAACATTGCCAAAAAAAATGACATCTCAAAATTTAGAAATTGATTTCCCTCCTTTCTCCCTTTTTGTCAATCTCATTAAATAAATAATAAAATTTCAGGTGCTTTTGAAACTTGTGAAATAAACCATGAACCCTTAAATTTTCCCTCCAAACTCAAAATAACAAACCAAAACTTTAAAATTTTCATTTGAATGAAAAATAATGCCAAAATCTCAAACTAATAAACCTTTCTTTTCCTTTCTTATACATGTATATATATAAATCTTTCCTTCAATACTTTCTTCACAACCCATTTTTCTCCAATTTCCGCCATTGTTAAACACCTTGCATTGCATCTCTCTCTTTCTTTCTTTCTTTTTTTCTTTCTCTAACGATTTGAATGGAGTTTTCAAAGCAAGATAATAAAGAGAATATCGCACCTTTCAGTTCTTCAAAGCAATTTACAAATCCAGCTCTTCAATTTCACAGTAAGAGTTTTAAATGTCGTAAAATCTCTTCTAGAAAACCACTTCAAGATATTACGCATCTCTTTGATTCATCATTACTTCTAGAAGTTTCCAGATCTGAAGCTCTGATTACGTATTCTTCGGTTTCGGAATTGAATCTTAGGAGGAGGAAATCAGCCATTGATGTTCATTCCAAGAATAAAGCTATCTCCAAGTCTATTAGGATGAATTTTAGATGATTTTTTTTTTTTGATTTGTCTAATTTTTTATATCTATTTACAAAATACAAATTATGATAATATGGTTTGTTACTGTTATGTTGATTGAAAATTTATTACGGAAATTAAATATCAAAAATAGTTGAATCCAGCCAATATAAATTGAATTGTCAATATGGATTGTATGAAATTTGATGAACAAGAAATTAATAAAGATTGAATTTCTTGGTTTAGTTTTTACTAATCAAAAGTTATTATCATCCCAAAATCTTAAATCAGGCAATTTTAAGACGAGTTATAAGAAATGACACTCTATATTGGATCGAATCATTTATTTTTGAGCACCATAATAAAATATAAGAGTCTCTAAAAACTTGAAAGCATAATAATGTTAGACTATAGTAATCAGTCTAATTTAATATTACACATAAATCAAGATTAGGAGAGGAGAAGGGTGGGTCGGTATATCATGACTGCCCGTGCTTCTCCAAGCAAGTAATAATTATTTTACCCGCTGGTAACAAGACAAATAATATATATTTAATTTACAATTTTTTTATTAATGAGAAGTCGACAACACAACATAAAGCTTGACATTTATGTAACGTGTGAGGTAATATAAATATTGAAAGTCAAAAGGGATATAACTGATAATTAAGACACACATATCATAATTGTTACTTAAAAGGCAACCCTATAGGCCATTTTATGTGTAATAGACTTTGAAGTAATATTGGAAGAAAAGAGCCAAATAGCAAATACAAACTCCCACCACTAATCATCATTAGCAACCTAGCTTAACCCCTTAGTAAGACAATTTTTTGCAAAACTAATTATGTCCCATTCTTGATCTTGAATGGTATAATTTGGCGCTAGATTAGCTTCTTATCAATTTGGCACCACTATTTTTGTAATGTATGCTCCTTATTTGTTGCATAAATTAGTGTCTTGCTTATACCCACTTATGTGAAATTTGTAATGATAAATAGCTTGTATTATTATTTGGAAAAATTTTCTTCAATAATCACAGAAAGCTTATTATCGATTTTCATGACAGCCTGTTAGTATTTCACTGTTTTGAGCATAACTCTTCCATACGAATTCATTTTGGGGCAATTCAAGTGCCCACACAATCGCGACTTAAAGCTTTACAAATCTTATGCGGACACCAAAAGCTAAAAAAGAACAGAACACCAAAAGTTGTAAAACATTAGGAACCTTTTCTGATCAGAAATTTTAGAATCCATAAATCTATTATCCATTATTTAAAGAACCAGTTACAACGGGTAAATGCCTCTCCCTTTGCATAACTTTTGTCGTGAATGAACTTTTGTTGTAAAGAACCAGTTACAACGGGTAAATGACTCTTCCTTTTCATTTATTCAAACATTTTTTCTTTTTCTAAATAAAAAAATAACTTTCATTAAAGTCTCCATCTATCTCTTCCTCTTCATTTTGGACGCAATAAAAAATTCTCACTAACCCGAGAACTTGGTTTCTTTGCATTTGCAACTTTACTTCGAAACTATGCTCACTTAACGATGCTACTTGGGGAGCTAATTAATTGGTTTTGGTCTTTTGAAAACTAAATGGTAATCCTTTAGATATGAAATTCAAAGATTTGTACTTGGCTATTTTGCATTTGCTCATCCTTCAACAAGATTGCAAAGAACAAATTTCAAATGTCCCTATTAAACATAACCAACCCATCAAAACATAACAACACTTTTAGTTAGACTTTTTAATTAACTTGTACTTGTTTGATTGGTCAAAAAGCAAAAGAAAAAGTTTGATGAAGGACTTACTACAAAGCTGACTTTTAATTGAATATAAAAAACCAACATAATTAACTTTTTTCAGTGACTATTTATGTTGCTATCATATTTTTATGACTTATCCAGCTAACTTAAACTGTAAACATCTTTAATCAATCAAATAAGTAAATTATCAACTCGAACAACAATTTATTACCAAACCAAACATCTCAAACATTTTTCACAAATTTTTATGTGAGACCATCTCTATTGAGCTGATCTATTTAAATTTAGTATGTTAAGTAATCACTCACCATTTTAAAATAATCAATTATAAAAATAAACTAATTATATAAATCAATCTCATGATAAGACAATTTCATAAATACTGTTGAGAAAAATCTTCCTTTATAACAATTCAACTCCAATACCTTATTCTTCCTAAAATCGAGAAAAATGTCAAAAGCATCCCCCACAATTCCAAACTACGGCACAATTCCCACCACCACCGCCGCTGCCAACTCCTCCTCCTCCGTCGATACTTTCATCACACGCGCCACCCACCAAACTCGAACCCTAATATCCCACCGCCGGCCATGGCGAGAATTCCTCTCTCTCTCCTCACTTTCTCTTCCCACCTCCTACTCCGAATCAATGGCTCGTATCCGCCGTAACATCAATTACTTCCGCTTCAATTACTCCCTCATCATCCTCACAATCCTTTTTCTCAGCCTTTTATGGCACCCTATTTCCATGATCGTTTTCTTAGCTATATTTGTCCTTTGGATTTTCCTATACCTCTCACGGGATGATCCAGTTGTAGTTTTCGGCCGTTCAATTGATGATCGAATAGTTCTTCTTGGGCTTTCTATAATCACAATTTTATCCTTGGTTTTCACTAAAGTAGGGTTGAACGTATTGATTTCGCTTATCATTGGTGTTGTGATTGTGGGTTTACATGCTGCTTTTAGAAGTGTTGATGATTTGTTCTTGGATGAAGATGATGTTGTTGATGGTGGGTTAATCTCGGTTTCTGAAGGTCAACCTTTGAGACCTACCTATGCCATAGTTTGATTTTCATGGCTGCTCAAGTCAAGAAAAGGGGTGGGAATGATTTGCACAAAAGTAAGTAACACGAGGAATTTTGTTTTTCTGTGTTTTTTGTTAATTGTAGTTGCAGTATGATTGTTGAATTTAGGTAGATTTTTCAATTTGTTGTAACACTGGATTTTTATAAAGCCAAAAAATAAGTTTGATTTCTTTCTTTTGTATTGTTTGCTTAATTTTGTTATGCATTTGAGCTTTAATTGTTGTAATTAGAAATTTTGTTGCTGTGCTCGATTTAGGATCGGCCCTAGATATTTTAGGACCCTGGACGAAATAGTACATATGACCCTTTTCCTTTGTAATTTGTAACTTATATGGACTCTTATACAATCAATAATTTTACTTTATTGACATGGGCCCTGGGCGACGTCAAGCTTGCCCAGCCTTAGGGTTGCCCAGCCTTAGGGCCGGCCCTGGCTCGATTTAGAGATAGCTTGTTGGTTTGTCAAGGGGAATATGGCGTTTTTGAAGGGTTCAGGCTGTCAGCAATGTCTTATTGGCTGTTTTCTTTTGTAGTTGGCATTGCATTTGTGTTCAGTTTGGGGCATTTCACCACCTTATTGAGGAGTAGACGGGTTCGGCGTAGCAATTTAGGTGGCTGTTAAACCTTGTTTGGATAGAGAGAAATGGAGGTATTTGGAATTTTGGATAGAGAGAAATGGAGCGAAAAGAAAGGGGAGAGATTTGGAATGATAATCATCCCCGGATTGGATAACTAAAAGAGAGTGATTTGGAGGGAAAACATAGATAAATTTTGTTAAGAATATATCTCTAAAGTGGAAAGATTCTGAAGGAAAACAATTATTTTCTATCCTTTTCCCTTCCCTTTGATTTTAAACAAACAAGGTGCGCTCTTCTTCCTTACCCCTATTCTTCTTTTTCCGTCCCTTCTTTTCTTTTCTCCACTAATTTGCTATCCAAGCGTGTTAGTGTGAACAATTACCATAATACTCTACCTAGCGAATTAGACTCTTAATATGTAAGAGCTATAATAGCAGCTAACAACTACTCTAACAACTACCTTGTGCCGAACAAACCCACTATGTTACCGTACAGGGGTGTAGCTTGATTTTTGTGCTATGTCTCAATTGATATAGGAAGAGATTGAGTAGTGAGCTTAATTGAAGGAAATAGTAATTCACAAAGCTTAAAATAGTATGGATGGGTTGATAGGATGTTATTAGTACTTTTGGTGCTTTATATATGCATAAGGTGCTTTAAGTCAAGCTGGAGTAGGTTGATGATCAGAAATATTGCTACTCCCCAATCCTCATGCTAGGTTCATCATGGCTTATGGTTCTGCAGAGACTCTATTTTGGACAAGATTCAATTGTGGAAGTTGAATGTGGATGATACTTGTAAACTCCGTAGTTCGGTGCCTGAAACTCCTCGGCACGCTAATTTCCTCCATGAGATCAATGAATTGGCTAAAATCAATAGCAAGAAGACTTCGAGAACTAAGGTGATTGTCGCAATCTGGATGGAGACTATTTATGCGATTTGTCTTCAGAGAAATTATCTGGTGTTAATAAGACTAAATGTGTACTGATGTAATTGCTAAAAACATTCATTTAGGGTTTCTGGGAGATGTAATAAGAGATAAGCTTGTAATGGTCTAGATTTTAGAGGGTGTCTTGAGGTTGTTGTGGCCTCTTTTTGTAGTTTAGTCCTTTTGGCTTTGGCAGCTTGGTGATCATTCGTGATTTCAAAAGAGCTTGAAATTAGAGCTAACATTTCGATGAAAAACGTACTATGTTCGTTCTTAGTCTCGTGTCCGGTGACTCTTGCTGTATTTGAGATTGCTAGCTCTACTCGTAATGGAGAACAAATGGCTGATGACATGGTATAGACTATTGATTACCAGTTTTTGGTTGGCAGATATGATTGAATGACTGAGTTGCCTCTTGCCTGTGCATAAGCTTTGAAGAACAAGATGACATATTAATGAGGGTGAAGGAGTTGAAATTATGAGTTTTTGATTAGAGGAATTAGGAAACAAGACAAAGTGCCTGAAAACAAACAAATAGAGTTTAAGAGAACACAACTCAGGTCCTACTTGTTGGGTTATATACATCAAGTGTTTTGATCGTTCCATCATTATTGAGGTGTTGCATGATTTACCCAACACCCTTTTAAATAAGAACTTTTTTTGGATTACAGGTTAGATTGAGATAGGACTATTGAGAATCAGACTCAGGTTCCTCCGAAGGAAAGTCATACAAACATTAACCGAGTCAAAATCTGATTATCTTTTTTTAATATGACACCTTAGGCAAATTTGACTTCTCAATGTCGTTTCTTTTTAAGTTTTAATTATATCCTCCGTGTCTTTAATAACTACAGTTCTCTAAACAAATCTCGCACAAAAACAAACGGCTTATGTGCGTATATAGACCTTCAAGCTTTTCTAATCCCTCTAGATTTTTAATACTGAATCATACTCACAATTATTCAGAACAGCAAATAAATTCTCAATATAAAACGCGATTCGCAAACTAATGAATTCAGAAAAGTCAAATGTACTACTTCCAGTAAGCAAATTTGTGCTTCAAAATTAACTAATTAAGGGACGAAAGCAACAGAATTCAATAATCATATAATTGTACAACAATTCAGGGTGAAATCTCTTATAGTTGCTTGTTAAAGTCTGCAAACTTATAATCCAATAAAGGAGAAAAAAAGTTGACAAAAGCTTATTCTTCAATCTTCCTCTAGGTTGATGGAGTCCCCAAACTTGCCATACAAGATTTTCTTCAATTCAGCCATTTGTGAAACTATGGACTTCTTTTCTTCTTCCAGTTTCTCTAAATTTTTGACAGTCGCTTCTTTCATCTCCTCTAGACGAGTTTCCACTTCATCCCTTGGCACATGAGCAAATACCTCACCTATTTGAAACCGCACTATCTCCTCATCGGACAAGATCAACTCGTTACTTGCATCCTCTAAATTATCACACTTTTCCTGAGAAGAGGAAGATGAATCGGCAATTTACAATAAGGTTAGAAACTTGACATGTACAAAAATGAACGGGAAGATAAATTTGCGAAAATTGGTAAAAGGCAGAAGTTCACATTCAAGTTGGAAACGAAAACAGAGATATTATGCGTAATGAACTGTTAAGAAATGGATACAGTTCACCATGAGGACTGAATTTGTGCTAGCTATTTAAGCCATGAGTAACACAGATTAATGGCTCCTTACATTCGTATGCTTGGCTATGATCCGGTAATCTTGAATATAAGGAATGATCTTTTAAATCATCCTCTGAAGCAGAGTATAGATAAATCGTGTTTGCTGCCATTGAAGTCACTTCAGTGGTCAATATTACAAGAATAAAGTGTTATATAAGGCCACAAAATAATCATCCTCCATTGTGATAATCAGTCCTCTATTAATGTCACTAGGAGCCCAATTTTCTATGAACAAACAAAAAACATACAGCTTGATTGTCCTTTCACAAGCAAAAAGGTCCATGAAGGACTCATTAATCTTCCTTATGTCCCAATCTCTCACATTTGGCAAATGTGTTTACTTAAGTTCTTTCTTATCCCATCAAAAAGAACTCCTTTCTGATCTAGGAATGGACCAAATTCTACAAATTTCCAGCTTGAGGGTGGGGCATTAGAGATTTAGAAGACACAACTATGTTGATGGCACATAAAAATGGGCAAAGCTACACCCAATAAATAGTTACATGTTACCTTCTAGCTCAACAACAGCAAGAACTCAACAATTGCTTTTATTATTACTTCATATAATTAGTAAAAGCAGTTAATAGGTTGTATGTAAGCTATTTTTCTCTCTTTTTATAAGAACAGTCTGTCAAAACAAGCTAGAATATTAATCTTTCTCTAGTTTCCAAGTTGAAATATATGTTAGAAGTTCACCTTCATCGGTTAATAGTGCTTATATTTGTAATGAATTTGCATATTATGTCAACAAATGAGCATGTCACACTTCTAGAAACATAATTTCAATTAGTTGAACACCCCCAAAGCAAGAACATCTCATCCACATCAGGCAATGAAAACTAACTTCTTGCAACTAAAACAACGGTATCCCGTCAATAGATTCTGGGAACATCTCATCCACACCAGGCAATGAAAAATTACATTCCTCGAGTTGTATGATGAATATCCCATCGAAAAAATCCTTGATGTTAAACAAGTGGCTGACCTTCATCTAAAATTTTTTTAACAAAAAAGAATGAGTTTTCCTATCTTATCATATGCTTATATCAAGATTTATGATTCTCAATTCCCAGATGGGTCTAGCTTATTTGCCATCAACAACACGAGGTCAAACTAATAGAGGAAAATAAATGACTACACCAAAGTAGATGATCCTACGATTCATTCCATTGGAGTCATCTTAATCTGCTTTCAAAATTCAACGTGAATAATTATAAACTGTAAAAGAACGTATATAATCAGTTCAACTCACTTGTTTTAAGTTGCTTTCATTTCAATTCATTTCTAATAAGTTTTGTCAAGCACTTTCGCTCTCATATTTTCACTAAATAAGTTCACACATGTTTAGTTAAGTCTAGTCAAAGTATCTTGAATTCAGTTTTATTGTGTTCTAATCAATTCTAAAAAGCCAATACTTTAAAAAGACCTAAGGAACTAAGGAGGTGCTTGTTTAGAAAGACTTGTGGTAAGGGAATAGATTTTTATAGAAAGTTAGTTTCAAGTCCTTGTTTGTTTAAAAGGAAGGGAATAGAGAAGGAACTCTTATTTAATCAAGGTCCCAAGAAAATTGTCCATTTGAGGTTCAGAATTTAGACCCAAAGTCTCAACTAAAATTCTATCATAACAAATAAGGGATTCAAACTTTATTTAGCCCTAAAATGTCATCTCAAGTTTCAATTAAAAGTCTTCTCATTCTCATCTTCCAAACACTCTTTAATAAGTCCGGGAGAACATGTAATAAACGAAACATCCAAACCTGCTAATCATCCCAACGTCTACACTTTATAGTGATTATTACTTTGAGTATTTAAGAAAAACCTTACAAACCATACAACAATCTTCTTTACTAAGCCGACATTCAGATTACAATGACAGGTAAACCTAGAAAACCTCAACAATAATCTCATGAAAATTAAACAAACATAAGACTGAACAGTATCAATAGAATCAAATATCAACACTCCAAACACGAACACCCAAAATCGATATCGAAACAATTACATAGAGAAAGAAAAACATACTTTAGTGAATTTAATCTCATCTTCAAGCTCGTGAAATCGATTATTGAATTTACTAAACTTGTTGATATTTTGCTGATCTTCCCAAGTGACTTGAGTCTCAGATCCTGAACCCTACATTAGAATTCATAGACATGATAATCATTAATTGATGATTTAATCGCACACAGAATACGAGAGAAAATAGAAACTTTTCGAATAAATTTGGTGAGAAATTTAACCTGTTGCATTGTTTTGGAAGATTGGAGGACGATAGATTTACTCAGAAAAACGGAGGTGCTGATTGAATTTGAATAAGCCGATTTTCTTTGTCACCGTCTTTTTGGTTTATTTCACCGGTTTTCAAAAGTTTATAAAACTATTTTTTTCGGCTAGTCTGGACCGTCTTCCACATTTTTTAGGCTTAATCCATTCAAGTTTAATATCTACTTTTACTTTTTTTTTTCAAACTTTATAAAACTATTTTTAATTTTCACAAATTTTTTACTTGAGACCAATTTATAAATTAAAAAAAAAAACCAAAATAGTGATTTTTGTAAATTAAAAGGGAATATGGGCTTCTATTGAGAGACGTCTATACTTACTGTCCCTCAAGGGAAGAGTTTATTTTTTAGTGATTGTACTTCATATGTGATATGCTAAGTAAATAGTTTTAATAATTTGATGCACACTCAAAAATAAGAGAAAGTCTTAGTAAACAACGTTTTTTTTTAAGTGATTTGAATTTACGAAAGTATGCGATTAGATGATTCAAATAAGATTTCACTTACTGTTTTTTTTTTTGACATACACTTACTATATTTTTACTTACACATTAATCACAATATATAAAATAAGCCTAAACGATAAATAGTACCTTAATCGAAATATAGCAAGTAGTTAGGGAGTACATAACGAAATATTATAAGAAGTAAATATTAATAATCTTTGCATTGAGATGAATCAAACTAGATCTCACTTGACTATATTTCAATTTATATATATATATATATATATTAAGAATAAAATACAAATTAAAATTAATGAGGGAATAGTGTTTATTAAGACATTTTCTAGGTTGTTTTTGACAAAAAAAAAAAAAAAATTCTAGGTAGTTTTTGACAAAAGTAAATTTTTTCAAATAATTTTTTTTTTCAATAAACCGACCTTTACAACCCATTTACTTGCAGTGACATATATCAAAACCTTTTACATTTTATAACATGTTATTTTATTAACAAAAAAATATTAAAAAGAATCAACCTCTCCCCTGTCCTGTACAAAACCTTTTACATTTTATAACATGTTATTTTGTTAACAAGAAAAGAAAAATTAAAATCTTAAAAAAAAAGAAGAAAAATTAAAAGGATCAACCCCTCCCCTGTCCTCTACCGCTTGAACCAACCCTACCCTATCCCTTCCTCTACCATATCACTTTTGCACATAATGACAGTGAAATCTGATTCTTATTTTAAGGTCGTCTCATATATAAAATAGCATCTGAAATAAGAATTTGTGAAAACTGTTCTTATGATTGAAGGATTGGATCCTACCACAAGATCACAACCATAATTTTTTTCGTCTTTTTGTTAGATTTTTTTTTCGTTACATAAAAAAATAACAAAATGATATGACCTTTCATAAATAAAAAGGATGAAATTGGGTGAATTTACACGGTTTTCATCGTTTTATCAATTTTGTAAGATTTTGAGTTTGATATTTTTAAAGTATATAAGATATTCTGGGACCTTAACCATCGTCTTAAACTTTTGGTGGTGAATTAATTTAGACGATTTTCATCGTTTTATCAATTTTGTAAGATTTTGAGTTTGATATTGTTAGAGTATATAAGATATTCTGGGACCTTAACCATCGTCTTAAACTTTTGGTTGAGTTGATTCTTTAACATGGTATCAGAAGCCAACGTGACAAGAGGTCACAGGTTCGAATCTCAACCACCCCTCATTTAAGTGGAATATTTAGCACCAGGTATGAGGAGAGTCTGTGTTGCATCGCTTTCGTATATTCTGGGACCTTAACCATCATCTTAAGCTTTTGGTTCAGTTGGTTCCTTAACATATACAGAGGTGTTAACTTGGATTATCAAGTCAATTTTAGATTATGTATCACAAATCAATTAATATCAAATCTTATTATAACATTAATTTTTACATAATTCAAAATTCATTTTAAAGACATATCAATTTCAATTCAATTACAAAGTCAGATAAATATTAAATCGTGGACCTGATTGATGAGTGCACTCACTCACTTAATGCTTAGGTCTATATATTTGGACAATAGTAGGTAGTATTTAATAAGTAAATTCTTCCAACACAAAAAATCAAGAGGTATAGAGAGTGACTTAAGAAACATGAAAAACAATGAAGGATATGAACCATTATTTGAAACAAAGCAAGCTAAAGGAAGGTTGATTAACAAATTATTTTCAGGGTCAATTTTAATATCAATAATTATTGTATGGGTTTATAGAATTATTCATATTCCCTCCAAAGATGAAGAAGGAAGATGGGTTTGGGTCGGGTTATTTGGGGCTGAAATTTGGTTCACTTTCTATTGGATACTTACTCAAGTTATTCGTTGGAATCTTGTTTTTCGTACTACCTTTAAAGATCGACTTTCTCTTAGGTAACTTATAACTACTTTTTATATTGCTTTTATTTGCATTTTTCTCGAGCCGATGAACTTTTTTTGGTCGCGCTCTCCTTTATAGTATGAGTTGTTGTCGTTTTTTCCTCCCCGAATTCTGTCTATAGTTTTCTTTTCTATGAGCGGGATACACTGGGAAGGATGATGATGTTGTTTTCATAATTGAATTGAAATTTTCATATCAAAAACAAAAAAAATTTGTTAATCAAGTAACACTTGTTGATGGCAATACATTATTGAAAAGTTATTAGTACAATCTTTAATTATCGATGTGGGATAAACCAAATTCAATAAATATTTGCTCTTTGGCTTTGTTTGGCAGATACTATCGTTGTTAGTTGAAATTGTTACCTGAAATTATTAGCTGAAAAAATATTGGTTAATAAGTCAGTTGTTTAAGCTAGTTATTTGATATAAATATTTGCTAGTGATTGGCCGTTAATGAGAGAAAAAGTAGACGAAAAGCAAAAGTCAATGAAAAAAGTTATTTGAAATTTTTTTCGTTTTAGCTTAAAAATTAGATTTTAGCTTGCTCTAGTCATTAAACGAATATGTTTTTTTTTTTTTTACTATTTGATCAATTAAAAAGCTAGAGATATTCATTTGGTCATTCAGTTAATTTCGAATCGATTTAAAATCGGGTCTTTTGTCTATATTAATTTACTCATAATTTTAAATTTATTTTAAAGTCAGATGAAGTTGAATTTTGAATATATTTAACAAAACTAAAATTTCTATGTTTGGAAATATTTTGATAAGCTATGATATTACTTTAAATCATCATTTAATTTTTGATTTAATGACAACAGTTCAAAGGTCCACCCATTTATTTCAAAAAAAAGGTATGGACCCATTAGATTTAGAATTGTCAATTGAGTTCCAATTTCCAAATCCGCAATAGACGACAGCTTATTTTCAATTGTGCAATTATTTATCAGGAAAATTTACCTAGAATAATCCAATTTATTCATAATTTTCCTATAATAATTTCATCTATTGATTAATCATGAATAATCTCAGCTTTGAAGGGTATTTTCCTAGAGTAAAACCCGGTGACCTGATGACTTGCTATAGCAAGTTTATTTTTTTAAAAAAAAAGATAAATTAAAAATAAATGTCGAAAAAAAAAAATTCAAAAAATGTTCAAAAAAATTTATGATTTTTTTACTATTTAGAATTTTTTATGTAAAATTTCTAATTTTTTTTTTCTAATTTTAAATTAATTTTCAGTTTATTTTTTTGGAAATTACCTACTATAGTAGGTCAACGAGTTACCCAAGTTTACTCTAGAGTCTAGACAAATACCCCTTAAAGTTGGAATTATTCATGGTTAATCAATAGATGGGATTATTGTAGGAAAATGACAAATAGTACACAATTGTTAGTTCTTGATTAATCAAGTGATTAACACAAAAATTGAAAATTATTTACAAGACATTTATTGTTCTTATTTATCACTTACTCTATTTTTATTATAATTGAAACTAAAAATCAAATGAACTTTTTTTTTTGAGTAGAAAAATCAAATGAACTTTGGTATGAGTTTATTTTTGATTTGATTTCTGATTATGTTATTTTGATAAATAATGGAGTAATGATCAAAAAATGCATTCTATTTGGGGTATAATTGACCATAATCTTCAGACTTAATTAGAAGGATTACGAGTAGGGATTGTCTGTTATCTTCCTCCACTCAGATTCTTTTTTAAGCGAAATACTTTCTCTGGTTTTTAATAGTTGCTACATTTCTGTTTTTCATGCTATCCAATACACGACTTTAATATTAATATTTCTAATTTCATATGATAAAAAATTCTAAAAAGTTAATATTAAGAAAATACACATTAAGACGAATCAAACAAGATCCCACATGACTATGTTTTACATTATACATAGAGAATTATATATCAAATAAGATCAATTGGTGAACATTAGTTGCTACAGTTGCTACAGGAACTGTAGCAACTAATAAAATACGAAGGAAGTACTAGAATGATGACTGTAACTATGACTGTGACCGGCCTGACTAATGAAGTTACATTATTTATTTTCTCATTCACTTTTCATAAAAGAAAATATTTAAATATAACCAATAAAATTAAATAATTCAAAACGAAATAAGTTACCAATGTTGTATACCGGTAAAGCCAATTCACACCCCCAAAATGAATATATAGAAGGACCATACTCTTATTGTTGGTCACTTTATTTCATACTATTAATATTTATGCGTATTAAAGTAGCACGTTTTTATTTTTTTTTTGTAGCACGTTTTTATCATTTGTACTAATGATAAATACTCCATATTTCCTTTTTTGTTTATACATAAATGAAATTTTAGAAATTAATATTTTAACAAGCTTTGTTAATACATAAATGAAATTTTAGAAATTAATATTTAAAAATAGACAGTATCTTATAATTCAAAGAAATAATATTATACAGAAATTGATGTATGCATGAGGTGATCTTACTGTGACACGTATTTTATAAATAAACTAAATAGCGCAATTAACACAAATTATAAAAATATAACAAATTTTTTATCTCACAAATAGACAGTATCTCACAATAGCAGTTCTACATTGTATCATGGAAAATCAAGAACTAATGAGTTTCCACATTAATGATTCTAATTTCCATCAATATATTTTTAATGACTTTTTCATAGCACATTTGACTCAAGAGTCAAGATCCAAGTGGCCTTTCCATTTCTTCATTTTTTTCCCTTTTGGTCAAGAAAATACTCGAATCAAATCACCAAACGTAGTAGATTACTAGATTGTAGATTGGTTAATTATTTCTACCAAAAATTTCTAATCAATAACCGTAAATTACCATAAAAAGACAAAAATAATAATATTAAAATAAATAAAATTTAAAAAAATAAATTAAAATAACAAAACACTCATCCTATCACATCCTACCACATAAGGGTAATTTATGAACCTCACAAATAACCGTTATTTACAAAAACCTTCTCTTATTTCTAGTGGGATAGATATTCTTTCCCAATTTCCCATCCATCAATAAGCGTATTTTTACTGAAATTATTCTTCTTTCTTATCCAATTAAGAAATTAATATATATATATATATATATCTTATGTATAATAAATAATAAATGATTCATTTTTTTTAATATATACCAAATAATAATGTTAATTAATTAAATTAATTAATTATAGAAACAACGAAATATTTGAAATAGATCTTTTAAATGAATTTCTACAATGTTACTACATATTTGTATCAAGAATTCTAATAAGCGCTCTTGTTTTCTGGTAACTCTAGATACAACAACATATAACTGTAATTCTGGTAATTAATTATAGGTACGAGAATGAACTACCGAAGGTGGATATATTTGTATGTACGGCGGATCCGGGGAGGGAGCCACCAATAATGGTGATCAACACGGTGTTATCAGTGATGGCTTACAATTACCCACCAAACAAGCTCACCATTTATTTATCTGATGATGCTTGCTCTATTTTAACCTTTTATTCTCTCTTTGAGGCTTCCAAATTCTCTAAATATTGGTTGCCTTATTGTACAAAATTTAATGTTGAGCCAAGGTCTCCTCTTGCCTATTTTGCCTCTATGGATACTTCTACTACTAACCATTCTACTGATTTTGTACAAATCAAGGTATACGCTTTCGTATGTTTTACACGTATCAAGGGAAATTTCACGTGGTAATCCTGAGGTTTTGGGTTTTTTACGTGGTAACCAAAATTTTTAAAAAAATCTATGCGGTAACTCTAAGGTTTACTTTATTAGCAAATATTAATTTCGAAGCTTTAAGGCTGCGATACGTCTGTCTATGTGAGTCACTATGTCAAATTTCATCAGTTTCAACCTTTTTCCCCAAAACATAAACCCTAACTCACCATTTCAAGTACTATATTTGAATTTGGGGGAAAATGTGATTTGGATGATAAGTCGTAAAGTTAGGGTTTATGTTTTGGTGGAAAATGTTGAAACCTATGGAATTTGAAAATGTGAGTCGCATAAATAGGCCTAGGCGTACAACATATCCTTAAAGCTTTGAAATTAACGTTTGCTAATGTTTTATGTGCAAAAAGGTCACGGTGGAACACTTTGATAAAAATCTGGGTTACCACATGGATTTTTTAAAAGATTTGGTTACCGCATGAAAAAGCCAACACCTCAAAGTTACCACGTGAAATTTTCCTATAATTAATGAGCTAAATTTAAAAACTGTTTTAATAAATGATTTCTTTTTGGCAATATGTGCTAGCTACTTTATTTTACACGTTCTTTTCTAATCCTCATTTTATGTATTTTTATCTATCTCTCACATATTCACATGAGCTACTTTGTTTTAGACGTAAGTTTCTATTTTTTTTCATTTTGTGTGTTTTTGTTTATTTATCAGTGTTTTATGTTATAATATATATCTTTGATAGAAAATTTATGAAGAAATGCAAAATCGAGTCGAAGAAGCAACGAAAATTGGTCGAATTCCCGATGTATATGATCAACACAAAGGATTTTCGCAGTGGGAAAGCTCATTTTCTTCTAAGATTGACCATGACACTATACTTCAGGTGTTTACTAATTATTCATTTATAATTTCATAACATGAAGTATTTCTAAAAGGTTAGATATGGTGCAGGTGCCAGACCAAAGTCAAATGGTTAGTTTTATTAATTATAATTGTTTTTATTGAAAAAACCTAAACTTTATCAATTATAACTATTCTTGTTTATTGTCTAATTGAATTGATATTTACTGAATACTCCCTTTTATTAAGAGAAAAGTAATTGTCCAAAATTAGAAATGATGATAAATCAGTGTGACGAAGAAATTACTTTAATTTCCATCTGACCTAAGATTGTGAGACTTTACTTGATCAAATCTTTTACTTTGCTATAATTTCCCTTTATAGAAATGTTTTCACCACTTTCGTTATTCTCATCCGCATAATTTACCACTCCTTTAATATCATCCAAACAACTCAATTTTCAAATCATTTCTTAATCTTTATGCAATATATAAGCGCATAGCTGAAATGTTTTTGTGTGTGTAGGTATTAATCGATAACAGAGATTCAAAGGCAAAAGATGTTGAGGGGTGCACTTTACCTACTCTTGTCTATTTAGCCCGAGAGAAGCGACCTAACCACTTCCACAACTTCAAAGCTGGAGCTATGAATGCATTGGTAATCCATCGGACGATCTTTATAATAGAGTATATAACATATATATCATATTGTTACATGTACTATGATACGTTATATAATGTATCACTTTATATCATAGCATAATAGAGTATTACATTATTAGGCCGTGACAATTCGTCACATAATCTCACCGTGGCCCACTCTTGTGGACACGGGAAACCCGTGGGCTCAGGCCCACAAACCCACGGGGAGCGTTGACTTGCATATACACTCGGTGAGGTTCATTGTTTCCCAAAACCATATGTCAATATTAGGAAGATTAATTCACCCACTATATATGCAAGTCAACAACCCACTATTTTATCGATGTAGGTTCTTGTCTCACATGTAAAGTATTTCCAACCATACATAACCCTTTTGACGATCATTATTTAAATATTATTATGTAATTAAATGCAGATTCGAGTATCTTCAAAAATTAGCAATGCACCAATAATTCTAAATGTGGATTGTGATATGTACTCAAACAATTCACAATCTATTCGTGATGCACTTTGTTTCTTCATGGACGAGAAGAAGAGCCAAGGCATAGCATTTGTACAATTTCCCCAAGTATTTGAAAATATTACGAAGAACGATATTTATGGTGCCTCTATTAGAGTCCTCCAACAAGTACGTATTTAAATTCTACGTACTTTTTATTTTATTGTGATAGTCTAACAATGTACTAGGAGAAATGTTGTGAATTGTGATTAAAAAGAACGGATGTTTGAATATTCGTGTAGTGATCGAGTTTAAGTCGTTACAACAAATTTGCTCGTTTTTGTACGTGAAGGTGGATTTGCCGGGTATGGATGCGTTAGGAGGTGCGTGTTATATTGGAACGGGGTGTTTTCACCAAAGAGAGATTTTGTGTGGAAAGAAGTATAGCAAAGACTATAAATTTGAGTGGAATATGCAAAATGGTATAAATGTGGAAGGTAAAGTGGATGAATTGGAAGATAAAGCTAAGGGTCTTGCTAGTTGTACTTATGAGATGAACTCTCAATGGGGAAAAGAGGTTTGTTTTTTGACTTTTTTCTTTCTTTCTCAAAATGGTAATCATAAAAAATTAAAGAAGTTAGGGTTTGTTTGTGTAATTGATCCATTTCACTAAAACTAAATTCAGATCATAAGTGTTAAATTGGATTGGACTTATTGCCAATGTTATTATTGGGTGTGCTTACTTTATAAGTCAAGGAGATATCATCCCAAAATCATATATATGTCAATGGAAGGAAGAGCTCCAATGAATTATAAGTGTACAAACAATCTTTAATTCATTGATGTGAGACTAATCATCCCAACACCTTCACATGTGAGAGTAGTCAATTAGGGTCCCAATCAAACGGAATCGTTAGCTCTGATGCCATGTTAAATTGAGCTAAACTTATTATATATATTAATATTAATGCCAGAATATATTAACTTATAATAAAGCATCGATATGGGACAAACCATCCCAACAATAAATTATGATCAATAAGGTCTAATAAATTTGATGCAAAATAGTGTTTAACAACTAGCAACTCAATCATAGAGTCGGGGACTTTTTCATCGCATTTTCCTTTATGGGTATGAGTTGCCGTCGTTCTTCCCTCTCCAGACCCTGATAATAGTTTTCTATGAGTACTGGGTATGATGATTGAAGAACTAGCAACTCAATCAATACTTCAATATTAATCTTTAATCAAGCCAACCAACAACTCTAGCCAACAATATATCATAATGACCGAGCATTGTGACTTTAAATTACAGATAGGTTTGAAGTATGGATGCGCCGTTGAAGATATACTAACAGGGTTGGGAATCCATTGTGAAGGATGGAAATCAGTGATGATGAATCCAGAAAGACGTGCTTTTTTAGGGGTGGCTCCTATCACATTGATCGATAGCTTAGTCCAACACAATAGATGGAGTGCTGGTTGGGTTGAGATCATGTTATACCATTCTTCTTTATTGTTTCAACTAGCAAAACAACGTTTTGGTCTTTTTTTGGGTTACTTGCACTATAATTTTTGGGCATTCAATTGTTTTGCTACCTTTTATTATTGCATCATCCCTTCACTTTACATGCTCAAAGACACTTCCTTATTTCCTAAGGTAATTTACTCTACTTCATCTACTTTATTTCACTTGTTCCTTCTTTTGTTGAGAAGTCGTGACCTTCTGTCACGTTGTGTTTTTATATTGCGTTAAGGAATCATCTCAGCCAAGTGTTAAAGCTGATGGTTGATCTTTAATATGTTGTATACTCTATTAATTAGTTCATTTCTATTCAGTTGGAAAGAATAGTGTCATGTTTAAACTGATGGCTGAAACACCTAAATATGTTATATACTCCATCACGCACTCTAGCTCACTCAAGACCCACCTCATATATTGTGAGTCTTGACCTATTGTCACGTTGGTTTTTGATGTCATGTCAAGCAACCAAACAAGGCTCATCAACGTTGTCAACTAACTGCATTCAAGTTTGTATAAAACTATATACCTATAGATGATAATAAGTTGGTAGGAGTTATGCTATGTGATAGCATTAACCCGAGATCCGCCCCTGAATCAAACCAACTAAAAAGTCAAACAAATGATTGAAACCTCATTTTGTTATATACTCTATCACTTATGTTGATTTCCTTATTGATTTGTTAGATATCAAGCACATGGTTTCTTCCATTTGGTTATATCATCATAGCCAAGAACTCCTACTGTCTAGGAGAATATCTACACTGTGGTGGCACTACTTTAGGGTGGTGGAATGAACAAAGAATGTGGTTATACAAGAGAACAACCTCTTACCTCTTGGCCATCATTGATACACTTCTAAAACTCTTGGGATTTGCTAGCATGAAATTTGTGATAACATCCAAAGTAGCAGATGAAAACGTGTCGAAAAGATACGAAAACGATATCATGGAATTCGGGGTTGATTCATCCATGTTTGTCATCTTGGAATTCATAGCTTTGTTGAATTTGTTTACCTTCTTGGTAATGGTTAAGAAGGTTGTGATGGGGATGAAGCATGAAAGAGAGATGCTCATTGATAAGTTGGCATTGCAAATTGTACTATGTGGTGTTTTGGTTCTAATCAATTTGCCTTTGTATGGGAGTGTTTTGAGGAATGATAAAGGGAAGATGCCCATCTTTGTAACCATTAAGGCATCCTTCATAGCTCTTTTTATTTGTACTATGTTTTTGATGTTTTAATAATGACAAATTACCAACAAACAGCGCCGTTGTATTGTGATTTAAAACATTTGAAAATATTTTTCGTTCCGTGTACTCTGAAAAGTCTTAAGTATAAGCTTAATGTTCTACACTTCTACATATGTAAACATAAAATGAAACAAATTTAATCAAAGCTAGAAATTAAACGTAAACTATCTTGCCCTTGTAAAAACTAAAAAGAACAATAATTTACTACTCCAATTTACTATATGAAAGATAAGATATTTCACAAATTCTTACTTGAGACCGTTTTTTGTAAAAACGGCTCTCAAAAGCTCAATCTAATTCTAAATATATATATTATTACAACTCTAAATATAGATTTGGGCTGAACTTTTAAGAGTCGTCTTGACAAAAGACGGTCTCTCAAGAGAGACCCTGAAGATATTTTCGCTAAATATAATTTCAATCAAATAAAAAGAATAGGAAATTAGTACATAACCAGAGTGTTCAAGGTATTTTCTCTACAATAAATGAAAAGAATAAGATTGCACCAGAAAAATGAAAAGATTGCTAAACTACCTATATAGTCTATATTCTATACCAATTTTAAAAAACTGTTATTTGACCTCATTTACAAACGAAGGTTGTAATTCGCAAATAACCAATGTGTAGCTCTATAATATATAAAAAAAATTTTAAATGCTAAATACTAAATACTAAATATGACACCATTTTCCTCTGCAAGATGCAGAAAAGCAGGTATGGACTAGTAATGCTCTAAACTCTATATTTAACTAAAGAAGACGATAAATTTAATGGAGACGGATCAAGGAGATTATTGCTGCAGCATTAAGCAGTGAAGGGTTCAACCTTCCGCGCATAGGAGAGGACCATCACGAAATCCTTAGCAGAGTCGCCTACAGATGTATGTACCTTCTGGGACGATGAATTTTGGAGCCATGTATCCAGTAGGCTGCTTAGTGTCAGGTGAGGCATCACGGGTTGTCCTTGGCACAGAATTTGAACCTACAAATAATACAATGTTGCACGTATAGATTAAACGGGTTAGCATAAATTCTAAGATGATCTATCATTTATAAGAAACTTGATCCTTCAAGCATCTTTTGCTCCTAAACAGAAAATTTCTTGTTAAGAACGCATCACAATTACAGCTTGGGAAAAATCAGATTTTAAAACTAACGCGCAGCTAAGAACTCTTGATGTGCCTTCCAAAAAGTGCGGAAACTTCAAACCTACGACTAAACTGTGTAAACTAAGATAGTCCTACGGCCTTGAAACTAAGCAGCCTATTACATGGCATCTAAAGCAAATACCAGCCTTTAGGTATGTAATTTTGCAGATTTAATAGATATTTAGCGATTATATATATGACATTCGAGAAAACCAGCTTCCAATTAAATTGATATTTTGCACCGAGTTTCTACACAAGCATTTACACATTTTAACAAAACATCGTTCATTTTTGGAAAATATGAGAAACATCAGCACACAAATCAAATTGCATAAGTCTAAGTATCCCCCCAATAAAGGATTTTAGTACTGACCTCTGCCTCACTTGCAAGATCAAGTTTCGCTGCCACGTATTTTTGAATTGTTGAGACAGGCATGTTTGCATCCCTACACGAGTAACAAGTAACAAAAGTATTAAAACAGTAACAAGCAAACATGAGTGATCAGTTATCGTAGATCACACGATAAAAACATAGATCCATGTATCAAAAATCAATCAGGATTATTTCTTTTGCTGGTAGCTATAGCCCATAAGACCCAGATGATAAACAAGTCTAAAACTTCAGATTTTTGCGACCGAATCCAAGGTTATTCCAGTATTCTATTTGATTTCTCACTGATGTAATTTACTGATTGTCTTTTGTCTTAATGCAAACAAAAATACGGAATAAAATTATTATTACACGAGAGAGCTGAGAACTCACTTTACTTTCAAGAAAGCTGCTGTTACTTGTGGAAGAGGTTCCTCTCCAGCCCTGAATCAACACATAAAAAATGATGAAAAACCAATTGCAACTAGAAGTGAAAATACATTATAGACTAAGCTATGATCACTTACTGATCCTTAGCAGCAACCAGCGAAAACCAAACTGGACCATCTTTCCAATTCCGACGAGTTTCATTGACCATGACCTGCGGACTGAATTCTATAGTTCCAGATGATCGGTTTCTGTTAGATGGGCGCATCCTTTTACGTTTTACTGGCCCCGGGACTGATGACATGCCACTTTTGTCATCCTGGACTTCAGTTCTCTGTCCATTCTCCTCAATTTTTCTCTTATTCATCTTTACATCTTGTTCTTCAGATGGCTCTTCTTTAGCATGAGAAGGCCCTTGTAAATTAGACTTAGAAAACTTGCTTCTATTAGCAGCTTCAACAAGAGTATTTAATGGTTTCCACTCATCAACTTTTCCTTTGATGTGCTCACCACGAATCTGATCATTGGAAGATTTGGCTGAAGAACTCTGGAAAAAATCAGGAAAACTAATGTATTAACATAACACAGCTTACAGATTTAAAACACCGGTAAAACATTTGCTACACCATTCAATATGTCATATGCAACTTAAGTATATATAAATACTCGCGGCCCGTTTGGTAGGTGGTAATAAACGGTGGTAATGAGAATGAAAACTAGCGTAATTTTGATTGAAAAATCTCTTACCTAACTTGATGGTCATGCTTGTCCAACTTCAATTATCTCATTTTCTTCATAAAATTCATTCCAACGCATTGTCATTTGAAAATGTGGTATTAGGTGGTAATGAAAATTCTCGTAAATAAAAAAACTTTTTTTGATCAAAGTTTCATCACCATAGATTTGACACGGAACTTTTGATGAATTTTTTCACTATAAATCATTCCCATTACCATCATTAGTACTACTAACCAAACAGGCCGATAAGAGATTGACATATGTTTGGAAACTTTAAATCATCATGTATGAAACACTACAAGAGTTTCACAAATGATTGAATCTAACATATTAGCAGGCTTCAGTAAATAACTCACAAAAATGTGGGGCAAAAAGAGTTCAATTCTTTTAGACATATAGGAACAAGTTAATGAAATTTACCTGCTTCTTATTTTGAATGATCTTATTTAACGTCTCAGGTGAACTTGACCCATCAAGATGATCCTCCACGGATGACTCCTCTTTCTTGGGAGTTTCTTCAGTGGCAGGACTTGCACCCCTCGGTGCAGAACCTTTTCTTCCGGCTCTTTTTCTTTTACCAGTGACACCAGCTTGTATGGATACTCTAGGTGTGTTGACCACTAACGATGACAGTGATCTCTCCTTTCTCTTAGCTGGAGGGGAATTTATAGGGGCAACTTCAGGTTCTGCAATTTGTCTTTTTCTAGAAGGGAAAATCTTGGCTCTGATATCTGCCAGATTGTTGTCTGGCCTGCATTATGCCAAAGGTGAATATAAATTAGACAACAGAAAGAACAAAAATTATGCACAGCAAAGCTTATTCATATCGGTTGCAAACATAGAGAATTTAATATTCAGACACCACAATTCTATACACCCTGAACTCATCCGGGTTGGCGATATTACCCACAAACCAACACAAGCCTTTTTCGGGTGAATATTTCTTCACTCATGCGCACCCAAAGAACTTCCTAGGAGGTTATTGGTCCTATGACTGCACCGCACCAAGCACGCTAAACAGTGACGTCTTCTTAAAATGAGTAACCTTGAAAAGAACATGTGGGTAATACTATAAATCCATTTGAAGCTTTGATTTTATCTACTTGATTTCAAAAAGGTTTAATACAATTCCACCTCCACTCCCCTCCTCCCTCATGGCAATCTAAAATCCAATTCAGTGTAAATCTGATCATAGAAGAAATTAACAGGGCATTCTACTATTATGATGACTATCATTTATTTATCTAATCAAGGAAGTCATTTGCCATGACATTTTAAATTACAGTCTTAAATTACCAAACAAAGAAGGCAAGCAAGAGGGAGGGGAGCGAGAGACAGATTGCAACACACCTGAGTTTTTCCTCTGGAATACATCCAAGATTAACATCACACACTGGACAGCTATCAACATCTTCATCAGATAGTTTATCGTAAATACATTTCTTGCAAACTGAAAAAAGCAAAATTTCAATGCATCAGAATTCAGAAGAGCCAAAATCACCTGATTCATCAAAATCTCAACACATCACTCATGATATATCTTTATTCTCTTGACCGAAGGGGATTTAAAGCTACAACATTATTCAAAGTATTGAAAGTGAAAAGGCTGAGCAGCAAATTCATAAATCCAATTTACCAAATATACTGATCATGATATGGTTCACAACTGTAT
Organism: Amaranthus palmeri; assembly: GCA_019776075.1. Taxonomy (NCBI): domain Eukaryota; kingdom Viridiplantae; phylum Streptophyta; class Magnoliopsida; order Caryophyllales; family Amaranthaceae; genus Amaranthus; species Amaranthus palmeri. Next base: position 901,910 of record JAAKBH010000283.1, read on the forward strand.
AATAAGTAATTGAAAGGATCAGAATAGGGTACACATGAGAGTAAAATTATAGCACTGTAAGTCATTTAACACCAGAGATTAAGAGATCAAACCATTTAAAAATATTGATGACACCATTAGCATTTCAAAACCAATAAATGTAATCGATCAACTGTAATCTAAAACTGCATAATCTCAACTATACTTAATGAAACATCGTTCTCCATTGTTTACCAGAAATTAACATTCATGCATGAGAAGATCCTTTCATGTAAATCAACAGGTTATTAATTGATGTATGTTTATCGTTTTAAACCTAGAAGGCATAGGCATCAATCACAACGATTACATGTTAAAATGATTAGAACATCAATCATAAGTATAAATCAACCCTTCAGCCTGAAATTTTTCCATCATATTATCTTCAAATAATGAAAATTTTGATAATATACAATCAAATTTATATTCGGTAGATCAGATTGCATCAATAATTCTAGGAAAACATTATAAAAACCAACCAAGCATGAATCAGCTCATGATGCTTAGTACATCATTTTAGAAGCATTGATTTACATTGAAAGACAAAAAAAACTAGTAAGTTCAACAGCAATTACGTAAACATAACATACACATTCTTTAATTAACATGTCATCATCCTTTCACAATTGTTTAGATAATGATTATGAAATTAACAACATTTCATTATCCTAATGTCATTTAGTGAATCCACCTAAGCGGGATTAATCCTAATGTCATTTAGTGACTCCACCTAAGCTGGATTAAGGGAGGTCAGACGTACACAAGCTTAGCCTTATGAGTAATAACAAAGAAGATATTTCCAATTAACTTTTGTGATAAGTAAATCCCCGACATCACATGAATAAAAAATGCACATAATTTAACGAGTTATTTCAATCTAATTCATTCATAGTGTAAAAATCAGGTAACGGCAGCGATCGCACTAAAGTAATGGTGGGAGTGATACGGTTATCGTAACACCTAAATATCAGCCGAAACCATAAAATATCCCTTTATATGACCTAAAACGCAGATATTTTACACCTTTACAACACGGGAAACATCGATTTGTCATTTTTGAAAACCTTTACGATGCAGACGATGCGATGCGACCTTGTTTTAACCCTATAAATTCATTATGATTTAAAACAAAAGAATTATAGTCATAGATCATTGGCTTTCAAAGTAGAGGCATTAACTAATTCCCAAACTATGAAACTTCAGTAGCTTCAACAGCAATGACATGAGCATGGCCCAAATAATTATCATTCAGTGACAGAAACACGCAACAAAAACTGTAGACTTCAAAAACACGATTAAGAATTTAATTAATTAACACAAACACGATTTCAAATTACAGCGTAGACCAAAAAGAGAACTGTGTTTGACTTTATTGACAAACCAAAAACCATATTCAATCAAAATATCTGTTATATCACAATACGTGTCATCACCATGAAACCATTGTTTTCAATCACGCTAAAATTTTGCATGATGAAAACGAGATTAAACTTCACGTAAAGATTCAATCAATAACGGCAATAATTCAGTTTACCCAGAATAATTTACGTTCAAAAATACCAAATCGAAGTGAAAAAATACAAGACCAGATCAAACAATTCACGATTAAATCACTGAAAACATAACTAATACTTTCTCGTTTTTGCACTTTCTACGCAATCTACCCTCAACAGCCATAAAGGCAATATTTCTAATGTTGTAAATACTAAATAATTTGAAATGGAGAAAGTATTAAGACTCAATCAATACGAATAATGATTCACATTTACCCACAAATTATTTACGTTAGAATGTACCAAATTGAAGTGAAAGAACACAACCCAGATCAGATAATAATTCACGATTAAACCACAAAATCAAAAGTAATGTAAAATATTCAATTCTCAAGTACCCAATTGATGAACAAAGCACAAATGCAATGTAAAAATATACCCAATTGAAATTAAAAACCCAGAAAAGTAAAAGCTAACTTACACGTATGAAGACAAAGGGAGATTGTGGTAGCCTGACGAACAAGCTTATTGCAAATAGGGCATGTCATGCATGCCGCTAACACTGCTCTACTGACCCTTACGAACTGACCACGAGAATTCGACATCTTCGTCAACACTCAATCCGTCGTTCTGTTTCTAGAATAAGCTGTTTTGCTGCTGAGGATGAAGAAGAGAGAAGGTGGGAGGAAGGGTTTAATGATTAATTTCAGACGTCGAATTAAGAGAAGAAATCAAAATGGATCTGGGGAATTAATTTGGGGGGAATTAAATGGATGCAATTTCTGGGTAGATTTTTTGATTTTTAAAATGTTTTGGATTGATTTTTTATTTTGACAAAAAAAAAGAGTTAAGAAATTATATATAGACGTTGGTTTTGGGTTTTTTTATTCCTTTATTTATTTGTCTTATAGGGAAAGATAAAAGAGTTTAATTTTTAATGATACGATTAAATTGGAGAATTGTGCTCCTATATCTGCTACATTTTTTCACATAATTTAATAGTATATATTTTGATTTTAAATATTTTTACTTTTACTCAATAAAAAATTATAAATATTAGATATTAAAAGCTAGATTTTAAGAAAAATCAAATAATACTATCTTATGCATATGAGTCGGAAATACCAATACAAGATTGTGTTGGACCAAAGTTTAACTTTGGACTTATATGTAAATATTTATATGTCATTATAATTAATTAAGATTGTCTTTATGTTCTATTTAAAGTGATTTAATTAAAGTTAAAAGGTTTGAGCTTGAATGTATCAAATTATCAATAGGTTGTGGGCTTTAAATGTGTAGAGACTTATTATATGACTGGAAACTATAATGGGTTGAATATCAGTCACAAGTTATTATATATATATATAGCAATTATGATCCCTAGGTTATATTCACTTATATATATTCCTTTTCTCCTAACATCCTATTATCAGAGAGTATTAAAAAGTGATAACATTAAGGTCGTCACTTTAGGGAATATGTGTTAATCTAGAAGATTCATACGCTCTCATTTTCAACATAATCTACTGTGCTATGGAATCAGGTTTTCTTCAATTTTGTCTTTTCAATTTGTTCTTCTAATTCAACATAATTGATCATGTTTGTTAGTAATGGCATTCACCATCTATTTGTCCATCAGATTGAAGATTAATAGTGCTACTATTGATATGTGGGAGCATTATGAAATGGAGGGAGTATGTGGCACAAGAACAAAATTTCATGTGTTACTGTTACAAAAATTTGCTATATGAAATAATTAAATTAATTAATTGTTATATTTATTGAACTAAATAAGGTAAAGTTGATTTTATTCTTTACATATTATTATATTATATTTTTACTATTCATTATTGTACATCATAAAATAAAATTTACAAAACAAGACATTTAAAAATAATAGATTGGTTGTATAAACATCATAAAATAAAGGAAAATTTACTTTTAAAAATCCGACATTTACTTGTTTTCTTTTAAATATCTCACCTTTTGATTATTTTTTAAAAATCCGACCTTTTGCCTCCATTTTTTTTTATTTTCTCTTATTTTTATAAATCGACAAAAATAAAAAGATATACACCAATATCATAAGCAACAATTTTAACAAACACACCTAGAAAATATAATTACAATGATCCTTAGTAAATTTAGCAATGCCTAGTAGAGTAGTGATCTTGTAATAGGTTTTAAAAACTATATTATATAAATTATAACAGTTTAAAAACAAATAAATTTATAACAACCAATGAAAAAACTCAATAATATTCACAATCAACTATTCATAAATTATCAATTATAAACACCCATTCAATCATTACTAGTAACACCAAATGAAACCAAGTTTCTTGATAAAAAGAAAAACATACTAATTAATGAGTATTTTTTCTATTAACTGTTTTTGGCTCGATCATTTCGTTACCTTAGATTTTTTTATCTTATCCAAATCAAAGATGTACAATACCACCCCTCCCCCAAAACATTTTTCTTGGGGACTTTCCCCCATTTTAATCTCATTCCCTATTCCCAATCCCCCTAAACAAACAAAGACTTGAACATATTTTTAAAATAAAGTCTCATTCCCTCCCTCAAATCCCTTCTACCAAGCACCCCTAAATGTTTTTGACTCGATCGTTACCTTAGATTTTTTATCTTACTCGAATCAAAGATGTACAATACTTCTCATACTTCTCATTTTGAACACGCACCGTTTTATTGGATCCCACAAATGTCAAGAACAAAAAAAACAAGAGCGAAAATGAAATAAATTTGTAGATTAATTAATTGTCGTGAGAAGCAACGGGATTGGTGTCTGGGTGGTGGTTATCCTGATCCTTGATTCTGGGTATCATTCTATTTCTTGGCTTGAAATAGATGCCTATGGAGTTGATACGTTGGTTGTCACAAGTACCATGAAACCCTCCAAACTCGTGGGAACCACCGGCAAATTCATAAACAAATAAAGTTCGTGGTGGATCATCTTCTTGTACTTCTTTTGACTCTGCTGGTTTTCCACATGTAAAAATAAACTCGTTTGATACAACTATGGTCAATTCTTCAATACCCTTGTCACTGTATAAACCTTTTACAAGACTTATGTATTGCTTTGGGTATTGTGTACTGCATTTTCAAAATTCACATTTCATTAATAAATAGGCATGGATGCCAATTTAATTACTTCATTCGTTATACCACACTTGCTATTGAGTGTGACATGTTGTGTGGAAAAATGTCACAATCAGTAGCAAGTATTATGAAACGGAGGAAGTAAGCCAGGATGAGACGAGTTAATCCACGTATAAATCTAAAAAAGGTTTGCAATTAAAAACTAGTTAATTGTTTAGTAAGATTTATCACTCTTGTAGTTTATAAAATGATGTAAAGTAAAATATTTTGTTTATTCTGATGTTGGATAACTCAAATGTGGGTTAAGTTAACAAATGAGATATTCTAGAATTCGAATTGGATATCTGATCGAATCATTGAATTTTCAGATAATCGAATAGTTTTGCTTAGCTCTACTCATCAAATATGAGTGTCCTTACTAAACCTCATTGGGAATGTTCTTGTGCATTAAGAAAAAAATGGAATCTTTTAAATGGGGTATATTTATTGAATAATAAATTTCATAAAAAAGTGGGAAGCATTCAAAAAATATTAAAATAAAATTAGTGAAAAAAATATGAGAACTACTATTATTTTAAAAACATTTTATGAGTAATATAAATACAAAAATATTAAAATAAAATAAGTAAAAAGTATGTAAAGATCATAAATATTAATAAAATACTCATACTAAAATGAGGATGAATAAAGTTAATTATGCCTAAATTTTATGATATAAATATAATAAAAATACTGTCAAAAAATAATAATGAATTGACCGGTATATAAAAACAAATGAGAACTACTTTAAAAAACACAACAAATGGACTATTATTATCTTATGAAACCAAGGGTGCTACTTAATTTAAGACAAGAAACAAGGCAGAGTAAAAATTGAGAAAATTTATAAAGACCCTGTGTAATTTTTTAAATTATGATATTTTTCTAATAATTTTGTATTTTTAAACACCTAACATATACTAAGTAATTTAATATTGAGGTCCCTAATTTTTCGGGGCCCCGTACGGTTGAACATGCTGAACATGCTCAGAACCTCCCATAAATTAAATGATTAGAAATATGTAATTTGCAATATTAATCCATAAAAAGATTCAAAAGAGTGAGGCATGGCATAAATTATTAATGATCATAGTGATGAAGAAATGAGAGATTCATACAGCCAAAAATCTGGGAGCTTGGAAATCTGGGTTCCCAAAAACTTGGGACATTGATAAGTTTCCATCTTCATCAACATACTGAAATTGGAGAGAATATATGTTACATGGTTCATATGACACTAGGATTTGTGTGATTGCATGTCCACCCTTTTGGTCCCACACTCTTCCTTCCTTCTTCCCTGCTGGCCCTACTTTTTTTAGTTCACCTGTAATGTATATAAATTAGGGAAAATTACATTAAAAATTTCCAACTATTCGCGATTTAAATATAAAACTCCTAACAATTGATTATTATTTAAAACTCTCAATTTTAGACTCATTTTATATTTAAAGTCCAAGATGATTTATAACCGGACAAATTGGTTTTAGTTGAGAAGTAGTGGGACCTAATTTTATTTATTAATCACCTCATCTATTTGACCTTAAACGACCCTTCACGTACCCTCCCATTTTAACAGCATGGTAACCGGTTAAACAGGTTATAAAATTATATCGGTGTTTTAAATTTAAAATGGGCCTAAAGTTGGGAGTTTTGAATAATAATCGATAGTTGAGAGTTTTATATTTAAACTGCTAATAGTTGGGAGTTTTTAAAGTAATTTTCCCTATAAAATATGAATTCAATTGTTCTAATTGGGAATGTATGTTAAGAGTGGGATGAGGTCTACCAAAAAGGTGGTAGTTGGGCATTTTAATTGATTAAATTAATTGTAAAGGGAGTGGTAGTTTGATATTGAAAATTGGAAAAATGAGGGTATTTAGTTAAAAAAAAGAGATAGACAAAAAAGAAAATGAGACAATCGAAGTGAATTGCCCAAATAAAAAAATAGGACAATTGAAATGAGTTGGAGAGAGTATTTATAAATATTAACGATCGAAATATACTTTAAAAAATGTTGAAAAAACCAAAATGAGCAAATTTTTAGAAAAGAAAAAAAATAATAAATTCAATTCAATTTGATAATGCAAATATTCGGATTCTAATCAAAAATGACAATTGGGAAATATGATGTTGGAAAATTGATGATTAACCCATAAATAGTTATCCATATTACTGATTATTATATAAATGTAATAAATAAATAAAGTACATTTTAGTGTGTTCTAATAAATTCACATAGTTCATTTGTGGACATAATCCCAATTCCCATCCCACCCATATATTCTTAATATTTTTCTTGATATTTCTAAATATTTTTCTTAAATAATTATCGTGTTAAAATAAATAAAAATAATTAATTAGTTGGACAAGTAAGAGATAAAAACTGACCTTCGATAGGAAGTTTAGAAGAGCCAGCCATTGCCTTTGTGAATACTGCAGCAATTAAAAGATTGGTTTTTTCTTTCAAATTTCAAGGCCAACTCCCAAGGATGACAAACTAACATGAGATCTATATATATATATATATATATATATATATATATATATATATATATATATATATATATATATATATATATATATATATATATATATATATATATATATATATATATATATATATATATATATATACACACCAATGTGTCTTGTATAAGATCGTCTTACTATGAGATAAGTCTATATAAACAATTCAACTAATGTCTTTTTTTAAAATTTTTTAATTTTAATTTTTTAAAACTAAATTGGACTAACTCCTAATCTACTATACTAAGTAATCTCACGATGATACGGTCTTAACAAAAAATTTGACTATGCATAAAGAGGCTTATAATGTCAAGAGGGTTATTGATTAAAATAAATATAAATACAAATATAAATAATGCCATGAAACGTAGGAAATCGGTATATATGAATTATTCCAAATGAAAATATGGTATATTCAAAATATATATTGTATTTTTTTATTATGTAATTCATTATTGAAGTTGCATTTGGTGTAAGATAATTCATCTTTTTTAGTTGAATTAGTATTATTCTTTTGACTTTTAATCATTTAATGAGGATGAATACAACAAGTTGCCCACTAGGCCACAACGAAAATGCCAAGAAAAATTAGATGACTAAAATGGGCAAAGAATATGTTTAATTAGAGAACTTTCAATCTATCAACTTTTATGGAAAATTATTAATCAATCGTTAATATGAGGTTAAAATTGAGAAAAATAAATAAAAATGATAAATATATATATATTTTATAATAAAGTGAAACAAATACATGAATGAATATGAAAAGATATTTTAAATGTATTAATGAGATAATTAAAGAAAATATATGAGTTGTAGTTAAAAATAGAAATAAAGTAAATTAAATAAGATGGACTAAAAAATATAAGATTATTGTTCTATAGGACGGAGAAAGTAAAAAAAAAAATATTTCTTGTTATGATATATTCAGTGGCGAAACTTGAACAAAACTTTAGGGGGGTGGAGTTGATAAAAAAACTGAATTCAACTAATATATATAGCCAATCAATTCAATGCAACAAAATATTAATACGTAAATTTTGAATCAAAGTAATTAAAGTTCGACGCTCGCTTTTAGTACTTTAAATTGTATATAATCTCATTAACACTATATGTCTTTTCCATTTGTCTCTAAACATACATTACTAAACCATCTTCATAATTAATTGTTTTATTGTTATGATTTTCCAGTGATTCAAATATTCACTTATTCAAACTAATTATTAAATAAAGAAAAGAAAATTCAATTAAAAGATATAAATCAAACCTTTAAATGATAATTTCACTCCTAATTTGATACTCCATTATTACTTATAAAATTTATTTTTTTTATTTTATTACAGTTATTCATTCTCTTTCTTTAATTATGTTGCTTTTATTTGTTGGCCTAAAATTTTTAAAAATATAAAATGCCAATTATATATTAAAAAAATTTTACCGAAAATCTCAGAGGGGCGAAGCCCCTACCCGCCCCCAATGAAGTTTCGCCCCTTGATATATTGTTCAAATGACCTAACATATATGATATATCGCACTAGTTTTTAATTTATAGTAAGCTTTTAGGATTTCTTTTTTCTTTATAGGTTAAGAATCTACCTAAACATGAATCTTACATCATAGTTTTTCTAATCTTATCAATTGATTGGACTTTTTAATTGTATAAGAATTATTTTAACCAATAGTCAAAACAGTAGAAAACTTCACGCTATCTCCAAATAATTACATTAATAGTTTCTTAAAAAACATGTTGTGAGCAATTCACTAAATTTCGATGAAATTTACAGAAGGTCTCCTGAGAGATCGTCTATGATAAAGACGGCTTTCTTAAACACCCAGCCCAATGATTTTAAATTTTAAATAATACTGATGACTAATCAGTTAGTTATTTTGCAAAATAAGTTGATCTATATTTACCCGTCTATACTATAGACGGTCTATAGCAAGAATTTGTGTAAAATTTATGTTAAAAAAAATAGGCAAAATGAAATTGAAACAATGAGTATTTTTTTATTCAATTATAGGGTAACCTGCTAAGAGAAGGAGATGATAATAGAGTGTTTGGCGATTAGATTATTGGTTTTTTTGTTAAGCTTTTGGCTTTTACCTTATTAATACGAGTAATCAATTAATTTTTTTTAAAGCCAAATTTGAAATATCACAAAAGACCTCCTTAACAACTAGTTTATTAATCAATACTTTCTGCTAGTCAAATCAATCAATAGCTTCGATTAACAATGTTATTAGAAATGAGAATGCAATGATGTAGTATAATTCCAAACTGTCCCATTCCCACGGTTTCAAATTCCGTGTTGACTGACTGTAACCGAGTCTAATTGATTTGTTTTACCTTAATTTCGATTAGTGACCATATACTTTATCTTCGAGGTAAAAGTGTTCAAACTACATTTATAATATACCACCATGAATTTGACTAATCTAACTTTAAAACAAATTTTAAATTACATAATTAATACGGACAAGACTCGATTTTAAATTGATCCGAAGCATATAATCAGAATTCGATCCGATCATCAAAATAAACAACTCTCAAGGTACTTCTATGCATATGTTATTTCTGATTCCGTGCAAATTTAGTTTTAAAATTTTAAGAATGCAAAATTAGCACTAATTAGTAGTAGTGAAAATGATTTGTAGTTTAAATTTTTATTATACTCCATGAACCATATTGTCTTCTCATGTTAATGCTAATGAAAGTTTAGAAATAAAATGTATTCACAATTTTTTATTTGTACTCAATGCCATACATGCAAATAGTAATGCATTGGAATGAAGTTCAGAAAGAAAATGAGATTATTGAAGGAGAATAAACATGAACATTAAAGTTGTTAAGAGGTATTCCTACCGAAATTACACTAACTTTTCATTATCGTTCACACCATTTACTATTGTTTACCAAACTAACAATTAGTACGAGTATTTTTTTTGCTTTAAATGAAATAAAAGACGATCTAAATATAAAATATTCATCAAAGAAAGTAAAAATTCTCTAGATGGTCAAAATAATTGTCTTTATTATTAAGTTAGATTAGATTTTTTAAGTATATATTTTTGAAAATGTATGGACTAGGTAGTGTATTAAAAATTTAAGGTAAGACTTTAGTCTACTCAATGACAATAGGCAATCAATGGAAACTTCAAGGAAACTACTTCCTAATTAATAGAGTAGAAGTATCATTTTTTTCGAAATTAATCCTTCTTCCCCTCCAAGTTGATATGGAGTATTATTTTTATTTCAGAAATGAAAATGTCACACTGTGAAACGCACTTTATTAATATAATTAGTGAAATAGGTCATTTCATACATATATATAAAGTATAAAAAGATAGATTTTTTGTTTGAGATCATCTCAAAAATAATGATGGTTTATTAATCTAACATTTTATTATTATATTAATTAATAGAGTATTATTTAGTGTATATGATGAATCTAAATAACATTACTCTTTTTTTTTTACAGTGTTATTAAACCAGGACTTAAAACAAAATTTTACATTGCGCTTCTAGTTGATATACTTGTCCAAAAAAGTCTAAAATATTAACTAGCAAATAAAACTAATGATATTTTTCACACGTAAACTTTCACTTAAATCTCTCAAGTCTCAATATCGTAACACTTGCTTTTACTATAAATTATACTCCCTCTTATTCACCTTAGGTGTCCCATTTACTTTTGGAACGCTATTCATCTATCACTCTTAAATTGCATTTTATTATTAATATATAAGTCAAAACATAGTCATGTGGGATCTTATTTGATTCGTTTTGATGTAAAAATTATTAATATCAACTTTTTATAATTTTTAATCATATATAACTCGATATATTAAAGATTGAATAAGTGCATTGGATATAGTGTATAAAGTAAATGGAACACATAAGATGAATAGGAGGGACTGTGAGTAATATAATAGGTAGGGTCAAATTGATATATAAATGTTTAGTTAGTTAATTAGTCAATTTCATGTAAAATATTTCTCTCATAAGAAAATTAAAATAAAATATACAAAATCAAGTAGGATTAATCTACCCCACAAAAAATATGTGGCTCCAAAACACAATCTTAAATCATTTTATCACTTTTCTTAATTATCTTAATTTATGTGTAATTGTACTAGACTACGCAGAATTAAAAACCCGTAAAAATGTATATATATAATGTGAACTTAAGACCCTTAGTAGAATTTAGTTGGAGCCATTCAAAAGTCACAAGTCTTTTGCTTGTAAGTAGGGAATACTTGTATAGTGAACCAATTCTTGGCTTCTACCATCTTTCAACACATCCATTCATTCATTCATTCATTCCTTACATGCTATAATAATCATTTAAATATCACTTAAACCTTAAAAAAAAGAACATAAACTTCTATTTTTCATCAAACACATTTCAACCCATAAATGGCTATCCATTTCCTTCTACACTTTCCCTTCATACTCTTCTTCCTCCTCTTAGTTAAAGGGGATAACCCAAATTATACATCATGTTCTATCCCATATTCATGTGGGCATATAAAAAATGTAGGGTACCCCTTTTGGGGTGAAAACAGACCCAAGTTTTGTGGGATGGCAGACTTTAAATTGGGTTGTGGAGATCATGGAACAAACAATTCTGTTATGAATATTTTTGGTTCTAATCACATTGGTTTGAGTATTATTAACATTAATACTTCATCACAAACTATAGTTTTTTCCATGGAAGTGTTGTTTAAACATTGTTATTATGTAAATGCAAGTAATATAAGCTTACTTTCATGGTTAAAGCCTAAAAAGACATATAAAGGCATAAACATATTCTATGGATGTACTTCTAATGTATCCTTGTATCAGAACAAGAAGTTTAAGTGTTCTGATAGTTATGATTTCGTCGAGACGAGGAATGGAACAGCTTATTACTTTGATAAAAGATCAGATATGAGGAGGGTAAGAAAGTTGAATATGTGTAAGAATAATATTACCTTTCCATTGGATAAAAGAGGATTTGATGAGCTTAGAAAGAGTAATGTGTCACTTCTTAGTGTCTTGAATAGATGGCCATTTGAAGTTAAGTACTTGGATGGATTTACTGCCTGTTCTAAGTGTAAGGAGTCTGGTGGCAGGTGTGGATCACCGGTGGATTCGTCTTCCAATCAGTTTATGTGTCATTGCCGAGATGGATCCCATCAGTTCTCGTGTCCTGATAGAGGTAAGTGTGTAAACAGTGTCACATGATTTGCTAGTATCTCTCGCGAATAGGAAAAATGAATTATGGTCGGTTTTGGGATATTCTTGGGCGCATTTGAGTGAATTACGAATTCAAAAAGTGAACAGTCGGTCTCCTGAGAGACAGGCCCAGCCCATTGAACCTTAATGTCCACTTATTTTATCCTTAATGTGCACTTACATTTTCCTTAATGCCTACTTACAAAATACTTAATGCCCATCGAAAAAGTATTTAAAATGATTACTTACAATATTCTTAATGCCTACTGAGAAACTTACTCTATATTTTCCTTTTTAAGCTAGCCCAATTAAAGATGGTCTCTCAAAGAGACCTGTCTCACAAGCATTTGTGAAAAGCGAATTAGTTAGCAAATTATGTTACATTGTGCAGAACCCAAAGTTACTTGCATTTTAGAGTCTAAACCCAAAGTTACACGAAAAGATGTATAATAGACAATTATTGTGTATTTTTACTTTGCCGGGTGATGTGTTTTCTTGTTGTAAAGCTGACAATTCGTTTGTTTGTGTGCAGAGGTGAAAAGGTTGGGACTAATTATAGGATTAGGTAATTGTAAAATGAGCTTCATATTGTTGAGTTATACTAGGATTTGTAGAATTTACCTGTTATACCATGTAATTCTGCTGATGTAGCTTCAACAATTATCAGGCATTGCAGGTGGCATACTTGTTCTCATCGTGATCATCGGAAGAGCATTCTGGCATCCGAAGAAGCTACGATCTTGTAGTCGACGTGCTTCACTTAACGCTAATGCTTCGAACCTGCGAAAGGGAAACGTATACTTTGGTTTACCAGTGTTCTCATATGAAGAACTCGTAGAAGCAACTGGCAATTTCGATGAATCTAAAGTACTCGGGAATGGTGGCTTTGGAACTGTTTATTACGGTAATTAATAAGCTTGATTTTGCATTATATAATCTGAATTGATACGACTCTAGACCGATTTGATTAATACAAAATACTGCATCTTAGGAAAACTAAAAGATGGACGGGAAGTAGCAGTAAAACGCCTGTATGAGAAGACGTTCAAAAGGGTAGAACAGTTCATGAACGAAGTTGAATTGTTAACCTGTTTGAGGCACAAAAACCTCGTCTCTCTTTATGGGTGCACTTCGCACCACAGCAGGGAACTCCTCCTTGTGTACGAGTTTATCAAAAATGGCACGGTTTCTGATCATTTGTATGGTGATCATAAAGACAATGCAGGGTCGCTTTCGCTTCCATGGCCTGTTCGTCTAAATATAGCAATAGAAACAGCCTCGGCACTTTCATATCTTCATGCTAACGACATCATTCATCGTGATGTCAAAACCAACAACATTCTTCTTGACAACAACTTCAGTGTAAAAGTGGTAGATTTCGGGCTTTCAAGACTCTTCCCGACTAATGTAACCCATGTCTTGACAGCACCACAAGGAACTCCAGGGTACCTAGACCCCGAGTATTTCCAATGTTATCGGCTGACAAATAAAAGTGATGTTTATAGCTTTGGTGTAGTCCTCATTGAGCTCATTTCTTCTTTGCCAGCAATCGATTTGGACAGGTGTAGTAATGAGATTAACTTATCAACTTATGCGATCAACAAGATCCAACGTCGTGCATTCGAGGAGCTAGTTGATCCACAATTGGGGTTCGCGTTGGACACCAAGGTTAGGAGCATGACAACTTCCGTGGCAGAGCTTGCATTCCGATGCCTGCAACATGACAAGTCGTTTAGACCATCAATGGACGATGTTTTGGAGGGTCTTAAAAGGATCGAGGGTGCTGATTATGAAGCATTACAGGTTCCGTTCGATCAAAATGATTATGACACAATGCAAGAACAAGTGATGGCTAAAGACATCCAAGCGGATGTAGTAACGCTGCATATAAATGACCCATCACCTTCACCCGTGGAGGATGATCATGCTCGATTATTAAGTACTAATCGGGTATTTTCATCTTCCCCAATTTCGGTCATGGATAAATGGGTTAGTAACACGACTACGCCATGCACCAGTAAGTAAGGTAAAAGATCCTCAGTGTTAACTAAATACGAGTCATAAAGAACAATATTTCCATTACGCATATTGTATATATCATTTTGGGATGTAAATATATATAGAGAGGAGATTTTTCAATGGTTGATAGTTAAAAAGCGCAATACTAATGCGATTAATGATCTATGATCAAGTAATGACTAAAGAGAGTAAATTTTGTAAAGATTTTATTGGCAAGATTATGTTATATTTGTTTGGTTAAAAGGTTGGAGATCCATTTGATGAGTAGAAGCAGTTCAGAAAGATTGACCAATCAGTAAATTTTGCATTCTTGTATTGTTTTTATTTTGTCGAGATGGTAGAAAATCAAAGTGAATGGAGAAAAGGATATTATGCGGACACCCACTAACACCGATTCATTGGTTTAGGTAGGCATGTAACCGACTCCAATCGTTTGGGATTAAGGTTTTGGCATGGGGGTGTTTGGCAAAATAGCTTATTGGACAGTTTTGGTTCAATTAGAGAGTTGGGTGGTCAAAACATTCAATGCTCATGTTTTGTAAATTGGTTGGTTGAAACAACTGCTTAATGTTATGGATAAGCTGTTTTTGAACAAGTAGCTCATAACTGCGGATTCAAAATCAGCTTGTCAAATCGGTTAATAAAATCCGCTAGTCAAATCAATCCCAGTTTTTAGCTATCAGCTACCAGCTATCAGTCGTTTGTCAAACACTCTAATTTTTGTTAGATCCTTTATAGTTGCAAAGGTATATGTACTACACAGCATTTGAAGTGATGTGCGCTGCCTACCTGCCTTCCTGAATGAAAAAGGCTAAGGACATTATGATCTCTAAATGGGGGACTAAATGGATATGATTAGATGAAACACAAAGAATGTACTATCATGGTACACTATTCCTGTACTTTTATGGTTTTGGATTTTCATACTTAACCAATATGAAAATAGAACTTGACATGATTAATTAAAGGACAGGTGATGGTCAAGGTCCTTGACTTGAAAGACTTTAAGGATCAAGTTATCCTTTTATCTTCTAGGTCCTAGCTTCTTTGAAGGGAAACTTTTGGACTAGAACTTGTTGATAAAATCAACCTTAACAGGTGCTCTCTTGAGAGATCGTCTTTAGTAGTGACGACTCTCAAAAAGTACAGTCTAAATCTATATTTAGAGTTGTAATAATATATGTTTAGAATTGGACTGGGTTTTTGAGAGTCGTCTTTACAAAAGACGGTCTCAAGTAAGAATTTGTGCAACCCTAATACTTTATTTGGATAATAATAATGTAGGAGAGAAAAATGAAGGGAAGGGGGAGGTGAAGAGAAAGGGGAAAAACAGGGAAACGAATTAGATGGAAAATTTTCTCCACATTAAAAATGGAAAGATTTAAAAAGAAAACACACGGATCTCCCCTCCTGAAAATGCTATCCGAACAGTGTTAAAAAGAATTGATTATTATCAAAATTACGACAAAATGGTATTCAAACAAAGACTTCCAAACATAGCTTTGTACATGATCATTGTCTTGCACTTGCCCTGCATCAGTTTCATCTTGGCTATTCGGTATACCACTCTCCAATCGAGAAAACGAAAACCACATAGTCTGCTCTAATCCATCCTTATGGGGGGTACTGAAGATGTAGGGTACCCTTTTAGGTGACGACAGACCCGACAAGGAAAGTAAGAGAAGACGAGTGTTTAATGATATCCTTTATACATTTAAAGAACAAATTAAGTACATCAAAGGGCTAAATGCAGTAGTTGAAAAGAAAGTTAGCTACCATTATATGAATTGATTAAGGTATTCATCCAAAGTAGTGTACTTGACATCTGGGTAAAGCTCAGTTGCATCTACGCCAATGGAAGGATTCTTCGGTAAACTTGTCATAATTCCTTTGACAAAAACAGCGTGTTCAAGGGATAATACAAAGTTCTTCGGAAATGAAGATTCTGCATTTGGAAGGAGAGTGGAATTTCATGAAATACACAAGATAAAAGAGATGATGATCAAAATATGCACATATTGGGTGAATTGTGTAATGCAACTAGACTTATCACCTATTCTAAAAGAGGATTAGGCTCATAGGCGGAGCTACATTAGGGGGCTACGGCCCACTCTCAAAAATTATACGGTGTATTTGTCCCACAAATTATTTTAACTCTGTTATGAGTCAACAATTCGTGTTATTCTTCTGTCAAAATAATAACAATTGATCAAAAAACCTTAACGGCATGTTAGGCAACTAGGAACTCATTTCCAAATGCCTTATCGGCCAATTACTGTGTTCGACACATTTATAATTTAAAAATGTGAAACTGGGCTGATTTTATAGCATTCAATAATGTAAAAGGGACCAAATATCAAATTTTGAAAAGTCTAAGAAAATATGTGTCATTCAATCATGAATTTGAATACCAAAATTGAATTTTCTATTTTCAAATGAGCTTCACGTTGTCAACAATAAAAATTCATGTAATATCGCCCCCTCATCTAAAATCGTTTTGTGATGTTAATATGAACTTTTTGAGCCTCCTCACCTAAAATCTCTACCAAGTTGTTCTAAATCATATGAAGTCAGCTTGAATGACTAAACTCATTATCAACAACAAAAACATTTACACATATTATTATTCCTTTTCACTAACCTTGAATGTTACGGATCACTTGATCCTCTGGGATGTAAACTTTCTCAAGCGTCTTGCAAATCTTTCTCTCCCACAGTGTAACAACTTCATTGAAGGACATGATATTGGCCGGAGGTCTAATGTGAAGGATTCTATTCAAAGTTCTGGGATTGTCCACTGCTCTTATTGTGTACGTTGCAATATCCCTTTCATCGTTGAAAATCGCTAGTACAAGGCAAAACACAATGCAATTTCAAGTAGGATGAAAAACAAGAATAAGAACACGAAAAAGAAGTCAAAGCAATACCCTTAGCATTGCCATCTGATAAAATCACTACTTTGTCTCTAGGAGGAGACGTAGCATTTTCTTGGGCTAATGTATCCAAGAAGTAGCTTGCAAATCCGTAACAAGAGATATAAGTGTAAGGGATTCCCTCGACTTCAATAGCTCTCCGAATTTTTGCTTTGGCTTCAAAAAAACTTGCCGCGGGTCCTATAGCTCCTTCAATATTGTCTACATCGGTTCCAAAGTCTGAAGGGATAAACCTCTGAAACATGTCAAACCAGTCAATGATCCATATGCACATCCTAATTCTAACAAAACGACAACATCAAAATTCACAAGTAATACTCCTAATTAGAGACATAATTTCAATTGAAAGAAAGTGTAATGCATGATCAAAATGGTGCAAATCAATAAAGACAAAAGATGACCGGATTTCGAAAACTAGAAGCCTACAATATTCCCAAATCCTTAAAAATGGTTGTCATGTACGTGGGGTTTTAGGGGGGTTGACTATACACAATCTTACCTTTGTTAGTGATAACAAAGAGGTTGTTTTTGGTTTACCCAATGATAGCAAACATATGTAATTCATATAAAAAACAAATACACATGATTTAATGAGTCATATAAAAAACAGCCACAGTTTGAAGCTCATGAAGGTTTCTTTCAAGTTACAACCACTATAAATAAAAAAAACATACGCATGTTTTTACCAAGAAGATATGTAACGTCATTTTTATTTATAGAGGCTATAAGTCAAAAGCAATTCTATAATTTCTAAAAGTCTCAAACTTCAATGTTGTTTTTAACAAATAATTCTATTTCAAAATCAAAGAACTATTCCAAATTAGTGAAAAAAGGTTTTTTTAAAGGTGTACTTCATGAATTATAAGGTGCTATCTTTGAAAGCAGGGAGTGTAATGTTACACCATCTTTTTATAAAAGAAGGAAATAGCAGATTAAATTACCTTGATATTTCCAGCTTCTTTTATGGCTGCAATAATCTTAACTTGATCATCAATGAGATCCGTACTCACTGTTGAGATCACTACATCAACTTGTTTAATTGCCATCACTAAGCTGTCATGATCATATATGTCTCCCTACAACATAAGATTTCAATTCCAACATTAATATCTCATAATCATTAAAGAAAAAGAGGAAAAAGGAAAATAACTTAGAAAAGGATACATGGAGAAGTGTGACTCCAAGATTTTTGAAGGTCCCAAGGAGCTGAGATTTGGCGGAATGAAAACGAGTTGAATCCCTGATCAAGACAAAGGTCGGATTTCCAGCTTCAACACTTGCTTCTACTATGAACTTGCCCAGATGTCCAGTGCCTCCGATTATCAAGATTCGAGTTTTCTCCGCCATTAACAACTGCCCAGTTTTTCTTACTAGTGAGTTACCAAAAACAGCTGCCCAGTTTTTCTGATGATTTTTTCTAAAAGGAATCAGAGCATTGTTTAGTGTGACCTGCTACAACTACTAACAACTAAAAGATTCTTTTTTTAGTTCTTACCAACAACAATATGGCTGATTGGAAAACTTATAAAATTACTAGAAACAAAAAATAATGAAGGATAAAAAGAGTATGACCAATTTAGAAAATAAAATATTCATCATTAAGTACTGTATTAGATTATGTCTACAAAGTTTGCACCCACAAGTTCGGTATCAGACAGACATTTTCCTGTCTAGCGAAAACGAAGTCCGTGCAATCTATCTAAAGCAATCAAACAAATTGACCCAAAAAAGAAACAAAAACCTGAATGCACCTAATAGAGGTCATGACTATGAGCTAGTAAGTATTCAATGGGTCTCGGAACCCACTATTGGTTTATAGCCAACACAGATCAACCCCGTATGCGAGGTGTGTGGACAAACTTGATCAAAGTAATTGATGTCTCAATATATACATTTAGATTCTTTTGAAGTGTTTTTTGTTGATGCGTGCCTCTTTTCTGGGATATTCCTCTTCGCCTTGGCTCGTTTTAGAGTAGATTTGCCCCTTATCTTCCAATTTTCACCAGGTCGATGTTGGTCTTCAATTTCTCTTGCCTTGTGTTTCCTGGGTCAAATGTACAATTGGGTATATCAGCAGATAGGCTGGATTCTGAAGATTTGCAGGCCTTCAGAGACTGACAACGGAGTAACATTTTCATCACTAACCTGTAGTGTGCAAGAGACCCATCAGAAAGTAGCTCGTCAAGAAAACATCATATTCTATTTAACCTCCCTCAAAAAAAATTACTTTAACACCTTGTTTGGCAATTGGCATTAAATGGTGAAAATAATAATGAAAATTTAGTGCAATTTAACTTGGAAAAACAAATCAATAAGGTCTATGATCATAATATCCTACTCCAATCATTTTTTCTTCACAAAATCCATTACTATTCGAAAATTTGATATTAGTTTAGTGGAAATTCAAGAAGAAAAACAGATATTTGAAGGAGAGAATTTGTTTAGATTCTTTGATAGAACTGTAATTCCATGAGAATGAAATAAGTACACAACACATTTTATGTGAATTAAAACTAAAAATCATTCTCATTACTAGCACTTAACACCAATGACCAAATGCCTTATCAAGGATAGCAAAAATAAGGACCAAATTCCTGCAGAATTAAAAGAGCAAAGAAAAATTTGTCCAAAAAATACTAACCAACTGTTCTCCCTACACCTAATTGCTAGTCTAATCCAAAGCATCATGTAATTATGCAATAACAAGTTCCTGGTATTTGCCTAGATATAATTTGTGCTAGCAATAGCCATCCTTTACTAATATAAATTCCAGCATCCAACTTTCAGAAATTGCTTATACTAATACTATCATGCTGCGATTAGCAGCATTGAACACTCTCTGTAAAGCATATTGCAAACTTATTTCGGTGAAAAATGTACTAACTCACTGACTAAAAGAAAATCAATATATACACTTAAATGTAAAACTATAATTCAATTAACGTGAGTATATGAGAAAAAATACACTATTTTTCTGATCATGATTGAAATGTGGGCAAATGATCATCCCATTCATTAAAAAAATACCGCAAAATAGAGTAACCGGAAAATAAAATCAAACGAAAAAAGATAAAATTAGGGTTTTATTACCTTGAAGAGTTGAAGATAGATTATGAAAACTGAGCTTGATGGAAATGCCTAGCGGCTACCTGCAAACTGATTAACAAGATACGATTTATGTCTGAATCGGGGAAATTTTTATAGGGTTTATAGAATTGAGAAGTAGAACTTAGAAGAACAGGAAGAACAAGAAAAATGTGAAACAAGTGCGCAACTTTCTTAAAAAAAAAAATTAAAAAGGTTGCGTTTGTAAACATGTATTTCATTTCAAATTCTTAATTTCAATTATAGAATCATAAATGGAGAATTTGAAATGACAAGGTTTGACAAGTCATTCTCAAATTCTCCACTTTAACTAATTTGGAAATAAAGGTGGAATTCACTCAAATCCAAATTTGAAATTTTTTAATTTACCAAACACTTAATTTGATCCAATGCTAGATTTTCAAATGAAATCACCATTCTCAAACATAGCATTAAAATAATTCAATATTTTCATAATTTTCCTACAATAATCTTATCTATTAATTAATGGTGAATAATCTCAACTTTAAAAGATATTTGTCCAATGTAAACTAGGGTAACCCGTTGACCTACTATAGTAAATTCGCCAAAAAAAAGTAAATTAAAAATTAATTTAAAATTAGAGATAAAATTTGAAAATTTACATAAAAATTCTAAATAATAAACAAAATCATTAAATTTTTTTGAAAATTTTTTTAATATTTTTTTCGACATTTTATTTTAATTTATCTTTTTATTAAATAAATAAAACTTGCTATAACAAGTCATTCGTTCACCTAGTTTACTCTATTAAAATACCCCTCAAAGCTGGAATTATTCATGGTTAATCAATAAGTGAGATTATTATAGGAAATTAATGAATCGATTGCATTATTTTAGATAATTTTTCCAAAAAAAATAGAAGAATAAATTTCGGTTAAACTTAGTTTAAAAAATAATTGTGTTTATATCTGAGTCAAAGGTTAAGTTAGTTCGTCGTTACTAACAGCAAACAAATAAATTGGTCAAAAAAAGTCAAAATAAACTGATTGTTCGTAGTTATAACTGCGAACAAAAGTTAGGCAATGTCATATTGTTAGAAACTGTTTTAAGTTTTTTTTATCCCTTCTAATGTAATAACATTATCTCCTTTTTGTTTGCAATTACTAACTGTGGTCTGTGTACAAATAATTTTGACTTTTTTGACCAAATTTTTGATTCGTTGTTAATAACTACAAACTAACCTAACCTTAAGCTCGGACATGAAAACACTTATTTTATTTTAATTGAGTTTACCCAAAACTCATGTTTTTATATTTATTTTTTTTTTGTTATTTGTTTCACATTTTCAAGAATAAGGACAGAAAGATCACGGAAAAGTGAGAATTGATTTTATGGCAGGCCCATTAAGCCTTTATTCAACCCCTCAATAGAAAGAACACTTATCTAGCCCATGCCGGCCTTATATCATTTATAATTATTAAGGCCCGTTTTATATTTAATGACCCAACATAAATTTTCATATGACTCGGTCTCATGATGCTTCCCTCTTGTATGAGATCGTTATATTGTGAGACGAGTTCACATGAAAAGGTCTATATGCTAAAGGTTTCTAATTTTCTATTATAGACGATTTCTCAAAGAGAAGGTCTCTCACAAGAATTTGTGTTTAACCAATTTTGGTTTAACATACACGGATACACCACTGTTAATGATATTTCTATCCATTGATATTTGCGCCCAGTAGGGGTCGAACCCCAAACCTTCTGCTCCACTTGCAGATGCTCTATCCATTGAGCCACAAGCGCTTTTGGTAAATTAAAAATAGATCAATACTTGGAATTCACCCAAATGTTAAATTGGCCTAAGTATTATTTTTGACAAATCTTAAATTTGAAAATGTGGAATTGGATCAATTCCATAAAACTCCAATAACAAAGTAAAAATGGGCCAAATATCAAATTTTGAAAATTCAAAATACGTAGTTGCATTGTCATCTACAATTCTTGAATTTGAATTATCTATTTTCAAATAAATTTCATGTTGCCAAAATTTACCTTAAAGTAGTTAAAATTGAGAATTTGAGAATAACTGCTCAAACCTTGTCATTTTTCAAATTCTTCATTTATGATTTCATAACTGAAATCTATAATTTGAAATAAAACAATACTACATAAATATAATGTAACAAAATAAAAAATATAACAAAATACTTATAGAGCTGTTCTAAGAAGATTAACTACATACCAATTATTTGGTAGCAAAACCTAATACTCCCTCCGTTTCATATAGTTTAAAGTAAAGAGAAAATTGTTGTTTTTTTAATAAAAAAGTAGATAATGGCAATTAATGAAGAGAGAGAATGAATTGTGTGGTTGAAATTAAAGAAGAGTTAAAACGTATCGATGATATTAAAATAAAATAATGAACCATCATCCAAAAATAAAAATAATGTAAATTAAGTAGGACGGACCAAATTAAAAATGCTCCTCATAAACTATATTATACATTTGGATCAATTCCCAATAACAGCCACCAACTTTAGTCATTTTCATTTAAACAGCCGCGAACTTCGTTTATCCCCAACAACAGCCACCAACTTACAAAATGTGACATCGAAACAGCCACTTTACCGGATGACCTGCTAATTGACCCTTGACCATGCCTAATGACCTTTGACTTTACCTTAATTTCACTAATTAAACCTAATTACCCAATTATCCCTAATTAAACCCTTCTTCCCCAACCTTTCTCTAACCCACCTCAATTACCTCCATTTCTCCCCACCACCACCACCACCACCACCAATTCTTCACCATTAAAACCCCTCAAAACTAAGGGGATAAACGAATTGGAGGTGAAGAATTGTGGCATATCGACTATTAGCAAGAGGACACGGGCTCCGATTACAAACACCGGTTACATTATATGGGTTTCGGCAAAATTTTCCAGTTTCAATTCTAAATAATTAACAGAAAAAACGAGTTAGTTAAATGAACCAATTTTAGTAGTAGTATCTAAGATGACTAATAACGGTGAAATTAGGGTTTCTTACTTTGACATGAAACTCCAATGATTATGGCGAATAACTTGCCAAATGACCTCATCGTGCTGCATCTTTGTTTAAAGAATAATTGAAGAACAATTAAAATAGATGGGTAAGGGTTTAGGGTTTAAGGTTTACACCTTAAGAAAAGTTTCAATCGAGAAGAACTAGATTTTTCCCCATTTTTTACAGAAAAAATTGGAGAAGCGGTGAGTTTTGCTGGGTTGATCCGGCGGGTCGGCCGAAACTGAACTGAGGATTGATCCATTGGGATATTTTGAGGGGTTTAATGGTGAAGAATTGGAGGTGGTGGTGGTGGTGGCGAAGGGGAGAAATGGAGGTGATTGAGGTGGGTTAGAGAAAGGTTGGGGAAGAAGGCTTAATTAGGGATAATTGGGTAATTAGGTAATTAGGTTTAATTAGTGAAATTAAGGTAAAGTCAAAGGTCATTAGGCATGGTCAAGGGTCAATTAGCAGGTCATCCGGTAAAGTGGCTGTTTCGATGTCACATTTTGTAAGTTGGTGGCTGTTGTTGGGGATAAACGAAGTTCGCGGCTGTTTAAATGAAAATGACTAAAGTTGGTGGCTGATGTTGGGGATTGATCCTATACATTTATACGGTAGAAAAGGTGTGCATGGATTGGGTGGGTTGGTAAAATTGAATAAGTCAAATAAAATCTTCACTTTTGATGTTTATTTATACAGTCCATATTCCCTTATATCTGTTTTAAACAACCAGATCAAGCATGCACCGACTTTGCATATCATTGATCAACTCACGTCAATTCATCTATAGCTAGTGCTCAATTAGTACGTTGCGGGTTATTTGAGAATGTGTGAGGTAATCGATCGTACAAGATCTCTTCTTTCTTTACATATAAAATAGTTATTTAAAAAAGAAATATGTTAAGTTTATTAATAAAATATACTCCCTCCAACACAATTCAATTGTTCCATTTGAGTTGGGCACAGATAATCATTGTTTAAGAGTTATATATGATGAGGGATGATACAAATTAAGTTGAGTAAGTAAGAACGTAATAAAGTAATTTTTTACATAAAAAGAAATAACACGAGTAATATAAAACTACAATTATAAAAAGAAAATAATCAAAGTTAAAAAAAAGTGAAAACATGAACCGAGCATCAACACTTTTGGATCCTTGGCTTTGGTATTTCTTTTCGAAGTTTTACCCCTTGGGCAAATATATTTTCTTTGAGATTGCCGGGGCCATAAAAAGAAAAGCTTATGGGCTGTTTGACAACTGGTTATTGGTTATTGAGAGTTGTCTGTTTTTATTGCCTTTTAAATTAGCCAAAAAGGCTAGTTGTCGATGGAGATATTTGGTAAATTTAAATGTTGATTGATTATTAGAGAAAAAGTGGTCCAATAAGTCATAAGCCAAAAGTCAACTAAAAAAGCTAGTTGGAGCAACTTTTTCATTTTGACTTAAAAGTCTGCTTTAAATGTCATTTACCAAACACCTTTTTGGCTGTTTGACTAACCAACAAGTCAAAATTCAAAAGTCAAACAATAAACTAAAAACCAAACACATATTAATAATATGAGAATTAAAATCAAATTTTGTCTAAAAATAATAATATTTATTTCAATTGAAGTAAAACTTAATATTTATTTATTTTTAATCATCTAGATTTATTTTAAAAAAATCAATTAATACCATTAATTTCTATAAATTTGCCTATTTTTCTATAGTTCGTCCCACCAAACTCACACTATTACAATATTTGATCATAAACTACATTATTTCTTTAATTTTTATCTACATATTTAATTTATATTTGCATCGTACTCACAAAATATAGTACCAATCCATCCTTTTTTTTTTCCACAAAATATACTTCCTCCGTTCCATAATACTTGCTACATTTTCCATTTTGGGAAATTTCATATTACTTGCTACATTTCTCTTTTTAGTAAAAAACCAATCATTTAAAGTTATACCTACTCCAATTTTTATCCTATTTTATATTTAATTACTCCTATTTTCTTTTTCATTTTTCAACAAATAATATTAAAAAATTCCAAAAAGCAACTTTCCACTTACTACTCATCATTGCACAGTAACTTCTTAATCTTTGTGTCCATGCAACGGTAGCAAGTAATTCAGAACGGAGGAAGTATGAGATAAATTTAATTGGAGAGATTCTACCAAAAACGACCAAACTCAACAAAGAGTTTTGGAATATCAAAATGAACAATTTTAATAATAAAAAAAATAGTTGAATGATTAAATATAGGAAGGACGTATCTTTCGCGGATGATACGGGATAATCAACGTAAGAATTCAATAATGAAAGTAGCTTTGCTTCCAATTGCATTTTTGAGCCGCCTAGTTTGCATATTACCACATGCCTACCTAATTAAAGTTGTTTCGTAACAACAATATAATAAAAATAATAAAGTAATATCTTCAAAAAAAAATAATAATAAAATAATAATAATAATAATAATTATTATTATATTAATGCAATTTGACATTTATAATTCTTATCTTAAAATACGTTTTTTAATTCCAATAGATAGGAGTATTATGATGATTATATAATACTGATTCCACTTGACTATATTAAATCTTACACATTAGCTGTAATATATAAAATAAACTTAAATGATGAATAAACTTAAATGATGAATAGCGTCGATAACGAAAATATAGCGAGTATTTCAGATTGGAAGAAATATACTTAAATCTATTATAATATAAAATAGAATAAATTAGAAATATTATAGACTTATAGTGGACAAACTAGTGGGGCCATTAAGGTGCGAAATTAGTTGGAGCAATGATGGATCGATGGCTTATTTTCCCAAAAGTGTTCGATCAATTTAATTTGGAACTACAATCTTTTATTTTCCCAAAATATTATAGACTTGTTTGTTTCTGGGTTTTACTTTTTGTCTGTGTTCTGCTTGCGGCTAGTTGTTTTTTATATGCTTGACTAACTTGTGTGTAAGATGCAGGAGTTCGGGTATTTGCAGGTTCTTATCGTTGAAGACTTTTCTTGAGCCGAAGGACTCTTTTGACCGCCCTCTCCTTATGGGTATGAGACGCCGTCGAGCTTCCTTCCCCAGACCCTGAACATAGATCTACCTATGCGCGGGAATACTGGGTACGATGATGATGATGATGATGAATCTTTTATTTTAAAATTAAATTTATATAATAAGGCAAAGTGAAATAAGTTCATATAAGTAATAATTAACAAAAATTAAAGAAAATAAGAAATTGATACATATATGCTACGCTTAATTAGCTTTAAATCATAGAATTAAATAATAAAACTAATATTAATTAAAATATCTATTATAAAGTCTTATTCACCAAACACAAAATAATATTTACATCTACTAAAGGTAAGAATTAAATGGAGTGAATAAGTTGAAAAAGTAAAAAAATAAAAACAAATTATAATGAAAAAAAAAGAAATCTTAAAGCATATCTCTTGGATATTTGCTTAGGAGAATAAAAAGATTAGTTTTGATCATTATTTTTCACTCTTTTCTTTAGTAAGTTACATCTATGTTTTTACTCTTGTATATGTCTTGTATAAAGGGCAATCTATTTTTCTACTCCTATCACTTTAATTTATGAAGAATAATAGATACAACTTCAAGAGTTATACATAAAAAAAATGAGGTATTTTATTTATGCAATTTAATAAGCTTATTATTTTCGCTTTGAAAATATAAGAATTTAAATATATTTTATTAGTTTATCAATTATTATTTCTTGAGCAGTCAAAACATAATTATTATATAAAATTTTAATATTTTCCAATTTCTAAATTAAATTCTCTTAAAATTTTTAAGAAATTTCCTTAAAAGTTAAAATTATTGATAATAAAGAGAATATGTCCATTTTTATACATAGCCCTAACAACTGTAAATATCACTACTCTTAATTTATTTCTACTTTTCTTAAGCTATGTCAATTTTTAAAGTGATAAATAATTATACAGCAAGTCTCCTGAGAGACCTTTTTTTTATAGACGCCTCTCAGGCCCAGTCTATTAGAGTTTAAATCTTATTCTTATTTTATATTTTCTTTTATAAACCGTCCCAATTAGAGTTGATCTCTCAAAAAGACCATTTTTCACAAAAATTTGTGTTGTTCACAACATCCAACTCAAATTTGAAGACCTTGTTAGACAAACTTTGAAATTAATTATGTGGAATTAAATAAATAAATAAAAGGTTTGATCCAAATAAAAATAGTAGTATTCTATAGTCAATTTGTACGACCCAAGAAATGCACATGGAGTAGCTCCAATAGGAAATAGGCAATAAGAACCAAAATTCACGGATCATAATCAGCATTGTCTCCACTATGACCTAACAAATTAAATAAACAAATAGTTTCTAGGCTGTCCATTCTGCATCATGCCTAATTCCAGACCAGTGTATCTCTTCTAAGATTCTTCATCATTTTTTGGAACCCAAACCAATCCAACTGCAGACAAACTCACATACCCCATGACGTCATTCACTCTTTTTTATGAGATTAATAAATCCAAATCCTTTATTAATAAATTACTTCAGGCCCGCTCTAAGTTTTTAGGGACCCGAGGTGAAAGATTACTTATGAGCCTTTAAACTAGTGTATACATAGAAAAATTTGAACCTTAACAGTTAACACTAATTGAAAACTAAAAATTTTAGGAGTCCCTGGACGTAGGCACGCCTTACCCTTGCTTACGGCCAGCCCCAAATTACTCTATTATGAATAAAATTGTTAAAAATGTAAATACGTAATACACTTATAGATAATATAAATATTTTTTATGTTAGACAAATTATTAAGGTTATTTTTGTCTAAGCACATCTTAATATAAATTATTAAAAATGAAAAAAACAAGTAAAAACTGAGGAATAAAATAGATGAGCCTTGTCCTATAGAAAATATTCTTATAAAATTTCTCTTTAAACTTATTAGTAGTTTCTACTTTAAGCGAATTAAAAATAAAAAATCTTTAATAGTGTAATTGTGTAGTAAATTTATAAGAACAAGGGAAGTATAAATTTCTCATAATTCTTCATTGCTATAAAAAAAATTATAATTAATTATTATTTCCCTTCATTGTGTTTTTTCATTTTGTTTGATTAATATATTATATATAATAATCATAAATAAGCAAAAGTATTTCTTTTACTCCAATATATATATATATGTACCATTTAATGTAATAATTTTCTAACATAATCACAAAAAACATAAAAATAATTTATATAATAATAAAACAACTTTTCTTCACATAATTAATTATGAGAAACTTTAACCAAAAAAATTACACCATCCAGACGTCTTGCTCGATCCCTCTCGAGCCGGTCTGCCTTCCCATCACTTAAAAATTTCATATAAAGGCTTTTTCTTTTAACACTAAGCCCAAAAAAAAAGAGACAAGTTTTACATTTGATAGAATTTTGCAAACGTTGGACATTATCAGAAAAAATATCATCAGGTTCTACTCTTGCACTTCTCAACTGCTCTTGGTGCTGAAATATTATAGCCAATAAAAATAGTAAGCATATATGCAAATTTATTTATTTACAAAACAATAATTTTCAAATTACAGTCTTAATGTTTATTTTTTGCGAATTTCAGCCACCAAAGTATCAAAATTTACAGGTTCAAGCCAAAAAAAACAAAATTTCAACCATTTTGGTACTGGTCGGAATTTTGATATTTGCTTGACTGTAATTCGTAAAAACTAAACATTAAAGCTGTAATTCGAAAAAGTGCTAAACTTAAAGACTGTAATTTGCAAAATATTCTTTAGAAAATAATCTGTTAAGAAATCGACTCTATCAATTAAGCTGATGGTTGAAACCTCTGAATCAATAATGACTTTTAATATTATGTCAAAAGACCAACCATACTAAAAGCATAAGCTGATAATTAAGGTCTCAGGATATGTTATATACTCTAACGTTATCGTTAAAAAAATTTAATGGTGCGTAGTACAAACCTAGTCCGATGGCTTCTGATCCCTTCATGATACGAAGACGTTTGCATGATTCTACGAACATCCTGTTAATCAAATAGATGGATCGTAAATTTTTTGTAAGACGAGTGAAATTTTTAAAAGATAATCACCTAAAGATAAATTTACGAGAATTAAATAGAACTTACTCCCATGGAACATCCCCAACGAGCATCCAATCTCCATCTTTATCTTCATAAGTAGGCACATACTCGGAACCATTCAAAAGATCGATTAATTTGCTCTCATTCATGAAATCTTTCATTCCTTGTGATCCACAATCACCTAATTAAAAATAATAATTCACACATACACACAATTAGCTTAATAATATCATTAATTACTACAATATTCAAAAATATATTTTCAATCTGATATAAATCTACCGTGAATAATACAAACTTTACTAACTTTTCCTACCACCTTAGGATGAAGTAATTAGTATTTATACGAAAATCAGTATTTATATTATTCAAGGTAATTTTTTTTAATCATCATCATCATAGCCAGTATATCCCACTCATAGATAAACTATGGTTAGGGTCTCGAAAGGAAAGATAGACGGCAACTCATACCCATGTAGGAGAATACGGTCAGAGAGTCCCCCGGCTCCATATGTTCTATGGTAAAGATCTTGTATTAAAAATTTGTATTATTCACGATAAAAAGAAGTTATCATACCTATGGTAAAGGAACTAAACATTTTGCCCAAGGCATCAGAAAGATCTTGATAACTCTTGTATAATTTCAAGTCCACCTTACGCAAGTATGGTGCTCCATCCATGCTAACCTTCACAAATGCTGCACTTGTGTTAGCTTGTTCATCTGAACTCTTCTTTTGGACGGCCACGATGTTTTTCCTGAATGATCGGACGGGTGGCCAACCAACAACTTGTGCCCTACAAAAATAAAATCCAAAATATGTTAATTAAGTTTTTTTTCCTTGACAATTAGTATAGACAAATAAAATCAAAATAATTGGTTAATCAACTTTTGCCCTTATCGAATTATTAAAAGAGACAAGAAAGTTGTGACCAGTGAGACGTCAATTCGAAAATGTCGAAATAGCTGATTGGGGCCTTTTCTTTGCAATTTATAACATATATAGACCTTCTACAATCATTAATTTTGTTTTCTTAACGGGTCCAGGACGACGGCCCCTCTTGCCCAACCTTAGGGCTGGACCTAAAAATAAATGATCCAGTACAAACTATAGCAAGACAAAAGCAAAACAAGGATTTGGCTCGCCTAATCTTGGCTAATTAAGTGTTTAATTACTTGATTAGACTAGACATACTTATTTTTCTTTGTTAGAATAGAAAAAATGAATTAAATTAATCAAGTGTTTATTTACTTGATTAGACTAGACAAACTTGTTTTCTTTAGTTAGAATCGAAATAAATTGAAAAAAAATAAAAATATTTTTGACTAAACAAGGATTTGGTCCGCCTAATCTCGTTGTCGAAACCAAACATTGACCTTAATTAATTACATTTACTTCCTCTACCTTGTTGGAAAATTGTTTATATTTATATCAGATTAAATTTTTGGTTGATTTAGTTTAAAAATATTTGACTCGATGATAGTCAAGTAAAAGTATACCTAATAATTACTATCCTAACACATGCTATGATTTAAAAAATAACTTAATTAATTAATTAATTAATGTTTTTCCTCTATACGACAATTTACCAGTCGGATCTAAATTAAATCAGCATATTACCGGCTTACCGCCCATGAGATTTATAAAAATAAACATTAAGTTGTTGCATTTTCACTGGATTTTTTAATCTTAGAAAGAAGACCTTTTAAATCAAAAACAAAAATAAAAGAAGATAGATTTAAAATCGAGTGTTATCTCAGTTGAAAAACAAGCACTATTTTCAGAAAAAAATCTTCAATCTAACTCTCTCGTCCTAATCAAAAATAAAAATTAAAATAAATTAAATCTTTAACATTGATTTTATAAATTTAATTTTAGATCTACTAGCAATAAATCCAAAATACCTTAAATATATAGTGGATCCAACACATATATTGAATATCAAAAGAGTTTTAATTAAATGACCTAGATCATAACCAATACAGATCTTGATCTACACTACGACGAAATTCATATCTTATCGTTTTATCTCGATAATAAATCGATCAAATTAATTTAAAATTAGATTCGAGTCGATTACCATTTCTAAATCGATCATTTATATTTTTTGCAAAGTTAAAATCCCATCTACTTATATAAAAATGAAATAAATATTACAAAATCCATCATTATCCCAATAAATCCCGGCTAAAAATAAAATCCAAAAAGACGGAAAAAAGCAGATCAATACCATCATCAACAGTCATCACGAGAAGGTCGTGATCTAAGACAAAAATACTACAAAACAATAATCTAATTTTATTGTCTAGTAAAAATATTATTACCTCGCTCAGTGTAAACACACATAATTAATTTATCCCAACATACTTCCTCCGTTCCATAATACTTGCCATCGATTGTGAGTTGTGACATATTTCCATACAATATGTCACATTAAGTAGCAAGTAAAGGTGTTCATTCGGGTCATCAGGTTGATTTCGGGTCTGGTATTTCGGGTCGGTTCAAAATCGGGTTTCGGGTCAAATCGGGCGTCTATCTAGTAATCGGATCTGTTTTAAACGCCTTTAGGAGCAAGTATTATAGAAAGACGAAAGTAAAAGATAAGAAGGGTAAGTAGGTAAGTATAGACTAGGTAAATTTCCATAAAAAAGGGGGACCAAAATATAAAGAGAAGTAAAAGCAATGAATATTAACATTAATTAGCATAAAAACATAAGGACGTGTTTGGTGGTTGAGACTAGTGATAAAGAAAAGGCAAAGATTCCAAATGTTGGTGTAGTTTAGTGCTTGTCTAGCCGACACCAAATAAGACCTTTCACAGACGCAATTCTCATTTTCTTTATCAAACAAACAAACGGATGAATCTAAACACCCTCTCCAGTCTCAATTGTAAAGTTATTTTTCTACTAAAGTCATCCGTCCTTAACTTTATTACGTACGTGTGCGTAGAGTTTCAGTCTCGTGTTTAAGTGTTCCTCGTGTCATTCACACGTGTTAATTCTACCTATCTCGTTCTCTCCCCCTTTCCTCTTTCTAACTACTCATTTTACCCCCTTCTCTTCAGGTTTTTATATGAGACGATTTCATACATAAGTAAAATAGTCTAATAATAAAATTATGAGTTAAATAGCTTGATAATATAAATTAATATCATACAAATATTATTTTCTTCAAAATAATGTATAAGTATAATACTCCTAGAACATAGATCCATTAGATTCAAACAAATTTGTGCATCATGTAATATTTTTTAGAGATATGATACTACAAATCTACCACTAATATGTCCATAGATTAAACTTAGTTAAATTAAATTGTAATAACAAATTTTTATGAGAGACTAACTCTAATTGGATTGATCTATAAAGAAAAATATAGAACAAGAATAAGAATTAAACTCTAATGAATTGGGCCTGAGAAACGTCTATCAAAAAGACAGTCTCACGAAATACTTACTAAATTGTAATACCACAAGATAACTTCTATGCTAGAATCTCATTAAAACAACGGTAATTGCATACTTTATCTCACACAATCTTCACTCCAATAACATTTTTTACTTTATTTTCTCAAATGGGTATATATATAAACTCAGACACCTTACACATATTCAGAACCACCACCAGACAACAAACAATAAAACTATGTAAATAAAACGTTATCACTTATGGATCTAAGAAGGTTACGAAAGACGACAGACCAATACCCTCATCATGAGGAGATCGCAATCAAATTCAAAACAAACCCCTCAAATTAAAATAAATAAAAATAAGAAAAATAAAAGAGATCTTACTTAGCAGGGGGTTTAGCAGGATCAGCAGAAGTAGAAGAAGTAGGAGAAGAAGCAACAATTTTGTCCTTCAACTTATGATCAATTCCACCATGAGTTTGCTCTATTTTTGATTCTTTAACAACATTACTAGTAGTACAATTATTTGTTGTAGAAAGATTAAGCTTCAAATCAACATTAGCATGATTTGATTCCGTTTCAGAAAATCCTCTTTTACCATTATTATTCTTTGCTGATTGATCTGCTTCACTACTTCCTCCTCCTGAAAGCCCGAGTCCAAGCCCGAGCCTTAACTCCGTTTCCTCAAAACTTATCGTTTTGTACATATCTGTCTCAGTACTCATCATTTTGATGACTCTAGTTTTTATTTATTTTTTATTTTTGTAATTTTTTAGGAAGTTTTTTTTGGGTTAGAGAGAGAAAGAAGAGAGAGAAATAGGGCGGAAAGAGGGGGAAGAAGGGTTGGGGGTGTGAGTTAAGGGCTGATAATATAAGGGAATGGGAGAGAAACATGAAGGAAATGGAAGAGGATTGAGATGATGACACGTGGAAAATGTTGGAAAATTGGACGGTTATCTATATTTGAGCAAAATTTCCTAATCAATGACCGTGATTTGTAAATCATCACAAAAATAATAATATTAAAATAAACAAAATTAAAAAGATAAATCAAAACCATAAGAGGTTCTGAGCATGTTCAACATGTTCGACCACACTGAACCCCAAAAAATAAGGGTCTCAATATTAAACTACTTAATATATATTAGGTGTTCAAAGATACAAAATTGTCGAAAAATTATCATAATTTTTTAATTTGCACAGGGCTTTTATAAAATTTGTCAATTTTTGCTCTGCCCATGATCAAAACAACAAATCTCCCACCCTATCACATTCTACCATATAAGGGTGATTTATCAACCACACAAATAACTGTTATTTACTGAAACTTTCTCGATGTTTAAGGGAGGAAAATGACGTAAACAATGATGTCAATTAATATAAAAAAATAAGTGCGGGAGTGAAGGAGAGATGTTTAGGGTAGTGGACAATGCATTATATGCATTTGCAAGTTGGCTTTTTGTTTGCCATTAACCTACACTATTTGATGCTTTAAGGAAACCTCCTTATTTAATTAATTTAATTTTAATTAATTTCATTGATTATCTTACTTAATCATTTTATTTTACTATTTTGTGGGGTCTTGTTATAAAATTGCTAGCCAATTAGAGAGCAAAGTAGAAAAGAAAAGGATAAGCTTAGTTGTCTCTTTCCAAGTTAATAGTATTATATTGTCTAATCCCATTTACTTTTTTTAATGGTTGGAATAATTTAAGATGTGAGTACCTACCTATATGCTATTGGGAATTACTATTTTCGTTTTTTTATTGATAGCTATATTTCACGATTTTATAAGAGAGCTTTTTGAGTAAAGTGTAGCTATTGATAAAAAAATAAAGGTAGTATTGAATATTGTGTTAATATTGCGTTAGTTATATAACTCTATTTCTGTCAGAGATCAAATTTAATTAATTAGCAATCAGCATTAATCTTGGTTACTACATAGGTGTTTGAAAATAAGTTTTTTCGGGTTGAGAAGTTTGTCTTTAGTATTTATTGTTGTAGTAACACCACTATGGTAACCAAGCATGCACAAGAAACAAGAGTTTGCAAACATTGGGATGTACGGTGTACTCCGACTCTCAAGTTAGTGAGTATATGAAAGAATTATAAGAACCCAATTCCAAGTGCACCATA
This sequence comes from Amaranthus palmeri, assembly GCA_019776075.1. Classification (NCBI taxonomy): domain Eukaryota; kingdom Viridiplantae; phylum Streptophyta; class Magnoliopsida; order Caryophyllales; family Amaranthaceae; genus Amaranthus; species Amaranthus palmeri. The sequence continues at coordinate 937,042 of JAAKBH010000283.1, forward strand.
ACCTTAGCTTAATACATTAAAGTTTCTTCGTGGCATGAGGCCGTAGTTAATGTCATCAACTACAAAAGTAGATGATATTGATAAGATTTGCTCACATATATTTGAGATGATCTACTTGCTTAATATTAAGGGGGGGCAATTTCAAAACAAAAATATTAAGGGGGTTCAAATCTATAGGATTAGAGTCCAAATGCATGATAATCAGTTGTTAACTTTGTTTTTAAATACTTAGATAAATATTAGCTGCCCATTATTGATTTTATTGGAAAGGTGTGACAATTTGCATTGTATACAAGGATGATAACTTTGATAAAGGTATACTATGTGCATTAGCCCCAGATCTGACCATAATTTTTTATGAGCGGGATACATTGAATATGATGATGATGATATATTTGGGTATAATGATGATATGTTTGTGCATTAGGTAAGAATTTGATGTCACTAACTAGGGCCATGTGGGAAATGGTGCGTTTTCTTGTGGGAAATTGAGTGTCTACTAGGGTTCAGTCTTGATATTAAAAGGTGTTAGGTGTATGTATCATATCCTACATCCCTTTAAGTGCATTACATTTTACATATCCAAAAATTCAAGCATGCATGATAAATTTAATTTCTAGTATCAACATTAAGAAAAAATACCCTATCATACTTTCTATTCCTTTAAATTTGTTATTCACTAGAAACTCAAAAGGACAAATAAATATATCATCATCATTACCAATGTTCTGCTTAAAGAAGCCATAATTAGGGTTTAGGAGGAACGAAAAACCATAAATCATACTCATAAATGAGGATGTAGCCAAAGCCCAAAGGGTCCCTTAGCTTGCAAAAGATCTAAAAAAAGGGAAGCAACAACACTAAGGAGTATAAAACTCCAATTTCAGGACATTATTTGAGGCTAGAAATAGTTGACCAATAACCCTGAATTGTAGCTCAACAGGTTGAGCTCTAAGATTCTCTCATCATAATGGTCACATATTCGACTTTTCTTAGGGCTTTCAAAAGTTTTTATGATCATGAACTTCAACGTATCATATAGTTAGTAAATACAAGCTGACTTAAATACCGTGTGATATAAAAAATAATAAATAGTTGACCAATAACCATAATAACAATATGGGTTGTGCTTCTTACCCGGATCTCAATTAATCATCATCAATTTGACCTAATAAGGTAGATGATCTAATACTCTACTTCATACTCTTAACCTAATAACTTACCCTAAATTATTGAAAGATAAAATAATTAATGAAATACTCCTAATCAAGTCTCATAAAACCGGTGCATTCACCTAAGAATCAGGGATGTGCGACAGACACGCCGGTTCTTTTCACTCATTGCACACAGACTAATTATGTAACTTCCATGTGTCAAATTCTTATTGGGCAGTCCTACAGCAAACCTTGTTAAATTCTTTATAAACTAAATTGCTTGTTTAGTTGTTTATGATAGTCTTCACTAAATTTATTCATGTTCATTAAGAGGTGTTTGACCATTATGAGCAAGAGGAACATTTTTTTATTTTTGACTTTTGGCTGTTGATTAGTCAAACAGTTAAAAATTACTCCCTTCGAATCATTTTAGTTGTTCTATTTTCTTATTTGGCAAAATCATATCAATTGTCTCATTTTCTTTTTTTACCTAAATACCCTTACTTTTACTATTTCCAATACCCAACTACTACCTTTATAATTAATTTAATCAATTAAAATACCCAATTACTACCTTTTTAATGGACCCCTCACCACCCTTAATAACCGTGAAAACCCAAATGGGACATCTAAAATGATTCTGAGGGAGTATTTACTTTAAGACTTTTTACTTGTCAAATAACATAAAATAAAATACTATTTTTAATGTATTTTTGCATTGACTCTTAACTTTAGACCTACTTTTACTATAATAAACAGTTAACAATCAGTAAATTTTTACAACATTTCCTTGTTTAATAGTTGGATTATCAACTAATACTTTTAGCTCGTCAAAGCAGCCAACACCTTGAACTAAAAACTCTAGTCTCCAGCTAACAATCATTTGTCAAGGTTAAAATCCCAATAATATTTATTAGAGTATGTTTGACAAATGATCAAATCATTTCAAATTATGAATTTCAATTATGAAATCATAAATGAAGAATTTAGAATGACAAAATTTAGGTAGTCATTCTTAAATTCTCTACTGTAACTACTTTAAAAGCAATGATGAAATTCGATTCAAATTCAAAATGAAAATTTTTGATTTGACAAACAATAAATTTGAGCTAATTTCAAATTTGCAAATGAAATCATAGTTCCCAAATATGACATTAAAGAAATTAACTCAACAAAAATGTAAATTTAATAGTTAAAGCCTCATGCTATATTATACTTCCTCCAACCCTAATTAAATGCAACACTACTATTTGCAATTTTTATTCCTCGCCTTTCTTAAAGCTTTCTCATCAGTTTGGTTCGATTTTCTCAATATATAATTTCCGAATACTTAATATTTATAATTTTTACTTGCATTTAACAATAGATATTAAATATTTAAATCTTACATCGAATTGTGTATCTTTAAACAACTGACTTAACTAGATAATTTAAAAGTCAATAAAAACACTTCATAATTCTATCCGATAAAAAAAGTCAACTAAAAAATCAACCCCAGAAACCTTTTGTCAAAAGACCCCTACATCAATTAGTTGGATTAATCAAAAGAGGTGCAAGAGTGATTAAGTGAGCCTTAAACTAATAGCCGTACGCTAAAACAATGGGAGCTTCAAGGAAAGGGAATTATGGTATGACAAATTGACAATTGGCAAATGCAAATGGAAAATTAAAAAAAAGAAAAAGAAAAAGAAAAGAAAAGTGAGTCCCACCAATCAGTCACAAATTTTTACTTGAAATCGTTTTTTGTAAAGACGACTCTCAAAAGTCCAGTCCAATTCTAAATATGAAGTAATATAAGAAGTATATTGTTACAACTCTTAATATAGATTTGAGCTGAACTTTTAAAAATCATCTTTACAAAAAACGGTTTCTCACGAGTCACGAGAGCACCTGCCAATCAATTGGTTAAGGAGAGTAGGGACAGGTCAACTCAAGGAGGGACATCCCATGTGAGAGATTCATTGGCAGAGACGCAAAGCAGGAGATGGGACCCACATTTAAGGCTACTTTTGGAAATTCATTCGTGACATTCTGGCATGCTGCTTATCTCCCATCCTTCTCCATGTGCATACTTTCTCCATTGGATAATACTGATAGTCATATTTTTCCACATAATATGTCACATTTAATGGCAAGTATTATGAAATAGAGAAAGTATAAATATACTCATTTCGTGTCTCTTATTTGACATTATTTTTTTATTTTGAATTGTCTATAGTATAAGTATTATTTTTATTTTTAAAAATTAATCTAGTAATTTATTTAATACCCCCTTCAATTCTATTTAGATGTCCCATTGCTTTGACACAATTATTAAGGGTGGTGTAGGGTCTATTATAAAGTGAGTAGTTAGAGTATTTTAAATGATTATATTAATTGTAAAGGTGATGGTGGAGGTATTGTAAGTAGTAAAAGTGAGAGTATTTTCGACATTACTTGTGTGAAAATGGGGTATTTAGGTAAAAACAAGTAGGAAAAAAAGGGTATGTGATAATTGATATATGAATTAGCCAAATAAAAAAATGTGACAACTAAATAAAATCGAAGGGGGTATAATCTATATATTTTAACTTTTTTTTACATTATTCATCAAATTCAATTATATCATAAAGTACCCAAATATTTATTTTTTTAAAAGCTACACACTATATCTTTAATGCTATTTTAAGGGGACATAACAAATATTTAAAAAAAAAAGGGGACATAACAATATTCGATTCACGACTATTACTAGTTACTCTCTATTTGTGTTTGATTGTCGACATTTTTATTTTGAATCGTCTTACTACACTTTTAGTGTTAATTTAATAAATCTAAAACTTTTTTTTTTGCAAATAAATATTTTTTTTTTGGCAAGTTAAATAAGGTTGAGGTCATTTCTTTAGTTTGTCTAAAACTTTCTTTAATTAATATCTACAAACAATTAGTTAACTATTAGTGGCGAAGCAAAAGTTGAACAAAATTTTAAAGGCCCTGTTCAATTTCGAAAATTATGATATGTTTTTATCAATTTTGTATCTTTAGACACTAAATATATATTATGCAATTTAATATTGAGGCCCCCAAATTTTGTAGGACCCTGTACGGTGAAACATGCTGAACATGCTCAGAATCTCCTGTGTTAACCATTCTTCCTTTAGACCCTATTTTGAGAGACCGTCTATATAATGTACTACAATAACACATCATGATTCATGAATTTGCAACTATCAATTTAAACTTTTAATTGAGTTGACCAGTAATTGACAAAACCGTCAAACTTAAATATTATAAAAAATTCATCAATATTATAACATACCCAGTATATTCCGCTCATAAATAATCTATTATGTATAAATAGTGGAAAATAAAAAGAAAAGTCTCCTTTTTTCTGGATTTTTTTGGTTTTAGATTGTATGCCTTTTGTTTGGCAATTCCAGTCTGGAATTTGCTAAGGCAACTTGTCTTTGTCTTTCAATTTTGCGTATACTTCGCAAGTTTTGTAGACATAATTATTTGTGCCAACTCTTTCTAAGCCATATAATTATGGTAATTATATATACTCCATTTATTTTATAAATATAGTAATTCTACACTAAGAAAATAACAAAATAAGATTAAGAATACAAAGATGATTAACAAAAGTCTAAATCATCATCATCATCCTAACCCAGTATATCCCGCTCATAGAAGACTATGGGCAGGGTATGGGGAGGGAAGGACGGCGGCAACTCATACCCGTAAAGGAGAGCACAGCCAAAAGAAGGAGTCCCCCGGCTCCAGGAAGAAAGAGATACGTACCTGTCACGTGAAGTTAAAAACAACGCATACTAACAAAAGCCTAAATAAGAAGAATAAATAATAATATACTCTAACAAAATATTTGAATTATCTAGAAGATGATAACGATATGTACATGTGTAAGATGTAAAGACTTGTGTATATATGGTAATCGTATGAACTAATTACTTCATTTTTCTTGATGAGATGACATCATGTACTTTCGGAGTTTATAGGTGATGGTTTTGAACCTGAAAATATTAGTTGAGCCCGATCAGATGTATTTGGATTATCAATGTATGTAGGTTTTGAATCGTAAAATTATAATTCTTGATAAGCAATTAGATCACTTTTACAAAATTATATTCCATCATTCGGTTTACGATTAATCGAGATAAATTTTGTCCTAATATTATTTTGTTTTTTCTTCATCATTTATGTTTGGTTCCATCTTATCTTCCATATAGTGGAAAATAGAATCCATTATCTTTTACTAAAAATATACTTCATGTTTCAATCCTTTCATCTTTATTATATGCTTGAAAAAGTATACTTTTATAAAGTTCAATATATGCCCTAGAAAATATAATTAGACGCATTTAATTTATTTTGTTTATATTCATTTTATTGTTTTTTCTAGGCTTGAGATGAGTTAGATCTAGATAAATGCTATTTGGCTTCAATTTGCATTGGCTATAAACTTGGGACCATTGCCAAAGTTACTATAATCAACATCACATAAAAAATAGAATTAGGTACTATCCAAGTTGAATAGAGTACTTCTTTGTACTTTTGGTCTTTTGGGATTTATGATTTCTCTTCTTATTGCATATATAAAGTGAAAGTTTGTGTTCAAGAATGCGACTAACTAAATTATGTGACTCGTTACAATCTGGATGTAGAAAATATAACATTTATCCAAGAGGTATAAGATCAACGTCATTAACTCATTAGCGAATAGCGACTATTTCATCATCACTATTGCTTTTTATGATTTTTTTCTCCTCGACGATTAAAAATATCGTTTTTATAAATCATTATTAATCGGATTTAACTAGATTCATTCAATTCACAAAAGCCTTACACTCAAACCCATCTATATTGTAACACCCGAATTTTCATTCCGTACTTTGCAGTTTTGTTTCCGTATAAGAGGTCAGAAATTTCCCCCACTGATGTTACACGAACAATATTCAAGTCCTTACCATACACCCGTCAAGTCTTTGCCATACACCCGTCAAGTCTATATTATAAATCATTATATGAAGTATTCTCAAAACCTTAAAAACATCTTTTAGTTTTTTTTATAGTTTTTTTATGGTATCAAACCCAATAAAACTATATTCAAGTCCTTACAATACACCCATCAAGTCTGAATCTGGGTCAAAATTTTTTAGACCCAATAAAACTATATTGTAACACCTGAATTTCCTCTCGTCAACCAAAATCGTGAAGAACGGGAGAAAATTCGGGTATTACATTTACATATATTCAAGTCCTTATCCATACAATATATTATAGACTGAATATATGGATCTAATTGGACCCGATCATGATCATATATCCATCCGTAATCTTTCCCACTAGATGAGCATGAATTTTAGGAAGTCATGATGTAAGTTATAATAGTGTTAAACCAACCACCTCCACTTACTCATATCCTAACTAAAGAGTGCAAAGTGGAAGGATTCTACTTATTCAAAGAATAGTAGTGAAAATAGAACAAGATAAAAATGATGATACAGTAAGTCTCATGGGAGACGGTCTATTCTATAGACGGAATCCATGAAGCCCAGCCCAAAATATAACATAGTATATTTGGGGTTATAATAAATTATTTTTGGTTATAATAACTTATATTTGGGGTTATAGAATAGTATATTCGAGATTATAATACCTTACATTTAGGATTATAACATAATATAATTGATATTATAATAAAAAAAATCAGTTAAAGGAAATGGGCTGGCCCAATTTTGTGGTCTATCCAATAGACCGTCTCTTGTGAGATTTTGTGATGATGATAACCTATAAAAATCAAAGCAAAGGGCCATAATTTTTTATAAAGTGAATGTTCATAATTTCTATGGTTTTTTTCTTATATATCCTCCCTATTCTTTTTCACAAATTCTTATTTGAGACCGTTTTTATAAAGACGGCTTTCAAAAGTCCAGTCTAATTCTAAATATATATTGTTACAACTCTAAATATAGATTTGGGCTGGACTATTGAGAGTTGTCTTTACAAAAGAAGGTTTCTTAAGAAAGCACATGATTCTTTTTAGTTGTCAGTTGTCACATTTACTCTATAATTACTATTTATTAATCACTCTTAGTCAAGTAAGATTTTATTTCATTTGTCTCTATACAAGGATTATTAATATCATTTTTTTTAATAATTTTTAATTATGTATTATTAAAGATATTAAGGGTTAAAATATTATCTCAAACGGGTGTGAAAAAATAAATGGGACAAGTGGGTTGAATAGGAGGGAGTATTATCCTAAAGTAATCACTTATAAAATTATATTAGCTCTAAAGTGATCCATGACAATTTTAAAGTGATCAATTTTATAGCTTTAAAATGATCACTTTTTATAGTTTTAAAGCGATCACTTATAACTTTAAACTTTTAAAGTATTCATTTACAATTTTAAAGTGATCAATTAGAGAAATAGGATAATTATATGGGTTTTTCTCATGGTAAAACGGTCTCATACAAGATGAAATGTAATTTTATTTACAAAAATATATATACAATAATTTTCTTAAGAAGATTTGTTCTCATAAAAATGATCAATATACCTATTTAAGGGATACAATAACAAAATGTTGATCAAATGTAAAAATTGACTAGAAATATAGCGATCGCTATTAAAAACGATGACTTGTAACTGAAAATGATGATGTGAAACTGAAAACGGGTCAAAAAGATCGAGCTTGGGTTTTAATCGGGTTTGAAATAATTTTTCAGGTACATTGTGACAAATCATTTTCGAGTTACAGGTCAAAATATAAGATTTATGACCTATTAATATCCGTTTGAATTGGCCAATTCAGAGTCAGATCAAATTTTAACATGTCTAATGATAATGGTGAAATAAAAAGCCCTCAACCAGTAAACTAAACAGGACAATAAAAGGATCACAAAATCTCACAAGAGACGGTCTATAGGATAGACCATAAAATTGGGCCAGCCTATTTTCCTTAACTGATTTTTTTTATTATAATATCAATTATATTATGTTATAATCCTAAATGTAAGGTATTATAACCTCGAATATACTATTCTATAACCCCAAATATAAGTTATTATAACTCCAAATAATTTATTATAACTCCAAATATACTATGTTATATTTTGGGCTGGGTTTTATGTATTCCGTCTATAGAATAGACCGTCTCCCATGAGACTTACTGTAAAAGGATATAATGAGGGTATCAAACAAGTATAATGGGAAATCCTCTAAAGGCCATAAATTCATCAAAGAAATATGATGATGTTTGAAGACAATCAACCTTAGCATTTGCCATTATCCATTAATGTAATTATGTAATGCTCTTAAAGATTCCATTTTCCTTTTTTTTTCATGTTAAAAGGATTGACAACACAAAAAGCAAATAAAAATGTTGAAAATGACATGCCTCCTACTATTCTACAATCAAAACAGATCAAGTGGGCCCATGACAACTAATCCATACTCTCACACGTGGGTTTTGGGCCCCCACCATAGTTTGTCATTTTCTTGGATTGGGCCCACTGATTATCTGCTGTTAATTTCTAGGTAATTAAGGCTTAAAGCAGAAGCCCAATACTTAAGCCCATAACTTGGTAACCACACGTGTGCATTTAATGCTACCAAAAATGAAAAATGGGCTGTTGATCCTCTTCTTGTGGACATGATTGATGTTGTTCAATACCTCATACATTAGTCGGTCCCACAAAATTTGTCCTTACCTAATTTTTAGAGAAATAAAAAAAAAAGAGATTAAATATTATGGGTAGTACTAAGATTTTTTTTTTTTGAGAAATGGGTAGTAAGAAAATTAAGTAAATGAAAGTATTTAATGAAAAATGTAAATAATTTTTTTTAAAAAAAATATAGATTATAAATGAATTTAATAGAATAAACAAAAATAAAAAGTTGGACAAATTTCATTTAACAGAAAAAAGTAGTCGATAATCAGGTACGAGTATTTCAAGCCAATAAATTAAAAATTTTATTATTGGACTATTTAACTCAAGTATGAGACATGTTTCATGGTGAATTCGTTTTATTAAAAAAATTATGATTATATTTTTTTAAATCAATCAAATTTAAATAGAAAATGAATATTTTTCATAAAAGTTTATATTATTTTAATGGGAACTGAATACAAATAATATTTACTCAAAATTCAATAGGAGTTCTCATTTACTTTATTTAATTTAGATAATTTTTGTTGATTCCGATTGCAGGTTCCTATCGTTGAAGACTCTCCTTGAGCCGAAGGACTCTTTTGACCGCCCTCTCCTTATGGGTATGAGACGCCGTCGAGCCTCCTTCCCCAGACCCTGACCATAGATCTACCTATGGGCGGGAATACTGGGTATGATGATGATGATGATGATTTGTTGATTCCGATTACACGTTGAAAGGATTGTGATTTTAATTATTCTTTTTGTTTTTTGCATCAATTCCAAATGAGTGTGTGGCTTCAATATTTGTTTTGTTAAATTTTATATTAATTTTAATATATTCTCTCTTTAATTCTTTTAAGTTGTCTCATATAGTTTTTTAATACCATTCATCAATCACTTATAATTTGTATTTTATTCATAATCTAGATGTCAAAGTATAGTTAAGTGTGATCTTGTTTGATTCATCTCAATGTAAATTTTATTAATATCGTATTTTTATAATTTTTAATCATGCACAATTAAGGATATTTAAAATTAAATCAGTGCATTGGTTAGTGCGCCAAAACTAAATGGGACAACTAAATAGTTGATATATTTGTTTGTTAATCCGTGACGCTTAGCCGACCACTTTATTGTACATCGACTATTTACCGACTACTTTGACATCAATAAGCCTTCAGTTTTTGTAGCGTAATTATGTACTTCTAAATCTTGAATTGATTACATTCCCTTGTTATCATTTATTCTTCTCATTTACTTTTTGGACAATTTTTTTGTGTTACGTGCGTAAGGATGTTTTGTAGTATGTGCCCTTTTCTCACATTACGTGGCAGGTATGTAATCTCTAATAAATCTCTATCTTTCTCTATATCTTCCCGGAGTCGGGGGACTCCTTTCTTTTGGCCGTGCTCTCCTTACGGGTATGAGTTGCCGTCGTCATTGCCTCCCCAGACCCTGCCCATAGTTTCTATATGCGCAGGATATACTGGGTAGGATGATGATGATGATGATGATGATGATTTACTTTTTGGACAGTTTTCAACATAAATTTTAAGCTTTAATATCTCAAAATAAGCATTATAAATAATTTTAAAAATATATGATAAAAAACTATATATTAAGACGAATTTAACGAGATGTTACATGGATTGATGGATATATTTTATCATCTTAATTAAATTTCTCTTTCTAAAATAAAATATTCTAAACTGACAAAACATTAAAAAATAGTAAATACTCCCTCCGTATTTGGTTATTTGCAACTTTTACCAAAAATGGTGTATTTTATTATTTGCAACGTTCTTTTTTTTCCATTTATAGAAAGTTTTTATTACTTTTTTATTATCTCTCTCTTACTTTTTTATACTCTCTCTTACTTTTTAATACTCTCTCTCATACTTTTTAATACTCTCTCTTACTTTTAAATATTATAATATTATAATCTCACCCCATTAACTTCATTAATCTATTTTAATACACTACTAAAAGTTTTGTCTAGGAATCCGTGAAGGACCCCAAAGTTGCAAATAATTAAATACAGAGGAAGTATATCATATCCCTTAGCCGACAAAAAGTATTTCAAATATCACTATAATCATTTCTATGATACTAACAGTAATTTTTTCTTACCAATATTTTTCAATGTCTATAAATTAATTGCAAACTTCATAAGTATGTCAAGTGAATTTTTTTTATCTCACTATTACTCTCTCGTCGCTTTTTTATATTTTCACAAATAAAATGTTTTAGTTTTAATTCTAGCTACGAATCTTCATTAATATACATGAAAAAACTAGTCATATGACATATAATAATTTCGTCTCATTACATATTCACAAATATAAACTTTCTATAATTTTTGGAAATCAGCAATTGAAGTTATCTGACTTTTACATTTACATTGAAATATGCGACAAAATAAATGGAAAAAAATAGACTTGGTCACTTGGGGGAATTTCAATTTTTGATGAATTGAGCCTAAATTATTTTTTTATTGTAATGATTTTGATCTTGTCCCATAAATTAAAGGATTATTGATGAAAGCATTGGTATTTTGTTAAAAAAATAAGCACATAACACTCACTTTAGATAAAATATATAAAAATGCGTAAATTCATTAAACTAGTGTTTGGGAACAAGTATTTAATTTCAAATTATGGATTTCAATTATAAAATCATAAATGAAGAATTTGAGAATGACAAAATTTGGATAGTCATTCTCAAATTCTCAATTTTAACTACTTTAAAAGCACAACTTTAAAATTTTTTAATTTGTCAAACATTAAATTTAAGCCAATTTCAAATTTCCAAATAAAATCATCATTTTCAAATATAACATATGAAATTAAAAACGCTCGTATTATTTAATGTAATTTTTTTCCTTCTCAAACTCCAATTCACATAGCAATTCTATACCTCCTCATCATGAGTCATATCTCATTAAAATTCATAAAATATGTATAAAACAAGACATTTAATTCTCTTTACAATTTCTATGAACCAAAAAACTTTGTTCATAAAATTTGTGACATGTAACGTGTCCGACAAAATAATATCAAAATTTTAATCATGAGTAATGTACCATTTCGATCCCTATCAAGAGAACATTGAAAAAAAGCCCTAAAACCACACATTTACACTACTAAAGATTAACATTTAGATATATGAATAGTGTTTAGTCTAGTTTTCTCCACATAAATAAGTGAGAATTATATTATTATTATATAAATAAATATTACGACAAGTACATTTATAATCATATTGATTAATTCTCATTTATTGTCATATTTGTTTTTTTAACATTATTTATTAATCAATCTTGATATGTATTTCATTATTAATTGTCAAGGAACCAATTCAGCCAAAAGTTTAAACTGATAGTTGAAGCCGTAGAATATGTTATATTGTTATGTGCTCTTACACACCCCCTCACACGAGAGCCCATTGGGCTAGAAGTGTGGATGCGCATAGGCGCTGAATATTCCACTTTATATGAGGGGTGGTAATTTAGATTCGAACATATGACCTCTTTGTCACGTTGACTTCTGATATCATGTCAATGAAGCAACTTAATCAAAAGCTTAAGCTGATGGTTTGATGCCCCAAAATATATTATATACTCTAACATTAATCTATATGTTAAAACATATATTCATTTGAGATCTTATTTGTTGTCTGAGTGTAACTTTTATGAAGAATATCAATTTTAATAACTTTTAATTATGAATAATTAAAAATATTTAAGATTCAAAAATAAATTAAATAGTTAGTGTGAAAAAGCAAATGAGATAATTGATCGGGACAGAGTAATTAATTGGCATCCAATAATGTGGGTTCACCATCCAATTGGAGGGACATTTAGAGGAAAAAAGGAAAACAAGGAGTCAAACATATACAACCTGAAAGCTAAGATAAGTCCATAACTATTCAGCTGAAGGTTGTTTTCTCACATTCAAACATGTCACCGTCGTAATAAAATCTATGCAACCACTATTACTTGGCTGTCGGTACAACATTATGCCCTAAATCCATTTCATGATTTATCAATATATATGCCAATTGCCAAGTCACTAATTTTAATTATGATAAGATAACTATCATACTCGAATAATTATCATCATCATACTCAGTGTATTCCGCTCATAGAAAATCTATGGACAAGGTCTGGAGAGAGAAGGACGGCGGCAACTAATACCCATAAAAGACAGCACGATCAAAGGAGTTCCCCAGTTCGTGAAAGCTAAAGAGAATTATCATAGTCTAATAATTAATCATAATTATAGTCAAATATAACTTCTTCAGAATGTTCCGTTTGATTTTGCACACTTGTTGATGGTATTTGAATCCTTAAATTTGTAATTGTGCTGGGTTAGAAATTATGAAAAGTTAATATTAATTAAATTAATATTAGAATGAATCAATTAAGATCCCATTAAACAATGTTTTAACTAATAAATTGAAAATAAAACACAAACTAAAAGTGAGTAATGAATAAATAGTAAAAAAATATTTTGGTCGGAGTATAAAGATTACCTATAATGCTAAATTCAATGAATGATTGCATTAAATTGGGAAGATGATAAATTTAAGGCAGCTAAATAAAAACTCTTTTTATAACATCTATTAGATTAGATGCCTTAGAAAAAGAATTTAGCTGTCTTGGAAAATTCAACCCCCATTAAATTCATTAGCTATATAATTATTTAAAGGTCTCAAATTGTTATGAGAGACGAACTTTTCAAGAGACGATCTCTCATAAGAATAACTGTTTAAGGGTTAAATTAAATTTATATTTGTTTGTAGTCTATATAGTATAAGCTCTATTTCAATACATGAACATTGTTAGGCCTTGTACCTAATAACTTATGAATATATAGTTTTCAACATTAGCTAAAATTTGACAAGTCCTAAAAATTGTTTGTATTCACATAAAAGGATAAAGACTAATGAGGGCTAATTTTTGTGGACTAATATGAAAAACCAAAGCTATGGTTAGATTGTGTATTACATGTATCAAACCATGCCAACCATATATTCATGATATATATCCTTCATGTTTAAAGTAGCTAGTTAGGTGAGTGTTTGAATCAAATCTTATAATGACACTACACAACAATTTCATTTTAGAAAATTATCAAACATTATATTGAATAATGACCCCACTAATTTTTTGAATTGTCCTTGTGAATTTATGGGCATTATATCTAATCACAACATTATCCTATTTATATTACGAGACGGTTTTAAAAATAATACCCCATTTGAATTATTTTAGATGTTTCATTTGAGTTTTCACGGTTATTAAGTGTGGTGTGAGGTCCATTAAAAAGGTGACAGTTGTATATTTTAATTAATTAATTAAATTAATTGTAAAGGTGATAGTTGGGGTATTGGGAATTGGAAAAGTGGGGTAAAGAATATGGTAGTTGTGTATTGGGTGTAGTAAAAGTGATGGAGTAAATTTTAATATTATTTTGAAAATATAATAAAGGATAAAATGTATAACTAATAATTAATGTTTTAAGACTCATTGTTTTAAATGACTATATAGGTGATACGCTTAATTATTACATTTTTTTTCTTATAATTTATCATCATCATTATATTCAGTGTATCTCGCTCATAGAAACTATGTACAGGATCTAAAGAGAGAAAAACGATGACAGCTCATACCCATATGGCTTCTGCAAATACAATCTACAATGAAGACTTTACGTACGGACCTCAGTAAGCATCATGCATTCGCATCCATCCGACTCATGATGTGCTCCAGGCAGTACTTACTAAAAATGCCGCTAAAACTATATTCAGAGGAATTGATATTTCACATTATTTATCGATCATTTTCAATTAATATTTTATTCTTAGTTTAGTTGTTAAAATATATTCAAATGACATTTTGTTTGATTCGTGTTAGTGTAAATATCAAATTTTTTGTAACTTTTAATTATGCACGTTAATAAAGATATTTAGCATTGAATTAGTGCAATGGATAGAGTGCAGGGGCGAAGCTAGGAGGGGGGCCGGCGGAGGCCCGGCCCCCCCGGCTTAAATATATGTTTCTTTGTAATTTTGGTTCGGCCCCCTTTAATATTTTATAGTATATGTATAAGATAGTCTAATATCTATTAAGGAAATTAGAGTGCTTTAGTGGATAGAATGCTTAACTTCTAACCTTAGCTGCACGGGTTCGATTCCAAAGAGCAGCAACTTTCTTTTTTTTTTAAGTAAATGAAGGCTGGCACTGCTGTACTGCAGCCTATTGTATAGGCGTATCATTGGGCCTAATTAGCTCATTCTCAATCCTCCGGTACTATACTAATTACCCAATTTACATCCAACTTATTCAAATTCTTTTTTTTTTAGAAACCAAACAAAATTACCTTTAATTACTCCTTTTCTTATTGCTCAAGGAATTCTTCCAAAATTAAAATTTTAGTAGTATTGCACTTTAATTCTTAGTTGGATTATTACTCAAGAAGTTTCTCAAAGCCTTAAAGGTAAATTATTTCTAATTTTTATTCATTACTTATAATAATTCATTTTTGTTTGAATAATTTATTGGTTTGTAATTTGTAAATCAATGGATCATTGTTGTTTTTATTTCTAATAAACAAACAAAAATTGTGAAATTTTATAATTGAGAATTTTGTGTTTTTTTTTATTTGTAAATGATAATTTTGTGTTTTTTATTTGTAATTGGAAATTTTGTGTTTTTTATTTGTAAATGGGAAAATTTGTGTTTTATTTGTGTAATTGACTGATTTGTATTCATAACTTAATAAATTATATCATTGTGTTTCTTTATTTTAAAGTTGGAAAATTGTTATGATTAGGTGAATCCAGTAATATATAATTGTATGAGCTATGAAATCAAGAACACTAGATTTTTTTGCTCTAATGAAATCCCGAAGATTGCGATTCAATTAAATATCCATGTAAGAACTTTAACTTAATTTAATATATTTATAAGTATTGTATTATTATTGGCCCCCGCTATTATAAAATCCTGGCTTCGCCACTGATAGAGTGTAAAACTAAATGAGACAATTAATGTAAATTGAAGAAAGTACATGACGACTAATTTACTTATTTGTTTATTTATTTTTTAAAATAACACTAATGGTCCAACTTGTGTTGTAAAATTGCAGGCTTGAGGGTTAAACTTCACTCATTCTCTAGCTCTTGTTGTAGGAATTTCTCCATCTGGGCATTTTTTTCGAGCTGAAGGATTCTTTAACTACATTTTCCTATGCATGAATGGATTGCAGTCTTCAAACCCTTTTCAAAATCTGATCATAGATATTATGAATGAAAGAGAATAATATATTAGTAATACTCAGGGCCGTCGAATGGCAAGTGCAAAGCGGTCAACCGCCCAGGGCCCCATGTTTTTTAGGGCCAAAAAACTTATTTTTATGTATATAAGTGATATTAATTTGAATCAAATTTATATATAACTTACATTTTTTTGCTAAATAATATGAGTTTTTAGTGTTTTTTTGTAAAGTAGATTAAATATTAACAATAAAAAAACAAAAGATGTATTATATTATGCGTTATGTCTTAAGTTTTTAGGGGTCCATTTTTATCTTTTGCTCTGAAGCCCAAAAATGAACGAGACGGCCCTGATAATACTTTGTAAATTTTAAGAGTAATTTCTACTAGTTCGTTATAGTCTATTACAGTGATTTTATTGCCAAGCGTCCCAGCTAATAATTTTCTCATGCATGCCATGCCCGTGATGATTCCCCTAACTTTAGGTCATTCGAACAGCTATTGTATTTCATGCTATTATTATATGATACATCAAATTATAAAGTAGCCATTAGTTTGATTTATTGTGAATGTCAGTATATTAATTGAGAAAATACGAAGTGCACATAATTTACAAGTCCAAGAAGATATATATATACCATCTAAAACCATATGACAATGAGAAGAAGGGCTCTAATAAGTTATAAAGTTTGTATACCATCTTTGATTTGTCAATGTGGGATAAAGAAGACTAAGACATCAAAGAGTACATGGTAGAGCATGAGGGGTGCACAATCATAATCGTATCCAGTGTATACTGCTCATAGATTTAACAAGAGAACAAATAAAAGATCGAATTAAAAGTAAATTTTCCAAACAATTATTGTAACCATAAAAGTGAAGATTTAACAGCAAAGCATGAGATTGTGTTAGCTAGTTACTAACCCTAAGTGATTATTTTTAAAAAGTGAAACTTTTATTATATTGATTCATTATATAAAATTATCTTATTGTGAAAACAAACGTCATACAAGAATAGCTCATATACTTTCCCTTGTTTACATAAAAGACAACTTATTTTGTATGAGACCATCTCAATATGAAATAAATAACTCATATAATTATTCAATTTCTCTAATTAATTACTTTAATTTTTACATATTAAATATATGAGTTTATCTAACCTAGCCGTTAGGGCATATATAGGTTAGGAGTAATTGATTACCTCATTTTTACAACTTTGTTTAAAATGATTCTTCAAAATGTTTTCTTCTCTTAAATAAACTAATAATTAGTATAAATAAAATATCATTATGTCCAAGAGCATTTTTAATAGAATACTATTAAATAAAGTTGGTTGAACGTTTACGAGGTAATTAATGTTCTTAACCTATGCCTTATGACATAAATTAGACAAATCGTGAATATATATAGGTTAATCCAATAGAATTTATCTCACCAAGAGACCGAATTTATGCACAAATTGTGATACCACATATTTAGCTTGAAAAAAGATTGATAGACTATTCATATCAACAAGATGCATCTTCTTTTCATGGGAGCTCATTTGCTGAGAACTCCACAGTTAAGCGTGCTTGGTCGGGAGCATTCAATCTTAGGATGGGCGACCTCCTGGGAAGTTTTCCCGGGTGCGTATGAGTCAGGGGCGAAGCTAGGAGGGGGGCCGGCGGAGGCCCGGCCCCCCCGGCTTAAATATATGTTTCTTTGTAATTTTGGTTCGGCCCCCTTTAATATTTTATAGTATATGTATAAGATAGTCTAATATCTATTAAGGAAATTAGAGTGCTTTAGTGGATAGAATGCCTAACTTCTAACCTTAGCTGCACGGGTTCGATTCCAAAGAGCAGCAACTTTCTTTTTTTTTTAAGTAAATGAAGGCTGGCACTGCTGTACTGCAGCCTATTGTATAGGCGTATCATTGGGCCTAATTAGCTCATTCTCAATCCTCCGGTACTATACTAATTACCCAATTTACATCCAACTTATTCAAATTCTTTTTTTTTAGAAACCAAACAAAATTACCTTTAATTACTCCTTTTCTTATTGCTCAAGGAATTCTTCCAAAATTAAAATTTTAGTAGTATTGCACTTTAATTCTTAGTTGGATTATTACTCAAGAAGTTTCTCAAAGCCTTAAAGGTAAATTATTTCTAATTTTTATTCATTACTTATAATAATTCATTTTTGTTTGAATAATTTATTGGTTTGTAATTTGTAAATCAATGGATCATTGTTGTTTTTATTTCTAATAAACAAACAAAAATTGTGAAATTTTATAATTGAGAATTTTGTGTTTTTTTTTATTTGTAAATGATAATTTTGTGTTTTTTATTTGTAATTGGAAATTTTGTGTTTTTTATTTGTAAATGGGAAAATTTGTGTTTTATTTGTGTAATTGACTGATTTGTATTCATAACTTAATAAATTATATCATTGTGTTTCTTTATTTTAAAGTTGGAAAATTGTTATGATTAGGTGAATCCAGTAATATATAATTGTATGAGCTATGAAATCAAGAACACTAGATTTTTTTGCTCTAATGAAATCCCGAAGATTGCGATTCAATTAAATATCCATGTAAGAACTTTAACTTAATTTAATATATTTATAAGTATTGTATTATTATTGGCCCCCCCTATTATAAAATCCTGGCTTCGCCACTGGTATGAGTGAGGCCAAAATGCGCTGGAAAGACTTGTGTTGGTCTGTGAAACCAATCTACAGTTTTCATGAGTAGTCACCGATGGTCCGAAGGTCCGACTGTTACGCAAATAATGGCTACAAACAAGCCTACAAGTGATAACGCAGAATGATATAATATTTTGGGCTAAGCCCATAACTTGAGAGTATGGCAAAAGGCAAAAATCAACAACAAATCCAGTGAACCCAAATATGATGAATTAGCAGTGAATAATTGAAGATCGAAAGATCATTAATTGTCAAATAAGGGCAGCCATGTGGTAAGGACCCACACACAAACTTTGATCCAACGGCCTAGATTGTAGACAACCTTTTATTACCCCAAGAATCAATCTCAACCGTCCTATTTATAATAATCCCACTTTTCAAAATAGTTGTGGTAAGGTCTGTCCTAAACCTGTCCCTAAAACATTAGGACAGTTTCCTCAAATACTTAGCTGCCATTCTTGTCCAAATACATGCATTTGGGATATCCATGTCCTTAAAAGTACCCCCCTTCCTAAATTAAAAGTCACGTCCTTAATAATTAATGTTTTATTAAAAATGAAAAAAAATAAATTTTGAAGGATAAAAAATAAATAGAAAGGGTATAGATGTATAATAAAAAAAAAAGTAGTCATATCGTCAAATTTTAAATTATACTTCTATATAGCAAATTAAATAAAAGCACACCATATGTCTTTGATAAATGCCTTGTTGAACAGTAATTGGCTAAACAATTAAATAATTATTTGTTAATTGTTATGTGAAAATTTAAAACCTAGTTTTTGTAGGCTTTCACTAATTTTCAACTATGTGAATCACTTTTATCTAATAAACAGCTAATAATACTTAATAATATTTTACCAAATAACTCGTTATTTAACAACTAGCTGATATAAGTACTTTGATATTTTCTTTGTTTTATTATACTTGTAACTAAGAGTGACATTTCATTCTCAATATGTTACTATCTGATAGAATTTAGAAAATGTGTCTGAGCAACCCAAACAAGGAGTAGAAGAAGTAGACCACTCATAAGCCCAAAGAAGGTTCACTACAAAAACCAATTGGTAATAGTAGGAGTTATTCCTTGAGTATATAAAGTGATGCATACTCTTCTCTTTCTCCGATGTGGGACAAATCACATGTGGGTAACAATGGGCACTTCAACACTATCATTACAAGTATTTCAAAACAGATATAAGAAACTCCCAATTGATACCTGCGCGGCTGCGCCCAGTAGGGGTCGAACTTCAACCATTCTACTCCACATGCAAATGATCTATCCATTGAGCCACAAGCGCTTTTAGTGGTCTTTTTACATAAATAGTTCATGTATTATAATAAATATAAAGTATCAATTTTTTTTAAAGTGATATATATATAAATCAAGTATTAATGTTAGGTAAAAAAGTGAGTCAATGAAAAAAATAAAAAATGATAATAAATCTTGTCTACCAATAAGAACGCAGCGTGAGGTACACTACAGATATGATTATTCTCCATGTCTTCTACTTTGGAATCTTACAAATAATTATATCAACATCTATACTTCTATATAATACCATTACCATCTTGCCTTATGCTTTAACCACATATTTCCCCTTTACCTATATTTGTATACCAAAATTTTAATTTAATTTCTTAGCTTCTATACAAACTTTTTAATTTGTTCTATATATAATTAAGCTCTTGAAATCAAGATCATCATTAAAATGGAGATGAACAAGAAGGAAATTGAGCATCAAGATACGGAGTTAAGATTAGGATTACCGGGCAGTGAGATCAAAACTCAAATCAATAAGAGATCGTTTTCTAATATCAAAGAATCTGAAAATGAAACTGCTCCGCAACCAAAGTAAGTATTACTATATACTTGCTATATTTGACTTTTTACGTAATTCAATGTGTTATTTTGATTATCTATATACTGAATTATACACGTCTAAAAATTATATAAAGTTAATATTATGAAAGTATGTGATTAGACGATTCAAACAAGATCCCACTTGACTATATATATTTTTTCTTACATATTAGATGCAATATACTCCCTCCTATTCATTAGTATTGTCCACTTTGGGTTTGGATCGGATTTTAAGAAAAAATGATAGTGGGGTATTTTAAGTGATTATAATAATTGAAAAGGTGGTAGTGGGGTATTTTAAGTGATTATAATAATTGAAAAGGTGATAGTGGGGTATTTTAAGTGATTATAATAATTGAAAAGGTGGTAGGTGGGGCATTATTAAATAATATAAGTTGGGATAGTTGGGGGTATTTAGGTAAAAAGTTTTGCCAAAAATAGAAAGTG
Source organism: Amaranthus palmeri (assembly GCA_019776075.1). Classification (NCBI taxonomy): domain Eukaryota; kingdom Viridiplantae; phylum Streptophyta; class Magnoliopsida; order Caryophyllales; family Amaranthaceae; genus Amaranthus; species Amaranthus palmeri. The sequence goes on from JAAKBH010000283.1 coordinate 958,129, forward strand.
GACAAGTGAAGTGACTTTACCAAATAAGGAAAGTGGACAAAACTAATGAATAGGAGGGAGTATAAATTAAGCTTGAACGATGAATGGTGTTAATAATAGAAACGGAAGGAGTACTATGGAACTTCAACCATCAAAATTGATCTGTAATATGGTATCAGAGCTGTTGGTTGAAGTTCTATAATATGTTATTATTCACACTATTATTTACAATTTTAGGTTGATAGTTAGAAAGATAAAGAGTGCAAAAATAATTAATGTTTTTTTTAATATAATATAGGGCACAAGTGGTGGGTTGGCCTCCAGTTCGATCATACAGGAAAAATTGTATTCAAACGATGAATAAAGATGCAGAAAATGGAGGGTTTTACGTAAAAGTAAGTTTGGATGGAGCTCCTTATCTTAGAAAGATCGACATGAAACTTTACAAGGGCTATTCACAACTCCTTAAGGCTTTACAAGACATGTTCAAAGTTGAAGTTGGTAAGCACAAGTATCCTATTTTAATTTACATTTAGACGAATCAAATAAGATCTCTTAGCTCAAATTAAAAATGAATGGTTAATACTTATAAATAATATTCCCCAAAAAACGACTCTCAAAAGTCAAGCCCAAATCTATATTTAGAGTTGTAACAATATATATTTAGAATTGAACCGGGCTTTTGAGAGCCGTCTTTACAAAAGACGGTCTCAAGTAAGAATTTGTAAAAAACAAATAGAATATTGATGTGAATACAAAGTACAAAAATGTAATCTTTTTGACAAGGAGGATATAATGGTTAAATTTACTTATATTTACTAACTTTTATTTTTTTTGAATTAATAGGTATTTACTTAGAAAAAGGAGGATATAATGAGTCAGAATATGTGCCAACTTATGAAGATAAAGATGGAGATTGGATGTTAGTAGGAGATGTTCCATGGGAAATGTTTATTACTTCTTGCAAGAGGCTAAGAATCATGAAAGGATCCGAAGCAAGAGGATTGGGTTGCTTGCCCTAAATCTAATTTCTATTTTTTTTTTTTTGGAGTTTTTTTTTCCTTTTTAAAATTATGTTTTTTTTTGGACAAATTATAAAGGAGTATTTTTTTTTCATGTATATATGGGAGATGATAGGCTTTTAGATCTATAGCATCTCATTTTCATGTACATAATGCTCCTTACAAGCTCAAAAAGCCCCTTTTTTTGGTGTAAAATGTTATTGTATATATACTTTATGAAAAGAATATAAATTTTTCTTTTCCTTTTGCAAGTTATATATTTGAAGTTTTATGATTTTTTAATTTTTCAAACATGTCCAAGAAAAAAATTAATAGTATTGTATACATATAGACTTAAAGAAAAAATTATTATTATGATAGCAATAACACTCTGATCTTTAACTTAATTCTCGAATTAAGTTGAAAACTTAAAACAATACAATTTTCTTGAAATTATTTTAGCGCAAGAGATGAGAGATCTATCTTTTTATGGGGGTGAGAATTAAATTCAATATACAAAATAAAGAAATGAATTATTTACTATAGGTTGATTTATAATTTTCAATACAAATACAAATACAAATACAGGTTTTCGGATTTTTGCAGGTCCTATCCTTGAAGACTCCTCTAGAGCCGAAGGACTCTTATGACCGCCCTCTCCTTATGGGTATGAGACGCCGTCGACCTTCCTTTCCCGGACCCTGACCATAGAGTATCTATGTGCGGGAACACTGGGTATGATGATGATGATGAATACAAATACAAGAGTGTAAAATTAACCGTGATTGTAAATGTCATAATGCGCAATGTGGTAAAAAATTATATTTATCCTTCTAAATTGTAGAAAGTTGAGCTAACCATAAAAACTAATAATGAAATAAAAGAATTTGGACCTCACTAAGGTGAGAAACCAAGAACACACAATGGAGCAATGAACAAACACACATGCAAAAACGCGTTATGTTTTAATGGTGTGTTTTGGACACATTCCTTTCAAATATTATTATATTTCTTTTGCGAATCATCAATATAATACTCACTTCTATTTTCCCTAAGTGTCTCATTTGACTTTTCAGCATTTTTTACGTTGTCAAATAGAACCACATATGTAAGAGAAAAGTGTAGAGTTTTTTAATTTTTATAGGTGTAAAGTGGGGTTAAATGAGACAGTTTGGGTGAATTGGAGGGAGCAATAAAATATTACTCACAAAGCTTGTACTCAAGCATTTGAGTATAAAGTTTCTACCTATAATGAAAATTACACTCTATTACATTTACATGCAAGACACACTCAAGATTAATTCACTAACCCTATTTTCACTCTACATGAAGTGTCCACACTCTATTTTAATATTTCCTCCCTTTCAAATTACTTAAAACATTTGACTTTTCATGTAGTATAATGCAAATATGTAATAATTGAATCCTTAATGTCTCTTGTTATGTATATTAAAAAATATAAAAATTTAATATTAATAATCCTTGCATTGAGACGAATCAAACAAAATAATCGCTCTTGACTTGTTTTAACTTATAGATTAAAAATTAATCACCACAGTATGCCCATAAATCGATCTGCTTGATCGTGACAGTAATTTAATATTTGACATAACAAATTACAATAACCATTTTGAGCCATAATGATTAATTAAAACTATCTACAATTCTATAACCCCAAAAATATTTCAAAGTGTTAAAGTATTGCAATATGAACATAATACATGACCTAGAAATACCTAAAAAGTTGGATTAAAAACCGTTCAATAATAAGATTCCTTTTTAAAAAAAAAAATTCAACATTTAAAATAAAGGTTTTATAATTCTCACCATGGACCTATATTAAACTCTATAAATAAAATTGTTGGATTCCCACCTACCTCCCTTTCAAAAAAGAAACTCATTTTTTTTTTAAAAATTATACATTTTCAATAATTTTTCATTAAGAAAATATTCAATTATATCTTGAATTGAAAGAAAAAGTTTTTTAAAAAAATAAAAATTGTTGCATGATTAGGCTTACCATCCAAATTGATAATCATATGAAGGAATGTTCAAAGCAGGCGCGGCGGTGTTAGCTACTGCTTTAACCTACAAACATCAACAACTTTTATTGCTTTTTATTAAGGGGAAACACATTTATTTTATTTAAAAACTACTTTTTCCAAAATAGATACTCTTTGTCGGTCCCACAATATTTGCTATAAGTATATTTATGAAAGACTCTTTTTGGTCGCGCTCTCCTTTATGGATATGAGTTGTCACCGTTTTTTTCTTCACAGACTCTCTGCATAGTCTTCTATGAGCGGGATACACTGGGTAGGATGATGTGATGTTTATGAGAAAACTAAGGCAAAGGAGGAAAATAATGTATTTATAAGATAGCGAAAAAATATATAAATGAGAAAAAAAAACTTAAATGTATGGATAAAAAAATAAAGAAAAAATATGAAACATTATAAAAATAAAATGTAAGCAAAATTATGTGACAGACTAAAAAAAATACTCCATGACAAAAGCGGTGGATTATTAGGAGTATTCTAAAATAATGTATTCAAATAATTAATTTTGTTAGTTTAATTGCGCTAATTAAGATCTGTGTCCAGTTGTCCACTATTCCCAAACAGCTTTACATAAAGTATGAAATTAACAAATTAAATAATAATAATAAGTTTGAAAAAAAAAACTTAAATAACAACCAAAGCATATTATTGAGCACTTAACATTATTGTTTGTAGTTTGTACAACCTTGACTTTTATTTAGCAAAAAGTATTTTTTTATGAAAATAGTTTCACATATATTGATATATTTTTTTTAAAAAAAAAAAACAAAAGAAGTTGAGAATAATTATTTCTTTTGTCTAATTGAATCACTATAACAAATTTAGCCTTTTGCGACATTGGATTTAGCGGCATTAAAAAATGCCACTAATACATATTTCTGGTGTAATAATTATGAGTTTTTATTTTAAGTTCTACCATAAAGTGATTTAGCGACATTTAATTTGGTCTTTAGTGGCATATGTAATTGTCACTATAGTCTATAGTGGCATTTGTGAGAAATGTCACTAGATCCTATGTCGCTAAAAGCTTTAATGTGACTTTTTAATATGCTGCTAAAAGGTCTAATAAATGTCATTAAATCCCCTATATACACCATAAGAAATTTGAAATAGCGGCATTTAAATTAGATGTCGCTAAATATATCCCACTAAAAGCAAATTATGTTGTAGTGAATGGAAAATCTAAAAAAATTTGGAGATGTTGGGGATGAAATTAAGTTGAAGGTAATTTAATTTTTGGTTAGGATTTTTTTAGAAATAATGCAACATATTATAAAAGTGGATATAAACAGTTAAAGAAGTAAACAAGAGGTTTCATTCTCTTTAAGCACAGGAAGAGTACGAGACGCTAGTAATGTGACTTAGTTTATATGCTTTGAAGTTTGAACTTTGAAGTAATGGTTTACACAAATTCTTGTAAGAGACGGTCTCTTTGAGAGACCATTTCTTATATTGGGTTGACCCATAAAAAAAATGTAAAATAAGAGTAGAAAATAAGCTTTGATGGACTGAGCTTAAAAGACGTCTCTCAGAGAGACGGCCTCTCAGGAGACTAGCTGAATAGTTTTAAAACTTTTGATGATCATTTATTTAATTTTTACTATATTTAATATATAGTTGAGCTAATTTGAATAATAAAAAAACAATCACACAAATATATAACAATTGAACAAATAGAAGTGTAATAATTAGATAAGTAGAACAATAATACCTAACATGAATAATATTAGGTGGTAATGAAAATTTGTGAACAAATTTTTTTTTTTGATCAAACTTTCATTATAATGGGATCGAAATGACACATATCATGAAAATTTACACTATAAATTATTTCCGTTATCACGCACCAATTAATATCGTTAACCAAATGAGCTATTAAGTTTATAAGTAATAACATTTTTTTTTTGAAGATAACTTTAAAACAGTTTTAGTATATTGGACAAACCCAATATAAACACTCCTAGCTGTGAAATAATTGAGGATTTATGGAAAATATAAAATGTGATTTCTTTTACAATTTGGGCTTTTGTTTGGGCTAAACTAAAAGCCCAAATTATAATTATGGATTCTTTGTGGTTGGGCTGGGAAACCAAAACAATGAAATGATCTATTTTTAGTGCTAGTCTCTCGTTAAAATAACCTCAGGAATTTGTGTAAGATTTTGTATTTTTATACTTTGTAGGGTAAGTCTCCTGTGAGACGATCTTAGCCGTATAACTGACACAAGTCTAATAACTTTTTAAAAATATTCTGACATACTAATTTTAAGACTTAAAAAGACAATTTCAAGACTTAAAAATCCAATTTTAAGACTTAAAATAAAAGTCAATTTCAAAGTTTTAAATATCAACTTTAATGTGTGAGAAATCCTAACTTAAAGTTGATTTGAGAATTTAATGTTTTGGATTTGGTTTTTTAAGTCTTAAAATTGGTTTTTAAAGTATTAAAATTGACCTTTTAAGTCTTAATATTATCAAATTACATGACTTAAAATGTCAATTTCAAATCCTGGAAATTGGTCTTTTAAGTCTTTGAATTGGTCTTTTAACTCTTAAAATTGACATTTTAAATTTTGAAATTGGTAAAAGAAAATTATACAATTGGGTCGGCCCAATAAGATGCTTCTCACAAGTAGGCGGTCTCACCCGAGTTTTTGTGTACTTTGTAATAGTTATGTTATTGAACTCATGATGTGGCGTGTCTTATAGAGAGACTGTTTGGAAAATAAAAAATGAATGTGTTGATCAAGTTTAATGATTAACGCGTCTTTTTAAGCGTTCAAATCGACACTTTAAAAGTTAAAACACTCACTTAGTCACTTTTGTTGTTTCAGACTTTTTCGACGTAAAAAATACTCAGATTATTTGTTTAGCATCCACTTTAAAATCCAAAGTTTAGCGAACAAATAATTTGACATTTTTGATCAGTTTTTTTGTTCACTGTTAGTAACAGCGAACAAGCCCTGATCTTAGACTCCAAAATGCTTATTTTGAGAATTAAAACCTTTTGAACTTATTTTGAGAATTTTTTTTTAAAAAAAAGCATATTTTATTCTATTTTTCACATTCTTGTGCAACAACAAAATCAAGTGGAACACCAGTAGAAAAAGAAGGATGTCTATCCAAATTGGTGTCGGTGAGCAAAGGGAAAAAAGAAAGGCAAGTAAGTTAGAAAGATGTGTTAACTAATTAAGGCATCCTAAAATCAAAGTCAATTAATAAGTTGGTTAAAGGTCAATTCAATAAATATAAAGACACAATAAATTAACAAAATTACAAAAATAATATTTTAAAAAAATTAATATTATGGCTGTAATTTTGAAAATTAAGTATATTTGAGACTGCTATAGAAAGTACTATAATTTTTAATTTAAATGACGATTTTAATAAAATCGTTTAAAATTCTCGAAAATAATGAAATCATGATATACTTCCTCCGTTCTGTTTTTGTTGTTACATTTGCATGGGCACATGAATTAAGAAAAAGTGGGCACGACATATAAATTACAATTATACCCTCCATTTTTTTTAATTGAAGAGGGAAAAAAGTAGATATTTATATGATTATTTTATTATTAAAAATAGAAATGTAGCAAATCATATGAAATTGTCAAAAATAAAAAATGTAACAAGTATTATAAACGGAAAAAGTATGTATTTACATAATAACCATTTTACATAGCTAATAAAACCAATGAAGTAACCCTAAAGATGAGATCTTTTCATCAACCTAAGACGTTTGCAAGAAGCAATAAACATATCCCATGGAACATCGCCAACTAACATCCAATCCCCATCTTTGTCTTCATAAGTCGGTTCATATTCAGATCTTATGCTTAGTGCTTTAAATTTGAACATTTGTTCTAAGGCGCTTAAGAAATCATTGTAATCTTTATATTGTTTTAGATCTATCTTTCGTAGGTATGGTGCTCCATCCACACTAACTTTTACGTACTTTGTAACTGCTTCTAGCGCGTTTTTTCTGTACGTTTTTATTGGAGGCCATCCTATTACTTGCACCCTGCAAACAAATAAAAAGAAAAAACATATAAGATAATCTATTAATATATATTTAATTAGTGAGTATGTTCTATTCGCTACCGTCCTGATCTCTAGACTTCAACTTATGTCGGATATTGGGTAAATGACTATGACTATGACTATCACTATTGAGTACTATTGCATTTAGCAATGGAGTATATTTATGCTCAAATTCTTTCTTAAGACCATCTCACAGTATGAGACAACATATATTAACTGACCCAAATTATAATTATTTAGAAAAATAGAGATAAAAACAAAAAACTTTAAAAATAATTTTAAGAAACTAATGTAAATTAGTTAATGAAACTTTTTTGAAATCGCATTTTTTGAGCCGTTTTATAGTGAGATGATTTCATACAAGATGATCTAATACTTATTAATTGTAGTAACAATTTGATAAAATTATAGAAAATTTTTAGCGGACTATTTTTAAAATATATTAAAGTAAATTCAAATGTAATTTAATACTTACTTTTGAGGTGGTGTTGGATGTTCTTCAAAGGCAGAAGTTGATTCCTCATTAATTTCAGAAAATGATCTTTTCTTTTCCTTATTAATTCTCGGTAAGCCTAATCTTAACTCCGTATCCTCGTGAATTTTTGAGTTTGCATTTATGTTTCTTTCCATGGTTGATTTGTGTTTTACAACAAAATTTTATATAGAAGCTAGATTATTGTAGATGGTTTAATGAATGGTTTTCGATGCTAAGATGCAAATAAAACCATGTTATATATAGATATGGAAATATTTAAAAGTGGGTCTACTTTGAGCACGTGTGGTGTACATTGCATTGTGATTGTATGAAGGCAAAACTAACCAAGCCATAAGGTAATTGTTTCTTGATTTGTTTGTAAATTATTACTTGATTTTTCATTTAAAACTAATCATGTTATTACATAATAACATTATTTGTTTGAAAATTAAGTATAGAAGTTCTGAGCATGTTCAACATGGTCAACTGTACAGGACCCCAAAAAATTAAGACCTTAATATTAAATTACGTAATATATGTTTAAGAATATAAAATTGTTAGAAAAATATCATAATTATTGAAATTGTACTGGGCCACCACAAAATTAGTCAATTTTAACTCTGCCCAACCCTAAGCTTAAGTTGATGGTTTCAGCCTAGCAGGCTTTGTGTCACCATAATATGTTATCACTCTATCATTCTCCTTACACAAAAGGCCTTTAAACTAAAGTGCAGATGTAGTACATGATCAAAAAACCCTCCAGTTGAGACCTCGTCCAGTAAGAGTCGAACCCCAAACCTGCTACTCCGACCACTTGCAGATGCTCTATCTATTGAGTCACAAGTGCTTTTGGTAATAAAATTAAATTTTTTATAAATAAAAATAAAAGTGGTTTTGGGAATGAATTTAATGAGCTCAAAATTTGGTAAGGCGACAATTAGAAAGCAAGAAATCTCAAGTGCATGTACAAGGGATAACGATTGAAATTATAGGGTAGGTGTGTAGGTCACAGTATCCCTTAATATTAGAGACAAGCTTAGGACATACTTAATGAATCCCATATGCTTAAAATAAATATACTAATTTGGATGGTCAAGATTTGATTTTGATGTTTGGAGTAATCAGGATCCATTGATTAAAGAGGATCCGTCAAGTTGCGTGGGTCTCCTTACGCACATGAATATGCCTAGCAGAATCCTGCATATAAACAGTACTAACACGGATAATATCCATGGATATTTGATATGCTACTTGTGTATATGGATAGTATCCGAAACTATTCAAGATACCCATATTCATTCACTCGTATGTACGTCGTCATCATGTTCGCTATTAACTTAAACTTGATTTTTAGTTGAGTTGTTTCGATGATGGGTTTAAATCTCATTTATTCATCATTTTAAATGAATATTATATTATAATAAATGCAAGAAAGAAAGACAGAAAATAATAATGGGTACAGAATTACAGATATAACATATTTTATTAATTTATAGGGAGAAAATCAAATACATAATACAATTGATCAATAGCTCAAAAAACTTTTATGGAGCACCCCCTGAATTATCTCTAATTCGATAGGACTCTAGAGGACTTAAACCTAACTATCTTTGGACTGATTCTAGGCCGAATAACAAAAATAGTCAAACACATATGGAAACCTAGTTATTTTTATTTATTATTTTTTTCCTGAGGATTTATTTGTGCATCTTTTTCTCGATCCGAGTTTTCTTTCGCCGCATTCTCCTTTAAGGATATAAGTTGTCACCTTCATTCCCTCCTAAGACGATCATAGCTTTTACGAGCAGGATACACTTAGTATGTTGATTGCTGATGATATTCGTCCACTCTAAACTCTGACCCGAGATCAGATAATATCTTAATGACGACGTGGCTTGACCCAAAGTTGTGGCCTTGTCGTGGGTCTAGTGGACGTACTGGATTCAGAGATTTCCATAGTGTGTTATGCATAATTTTGCTGGCATAGTGCTTAATTCCAAATCAAGTAATGTCCACTCAAGTTAGGGCGTTTATTAAGTTTGAAAATATGAGTTTTAAGAACGTATGTCCTAAGCTTGTCCCTTAATTTGGAGGTATAGTGGCCTACAATCTTACCATTACAACTAGTATTCTTATCATACCCTTTGAAGTTTGATCCTTCTTGCTTTGTAATTGTCATTTGTCGGTAGTATTACAAAGACTACCTCCCTTCCTAGAAATACAGGAAAAGGTATGGATGTCCTAAAGCTATGCCACAATTATATTAGTGGCTTTGGTTTCATATTTGTTGATGAAGATCAACAATTGTGATTAGACATGTGCGGGCCGGATACGGGCCAAGTTTGGGTCTAGTAAAAACGGGTTGGGTTGAGTTTTACAAAATACAAGACAGGTTTTAAATGGATCGGGCCCATACGGCCCAATCTGGCCCGACCCATTTATTTTATTAAATAATAATGATAATAATAATACTAATAATAATAAAATATTACAAATTCTTGTGAGAGACGGTCTCTTTGAGAGACCATCTTTAATTGGATCGCCCCAAAAAAGAAAATGTAAAGTAAGTAAAAATAAGGTTAATTGGATCGGCCCAAAAAAGAAAATGTAAAGTATAGAGACCGACAAAAATTCTTACTTGAGACCATCTATACAATAGACGTCTCAAGTAATTTGGGGCTGACCCAATTTAAATTTTTTTAAAAAAAAACTAATTAGTGATTTTGTAAGTTAAAAGGGCCAAGAGATATGGGTTCGGCTCTTAAAAAACGTATATACTATAGACGGTCTCTCAAGAGAGTACTTGCATAAAAATAGCCAAGAATAGTAAATAATTAAGTTGTTGTTTCATGACCTTAAAAGCCAAAGGCCATCTTAATAAAACCAAATAGTAGTGATCACCAATCAAACAAGACATGTGCAATAGTTAAGAGACATGCAACTAATGACTTGATAAGCCTTGTCTTCCAATCACATTCCAAAGTACACCACACGAGCTCATAGTAGACCCACTTTCATAATTCATTCATTTCCTACTCTCTATATATCCCATACTTTCATATGCATCTCTCATTCATTTTCCAAGTTCATCACAATTAATTATATCTACAATTACCTTTTTTCCATTCCACAAAGTTTTATCAATTATTAAGTATGGCAGGAAGCAACGGTTACTCGAGCTTTCATGAAGATACGGAGTTGAGATTAGGTTTACCGGGAACTAATCAAAAGAAAAGATCTTTTTCTGAGACTAATGATCGGTCTACTTCTTGTGTTGAAGCGCCAAAAAAGTAAGTAATCACTCATATTTTAGTTTACTTGTGCCTGAATTTTCATAATTTGGTGATTTTGGAAAAATTGTTACTCTTATGGTATGGTTACTTATATGTGGATTTTGTTTATAGGGTACAAGCAATTGGATGGCCACCAGTCAAATGTTATAGGAAAAACAACATTGAAGCAACAAAGTACATAAAAGTTAGTGTGGATGGCGCTCCTTATCTTAGAAAGATTGACCTAAAACAATATAAGGATTATAGTGATCTCTTATGTGCTTTAGAGGAAATGTTTAAATTTAAAGCATTTAGCAATGGATATGGATCTGAGTATAAACCAACTTATGAAGACAAAGATGGAGATTGGATGTTGGTTGGTGATGTTCCATGGGATATGTTCATTGCTTCTTGCAAACGTATTAGATTAATAAAAGAGTCTGAAACTAAGGACTAATTTCGATTTCAGGCTTGGGATATATCCAAACAAAATCAATCTTTATGTGTGCTGAACCAACTCTTGCAAGTGTAAGGATCCGAACAAGATCCAATCCACTTAAAGAAGATCAGATCCAAGGAAGAATCCAGAATATCTAGCATAGAGTGGGCCTGATACTCATCTCTATATGTTTACAGAACCAACTCGGCTAGATTCTTTTGTGGGCCGAGTACATCAATAGACTTGCCAATGCCATCTATTGGAAGAACCGAGATGATCAGAGTTTTTAAGCATCATATATTGACATCCTTACAATCTAGTTATGTATTGGTCCCTTGATAGGATGAAATCAAGAGCGAAGTTAGCATTTCTCGATTGGGTCGTCGTTATCATCCTACCCAGTGTATCCCGCTCGTAGAAAATAATATGTGCCATTTGTATTAGTAATATAGTTGAGCTACACTCTAGAAAATACTAAAAATAATTATCAATGTACATATATAATCTATTTGTCTAGACGATACCTAATATAATTTAATATTTTATGAATAATTATCATTTTTTTTCCGCTGGTAAATAAATAAATTTTATTATCTGAATCAAAACAAGTATAACACCAAAATTTTGGAAAGAGGAAAAACTTTCCAAGCAAAACGCTTATCAACTAAGAGCATGAAAAACATGGCAAAGCTTAAAAGAAAAAATAAACACTAAATTTGAGCCAAATATAAAGCAAAAATGGGGGGATGCACTAGGTTGCTCAAACAAGCAACAGATAGTTACTGATAAAAATTTACTATTTCAATTCTAAGTATTTTCAACTGTACTTGGTAAAAACTATAAAAGTTGATAACTTTAATTACATTATAAGATGTATAAGATAAAATTTCATTTAATTAAATTTTAATTTATAGGTTGATAATATAAATACAAGTTAAATATAATTAGTAATGAGGGTCAAAATACAAATGAGATGGTCTCAAGTTAAATGTAATTAGTCAAGTGTGTTAAATTGTAAGTTGGTCTATGCACCATTAAAGGTGAAGCTCATCGATAAGATCACTATGTGGTATATATAACCATTTTGAGCAATTTAGATTGGGTAATATTTTAAGGATATTTTATAATTATTATAATTTTCTTTCATATTCTATATGATGTTAAGATGTTTTACATAAAATATACATTTAATTAAATTATTTTTATTAGTCATACTCTTATTTTCTATTGATTACTTAATTAGTTAATTTGTTAGTAATATCGATGTACTTTTTTGTTTACATTAAGCATGGATATCTTTGTGTAAGCATTTAACTTTTTTGTAGATATAAAATTTATCTTTTTTGTTTAAAATTTTCTTAATATTTTTAAATAATATGTTTTTGTATTTGTTTTTAAGTTTGTAATCAAAATAAACTATTTAGATATCAAATTGGTAAGTCTCTTTATTTAAACAATTTCATAATAGTGTATTGTACGTATAGGCATAATTGTTTTCCTTTAATTAAAATTGAAAATTTTTATATGGTCATATTTAAAATATAAAAAAAATTTCATTCATTTGGTGTATATGAAATATTTCACCTAATTAAACTAAATTTTCACAAACTTCTAAATGAAAAATAAAATTCAATGCATGCAACTTTATGCTTTCACGGTTTCAAATTACTTCTAATATTAGAAAATATTATAGCTAGGAAAATTTACTTTCAAAAATCCGATCTTTTACTTGCTCTCTTTTAGAAATCCTAATTTTCGATTATTTTTTAAAAATCCGACCTTTTACCTCTTTTCTATAGAACATTTTTACCGGTGATCGGATAAATTTGAAAATTAATCATTTTTTAAAAGAGAACGAACAAAAGGTTGAATTTTAAGAAGAGAAAAGGCAAAATGTGAGATTTTTAAAAGAGAGAACAAGTAAAATGTAGGATTTTTAAAAGTAAATTTTCCTATTCTCTTTTTTAAAAAATTCAAAATTAACCAGTTGTTCAGGTAAGTTAGAGAGGTATGTACTATAAAAGAAAACGGAGGCAAAAGGTCGGATTTTTAAAAAATAATCGAAAGGTGGAATTTTCATAGAGAAATAAGCAAAAGGTCGGATTTTTAAAACTAAATTTTCCAATATTATATTATACTATTTATTCATCACCTTTAATTTATGATTGGTTAATTTTTAATATTATAAGTTAAAACATAGTCAAGTGCGATCTATTTTAATTCCGCTCAAAGAAATTTATATATATCAAATTTATATATAGTTTTTTATTATAAACAATTAGTTATTAAGAGATGAAATCTGTGTATTGAGTTGTGTAAAAAGTTAAGCGTTGTAAGTATTTTAAAACGAAAGATAAAATATATCTAGAATGTACTACAATTTATATCTTGAACTTAAACGAATAATCAAGTCAACAATGCCATCTTTGACAGGGTCTTCAATAGTGTTCCTTCTTTAATTCCCCAAAAAGATAAACGCGTCGCCCGACCAAGACTCATGGCCAACAATTAAATAGTAGTAATACAAATCAATACTCCTATTATTCATGCATTATTTTTGTGGGCATATTCATGTGGGTTACATTGTAATTTCCTAATAAATTGCTATATTTATTTTCAAGGAACTATCTCAACCAAAAACTTAAATTGATGATTACTCTAACACGCCCCTCACATAAGAGTCATGCCCCTTTCATATACCTACAACTAAATATTCCACTTTACGGAGGGATGATTGAGATTCGACCCGTGAGGCCGTGGCCTCTTATCAAGATAGCTCTGATACCATATTAAGAAACCATCTCAACCAAAAGCTTAAGCTAATAGTTAATGCCCCAAGATATATTATATACTCTAACATTTATATACTGCATAAATATTTAAATTGTGTGATTAATATTAATTACGTGTTGAAATGTGTATATATGAATGATATAGTAATAAAAAGTAATTGTAACAAATTAAAAAAACAGACTAAAAATAAAAAGGAAAATTTGCCAAGAATAATCCTAACTATCACCCGTTGGCCAGAAATAATCCCAACTATTGATTATTTTTTAATAATCCCAACTATTGATGAAGTTTTCTGAAAACAGTCCCACTCTATTTTCAACCGGCTGTAGAAGGTTTTTTGAGTATTTTTTTTACCTTTTTAACTTTAATATAGGTTTACCTAATTTGATGAAGGAAAGTTAAAAAAAAAAGGTAAAAAAAATACTCAAAAAACCTGCTACAGCCGGTTGAAAATAGAGTGGGACTGTTTTCAGCAAACTTCATCAATAGTTGAGATTATTAAAAAATAATCAATAGTTGGGATTATTTCTAGCCAACGAGTGATAGTTGGGATTATTCTTAGCAAATTTTCCAAATAAAAATATGACAATCTCTTTTTAACAACAATACGAGCTAATTAATGCCATTCCTTTTTCATATATAAATTAAAGAATCAAACGCTCCTCATTAGCTCTCTTGATTTTCCAGAATCAATCATGACCACCCAAATATATTAAGGGTACCATTTACTTATGTCCTAAGTATGTCCCTTATATTGGAGGTATTGTGACCTACACTCTTGCACTATAACCATTACTACTTGGGATTTCCTGCTTTCTATTTGTCGGCATTGTAAGAATATTACTATCAAATTAAATCTAATTAAAATCATCAAATATTCCATATCAAGATAATGCTCACATATATTGAACGAGAAATGTTAATACAACATAAATCCTCCTCATATACTTAATGCTAAACGTTTAAACTAATGCCCTAATCAATATTCTTTAATATCACGTCATCAAAATTAAATTGATGGGTATAAAAGTTTATTGAAACACTAGGTTATATTATCTGATTGAATACAGAAATGAGGTTAGACAATCCAAACAAAAAAATAGAAAAACCCACTACAAATCCAAAAGAGCATTACTTATAAGTATTTAATTAATTGGCAGTAGTAAGATTACTTCTTTAATTTATAATGTTATATATTTTCTTTTCCTTTTCGATATGAAACAACTCACTTGTGAACAGTAATGACCAATTCAATATTATTTATATTACTGTATTCTATTAATTTCAACGAATGAAAGTAACCGACTTAACCCACTATTTTTGACATATCACTAATGTCCTTTTAAGTCTTAGTTTACAAATCAAAAGTACTAGTGATAAAACAAAGGCATGTGAACTTAGGAGACATGGAACTAATGGCTTGGTAATCTTTGTCTTTAAATTAGGATGCAAAGTATACCACACGTGCTTATACAAGTCCCACTTTTATGTATTTCATTGTCTATATATAACATGGTCTTATATGCATCTTTCATTCACATATCATAACCTACTTTTCATCATACCATCTTCAAAACTTTTCCTCTTACATTCACAAGAAAAAATTGCAAGTTTTGGTTGATTTTTCAAAGTTTGATCATCAATAAGCATGGAGAACATCAACAAGAATTCGAGTTATCATGATGATACAGAATTGAGATTAGGCTTACCGGGAACTAATGATAAGAAAAGATCTTTTTCTGAAATTAATCAAGAGTCTACTTCGAGTATAGAAGAATGTCATGAACTCAGCTTATCTCCTCCACAAAAGTAAGTATAATTCACATCAAGGTTCCAAAAACACAACCTATTGCATTCTTTACATGAATCTTCATTAAATTCGACTTATCCTTAATACATAAAAATATTTTGTTTATTTAACATGATTTTCTTATACATGTATTTTTTTATAGGGTACAAGCGATTGGATGGCCACCAGTAAGATCATACATGAAAAATAGGTTACAAGTTACAAAGTACGTAAAAGTTAGCATGGATGGAGCTCCTTATCTTAGGAAAATTGACCTAAAACAATATAAGGATTACAATGATCTCTTATGTGCTTTAGAGGAAATGTTTAAGTTTAAAGCATTTAGCAATGGATCTGGATCTGATTATAAACCAACTTATGAAGACAAAGATGGAGATTGGATGTTGGTTGGTGATGTTCCATGGGATATGTTCATTGCTTCTTGCAAACGCCTTAGATTGATCAAAGGATCATCATATGAATCAAAGAGCTTGCCTTAAGAATATGTCAACATTTTGTATAATTTTCGTTTTGAAATATTTGTAAATTGCAACTTGTAACTGATAGTGACATGTATAGTTTAGTTGTATATCAAAATTTTGTAATATTTTATAATTTTTTTAAGCTACAACTGAATAATTATTTTAAATTTTTTATACAAGTGAAAAATGTGCCACTTTAGACCTTAGTGTTATAATCATCATAATCATTTGTTTCAAGCTAGCTCAAATAGTTTATGCTGACACATTATAAATTACTTTTCAATGTTATACCCCTAATTTAGTAATGAAAAATTGCTTCTAAAAGGTTAATTTTTAGCTTATTTGTAGAGAAAAGCCATTCTTATGTTTATTTTACAAAGGTCTAATCTTTTAGTCCTATTTGCAATGAAAGAGTGATCAAATGATTTGTCACATGTTACGTTACCTTAACTTTTTTGACTTCTTAAAAACCTGAAAAACACGAAAAAAATAATTCTAACTGCCCAACCCTTCTACCCTAAATATAATATACTAGTGTAAAAACTTGTTTAATGCCCGTTCTTTTAGCATCGAGATATATAAATATATGATATTAAAAATAAAGCAAGAACTATTATGTAGTAGAAACGGTTATATCACTATACGTATAAATTAACTCTATAATGATTTTTGAAATTGTCAACAATAAATTATGCGGTACATTAAATTCTCAAATTTACTCAATTTAACGATAGATAAATGTTAGTGAAAGATACCATAATAGTAGAGATATTGGTCAAGATTAAATGTCATGTCGTTTTTCTTTAGCCAATAAACGAGTTCTGTTTGACAAACTCTCTACTTGGAATTTTTCAAGCTTTTTGGTATTATGTATGATTTACTTATGAATAAATTCTAGTCAAGAATACTTTAATGATAGAGATATTGGTCAAAATCAAATGCTAAAACATTTTTCTTTAGCTTTTAATGCGTTTCATTTGGCAAATTTTCTTTGATCGTGGCACTAAGAATTTTTCAAGTTTTTTTAGTATAATGTATAATACTTCATCTTCAACAAATTTGATCAATTTTTACTCTAATTATCCTTCTAAAAATATAAATTATTAAATTAATCAAGCTATTAGAGCATAAACCATCATTAGAAAAAACCTTTACAAAAATTGCCTTTAAAAGTACATTAAAATTACAAAATTTTTATTGTTAGAATATACAATATATTTTAAACTTAAATTATAAACTATGAAATTTTTAATGAGTTATATTTCATGTGTCAACGCCTATATTACTTTTTATGTAGTCATTAACGATAATCGATTGTCCTATTTTACTTATTGGTAGTTAAATTAATGAATTAGTTAAGTTGAGGATTATGTCATGTTTCTTGTCTAAACGTTTAATTTCTATTTATAGTATGATTAGATTTGTACATTGGATAAGGGTCGGGTTGGAAACTCAAATAAGAGTGAATCAAATTGGGCTTAAATTTTAAAAATGGGTTGGTCCTTCTCGGCCCAATCTAACCCGGCCTAATCTATTTACACAAATTCTTGTGAGAGATAGTGTATTTGAAAAATCATCTCTAATTGGACCAGTTCATGAAGAAAAATTTAGAATAAGTTATTCGGTAAGCATATTGTAAATATGTATTAAGGACAATGCAAGTAGACATTAAATATACATAGTTATCAAGTTTTAATGGATTGGGCCTGAGAAATGTCTCTCAAAAAGGCGGCCTCTCGACTATAATCATCATTTTATACAATCTACTAATTCATAAGCATTTTGTGACAAGTGTCACTTTATAATGCATTTTACAAGCGCATTATGTCAAGTGTCACGCTTACAATGTACTTCCTCCGTTCCATTTGCTTTTTCATACACCACAATGTACGAATTCAATCTTTAATTTCTCTAATCATACATATCGAAAAATTATAAAAACTCAAAATTAATAAAACTTTGAATCGAGACAATTCAAACAAGATCTCATATGACTTTGTTTTAACTTTTAGATTACCGACAATATAAAAGTCAATTTACTTGATAAATAGTACCGTAGTCAACAATGTTGCAAGTAAAAAAGAACGGAGAAAGTAATTTTTAGTATCACATTGGACTTTACAAAATGAGTGTTGACCACCAAATAAAATGGGTGCATTGAATTCAAAAAATGTGGGTATGATTAAGTCTTAAGTAATGTCCATTGCTTGTCCTACAAATTGGGGAAAGTTGTGACCTACACACTTACGTTACAACTAGCCTTCTTATCCAACTACATGCATCAATATCTTCTGCTTTTGATCTGTCGGTTGTTTTACAATTAGTCCTAGCTACCTCATTATGATTTCTTTTATTTTAATGTCAAATATAGCTCAAAATATTTATAATTGTGTATTTTTTAAAGGGAAATTGTAATTTTATAGATACAAAATTAAATGAATAAAAATATTATATTGTATATTTTATGTAATAATTCAGAGTAGACTGAGAGAAGAGAAGGAAAAAATTAGGCAAGAATTAAACTCAAGATATTACCTAGAAATGAAACATTAGCTCTCCAATTGATACAAGACTCGATTCTCTCACGTAATAATTTAAATAGGCAAGTTTGTTATTAGTTAAAAGAAAAATAGTATTAATGAAAAATAAATAAATATGACATCTTTCTTGAGTCGATAGACTCTTTGACCGATCTTTTAAACACTATTCAAGTATTCATCAAGATAAAAATTGAGAGTCACAACTTTATTAAGTCGTGGAAGAACCATATCCTTAGAACTCATTCTCTCTAATTCTTTTCTTTTCTTTTCATCCCATATCCAGAAATTCATTCAGCGAATAAAAAAAAATTACTGAAAAAAATTACTGTGAATAATATAATTTTTTTAATTTCCCTACAATAATATCAAGTATTAATTAACCATATATAATACCAACTTAAGGGATGTTTAAAATGTTTTCTTAGAAAATCCCTAACATGTTAAAATCAAACTACATGTGATTATAAGACAAAAAAATTGGTATATTAGTTAATCAACTAAAGTTGGTATTATTCTAGAAAATTACCCTACTAAGTTGGTATTATTCATGGTTAATCAATAATTGGTATTATTATAGAAAAATCAACAAAAAATTATATTATTCACGATAATATTTCCTTAAATCAAATATCATTCATTTATTTTTTTATCTTAATTTTCAATTTTATTTTCCTAAAATAGATACCTAATTTATTTATACATTTAAGACGAAAAGTAGTGATCAAACAAGGGCATGTGCTTGGGAAACATGTAACGACGGACTAGCTAAGCTTGTCCATCAATCACACAGCAAAGTACAGCACATATATTCAAAGCAGACCCATTTATACGCTTCTTCCTTTTATATAAAACCACAGGATCTCAATACCTAATTTGTACATATTTCCCATTGCAATACTATACAAATTAAAATTGTTGAGAACACAAAATAATAAATATATAATCAACCATGGAAAGCAACAACAATGGAAGCTCATGTAATTTTAATGAGGATACGGAATTGAGATTAGGCTTACCAGGAACTAATACGAAGAAACGATCATTTTTACAAGTTAATGAGGAGTCTACTTCTACTTCTAATTCTAAAGATTGTCTTGATCAGCACCTATCTCCACCCACAAAGTAAGTAGTTCATCGATTTCGACTTTTGGTTGAGTTGATTTTTGATTTTGACTTTAGAACGATTGTTAATAACAGAAAGTTGCTTAGTTAGGTCAAAATCAAAATTGAGATTTTTGGTTTTTAACCCTATTTTTCAAATAAATAAACATGATCTTCATATTGGAATTATCGACTAGCAATCAGTTAATACATTCAGCATATGAAACCAACTAGAAGTCATTTGTCAAGCAAGATTATTTGATATTTATATTATATAGGAGCATTTTTTATAGACGCTAATAAAAATATTTTTGATTTACAGAGTTCAAGCAGTTGGATGGCCACCAGTAAGATCATACATGAAAAATAGGTTACAAGTTACAAAGTACGTAAAGGTTTGCATGGATGGAGCTCCTTATCTTAGAAAGATTGACCTAAAACAATATAAGAATTACAATGATCTCTTATGTGCGTTAGAGGAAATGTTTAAATGTAAAGCATTTAGCAATGGATCTGGATCTGAGTATAAACCAACTTATGAAGACAAAGATGGAGATTGGATGTTGGTTGGTGATGTTCCATGGGATATGTTCATTGCTTCTTGCAAACGTCTTAGATTAATCAAAGGATCATCTCAATTATAGAGCTTGTTTTATGAATATATGTCATTATTTAGTATTACTTTTGTTTTGAAATATACTTGTAAGTAGCAACTAAAAGTCATATAGTATGTAGAAAAATATTTCCTAAAAAAAGAGTTTTTAGAAAAATATTATTATTATTATTAGTTATATGTATAATCATGGAAATAGTATATAGCTAGGTTATTCATTAACTATTTTGTAGAAGGATTAATGATTTTTTGGGTATAGTAAATATCCAAATCAAATTTGATTGATGTAATGAAAAGCTAGAGATCTCTTATTATTATTTTCATTTTTTGTGAACTACATAAAAAGAGTTTCCTCAAAGAAAAAAGTATATAATTATGAATTTTTTTGTGAATGATACAAATTTTAATTTCCTTACATGTAACTTTTGATTAACCATAAATAATATTAACTTAAGAGTGTTATAAATTGGCCTATGTAAATAGTATAATTAATATATAATTTAAATATTATAAATAACAATGTCAATGAAATTATTAATATTTTTTCAATCCAATTATTATAAATGATAAATTAATTGTTATAATTTGATAAATGAGAATTAAAATAATTATTAGTAGTAAAAATGGGTCGGATTGGGCCGGATTGGGCTTTAAATGCCCGGCCCATTTAAAACACATATTAATTTTAAAGGCCATTATCGACCCGGCCCGTCCGGCCCATTAAACACCCCTATACATAACTCAATACTATCTGTAAAACCAAATAAAAGTTTGAGATTAAACATAAGCATAAAACCTAGCTCTAGTTTCACACTTAATCGCTTTAAATGACTTTGTCCATTATGCTAATTTGAAAGAATCAAATAGCTTCATTTGGAGTTCTCCAAATATGGTAACATAGACTACATGGAGATAATGATCTTTTTTGGAATCCATCAGTCCGCATCATGGTTGTCCCGTTCATTTTTAGGCCCCAGAGCAAAAGATAAAAAGAAGCCCCTAAAACTTAAGTCGTAATGCATAATATAATATACTTTTTGTTTTTTATTTTTATTATTTAAACTACTTTACAAAAAAACACTAATAACTCATATTACTAAGCAAAAAACTGTAAGTTATATATAAATTTAATTCAAATTAATATCGCTTAAACTACTTTACCCTTGCTAATCGACTGCCTTGGTCCGCATTTAAACTTAGCTAGCTGATTGATATCCATATGAAAGTTTGGAAGCGTGAGTCAAACAGGCAAACACCAAGCTCCTTAAAACATCTCGCACTAAATGGGCTTGAGAAAAACATATGTGCTATCGTTTAAAAATTTTACTTTCAATAACTCTTTACTATGAGACTACATCATTTGAATCAAACAATCATCATCATAATAAATAAATAATAAATAATAATAAATATACTAATTCAGGAACAATTGTGACAAGTGTCACTATTTTAAAACCATTTTGCCAAATTTCACTCTAATAATAGTGTTAGATTGTTGTTTTGGAACTCATCTCTTCATCTTCCCTAATGCAATCTAAATAAATATATTAATTCAGGAACAATTGTGACAAGTGTCACTATTTTAAAACCATTTTGCCAAATTTCACTCTAATAATAGTGTTAGATTGTTGTTTTGGAACTCATCTCTTCATCTTCCCTAATGCAATCTAAATTGTCAATGAAGAGTTTATTCAAGAACAATTGTGACAAGTGTCACTATTTTAAAACCATTTTGCCAAATTTCACTCTAATAATAGTGTTAGATTGTTGTTTTGGAACTCATCTCTTCATCTTCCCTAATGCAATCTAATTTGTCAATGAAGAGTTTTATTTAAAGTGGTTTTAATTGTAATTGAATACTTGATATTGACATATACTCTAGAAATTCACTAGACAATGCCCCGTGCGATGCACGGTTTTATTAAACTTTTGATATATTTATTTGAATAAAAATTAAAAATTGATAGTTTTATGTCTTAACCATCTCAAAATATCCTATAACATTATACAGTCGTTATAAATAATTAAAAGAAAATATAATTCTATATATGATTTTATCATATATTAAATGATATGACCTAAAAAGTAAAAATAAATCAATATTGATAATATTAGTCATAATTAGAAAATAAAAAAGTCAAAGCTATAAATATCAGTAATAAATACATTGACATCATCATTTTGTTTTGGAGGGAAAACTTTTATTGAGAAAGTGACACGTAAGCAATTTAAAAAAATGATGACATCAGCTGTGTTTTGTTTTAGTATTAGTTATAGATATTCATACTAATATTAATAATTTTGTTTTTAGCTTTATAAGAATTATCATGCCTGATCATGCAATGGTGAAAGATTTCATATGAAGATTTTGTTGAATTTTGTAAATGGTCCTACATTTTATTAGCCAAAACAATTTATAAAACTAAAAGTAAACCTACAACGTGCATTGCACAGGTATAATCCTAGTTTATAATAATTAAGAAACCGCTTTCTATACAAGTGAGAATTTAGTTTTATTAATTTTTTAATGGGCCTTTTGTATGGATGTGTCTCACGGTGAGACGGTCTTAATAAAAAAAATCAAACTTTTGTATGAGACGGTCTCATCGTGAGACATGCCCCAATACTCATATTTGGGTTAAAGTTAAACAGCCCAATAATAAAAACTTTTAACTTGCAGGCTTCTTGTGTGAGACGGTCTCACCATAAGACAGTTCCATACTAGACGAACTATATAAAGAATTTATCTAAATTAATTGGTCTATGATATGAAATGTCTCGAGAATTATGGGTTTGTCTAAAGAATTAGTCTTTTGTTTGACAAATTATAAAGAATACTCCCAATATCTCGTATAAGGCAGGGTTGACAAATCACACTCGTCCTCTCTAGAAGAAAGTACAAAGAGATACATGCAGTCAAAAAATCACCAACCTTCTACCTCACAGGTTGATGCTTTATCCATTAAATCACAAATCGCTTTTAGTTTTGTTTGACAAATTACAATCCCAAATTTTAGAACCCTCAAAATCAGTATTTCAAACCCGGTAGAATGAAGATTGCCTTGGGGCCGCTAAATATGTTCGCCCAATTAGGAATTAAAATTAGAAAGAAAATCAAATAGAAGTATTTTGCAAATTGTGAGAGGGTGAGAGAAAGAGAAAGAGAAAGGAGGAACGAGAGGGAGAAAGCGCTGAATCTACTAGGACTCTAGGAGTAAGACTACTACACTCTGCATCATATTTCCGCATCTCTCTCGGTTCTCAATTCTCATCATCAATTCCAGTTTTTCCTCTTTCTGCGCTATTCATGAAACCCTAATTTGCCGGTTTTGATTTCAAATCTTCTAATGTGTTGATTAAATTCGTTTTTTCGAATGAAACCGTGATACTGTTTGAGAAACTAAAGTTTGAAGCAAATATGGCGGAGTTAGGGCAACAAACAGTGGAGTTTTCGACTCTAGTGAGTCGTGCTGCTGCAGACTCGTATATTGCTCTTAAGGATTTAGTGGATAAATCTAAGTCTTCTGATATGTCTGATTCAGAAAAGAAGATTAATCTTCTTAAGTTTATTGTCAAGACTCAGCAGCGTATGTTACGTCTCAATGTTCTTGCTAAGTGGGGTCAACAGGTTTTTTTCTCTTCCTTGTATCAGTTCAATCTCTCGTTTTTTCTATCAATCAACGTTTTTTTTTTGGCTATTTTGCTGGAAATTGAACTAGGAATGAATACAAATTTTTTTGCTATATTAGAGATCAAACAGCGTGTTTCAATCTTTAATATCGAATGTATGAAGTCTTTGTGACAACTAAATTACACTATCAATGATATCAATGTTTGTAGGAGATAACAATGCAATAAAATGACACAAAGATTTAACGAGATTCACCTAATTAAGGCTACGTCCTTTGGTGTTTAGGTATCTCTTTTATTATCAAAGGAGTTCAAATAACCCTCAAATATGGAGAATTATAATTGTGAATTAGATTAGGCTAGTGTTTAGGCTTGGGCTGTATTTTGTGGATGTGTTTGATGAACATATCATATAGGTTGATTACATTAATGAGTATTACATAATTAAGGCTAAGGATTAATGCACACCAAGGAACATCAAGAGTCAAATACCGAATCTATTGCTCGATCAAGGCAATGCTTTCATTACTTGATGCCTCTTCTAAGAATCTGGTCTTCACCCTTTAGTCTTCTTATTAACTATTATTCATCATGCCTTAGTTACCATCATAATATGCATGTTTTAGTGCCTCCATCAACACACCATTTACACCATGCATTGATCACCAACCTAAACGCCATCATTAACACACAAATTAATCAAGCAACTTAATTACACATTAAGTGACTAATTTAAACACCAAAAGATTCCACTTCTACGCACTCACTAATGCATAGTCATGAATGGTGCACTCAAGTCACCAATAAACACTAACAAAAACTATAAAAAATAAGTACAATAATAAACAAAGACATAATCTTTTAGGTGGTTCACTCAACATAGGCACGATCTGGTGGTGGTTAGCTTTGATTAATAACTCAATATAATGGAGGGTTGCACTTTGAAAGAGAGAGAAGAAGAAAGGCAGGCTATGTGTTTAGGTCTTTAAGGTTTGAATAATGATTAGATGTTTGAAGGTCTCCTCTATATAATAGGAGTCATCACACAAAAGGATAAATTGAGGTTATGGTGTGCCACTATTACCGCAGCCAAAACAAAGAGCAACATGGCAGCATGTGCTCGTTTGAGCTTTATACTGCTCGTTTGAGCACATCATGGCAGAGGCTTCAATCTATTATTGTCTCATACCTGTGTCTGCACCAATCTTGCCTTGTTTGAGCATAGTCACTAGCACCACTTACATGTCTCAACACATTGTGCCTCCTGCTCGTACACATATCCTAATGTTTCCTACACCTTAACAACACATCATGGCGCACTCAAGTCAACAACTGCGACATTTTTTAATGTTGATTTAAGCATTATTGTTTGAGTTCATCGTAGCTCATTTTCAAATAAATTATCTTTTCCTAGGAGTATTGCTTTATAGATTATGATATACGTTGGTGTACTTTTGAGCTCATGAAAAACGAATCTCGTTGTTTTGTGTTTTAAGAGTAGCCACTTCGATGCAAATGACATTGAAATTTGGGTGAATGTAAGGAGTGTCAAAGATGCTTTTCTTCAGTTGAGTAAATTTGAGCTAAAGCTGAATTCAGTAAGGGTCCTAAATCCTAATCACATAATTTGAAGCCTAGAATGGTCGTAACTCTTGGAAAAAACTCATAAGCAGTAATAAAGTTTTTAAGATGTTCATATCGTCGGAGTGTAAGAGGACTTTTTTGTAACAAATTGTAAAGGGGTCATATTTAAACCCTAGTAATCTTGTGTGAGAATGTCCTATGGGATAGAGTTTTCGAATGAAGTTATATAGGTGGAAGATAGTGTTTAGGAATTAATTGAGGAAAATTAGAGAGAGAGTGAGAGAGAGAGAGAGAGAGAGAGAGAGAGATCAAGCTATGTTGTTTTTGTAAGTTTTTGTTAACCACTAGACTAGATGAAATGGTAAGAGGAAGTGAAGAGGTAGAAATACAATGATTTTTTGAAGTTGAATAAAGGGGAAAGCTGGCTTGGATGGAGAAGTTAAAAATGAATGAAGAAAACAAATCAATATGGGCATATAATACAAGATACATGTTGATTTGAAATACAAATGATGCTCCATTGGTTATACCCTTTTTTTTTCCTATGAACTAGAGACACCATGCATTTTTTAATAGCCAAACTTCTTTTCAGGAAGCGTAGCCTCTTGTGCCCTACCATCGACTTGCCTCACTAATCAACAATTTTAAGGCACAAAGGAACCCAAGAGACATGCTTTTTAAGATTAAGGAAACAAGTGGATGGAGGAAGACATTTTTGAGGATGATATATATTTTTTGGTTTGTGCATGATTAAGGCTTTGACGTAAATGTTATTGTGGGCTTCCTTTATAAGATGAGCTCTTGTTTAAGTTTGCTTTCTATTTTCCTTGATTCAAGTAGCACCTCTTTGCTATGTTGTTATTTCAATGTGGCATTGCAAATGCTAATTTTCATTGCTTGTGTTACGTCTTAATTGTCAAAGAAAAGTAGGACTCCTTTTGATAAGATTAGTTGGAACTAGAGTTGAAGAAATGTCAATATGTCTGGTAAAAGATGTAGCCATGTAGGTAGGGTCTTTAGTGATAATACTTTGTATATATGTCTCATGGTTTAACTAATCACCTAGAATAGATATTTCAGTATTGGGAAGTTTTAGCTTTATTTTCCTATTTTAAGCTAGGTAAAATAAGTCAATTTAGACAGCATCATTTAGTCAAACCGAATATTTTTTGAATATTTGTTTTTAGAATATAATAAGATGAGCCAAAGATTTCTTCTTTTGTGTAACGAGAAGTTTGTAAAAGCAATCTTAAACGGGATATAACTACCTTGTTGTTTATGAGGTCATAGAACCATAGTTCAAAATAAGGTTGCTTAACTGCACTGCGATGATAATGTAAAAGTTTTTGAGTTTACCTCTTCTGAAATATGGGCCACATAATCCATATCAACTGTTAAATCCGTTTTCGCAATCGTTAAGATGACTTGTGGATTGTGGTGTAAGTTTAGTTTTTGGTTTGGCTCCAAGTAAAGCTAAATTAAACCAAACTATATTCGTTTCTTATAGTTCAAGACTTCAAGTCCAAATACAAATCGAACTTTCTCAATACCGACTTTAACCGAACCAAAATTATCATCTTACACCGAAAAAGTTTGAAAAACCCCATTGTTTAAAAATTTCTTGAGCTTTACTTATGCCCACTATTTTTTTTTCTCATCAGAAAAGGTGATGGAGGGAAAATGGGAAAGCCTATTAGGGTTTTCTTGAAAGATGTAGAATGGGCAATTAACTTTTGATCGAAGGCTTTGGGCTTCTTTCTTTTTTGACCTTCTTTCTTTAAAAATGGACCACATGTTCTTGAAGGTGTAAGTTCAGTTGATTTGATGTGATGGTCGGTTTTTCGGTATATATTTTGTAAAACCGAATCCAAATGGTAAAAGTTTGATTGTGAAATTTCAAATCATATTTTAAAAAATCAAACCATTTTTTTTATTCGAGTTGGTTTGGTTTGGTTTTCGGTTTTAATCCAAATAACTTCCACCCCTAACCGTGACGGTTACCGCAACCATATTTTGCGCTAATCCCTATGTATAGAACATTAAATGGTTGATTAAGTTTTAAAGTTTAATCATAAGCTGATTTTGGATTCTAGGAGCTTATCCAATCTTTGTACAAACAAGTGAAGTTCCGACTTGAAGTAGATATAGCATGTTCCTTTTTTTCCTTGAAATTTTTAGTTTATGGTTTATTTATTAATATATTGGTTTCCAGTCTGCAAGATGAATCCGTTTAAAGATGAAATTGTATACATGGACATTATGTGTTGAAGTCAAAACAAAACTCTTAATTTATACTTCTTTTATAATTCTTGTTTTATGCTATCCAATGTACTAATTTTTACCCTTTATATCTTTAATTATATGTAATTAAAAATTATTTAAAAGTTAGTTATATTAATATTCATTGAGGTGAATCAAGTAGAGGTCACCATAGTGCAAAAATAAGGCCGCATTAAAACGAATTGATATTTTCTTCTTTGCAATGGTGTATAAAACCCGCGTATTGGACCATTTCAAGGAATATTTCACGTTTTCGGCCGTTATTTGGCATTATGATATCCACATTATCCCCATGACCGCATCTTTTGCACCATGAATCTCACTTAACTATGTGTCTTCTTGTACATGAAGAACAAAAAGTAATACAATGTTGCTTAATGAATTGTACTTACTAAGTGAGTATAGCAATTAATAAAGACTAAGGACAAGAAGTAGTAGTTTTAAATGTAGCTATTAATAAGGAAAGTTTTTATTTATTTATTTATTTATTTATTGTATTAAGTAATTTGTTGGGAATTCTATGTAGTATGTAGTTTGGATGACTAAACTGTGAATTGTAGGAACTTTTTTTACCTATGTTAGATCATTTTTTTTTTCATTATTCAGTTTGCACATATTTCAATGTGTTATGTCCATGTATTTCTTGTCATTATTTTTATTAAAGCTATTATGTCTATTCCCATTTAAGCAGGTGATTAAGATATAAAGTGCTTTTGATATAGTTCTGAGCTCAGAATTTTCTCAGTTTTAGTTTTGTTTGCTTCACTCCTGTAGGTTCCTTTGATACAATATTGCCAGCAACTTGTGTCTACCCTCTCAAGTCATGATACTTGCTTCACACAGACAGCAGATTCACTATATTTTATGCACGAGGGGCTCCAGCAAGCACGTGCACCTATTTATGATGTCCCATCAGCGATTGAAGTTCTTCTTACAGGATCGTATGAACGTTTGCCCAAATGTATAGAAGATGTGGGCATGCAAAATTCCTTAAATGAAATTCAACAAAAGCCTGCTTTAAGAAAGTTAGATATTCTTGTGCGGTCTAAATTGCTTGAGACTTCACTCCCAAAAAATATATCTGAGGTTAACATTTCAGATGGTACAGCACTTTTGCGTGTGGACGGGGAATTTCAGGTGCTAGTTACTCTTGGTTATAGAGGACATTTAAATCTATGGAGGATATTACATTTAGAGCTTCTTGTTGGCGAGAGAAGTGGGGCTATAAAGCTTGAAGAGCAGAGAAGATTTGCCTTGGGAGATGATTTGGAACGCAGAATGGCTGCAGCAGATGAGCAACAAAATCCGTTTATGATACTATACTCAGTTCTGCATGAATTTTGTGTGGCACTCATTATGGATACTGTTATAAGGCAGGTCCATGAACTTCGTCAAGGAAGATGGAAAAATGCAATTAAGTTTGACCTTATATCTGATGGTAGCTCAACACAGGGAGGAAGTGCTTCATCCATGCAAATAAGTCAGGATGGAGAATATGAGGCGTCCAGTCATCGCACTCCAGGAGTGAAGATTGTTTACTGGTTAGATTTAGAAAAGAACTTGGGTGCATCTGATGGTGGAGGATGCCCATTTATCAAAATAGAACCAGGACCTAATCTCCAGATCAAATGTATTCATAGTACATTTGTTATAGACCCATTAACAGGCAAAGAGGCGGAGCTTGAGCTGGATCACAGCTGCATTGATGTGGAGAAGTTGCTGCTAAAAGCTATACGTTGCAATAGATATACACGTTTGCTTGAAATTAGTAAAGAGCTTACGAAAAATGGTCAAATCTTTCGAGGTAATGGCGATGTTCTCCTTCACGACAGCGTGGTTGAGACAGATGTGGAGCTTAAGAAGGTGCGTGCGCCAAGTGATATTTTTTTTTCTCTTTGCTGGATGTGTTGCTTTTGTTTCTTTTGTATTGTGATTTGTGGTTCAAAGTTTGTACGTGATTATATGGCATATATTTGAGGTTTGAAAATATTCAATGTGTGACTAACTTTTATAAGATGGCTTCCTCTATTGGTTATGGCCATTCTATTGCGTTATTACCTTTGCATTAATTTGAAAGTTATCGAAGCTGTCTTTGGTTCCTATATCATCTGATTTGTGTAAAGAAATTCTCTTCACAAACTTCTCTCTGCAAAAGTTCTTTCCGTAAGATAGTATGGGTTTGAATTGCATTCTTTACACTATGTTCGGATTGAAGGAATTGGAGTTAAGAAGGGGAGGGTTTGGAAGGATGAATTTTCTTTTAGTTGGATACCAATTTTGGATTGGACGTGTTTGGAACGGAAGGATTTGAAGGAGTTAACTCTTCAATTTGTTATTAACTAAATCTATCCAAAATTGGTAAGATTTGGAAGGTAAATGTTATTCTCTTCTTTTTCCTTCCTTTTCTTCCCAAAAAAACTACAAAATTTCCCTCATAATTTTTCACATCCCTTCCCCTTCCCCTGCCTTCTCCCCCTTATCTATCCTTTTCCCTACTAATTTTTATCCAAACAAATTGTAAAATTGAACTGAGCACATTTTCTGGAATAACGATGTTTCTTGGTTATTTATATGTGGAACATTTTATATGCATGTGATATTGTGATCGGAGAATCTAAGCAAACATTTTAATATTGATGTTATCATTTTCTTTACGGATTTCTGGTTTGTGTTCCTCTATGGTCTTGTACGTCCTATGGAACTTGGAGTATACTAAGTATCTTTTGCAAATTCATTCTCTTAGTGATGCTTGTGATACATATTTTTAATTTCCAATGCCGACAGATTTCTAATACAAATTAATCCTTCCATGGAACTTGGGGTATGATAATTTATAAACTTAAAATATACTAATTTGTGATCCATTCTGTTTTGCAAAGCATGCCACTTTTTATACTTACCCTGAGTATGCTTGATATTTTGGTTTATTGTGAACACAATGTTTCTAAGTGATTGGATGATTTTTTTTTTTGATATTCTAATTCTTATGTAGAAAGACGCAAAGGACTCAAATGGACAAGAAGTTTTATATGTGCGTGCATATGGTTCATCCTTTTTTATTTTGGGGATAAACATAAGGTATTCCTTTTTTCCCTTACTCTTTACTAATGGATATAAATAATGGAGTTTAATCAACTTATTTTAGCTTCTCTATTTTTATTTGAAGGTTAAGGTTTTGTTATGTAGCTAGAGCCTAGAGCTTGTTGATGTATTGACATGATGAACTATTTTTATGGTTAATTGAATGTTTTTACATGTATCATCTTATCTCATGATTTTAACTCAAATTGATGTAGAAGCCTCGTTTAACCCATTGTGTCTTACCTGAGTTTAGTAGTAAGTATGCAAGGATATTTTAGGTTGTTTCTTAAAAGTAGCGTGCCACATTGCTTGGATGGGTTGTCAAATGAGCAAGGCTTTACGCTTCAGCTTCGAAGTCGAAATGTACGAGTAGTGTTAAGCATTTAAGTGTTGCTAGGCCGCTGCATGAAAGTGGCACACTCATTTCCTAATGTGGTGTCAAATGAGCAAATATTATTAGATTTGAGGATAGGAGACAAAAGAATTAGATCTAAGCCTAAACGTCTTGCAAAGTTGAACTCTTTTAGATAAGTTCTTAAAAGGTATTCTTGGAGCTGGTAGATGTATGAATAATTATAATATTAACATTCTTTGCATACACTAGACAAAATAGGTTAGTGAAAAGGCTATTAAATTCAAAAGTCAGTAATATGTGCAAATTGTAGGAAAATACTTTTTATTGTAATGGATGAGTGGTGGGTTAATGGTGCGGTAAATGTTTATAAAATATTTGATAGAATTATGAGAGTGAACCTTGTGAATGCAAGAAAGTAATCGATTGTCGTCAACACATGTGCTCCTCAAGTGGGAGCAAATGAAGCACTCGATAGAAGTTGGTGGTGTGATGTAAAGTATCCCCACATTGGGACATTGTGTATTGTTATCATCGGGAATACCCAAAGTGATTTTGGAAGTGTTCATCCGTCATCGAGTTTTTGGATGTAAAATGAGAAATGTGGAAGGTACGAATTAGATATTGTGATTACAACAAATCAAAATATCAAGCATGGCATTCACGATATGTATCTTGAGTATGCTCGATATTTTGGTTTGTTATGATTATCTAATGAGCAAAGATAATTTCTAATACGTACCTGTAAGTTACTTTGCTTATTTTGGTTTGTAAATACCAATTTCAAAAATGATTTCTAATCCATACCTTCCAAACTATCAAGCATGCCATACATGCCAAACAATTTATTCAGTAAAAATCAATACAACTTAAATAGAACAAAAGTTTGCATTAGCTTGACAATGCATTCACCTAGGTTTTTAAATTAGCGTACCTTCTAGTCTCATATGACAAATGAGCAAAGGTGTTTAATGGATGATGCATATTGTAAATACCATCTTGAATTTGATCGTAACGGGAATGAAGGGGACTTCAATCCTTCTGTTTGGCAACAGTTGAGCTGGGAATGGAAAACACAAATGGGCATTATTGCCAAAAATTTAATGTAGGAAACAAGGTTCAAGTGAAATTAGATACCACAAACTGAATGATTCCTACCTTTTGTCAATTACCATGCCAAGGAATTGGTCTTGCCCCTTGTGTAGTATTAAGTTGTTCAATTATGCTTGAATTCTATTGTTCAGTTTTGTGAAGGGACATGACATGAGATGTTGTACTTGTTTTCCTAGGATTAAAAATTGTTCTATTAAAATTGCATTGATTTTTACTGAATAAATTGTTTGGCACTACTAACATGTGAACCAATGTGGCTGATCTTGGTTGTTTATGCAAGTAATAAGCTACTTTTGTGAATGTGATCGACTGATCGTTGTTAATTATCCTTTGCAGAAATGGACGTTTTCAACTACAGTCATCCAGAAATATTATTTCTTCATCAGCATTGTCTGATTCTGAGGAAGTTCTAAATCAGGGAACTCAAAGTGCAGCTGAAGTCTTAATGCATTTGCGAAGCAAATGTATTTTGCACTTGTTTGCATCAATTGGCAAGTTTTTGGGCCTTGAGGTAAGTATACTTTATTATGTGTTGATTCTTTTGGGACATATGTGGAGAATATTTGTACAAAGAAATTTAAACCTATGTCAGCTGCTTTACTATAATAATAAATTTGTATTCACTAATTGATAAAATTTGTCTATAAGCATGCTTTGATCTTAGGGTGACACCCACTTGTCTCTACTCCATAGTGTATAAAAACAAGGCCGCTTCGCATCACGTCGGTCGCATTGTCAAATTGATACTTCCCGCTTTGTAAAGGTGTAAATTTATCGTATTTTGGGCTGGGCTCTATTAAGGATATTTTATGGTTTCTACCAATATTTAAGCATTACAATAACCGCGATCGTGACCATTACCGCATCTTTACACTATGCTCTACTGGCTTAGTCCCTATATCTCTGATTAGCAATTGAATTCTCTCTCTTTAGGACGCATGTTTTATGATTTGTATCGTATTCTTAATACAATATGTTTGATTTATGAAAGGGTGGTATCTTACTATTACAAATTACACAATATAATCAATGTAGCAGGCTAACAAGATTACTGTTATGATAATTTTGTTGTATATTGTTGAAATTAAGGTTTAAGTTTGACCTTGAAGTGTCACTGGAGTAACTATATTGGAATTGAAGTAATACCATATATCTCAAGACTCAAATTGTAAATTTTATCTTGAAAAATAAGTGGAAAAATTGATACTAATAATCCAACCTTTCACCCATCCGCTGTGAATGATCCACCTTTAGATTTTTTTAATGATCTAACATTTGCCCTTAATTTGCTATAAACATAACCTTTTATTTTATAATAATTCAACCATTGCCCTTAGTTTGCTATCAGTATACTATACCCTATAAGTCCTATAAGTATGCTGACGACAAATTAAGGGCTAAGGTTGATTTATTAAAAAATAATCCAAAGTTGAGATTATTCACATCGGATGGGTGAAAGGTTAGATTATTAATATTAATTTTTCTAAAATGATTTCAACATAGAAATATTTGAGTGGCTCTTTTGATTGGTGACATGATTACTTTGCTAATCATTTGTATAAGTTGGTACTCTGGTTTGTATTTTTGTTTAGTGTTCTACTTGGCTATCTTGTTGGACTGGATTTTTGTCAAGAATTGTGTCTATACTTTATCCTAGAGTGACCTTTAAGGTATTTTGATTTAGATGGGAACTAAATCTTGGAACACTATATGGTGCATCAAGCATGATTGTGTAATACTAGTCTTTTATGGGATGTGTACATTTTAAGTTCGTGGACAAACTCTCTTTTATGGATGGTATATTGTAATGTCCCTAAAATTTATTTAATTTATTATGATTATTTTGAGCAATTAGATTTTTTTTTTTTATTATTTAAGGATTCTTTTTTTTTGTATTAGTACTCCTTTTTGGTTTGAGTAATACTTTTGAAGTATTGCGGAAAATAAGTATTGTTTAATTATACTCCTTAATTTTTCAAAAAAAAAAATATACTCCTTAATTTTGGGTAGTTGATAAAACCTATATAAATTTGGTGTACGACGGTTCTTCTTCTGATTATTATTATTATTATTATTATTATTATTATTATTATTATTATTATTATTATTTTTATTTTTATTATTATTATTATTACTATTATTATTATTATTATTATTATTATTATTATTATTATTATTATTATTATTACTCCCTCCTATGCAGAGAGAATGTCCCATTTGACTTTTCACGGATTTTAAGAAAAGTCAAATGGGACTTTTGGGGTAGGAGGGAGAGTGTTATTAGTGGTTTTTAATTGTAGAGATTAAAAATTAATTATTCAACATTCAACCAAAAAATGAACCCAGAAAATTAAATATTCAACATTAATTATTTCCAGAAATTAAATATTCAACCAAATAATCAAAAAACAAACATTAATTAAACCAAACATTCATCAGATTACACCATTTTTCCAGAAATCTGATTAATGTTTGGTTTAAACCAAACATTCAACATCAAACATTCAGAAAAATAATCAAACAAAAAAACGAACAAACATTCAACATCAAACAAAAATCAAACCAAAAATCAAACCAAAAATCAAACAAAAAAAAAACGAACAAACCCAGAAAAATAATCTACAAAAATCATCTTTAATTACACCATTTTTACACAAATCAGAAAAATCAAACCCAAAAAAAACGAACAAACATTATTTTCCAGATCTTCAAAATGAACCCACAACGAACAAACCCAGATCTTCAAAAATTAGGGTACGATTTTCCTTTTTTTTGAACCCAGATCTTCAAAAATTTGACAGAGTAGTAGGACTAGAAGTAGAACAAACCCAGATCTTCAAAAATGGTTTAAAGGTAGAAAATGAACAGTAGGTGGATGAAGGAAGGAGAAAATGAACAGTAGGGGTGGATGAAGGAAGGAGAAAATGGTTTAAAGGTAGAAGGAACAATGAACAGTAGGGGTGGATGAAGGAAGGATTGGAGAAGATGAACAGTCGACAAGGAGGGAGGAAGGAGATGAAAATGTCAGTTAGGGTTAGAGGGAGGTAGGGTTTTAATGGGGTGGGTAGATTTTAATAGGAATTGGGTTAAGTTTTAGGTAGATTAATTAGTTAGATTAATTTTATGGGGTATAAATTAGTAAGGTTAATTTAGGTTAAAATTGTAAATAGGGTGAAGTTATAAGGGTATAAGGGTAAAAATTTCATGCCAAAAAAGGAAATGGGACAATCTTGGTGACTTGACCCAAAATGGAAATGGGACAATCTTGGTGAATAGGAGGGAGTATTATTATTTAATTATAAGCAATACTATTGAATTTGTCCATACAAAAAAAAACAAATAAAAGAAGATCATGTCAAAGGATAAATGAATGATCATATTTATGTATTTTTTTTACGCAAGAGCGTATTTATAGAGATAGGTTCAACTCCTTTATTTTGACATAACTATTTCATTCGATCTCTATATGTTCTCTTCTTGTAACAATTAGATAAATTTTCAATTTAAAACAAGATGAAAATTCTAAATGTGTTTTATTCCTACTCCGTTTACCACGAGTCTTGTTTTCTCCCTTCATCTATAAATAGCTCATTTACCCCTTAGCTTTTCTACAGGAGTATCTCTTACAGTTTATGTATTCAAGCTCATGGGCATAAAATGTTAATTGGTAAATTTATGCTTAACCTTTGGAGCTGTATGATTATTTTAATTTGTATGTTTATACTATATGTTATATTAATGTATTTTTGATATGGAATTTTTATACTATATGTATTATTTGAATTTTGATATTACTTAACATATTATATAGGCTGGAGCCTGGAGGCGTGGAATTTGAGTAGTATTAATTATTTGGGACATATTTATCAATTTTTCAATTGTCGAATTGCTTATCCTCTCATGGATTTGTGCTAGTGTGGATAAGTTAAAGGAATGTTGTAGTAGAGGATCATACAAGTCTAATTTCTTCAATGGTTGTGATAAATGTAGTTTTGAAATTTACTGATTGCACTATCTGCTGTTGCAGGTGTATGAAAATGGGTTCTCTTCATTGAAAATTCCGAAAAGTATCTTAAGTGGTGCAAACTTTTTGCTGATGGGATTTCCTGACTGTGGAAACTCATATTTTTTGCTTATGCACTTGGACAAAGATTTTAAGATTGTTTTTGAACTGCTTGAAACACAGCTTGAACAACCTGGAAAGTCTAGCAACCTTGTTGTTAGACGTCGCACGGAAATTGACGTAAGTCAAATGCAGTTGCTTGAAGACGAAATGAATTTGAGCATTCTTGACTTCAGAAAAGTGGGTGCTTTTCTACCTGGTGTTGGGAGCCCCAATCAACCTTCTGAACATCGTCTGTTGCATGATTTTAATCATGAGGGGCTGATGCCAATTACACCATGTTTGCCATCAAGATTTTCCTCTATCATAGATGAATTGTTTGAGCTTGAAAAGGAAACTTGTGCACCTTTTTCTGGAACTAATGTTACTTCATCATGTAATACATCTTCTGCTTCTCATTTGGGCTCTCTACCTCTCAATCATCATTCTTCTAGAGTTGCAATCTCTTCTTCTAAGTGGGAGGGAAATGCTCAGACGTCACACATCAATCCTGCTGTCATAAGTTCTGCTCAATATAATGGTTCTCCGTATTTGGCACCTAATACCAAAGGATTAAGTCAGTCATATTCTGTAAGTTCCCTTCCTTATGCCCAGCAGAAGAACTGTGCTATGCAGAAGCTTTCAGTTTCTAAATCAGAGCAAGATCTTGGTTCTCTAAGATCACCTCAATCAGCAGAAGTAAGCTCTTTTAGGTTGATGGGTGAAGATGATCTGAAGTTTATTAATGAACAATCACGAGATGGTGGATCATCGTATATTTCATCTCCTCAGGCTGCTGGTGCTCTTGTATTTGGATCAGGTATCAATGGAAGTACAGTATGATATCTAGCATAATACTCATTATTCCTTCTGTGTGTAAAGGTTTAATTAATGTTGTAAAATTATGTCTTTACTCACATATACTGATGACAGGTTATGGAACTGCTTCTGAACATGATAGAGAATCTAGGAAAAGGAAAGTTTCAGATTTGCTGAATTCTTTACCATCACTTCGAGGCCATGTTGATGAAGCTTTTAAGAGGAGACGATTATCACTTGATCAGCCTTCAGTACATTCCACTGTTTTATCAAATGCTATGCGTAGTTGTGCAGGATATAGTTATGGTGATCTTATATCTGAAGCAAACAAGGGAAATGCGCTTTCAGGTGTATATATATCAGTGCTTCTCCATGTGATTAGACATTGCTCTCTGTGTATAAAGCATGCCATGCTAACTAGCCAGATGGAGGCTCTTGATATTCCTTTTGTTGAAGAAATTAGTATTAGAAATCCTTCTGTAAACATTTATTTTAAACTCCCATCTGCTAGAGGAGATTCATGGCAACGCATCTGCTTGCGACTTGGAAAACCTGGAAGTTTATGCTGGGATGTGAAGATTAATGATCAACATTTTAGAGATCTGTGGGAACTTCAGAAGGGCAACAGTAATACGCCATGGGGAAGTGGTGTTCGTATAGCTAATACATCTGACGTGGACTCTCATATCCATTATGATTCCGAAGGTGTCGTGCTTAGTTACCAATCAGTTGAAGTGGATAGCATTAAGAAGCTTGTAGCTGATATTCATAGACTCTCTAATGCGAGAATGTTTGCCCTTGGTATGCGGAAGCTGTTGGGTGTGAAGACTGAAGACAAACTAGATGACGGTGCAAATTCAGATGGTAAATCAGGTGGAGCTAAACTCGCTGCTGATGGAGTGGACAAATATTCGCAAATGAGGAAGGCTTTCAGAATTGAAGCAGTTGGCCTTTTGAGTCTCTGGTTTAGTTTTGGTTCTGGGGTCCTGGCACGTTTTGTTGTTGAATGGGAATCTGATAAAAAAGGTTGTACAATGCATGTGTCACCAGATCAGCTTTGGCCCCATACGAAGGTAAGATGGTTTATAATTTGTTCTGCCTTTACTTCAGCGTTTTGGCTCACTTGGAATTTCATTTTTATTATGTTTTTTCATCTTTGGTTCAAGATCAAACCGGCTTAGTTTGTGCTGAATTTTTGTGAAAGGAGGAGATTATTGTTTTAGCTATATTGTACTCCATTTTTTCGTTTTTCTGAACTCAATAAAACCTTTAGGAAATTTGATGAAATTCACCGAGTTGCCAGACTTTTTACGGCAACTAATTAAACTTTTATTAGAGTTATTCTGAAGGTTCTTTATTTTTGTGTGTTTATTGCTCGCTTGATTTTGTGATGCAGTTTCTTGAGGATTTTATTAATGGAGGCGAAGTAGCATCCCTACTGGACTGCATCCGCCTTACTGCAGGACCTTTACACGCACTTGCCGCAGCTACACGACCTGCTCGAGCTGGTCAGGCTGCCATCGTTCCCGGAGTTGGCTCAACTATCACATCATCCAGACAAGGGACATATGTTTCTGCTCAAGGAGTCCCCGCAAGTAGTTTGTTGCCAAATGTGGGTCAGGGAATTGCTGGTACTGCAAATTCTGTTGCATCTGCAGCTACTGCTGCTGCTGCTGCTGCTGCTGCTCTTGGGAATCACGCAGCTGTAATGTTGGCAGCTTCTGGCAGGGGTGGCTCAGGCATTGTTCCCAGCTCGTTGTTACCTATTGACGTTTCTGTTGTGCTGCGAGGGCCTTATTGGATTAGAATAATATACCGGAAACATTTTGCAGTTGACATGCGGTGTTTTGCTGGAGATCAGGTTTGGCTTCAACCAGCCACGCCCCCTAAGGGAGGCCCTTCTGTTGGGGGTTCATTACCCTGTCCCCAGTTCAGACCTTTTATCATGGAGCATGTTGCTCAGGAATTGAATGGTTTAGAACCTAATTTTGCGAGTGGGCAGCAGACTGGTTCACAGCCGAGTTCCAACAATCTGACTCCCGGCTCAAG
Organism: Amaranthus palmeri; assembly: GCA_019776075.1. Lineage (NCBI taxonomy): Eukaryota > Viridiplantae > Streptophyta > Magnoliopsida > Caryophyllales > Amaranthaceae > Amaranthus > Amaranthus palmeri. The sequence goes on from JAAKBH010000283.1 coordinate 997,723, forward strand.
TCCACAACTTCCTTCGGTGAATGGAAGTAGAGTTAATCTTCCAAGTGCTTCTGGACTCTCCAGGCCAAATGTACAAGTTTCCGGTGTGAATCGTGCTGGAAATTCCCTTTCAGCACCTTCTAGCATGACCACAACTGGAGCCGGATTGGCTTTACGTAGATCTACAGCTGCAGGTGTGCCTGCTCATGTTAGAGGAGAGTTGAATACTGCAATTATTGGCTTAGGGGATGATGGTGGATATGGTGGTGGATGGGTTCCTCTTGTTGCTCTTAAAAAGGTTCTAAGAGGAATCTTGAAATACCTAGGGGTTCTGTGGCTCTTTGCACAGCTACCCGACCTTTTAAAAGAGATCCTTGGTTCAATTTTAAAAGATAATGAGGGGGCATTATTGAATTTGGACCAGGAGCAACCAGCTTTGCGCTTCTTCGTGGGGTAAGTGTTTTTCAAACAGGTGTTTTCTGCTAATGCTATGTTTTGTAAAACGAGTATGTTCGAGCACTATACATGAACTTGAGTGCCTGTGAACTATTTCCAAAAGAATAATTCGGGGCAAATTTTTAAAACAGCCATTTTATTTTTCTAATCGTTCCAATTTTCTAATGTTTTCCAACCTGATTGTAGTTGACCATAGTTCTTTTTTCACAACAATATCAATGCCAAAGCCGTAATCCAATATAGGATGAGATATATATCTGCTATGGTGTTCCTGCTTCCAGAACATGTACAATTGTACTGCATCACAACTGCATTATAAATGTTCTTCAGCTTCACCCCTGCAATGATATCAGGTCGCAACTATTACAGCGATCATGTCTTCACCCAAGATTAAATGATTTGGGGAATTTTCTCATTTGATGACTCTTCCCATAGCATAATAGATTACCTTCAAATGAGAATAATAATTCCCTTTCTTTCAAATGCCACCTGCTTCACCTATCTATCACTTCCGTTTTAGACAATAATACACCCTAATAAAGTCGCCCCCATTCCAGGATGATTTCAGTTTCTCTTTTATTATTATTATTATTATTATTATTATTATTATTATTATTATTATTATTATTATTATTATTATTATTATTATTATTATTATTATTATTATTATTATTATTATTATTATTATTATTATTATTATTATTATTATTATTATTATTATTATCCTATCTTTCAAAGGAAAATTATACATGAAAGAGTAAGGTTTATTTGAAAAATGGTGGTATATATATGATCTTTGTGTCACAGACCTTAAGGCCTTGTTTGGATGGAGGAAAATGGAGGGAAAAGAAAGGAAAGGATTTGGAGGGATGGAGATCCCCTTCTTTGGATAGCGAAAATGGAGGGTGAGGATTCAGAGGGAAGGGATTTGGAGGAATTAAGTCACTTCATTTTGTTATTAAGGAGAGACTTGGAAGGAAAATGAAATTCCTTTCTTTCCCCTCCTTTTCCTCCCTATACAAACAATGAAGTCTTTTCCCTCTCTTTCCCTTCCCTTCCTTTCCCTTCCTTTCCTTTCCCTTCCCTTCCTTTCTTTTCTCTCCTAATTTGCTATCCAAATGTAATGTTAGACTTTGAATATTGTTTTTGGCTAACAATTTATAAAATGTTTCTAGAACAACTTTGATAATGTTACTTTGGGTTGCTAGAGTATTTTCTATATTTCAACTGTTTTGCTAGTCTTTATGATTCTACTAACTATCCAGCAGAAGTTTGTAATGTGCTTATTATTGATTGAAAAGGTGGCTTTTTTGCACATTCTCTCACTTGAATTGTATCTGTACAACAGAGGCTATGTGTTTGCTGTAAGTGTCCATAGAGTTCAGCTTCTCCTGCAAGTTTTAAGTGTGAAACGGTTTCATCAGCAACAGCAGCAACAGCAGCAGAACCCGGCATCTGCCCAAGAGGAACTAACACAATCAGAAATAAGTGAGATCTGTGACTACTTCAGCCGTCGTGTTGCATCAGAGCCATACGATGCTTCACGTGTGGCATCATTTATTACCCTCCTTACATTGCCAATATCGGTTTTAAGAGAATTCTTGAAACTTATTACTTGGAAAAAGGTTATGTCACAATCACAAGGTGGAGATGTAGCGCCTGCACAAAAACCCCGTATAGAATTGTGCCTTGAAAATCATGCTGGTTTGAATATGGATGGGACTTCGGGAAACTTATCTGCTTCTAAAAGTAATATCCATTATGATCGACCGCTCAACTCTGTCGACTTTGCTCTAACTGTTGTTCTTGACCCTGCTCATGTACCTCATGTAAATGCAGCTGGTGGTGCAGCTTGGTTACCTTATTGTGTTTCAGTGAGGTTACGATACGTTTTTGGGGAGAATCCGACTGTTTCCTTTCTTAGTATGGAAGGAAGCCATGGAGGTCGTGCTTGTTGGTCGAGAGTTGATGAGTGGGGAAAATGTAAACAGAGGGTGGAACGTGCCATAGAAATTCCTGGATCCATGTCTTCAGATATTTCTCAAGGGAGGCTGAAACTAGTTGCAGATAATGTCCAAAAGGCACTGCATTTATGTTTGCAGGGTCTTAGAGATAGTGGTGCTGGAGGCGCTGCAAGTTCTGGAGCGACATGAAACTTCCAGATGGCCTAGTAACATGTTCATTTTTGCGCACCTTTTTCTCGATATCTGACATTTGGGATATTTCGATATGTGTTCAATATGTCTATCAAGCAAGAATGAGAGCCACTCATGTATGCTACCGTCAAGGCAGGCTTGCTCTTCAATCATCGGTGAAAATGGAAATGATGGGCGGCTTGGAGAGTTTTCGAGTCCTCTTTATTGTGGGTAGTTTATTAAAGGTCTGATTTTATTAGCAGGTAACTTCAGTATGATGCTTGGACGCATGATATGCCCGAGGGTGTGTATCATAGTTTTGAGGTAGCGAAGATCAAACTAGGTAATTAGTTCATCTTGTACAGATTAGTTCTCCGGGCTGGAATTTGTGTAAAGGTATAGTTCGAATTGTTCGGCCCATTTTTCATAAACTGAAATCGTACGTTAAGTTATAGTATTAAGACTGTTTTTGATAGAGTGGAATTGGGTGTGTGTTTTAAGAGATCAAGTGTATGATTTAACCACTTATTGATAGAAAACTATTATGATTAATTAGTACGATACTATAATACCAGTATCTTATCATTTAAACAAGTAATTTTGTTGTTCTAGAAATTTATGCTTACACAATTTATGTGACACCCCAAATTATCTGCCCTTCACCTTGTTCACAGACATTTACCAAGACTAGAAATTTGTTAACATGTCTTCTTCGAACAAACGATTGATGAAAAACATGTACTCCTAACTTAATGAACTTCTCGAATAAGACAACATTAAGATGATATTATCTCTATTGGGTTGACTCAATATACACTTAAAGCTGTAAAATGATAATCTTAAATTGATTACTTAGAATTTTAAAATGATACTCCCTCCGTTTCCAAATGTTCTTCCCATACTTTTTGCACAGTTTTCAAAGTAAATTTTGAGCCTAAATATCCCTAAATACGCATCATAAAAAATTATAAAAACTATATAATAAAAGAGTATACATTAAGACGAATCTAACGAGATCCCACATGAATATATTTTGTCTTCTATATATGTCTTAAAAATCTTAATCAAGTTTCTCTTTCCAAAATAGAATATTCTAAATGAGAAGAACATTAGGAAACGGAGAGAGTAATCAGTAAACATGTATATATTTCTAATAGAAAAAGAGGGTTGAATTTATGGAATTTTATGTACTTGCCTTGGGTAATGAGACTAATGACTAACTATTGAGTGTTTTTCTTTTTGTGGTTTTAGTGTTTTGGAAAAGGCTTTATTGTTAATAGTAATGTCATCAACTGAACAAATAATTTATCATGTTTATAGATGTTTTTCTACATTAATCATCTTTTAGTATTGATTAAATTTTATCATATACTTTTAAATAATCAGTTAATAAAATTAACTTCAACAACTTAGTCAAATCAACAACTGAACCAAAAATTTATCACGTTCATATAAATTTTTCTACATTAATCATCTTTTAGTATTGATTAAATTTTATCAAATACTTTTAAATAATCAGCTAATAAAATCAACTTAGTCAAACAAATTAATAAAATCAGTCAATTAAATCAATTACACCAATTAGCTACCAGCTAATAACTGTTCGTCAAATAAACTATAAATAAAATATATCATGCATAATGCACTTAAAAACTACTACTTAAATTGATTATTAAATTTATAGCTTTCTTCCATGGTATCTACTATCCACCCTCCCAAATCATCCAAGGAAATGAAAAAAAATCAACCACCAAATCAACTCAAAAGCTTAACTCACTTTTCAAAAGAGATCACCTTCTAAAAATACAAGTTACAACTCCCAATCAATTTTATTATTATATTTTCTAGAATAAAAAGAAATAATTTTCTAGAGAAAGAAGCTTCTAACATTGCTTTCTCAAACAATCAACCATTATCTATTTTTATTTTAAAGTCCATTACATCTCAATTCTCCATAGACATAATATAAATTATACTAAAAACATTTTTCCATAAGATGGGTCCCACAAATTTTGCACTATACAAGAAAAACAAAAGAGCATTGGTCACAAATGTCTTGGTCATATCCCACTAATTTTCCCCACCATTCATTACTTGAAGATATAATTTCTGAACCCACATCATATTTATATTTGACAAACTTTATACTTTAAAGACTTGACCACCATTGCATAGGAAATACATACATTTTCCCAATCTCATCTTACCCTTTTTTTCCTCTTACTAAACTTTTCTAATCATCCTTACTTTGACAAAAATTGGGAAAATGACTCAAATAGTTGTTCCATAAAAAGTGCATCTTATCTTCATTTTAGGAGCGATGTCGTGCGCTTCACATCGTCAAGACATCGCGAATCAAAGAGGAGGGTTAGTCTCGGGCTTAATCATTGACGGAGGATCTGTTGGCGGTGGTTGAGACCTAAAGATAGCGGAAGCAAGTGATATTGGCATAATGCATAGTGCTTTTGACTGAAGGAATTGCATCGCAGCCCCTACGTCTTGCTCCATTAACTTAGCTACTTGTTGCTCTGTGCCATCGTTTGACCATTTCTCCCATGCTGCTTGCGCCCCTTCAACGCCTTCCCCCTTTACAATATCAAGTCGTAACAACGATTTGTACTGATATGTTACTAGCCGTAAATAATCAAAACAAAGACTAATATATTTGTATGTTTTATGTTACCTCAACTGATGATGGGGGTACATCAGCTACTAATTGTGCTACAGCACCAGCTCCACCCAATCTGCTCATGCTTAACACCTGATTCGTGTCAATGTCAATCTCAATGAAAATATTTAAATGTCTATGTCAAGCAACTAGCTCAACCAAAAGCGTAAGCTGATAGTTGTAGACCCAAGATATGTTATATACACTATCACTTCGCCTCACACGAGAGCCCTTTGAGCTAGAAGTGTGAATACAATATAGACACTCCTCATAATTGGCGACATATTTACTTGAAATAAGGGGTGGATGAGATTTCAAACTAGTGATCTTTCATCATATTGGCTTCTAATACTCAACCAAAAGCTTTAGCAGACAATTATAACCCAAGTATATGTTATATGCTCTATAGAACAGATCCTAGAAAGGAATTAAAATATGATCATGTAGTTTTGACAAATAGAATGATAACATCTGGATTTTGGATGAGTAGATGAAGAAGGGGATATTTTATAAGACCCGAGCAGCTTATATTAATATAGGGACAGAACTTTTGAATAGATAACAATATCCCCTCAAATGTGGTGGAATTAATAAACCATGAAGAATCCTAAAGAAAATACCTTGACTTGCAGCCTCAGAAATTTTACGTAATCAACGATTTCATCGAGCATAGCCGCCCTGTCCGTCTGTAAAAAGCAAACGAATTACGTTAGAGCAAGTATAGCAGCATGTAACAGTAAAGAGCAGGAGTAAAGACAATAGATAAAGAAGTTTTTTTGATTAGAAATCCAAACAGATTGTTCTGACCTTGTTGCAGCTCGGAACCAGTTCTTGCAACGCCTTCATTCTTTCGGCTATTCTTTCCCTGCGCAACTACAGATCATAGAAGTGACATTTCAATTACGTACAGCTTGTGACACATATTACACAACTAACTTTCGACGTGAAATTTAAGAGCCGGTTTGGGTGCGTATAACTGTAACTTCCTTTTGTCGCTACTATATTTTATTCTAAATACCGTGATATTTTACTATGGAAGTGACTTATAAATGACTTGATGCAACATGTATCAGTGTAACATAATTCGTTTGATAATTTGCTTTTTACTTTCACTATTCGCTCAATATTGACCCCAAAATAGCCTAAAACCGGCCATGATTTGTTTCTTTTGAATTGCAATCGGGAGGAGATAAGCAACTTGCATCACACTTATATAGCCTATTTTCTCTGGGTGAAAAGCAAAACATTCTCAAACAAAGAATGGTAGCTTTGATCTAAGAAGTGAGACTTACACGTTCAGCAATGCTGTGGGGATCAGTGGCTTGACCACGCCTTGCTCGCACCCTGGGTCTGATTGCTGGTGGGTGTGACACTGCTGGAGTAGGTCCTGCTGTTGCTTGACCCTGGAACGTCTGCACAGCCATATAGACACAGTAACCGTAATGAGCTCTCATATTGCATTGGATCGCGACTAAATAATAGGAAAAAAAAGTTTGAGACAAACTAGTATTTGCAACCAAATTAGAATGCATTATGTCTAGAAAAATCTGTTAAAAGGTTTTTTCTAAACAAGGGTTAGAGGTCTTCATTCGGGTTAGATGTTTTGGGTCGATTTAAAATCGGGTTTTGTGTCCATATTGTTTTTCATTAATGTAAATTATTTTTGAAGTCGGGTCAAATTGAGTTCGGTTACGAGGTCGGGTAAATTTCGGGTTCTTGATGAACACCTCTAGCAGGGATGGTTTTGACTTTTGAGCGTATATAGGGTGTCCAATCGCATAGAGCCTTTCAATTTAAGGGCCTCAAATACAGGTCTATATTTGTTTAAACTACCTTTGAGTTAGTCTAATAATTACTTGTTTGAGGCCTCATACCATGAAAAACAAAACATAAAATAAGTAGGGCCTAAAAATTCGTGTGTATTTTTGCTCCGCCCGTTGTTTCTAAGTTGGTATTTTGGACGTTTTGATCCAATTTACCATACACCCTCTAAATATGGCTTGTTTTATGAGAAAATACTTTTATACCCCATAAATTACAATGAAATTATACAAAGAATAGAATAAAGAAAAAAAAGGGATGCTAAAGTATGAACATATCTTTGAGACTAGACTTCAAAATGAAAACTCTTAGCCTAAGAATTTTAAATACTTCACTTTATTGGTGATACCCGTGACTAAATAGGAGACATTTTAAGATATAAAAAATGGAAGTAAAAATGGAGGAATCAAAAGATTCCTTGCTCCTTCAGGCTCTATTTTATTTTTTTTTAAATTGAGATATTCTAATTTCTAACATTGTTCTATGCAGAGGTCATCTTCTAGATCAGTATCACAAAAAAGAAGCCTTTCCAAATGTGCTAATTTATATTAAATCAAATTAAAGAATATGCTTCTCTAATTATTTTCCAAGTATTAACCTTAAGCCACTAATCACGGATAAAAAGCTATGGTTCTGCTTAATTAAGCACCTAAAAGCCAAAATTCCACATTCAAAAACATTTAACACTAAAGAATAGCGTGTTTTGGTTATTGGTATTAAATCATGTTGATAGTGAAAACATTAACAAGGCGCTAAGAGGAATTCACTTAAACGCCTCCTTGAGTCTACGTGCAACGGCGATTGTTTGGCGCCTCGTGCACCTCCACGCGTCGCGCGCCTTTTGAGCCTCGTGTTTGTCAGATGTGATTTTTGATAAACATGTCTTTGCTTAATATAACTTAAATAACCCTCAATTCTTACTTGTTTATTTATTGAATAGAAAGCAAAAATATAACCCCTTTTCGTCTCAACTAGAATTCATTTTTACGACCACCTTTTAATACCTCTAACCAAACGCCCCATAAAATATTTCCAAAGAACATAAAAAGTAACATTAAATAACAAGTGTAATTTCAAAGAATACTTGGAATAAAAAATCTGTTCAAAATTTTCTGCTTAGCAAATTAGAAAGTTGAGATTATACTATAATTGATAGCCAGAAAAAAAGCCATGATTTATGACTTAGAATAAATTTGATATTCTTGACATATTCCCATTTTTATTTTCTAACCTCAATGTCAACTCTTAGGATACTACTAGACTAAACACTAGACATGACTTGAATTAAAAAAAAAAAAAGAAAGAAAAAAGAAAAAAAATTTCAGCAGAGTGGGACCCACGCGCTTCTTTTGAGGTTTAGTAAGCGCGTCAAAGACAGACAGTGGCTGAGTAGGATGCTTTTACTTCTTCTTTGATGACATCATTACTCCTGAAAGGACAATGGGGTACCCACAATTTGTAAGGAAGGGTTCTGCACGTGTGAAGGCCCATCACATGTGTGAGGTGAAAACATAGACCAATCCCACTCTCATTCTTAACACGTGCCACTCAGTTCCACAACAAACATATCTTCATTTTGCTGAATTTTGTGGATTTGATATTGATGTCTTAATCATCTCATATTTTAGGCAAATGGCCTACTTGCCCTTCTCAATTTTTAGTAAATCACTCAATCATAGTTTCTTCACCAATAAGTTGAAGTGTTTTAATCACCTTTTTAATGTAATATATAAAGAATGATTTGCGAAAAATTTAAGACTTTTGCGAATTACAGCTTTAATGTCCGTTTTTACAAATAACTAAAAGTATTAAAGTCTGTGCATTCAAGTCAAATCACAGAATTCTAACCGTTTTAGTAGTCAGAAATTTTAGGTTACGTGGTCGAAATTCTATAATTTGGCCTGAACATTATAAACTTTGATATTTTCGTGGTTGTAATTCGCAAAAGTCATAGACTTTAAGGCTGTAATTTGCAAACTATTCATATATAAATAAAAAGATAATGTAAAGAATATTAGATAAACAACGACAAAACTTTTTTCCTTTATGAAACCCAACAAAAACTATATTGTTGTAGAAAACTTTAAAAATACTTAATTTGATCACAATTTAAAGTATTGAACATATTTCGTAAATAAAATGATACCATAAACAGAAGAAGCTCTTAGAAGAACGAAAGTTGTCGAAATGAAAAAGACATCAAACCAACAAACCAATCTATATAACTTCCCTATACTTGTTAGAAGTAGGATTAAGAAATACAAATGTGCTTGAGTGAAGCTACAAAACTTGTTAGAAGTAGAAAAGTTATGAGATATAACTGACCTATAACCAATCTATATTAATTTTCCTATACTTTCTAAGCTAGACTTAGCTAGTTTTCTCTTTGGGTGCAAACTTAATGAATTACCTTCACATTACAAGCCTATTCAATCACTCTTTGTACAAGTTAGATATACCAAACTTGAGCGATAAAAAAGAAGTCGAGTCACTGAAAACAAACCTGATGAATTTGAATAGGAGGCGCAGGACGGAGTGGCTGAGGTTGCAGGTGATGGCCAAATGCAGGAAACAAGTTTGTTAAATGCATTGAGTCATTCTCCTATAAATCAATCATAAAATCACCTTAATTTCCTTTTTTTTCCATTAATCAAATCTCAATAATCACATTATTTTAGTTACAAAATGATAAAAAGCAAGTAAGTTTGAACCATTGAATAAAATTGAAAAATAAAATGAAAAATATCTAAACATTAAATCAGCAAAAAAGAAAAACAGACAAAACAAGCTACTTCTATCACTTTTTGATATACTTTAATCTGTAGAGTATAAAACTGAAACAAACAAGAAAGGACACAGAAAGAGTAGTCACTCAAACCTTATGTTTCCAAGGTCTTTACATTGAGATGAAAGTTTCATGTGTTATTGTTCATGTCTACCTAATGAAGATATTAATGTACTGTATATGACAAAAAGTTGCCACTAACATTATACCAAAAGAATGCCATTGGGTGATTAACCAAATCGACTATTGGGTGTTCAGCAATTGGTTGTTCGTTGGATCTGTTTCACCAGCTAGAAGCATTGACATTTTTGTTTGTTGTTGTTAAGTCAAAGCAATTCAGATAATGCTTATTAAATATTAGTTGTTTATTGTTGGTTATTTATAGAAAAAAGTGAGCGAAACAGTTAAAAGCCGATGAAAAAGCAACAAATAGCAACTTTTTTATTTTGCCTTGATAGTTGCTTGTTCGGATGATTAAAAATTATCTAACAAACACACTTTTTAACTGTTTGATCAACCAAAATGCTAAAAGCCGATAAAAAAACTAACAATAAAGTCATTTGTCCAAACACACCTATACCTTTTTGTCTTGTGCAATAGCAAGTAACAAAAGTTGCAAACATTCAACCCCTTCTCAACTATTTGCAACAAGAGTTTTTTAATAAGATATGTGTCTATTATTATTATTATGTTTACTTTGATGTTTTAATATTGTATTCAAGTACCATAAAAGAATTGAATATACAAACAATCCACATCCTTAGCCATGTAGTTACACCCTAACAATTAAAAGATTAGTGCTACTTCATGCTATTCTCTCTTAAACAAAACTTCTTTGAATTTCTTAACACACTTAATAGAGTATGTCTAAATGCATTATCTGTCTAAACTTTTGGTTGTAGCTCAAATATATGCTATATACGCTATCACAAATTGTATTCAAGTGCCATAAAAGAATTGAATATACAAACATTCCACATCCTTAGGCATGTAGTTACACCCTAACAATTAAAAGGTTAATGCTACTTCTAAACAAAACTTCTTTGAATTTCTCAACACACTTAAATAGAGTAGGTTTGAACGCATTATCTGTCTAAACTTTTGATTGTAGCTCAAATATATGCTGTATACGCTATCACAAAATTATTGTACGAATCAGAGTTAAAATGTCCTACCGGATCCGGATTCCAATCAAATGGAAGTATTAGTTGGCTAAAACATCTAACTGAATTCAAGAGGAGAAACATTATATTAATCCTTTGTTGAAACTAATCAGGTTGTTGTGTTTTGGCAATGGGGAACAAACCGGGGGCCCTTTTTTGGTTATACCTGAACCGCTAAGCCATCAAATGGGTTCAATAACTACCCTTCAAAACAATTCAAACAGAAAGAGCAAATAAAGAAGGACCAACTTGACTTTAAACCCTTAGGTAACCATTATTCTATTATTTTAAGAAAATGATACCCATAATTAAGCATTTCATTTTAGTTTGTCGCACTTATTTTGCATTATTTTTTTATCTTTGAAAACAAACCCTTCTTTCTTTTAATCTCATCTATACTATATAACTCTCAATTTCTCTTTATTTATTACTAAATATCTATGTTTTATTTAAAACAATCCAATTTCTCTTTGATGCTAATCCAAAGACACGGATGATAAATCATAAACTCACAAAAAAAACCAATGAATTAAGTCACCAATAGACACAAACTAAAAAGTGGGTACCCTCTTTATAATTGATTTAAAAAAAAGAAGCGAAATCAAAGTGACAAACTAAAATCATAAAATCCGAATCTTTTACTTGCAACTCACCTTCATAAAACATAATTCCAATCAAATGAAATGTCCAATGTCCATAGTTAGCCATCTCATTTGATTACATGTTTTGCCAATTTCTATAAAATTTTACCATGAAAAATTATGTTCTATGAATTAGAAATTCCTAAAGCAAGCTACTTATGTCTCATGCCTAATATCAATCAAATAAGACCTATACGTGATTTGGATTGCTTGCCATAAGTAACATTTTATAATGACACAAACATATAAGATAGATAACTCGTACAAGAAACCAATCAACCAAAAGGTTAATCTAATAGTTTAATAAGCTCCATAATATGTTATATATAACATTCTCGAGCTGGGGGACTTTTTGGCCATGCTATACTTTAACTCCCCAGACCTTGGCCATAGTCTTTACTATGGGCGGAATACACCGGATATGATGATGATACAAATTGTAATCTTCACGTTTTAAATTTGCCACGTACGATGACATGTTAATATATCACTAATCACAAGCAAATTCATAAAGGATATGCAATCGAAAAAGCTTCTCATAGTCTCATAGATTGATTACACATATTGAGAGATAGATTATTGTGTAATTTGTTGAACATTTCAAGAAAAAAATATACCCTTTTTATATAAAGAAATTAAAAACTTTAGAATTTTATAAAACAACAAGGACACAATGAAAAGCACTAACAAAGAGTATATTAAATGATTTTCTAACAAACAAACAAATTAAAAATACTAGAATCAATTCACACTATTTAAAAAAATAATAATAATAAATAAAAAAAGAAGACTTACATTAATTCTAGAAGATGAAGAAACATTGCCGCCATCACCGCCACCATGGGTTGAAGAACTACCATGATCCAAATTCAAACCCAAAGGTAAACCCAAACCCATTCCACCTCTGAAACCCCCAATACCAAGCCCGACATTAACACCGCCATGACCCGACCCATCACCCGGGCCTAAACCCAATAAAATTGACGACCCATCACCACCCGACCCACTTCCTACAAACCCACTTCCATCATTTCCACCAGTATTATAACCCGGAACTGATAAAATTTGCTCAAAAAACTCATCTCCTAATCCTTCATGATGATGATGATGATGATGATGTGGTTGATTATTTGCCATAATTTAAAAATACCCAGAAAGATTATTTTACTCAAATCTGTTCAAGGGCACTACTTATACCTGAAATTCAGAAAATTAAAAAAAAAATTAAAAAAGAGTAGAGGAATGTTGAGGGGGTGTTGGTGAAAGAGGTGGCAAAAACAGAGCCCGATAACCCGGAAAAGAAAAGTGGGTTTTACGAGAAATGGTGGTGGGGTTTTATTGTTGGAATTTTCAAGTTTAATTTTGTTGTGTTATGGAGATTTTGGGAGGGTTTAGGATGGAAAAAACCACCCAAATGTTGAATATTAAGTGTTATTCTGAAATCTGAATGATATAATGAAGAGGGAAATATATCCACTCCTATGAGGCTATAAGTATAGTTTTTTTCCTTTTTATAATAACAAAACACAAATTTTTACTTGTCTTTTGTAAAAACGGTTCGCAAAAACCCAGTCCAATTCTAAATATATATTGTTACAACTCTAAATATAGATTTGGGCTTGGCTTTTGAGAGTTGTCTTTACAAAAGACGGTCTTTCAAGAAAGCACCGAGAAAGAAAAATATAAAAGTAAAATAAGAGATTGTTATTTTGTTTAATAAAAATAAAATACAAATTCTCATGATAGATCTTTAATTGAGTCAGCCTATGAAGAAAATATAAAGTAAAAGTAGGTATTAAGCTTTAATGGACTGAATGATGATCTCTAAGAAGACTGGTTGTAAATAAAATGAGTATTTTTTATAAAGTTTTAATAGATAAAGTTGTATCTTTAACGGTATAATTATTATAAAGTTTTATTCGAGAAGGAAAAATACACTAGTAATTTTAGTGGGTTATTATTAGTGAATTTAAATCTCGAACAATAATGGGGTAAATTTAATGAGATATAAAAAACAATATAGGAGACAATATTGGAGATAAAAGGTGTATATGGTTTTTTTTTATAATTTATTATTTTAATTTTTAAGTTTTTTGAGTAGGGGTCTCTTTTTGTTTTTTATTTTTTTTTAATTATTTAATTATTTAAGTTTTTTTGAGTAGGGTCTCTTTTTGTTTTTCTATTATTTGGTCTGACTTGTTTATGAGTGGTCTTTTAGGTGATTAGTATAATAAGTAGTACTATAAAGTGAGAGGGAGATGTATGAATTGTATATTTGTATCAAAAATATACATTAAAAAAGTGTGAGAGGGACTAGAAAGGAATAATACTAAAAAGGATGAGTAATTTTATAGGACTAGTTTAATTGATTGAGTAGTGTGGGTGGTTGAAAGAATTTGTAGGGGTACAAATTGACTCATGGAAGGTGTCACACACCTCCCAATCATTCTTTGCTAAGTTTTTTAATATATTTACCCTGTTATATAATACATGCTACCGATAGTGATATGTTTCCACACAGCATGTCACATTCAAGTGCGAGTATTTTAGAATAGAGAAAGCGCTTCAATTACTAGGCTTGAATGTCTTGTGTGCGAATTTTTTAACTTGGTAGTTCGTAAAATTTGATATAAGCATGTTGGTTTAATTGGCAAACAGCTATCAACGTATTTTGTGATATGAAGTTTTTAAATAGGTTAAAACATAAAGTTTATCCAATTGTAATCAGGTCTGCTTTATTGTATGGGTTAGAATGTTGGCATGTAAAAAAGACTTTTAAACATAAGATGAAAGTTATAAAAATGCGTATACTAAAGTAGATTTGCAGAAACATAATGCTGAATAGGATTAAAAATCAGAAGTTTAGAGAGAAGCTAATAGTTGCCTATACATAGGCTATATTGTATTTGTAATCAAATATATTCAAGCTCAAGGGTTCAACTTCATTCTATCTTAAGTCTTCCATGCTCATCTTAGCTAGTATTGCAATTCTCTCTCAATTACTTATGTGCCTCACACATATTTAGTTAATTACTCCATAAACTTATTTTCCTTGTGTATTTGCTTCAGCAACTACAGACACACATATAGGCAGATTTAATTCTGTGATTGTATGTGAGGGCACTAAAATTTTGTAAAAAGTTTGTAGTTTGTAGAATTTAAACCTGTGACCTTTTGTGTTAGACCTTTTATGAGACACTCATGACCAGCTGAACTACACACTTTTTATGTAACTCTTATCTCTTAATATTCTTATTAATTAATGTTCCATAAAGCACACATACATGTGCCTTTCAATTCACAATTTTGAATATATATATATATATATATATATATATATATATATATATATATATATATATATATATATATATATATATATATATATATATATATATATATATATATATATATATATATATATATATATATATATGGTTTGGATCATGGTGAAAACCACTTAAAATGGTGAAAACTGAAAACAGGGGGTACATATAAGGTCAAATAGAGTACATATTTGGGTGGCAGTTTTGTAAATAATTAGACATTTGCTAAATAGTGTACATATATGCTTAAAAGGGGTACATATTCTAATGGCATTTTTGTAAATAATATGAACTTTTTTCTTCACAAAAACTATGTACACCTTATAAAATACTCCCTCCTATTCATTAGTTTTGTCCACTTTCCTTATTTGGTAAAGTCACTTCACTTGTCCACTTTCTATTTTTGGCAAAACTTTTTACCTAAATACCCCCAACTATCCCAACTTATATTATTTAATAATACCCCACCTACCACCTTTTCAATTATTATAATCACTTAAAATACCCCACTATCACCCTTTCAATTATTATAATCACTTAAAATACCCCACTACCACCTTTTCAATTATTATAATCACTTAAAATACCCCACTATCATTTTTTCTTAAAATCCGATCCAAACCCAAAGTGGACAATACTAATGAATAGGAGGGAGTAATATGTACCCCTTTTGCTGCAATATGTATACCTCTGTCTGGTTTTCAGTTTTCACCACTTTAAGTGTTTTCACTTGATCCTACCCCTATATATATATATATATATATATATATATATATATATATATATATATATATATATATATATATATATATATATATATATATATATAAGTTCAGCATATTTCATGTGCCCACAGAGCCTACTATGTATATTAAAGAGCTTTAAATATTTATTTGAATTAACTTTGATTAAATTTTTATCTATTTTTAGACTTTTTTAAAAAACATTTTAAAAAATACTTCAAATTGATTAGAACCTCAAAAATTTATTTTATATCTTCGAATCATCCACAATTGCGTCCATAATTCTTTTATGAATGTTGTATCCAATAGATCTCTTATTAAACTTAGTTTTGTTAGTTACTACATAAAGTGATACGAATATATTTTAATATCCAATACATTTCGTGTAAATTACTTTATATTCTCTATGAGAAATAAGACAACAATAAATAATTAAGACTATTTGAACTTTTTTACGAGTATTACACAATATGTTTGGAGAAGAAAAGAATTTGGTGAGAATTGATCTCAGAATATTCTATAAAAAGTGTTACTTACTATTCAAATGAAACAAGATTCAATTCTCAACTAAGACTATCTAGCTATAATTACTTGCTATTGTCTCAATCATAATATCATACTAGTATTAATCATACTATTAACTAAAAGAATTGGAAAATTTCATGTGGCATGCTCACAATGATTTGTCACATCATACTATTAACTAAAAGAATTGGAAAATTTCTTGCCACATGGAATAATCTTTGGATTATTGTTATATTTATTAATAATATGATATGATTTATTAATTGCTATATTTATTAAACTAAATAAGGTAAAGTTGATTTTATTTTATTAAACTAAAATAATAAATCCATCAATCATACTATTAACTAAAAGAACTAAAAAATTTCATGTGACATCATTTCAAAGATTTTTCAAATGGAATAAGCAAATTAATTAATTGCTATATTTATTAATCTAAATTGAGTAAATTAATAAATTGCATTTAATCTTAAACAATAACTAAACCATAAAATTATCTTTGACTGACATCATACTATCATACTATTAATTCAAAGAATTGGAAAATTTCATGTAGCATGCTCACAGTGATTTGCCACATGGAATAATCTTTGGATTATTGCAATATTTATTAATAATATGAATTATTAATATGATTTATTAATTGCTATATTTATTAAACTAAATAAGGTAAAGTTGATTTTATTTTATTAAACTAAAATAAATCCATCAATCATACTATTAACTAAAAGAACTAAAAACATTTAATGTGGTATCTTTTCAAAGATTTTTCACATTAAATAATCAAATTAATTAATTGCTATATTTATTAATCTAAATTAAGTAAAGTAATAAATTGCATTTAATCTTAAACAATAACTCTACCATTAAATTATCTTTGACCGACATTTATTTATAGTTAAATTGAGTAAATTGAAAAATATATATACCAAATCATATTTTAGGAAAATTTGCTAAAAATAATCCCAACTATCACCCGTTGGCCAGAAATAATCCCAACTATTAATTATTTTTTAATAATCCCAACTATTGATGAAGTTTGCTGAAAACAGTCCCACTCAATTTTTAACCGGTTGTAGCAGGTTTTATTGAGTAATTTTTTTACTTTTTTTTTAACTTTCCTTCACCAAATTAGGTAAAACTTCATCAATAGTTGTGATATTAAAAAAAGGTAAAAAAAATACTCAAAAAAAAACATGCTACATCCGATTGAAAATAGGGTGGGACTGTTTTCAGCAAACTTCATAAATAGTTGGGATTATTAAAAAATAATCAATAGTTGGGATTATTTCTGGCCAACGGGTGATAGTTGGGATTATTCTTGGCAAATTTTCCTATATTTTAAACAATTTCTAAAATTATTACAAATTTAATTTATACATATAATGTCAAAATTGAGTAATTTACTATATAATATCTATATACTTATAGATACCGATGCTAAAAAACCGTGCATTGCACGAGATTCTATACTAGTTCACTATAAAATTATTCCAGTTAATGTTGAAATTTCCCATTACTATATAAATTGAGATTTTTGTATCCATTTGGAGAAAATATCCGGTAGATCTTGTATTTAATACCTCAATTTTAGTTATTATATGTAAAATAATGCAATAATATCCAACTATATATAAATGCTTGCTATCACCTCAAATCACTATAAACTATTCCAATTTTTCAAATACCAAAGAAAAAAATTATTTTACAAAGCAATAAAAATGTTGAAATTTTTATTAATTTTAATAATATTTTTAGAAGTCATACTCACAAATTTTACAATGGGTTGGAGTTTAATTCCAGCCCAATATTGGGTAAAAATAGAAAATGGATTAAGTAAAGATATTATTGATGTTCATTGCAAAAAAGGTGGTAGAGAAAAAGAAGATTTAGGGGTTCAACATATTTTTGTTAATAATAATTTTAATTGGACATTTAAAACTCATTTTTGGCATGAAATAGAATATAAATGCTCCTTAGAATGGCCTAATAATGGCTATTACTTATTATTTGTTGCATTTTCTGATAGTTTAGTTTTTGTGGATAATCTTTGTGGTGGTCGTCATTGTTCTTGGAAAGCTAATGAAGATGGGATTTTTTTGTTTAATATTAAGAAACAAAGATATATACATCATGGAAAATGGAGCAAAAATGAGTTTTAATTTTAATGTTATATTGCCATTATGTATCAAAAACTTTATTGATAAATAAATATAATGTTATTATTACCAATAAATTTGATGTTATTGTGATACTAGTGTATTTCGCCCATAAAACTATGAGTAGGGTTTGGGGAGAGAACAACAACAATAATTCATATCCATAAAGACGAATGCGGCCAATGAGTTTCTCAACTCGAAATTTAATTTATTTGTTGTTTTTGTTAATTGATCATGTGTCATGTGTTAAGTATGTGCATGGTTTGATGGTGAAATAGGTATGTTGATGTGTCACACATATGTCTAATTTAAATAATAAGCTTAATTTTCCATTGAAGAGTGATGACTGAAGCTTGCTCAACTCGATCGAGTGGTGGCTCGCTTGAACGAGCGTAGAGGACGCTCAAACAAGCGCTCTTCAGGCATAAACGAATAGTCGTCTTTGCATCTTTTCTTCTATTTATTTGATCATATAGGCAAATGTAGTGTTGCAAAACTAACCCAAAACACATAAATGTTGTTCTTTCATTGAACTTAGTTTACTTTAACTTTCTCTTCCTTTATTTTTTGTTTACTCCAATGTGATTCAATGTTTTGTATTTATGTGTTTAGGGGTGAATGTATTAGTGAGCATTGAATTCTATCCTTTAAACACATTAATACACAATGCTAATCACAAGGGAGCATGTAATCAAATAAATAAATCTCGTTAATCTTGAAAATTGAGTTTTGTCTAATTTGTTAGAACAAGTATTGCTTTAAAAAATAAACTGAAATCGATTTTCACCTTACTTTTTTCTTCCTTCAATCTAACCTATAAACCAAAATACGTTACACGAAGAGCAAATTGACATGAACAAAAGTAATTGTGATAATAGTTGTTAGTTATTGAATTAGTTGGAGTAGATCTTTAAGTGTTAGTGCTGAACTAATAGTTGTTATTGGTTAGCAACAAAAATTAGGGTTTTTTAACCTATGCCACATTGGCATAGGTTAAGAGCATTAAATTCTTTTATGAGCTTACTTTATTCTCTTAAATATGCTCTTGGAAATAATTATTTCATATAATAAAAGAGAGAATAAATAGGAGAATCCAAAAAGCTGGTAAATGAAGGTAATTAATACTCCCTTAACCTATAGAAAAGCCGTAAAAATTATGAGGAAATATTCAGATGATATCGACATATAAAATAGATGTGTTTATTATTTGTGAGTTGAATTTCACTGCTTTTTGATATTTGTTAGTAGTGAGTGAGTAGATGTACCTTATTATAGAACTTTTTTTTTTTTGAAAATGTTGCAAATTCTCAATTTAAATTAATTTTAAAATAAAGATAAAATCGAATCAAATTTAATTTAAATTTTTGAATAATAATTTAGTTTTAAATTTGAGTCAATTTTATCCTTATTTTAAATTTTAAAATTTTACATTAAAAATTTATCAAATCCTACATTTAAGTAAATTCTAAATTTTTAATACAATTATTATTGTCAAGCATACCATTAAATTAAAGGACAACTAGCAATTAATAAGCAGGAAACCTACCTGAAAACGAAATTTTAAAAGACAAAGATTAAAGGAAAAAAAAAAAACAGAAAAAAGGAGCCTATCTATTTTTTCCCTTGTAATTAAAAGCATTATTTTAATTTGTGGTCTCAATTACTCGCATATAACTTTTCTTTAAGCCGCTATTTATTTTATTTATTTATATAAATTTATTTTACTTATTTAAATTATTGTCAACATCTCTTTTCAAATGATCAACTTTATTGTCAATATCCTCTCAAAATAATATATTTCATTTGTTCTGTTTTACTCGCTACTCAAAACGTACAAAAATAATAAATATTTTTGCCTCATAAACCATTAAATCCGTAAACAAATGATATAAAAGTTAATGAGTTATAAAATACAAAAAAAATAGAGATAAAATAAACATATACTTAATTATTTTACCAAAAATAATAATGTAAAACGACTAAATAAAAAAATGTAATAAGTACAATAAAACATAATACATACTTTCTTCGTTCCGAAATACTTGCTATATTTTGTTTTTGGGCACTATTCATCAATTCATCATTTAAGTTTATTTTAGATATTGCGGTTAATATGTTAGTAATAATAGTCAGTGTGATCTTGTTTGAATCGTCTAATCGCATACTTTCATAATATAAACTTTTTATAATTTTTAAATCGACTTATAAATGAACAAAATAGTGCATTGAATTGCGTAAAAAAGTTAAATATAACAACTAACAAGTATTATAAAACGGAGAAATTATATAATAATTTTATAGTCAACATCGTTGGTATATAATAATAATTGTATATCACTATCTACTTTGTCAAAGTATTTTATGCAATTCCAGTTTCCAAACACGCCAAATAGGGAGCTTTCTTGTATAAACTAATGCATAAACAAACAAAATATTAAAGTAAGTGGTATTTTTAGAGAGCAAAAAGGCTTCATTATTATAAAGGAATTATTTTTTAAATATAAATTAATATTATATTCTTAATTATGAAACGACTTTGTGCCTCTACCCTTGTGCTTTTTTGGGTTTGGGTGGCTACTTTCACACCTACAATTTTCTTTTTTTATCAATTATATCAGGGCGAAGCTAAAATTATAAATAAATGATTAAATAGTCAAAGCACTAGTATTAAATAGTCAATGCACTAGAAAATAATCTTATAAAAATAAGTAATAATTTTAAAGTTTTTAAATAGAAAGTACTATTATTTTTTTTTATTTTTTTTTTGAATATAAGTACTATTATTAAAGACAATAACAAAAATATTAAATAATTATAGTCGAATAATTGATGTATTTCATGTTTTTTTTGTAATTATTCATCAAATGGAATTTCAAATGAAATCCAAAATATTAAAAATCGTCAAATAAAATCTTATTTGATTCATCTCATACAAATTATTCACATTAATTTTTTACAAAATTTTTATTATCTTAAACTTAAGATATTATATCTTAAATAAACGCATTGACGTATTAATTAAATGGAAAAAGTACTATACATTGGTACAAGGGTCAAGTTAAAATTACAACAAATCCCCATTTGGACCGAGGGGGCATGCCTCCCTCGACCTTTGGTGTGCTTTGCGCCTCGGCAATGCATATTAGATGCTTTCTTCAGGGCTCTATCTCACTGAGTTTGCACCCTTTTCATTTTACTTAGAGTATTAAGACCAAGTGGCTAATTACTTGCTCGTTTGTGCGCTCGCCCAAACTTGAACCGTTGGACAGTGCTCATCTGAGTTTACCCATCACTCCAATGATGCTCCCAAGCAACACCAAACTCACACACTTATGCAACATCAAGGCAACAAAATTCAAGCATCTAATACAACATAATGCTACTACCAACCTCCATAACAATTCGGGATGATTACTAAGTCACACTTAGAGAGCTTCGCATAAATATCCGACAAACTCAAAGAAATGGAGAAAGTACGCATATATCTCTATGAACTTTGTTAGAGTACATGGAAGTTAGACATTAATTGAAATTAATACACCCCATAAACTCAAGATTAACAATCCATTAAGCACATCCCTAGTATTGACCATCAAGCAATTTGATCAAAATGTCACCCTGTGTACCTACCGGACGCACACCGGCAAAGTAGAGTACTCTTATCTTCATGTATCGAACCATTTCAATTATTTAAACAAACGATCATTGAATGCTCAATATTCCAATACAATTTATCATCATCTCATCATCCCAATGAGGCCCGCCCAAGGCAGGGTCTTAAATTTCAATACAATTATATACCAAAAAATTAGCTAAATTCGGAAAAAAGAATGAGTTAAGGAAATCTTACATAGATGGAGTAGAATGCAAGGACACATCAGCTCGCTACTTATCTTTCGAGGAAGAGACGACGATTTCTTTTTCTTCGGAATTTTCGGACGTTGTTTTGGCCTCATTCATATTGTCAGATGATTCGGCGTCTTCTGGGTTCTTAAGTTCCTGTTTGAACTCTTTTGCTGCCTGCAATATTTTTAATGTAAGCAAAATTGATCAGATTCAGGAACTTTCTTCATGGACTATGTAAAAGAATCTATCCTGTAAAAGTATGCTAAAGTTGGCATATTAGTACAGGAGATATGGAACAAAGAAAAGTAAGAGAATCTGAATCTTTCTATTTTGGTTAGTGATGTTCAGTGGCTAAAGTTACAGTAGCAATAAGATATAACAAACAGCCAATAATGCAAACACGAATAAATCAGATTGATACAGAGTCGATTCCTGTATAATTGCATCAACTAGCTCCGTTGATCCCTTAATCTGTCATGTAGTAAACAGAAAAAGCAACTAGCTACACATCTTCGCGTATCAATCACAGCAAAGAAATCAGCATTTGATGGGCAGCACATACATCAAAACGAGTGTTGGAAGCGAGAAGATGCTTGAATGATAAACAAATTCTCTGAGTCGCTCCATATGCAAATAAACCGAAGTTCAATAGAACGCCAAACAGACCTACAGACAGCACGGGTCTTGGATGCAAGTTGCAAAACCAGCAAAATTAGCGGCAGCATATAGTTCTTAATCCAGGGTAAGGGCCAATGGGTGTATTTGGTAGACTTTTTCGTTAGCATTTGTGTTGACTATTGGCTTTTGATTTTTTGACTAGTCAAACATCTAAAAAAAGGTGTTTTGTAAATGACTTTTAAGTTGGCAGAAAAATTGGCTTTTAAGTTAGAATCGAACAAGCAAGAGAGCTTAGCTTCTCTTTGTTATTAGCTTATTCCAAACTCTAGGCTGTCGTCAACCCCGCCCTCAAAACAGGTATTACAACTAAGATAGCGATAGTTAAAAGTTAAAACGTATGTCTTAGGTAGCAAGACAAATATCGTTACCTCCTTAACAGTCTTCTTGTTGGAAAAATAACCCAGATGTAATCCACATTGAACAATTAGTTAGAGAGAGGTTGACTAATATATAAGCTTGATGGGCTACTCTTCCTATTACCAATTGGTTTTAGGATAGAACCTCATCGGGTTTGTGTGCAAGAAAAGGGAAGATTAAATCAAAACAATTGTGGCCTATTCATATGTTAGAGAGATCCTAAATGACAAAAGCATCAAACCTTGTACGCTTGTGTGATTGTGTCACTAGAATTTCTCATCCTCTTCTATGTCTTCCCTCGGTAAAGACAAAATTATCAAAGATGATCCTCGTTAATTAAGAAAATGAACTTTACTACCTCCATGTATAAGGAAGAATACACCAATGAAAAGCTCATCATTCTCCTCTCCGGCTCCGCGCAACATAATATACCAATCAATAGTCAATACAAAAGAAGATTGAACCAAAAGACTTGTACTTAATAAATGTATACACAATTCAAGTACATCGCTTTCTTCAACTATCTTCAAAAGCATTGATTGCTCTATTATATTTTCTAACTCTTCACACAATCATTAACATACAACGATCCCGCCTATCATACTTAAATCACGAAGCTAGAGTTCAACGGTAATTAATAACCAACATCTAATCTTTGGAGTTTGGACTATAGGCAAACATTTCTTTGTTGGAAAATAACTCACATGTGATCCTATCGGGCTTATATATTAGTCAATCTCTTTCTAATTCTTCGATGTGTACATGTGGGTTATTTTTCCAACATTCTATAGATTTTTCAAGCAATCGTAATATAGGCCATAGATAATGTTCAAACCCCAAACTTTAAGATACTTTTTGAGACATCTATCCTCACCTTTTGGGAAAACTATTCAAGAATTGCTAAGATTGTTAGGTTTATTAGGGTTAACAAAGACTGATAAGGGTAACAAGCTCAGAATAAAGCTATAATCAGGTCGATGAGGATTGAACAAAACTAACTAAAATTTTCAAATTCAAGAGGTCATAAATAAGGTGAATTGCATGAACCTATGTTGTTTAAGTTTTTGTTCCACCAAAGCATGGCCAAAGCTAGAGGGTAAGGGGAGGCTTAGGCACTCATCTAAATACACGATCACACGATCCTATGTACTTTTAACTAGATACTGTAACAAACCCTTTATTGGCATCATCATGGCTTCCTAACTTATTGGCATCATCACGGCTTCCTAACTTAACAACCTTCAAATCATAAAAACTTCTCATCCAAAAACAACTACAAACTTATTAACTTGTTATTTGTTTATTTTGCTACTACATCGATCATTAATCTATAATCAATTTGCTACTATATTGTGTATTTGACACCCTTAATTTAAATTTATGGCTTCGCCTCTGTACCAAAGTATCATAATCAAAATCATCCTCAATGCACATTATGTTTCTTCCTTCACATGGGCATTCACTATCTGATAGTGAACACAACAAAGCACAACATCAGGTAATGGGGATGTGGGTTTTGGGTCATTAAATCAGGTTCAAACATCAGATAACTAATTTGGTTTCATGTTAAAACTCCTTTATGTAATTACCTTGTCTCCATTGTACACTTGCAACTCATTAAAACATGTAAACCTTTTTATTTAGGTGAAGTTGCATACCATGTTTGCTACCATAAGTCAATAAAAACAAACTCTTTGTCAAGTATTTAGACTATGAGATTGCTTACATACGACCCCGTCCCTCCTTGTGGGAGCCACTTACGGCCCATTTGGTTATAGGAATGATTTATAGTGTAAAATTTTATCAAAAGTTCCATGTCATTCCTATAGTCATGAGACTTTGATCAGAAAAAGTTCTTTTTACAAATTTTCATTGCCATCTAGTACCACATCTCAAAATGGTAATGCGTTAAAAAAATTTTACGAAGAAAATGAGATAGTTAAAATTGAACAAGCAAGAGATTATTCAACTAAAATTACACTAGCTTTCCTTCTCATTGCCATCGTTTATTACCCTACCAAACGGGCCGTCAATCCGCATTGGGTAATGCAACATTGTTGTATTAACATTATGAAATTGAAGCATATAAAAACAAAATTTACCAATTCATAAATTTGTAAAAAAAAAAAGGAGAAATGGGAGTGGACCTGTTGAAAGCTTTTAACAGTTTTACCAAAAGAGCGGCCAACTTCAGGGAGCTTTTTGGGACCAAAAACAAGAAACGCAACTCCGGCAATAACCGCAAGCTCCGGCACACCAAGCCCAAACAAAGAGTTGCAACAGAACCCTTTTCGTGGACGGTTATTGGGCCGGGTTTTGACCCTCAAACCCAGACCCATGGATCTGATGAGGGCATTGGTGCTGCTTTGACTGAAAAATAAAGAGGATTTAGAGGAAGAAAGGAAGCTGGGTTTTGGGAAAGTGGGAAGAGTAGTTGATGATGTTAAAATTTCCATTTTCGCGTAGGTTTTTGAGGGGTTCGGATGGAATTTAGAGATGATATTCATTCATGGATATTGGGGGAACGAACATCGTTCAATGGATAGAACATTTGCATGTTAAACAAAAAGTTTAGGATTCGACCCTTATTAGGCGCAGTCCTTTTGGGGTTTCTTAACCGCGCGCATTTCTCTTTACTCCCTCCTCGAAAAACGGGTATGATTTGTCCGTATCCTTCAAGGAAAAAAAAAAAAACTCATCTAAATCCTACCTTATACGGAATAATAAGAGTGCATTTACCTTTTATTTTATATTATGGATATTGGATAACTTATGACTTCAATCATAATACAAAAGTTTCTTGGAAGTGTTTGACTTGCTATTAGGGGTGAACACGGTCCGATTTGGTCTGGTCTGACACTAAAATCAGACCAAACCAGAAATTCCGGTCTGAAAATTTTCCAGACCGGACCGGACCGTTTAAATCACCAGACCGGACCGGACCAAACCGTTTAACAACTGTCCGGTCCGGTCTGGTCTGCGGTTTTCATTTTTATAGTTTTATCCAAATTAATACATGTATTTATGCAAATATTTCACACGTACAATTAATAAATATAATAATTTGTAATTAGTTAATAGTATTAACATCATTCATGTATATATTGCTATACAAAAATAACTACATCTTAAAATATCTAGGTAGCAACTTAATTTTTAAAATATAAAATTATGATTTTCGACCATAGAACGGTTTGCGGTCCGGTCTGGTCTGAAAAATAAAAAACTGAGACCAGACCGTAAACCGTAATTTAATTTGAAAAAAAACCAGACCAGACCATTTAAACCATAGACCAGACCAAATATTGAAATTCTGATTTGGTCTGGTTTGGTTTACGGTTTAGACCAAACTTTGTTCAGCCCTACTTGCTATCACAAATTATCAAAATATCTAACAAAAACAAGTAGAATATCGAAAAAACAAATCTTTTTGACAGTTATCAACATTAAAATTTTATTTATCCTAATATTTTTTACGCCACTGATATTTCTTAAAGATCGATGCTTTATGTGTTAGCTCAGTTGATGCATATACCATTTTTTTAGACAAAGTCCTGATTTTGATTCTTACTATCTCCCATTTCCCTCAGCTTACTACATGCTTAAAAAAAGTTACAAAATATTAATGTTTCGATATCACCAAGTTACGAAACCTAATACGGATTATTCTTAATAAGCATATTTGGCTGCAAATGAGCTCATTATGTGCTCTTATATTGCCCATCAAGCATTTGAAACTATTAACGGGTAAATTAAAGACTTGGTAGTTGGTACGTGTCGTTTCATGAGCTCGAACTAATGTACACCTTCGAGATAGGAGAGCTATATAGGGCATTTCTTTCCGCTGGTAAATGCTATTCATTAGATAAAAACAGTTAGACGACAAGAGAATGCCATAGCACGGACGCTATTTGGCAAATTAAAGGCATAGTGCCTTGTGTATCCAATGAGCAATGAAGGGATAAAATGACTTTACATAACAATGGCAGATTCACAATGGATCTGAACAAATTCGTACACGGATTAATGTATCGGGTGACTACTGATCCGGACCACCATGGCCATGTTGTGGGCTTCCTTGATTTATTCCCCCACGAATTCGTTTCTGGAGGTGCTCTAAGCTGGCTACTCTTTGCATGGATGCAGTCCTTCCGATTTTATTGCCACCCAGTACTTGTGGTGCTGAATTTTGCAACACATGGTGGTCAAGAGAAGAAATAACATCATTGACACCATTATCGACTCTTGGGTTGGGACCAGGAAGAGGATTATCAATGGGCGAATAAAAATGAGGCTGTTTTGGATCATCTTGCACGGGAACAGCAGCATCTGCGGAATCAGAAGATGGGCTCCCACCAAACGGTGCCATGCCCATAGTAGAGATTTCGGACATTGCCTGCAGCAAAGGGTTCATGCCTGTAATTCTCTTCACAGTCTCGTCCGCCATTTTGACCTGAAGAATAAGCTTTTTCAATTACTAAGAGAAGTAAAAGGGTCTCCAAGAACTAAAGGCGTTCAAAACAAACCCGATGACCCGAAATTTACAAACCTTGTAACTGAACCCGATTTGACCAGACTTCAAAAGTGATTTACATTTATGTAAAAAACAATATGGACACAAAATTCGATTTCAAGCCGACCCAAAGCACCTAACCCGAAATCCCACTGATGACCCGAATGAACACTTCTACATATATCATTAGATAGAACAAAATGGAACAACAGCGGCTCTAGATAGCCGTATATATTATAGCCATAGCCACAAGGGATAAATTCTAATCGAACTCATCTGATATGCAAGGGAAGCAAATGCAGTATTTGTAGTTCCTATTCTTTGTGCTAAAAAATTCAATTTATGTGATACAAGTAAAACCGTACCTTTGCCCTTAAAGTTTCGACATCAGCTTTTAAAACCCTATTGTCCACAGCAGCGTCATTGAATTTTTGGCTGATGTCAGTAAGACGCTTCAGTAATGAAGAATTTTCAACTCTCAGCTGGGACACCTATTATAAGCAGAAGGGTTACTGAAATTCAGACTACAATGACTAAATGTATTGATCACTATTCACTATAAACATAATTCGATGAGCAGAAAAACCTGCGTCTCAAGTTCAGTCAAATGTGCCTGCTTTCTCCTCCTCGAGCGTCGAGCCGACTCTCTATTAGAAAGCATTCTGATGTACCCCCAAAAAAATACATAGGTAAGACTTGACGTGGGAGTTGCCTAATGACATTGAATGAACAAAAACTTAACGAGCAACAAGAACCTAGAGGTAAAATGATTATACTATTATTATTGAAACAAATTCGGAAATTTGATCACAATAAGTTCATGTGAAATTCAACCAGCAATAAATTCGCGTGGACATTCAAAATGCAAGACAATACGAATGGTTCATAAGTCATAACAGCCACCTACGTAGTTGCATTAAATTCCTCTCAACTAGATGTTCCAAGCTAGAACGAGGCCAGGCACAAGAGAAAAGGTGGATACATGCATCAATAACAATTCTAAAGATTGAAGCAAATAACATCTGCTATACTTCCTTTTCTGATGAATGACAAGCATGAAGCCATAAACAATGCCAACCCAAGATAGCTAAGGCACCATGCAACATCACACCAATCAACATCACACCAATTTTTTACAGAAGTCGAAACTCATAAATTGGCCTGAATTACTGTGGGGTTTTGGTTACTGATATAAAATGGGTCTGGTAGTGCCACGACGGATTTCAAAGTTGACTGTGTATTTGATGGTAATTGTAGCTTAGGACAAGTTAGAGAGAATGAAACAGAAAAAAGGGGATAATTTATTTATTGTGTTTTACCCGTGTAAGATAAAATTAACCTATTATCCTTCTCCGTCATCAGGGATACATTCAGTGAAGTCTACATTACCGATTCCTCAATCAGCTCCTAAGGGCAGGTTACGAAAAATCAAATGCAAAAGATTTCTAATTAACAATCGAAAGGACTATGAACACAAATAACTGCTGTCAACTTATCCGCAAAAAATGAGAAGGGAATGGAGTAAAATAGGAGAAAGAGAGAAAAATTAAAACAACCGAAGTAATCATGAAGCTATAATTAAGCAGATAATATCATGCCACTTCGATGCTAATAAGATGCAGAAAAAATCGGATGCCATGAAGAAAGTATCAGATCTCAGTTTCAATAGCATACATCAGAAAATACTCTCAGTGAGAGAACTGAGTCGAGAGAAGTGTGAAATACAAATTTGCAATCCCCGCTTCCTGTCTTTCCCACATTCACAATCACAAATGCCAAGGAGGACTTAGTTTAGAGATTAAGTTCCAATAAATAATTATAATATTAGCCTAAAGGAATTGTTTTGGTTGATTATGGAAAAGAAAGGTGAGTCAGTCACGTAATTATACTGAACGGGGAAGAACCAATCATAGAACATGTGAAGGAGTTTCTCATCACTTGCTTACAAAGGTCTTGCAAGAGATAACAAGAGCTATACTTGGAAAAAATCCATGGAGCTTGTTGTTCGCGCCTTCATGGACGACATAATATTAGCATAAGAAACTAGAGATAGAGTTAATGTTGAGTTAGAGATGCGGAAGACCTTGAGGCAGAAGCTAGAGTCAAAAAAATTTATACTAAGTTGAAATAAGATATAATATATAGAATGTAGTTTTTACACGGAGGAGATGTTACAAAGTCAGATACAAATGAGCTCCAACAAGTGAGTATCCTAGGTACCTTCGCTCAAGTTTTCACAAAACGTAAATATTGATCGAAATGTGCTCACAATGGGAGTTGTAATAGAAATATTATGTGACCCATGTGCGATTAAAGAAAAAAATTTAGAAGAATTCCATTTGATAAGTACTACGAGTTAGAATGTTGAACTTTTGAGTCTTAAGAAAAAGAGATGGGGTAGTTGAAAATTTGAAATGTATACGTTAAAGATGGATATAGATAGATATATCACATATCTTAAAAAGAATTCGAAATTAAAACATAAGAAAAAGGTCTTGATCAATGACAGAAATGAGGTCCGCTACATTAATCAGAACTTATCAACGTGCAGACATGCTTCTAAAGAATACCTACCTCCTTACACGCTTTACGTCAGCAGGATCGGTTGTTTCATTTTCACCCTCCAAATCATCATCATCTGACTGACCTGATGAATAACTCATGGCCTGCTTTTCCTGAGTAAGAGGCTTCTTGGGCATAGCAGGAAGGAAAGGAATTCCAACAGGCTTTGCATCCTTATCTTGGGACCCTATGTTGCAGTTATAAGAAAAGCCCGAATTAGAATGATCAACGCCCAACAACTATGAAACTCTTTGTAAACACAAAATATTCAAAATGACAATCTTATTAGATGCAAACCTTTGCTTGGAAGATGGGGAGCTACTTTAGATTCCACTGAACCCTGTGTTGCACTTTCCGCTACACCAGCAGAACTTTGATTTTGATTTATAACAAAAGGTGCCTGTATATGTAGATACGATAAATCAAAAGGATAAATTAATAATTCGAAAGTATGTGAAAATTTCCTACTTCCTAATGCAAGATATTATTTAAACTAATCAATGGGAACAATTATGCATTACAAAGCCCGTCAAAGGCTTGTTATCATTTTATGGGTTGTTTGGTATTTGTCATGAAATGGAAAGGGAATGGTAACAAATCAGATATGGAAAAATGGAAATAGTTACCATTACATTAGTAAGTTGTTTGGTTTAAGTAGTAATAGAAACAAGTTACTACTGCAAATTTTGTACACAAACAAGTTGGATGAGTGTAGTGATCTCAACTTATTTCAATTAAGGGAGACGAAGTATTTTTGTTTCTAATTGTTAATGCGTAGTAACAATGTAATGGATTCAAACACCCCATGATAACCAACTCCCTTACTTTCCCTATCAAACAAACAATTGGAAATGGTATTTGTTATTTGTTTCCGTTTCTCACTTGAAATTTTAGCAAACCAAACAGCCCCTTAGAGTTTAGGCCTCTAGGGGCTTCTAAGCAAGTCAAGTATTGCCTAAGTGGTATGCGAAACTAAAAGGCACTATTTGAATTTGGAGTTCTTAATTCAAATATATATTACTCGCTCATTCAAACTCTTTTTGACTTCTATCTGAAAAATGAAAAGGATCAATACAGTTATGCAATCAACTCTTGAATTCTTATGTGTAAAACATTCAATGAAGATGAAAATCAAAATGTGAAAGATCCTTCACTTAAAAATTCAAGAGTCTAGAAATATGCCAAATCCTCATAAAATGTCATAGCCTTCTTCAGATCTTCCAAAAGATATAGCTTAAAGGGTATCTGAAAAAACACTCAAATCCTAACTCCCGAGTCATCTAACTCACAAGTCGACCAATGGCGGAAATTACAAAATTTATTTCGGAGTCCCTGTTAATACATAGACTGTAATTAAGTTTTCCATAAAATAACCATGAAAATAGTATGCACTAAGCAGGGTCTGTAGCTAACTAAGAGCATAGAGAAGATCAAAATAGAAAATTGTGAAATGAGCAATCCAAAAGCATATAATTTCCATCAAATAACATAAATTGCTCCGATGTTGGAGGCAACCTTGAAGCAAAATTTCATTTGAAGTAGAACCTAACAAAGATTATTAAGAGTGCCAATGGCTGGTGCAAACATCATGATACCACAATGGCTTGGCAGGTTCAACTTCATAGATAACTAGAGTCCGCAAGTCTGCAACAATTGTCATTTGCCTAGCAGATAAAACTAAAAATACAAGGCACCTGGAAGCTACTTTAGAATTACAGAAAACATGAATTTACAAACCAGAAGAAAAAATGTCTTGTTTCTCATAGGAGAAAAACAAGCTCGAAAATATCGGTGCAAAATCCTTGCAAAGGCCAATTATTACTACCAAAGGCCTTATTTATACCAATCAACTAAAAGTGTAAAAATCATGTAAAAAAAATGAATAAAAATCTCAAGAGTGGTCCAAGACTTTGAACAAGTTGCCTATTCGATGTAGAGCACTCAAAATGACCATCTTTCATCTATAAAAGGGTGAACTTTCGAAACACAAAATCGATAACAATTCAACTCAAACAAGTACACGATGATAAGATGCATAACAAGACGTCAAGACATCACAAGTCATTTAGGAGATAGTAAGACACCAATGCCAACTCTTTCACACCAAGGTTTGAATAAAATGAACCCGCAAAATAGCAAATTCGTGCAACCGATCAACAACATCAAGCAAGAAAATCATCACAAGTCATTCAGGAAATAGTAAGACACCAATGCCAACTCTTTCACACCAAGGTTTTAATAAAATGAACCCACAAAATAGCAAATTCATGCAACCGATCAACAACATCAAGCAAGAAAATAAATCCAGAACATACATTACACATAATCTGAAGTTCTTAAAATCTGCCAAAACAACACAACTCCCACACAACTTATAGTCGTCGACTCTTCTCCTTCCTTTTTCAAATTAATAACTCTTTTCCAACATAAGAACCAACCAGTAACAGTTAAGAATAAATAAACACGATCACTTTCCACCGGAAAAGCTTTTTACTTGAACAAAACTTCAAGCAATTGAACCTTACATGCTAAATCAAACAACCAAAAAGCACATAAATAACCTCAAACCCAATGAATAGCGAAGAAACATTACCCTATAAAATCAAACAACACATAAAATTCAAGATCCGTAGGAAAAAATAGACCATCTTATCAAATAAACCTAAAACAAAAGGCCCCAAAATCATGAAAAAGATAGACCATCAATTCGAACGGCATTAAACAGTGCAAAAACACCTCTAATCAATTAAAATCATGAAATTAAAACGACCCATCAGATCAATTAACACACAATGCTACAAAAGTATCAAAATTGGAATTGGCCAATCAAATTAAACAAACCCAAAAAGCCCCAAAAAATTTCCAAACCCTTAAATTAATTGAAAAAATTTAACAATACAACAAAGAAAAATAAAAATTACCCTAGTCATAGCAACAGCAGCACAAGCTAAATCGAGTTTACTTTTAAGAATAGCGTGATACTCATCAGAATCAACAGGAAAAGAACTCGACCCTTGATGATTAAACGACGGCATTTTACTGGTAATATCATTATTAGATTGATGGAGAGAATCCCTGATCTCAACAACATCATTTTCAGCAAGGGATTTAGAAGAAGAAGTATCAGAAATTGGGGAAGCTTCTTGAAGAAACCTCTCAAAAGCCCATTCAGAAGCACTTCTATTCATCTTTGAATCGCCACCGGGTGGTTGTGATGGTGGTGGCGGTGGCGGCGATGACCAAAATTGATCAGAAATGTCACCCACTGAAAAGACCCGATCCATTTTGTATTACCTTTTTTCCTTTTTTTGGTGAGGATAAGAACAAGATCAAAAGATGGATGTAAAAAATGAAGTTTTCTTTTCAAGTTCTAACCCTTTTTTTTCATAAACTATTTCAAGAAGCTAAAACTTTGCACAAAATTTTTAATTTTTAATTTATATCTATATATATTTATAAGCTAAAATATATGGATGTAGATCTTGTTAAAATTGTTTGAACATATAAAATTTTATTATATTGTAACAATAATCTTCTATGAAATATATTTACATATATTGAATAACGAATATATATTTAAAAATGGTAAAAAAAGCAAATTGCAACAATAAATGACAACGAATAAAGTGTTTGGTAACCGGAGAATAATATATACAGGCCTTACGGTTGTATATAAGAAAGAATCTTGTGTTCTTTTTATCTAATTTAATATTGTTTTGTTTTTGAAATATAATATTCCTAATTAAATTATATTATTTTATTATTATTTATTCTTTTTAAAAAGCTATCATAATTATAGTTGTCTATGAACGGAATATACTGAATATGATAATGATGATTTTTTTATGAAAAGTTAAATTATGTAAAATATTAAATATTTTCATTTTTTATACTAAATTATCTTGAAAAAAGTTAAAATTATTAATAATAATGAGAATTTGTTAATTTTTATGTAGAGTCCTATGAACTACATTGGATATGATCATGATTTTCTATGAGCGGAATACACTGAGTATGATGATATTGGTATGGAATACAAATATTGATTTATCCTTAATTTGGATGATGAATAAATGATGATTGAAGATGGGGCAATAAAATGTGTGCTTTTTGTGATTGATGTCCTAAATATTGAAAGATGGGGTTGGTGGTGGATTTGGGTAAACAAGTGGGAGAATCGTACCAAACTTGTGTAGCTTCTTCACTTTCCACACACTTTCCTCCCTTGTGCATGATTTCATGGATTAAAATTTTTAATACGTGTTCTCTTGAAAGACCGTCTTTTGTAAAGATGATTCTCAAAAGACCAGTCCAAATCTAAATATAGAGTTGTAACAATATATATTTAGAATTAGCTGGGCTTTTGAAAGCTGTCTTTACAAAAGACGGTCTCAAGTAAGAATTTGTGAATTTTTAATAAAAAGTAAAATTAATTAGGGTTTAGTCTTTCCTCATTAACTTATTGTTTTTTAAGGAAAGGGAAAGCTAAGATTCAAATAAATACAAATTAGAATACAGAGCATCCTCTAATTTAGAGGGGACATCATTAGTCCATACTGAACTACACACTACCCATACCCAACTAGCCACCCTATAGGCTACCCCATTACACCCACGGGGACAAAAACAGAAAGAAAAGGAAACGACTTATTGTGTTTTTAATGTGAGAGTTTTAAGGATTTGGTGGGATTGCCATATTCTAATTAAGATTGAAATTAAGGATTTTTGTTTCGGTAAGATTAGTGCATTTGTTTAGTTTGTGGAAATGTTTATAAATTCAGTTGTTGTAATTGCTCTTAAGACTGCAATTATTAATTTATGGAGCGTTGGAATTAAATATGCTAATGTTATATTTGGGAAAGAGAAATTTATTTGAAAATATATATTTGACTCAAATTTATTATTTGGCAAATAAAAAATTTTAAATTTGAATTGGAGTCAGATCCACAATTGTTATAAAAAATGATTAAAGATGAGGATTTGAGAATGACTTCTCAAATCTTGCCATTCTCAAATTTCACATTAATAATTTCATAATTTTTTTTCCGAGCTGAATAATTTCATAATTGAAATGATGAAATCTATTATTTGAAATGAAATACTTACTTCCAAACGCAACCTAAATAGATTTGTTTTTATTGAATGTCAATATTTCTTTACGGTAAGCAATTGATTAGAAAGTTCAATTTTAGGCATACATTGTTCCTTTCTTTTGAAACATCTACCAATAGTTTACAAATTTGAATTATAAATTTATCAAAATATGAAAAATCTAGAATTTATCACTTACAATTACTCAAAAGCATCATCCTAAGATTATGTCACCTTTGTATCATTCAACCATACAAGTGGATATTTTATGAATGCTTAATCCTTGTATAAAAAACAATAGCATTTTTTTGGTTTGATCCATTCCACTTAACTTTTATGAACACTAAGTTTGATGATGAACCATTACAATTTTCCATTAAAACATACTCTATTTCAATGAATTTATAGCTTAAGACGCAAAAATCTCTTACATGTTTGAATTTTAATGTGCAAATTTAGAATAACAGAGAAAGTGTCTTTTAACATTTGATTTTGCAGAAGAAATTGGTTGGTTTGTTCAATTTAGGATTTGCAAGTACTTGGAGAATAATGGACTTGAATTTGTGTTAGCATGTTTTCTATAATTTTTCCATGAAACGAAGATGACAACCATAAAATTTAAGTTTTTTATTTACTTAACGCATATATATATATATATATATATATATATATATATATATATATATATATATATATATATATATATATATATATACTAGTAATAAAATTGTTGACAATGTTAGTAATTCATGGGTAGATACGCTAACAATGTCAGTGGTTAATGGGTCAAACCACTAACAGTACTATCAATGATATTAATTGAACAATAACAAGCCAATTTTGCCGGTGATTTTATTCTTTCCTTAAACAAATTAAAGAAGAGAAGATGAGATAACTATCACATTTAGCTAATTTTAAAACATGACTGTTTACTTTTAAGATTATAAGTAAATATAAGTTAAATTAGCCGTTCTAATAAGACATAAATTTCAACATAAGATAGTCTCGTATTACTGTGTGAGAATTTGCATTAGTCTTATCTTCGATTTATTTTCCTATATTAACATGTCATAATCAAATGCGAATATAAGACAAATGAACCAAAATCTTGGGAAAATCACACATTTTCCAACTTGATAATAAATCTAAGGAGAACAAGAAGACAAGTATTAGAACCCTTTGCTCTCTCGCAGAACGTGATAGAACACTAGAGAGATAAATGAGTGGCCATCGTTTTGCGGTTCTTCCTTCTATTTATTGTACTCCTTCCTCCTCTCAATTCCTGTAAATCAGCGTTTTTCATTATCTCTTTCATTTGTCTTCTTCTCCCTTAAATTACTCTTCCAATTCTTTGTTAAACAGGTATGAGCTTTTTTGGGTTTTCCGTTCTACTATTGGAATTTCATTCAATTGTAATTCTTGATGTTTATGAGTGATTTGTGTTTATTTTTGCTTTTTAATTTTTATATTTGATGTATTTATTGAATTGGGTAATCGTCTGATTAACAATTTATACACTAAATTTGGTGTTTTAAAAAATCAGGCTGTATTTCATTTTTAAATGCTGCAGAGGAAGTGGGTTAGAATGTTAGATCTAGAACCTAAGACATAATTTAAAATTACTATACTAGCAAGAAATAGAGTAAAATTGACAAAAAAGAGGAATTTTTTTATTGTATAGTAATGATTTGTCTTTTTTCTATAATTTAGAATTTGCTAATTTTTAATTGTTGACAGTCTTGTTCTATTGGAAAATGAATCAGTTTTGGTTGGCTTATTCCTTGTTTCTTTTTCTTCCTTTTCCAGCTATTTTTGTCTTTTATTGATTGGTCACTGAATTTTTATTTGATTTCTTGAATTGGGTTTGTGTAGTTAATGGGGAAATGTTAGCCTGTTAGGTTATTGACTGATGAGTGAATGCAATTGAGGTCTGAAATGTGCTATTTTGTTTAGAGCAGGATGGGGAATAATGATGGATTTGACTATGGTTCTTACACCTATGACAAGCTTGAGAGGGAGCCATACTGGCCGTCGGAGAGGTTAAGGATTTCAATCACTGGAGCTGGTGGTTTTATTGGATCCCACATTGCTCGGCGTTTGAAGAGTGAAGGACACTATGTAATAGCTTCAGATTGGAAGAAGAATGAGCATATGACTGAGGATATGTTTTGTAATGAATTCCATCTTGTTGATCTTAGGGTGATGGACAATTGTTTGAAGGTCACGAAAGACGTTGATCATGTGTTTAACCTTGCTGCTGATATGGGTGGCATGGGTTTCATCCAATCCAATCACTCTGTTATTATGTATAACAATACAATGATCAGTTTCAACATGCTTGAGGCAGCTAGGATTAGTGGTGTTAAAAGGTTTGATTCTGATTCTCGTTATGGCCTTATAGGCGACGCGATTTGTTTGTTATGTTGTTCTGTGAAATTCTGACTTTGAATGTTTCATTTCATTGCGATTGTTGTTGTTAACGGTTAACTTTCGAAACTTGGTGCAGGTTCTTCTATGCCTCAAGTGCGTGCATCTACCCTGAATTCAAGCAGTTGGAAACTTCCAATGTTAGTCTTAAGGAGGCTGATGCTTGGCCTGCAGAGGTAAGATTCATGGAATTTCTTTCCGCGCCAAATTTTGCTTGAATAAACTTATGCCGTGTTTGGATTATGGTATTAAATGGTGGCAATGAAA
Source organism: Amaranthus palmeri (assembly GCA_019776075.1). NCBI lineage: Eukaryota > Viridiplantae > Streptophyta > Magnoliopsida > Caryophyllales > Amaranthaceae > Amaranthus > Amaranthus palmeri. Next base: position 1,035,865 of record JAAKBH010000283.1, read on the forward strand.
ATGAGTTTTAGTGTTAATTTTGATGAAATATTCTGTCATTCTCATGGTAATGAAGCTCTCATCCTCAAATATGTTTGGTTTTCTTATTATAATTTTCCATTACCACCTAATACCGCCTTGTTGAGTGGTTATGGATGGAAATGTATTTTCATGAAGAAAAAAGATGATTAGCGTGGGAAAAACGTAACTATAAATCTTATTAAGTAATTTCTAGCTAAATACATTATATTTACGTTACTATTCTCAATTTCCCACCATTTGAAACCAATAGCCAAACGCCCGGATAGCCGATAGCGTACTAGTATTGTACTTTTGGACTTTGGAGAGTTGTAGTATGCCATTAATTAAGCATTTTTTTTATTTTGTTAGCCACAAGATGCTTATGGACTGGAAAAGCTTGCTACTGAGGAGCTGTGCAAGCATTACACCAAAGATTTTGGTATTGAATGCCGAATCGGAAGGTTCCACAACATCTATGGCCCTTTTGGCACTTGGAAAGGTAACATGTCTATTCTGTGTTTTTTCTTGGTTGGCATGACTATGTTCTAGGTACAATGTGCACTGTTCGACCAAATTACGACTTACGAGTATTTGATTTTCTTTAGAGACAAGAGTCAAAACAAATTTAAGCTATACTCTTTGATTCATCCAAACTTCAAAGTATTTATAAGCTCATTTAAATCACTATTCTCTTATTATTGAATATACATGTTTAACATACCTATTCATGATTATATTTGTTTTATATTTCCGTACCTTATATTTCAATCGTGTGTAGGTGGTAGGGAGAAGGCTCCGGCTGCTTTCTGCAGAAAGGCGATTACGTCTACTGATAAGTTTGAGATGTGGGGGGATGGGTTGCAGACTCGGTCTTTCACATTCATTGATGAATGTGTGGAAGGTGTACTAAGGTGAGCATTTACTGGTCATGCTTATTCTCCTTCAACAATCTCATTTTTACTTAAATTTCATTTTAATGCATTACGATTTGAACATGTGATATTAGCTAGTAATGGAAAATTGTGAACAAAAAAACTTTTTTACACTACAAATCACTCCCATTACCACCAACTAGTACTGTTAACCAAACGAGCCTTAAGGGATCCATCTTGACCTATATGTAAAGTTTTGAGCTCAATTAACATTGTAAATTGTATTTTAGATTGACTAAGTCCGACTTCCGGGAGCCAGTGAATATTGGAAGTGATGAGATGGTTAGTATGAATGAGATGGCTGAAATTGTTTTGAGCTTTGAGGACAGGAAGCTTCCAATCCATCATATTCCGGGGCCAGAGGGAGTCCGTGGTCGTAATTCAGATAATACATTGATCAAGGAGAAACTTGGCTGGGCCCCAACCATGAGGTTAAAGGTAAATTTCTAGAAGTTTTCAAGTCTATCGTTATACGCAACATCGAATGGCTAAAAATCATTATCTCAACCTCTTATCTTTAAAACAATTTGTAGGATGGGCTACGGATTACGTACTTCTGGATCAAGGAGCAGATTGAAAAAGAAAAGTCTCAAGGTATGGACCTGTCGGTTTATGGATCATCTAAGGTGGTGGGCACCCAAGCTCCGGTTCAGCTAGGCTCTCTACGCGCTGCTGACGGCAAGGAATGATGCATTTTCGTCCGCACATAAACCATCATGTGTTAGGTTATACTACCTATGTTTTTTAATAGCTAGTCGTATCTGCCTTTTTTTGCTATGCTAGCAATGATTTTCAATCGGTAAATTCTCGAAATGTTCTTATAGCATAAATTTTATGTTATCATAAACTGGGTCAATTGTTAAGCCGAATATATACCTCAATTTCAGGTCGTTTTGGGCACCGGAAATTGTATAATGTCATTTAATATTATCGGAAAATTTTGGTTCAGTTACCGTCCAATCCTTTTTAATGGCTATGCTATTTTTCGGGATTATCATAAATCGTGTGTTTGTAGTTCGTTTGATGTAAAGCTAGTGGCATGGCCCATGGGTGTTGAAGCCTCCTCGAGATGTCGACTTTTCGGGTTGAAAGCCATTAATCATTTGTGATGGTTGGCAACGTGAGGGTAGCTTTCTTCTTTTGGATAAGTAGAAGTATGTGGGATGGGAAGATTTATATGGGAAGAGTATGTACTTTTTGCCCACAATCATTGTCCTTATTTTCATGTATGTGGATATGTAGGACACTAGGAGCCCATACCCACTAGAATTGTGGGAAGCCGTTTTTTTGCTTTGTGAAACAAAAGGAATATTTAGCTCCAACTTGTAGGGATATTCTCTTCGTCTCTGTGAGTTTGCGAAGATTACTATTTTGATCTATTATTTTATTGATTTAAGGACATTTTCCTTTTGCACCAGAAACTAAGAGGAGTGGGAGATCGCTTAAAAGTAGAGGTGTTCAACGGGCCGGGTCGGGGCGGGTCGGGTCAAAAATTAAATGGGCCGGGGCGGGGCGGGTCATGACAAATCATAAACGGGCCGGGGCGGGTCAAGCCCATTTAAATTCGACCCTCTTTGACCCTTTTTAAAAAAGTTCATAAAATAGGTTTTTTTATTATATTTTATGGCCCGTTGGGTCGACCCACTTATGTATATAATACTATCATTTAAAATTTTTTTAAAAAGTGGTAAATTTTTTTTCCGCAATTAATATTTATAATTATCCGACCCGGCCCGGCCCGGCCCTTTATGCCAAGGCCCGTTAATGACCCGCCCCATTATTGACCCGACCCTCTAATGACCCGTTAAAATGTGACCCGACCCTTGACCCGTTGGGTCGACCCGCCCCATTGAACACCTCTACTTAAAAGTGGGTAAAAAAACTCACCTTTTTCATAAACGGTATTGGTATTTATTAGTTATCGTGTAGTTGTAGTAAGGGTAAAAGGGTAAAATAGAATGACAAAAAAAGAAATGAAATATAATCAATGAATTGACACAATAAGGAAATGTCTCTAGATCAAAGGTAGGAGGGAGTAATATTTTTATTGTTAAGCAATATTCTTGAAACTTTTTAATTATTATCCATATAGTTTCTTGATTTTATTCAAATTTTAAAAATTTAATTATTTTCATTATTTTAAAATTTTTATCTTATTTGATGTTCAAATTTATAGGGAGCCAAGGAGTACCTTTTTATACGAGTATGATTTTGGGATCATATTCCATTGCACTTTTTACCAAACATTGTTTAATGATTGTGTCTTATAAATTTTGTTATATTTACTCTCTAATTTTTCCTATAGATATTTAGAAGGAAAATAACAAAAAAGACAAAAAATGAATTTTGAGGGGTGGTAAAAAAATGAGTGGATGAGCTAAACACATAATACATGTGTTGATAAGAATTAATGAAATAATATGAGTTATAATTAAAAAAAATGAGATAAATTTAGCGTAATAAACTACAAAGAAAATATGATAAATTTCATAGGATAGAAGGAATGTATATGGGTATAAAATATTAGACTATAACTAGCTTATGTAATTATATTATTTTTATCTATCTTTCAGCAAAATCTTAATTTGTGTATATTTTATTTTAAATCAATGAAAATATCATCCAAGTGAACGAATTTGAGTTTAAGATTCTAAATTTAGGGATTGTTCCTCAAATTTAACAATAAATGATGATAATTGTGGTAAATAACTAATTTGTTTAATTTTTTTTGTCAAAGTCAAATCTGTCTTTGCTATTTTAGGGGCCATAAGCAATATAAAAATATAAGGCCCTCTAAAATACCTTTAAAAAATATATTTATTACGTTTTAAAATATATAGATACAATTTGACTTTTGCTCTACTCACTCAAATCACCTAGTTTTATCATAAAATATACTTTTCGCAATTTTTATGTTAAATATTTCAATATTTATCATTAAAATTGTGCATTAGTAAGCATATAAATTGAGGTGTATCTATTAAATTTTAAAATGGAATAAGTATATAAAGAAAAAAAAACACATAAATTTATGTTAATGATAAAATGTAGTACAAAAATTGTCCCCAAATAAGAATGTAAGGATATTAAAAATAGTTTATTTTGAACTCAATAGATATCCTCCTTACAAATCCCATTTTGCACCTAAAAAAACTAAAAACATAACTAAATAAAAAGTGGCTCATATAAATTAGGAAAGCAAAATTATGAATCACTACTATAAGAATTTTTTTTCTAATAATACTTCTAAAAATTCTCAACATCTCAAATAAATTTATAAGGCATTCTTATACTAGAGCTACTCTAAGTCTCTAATCGCTACAAAGGGCAAAAAGCATTATGAATTTACCGTTTAGAGGTGTTTATAGTTTTCTATATGAACCGAATATACCGGGTAGAATGATGATAATGATGATGAGGTGTTAAAATATAACACACTAAAGAAAAATCAATACCAAATCATATTTGATTATTCCTAGAGATCAGTGAAAGAGTAATATAGGAGAGAGATGAATTAATTTATAAACTCTTCGTTTGCTAATGTTTTTCTCGATATAATATTCTATTTTAAAGAGATAAATTTAATTTAAACTTTTAAGACATTTGTCGATGGTAAAATATATCTATGTAAGATCTCGTTAGATTCGTTTTAATACATACTTTCTTATTATATATTTTTTATGATGCGTATTTAGATATATTAAGGGTTAAAGTTTACTTTATGTAAAAAATAATTGGGAAAAATATTTGAAAACAGAGAAAATATATAATTAGGTAGAAAATAAGAAGTCAATAAACTTTTCAAGTGGAGGAATGTAGAAACTAGATAATTACTGATTTTTCCAAGGAGAAATTTATAAGATCGTCATTCGTCATTAATGGTACTGATTCATTTAATTTCTCGAGATTTCCTTAATTTTACATTTGTCGTGTTTTTTTTTTTTGTTTTGTTACTGACTCTTGTTGGATTGACTTTAGACCCTCAATACTTTGATTTTAAAATTTATAAATTTTAAAATTGAGCCTTAGACGGTAGCACTTCTGTCCTACCTTAAGATCGCGCATTCGCGCCTAGTAAACCGAACAATAGTGGTGGCAAATATCAAACAGTCAAATGACTAGTGCGATTAAAGTGATGGTGTTATGAGTGTTTAGGTTTTGATTATTTGAGGAAGAAAGTTAATTGTTTCCCTATAACTTTTGTTGAGGTAAAAAAATTCTCCATATCATTTTTGCGAATTGGTATTTGACTATTTGTTGTTCAAATTTTAAAACAAACAAGTAATCGATTAGGTTACTTGAATTCTTAACCCGAGGAGAAAAAATATCTTACCAATATTCATAGCATTTTTGCGAATTATAATCAAATAAAAAAGTTTGAAATCTATAAAAAAAGTAACCTAACCACTTTTCAGATGGTAGAAAATTAAACACCAGCGGTCCATTTAGTTAGTGGTACTAAATGGTAGTAATAAGAATGATTTATAGTATAAAATTTCATCAAAAGTTTCATATCATTCCCATGGTAATAGAATTTTGATCACAAAAAGTTTTTTTGTTTATAAATTTCTAGGGGTGAAACTTATTCGGATTAAAACCGCAAACCGAACTAGACCAAACCGAATAACAAATATGGTTTTGGTGATTTTTAAATTTGGTTTGGATTAGGTTTGAAAATTCAAAAACCGAAATATTAAGGTTTGGAATTTTCAAAAACCGCAAACCGAATTTCTAGACCGCAAACCGTAATATTTAAGAAATTACATATAGCCTACTAACATTAATGTATTAGCCCAGACCCAATACATTTTAAACCTAAAAAATTGAAAACTCTAACCCTTGATAATACATGTACTACCGTCGTCCCACTCCCACACTTGTTTAGTATTTTGCAAGATTTGTTATTTTGAATAACTTTGTAAGACATTATGTCTATTATTATTAATCTTGTATGATTTGCTATTGTCTTAATTATTGTAATTGAAGTTTAAATTGTTATTCGGCCCAAAAAGAAAATTTCGGCCTATAAATTCGGTCTGGGCGGTTTGGTTTGGTCTACAATTAAAAAATACGGTTTGATTTGGTTCGGTCTAGAAACTAATTTGGTTTGGTTTGGTCTGAAAATATGGAAACCGAATAAAATATGGTTCGATTTGGTTTCAATGAAAGTCCAAACCATAGACCGAACTTTCACCACCTAATATCACCCTCTCTCAATGATAACGCATTGAAATTAATTTTATGAAGAAAATAAAATGATCGAAGTTGGACAAGCATGACTATCAAGATAGCCAAAAGATTTTTGAACTAAAATTACAATTATTTTGCATTCTTATTACCACAGTTTATTACTATCTACCAAACGGACCGCAAATGTAAAAACACAATAATTTTCTGAAGCAGCATTAATTTTTTTAGAAATTGCTTGGTGGAGTATTGTGCAAGTCCTATAAAAATATTGTGATCGTTTCGTATCATTACTACGTAATATTCATACACTTTGTTGGAGAAAGTACCAACTAAATTTATTGCTAGTCATGAACTCATGGGAGACTATTGACCAAATTAAAGATGGTTCTTCTAAGAAGACAATTTCATTTAAGAATTTGTGATAAACTAATAAAATATAGCAAGTATTTTAGAACCGAAAAAGTAGAATAAAAAGAAGGAAAAATTACCCAGAATAATACGACCTTTCACTGATTTTTCAAGAATAATACGAACTTTCAATTAACCACCAATAATACGAACTTTGACATGCATTTTCCGCTGGCATACATGACCTATTTATAACTGGTAGTATAAGTCTTTTTTTGACCGTTGCTCAGCAGGTTTCATCTCGTATTATTGGTGGTTAATTGAAAGTTCGTACTACCAGTTGAAACTTGCTGAGCAACGGTCATAAAAAGACTTATACTACCCGTTATAAATAGGTCATGTATGCCAGCGGAAAATGCATGTCAAAGTTCGTATTATTGGTGGTTAATTGAAAGTTCGTATTATTCTTGGAAAATCAGTGAAAAGTCGTATTATTCTGGGTAATTTTTCCTTAAAAGAAGTATTATTCTACTTATTTAAAATAAAGGAAGAATCAAATAAAATAAATCTTAAAAAAAAATAAATAAAATAAAATAAAAGACTTACTGACTTAGAAGTTTAAAAGCTTAAACTGCGTGAGTGTTGATGATGTCTCCTAAAACTTATGTGTGACATAACCCCTATTTCGTCATCAGTCTTACAAAGATAGTTTACCTAATGCTCATATCCTATATCTCGTCATCAGTAAAGAATGATAAAGATTGACCTCACCTAATCCTATCTCGTCGTCGTCATTATTATCATCAGTCTAATATTTCGCACGAAAATAGGATTTGGATGAGGGAAGGTGACGACAGACGGACAATCTATACTCATACTCATTTGAGAGAGAATACTAGATGAAAGCTGACAATCCATACATACCCATACTCGTCGTCGTCGTCATCATCATCGTCCTAATCCTCCCTCGAATTTCTGTTATTTACTTTATGATTACTATTCACTCTTAATTTATATTTTGTTCTTATTCTATAAGTTAAAATATAGTTGTATATAATGTAATTTTATTCGTCTCAATGCAAAGATTATTAATATCGTATTTTTATAATTTTTAATCGCACACAATTAAAGATATTAAAGGTTAGAATATTGCCTCAACGAGTGTAAAAAAATAAAACAATTAGGGCGAATAGAAGCGGTATAAACAAGATTATAATGCACTTTGGACAAAATATTGCTCTCAAAATTTGCCATTATATGGTTTAAAAATTTTTTTAAGGAAACACACTAGGAATTTTTTTCAAGGAAACATATGTGTCCCATTAAATTTATCGCAACATTTTTTTTTTTCATTACTTGATTGCATCATTTCTATTTTGTACAGTATTATATTTTTAATCTCATTCATATATTTTAACTCTTTTTAAATTTTATTCACACAATTTTTTTCTTTAATTATTACTACTTTCTTAAAATTTATACTTATCACTTAATAGAACAGATAATAGTCAGTCTTTTTTTTTGAAATTTATTGAGAAGCTGAACTATTTTTAAAGAAGACTAAATTTATTGACGACTTTATTCTATTAGGGCTCACATATTCATGAAACCACTACGTAATCAATAATGACATATGCAAGATTATGTCATCATAGCCTTGGAAAATACTCGTCTATCTCCGAGCGTAAAATTGTTTGATTATGTCAAAAACCCTTCCCATGGGTCCATGTACCATGTATAGATTTTTTTCAAAAAAGTCGTGGTTATATTGAGCAGGACTTATTGTCAATATTAAATATATAATTGGAAACGAGAAACATACACTTCATAAATCAAAGTGATATCATCTCAAAACTATAAGGTAATTGGAGAAATGACACAAATTACATATAACTTATGTGTGCGCACCATCTTTAAATTATCGATATGAGATGAACCATCTCAACACCTCCCATATGGCCATATGCAAACTCCCGTCAAGTTTACATGTGAGAGTAATCAATTAGGGTAGTAGCATATCATTCTTTTCGGATCTATCACTCCGTTTTTAATCAAACCTTTGGTTCTGATACTATGTTAAATTGGGTTGAACTTATTGTCAATGTTGATCAGCATATAATTCGGAAAACACGAAATGCAAACACTTCATAAGCGAAAGAGATATCATCCTAAAACCATATGGTAATGGGAGGAAAGATTATGATGCCTTTAAGAATATACATACCATCTCTAATTTATCGAGGAAAAATTATTTGAACAATAATATTTATTCAACCGAGACAAAACACAATTCACAAAACACAAAATTTTTTAAAAATCCTCTTTATTTTAATGTAGTGAGAAACATTAGTAGTGCAATATCAAATGAATCAACTAAAAGGACATAAAGTACATACCTTGACTAGTTTTAGCCCTTGAAACTAGTAGGAAATGACAATTTAATTTGCATCATTTAATTTGTAAATGTCATATGTTTTAAGAAAAGCGTGGAAATTTCAATAAGAAATATAAAAAGATTAAAATATGTATATATTTAAAAAAGTTAGCATTCGTTTCCAAATAAAGATATGAAGCAAATTAAGTAAGACATTTCAGACTAAAAAATTATACAAATTAAAAGACACACTTAAAGCTTCGAAATTAACATTTGCTAACGTTTTTATGTGCAAATAGGTTACGGTAGAACAATTACGTAAACCTCAGGGTTACCGCGTGGAATTTTTAAAAGTTTTGGCTACCACGTGAGAAACTCAAAACCTTAGGATTATTACGTGGAATTTTCCTAAGTTTTTAATATATCGAATGATTTTATATGATTAGTATCATAAACATTATTAAATGTCTTTGATTATATATCTACTCAATATACTCTAATATTTATTACGTACGTTATCGGTTTTCAAAACAATATATATTCATAATAATAGCGATACAATAATATATTTTTCTCCAAGAATAAAATAGAAAATAGATTTCTTTAGATGTTGAGCCTATGATGAATGTCACTCTCATCCTATCCATACACGTTCATAATAAAAAGATAACTAGAATTATCAAAAAAAAAAAAAAACTTTGCGCGTAGTTTTTGATCTCCAAGCAACAATGCTAATTAATTTATCTCTGTGTAAGACTCTCACCTTCTGGGGTATGGTTAAAATTAACCGTTTTTTTCTAATATTCCCTCTCAAGGTAGTACGAATATGGATTGTCCGTTACATTCCCTCACCCAGACCCTGTTTTGAGCGGGATATTAGGTTGATGATGCTATAGATTGTGAGGAAATTGCTAGGATGTTTCTACAACACATTAATAGTACATAGTATTAATTAATTACTAAGTTAGTACAAGGAGTAACATGAAGGATTATGATTCAATTAAGTAAATTTGGTATTTTGATCACATGTAATAATGTTGATTATTGATTATATTCACCTACTTATATATTGACTCGCAAGTCTTTAATTATAGTCTATGTTGCCTAAATCAAAGTACATGGTAAAATCTTAATTATCAAGCATAAATTAATGCTTACTACGCGCAAACGTAATTTAATCCTGATTCCTGATTAATGAAACGGGAGACTTCAGTCTTACATCTGTTACTGTTACATGCAAATCACAAAACCATTTTTTTTTCGGTGTCTCACGCGCCTGCACCATAAGTGATTTCGTTTTATTTTCCCTTGTTTTTCTTTATTGGGATATTCAACGTGGTAACTCTGAGGTTTTGGATTTTTCACGTGGTAACCAAAACTTTTAAAAAATTCAAATGGTAACCCTAAGGTTTACCAAATTGTTCCATCATTACCTTTTTGCACATAAAATGTTAGCAAAACGTTAAGAAATATTAATTTCGAAGCTTTAAGGTTGTTTATGCGACTCACCATTTTACATTTACTACAACAACACATAAATATCAATATCTTTTATAGAAAAAGAGAGTTCTTCAACCACTTTTAAGTGGTCTCTCACACCTCCTTGATTTTGGTGCAAAATCTAAATGTCACTTTACCGATGAACACAAATTCTTGCTATAGACCGTCTATAGTATGCACGGGTAAATATGGATCAGCCCATTTTGCAAAATAAGTAACTAATTAGTTATCAGCCTTATTTTTAAATTTAAAATTATTAGGTTGGCTGTTGGGAGAGTCGTCTTTGCCATAGGAGGGAATATATATCTATAATTTCTTTCCCTATAATATTTATTAGTTACCGTAGAGGACTAGTGTACTAGCGTCAAAATCATGGCGTGAAGCAACAAACAATTGTTATGATTTCCGTAGAGGACAATTCTTTCGTCGAAAATTTAGGCTCAGATTTGAGTTATACTTCCTCCGTTTCGAAATACTCGCGATATTTCGATTTTGTGCATTATTCATCGTTTAAGTTTATTTTACATATTACGACTAATGTGTAAGTAAAAATATAGTCAAGTGAAATCTTGTTTGAATCGTCTAATCGCATACTTTTATAGCATTAAATTTTTAAAATTTTTAGATAAGTGTAATTTAAGATATTAATGATCAAAATTGTACATTGGATTGCGTAAAAAAATGAAAAGTAGCAAGTATAATGGAACGGAAGAAGTAATATTTTGTAAACCCTAATGAGAAAAGACTAATTTTTGTTAATCTCTAGTTATAAACATAATCAAATTCATAATCATTAATTTAGTATTTTTGCACAAAGTTAGGGTCAGATGACTTACAAATCTCTCGTTATAAATACCATTTATAATTACAATTGCTTAGCCTAATAAGCTTTTGAAAATTTAGTTGCCAAAAAAAAAGCATTTAGGCCTATTACTACACAAAAGAACTTTTAAAGTATCATGTAATAAAAAGAGCTTTCATGAATACTACTCCGTACGTTTGAGTTTGCTCCTTTTTAACTATTTCTTATGAGTTTTTTTGTTTAGGGCATGTTTGGATTGAGTGTAAATATTTAAGGGAAGAAATAAAGTCAAACTAATAAAATGAAAGCAAATAGAAATGCATTTAATGTAATTGAGATAGCTGTGACGAAGATAAATAAGCATGAAATGAATATAACGAAAGAAAAAGAAAATGATTTCTTCTATTATGGAGGTAATACACAGGGCCGATCCTAAGCAAGGGCAAGGCGTGCCTACGCCCAGGGGCAGGGCCCTCATAAATTTTAGTTTTTAATTAGTGTTAAGGTTCAAACTTTTCTATGTATACAATAGTTTAGAGGCCCATAAATAATCTTTCGCCTCGGACCCCTAAAAACTTAGGGCCAACCATGGTAATACATCCCCCCGCTCCCCTAGGATAAATATTTACCCCATAAAATTGAGAGCTTCCTTCATTTTTCGTTACTTTGCAATCATTCTTCCACCTCTACAACAATCAAATTTCACAAATTTCTTATTTATCAACTTCATTTTCTTACTTTTACTTTTTTTTACTCCCCTAAATATTTACGCCCAATACAAAGCATGCCCTAAATGAGACAAGTTCTGAGAAAAGGGGAGTAGCATTTAAAAAAAAATGATGCAGAAAAATGAAATTTAACTGAAATTTCCCACAGGAAATAAATAAGTAGACTTTCAAGTCTTCCTGAGACCCTTATATATATTGTCACATAAAATACCATAATCTCAACAACCAAAGTAACCTTATCAGTAACTAGAGGTAATAACCCATTTCAGCTGTACCTCTTGGCAGTAAAATGAAAGCAATAGGAATGCACCAACGTAACCTTTCAAAAAATGTTGATAGCCCGAAACTCGATGTTTTTGATCCTAAAAAACACTGGAGTTTGGTACGTAACACAATTTACTTCATTGTTACACTATCTCACAAAGTCCACAAAAATAACAATCCTATCAAACGAGCGAGTCTCATCCGCTCCTCGTCCTATGTTGTCCTTGATGTCGATTCGGATTCTTCTCATTCCGTTGACGACACATCTTTTACTCATTTCTCTCTTACCCAAAAAACTCTCACTTCCATGATGAAGGAGAAAGACCTTGAATCTCTTTCGACCCTCGGTGGTGTAAAGCATATTGCATCGAAACTAGGCGTCGATGACACACTTGGTCTAAGTAGCATCGACAGTCGTGGTGTTATGCTCCGTAAGGCCGTTTATGGGTCCAATGTGTACCAAAGATCAGCTAAAAGAACCTTCATTAGTTTCATCATTGAAGCATTTAAAGATACCACCATCATTATACTATGGGTATGTGCATGTTTCTCCCTAGGGTTTGGTATCAAGCAACATGGCCTTAAAGAAGGGTGGTATGATGGCGGTAGCATCATTATCGCTATTGTGCTTGTTGTTTCCGTGTCTGCAATAAGCAACTTCAAGCAAAGCCGACAGTTTGATAAGTTCTCGAAAGATAGTAGCAACATACCAGTTGAAGTGTTGCGAGATGGACATCGCAAACATATATCGATTTTTGAAGTTGTTGTGAGTGATATCGTCTTTTTGAAGATAGGCGATCAAATTCCAGCTGATGGGTTATTCTTGGATGGCCACTCGCTGAAGTTGGATGAATCAAGCATGACCGGAGAAAGTGATCATGTCGAAGTAAATGATCGGAATAATCCTTTCTTATTCTCGGGTACAAAGGTCACAGACGGATATGGGAGGATGCTGGTTACTTCAGTAGGGATGAACACTGCATGGGGTGAGATGATGAGTTCGATAAATACGAACTTAAATGAAGAAACTCCATTACAAATGCGGCTCAATAAGCTTACCTCATGGATAGGTAAGATCGGGCTTCTTGTTGCTTCATTAGTTCTTGTGGTGTTGTTTATACGTTACTTCACGGGAACTACGAAAGATGAACATGGCAATAGAGAATTCAATGGAACAAAAACAAAAACAAATGATGTAATGAACACTATCATTAACATTGTTTCTGCAGCAGTTACCATTGTAGTTGTAGCCATTCCTGAAGGTCTTCCTTTAGCAGTGACTTTAACACTAGCATATTCCATGAAGAAGATGATGGCGGAGAATGCCATGGTAAGGAAACTCTCCGCTTGCGAGACTATGGGGTCCGCCACAACCATATGTACTGATAAAACCGGTACGCTTACCCTTAATCAAATGAGTGTCACTGAATTCTGGCAGAGCAAAGAAAAGGTAAATAACCCAGTTAGGTTACCAAGTAATCTGCATGAGTTGTTTCAACAAGCTGTTGTGTTAAACACTACAGGAAGTGTGTGTCAATTACCTTCTGAACAAATTCCCGAGATATCTGGTAGTCCCACCGAGAAAGCGATACTACATTGGGCTGTTTTTGATTTGGAGATGGGGGTGGAGATGGATGAACTCGTTAGAGGTTTCGAGATTTTGAAAGTTGAGGCATTCAATTCGGAGAAGAAGTGTAGTGGGGTTATGGGTCGGAAGAAGAATGACAAGAAGGTGCAAGTGCACTGGAAGGGAGCAGCGGAAATGATACTATCCCGGTGTTCAAACTATTATGACAAGAGAGGGGTAGTTACGAGTTTGAAGGACGAAGATATGAAATACTTCAAGGAAATAATCCAAAACATGGCAGCCAGAAGCCTAAGATGCATTGCTTTTGCACACAAACAAGTAGAGGAAGATAGTTCCTTGAATCAACTTCATGAAAATGAGCTTACCTTGTTGGGCATAGTAGGGTTGAAGGACCCATGTCGAAATGGTGTTGAAAAAGCAATAGCTACATGCAGGAAAGCAGGAGTTAGTGTCAAAATGATCACGGGGGACAACATTTTTACAGCGAAAGCCATTGCTCGAGAATGTGGAATCCTTCAACCAGAAGATCAATTATATGAAGAAGCTGCCATAGAAGGTATAGTATTTCGAAATTACTCCCACGAACAAAGAATGGAAAAAATAGATAACATTCGAGTGATGGCAAGATCTTCCCCATTGGACAAACTTCTCATGGCACAATGCTTGAAGAAGAAAGGCCATGTTGTGGCGGTAACAGGTGATGGTACCAATGATGCTCCTGCTCTAAAAGAAGCAGACATTGGGTTATCAATGGGTATCCAAGGCACCGAAGTTGCTAAAGAGAGCTCTGATATAGTCATCCTAGATGACAACTTCGCTTCCATTGTTACTATTTTAAAGTGGGGTAGATGTGTGTACAACAACATTCAAAAATTCATTCAATTCCAGCTCACAGTAAATGTGGCTGCCCTGGTTATCAACTTTGTAGCTGCGGTTTCTTCAGGAAATGTTCCACTTACCGCAGTTCAACTCTTATGGGTGAACTTGATCATGGATACCTTAGGAGCATTAGCTCTGGCTACTGAGGAACCATCGGACGATCTTATGGACAAAACCCCAGTAGGAAGAACCGAGCCACTTATAAGCAAAATCATGTGGAGAAACCTCATGGCACAAGCACTTTATCAAACAACAATCCTGCTAACCCTACAGTTTAAGGGCAAGTCTATTTTCGGAGTAGAGGAGAGGACGAAGAACACGATCATTTTCAATTGTTTTGTGCTATGCCAAGTATTCAATGAGTTCAATGCTAGAAAGCTAGAGAAGAAGAACATATTTGAAGGTATTCTAAAAAACAAGTTGTTTTTGGGGATAGTTGGAATTACTATAATTCTCCAAGTAGCCATGGTGGAATTTCTGAAGAAATTTGCAGGTACAGAGAGATTGAACTGGGGTCAATGGAGTGTATGCATCGCACTTGCTGCTGTCAGTTGGCCCATTGGCTGGGTTATAAAACACTTTCCGATCTCGTAGCCCGTAGTTTGGAGTCCTGCATGAAACAAGAAACAAGTCATAAGTCATATTATGAAGTCCAAGTCTTTGTCAATGGCATTTGGAGTCTTTTTTAATACTAGTCAATATTTATTATTCAATATGATGCTGAAGAATAGTACATAAAACACTTTGCAACATTTCTGTATGGGATAGTGTTCCCACCACTTTCTTTGATTATTATCCACATAGTTTCTCTCACTTTTAATCTTACCCACATAATTTAGTGGTCCCAACATTGCAAAACTGGGTCATGTAAATGGACTTTGTTAAAATAGCTAGTTCATTGAATCTTGAGCAATTTTAAATGTTTGCTACCAAGGGCCGTCAATCGGAACAACCTCTTTGTTAACATTGACAAAGGTAATGTTGCGCACATTTGACTGACCCCCAAACACCGTGAGTCACTTGAAGAGATTGGTGTAAACATAAATTTATCTTTCTTATATAATTAGAAAGATCTGCAATCGCTTGATATCATCTTTTAAGTTTCCTGTGTAATGGCCTACTGCTCATGTATAATCTATAAAGTCCTGCGTAGATTCTACCCTTCATCAAGGATTTCTAGTGTAAAGGCTGTAATATCATCCTTAGTAAAACGGGCCGGATAAAGGCTCAAAATGGGGGCCCGGCCCATTGAACACCCCTAATCCTTACCTTTGAATGCAGCTTTACTTTTTTTTTTTGAACTAGAATGCAGCTTTACTTAACATATAGCAAAACTCTATGTTTCTCACTATGAGTCCAATATGTGACTAAAGAAAATAAATCATTCAGAACAATCTAACACCGATTATATTGTTGAATAACTATAGAAAAACATGTGTGGCTCTTGTTCCAATCAAAATACTTGGTTCAAGAAATGTAACATTCTAATTTTTAATTTTTTCATTACCATATCATAAATAATCAAGCTAATAACATATTAGTAATGGATAAGACAAGTTATGAAAAATAATATTAACAAAGCAAATATAAAAAGAACAAAACAAGTCAAAACACAGAGTTGCCACAAAGCATGCTTTTTCCAAACCACATCTATCAAAAAGTTTTTTAAAATTAAGTGATGGTTAAGCTATGTTTATTTAATAGTTTCATTACTTTGAATATATGCTTTAACATCTTAATTGCACAATAGAAAGGTCCTCAACTCCTACTTTTTATGGATTTAATTTATCAACAAGTTATTCACATTCGGAATTAACCTCTTTGTTAGTTTTATCCGTAACAAGAAAATAACCTCTTTGTTAGTTTTATCATTAACTAGGGTAAGGTTGCGTACATCCAACCCTTCCAAAACCCACCCCAGGTGGGAACAACTTAACGACATTTGGGTAATGAAATGTGTGAATAAGTTATTCACATTCTATTACAGCTTGTAACGAGTGATCCAAAAGCATATTAGTTTGTACAGTCATAGGAGTATATGCTAAACAAAAACTACAAATAAAAAACAAACTAGTGCGTCTATAGCCATGCTGACTCACACAATTAGGACATGGGTATGTGTTTAACAGTCACACTCAACTATTAAGTTTTAAAATATTCCATGTTTGGTCTAAAATGAATTGTTAAATGTTAACTGTTAAGTGCTAGTTTTAAGGCTTCAACATAAGTACTAGAGAGTCTGGGTAACATTAGATGGGACATGGGAGGACTTAGATCCAAACACTGAATCACCCCACTGAAGCTTCTTTTGGATCAGGGCAACATATAGGGGTTAATTGGATGCTTCATTGTTAACTTATCCATATCGTTGTCTATTTGTCTTTTTCAATAACAGATTCATATCATTATCTGGAATACTCCATCTTATAGTCTTTCTACAAAATGATTTTCAATGACTCATTTTGACCTTTTAAGCACATGCTAGCCAAAAGTTTAACTGAGTTTTGCAATAAATTAAGTACATATTTTTCCATGTCAAAATCTGTTCCTGCCTGTGTTCATCTTACCTGTGAGATAGCCCCTTGTATAGCTATTTCCTATACAAATGTACATGTCTAAGTGCATCATTTTAAACAGATTTAAGAAGGATCTCGTTAAGGGATATACTCGAAACTTAAAACAATCTCAATAAGAAGTTAATGCAAAATCATTGAAGAGAATTTATTCGTGAATAAGGACAAGGACCGATCAACACTTCTAACAATCAACCCTGACTCATCTCCGGTCTAGGCCTATTACCTATATTTAATGATAGAATAAGCTAACATTCACCAAAGAAAGATAACTATAACTTAGAAGTTAGAACAGAACTAATGGTGAACTAATTAATCAGAGGTTTCACTAATAACGTCCCTACTTAAAAAAGTAAGGTAAAATCAACTGAATCCAAAACAAAAACAAGTAAAAAGAGTAATCCCAAGTCCAAGATTAGTTTGAACACTTCTTTCATTTTAAGAAATCCCGCTCCACCACTCAAATTACCTCTTCTTTCTCTTCCATTCAACAAAAAAAATACCCATTTTCTCCTAATACATATTTTTCAAAAAATTATGTAACTTAATAGTTGATGTGTATCAAACCAATTTAGAACAGGGGGAGTATAAAAATGTAGGTTAAAGATTCACATCAATCTATCCATCCTACTTTTGTGGAACAACCACAAATAGGAAGAAATGCATGTGAGGTGTTTGGCAAACAATTGTTGATGATGGTTTTTTCACTAAGCTTGTGCTTTTGGCAGTAATTTTTGGCTTTTCAACTTGTTTGTTTCAATGCTCATTATCCATAAGACAATCATAGGCCAATAGAAAAAGGTGTACACAGCAAATTATTCATTTTGGCTGCAAAGCTTGCTTTTCAGTTCCTTGAGTAACTTATCAGACATATGTTAACTATTGATCATATTAATGAGCCAAAACCAAACTAATGAGCTGGTTAAAGCCATTTGCCAACATACCTCGAGACAGGGGGGGTGAAGAGGACCTACAAAGTGACCAAGTGACCAACAAAAGAATGCCTCACATTGTACAGGGCCCAAGATTCTGAATTCACTACTTATTTAGCAATAAAACGTCAAGCTTTCACAATTAAGGCACCTTATCCTATTGAAAAATAAATTTCAAATTGATCATATTATGAACAGTTTTGTACACTCTAAAAAACATGCATTTGTTTGTATTATTAGATGCCAAATTTACCCAAGAAGCACATTAGGCTCAAATCGTTTAAAACAGCTCTTTCTCAAGATGATCAAAGAAAGGACACAAGTGAAGTTACTTGAAAGAAATACAATATGGTAAGGGCAACCGAAAGGAAAATGGGCGTTAAAGGAAACGAAGGGTTCACGTGATACGATCATACGATCCTTTTTATTATACATAAGGGAGTAATACTTCAATCAATTGTAGATTGAAGCATTTTTTCACTAGAAAATTTGGGAACGAAGTTTTCAAATGTTAATCTAGAGTTTCGGGGACAAAATTTCCTAAACAGGATTCAATGGGGAATTTCCCGTTTCTATAATTAGGAACACAACAAACTAAGAAAAACAGATGACCCAAGTTTGATGATCAAAATTGGGAGTATTGCACAATCCAATAATTCATCCAATCAAAAATTAATCCAATAATTTGAATGTGGTTTAAACATGTAAGCATATTGTTACAGCATCATCATCTCAGAAACCTAATTAAGTACATAGTCAACCATTAACAATCAAATTATAACAATAATCATACAAACCCAATAATAAAAAAGTAGGGTAGTTTTCATCAAATCATTTTGGAGTGTTCTTCACCAATGAATTATCATTGGATGGAATAGTAGTTGTGGTTGTTACATGTTAAACATAGAAATGTCACTATCTTAATTCGACATTAAAAACCCATATTTGGACCCCAGAAAGTGAACAGAATTGTATAATACCCAACAAACAATCCAATAATTGAAAATTCCAGCTGATAAAATAAATACCAAACAATTATTGAAAAGAAAAAGATAACAATAAAACGAGAATCCTTATCGAATAAAACAGTAAAATATGACAGGGTGCTCTTAAGTTACCTTTTTGATAATTCAATAATAATGGATGCAAATTGCAAAAGTTGGGGAATTCCCAATTCAACCGCAATTCAATCGATAAAGACCTAAATTTGCAGAAAACCCATGCATGTTAGTGAGATCAGACCTAGAAAACTCCGAAAGATTCACGGGAGAAATGGAATTCATATTATTCTTTTAGGAAATTCCACGTGGTAACTCTGAGGTTTTGGGTTTTCCACGTAGTATCCAAAACTTTTAAAAAATCCACGCGGTAACCCTGATGTTTACGTAAATGTTTCATCATGACCTTTTTGCACATAAAAACGTTAGCAAACGTTAATTTTGAAGCTTTATGGCTGTTGTATGCATATTTATGCGACTCACCATTCGAAATGCCATCAGTTTGAACCTTTTTACCAAAAATATAACCCTCAAATCTACCATTTTTCATCCAAATCATATTTTTTTCCCCGAATCCAAAAATGATAGAGTTTGGATTTATATTTTGGGGAAAATGGTTGAGAGTAATGGCA
Source organism: Amaranthus palmeri (assembly GCA_019776075.1). Taxonomy (NCBI): domain Eukaryota; kingdom Viridiplantae; phylum Streptophyta; class Magnoliopsida; order Caryophyllales; family Amaranthaceae; genus Amaranthus; species Amaranthus palmeri. The sequence goes on from JAAKBH010000283.1 coordinate 1,055,605, forward strand.
TTTAAAATGGTGAATCGCATATATAGGCGTACAACAGCCTTAAAGCTTCGAAATTAATGTTTCTTAACGTTTTGCTAACATTTTATGTGCAAAAAGGTCATGATGGAACATTTACGTAAACCTCAGGGTTACCGCGTGGATTTTTTAAAAGTTTTGGTTACCACGTGGAAAACCCAAAACCTCAGGGTTACCACGTGGAATATCCCTATTCTTTTTATTATGGGTGATCGTAAAAAGTTATAGTATTTCATACTTTTTTCATTGATAATGTTCTTTCTGTTTAGAATATTTTATTTTAATTAACATTTTTAACACATATATAGTATATAGATTAAATATTTGACTATAATTTTCAATAAAATAATAATTATTTAATATTTGAGTGATTTTTGTTCACTTTTGTATTGAAAATAAGAATAGTTCTTTGAATAGAGAAAATAGCGATTTTTTATTCTCCTTAAGTATTAGCCTAAAAACTATTTAACAAATAAATAATTATTTAATCAACCCAAAAACCATATGAACCAAAAGTATGTAATATTGAATATGATGTGTTAGATTTGTCATCAAAAGGACACAATATTGGCTAAGATGGTTAGGTTTTTAATAATAGAGGTCTCATAACTTCAAATAATATGTAGAGGGTTTCCTTAAACTTAAAGCTTTACCTAATTCATTATTTTGCTAAATTATGTTTGATTCAAATAAAAGCAATGATTCATTGAATAAAATTGCGACTATATATAGTTGCACGTTCTTGAGCCGAGAGACTCTTTGACCTCACTTTCTTTTAAAGGTATGAATTGTCGTCGTTTTTCCCTCCTTAGACCCTAATCATAGTTTTTCTATGAGCGGGATACACTGGATATGATGATAATGATGATTCATTGAAAAAAAGTCTAGTTTTTCCATTAAATTTATGTTACAAAATAAGTTTTAATTAATAAAATATTGTTTTAAATTTATATAAATAAGTTATTATGAAAATTATATTGACGATACAACATCACTGAAAAATAAGCTATCATGAAAAATAAGTTATCATGAAAATTATAATGAAAAATGTAAATCAAATATAATTAGAAAAATAATGTAAATCATAATAAAAATAAAAATTGAATAAATTTAATGAGATTATTTACTAAAAAAAGAAAATATGAGTAGTAAATTTCGTAAGATACAAGGAAATATCCAAATTGATTGCTAGTTACTTTTGGTAATTCAACATGCTTTAAACTAAGTTGGATTTGTAACCAAAAGGCCAAAACTTTTGATGGAACATGATCTTATATATGTATTGTTGTTTGAAAATAGTAACATATATGGTTTTCTTAAAAGGTATTTTTACCGAATTTTAAACCTAAAAAACCTTGACATTTAATTTAAAATTATAGTATTTCTTTAGTTATTTTCTATCAAATAGTTTAAAACTTAATAAAATTTGAAATAGTTATTACAAGAAAATTTTATACATAATATTTTTGGAAAAATTGTATATAGCAAGTTGAACTTTGGCAAAAAAAAAAAAAAGTTTGTCAAGTTGAACGGAACGGATTTAATAGACTTTTATTTATTGGTGAACTAAACATCAAGTCACCTGCTGATGTGGCTACCATATGTGCTGCCACGTGTGTTTTCATAAGTACAAACACGTTAGGAAAAGATGTCACATGTAGAACCACCTCAGAAAATGGCCATATGTACGGCCATGTCAATAAGTGACTCAATGTTCAGGTCATCAACAAGTTAACGTTAGATGAAAACTAAGTTTAAATTTTGTTAAGCAAACATAATATTTGAAGTTCGACCTGATATACATTTTTGGCCGAAGTCCAACCTGTTATATAATTTTTTTTCCTAACATCATTATTGATACTATGTTTGAATAACATTATTAACACTATATTTAGATAACTTGTCGAGAGGAAAAAGAAAATGATTGAAGTATTACAAAGAGGGAAAGTGAAACAAAAGAAGATCATTAAGATACAAGCTAAGTGTAGAAAAGAAAGAAGGTGAAGGAAGGACTCTCCAAAGTATGGAGATGAAGTTTGTTAGGTGTGACTTTTAGGAAAACACAAATTCTTACTTGAGATCGTTTTTTGTAAAGACGGCTTTTAAAAGCCCAGTCCAATTCTAAATATACATTGTTATAACTCTAAATATAGATTTAGACTGAACTTTTGAGAGTTGTCTTTACAAAATACGGTCTATCAAGAGAGCAACGATGACATTTGTTTTAAATTTTAAGTTTTATGCGATTTTCTTTTACGTTTTTGTTTGGATTGAAGTAATTGAATAAAGAAAATGAAGAGATTTAGAGGGATTAAATATAGTCTTTCGTATGGATAAGAAGTTTCAAGAAAAGATTAATTTTATTAATGACTAAATTTCTTTAAAAGTAAAAAGATTTAAAGGGATGTAATTTTGTCGAGAACGTAGTTCACTTTTGGTTGCGTTGATCTCTTAATATATAATTAAAGTCAAACAAGAACGTGTTAAGCACATGACTGAAATGAATGTCTTTCAGTTGTTGGTAGTAATAGTAAGAAATATATTTTAAGCTGTTTTATTATAGTTCATTTCTAACCAAAAATAATTTATGATTCAAATATTTTTTTAAGAAAGTTATTGTATATTTTTATACAACTTTAAATAGTGTTTAACTACCCACAAATTAATCAATTGATCTAATAAATTAATTTTCCTTCTAATTTTATTTTTTCACTTAACAAAATACGAATCAAAAAAAATATTTATATATTTTTCTTGTCCTTCCTTCTTCTACTATACCTCATTTCAAACATAGTATTACAACTTACGCAAGATAAGAATCTGCCCTTATGTGTCATTATGAATTTGAATAAGACATCATGGGTCATGTGTGAACTTTTAGAGATTTATTTTATGGTTCTTGGAGTTTTGTTATGTAATGTTTAGAAATTTGGATTTTATTTTGAAATTTAAAATTGTTACAAATTGAGCATTTGGCAAATTAAAAAACAAAACTTTTTATTTGATCTAATTAATTCCACTGTTGTTTTTAAAAGTAGTTAAGTCACTATAACATAATTTGCTTTTAGTAGGATATATTGAGCGACATCTAATTTAAATGTCGCTATTTCAAATTTCTTATAGATATAGAGGATTTAGTGACATTTATTAGATCCTTTAGCAACATAAAGTCACCTAGAGCTTTTAGCGACATAGGATCTAGTGACATTTCTCACAATGCCACTATAGACTAAAGTGAAAATTATATATGCCACAAAAGACCAAATTAAGAGTCACTAAATCACGAACTTAAAATAAAAACCAATAATTATGACACTAAAAATATGAATCAGTGGCATTTTTTTAATGCCACTAAATGCAAAAAGCTAAATTTGTTATAGTGAGTTAAACATTTGAGAATCACAATTCTCAAATAAAACAGTCTCATGGTAAGATCATCTTTATTAAACTGGTTTGTGTACATTTAGTATGTTAAAGGTAATCAATTACAATTATAACGTAATTATATAAACTCGTCTCATGATAAGATGATTTCATAGAAAGCAAATTGAGAATTATATCGATGAAACACAACGTAATAATTTCATTAGCCAAGTGTTTCTCTATATTTTAAGCTTAAATTGCACTGAAAATATTAGTGTTATTGACTTTTGAAAAATTATAATTAGTCTTGGCGACTAAGTGATGTGCATGATAATGATCTTACACCATTATGATAAATTAATGTTAAGGTTTTTATCATATTACATTCGAAACAATAAATACTCAATAAATTTTTGCCAAATCAACATGTATAATGAGGCTGTCATTTAGAATTTTTCAACTCTTTTATTATATTGTATTGTATGATGTGATAGGATTTATTATATTGTATGATTCATTAATGAGAATGTCTATCACAAGGAGTTTTTTTTTTTATTTTGGTTTAAAAATCAGCCTTTTCAATCGGCTTAAAAGCCATTTACCAAATACCTTTTTAACTATTTAACCAATAAATAAACCAAAAATCAATAAAAAAAAACCTAGAAAAAGCAATGAACCAATTAGTGATTTCATGAGCAAAAAGTACATGCTCAATAGTTTGACCTTGGATAAAATAAATAATATTAATATTATTGACTTTTCAAATAATTAGTTTGGAAACTAAGTGATGTGCATGAATCATGATAATGATGTTACAACATTATGATAAAATATAAATTTCACATATGTGTCATCCAATTGAGTATTTAATTGATTCTTGCACACCCATTTTACATTTTTTTTTTGAGTTTTGGCACAAGATTAAGAATTTCTTATGTTACTTTGAGGATGCACTATTCATGGAGGATATGTGGAGCTAGTCACCTAATATTCAAAAGAATCATTTTCATAAAAAATGATTTCATTTCTCTTTTTAATTTTTCAAAATTTTGAAATTTTTTTATAATTTAAATTTTGTATTTACTTTTAAATTTTTGTATGCAAAATGACTTGTTATATACTCCCTCCGTTTCCTAATGTTCTTCCCATTTAGAATATTATATTTTGGAAAGATAAATTTGATTGAGATTTTTAAGACATATATAGAAGACAAAATATATCCATGTGAGATCTCATTAGATTCGTCTTAATGTATACTTTTTTATTATATATTTTTTATAATTTTTTATCATGCGTATTTAGAGATATTTAGGCTCAAAATTTACTTTGAAAATTGTGCAAAAAGTATGGGAATAACATTTGAAAACGAAAGGAGTAAGTAGGTAATATGTTACATTGATACATTCTTAGCCAAGCACCCCTTATACTTGGACTATTCATATTTAATTAATAGTTGGAATTATTATAGGAAAATCAGTAAAATGTTAAATTATTCAGAATAATTTTTCTTATTAAACTTATGAGAATGAAGTCTTATCTTAATTGGATGAAATACTGCATTCCTTAATCATACAAGGTCTTAAAATTGATTTTCATCTAACCCTCTCTTTCCTCAACCTGTCTTATAATAAAAAAATTATATAAACCTTTCGAAATCACAAATTATATAATCATTAATTAATTTAAAACTAAATAATTTTTAATTTATTTAATCCAAAAATGAACAATATTTAAGGATCATTTATAAGGAAAAAGCATAAAAATGAATATATTTAAGAGTAGTAAAGTAAAGAAAATTGAGATGGAGTAAGGAAGTAAAAAGTTTAGGCATAAAAAGGAAGAAGAAAAGCTTGAAAAATAAGTTGTTAGAAAAAGACAAGTGTAAGACAAGGCAAATGCACAAGACGTGCTTTTGATCTGGACGTGGCCACTACCTTGTCCAATCTTTACATCTTTTTCTGTCCACGCTGGAATTCTTCTTTAGCTTTGCTAAGAATTGTCTAATTCACTTACAAATTAGAATTCTCTTTCTTTATATATTTTCTACATAATTTAAATTCAAAAATTTACCTAGAATAATCTAATTTATTTGTAATTTTTTTTACAATAATCTCATATATTGATCAACTATGAATAATTTCAACTTTAAGAAGTATTTGCTTAGAGTAAAAGTGAGTAACCCGATAACCTGCTACTGTAGATACTTCACCAAAAAGTAAACTGAATATTAATTTAAAATTGGAGAAAAATTTTGAAATTTTATATAAAAAATTCTAAATAATAAAAAAATCATAAACTTTTTTAAACAATTTTTGAACATTTTTTCGACACTTTATTTTAATTCATCTTTTTTTTAAAAAAAAAATTAAAACTTGTTATAGTAAGTCATTTGGTAACCGGGTTTACTCTAGAAAAATACTCTCGAAGTTGGAACTATTTGTGGTTAATTATCATGTGGAATTATTGTAGGAAAATCACGAAAAGGTCAGATTATTCTAAGTAATCTTTTCATTTTTTTTGAAAATAAATAAAATATTTACAAATGTTGTATGACAAATTTATTGGAATTGAGGAATATTGTTTAAAATAAGTTCACGTATATTTGGGGATTAGATTAGATAAATTCTCGTGCAATACCTATTTTTTTATATTTATTATTAAAATTTGTTTTTTAGTAACACTTAATTAATTTATTTGAAATTGTATACAATTCTCCTTTTTAAAAAGATTTGTGTAGATGAGTTGAAATTGTGACAATTTTTATAGGACTAAAAGAAAAATAATTAAATAGAGAATTCTTTCTATTCTTTGCAAACATTTTATTTTGAATAATGTCATAAACACTTTCTTTAATTCATATTCAAATTTTTTATTTTCTCTTATTTCAGGTGCTCTATTGAGAGATCGTCTTTTGTAAAGACGATTTTTAAAAGTTCAGCCCAAATCTATATATAGAGTTGTAACAATATATATTAAGAATTGGACTAGATTTTTGAGAGCCGTCTTTATAATAAACGGTCTCTAGTAAGAATTTGTGCTCTTATTTTATCTTATTCCCAAAATTTGATTAATCCCTATCAATATCATATTTGTGCAATTGTTGGCCGTTTACTGAGACGATAGAGATGAGTAGATGACTAACATTTTTTGTACTAACAATAAACCAATTGAACAAGTAAAAAACATTAGGACAAATAAAATCCTTTTATTATTTCAACTAGAAAATAAATACTTCCTCTTATTTAACTTATCACTTTAAATTTATATTGTATTCTTTTTTATATAAGTTAAAATATAATCAAATAAAATCTTGTTTGATTCGCCTCTTAACATTAAATTTTCATAATTTTTAATTAAGGTTTACAATATTATCTCGATAAGTGCGAAAAAAACTAAATAAGACTACTAAATTGAATCAGAGACAGAGAGAATATTACTTTTCACAAGAAATCTAAAATTCGATTTAGAGATGTTCATTCGGGTCATTGATTTGATTTCGAGTTAGATGTTTCTGGTCGGTTTAAAATCAGATTTTACATCCATATTACTTTTTACTAGTAAAGAAACCCGTGCAATACACGAATATTTTAAATTGTTATTTATAATAAAATTTAATTTACTAAAATAAAGTCCTGTAAAATCATGACATTTGGCAAAGCTTTAAAGAGCCGTCATTTGTCATTATACAGTTCTTTTAATAGTATTGATGATGATTGTAAATCATTTTTAAAGTCGATTCAATTCGGATTCAGTCACAAAGTCAGGTAAATTTCAAATCATCGAGTCTGTTCATCGGCCAATAGGACAAACACCCAGTATTTTTCCATAGCAATGCATTCCCAGAAAAACCTGTATAAGTGTAACAGCTGTTTACTCTCTGTTTCTCTAAAAATACAGAGAGGTTTGAGAAAGTCGATAAAAGTGCCTAAAACCTCCCACCAAACATATCACACTATGACTACTTCTCCTTTCTTTTCTTACTCCATTTTTTTATACCAATCATTTTCTTTACCAAACTTATCTATATAATCTATTATTTCTTCTTTTTTTTATTCATTTTTCATCAGAATAATTCATAAACCCAACTCAATTTCTTAATTCTTAGCCTTCCTTTTACAGTTATTCAATCATTGTCATTCTCTTAATCTATTATTTGTACTTTCATTATAGTCAACACCCAAGTTTTTAAGGACATAATCACATAATCAATCTTTGAATTTCTGGGTTTAATTCATCATTTTGGACTGTTTTTATAATCAAATGTTTCTGATAAGTGGTAAGTTTTCTGTAATCTTTTAAACTAGTTGGTATTTGTCGAGTAGCCAACTCAAACAAAAGCTTAAGCTGATGGTTGAGGTTTTAGAATATGTTGTATATTTTAACACGTCGTCTCACACGAGCGGTTAAAATTCGAACCTGTGACTTCTTGTCAAGTTGGTTCTGATGAATTGATGTGGAGTTTGTGGGTGGGTTGTTTTTGCTTGGTGGGTTGAATTTTGATTTTGTTGTTCTAAATGATGTTTGTTTATTCTTGGATAGTTGTGAATTTGAATGTATAATACATGCCCTTTTAGTCACTTTGGTTTTAGAAATGCATGCTTTAAATACGCGAGAATTTAGGTTTAAGTTTGCATAGGTTATAGCTTAGGCCATTCGATCAAAAACTTATTAAGAAATGACAAGCCGAGTTGATTGCGTACGCTCTACAGTCTACACGTATAGGCATGAGTGTTCAACCGTGTTATACTAATATTTTGAATTCGGGCATGTTTTCAAATGAAAGTTTTTGTCTTTTGATTAAATTTCGCAAAAGTCAGGACCCAAAACCCAACAATATAACGTAATTCTCTATCCTTCGCGAATTGTAAATCGTAAAAAGCAAGTTATAGTCGGTTTTGTACTAACTTTAAATATTTTTGGGCGAAATTAAGAATTCAAATTTACAAACTAACTTTATGTGTCAATGAAACCGAGTAATCAGCAATAGGCAAAAAGTAAAGGTATAGATTTTTTGATGTAAATTTGCTAGGGGAGCCAACGTCAATCTATGAAACATGTGTTTTCTTGCAAGTTAAGTGGGCCAATTAAATACCATCTGCCATATAGTAATATATAATGGGTTTTTGAAAGAATTAAAAGAAATGTCTGGTGAACAAACACTAAATAGAGGTCAACATAAGTGCTTTCCCAACCAAAATTTAAGCCATTGGTTAAGTATATACTTCTATTATTTATATATAGGTAGGGTCGCTTCTTGTATTTTATGGGTTTTAGGCGAAATGAAGGAAATAAGTCTTTTCTATAGCAGGTCGATTTTGGTTTTTAAGGAGTGTCCGGAAACGTAAAGTTCAATTTTACAAGCGAGTTTAAGTCTATATAACAAAAATTGCTATATTGAGGTATTTGACCCCTTTTTAGTCGTGTTTCCCGGGCAAATATCTACCTTCCTAAGCTCAAAACGACCTTATATAAATGTTTACCTTTTTTACACGAGAGCCTTTTAAACTAAAAGTTCGAGCAGAAGTGTTGATAAGTTTGGATTGTACATGCTAAATTTAGTGTCCTTAAGATACCTACCTTGCACTTTGTTCTATACATGAACAATGATCAGAGTTTTATGCTTGTGTGAATACAAATTTGATTCTCTAATGGAAATTCCTAATTGTGTGAATACATGAATTGGGTGCACTTTAGATGAAAACATAAACATTAAAAACTTTTTGAGAAAACTTGTCTATCAAGTCCATAATCTATCCCAAATATGCTGGAAAAGGTTCCTATATACTTTCCTTGGTCTCTTTATGTTGTGTAATGGGTTATGGCTGGTTTAGTCTTATCCATATAGTTTCTATGTTTTAGCACGAGAACATGCATGGTTATCAGAGGCGGTGTAAAAATACACAACAGTTTTTTAAGCTTATTTTACATTATTTTGTAATTTTGAGGCCTAAAAACAACTGACTAAAGTAAAAGTAATGTAAACTGATATTTGAGACCCTTTAATTTCAACACCCTATACCATTGAAGACCTTGAACATGCCTAAAACCACCCAAATTGAGTGAATTCAATGTCACATAATTCGCTAATCGCCTCGCTAATCTCAAATCAAACGGGCGAATTATGGTGGTTCTAAGCTCTTTTTGAACCATTTTTAGCGAATTGCGAATTCAAAAGTCGAACTAACTAGCGAATTATGTTTCATTGATAGTGATAGTTAATCCTCGGTCGTTTCTCAGCCTAGCTAATTCTATCTCTTACCTTTGTTTCTTAAAACAGGTTGAAGTTATTAGGCTAATAAGGGATATATTGATCAAAAAGAAGAAACAAGCTTATAGGGGAAAACACTAAGAGAGTGATAGTTTGTTTGAGCATATGGGGAAGCCAAGGAGGCTATCTTACATAGCAGTACCATCCCAAATCATAAACTCCCTCTCTTCTTCTTCCCTCAATTCTCTGCTCGAGTCTCCGAAGAAATCTTCCAAGAGAGTAAAGAAGTTTGGTCTATGCAGCAACCTGATTAAGAGGCCAACCTTGTGTTTTTTGACACTAATTTTCGTCGTAGGATTTTTTGGCCTAATAAAACTCTACTTTAACCTCAATTTAGAGCCATTGACACAGTTGTTCCCTACCCCATGTAATCAGTTAGAGCCAGTTAAGTCAAACAATGGGATTATGCTTGCACAAGAAGAGCAACTCGGGCTTAACAAGAGTATGCGTCGATTATCAGAAGACAAGAACATTAAAATGGTAAACGAAAAGGAAAATGAAGAGGCTTCTAGCACTTTCTGGAAGCAACCGGATAGTTTTGGGTATAGACCGTGTCTAACGTTCAGCCAAGAGTATAAGACGACAAGTCCGGATATCCTTAAGGACAGGACTAAGTATTTGATGGTGGTTGTAAGTGGTGGAATGAATCAACAGCGGAATCAGATTGTCGATGCTGTTGTGATTGCTCGAATTCTTGGAGCTGCACTTGTTGTTCCTGTTCTTCAAGTTAACATCATATGGGGGGATGAGAGGTAGCTACACTTTCATTTCAATTTTCTGTTTTTCCATTTTTGGATTGATTGACTGATCAGTGTGTCTATTGATGATGTGTTTAGTGAATTCTCGGATATATTCGATTTAGAGCACTTCAAGAGGACTCTTGCCGATGATGTACGAATTGTTTCGTCGCTTCCATCAACGCACTTGAGGACCAAACCACCGGAGGAGAGTCAAACTCCCTTCAATGCATCCCCACGTTGGATCCGCCAACACTACCATGGAAAGGTAACATTTTTATGCTACTTTTTTTTTTTTTTTTTTTTTTTGATTCTGGGGTAGGTTAGAAAATTTCTATAGGCGATTCTCAACATTTTAATGCTAGTTTTGTTACCAAGTTCTTTTTTTTTTTTTTTTTTTTTTTGAATCTGGGGTAGGCTAGAAAATCCATGTTGCCGATTCTCTACATTTTTATGCTTACTTGTGGAACCAAGTGACCTATGACTTTGTTTATCGCCTTATCAAGGTCGACCAACTACATAGAATCGCGTTGGCTAGCTATATTTTCTAATAAACGTGAATTGATTTATAATATGTGTTGTGTTTACGTTCCTTGCAGCTCAGAAGATATGGGGTTTTGCTGTTACGTGGTCTAGATTCCAGGTTGTCTAAGGATCTCCCATCCGATCTGCAGAAGCTGCGCTGCAAGGTATCATGTCGCATCACGATCAATAACTTTTTGCAATCGTATGAATTGTTTCTCACGGTTCTGTTTTCCTGTCAGGTCGCGTTTCATGCCCTCAAGTTTGCACCCCACATTTTACACATCGGTAACAAGATTGCGGATAGGATGAGCCACAAAGGCCCTTACATAGCTCTCCATTTGCGCATGGAAAAAGATGTGTGGATTAGAACTGGATGTTCACCGGGTTTGAGTCCAGAATATGATGACATGATCGACAATGAAAGGAAGCAGCGGCCTAAGCTTCTTACTGCCAAGTCCAATATGACTTCCCACGACAGAAAGCTTGCTGGTCTTTGCCCGTTAAATGCACTAGAAGTTGCTCGGTAAGTGTTGTTTCAGTAATTGACATGGATACATACTTTCATCGATTTTTGCTTATTTAGTTCACTCACTTCTCGTATGAATGTTGTGCTTTAGCTTGCTTAAAGCACTTGGTGCTCCCGAAAGTGCAAGAATATATTGGGCCGGAGGAGACCCTTTTGGCGGTAAAGATGCCTTGCTTCCTCTCACTGCAGAGTTTCCTCACTTTTATAACAAAGAAGATCTTGCACGTCCTGGTGAATTAGCGCCATTCGCAAATCGAGCTTCCTTCATGGCTGCTATCGATTTTATAGTTTGTGAGAAGAGTGATGTATTCTTAGCCTCCCATGGCGGAAACATGGGACATGCAATCCAGGTACTTACTTATTACTCGGTATTCTCTATTGGGATCGTTTATGTCGAGTAATTTTGAGTTTAGACCATTTTCGGCTTCATAGGTTTCAGGTTCAATCACATAGACACACACCCACACAAATTCCAGGGTGTGTAGTATTTATTTGCTGGCCGTTCCAGAGTCATGAGTCTTATTGGCCGCAACCTCCTTATTCCTTTTGATAAGGGTATGGTTTGTCGTCATCTGACTCTTTATTAGTGGGATATACTAGGTATGATGAAGATGAGTCAATATAAACTATATTTTGACGCCAAATATACTTGTTTATACAGGGACTTAGGGCTTATGCAGGGCACAAAAAGCTTATAACTCCTAATAAAAGACACATGTTGCCGTACTTTTTGAATACGTCTCTACCAGAAACGGAGTTCAACAAAATCGTAAAAGAGCTCCACCGAGACTCTTTAGGACAACCCGAATTCAGGACAAGCAAACCCGATAGAGATGTTACAAAGTATCCCGTGCCAGAGTGCATGTGCAATACTTCGGATATACATTCTTCCACTTAAAGACCATGCTCGTAAACTTGATACTGTCACTCGGAAATGTTCTTTCATGAGAGCTTTGAGCTTCCGAAAAACATTAGAGCAAGCGAAACTTGTATATTCGGATATTTATAGTGAAGCTGTCGACAACATACAAGGGGATCCACGGTGCACAATACGTAAAGGTTTATTCTTTCCATTCTTTGTAAATTCGATAATATATACACCACGCCATATCTCTGTATCACATCCTATACCTGTAGATATGTATAGATAGAACCATAAACAAGTTTTTCAAATGTACTATTTTCGTGTCGATGAAGCGCTTGATTGAGTTAACAAGATCCCCTATGTTCACTCCCCGATCCTCGTGTGAGGATTTAGAGAATAAGAGAAGAAATATCAATAAAAAGTCAAGTTAAGCTGTGCCTTAAGTTAACCTAATTCAAAAAAAAACTATTGTTTACTGTCTTTGACACTTTGTTCTCGTTTATTTTTAGCTTCAATTTTGATAATTTTGAAATTGATCTCGTGGAATTATTAGTTTTCCGCTAGATTTTAGCTATTCTTGTGAGAGACAGTGTCAAAATAAGGAGCGCATATTATCATATTTGTATTAGTTGAGCTTGTTAACCCGTCGGTAAACTTGCCATATACAACAATTTATGATTCACAAATCAGACCCACTCTTGAGAGACCGTCTATACTATAGACGTCTCTCAAGAGCCCAGCCCATATCTCCCTTTTATCTTACAAAACCACCAATTAGTTTTTTTTTTTTTTAATTTATCAATTGGGCCAGCCCCAAAACTTAAGACGTCTATTGTATACACGGTCTCAAGTAAGAATTTGTGTTCACCAATTCTTACTTGAGACCGTCTTTACAAAAGACGTCTCAAAATTGGGCCAACCCAATGTTTAAATATTTTAAAAGATAACTATATTTACTAAAAATGGAAAATGGGGTTAGGCTCTTGAGAGCCGTCTTTAGAAAAGACGGTTTCTCAAGAGAGTATTTGTTTATGATTAGATTTTGTGTGAAGCCCGCTTGCATTCTTTCTTCAGGCGGTTCTTCGGCCCAACAAACACAAAGTATGCGGCCCACGTTTAGGAATGACCCAAGTCTAAACTTTTGAGAAGAGGCCCACTTTATATTTTCCTAGTCCATAGCATCTTTGGACTTGGATAAGTTTTTCAGAAACTCTCATGTGAGACAGCCAAATCGTGCAACTGGTTCAAACCCAGTAAACTTTTTAACTTTGACGTAAAGACCAATTTCATTGTTTGAGTTATCCTACTTTATTGTTGAGATGAAAATTTTAAGTTTTGTAAACTGTATTTGGTATTTTAAATCGTGGAATCGATCTTTTATGACCTTTTAAGGCTTGGAATTTTCAAATTCTGTGACTTAAAATGTCAAATAAAGACTTAGAATTAGTCTTATACTTGAAATTGGTTTTTAAATCTTAAAAATAACGTATTATATGTAAAATTAGTAAAATAATTATAATAACTTGGCCAATATTATAAAATACGTCTCACAAGTGAGACAATCTCAACCAATATTTTGTATTAGCTTTTAGGAAAAAAAATAATATTAGTAATAATTTATCTATGTCTCAAAATAAATTCTACTATTACTTAATTTAAAATATCACTTATTGATCAATTCAATTAAATAGGAAAACCACTTAGATTTTCGGTAGCTCTTTGCTATTTGTTAATCACAAACACAATCAGCGATTTTAAAACCACTGACGTTGTTAGAATCTTTGATGGACTAAAAAAAAAAAAACAAAAAAATATAATATTTTATTTTTTAAATATTATTAAGTGGCTCTCATATAGTATGAGATTTAAAGGGGTTGGATATACTTAATATTACCCTTGTAACCTTGTTAAACTTGTTAGTGATAATAATTAAACTTGTTTCAATAGATCCTTGATAACCACCATATAAAATTTCGCATAAATAAAAAGTACACGTGATTTAATGACTCATTAAACTATACTTTAGAAAAATCAAAATCAAAATTAATCAAATTGATTCACATTAATAATTTAGATTTACTTTTGTTTCAATAAAAATAATATATTTAGATTTACTTAGGGATTACATTAATAAGTAAAAACTATATGAGCAAATTCAAAAGAACACAAGTAGTCTGCAGAGCGCATAAAGGACATTTTCAGTATCGTGCATAAGGCAGGGTCCGGGTGGAGGGTTTTCTTTTTCTTGAAAGATTCGGACATATCATACTAGTTTCTCCAAGAAAGAAGTAAAGAGGAATGTGCGCAGCCAAAAAAACTCTCAACTGATACCTATGTCGAGTAACCTCAAATTTTCTGCTCTACATAATAATAATAATCCAAAAGTCAAGTCATTAAATGAAGATGCACAGCAAAACAAGAACTGTGCATAATTAAATACAAAAATAAATATTATTACAGGGATAATTAAAGAGCCACAGTACAGCTAAGCTGAGAATCTCACTTGGTGAATAAAAATGTAGGAGTAGCAAGCTAAGCTCCAACTCTAAAGTTTGAACTCTCCTTTTCTGCATCATAAAATATTTGTCCTATATGCTTCACCTCTTCCATACAACTATACAAAATAATTAATATACTTCTATAATTACTCATAATATTCATTAATTAATTTTCTGCTTTTTAATAAATGTATTTTCATTTCTGCCCAACATCTTCATTCATTCATTCGTAAGACTATTATATAATAATTAAGTACAAATCAATTAGATATCACAAATTTTTATAAGAAAGACCATTTCTAATTGAGCTGACCTAGAAAAAAATTATAAAGTAAGGTTTTTGGTTGGTATTAAGAATTTGTAAGTAGATATTTAGAATATAGTAACTTACTCGGTGGGCATTAAGTATATTGTAAGTAGACATTAAGGATATGATAAGTAAGTTAATTGGCTAAGTTTCTTAGTAGGCATTAAGAATATTACAGATGGGCATTTTATGTAATTTTTCGATAGGCATTATGTATATTGTAAGTAGGCATTAAGGGTACAATAAGTAGACATTAAGGTTTATTTGGCTGGCCTGACAGACGTCTCTCAAAGAGACGGTCCGGATGATTAAATATTCATCTGTACTTTTAGCATGAAATAATGAAATTAGATATAATTGATTAAAGTAGTGACAAGTAAAAAAGAAAAATATCAAGGATAAAAATTGTGGGATATATATAATACTCCTTTCGTTTCTTTTTTATTGTCCACTTTAATTCCTTATTTGGTCAATTCACTTAAATTGTTTACTTTTTATTTTTGGCAAAGATTTTTTTACCTAGATACCCTATGTTCATACAAGTAAGACTATAATACCCCAACTTATATTATTTAAAATGCCCCAACTACTACATTTACAATTATTATAATCACTTAAATATCCTAAATACCACCTTTACAATTATTATAATTATTTATGCGTGCCCAATCCGAAGTGGACAATAAAAAAGAACCACAGGGAGTATAAAAATAAAAATAAGACAAATTTAATAGGATGAACTAAATTAAAACTAAGACAAATTAATTAGGAAGAGGACGTAGAAGACATGTTTAATTTGGTCAAACTTAATCAAGTACACATTAGAGAGTTAAGTACTGAGTACTAATGGAATATTAATAGTAGAATAGAATAGTACAATTCTACAAGGTCAACGTATTTTTCATTTATGTTGCGATTCCATTGCTATGTCAATGTGCAATCATCCAACAAGTGCTAGTATCTAGGACTATTTTTATAATAATAATGCTCCTTACACTTGTTTTTGTACTTGATCATATTTATTGATGAGAAGGTCTTAGTAAATAACGGTTATTTGTGAGGTTAATAAATCACCCTTATGTGGTAGTTAGTGATAGGGTGAGAGGTTTATTGTTTTAATTCATCTTTTTTGATTTTATTTATTTTAATATTGTTCTTTTTGTCTTTTTGTAGTAATTTACAAATCACGGTTATTGATAAGGAATTTGTAAATATAAAATAATTATAATTTTTAATTATTACAAATTAGGCCAAAAGAAAAACAAAATCAAAATTAAAAATTTTTAATATCTAATACTTGCATGCTCTCTAACTAAAATAATATTTGAATTTTATTCATATTTCTTATTTTTACTAAAAATAGTTCAAATTTACACAATAGAATTTAATATAATTCTAATTGGTTTTAGCAATGATTAATAGAAGTAAAACAATAAGTGTTAATAAATTATATATATTTTTTTTATACTTTATAGGTTGAGGGAAATAGATGGTTAGTTTAGAATTAAACCTAAAACCTAACTTAAAATAATGATATTTGCTTTACAACTGAAACAAGATTTAATTCTGAAAATCAAATACTATTGTTACTAACAAATTTAGGTTGATTTATAAGATAAAACATTAATGTTACCAATAAAAACTGGCTCAAGCGATATGCGCATATAATACCTCTCATTTTGCTATATTATGGGTATAAATATGACATTGGGTAATACTTCCTCCGAATTGTTTTAGTTGTCTCATTTTTTTATTTGGCAAATTCATATTAATTGTCCTATTTCTTTTTTTGTCTATCTTTTTTTAACTTAAATACCCCCACTTTTCCAATTCTCAATACTCAACTATCACCTTTACATTAATTTAAGCAATTAAAATACCTAATTATTACATTTTTAATGGACCTCATGCCACTCTTAATAATCGTGAAAACCCAAATGGGACATCTAGAAACTAAAATGATTTGAGGGAATACAACATAACAAGTTTAGTGAAGCAAAAGAGTATAAGACTCTTTAGTCTTTAGGTTAAAGATTTAAAGAATAAGAGCAAAGTTTCCCTTGCACTTTTTCTATACTTAAAAACAAGATGTTTGTAAAAGTTGATGTTTCTTTTAGGTTGATTTGGTTGTAATGATGCCTTAACTAGGGTACCCTTCAATTGATGTCCTTATTTATACTACTTTAGAGTACAATAAGCCTATAAAAGTCTAGAAATCTACTTCAATATGACTTTACATAGCTATACTATAATGGAAGTTGCATGTTGCTTTGAAGGTACAATACACAAAATGGCACTATTACTATTAGTACAGTTTCAACCTGTCATCCACTTCATTAGTGAAGCTTGTAGGATCATTACCCCAAGCATGCCTATTAAGCCTAAGGGTAAGCATCAAACATAGTTGGAGACGCCAAATCCACGTTACAGATTAGTTTTTGTCCTTTTAGATGTCTTTCTTGCTTTGACGCCTAATTGTTATCTCTCCTACTCTTTTTATGTTCTTTTTGCTTTTCGTGCCTTCCATGCTTTCTCAATCTTTGTTTTAACTATTGTATTTCTTCTATAGGTAGTTTTTGATCTTCAAGCAACAATGTTTACCTTTGCCTCTCTATGCAGGGCTCTCTCTTTCTGGGGGTAAAATTGACCGCTTTCCTATAGTATTCCCTCCCAAGGGATTACGGGTATGGATTGTCCGTCACATTCTCACCCAGACCCTATTTTCGAGCAGGATATTGGGTTGACGATGATAATGATGATTTTTTCATGAAAAATTTAAAAATTAGGTAAATAAGTCAAGAGTATACAAGTTTTGAAAATAAGAGAGAAAATATATAAAATAAAAATAGTGTAATTATATTTGAAAATAAAATTAAAGTAAATGTTAGAGCATAGAACATGCTCTTGCGCCTTACCTATCAATTTAATCTTTTAGTTTAATTGGTTTTTTGGCATGATATCAGAAACCAACGTAACAATATCTCACGAATCTATACCATGTCAAGGAACCAACTCAACCAAAAAATTAAGTTGATAATTGAGACCTCATAATATTATATACTCTAACAGTAAATTCATTAGGACACACTAAAATTAATTTGATTATGGGTATGAGCAGCAGAGCAGGTGCCTCTCTCTTGAAGACTCTTTGACCGTACTCTCCTATATGGGTATGAGCAGTCGTCTATCTTCCCTCTCTATATCCTGACTATAATTTATCTATAAACGAAATACCCTGAATATAATAATGATGTATTTTGCTTATGTAAAAAGCATAGCAAAATTGTAGTGATGTGTGTAGATGACATGTTGCAGAAGGAATATAGAGTTTTCCTGCAATTTATTCGGTGGCATATTATTTAACTTATGTGCCCACGTCTTAGACAGGCCGAGATAGGGCTAGCTAGGATGTTACAATACAACTAAATTTGGACGTTTCTTTAACTATAATCCAACATTTTTTTGTTTAGGTGTTTTTTGTTTGTTTCTACCATGAAATCAAATAGTACCAGAATTAGAGGTATTCATTTAAATGTTCGGTATAAATTTTCATGTAATATCTTCAAAATTTAAATTGATTAAAATTTAATTTTAAGTACACATAATTACGTAAAAGCATGTATTCATATTATTTAAGTCTTTTGTCAATAGGGTGCTTTAGAAATCTATAACATAACGACATTTATACAGAAGTATATACAAACTTAAATAAGATATGTTCACATGAACAAAAGGATGTTCCTTAAAATTCAAATGGCAAATCTTTGTGTAATCTTTTTTTCATAGGTTAGAATTAGAATTAACGCTCTTTATTGTGACCAAAATCACCAAGACAACACTCACAAAACAGAAATTCTAAGAGACAGAATAGTATTAATGTGATACTTTTTCAAGAGTACCGTTTATCCCGATCAATATATATACTACAACTTTTGTTTATGAGTTTTCATAATAATTTTGTTGTGTTTACTTATTTAATTAATCACCATAACTTCATATTTTTTTCATTTAATTCCACCTATAAATTTAATGTTTAGAGTGCATAATATATCTTAGTGTCTCAACTATCAACTTATACTTTTACCTAATTTAGTTCCTTAACATGGTATCAGAGCTAATATCACAAGAAATTACATGTTTGAATCTCGTGCACCCCTTGATCATTTAACGGAAAATATTTCACCTAGGTATGAGAAATGCATGTGTTGCATCAATACTTCTATGCCAAAATGATCTCATCTAACATATCTTAAAACCACAACAATCAGTTTAAACTTTTACTTGACTTAATTCTTTGACAGTTAATCGTTATATTTTATCTTATTATCCACCAATTTCATTCCTCCATTTATCTCTAATATTATTTTTTTCACCATTAACCAACATTTTTTTATAAAAAACAAGTACTCAAAAATACTTTGTTAATAAAAAAGAAGAGAATAAAGATAAATTAGGAAAAGAAAAAAAAAGCATAAAAGAATATTAAGGTAGCTAAGGGAAGGGAAAGGAAGGGAGGGACCATGAAATGAAGCAGGACCATATCTTATGCCATGCGCACATCACCTGCATGTTCATAAGTCACAAGCCACAGTTGTGTTTTCACACTATACAAATTTTGCCTCAAATATCACATAAAGACGAATTTCAAGCTTAGCTACGCATTATAATTTTTAGGCATGCATCTTCTTAGGGACAACTTTCTCAAGTACTTTTGTTCATCATAGGAAACTCCCATTAATGGCATCATATTAATAAACACCTACCTAACAATATTTTATTTTTTTTCTGGATCCGGGGACTCCTTTGAGCCGTGCTCTCCTTTATGGGTATGAGTTGTCACCGTCATTCCCTCTCAAAACCTTGTCCATAGTTTTCTATGAGCGGTATTAGGCCGTGACAATTTGTCACATAATATCACCGTGGGGACACGGGACACCCGTGGGCTCGGGCCCACAAACCCACGGGTCAAGAGTGTTGACTTGCACATACACTCGGTGAGGTTCATTGTTTCCCAAAACCATATGGCAGTAGGAAGATTAGTTCACCCACTGTATATGCAAGTCAACAACCCACTATTTTATCGATGTGGGATCTTGTCTCACATGTGAAGTATTTCCAACAAGCGGAATACACTGGGTAGAATGCTGATGATGACGACTCACCGAGGACATACTAAAAATCTACAATAATTTTATGACTCCGTGCGCTTTTTATTATTTGAGTCCTTGTTGTTTTGTTTCATAATGTTATGTATTATTTAATATATGAGGTCGTTTCATTTTTATGCCCTGTTTAATTGAACATGTTGTATATGCCTAAAACATACCATTAACTCTTTAGATTTATATGATAGTATATGAATATAGAAATAAATTTATTACAACTTACTATAAGTTATAAGAAGCCAACAATGAGCATGTGATCCTATTCAATGGTATTATAGTCAAGACAAAATTGTAACCCAGCTATGTGTTTTTATGATATGATTCAATAATAATAATAATAATAATAATTTTTATTATTATTATTTTGTGCACATCTTGGGAAATTTTATTTGCCTACCAATCTTAATTTAAAGCTCTTTGTGTAGTGTAGCTAAATAGGGTTTCCCAACAAATTTTGACATGACAAACACTCAACAACCATATCATAAATATGAGACTTCAATTTATTAATTAATTTTAGCTAGCCACCTCTTGTATTTTCATGTGAATAAAATAATAATAATAATAATAATAATAATAATAATAATAATAATAATAATAATTTAATAATAATAATAAAGATTAATTATTACATCATTTTGACTATAATAAAGCGAGAGTTTTTAGTGTTAATGTAGCAATCTAATCTAAAGGAAATAAAAGAGTACATAGAATAAAAGGGTAATTTATAAAGTAAAAGCTTGTATTGAAAGAATAAATTTTTTATAGAAAAAATTTTCGTAAATAATGAAAATATTTACTCATTTTTTTATAATAATACGAGCTTTTAATTGAAAATGAAGAATATATACTAACTTAAAGGGTGTTTTAATTTCTAAAGTGATATCAACTTTTGTTTAGCATTAATGATGATGATGATTTGTTTACCAATTAATCTACATTTGTTTTTGTTTTTTTTGCCAAATAACCTAGCTACTATAAACAAAAATTGATATTATTCTTGGCAAAGACTCGATAAGTTGATATTATTTCATTGTAATTTAAAATTTAGAACGAAGTTAGTATTACTGTAGTGAAATCAATGATATTCACCATAATTTTTTCTTTATTTTCTCTAATATTTGAGACTTGAAGTGTTGAACCTATATCATGACTCATGAATAAATTTCACCTCTTATATACAATTTTTCTACCTCTATAAATTTGTTACATTACAGCTAAAAAATTATCCATAATATACTAAAATTCAAAAGACATAGAGCAACTAAATAAGACGACAGTTCGAATAATATCACAAAAGATTAATTTAGACTAACTATATCATTTTATAATACATTAAAACGATATAACAAACATGTTATGTCACGTTGAAAAACAAGATGTTACATCAAACAGATAAGCATTAGAGAGACATTCAAGGAATAAGAAGGTAGCTAAGAAGCTAAGGATCAAGCCAAGAAAATTTGGAGAAGAAAGACAAGAAATGGGTTGAATGGTTTTGAGTCATACAAATTTCATGGTGAAAATTGTGCTTAAAAGATAATGTTTCAAAAGCATACTTAGAATCTGGTTGCGTTGATTGAAGAGCAAGTATCACTTTTTTAGACAAAATTTCAATTTTGATTTTTAACTAATTCTCATTTTCTCGCTCATCTGATGATAATAATAAAAAATTACTAGTAGATGGTGGTGAATAGTTGGCTATATGTGTTTGTACATGTGAGATTAGACTACTCATATGTTAAGCATTCATGCCTATTCATAGCTTTTTCCATTTGTTAGATAAACTAATCAACACACACCATACACATTCTACTAAATGCTAGGCTCATGTATGTGCTTCATTTCTTTACACACAATTCATGATTTTAGTGTAAACATGAAACAACATCATGTAATTAAGCCTCCAATTACCCATTGAGGCCATTGTAGACCTATTTTTCACTAAAACACACGTAAGACAATGAGATATATTCGAACAGATAACCTAATATGAAATATAAAAGATCTTATTCGCTTAAGTTAATTAAGATTAGAACAGATTTGACGCTAATACATATCTAATCACTAAACCGTCATAAAAGGAAAGGAATAATTAAAAAGAAAAAAAGGAAACAACCCAGAATATCACGATAGTCTAAGAGTTGTTCAAATAACACAATTAATCGAAATAGAGTATAAACCTACTCAACCTGAAATCATACAACTAAAAATCAAATTGTTAAGATATTATATATACTCGAGAATTGAAATTAACTTGACCCGAGATATTAGTTAGACCTAAATCTCACTTGCACTGACACTAATGGACTCTTAAGTGATCCATTCTAATTAATACTCCTTTATCCCATTAAAATTACAACATTATATAAATATATTTGAAAAAAACTTTTGAGTTAAAATGTTACAATTTCAGTAGGACGAGTTGTGTGTACATATATATGCATATAAGGGAGCATATGCAACTTGTTATACTCACTTCGTTCTTAAAAGATTGTCCACTATGAGTTTTTCACACAAATTAAGAAAACCATAATCTTTGTAATAACTGATATTATTTTAATTAAAAAGTAGTGTCAAATAACGATTGCATTGGTATTATGAGAGAAAAACATATTTAAACTTAAGATAAAATAAAGAAAAAAATTATCATTGTGATTATTAATATAGAGAGTATATTTAGGGAAAATGAAGAGATTATGAGGGTATATTTGGAAAAAAAAATTCAAAAATGAAAAATATTCTAAAGTGAACAAGCGTTTAAAACTACTCATTATACTAAGGTGAACAAACATAAAAAAAACGGAGGGTGTACTCTAATAAAGATACTTCCTTTTGAAGCTCTTGATTATTTTTTTTTTTTTTCTTTTTTCTCCCAAATTATACTTCCTCCGTTCCGAAATACTCGCTACATTTCAATTTTGTGCACTATTCATCGTTTAAGCTTATTTTACATATTGCAACTAATGTGTAAGTAAAAATATAGTCAAGTGGGATCTTATTTGAATCGTCTAATCGCATACTTATATAATATTAAATTTTTATGTTTTTTAGATAAGTGTAGTTTAAGATATTAATGATCAAAATTATGCATTGGATTGCGTAAAAAAGTGAAATGTAGCAAGTATTATGGAACGGAGGAATTACATATTTTAGCCGCCTACATTTGTAATACACATGACTTAGTAGTATTACTAGATCTATAGACTTTTTCATGTATGATGATGATTAACTCAAATAATAATCTTAGAAATGAAAACATGTATAAATACATTGTACTTTCAGTTTGCTTTCTTTTTCATTAACCCCCTTTCGGTGCACAACCTCATCATTTCCATTTCAAAAGCAACAATTAACTAACGTATAGTATTGTTGGAACCTAATTAATTTTTTTTATTTTTTAAATTCCCATATAAAAAATTTAATTAATTACCAACATGAAGGAGAAAAAGAAGGAAGTAGTTAGGAACAAATAAAATATTTATTTATTTAATTAATATAATATAAGACAGGCTCAACAATTTAAGCAATAAGAATCAAACTCAAAGCGTAACATGAAAAAAATGATATTTGCTAAGTGGGACAAAACTCGATTCTTAGAAACAAATAAACCATTAAATAAACTAAATAGATAAGTTTAATTAATTGATTAATTAGGAGGAAATCCCAATTTGCCTTAATTAGATCTACTAAAAACAAACACATAGATCAAATAAAACAAATCAAATAGAAGTACTAGATATTATCTCCTAGTAAGTTGTACTAAACTATAGCTAGGTTAATTAGATGCAATTAATTAACCTAAACATCAAATTAAAACAAAAAAAATTTAAAAAAAAAGAAAAAGAAAAAGAAGGAATCTAAATATACTTCATATGGAACAGTGCATGGAAGAAGGCATATAAAAGCTAGCTTACTCCCAAGACTCGAGGAGGGATCTTTATAAAGCTTTTAGTTTATGATCATTCAATAAAGAAAAATACAATAATATTTTTTTTTTCTAAAACTCCCACCATATAAAACCCTAGATACAAATTAATTTCCACTTATTAATTTTCCATTAATTCTTAATGACATGATTTTTTTATTGAAATAATCTTTATTCACAAATTGTTGTAAGAGACGGTCTATTTGAAAGACCAACTCTAATTGGGTCGGCCTATAAAGAAAATATAGAATAAATGTAAGAATTAAACTCCAATGGATTGGGCCTGAGAAACGTCTGTTAGATTGATTCCTATAATTTTAAGTGATAATTATAAAAAAGATTAATTATATATATATAGGTCTGTCTCACGATAATCTATAAAATATATAAAATGATAAGATGTAATATGTAAACATACCTGGGTAAATAGAATGAGATGAGAAGTATAGTATTGTTGATGGCGTGGTCTTATGAACAGGTGAAGCTACCACATGATCTAATCTTTCTCGAGGCGAAATAAAAGAAAAGAAAGCTCAGATCATGCTGGCAGCTTCAACTGCTACTAAGGCACGAAAAATTTAATTAAAATACTTGAACTTTTTTTTTTTAATTTTAATGGGTTTTTGATAATGAAAGAAAAAATGATGAGAAAAGAGAAGTGATGAATAAGGAAAATGAGAAGATTATATAGTGTATATATAGAAGAGAACTGTAGATGAAAAGAGAGTTAGAAGGGTAAATATGGTAATTTAGAGTGTGTTTTAATTTAGGTACTACTCCGTCTTCAAAGAGAAATTGGTGTATTTTTGAGATTAATAAATGAATAGAGAGAATGAATTGCGTGGATAAAATTAAAATAAAGTTAAATAATGTGGATGAGATTAAAAGAAAGTGACAAACTATTGACTAAGAATAAAAATAATGCAAATTAAATGAAACGGATCAAAATAAAATATTGGAAGAAATATTTATGTCCAGGTCTTATATTTTATTTGTCTTTTCTACTTGTAATTGGCATATAGTCTTTCTGTATAATGACAATTATAATTGACTGCCAGACCATTTCTGTTCATTTGCTAAAGTCGTGCTTAGTTTTCTTTGTTATACTAATCCTTTTTGGACCATTTTTTTACATTTTATTTTACATAAATTACAATTTATTTTTCATTTTATTGATTCATCTGCTGCTTTGTTTGCAGGAGGACGGGTACGAATTGCCTGTCGTCTTTCCTCATTTAAACTCTATTTCGAGCGGAATATATAGAAATTATATAAACCAAAAACTTAAGTTAATGATTGAGACTCCATATATAATATTTTATGTACTCTCATTTCTCCTCGCATGAAAGTTCTATAAATTTTAAGTGTAGATTGAACACATTTTCTTCTCATTTATGGTGTTAAATATTACATTTGAAATGAGAGGTGAGTAAGATTTACGCTCATAGATTATAGCCCATTGACCTTTGATATAAATGAGCTCTACTAGGTTTGGAGTAAATTTTGTAAGAGAGTCCCAAAGTCTTTTAGGTAGTATTTGGGAATAAGTATTTCATTTCAAAATATGGAATTCGATTAGGAAATCATAAATGTAAAATTTAAAAATGACAAGGTATTGGTAGTCATTTTCAAATTCTCAACTTTAACTACTTTAAAAACAATGGTGGAATTTAATTTAATTCCAAATTTGAAAATTTTAATATGCCAAACAGCCAAACAATATGTTTGAGTCAATTTCAAAATGCCAAATGAAATCATTGTTTCCAAACATGACATTAAAGGTTTTGCACCATGATTCAAGAGAAACCTAATCAAGTTGCAACAGTCGATTAAAGCATCAAATAACAGTTTCTCCTAGCGAAGTCAAAAAATGTGTCTAGAGTTGGTTATTTCCTATCCTTCTCTAATATCAAAACGTACAATTAATATATTTGAATAGATAATAATAGCTAAAAAAATTTAAACCGATAATTGAAACCTCAGAATATTGTATTATATGTTACATATTGGTATAATTTGGAAATTAAGACAAAATGGTCAAATTGATCAAATTGGTGCAAAGTGCTAACACTTCACACCTTTCCTAATTGGTCTTCAAGATTTCCCTATTAAGGCTACTACTTCATTAGTAGATGAAACCCAAGCAATACAAAATGGACTCAATTCACGTCAAACAACTATAAATCTTATTGTTCATCTTATTCAAATATTTTATCTAGTTAATATATATTTCTCTCGAATTAAATAAGATAATGAAAATGAATATTTAATATTATTATATTATATTATTTTTTTTTAAAAATATATGATAGTCTGATTGAAGAGGCAGCGAGAATCAAATTCATGACTTAATCTGAAAAAAAAGATTATCACAAGACTCGATTCTCTATAGCTTATAGCTTTATCTATTGAGTCGATGATTATAGAGATATATATTCTTTTGAAAAAATCTTACTATACGTACATATTCATATGTTAAAAAAATTCATATTAATTCTTACATTACCACGATGTTACCTATGTAAACTTAAATATCATTATCTTTTCCATCATCAA
The DNA here is from genome assembly GCA_019776075.1 of Amaranthus palmeri. Taxonomy (NCBI): domain Eukaryota; kingdom Viridiplantae; phylum Streptophyta; class Magnoliopsida; order Caryophyllales; family Amaranthaceae; genus Amaranthus; species Amaranthus palmeri. Next base: position 1,082,358 of record JAAKBH010000283.1, read on the forward strand.
ATGGTGATGCTCGTTTTCTTGTTCACAATTAAGTTTTCTTTTGGAGTTTATACATAAAGCTAATATTCCCATGAATTAGGGCATGACGGCTCGTTCATGTTAGGATTTATGAGAATGAGGGTGAGTTTTATTTTTCTTACGGTCCGTTTAGTCAGTGATACTATAAATAGCGGTAGTGAAAATAATTAATAGTGTAAAATTTCATGAAAGTTTTATATCATTCCTATGGTAATTAAACTTTGATCACAAAAGTTTTTTTGTTTACAAATTTCCATTACCACTTAATACCACTTCTTTCAATGGTAATGCATTGTGATGAATTTAATGAAATGAGATGATTAAAATTGGACAAGTATGTTCATCTAAGTAGCCAAGAGATTTTCTAACTAAAATTATACTAAATTTTCATTCTCATTCCCCCGTTGATTACCATCTACCAAAAGGGTTGTTAGTTTGATGCAATATTTGGTTTATTTGCAATGGCAAGACATCATTCGGGCAATTTGGATCAGATGTGAGATGGGTCGGATTCGGGTCGATTCGAATGCATTTGGGTATACGCGGGTCACGATTTGTGGAGCGGTTTGCGGGTCAAATATCTTTGAAGCGGGTTGTTAACGGGTCAAGACTCAAGACATGAAGCAATGATGAAATTACGAAAATGTCCAATGACCTAAGTGTGAAGATATTGGAAAGAGTAATAAATTAAGGCATTAATTGAGGACATGAAAGCAAAGATTTATAAAGAAAAGTAAAGCACATAATACATAATATGATAATACATAATACATATAGGTAATAGGTGATAGATATAGCATATAGGTATAGAGGGGGGAGGGAGAGTGGTCCCAAAGTGGGAGACTTATTTGAATAATATCACGCCCAGCCCACCACATGCAGACAGCCTGCTTACAATACAAAGGTAAGCCAGGCCGCTCTAACGGCCCGTTTGGTTAATGGTACTAAATGGTGGTAATGGGAATGATTTATAGTGTAAAATTTCATCAAAATTTTCATGTCATTCCCATGGTAATGAAACTTTGATCATAAAAAAGTTTTTTTGTTCACAAATTTCCATTACCATCTAATACCATCTCTCCCATTGGTAATGCATTGAAATGAATTTTATGAACAAAATGAGATGATTGGAGGTTGTCAAACATGGCAATCAAGGTAGCCAAGAGATTTTTCAACCCAAATTACACTAATTTTTCATTCCCATTACCTTGATTTATTACCATCTACCAAACGGGCCGTAAATGTAATTAGAAGATATGCTTAGAGACCGTCTACGGTATAGACGGCTCTCTCAATAGTCTCGTCCATTGATTGATATGACTATTTAGTTACTTATTTAATAAATGACTGCCCATATTTACCCGTTTATGCTATAGACGATCTATAGCAAGAATTTGTAAAATGTAATTGCTACGTTTCATAATACTTGCTTCGTTTTATAATACTTGTTATATATTTATAACATTTTTTAATTAAATTGTTTTATATGAAATTATTTTGTTATGAGGTAAATTTATGTAATTAGTTAATTTTTTAAATTGATAATTTAAATTATAAGTAATTATGTTAATAGACTAAATGTATATAGGCTAATTCAATAGAGACAATTCTATCATTAGACCGTCTCATTTAAGAATTTAAGATTCTTATTTAACTACTTAATTACTTTTGCATTACACAAATTGTTGTGAGAGACGATCTTTTTTAGAGACGCATTAGATATATGGGCAAAATAACCCAATTAATACAAATTAAAGAGAAAATAATAATGTTTCTTCAAAAATAAAGAGAACATAAGAATGTGGACTTTTTATTTTAAAGTCGTCTATTTGAGAGATGATCACTCACAAGAGTAGCTGCATACATTATTTTTTTATAGCAAAAACTAACTGTAAAAATGTCTATTTTGCTTCTACTTTTTTTTCATTAACTTTTACATGTATCTTTGTAGGAGTTATATTAGTCTTTTTAACACAAAGATACTCATTTCTTAATTCTTGTGTAAATCCTATTTGTTGTGAGAGAAATAGAAGATAAAATATATCCGTATGAGATCTTATTATATTCGTCTTTATGTATAATTTTTTAACATGTATTTTTTATAAATATTTATTATATGTATTAGAGATAGTGGTCTAAAAATCTACTTTGAAAACTGTGAAAAAAGTAAACATGAAGAATAAAAGGAAACGGAGGTTAGTACAGAAGTTAGCCCCCCTTTCCCTTTTTCTTTGGTAGCGCAGCTGTGAGTCTTTGTAAGGTTAGCATCAACCATGATCCCAAAGTAGTGCTGCCCTATAGGGGGACCAATTTTTTAAACTATTTTTGAGCTTCATTTTATTTTAATGTTTATCAAAGAATTCATCTATTTAATATTCCTAGTGTGAGAAATTTCAAATTTTATTTTTAAAGTTTACCAAGGAATTCATCTATTTAATACTCCTATGTGAGAAATTTTGATTTTAGCCTTTTTGTTATATGAATTATTCATTTTTTAATATTTTAAATTTAACGTATTTAAATAATACTTATCTTTTCATTGAGACAACTCAAATAAAATTTGACTTAACTATATTTTAATTTATAGATTTGGAGTAAAATATGAACTAAAAGGAATTAATGAATATTGTAAAATAATTACGATGCTTAGGCTGAGAGGTGCTCAAAATGCCCGATGAATTATCCGATTTTGTAACTGAATCCGATATTACCCGACATTAAATATGGATTATTAATAATATAAAAATCAATATGAAACCAAGACCCCATTTTATATTGTCCGAAACACACATTTGACCTAAAAAGCTCTTAATAACCCAAATGAACACATCCATATTGAAAGGGACGGAGTAATACTAACACCCCGTTTGGTTAGTGGTATTAAATGATGATAATGAGAATGATTTATTGCGTAAAATTTCATCGAAAACTTTATATCATTCTCATGGTAATGAAACTTTGATCACAAAAAGTTTATTTGTTTAGAATTTTTCATTACCACCAAATACCACATCTCCCACCGGTAATGCACTGAAATAAATTTTATGAAGAAAATGAGATAATTGGAGTTGAACAAACATGATCATCAAGAAAAAAATTTCCACTAAAATTACATTAGTTTTTCATTCCTATTACCATCGTTTATTACCAGCTACCAAACCAGTTGTAAGCTCTCAATCTCGAAATAAATTTCTTACAACACAAAATTAATTCAAGTTATTTAATGTTTTTATAGCTTAGCTTAATTAGGTCCTACTAGCTACTTAAGTTTTGCATACAAAGGTCTCTTAAAAAGAACCCAAAAGCAGAAAACAGCATCTCAAGCCTACATATCAAAATCACTCTTTCCTCTTCTTAATTATTATTAGGTGGTCACCATATTTAATATTTATACACTATTAAATTTGGACAGTAAGGAAAATAAATAGCCCTTATTTTTAAGAGTTACTTCAAGCCAAGGTATTACCAACGCAAAAGCTTAATGATCTCGACAAATAATCTACTACTAATAAATAAATCGCAAAAACTTGGACGAGATGGTTTTATTATGAGACCGTCAGTTTGGGCCGGTCTAATTCACGCGTGTAATAATATTTCAATTTTCTTGACATTTATTAATTTTGACCTTAAAAATATTAATTTTGAAAAATTGAATTCTTTAAGGTCAAAATTGATAATTTTAAGATCAAAATTGAAAATTTCTTAGAAAATGGAAAAAATGCCCAGGTCGTTACATGCGCGAATTGGGCTGGCCTAAATTGACGGTCTCATTATGAGACGGTCTCGTTCAAGACCAGCTGTAAATAAATAAAATATATTTATTATTGAAAATTAGATCCCATTACTTGATATTTATTTTTTAAAAGTGAGTAATTTATCTATTGAGTAAAATAACTAGACTCGTTAGGAACTTACAATAAGTTAATTAAACTTGCATGTTATCATATATTTAGTTTAGTTGACTCAATGTATCAAATTAATGAGTAATGAGTATCATTTTCATTTTCTTATTTGTAAGTTAGAAGAGATTATGTCGGGTTCGAGACGGGTTTGGGTCAACCCAAAAGCTCGTTGACTTTTAATCTTATTTTATAATGGATCCCAGCTAAAAAATAATGACGTTGATTTAAAAATGGTGACATGAAACAGAAAATGCTGATGTGGAGGTAAAAACATATCAAAACGGTAGTATTTAACAGAGTGTTTCCAGTTTTTTCAACTTAGGTTATTTTTAATCACGATCGAAATTTACATATTATAAGAACTAATTTTCGATTGGGCTCCGGGTCAATTTTGAATCCGACCTGACATACGTACCTATGAGTAATAGCACCAATTCTATGCATAGAAAGCAACAAATGGAATTGAAGACATTACCACCAATTTGGTAACATTTGCAACACCCAACATTAGCCTGTAAAGCTCTTTGCTTCTGACTTTAGCACTTAGAAAATGATGTTTACTACTACTATTTATTAATTCATTTATTTCTTTATTAAGAGTTGTTATTTGATTTTGACCTTTATTTTATTGATTGTAAATTGTTTTGATTAGATCCCATTAATATGAACTCTAGTACTCATGGGAAAAAACTTAATTATTCGGTGTACAAATTACTCACTATTAAGTACTAATAGATAAATGGAATATATCGATACTAATCGGAAAAAATTTAGTTCATTCGGTTGGCAAAAGACAAATTACTCACTACTACAGACAAATAAAATATATTTATTATTGAAAAATTTAATTTTACTATGTCTTAATATTATTTAATAGTGGATAGATTACCTGATGGATTATGTAGCTAAGCTCATACTTCTTTATTACTTTCCCTGTTTCATAATACTTGCTACTGAATGTGATATTGTGCCAGACAATATATCACACTCAACAGAAGAAGTATTATGCATGTCGAGAATTCAAGAAGCTATCTACTTTGATTAGGCTTTTTAGACGTTATTGCATAAAGCCATAAAGGAGTACTTAAGTTTATAGGTCTAATTGTTTAATACATGGTGCTTCTTCCATAAAGTAATTGCATAAAGCCATTCTTATTTGTTTTTCTTTTTTCATGAAAATTTTTAAAGCTTCTTCTATAAATCTTTCTATCTTAAAAGATCTTTTCAGATGTAAATAGTCTCAATTGCACAATACATTTTACTAAATAATACTTCCTCTGATTTTATTAGTTCCTACAGCTAGTGACATTTTATAAAGAAAACCAAACAAATATTTTCAATTTGCTATATTGTTTAACTCTCTACATTTTTCTCTTTTATTTTTTAACGGATACAGCCATGCTCCTAGCCCAAGCCCAAATTGTGGCATACTAATTTCAAGACTTAAAAACACAATTTCAGACTTGAAAGTTCAATTTCAAAATTTTCAATAATATAAAATTTAATGTTTAAGTAATTCAACTTTAAAGTTAAAATGAGAATTTTTTAAATCCTACAATTGGTCTTTTAAGTATAGGAAATGAACTTTTAAGTCTTGAACATGACTTATAAATTATAATCTCAATTTCAAATCCTAGAAATTGATTTTTTAAGTCTTTAAATTGGTCTTTTAACTCTTAAAAATTGACATTTTCATTTGTGAAATTGGTATATATATATATATATATATATATATATATATATATATATATATATATATATATATATATATATATATATATATATATATATATATATATATGGACCAGGCAACCAACCCAATAAGACGCATTTCACAAGTAAGACGGTCTCACCCAAAATTTTATGTATTTCTAAATATCTCATTAATTTTTTTTCAAAAAAAAATCTCACTAATTTTATCCATTATAACAAAATTTTTAGTCTCTGTGTCAAAAACAAATAGGACAAACTGGCCCAGACAAGGATTATATATGAATATAATAGGAAATGGTTTATGTTTAGAACAAATAAATAAATAAATTACTTGCATTAATATAGGCAACGAGAATATTGATGTAAAAAAATTAAGTTCTACCAGAAGAGCATGATGTTTTGGGTAGTGTAGTTTGAAATAATAAGTTTGTGGGGGCATAATGGATGAGTAAAATACAAGTAAAACAATAATCTTCATCCTCCACTCAATAGCATGATAAATAAACTCATAATTGGCCACAACCATAACTATGAGTATATACAACCCACAGGTAAGTGTTCCATTATTCTTATTCAAATATGACTTTTCACACTTAGAATTTAAGACTAAATCCTTCGTTTTATATTGTTAATTATAGAATCTTTTCCCAAAATATAACAATTTTGAGAAAAAATTCCAACTTTATGTCAAAGGGAAACTTAATTCCCCAACTACCGTCCATGTAGGATGGACATCCTTTTTCAAAATTCTGCTACTATTAACCGCTATCTAGAATAGCGTTTTTGCTTGTAACTTGAAAACGCCACTCTATTTGGCGGTTTGCAGTGATTGTTTTCTCTTTTTTTTGGGTTAATAACAAAACCGCCATTTAAGGTGACGGTTTTGCTGCAAATGTTTGTTTTTTTTTTTTTCCTGTTTTTTGTGAACGCCATTTGAGTTAGTTGGCAAGTTTCTGAAGAAAAAAAGAGAAAAAAGTCCAAGGAAGACCTCAATATAATAAACAAATCATGTTACCTTTCATTATTTTTTAGAATTAGGAAAGAACAATTGTGCAGAGTGAGGTCTTCTCAAGCTGCTTCGACTTCATCATTGACAAACAAACTTACCGATCTTAATGATTTATACAAGTGTGTTGAAGAATCGTCGACGTTTATTCCGCATCGAGGGATGTCTTGGCACAAAGGCTTCAAGATATATAATCAGTTATTTGCAGAAGGTGTAATGGTGAACTCAATATATCAATTCAAGTCTCTAAATACCTAAAAGCCAGAAAAACAATCAAGAAGGAGATTAAAAAGTGCTTGAAAGGCATTCAGAACTTTCATTGAACTAACCCAACAAATTGATTGTTCTTGTCTACATGTTTGCTTGTTCATCCTTTCAATCCTGCAATAACTATAAGGCTAAAAGAATAGATTGACTTTCATTGAATTAACCCAACAAATTGATGGACTTTCATTAAAGCATTTCAACAAACACTTTACATGCATACAAAATAAATCATGAAATTAATTACCAATTGTGGAAAATCTAAGCTTAAAACATGACATTAAGATAAATTTACAACTAATTAATCCATTACAAGCTAAAATTAGAACAATCATAATCATAAAATCAAATTGCAAAATTGGAAAAAAAAAATATAAGGTTAATGTTTTACCTTGAATTGATGATGAAATGAGGAAGTAATCAAGGGGTAAAAACACAATGAAGATGATTTGAAGTGAGATAAAGGGTGAAAATTTCTTTTCTTTTTGTACTGTGTTGACAGGAGAATGGAGAAGAAATTAACAAGCAAACGTGAAGCAGGAATTATGATCAGGTAAAACCGCCACTCTAAATGGCGGTTTACTAGTAATATATACATGTTTTAATCTTCTTGGAATACCTAACCGCTATTTCATATAGCGATTTTATTTGAGTTTTACCATGAAATCGCTTTTTCAAGTAGCGGTTCTGTGGAAAAAAATTGAAAAAAAAAAGGTTTTCTAAGCTGTCCTACGTGGACGGTATTTTGAGAATTAAGTTTATTTTTGAGGTAAACTTGGAATTATTTTCCAAATCAACATTATTGTGGGCATAGGCTCTTAATTATAACTAGAATATTTAATACAAGGATATATAAAAGTTAAAATATATTTATATAATTTTATAAAATCTATTTATATACATTGAGGCTTAAAAAAGTAAACGGAGGAAGTAGGAGTTAAGAATATAAAAGTACGTTCATGCCCTTTACCGGTTTACCTTTATATAGAATAGAAAATCCTAAACAATAACGATTATTTACAAATAACCATGAAAGGACAATACAAAAAATAGACACATAAGCATGATTTACTACTTTCTTAAATAACCGTTATTTATCTATACATCCTCTATATAAAATTTAATATGGACCCTAATGAGAACTCTTATCCCTTCACAGCAAACATCGTCTGCAACTTTAAATAACTTTATTATAATCCGAAATCAAAACACCATAAATATTTGGCTACATGAAAATGGTCCATCAACAATTCGGCATTGCCTAGCTGATGCAATAAAGAGCAATTATATCATTTCAATCTCTGCATATACTGACTGAAGCTATATACTCTAGCTTAGACAAGGTTAGCTTGATGCCTTAAACTGCTAATGTCAATTCCAGCTGTGTACTGTGCTAGCGTGCTTAGCGTATAGCATATTGGTACGTTTGCCGAATTCGTCTAAATATATATTCAATTTTACGCCTAAAATGAAGTGTCTAATTGCCATACCAATGTCCGAGCATTAAGGATAGGACACGGGTACGTGAAGCAAAATCAAGAGTCCAAGTAACATAGTGTACAACTTACAAGGAGCTCGAAATTATGATGGAGAAAAGAAGAAAAAAGTTTACCAGTACGTTTGATTTGATCGCCTTCCTCATCTATACAAAAAGATAAACCATCGGCCTGGCCTGAGTTACTTGAGCAGAACCCCGACATAAGGAGCATGAGCATGACGAATAGATTAAGTCTTGCCAAAGAACTTCACACGACAATTTTTCTGCAGCACAGAGAGCCATAAGTGTTAAGAAACTTAGATTTACAATTTGGGTAAGAAAAATATAGAAGAACATTAATATGCAAATCACAATCAAATAATTTTGACAATAACACAAAGATCATACAAACTTATGTCGCCATGACTGATGTTGGGGCTTATACTACACATCAATGAATTAAAACTAATAGCTCAAGTCGTTATTGATAAGCCAGTTCCATGTGAGTAATGTACTTCGTTTAGAATGCAATGATATCTTGAAGTATTGGAAATTTGGAGTAGGATGAAGATCTTACCAGATGATTGGTCTACTTACCTCGTCTCTGCAAAACGATCAATCATCAGTGAAATTCAAGTGCACGTAAGCTGCTGCACTCTGGTACAAGGCTCTGTACTTAACTTGGGTACTCCTGTCATCTAGGAATTCATCAAGAATAAGAGACTTAAGGTTAACAAGTACATTACATCACTTGCCCTGATGCCATCAAAAGTGGTTGATGAGTAATGATTGTCGCCTAGGCAAGGTAGGCACGGGTCCAATTTACAGAGCCTTAACCTTGTTATAACTTATATTTCCTCCGTTTTAAGAAAATGTAGTGGGTGGATAAAAACTAAAGTTGGAGAACCTTGTGGGGCTCGAACAAATATGAGCCACAAATAACTTTCTAAATAAGAAAATGCGACACTTTAAAATTGTTCAAAATAGAAATGAGCACTTGCCTGAAATGGAAAGAGTAAAAAAGAAGTTGTTTCCAATTATCCTAATTGCAAACACTATGTCTCACGGAATCATTTTAGTTTAGTCCTTCACGTCCACGAGTTAGAACATAAAACTATGAACCTTTGGCTCCATTGGAAAGGGACAATTATTAGTTTATCCAGCTGTAGAATTCAAAAGGAACATAAACTCCCAATTTGCAAAAGAACTGATATTACAGAATTTACTTCCAACATATCACATGGATATTTCTTCATAATTTGTATGCTTCTAAGAAGCAGGATAGATAGGAATTGAAACCAGCAATTCAATATTACAGATGGAAGGAAGAAAACCAAACAAGGAGAAGACAGAATAAAGATATAGGGGAAAGAGAAATTTTTTCGCATTGCCTATTTGAACGAAATCAAATGCAGATAAGGATAATGTCATCTAACAGAGGCAGAAATATGCTAAGAATTACCTATTTCCCCAAGTCATCTACAATTCTCACCTACAATAGGCTAAAAGGAACACATCAGACATATTAAGAAAATATTGTTCGCTGAGTTTATGAGTGGAATTATTCTTCAAATGGTCATACTCAGTTAATGTTGCTTAGCTAGGAGAGAAAGTCAGCAGCAAAGAGATTGTGATAATGGCTGAAGTGTAGTCACAGAAATATTTATCCAGAATAGAAACATGCATTTTATTTCTTGTTTTCTTTTCTATTTGAGCACCTACCTCCAAAATAGGGGAATGCCCTTAATTTTGCAATTTGATCACAGCATTACAACAAGTTCTCTTTCGTCCATCTCTTTTCCACCTGATCTTCCTTCCCTTTACAATCACCTACCAGACAGATCAGCAGTTTTATATTACTCCATGTTGCCCGAAAATTACAAAAAAGAAAGACTTAGACGAATACAAATACTATCACCAGGAACAATTAAACTACAAAACCAACAAATAAATTGACACTGGTGGCAGATGAACGTGACCACAGTGAATAAAGCTGGACTGTTAAAACGTCACAAATCAGAATTACTATAAAATCATCAAAAAAAGGGCATAAAAACCGCAACATCGAAATTTAACGGAACTTTGATGAAGCTTTCAGTAGGAACACAGTGAAGAGAAGCAGACATCATTCTTGATCTCTGTAAGCCTCTATACAACAAGCCATAGTGATTAACCACAGTAGTGAAAATTATAAACACTTCTACAAATAAACTAGCAGCTAAATTGTTGACAGTATGTACTTACGAACAGTTCTTGTCCACTACAATAGCATCATCCACGCATTCTGAATTTACGTCTGAATCTGCTTCCTTACCAAAGCACTTGTTCCACCTTCGTTGTTTCAAAATCCTGCCTGAATCTTTCATCAGTTCCATATATTTATATCTCACGGCCAACAAGGGATGTCTCTCTATAGCAGCAGGATCTTCATAAGCCTCCTTCAGGATAGCTGTGCAAGTACAAGCCTTCAAAGAAAGGTAAAATATATAAGGGTGTCTTTCAAATGCTTTGTGGAACTTTTGTGGAAGCCCCAGATACTTTTTAAGACACAAAAGTTTCTTCCTTTCCACAGCATGTTCTACAAAGAGGCCGAGTAATTCATGCAAAACACCCACAACTCTTTTTTCTGCAATATCACTTTCTGGATTCAAAAGTGAAAAGTCCTCATATGGAGATACATATGGAAGCTTTTGAAACTCATCCAACCAAGCCGAAATCTTTCTTTTTAATCTCAAACCTCTTGAGGGAAACAAAGGAAATGGGATTGGCTCCATCCACCCTCCATTGCACAGTCCTGCATTCACCGCATTTGTCTGCAGAATAGACATCATTTTTTCTCCACAATCGACGGCTAGTGCTTTGTCTCCATCTTCCATTTCTACAAACTTAAAAGAATCATCAAGATTTGATTCGGGATTATTTAAAAAATCATCAGGTAGGCCTAAGTACCACTGAATCCCTTGAATTATCCTCAATGGCAGTCTCTTCTCTTTAGTCATTAATATCAACTTTTTCAGCCTAAGTTGCAAATCAAATTTATAATCCTCATAGATTGCCCTTTCCTCCAAGTCAATTTCAATAGCTTTTGGGGTTAGTCTAAACCATGGCAAATTGTACTGAGGCCCAACAAACTCTTCAAACACAGCGGGATATAGTCTCATAAACTTTGCAACCTTCACGGGCACATCCAAACTTTTGCCCCGTTTAGACACATCTGAGATTGGAATGCAACCACCGGGAGCTTGGACAATGCAATTTTTGAGAGATATCAATGGTTTCAATGTAGGGCTTTTATAGATTGTATCAATTGAGTCATAGCTCCAGTCCTTTTTCCATTTCATGTACACATTAACATAACTCAGTTTTCGGATGCTAAAAAAAGATATTGGATCCTTGATGAGAGAGAGAACAACAATATTCTTAGCAAAGAAAAGTGTCTTCGAAGTTTTTACAGCAGAGAAATGTAGGGAGAGCATGAGTGTCACCTGAGGGTTCTCAGAAAGTTATCAGAAAAGATGCTTGCTTTATGTCATAAAATGACAAATAGTGCCCGGTACCGGACTAAGATGGTGGATCCCTGTAATATAGAAACCAAAAAATTCTAAGCATAGATGACATTCAAGGGTTTGTACTTTGTATGGTGAAGTAATGCACAGATAGCATATATAACAACTAGAGTGGAGTCACCAAGTTATTAGACTATATTTTCAATATGGAGTGTGATAAATATCAATAATATTGGAAGGAGTTCCCTTTGCACATCAGTAGCAACAACATTGATTAAAGACACTGAGCTTCTTCACATCAAGCAAGCTTTTAGTATTCAAACATTTCTATCAAAAAGAACACTTAACATCCATACCTCAGCCCTTTACCAACTATCACCAAGACTCCCACAAAACCAAGAAGCCCCACTATTAGATCAAACATCACTGATTTATTCCATCCACGATTTTCAACTAGATTATAGGAGTAACCATAAAGTAATTTTCAATATCTTAATTAGACTCAAAGAGAGGTGAATAACCTCAGCTACGACCAATGGCACAAGGAATTTTCCCTCACTATCTCAAACTAAAGATAATTAAGCCAAAAAAAAATTTCTTGCAAAAAATGAATGGAATAATCAACATTAATAATCCAAGTGATATCCAACCTATTATTGATCACCTAATAATAAACCCACATTTCTATCATCTATTGCACGTTTTTGCTGAAAATGTAAAATGTCTAGATAGTTCATCTTTATATTTAACCATATTTGAGTCCTTAATACACGGCTTAAATCTTCATTCATTTTCCATGAATCTTCATACTTCTCTTAACAAAGCTTTTATACCATTATAAGTTTAAATATCGGTTTTCATTCAGGTTAGACACATTTTCAGCTGATACATACAAATACAAGGTGGGATTATATTATGGAGTAATAATTAAGATAGTTATTTTCATTGGACATACAGCAGGATTGGATTATAAATGTCAATTTTCCCAAAATCAAATCATCAAAACTTCATAAGGAAGTTGAACCAATCATATCAACGGGAATGGGATTACGGGAAGGGGGAAGCAGTCATATGAAGACAAGCAATTAGCCAACAAGGCAACAACACTGTTGTGGACTTATGGCTTTCAACATAGATTAATGAGGTCAAATAACTTGCTCTTCAAATTTAACAAAATCAATTACCGTGCCTGACTGGAGGAATGAAGCTAATTGCAATCGCAAGTAAACAATGGCGACCAACTCGGCTTCGTATTCGGCGATTCCTCTCCTTAGTATCCGAACAACAACCCTAAACCAAATCAACTATCAATTATTCAAGTTAATCTAGCACAAAAATCAGAATGGGGAGTTTAGAGATTAAAGGTTGGAAATTGGAAGCCATTTGAGGAATTTTGTGAAGCGGAGATGAAGGAAGCTCATGGTGAATAGTAACGCGTCGTAACGCGTCGTTTTAGTATTAGATTTTGGGATTCTCAAAAAAAAAAGAAATAAATTGGATTTTATTTGAGCGACGTGTACACTTTGTTGTTAGATATGTATGGGTTCAATGAAATCTCGTCTTCTCAACTCGAGTATCCATTCGCTTGGTACATAAGGTCTTGCAAAAGAAAAACAAAACAAGGTCTTGCAAAAGAAAAACAAAACAAAAAACAGAAAACAGATAATAACACAAAAAACATAGGAGTACTTCATAAACACAATACCATTCAAAAAAAACAAAACTTATCAAATTACAAGCAGACAAAACGACTAAAACGCACTAAAAAAAGTTGTTCAAAATATATTTTGTTGAAAAAAATTTAGAATACTTTTGATTTTGGATGTTATGGGCATGTACCATAGCATTTTAATTAGCTAAGTGAGTTAATAAAGCTAAATTGTGTAAAGGAAAATTTATTATTCGATTAAGTAGCAGTTTAAGGTAGTCTTTGGTAATACATGTAATAATAATAATTAAAAAAAGCATAAAATAAGAGTAAAATCAACTTATTTCTAAATGTAAGCGTCTCCAGCTCTAGAGCTCAGGTTGGGTAGTGTTAGCAGTTACTCAGTTAGTAACTGCGAATAGAGGCAAACTGGTCAAAAAAAGTTAACCAAACTATTCCCACTTACTAAGTGCAAACAAAGGAAAGCTTGGACAAACAGAGTCAACCCTCTATTCGCAGTTACTAACTGCGAACAGAGGGTAACTAGTTCAACCCTCTAAGTGGGAACAACCTGCTTGACTTTTTTTGACTAGTTCAACCCTCTGTTTACAGTAAGTAACTTATTTTGTGTTTTTTTTGATAAGTAATCTTATCTATTTCAAATTTTCGAGTTTTCCCTAGCTTAATTGATAGCGCAAGATTCTTATCTCATTTTGCAAACTCAAATTCTTGTGAGAGATGATCCCTTTGGACTGACCTAAAAAGAAAAGTTTTTCAGTATGAATTAAAGAGTATAATAAGTAGTCATTAAGATTATTGTAAATACTTAGGTATTTACTTGGTGGCATTAATATATTGTAAGTAGATATAAAAATATTATGAGTAGACATTTAAGTATTTTTTGGGTGAACATTAAGTATATTTTATGTAGACATTAAGATAATATACATGGACATTAAGAATACAATAAGTGAACAATAAGGTTAATTAGGTTGGGCTTGAGAGACATCTAAATACGATCAGGAGACCGACGGTTCTACAAAATTGTGCTATACCAAAGCTACAATATTCAAGTTAGAAAAGGTACTTCAGAGGGCCAAACCAGGTTGCACCAAATTGACAAGAACATTTTTCATTTATTGCATATTTGATGGAACCAATGAGGCAAATTCCTTAGTTCATTTCTTAAATTCCGGTATCAAAAATATATATTTGACATCCGCTATAGGTTCATATGAGCGTCTGCCTGAGTTCTGCAAACCAGTACAGCTTATGCACATCTTTGTTTTGCTGATATATGAAGATAACTACGACAATCTAGTGTCTGAATTCAAAATTTTCTAGTGAGTTACAGTTTCTGAATGCTCAACAAACATTGCAGTGTCAGCCTCGGAAGTTACCAGGGAAGACGAGTGACAATAGTAAGACAAACCCTACGACATGGTGATCAAAGGTATCTGTAATTGATGTGACAGCACCTGAACTTCAGTGCTCTTGAACATGATCAAAAATGATCAGTAACACGTCGAAAGATGTCCATAACTCGGGAACTATCTCCAGGTTCTTCTTGGCTTTAATCTCTTGTAAGCCATATATGTCACAGCAGCTGATAGAGAATACCTGTTTGACATGAACATCATATGTTACCAAATGAACTTAGAATAGAAACTTCTAGTTCCTTATAGTCGGGAGTTGCAGCAATGAATTTTGTTTGGTATGAGTTATGATGCTAGTGCGTTATGATTCTGATTCAATGTAATTCAACATTTAGTAAGAGGTTTAAACTTTAATACTTTTCTTCCTCAACTGAATCTCACAGCATCCATTTTCCTAGCATCTTGCAACATGGGATATGAACTTTCACATACATGAACTGATGAACACAAATCTAAGGACACCACATTGCATCAAGATTAACATAAGCAGTAAATTATCGGGACTCCACAGGCCTCTTAGCTACTAGATTAACTTCACTATGTACAAATGAGCATGAATCATGTGGACATATGTTATCAGCTGATCAGATGGCCACTCAGAAAATTGGAACGCATGATTGTAAGATTGTTCTGAATCATGTTAGGAAGTAGGCCATCATATTGACACATCACCGAGATCTTTGCTTCATGATGAGTTTCACTTCAATTTGCTTCAACTAACTTCTTATTCAAACTCATTGTTTCTACCTTTTTAAGTAGGAGTTAAACATATTGGCTACTATAATTCAAGGAGGCACCACATCTTAAACGAAAATGATCCAACTCTCCAAATCCCATCCCACTTCATCTAGGTGTAAGAAAGAAAATGGTGAATATAGTAGTTCTCTACCGTATTTCCATATAGTTTGGTTTTAATGTTGAATTAGATGCTTTTATCATGTTTCCATGCTCTTGAAAATACATGTAGCTTAACATTTAAAATTTTCATTATCAATATTCAAGCCATCTAGGTGCAAACAGCGCTACAAAATTTTCCAATTCAAAACTGCTACCCAGAAGTCAATATACCAACCCCAAAAAGAATAAAATAGTAAAATAGAAATGGCCTTGAGATGATTTAAAGAACAGTGAAAAAGGCTGCAAGGGCACAGATAAGATAAAGTCAAATGGCAGAATATGTACCATGTCAATGTGTAATTTAGATGATCTTGAGGCATGACTGAGCTGCGAATTAAAGTTCCAGCATCTTTTGGAATAGGGTATGGATTGCTAGGGCTCACGTTTTCATTAATATCTTCAATATAGACTGTATTCTGGGGAAGACCAGATGCATGGGCAATAGCAGGAACATCAACAAAAAACCACTGACCAGAGGCAGGGTCATTTTCTGGAACAAAAATGCTTGGCTTCTCACTCCCACGAATCACACCGACTACTTCTACTGGACTAACAGATGGAGCTTGATCTTTCACCTAATCAACAGGGAGATGGTGAGAAACTCTCAGCATGTATACTATGTTATAAAAACAACAATAGTAGTAAAAAGTAAACCTCTGTGGTTTGGGGTGTTTTAGACCAAAACTGCCAAAAATAATGCTTTTCACCAGTTGATGAAGCAGTGCTGGGCAAATCTTTAGCTTCTTCAACATCTTGAGAAAATTCAAGTGCCTTGTCCCTCCAGCTTCGCGGGACCCATCCCCTATTTACTAATACGGGGGACTGGACACTGAAATTTACACCATCAGCCAGAAGAAAACATAGCACAAACAAAACATACAGCTTATTAAGCATAAGTACATATTACAAACAGCAAAGTATTCACAAAAGAGATGTGAAAGCATTGTATGTCTACAGCTATTTGGACACATCTAGTATTTCGTAAATGACTAAGATGAAATTATTCCGACTGAAAGCACCTCCTCAGTTGCATAATTTTGGCACTCTTTCTCTGTTCTAACTTCTAATGCTCTCTCTCACTTCAATCTCCTCGATTTTCAAACCATCCATCTCCAAGGAAAAACAAGGCTAAAAGGAGAGAAAAAATAGTAAATATCAAAAACATCAAATTTCTTTTTTAAAGTCAAATAAATCTCATTAATGACAATTGATCATAATTGTTTGGGTCACAAGTGCCAAGTTTTGTAAAAAACTAGGTCCTAATGTACAATTCATGCAACAAAACATGACATTCTTGATAGATAATCAGCAGTAAACAGAATTTTGCTCAGCAAGCATCAAGGATTTCATTCCATATTCTCTCCTTTATATTTCCCAAAGAGAAGATACCCAGATCACTAATGACAAAATAAGGTGAGACAACCAAAAGAGGAAAAATTAAAGACAACATTTTGTTGAAAAGCAGCTTACAATAAAAAAACAGGACAATGGAACAGGTAGACATCCACACACGTCAACAATTCGGTTGCTCACCTGTCAAGATTGCCAGTAATAGGCACAAGGGGTGTTACAAGGTAGTATCCATTTTCTGTAATTCCGGATATACTTCTAGAACGTGGACCCACGAATATTGACTTCTTCTCATCAAAAACGCCTACACAGACCACCTTTTGGAATTCCAAAGTATTTGAATTTTCATTAGGAGTTATAGCATTGAATTGAATAGGCTCCATTCCCAACCTTTCTTTTCTATACTCCAACATTTTGATCTACACCAGCATATATCTAAAGTCAAACAAAACAGTTTAAGAAAATTATATAAAAGGTACTCGGATTCAAGTTACGAAATATATTTCATTTAGTTAAGGACTTGAGCTCTTGAAGTATACACAAGCATCCACCAGAAAATAACATCATTTAGTTGAAAGATAGTGGGTAACAAAGAAGCAATTTTATAAGAACAAGAAAAGCCATCGTGAATCATCACAAGAATAAACGAACAATAAAGTAGTAACAAACAAGCAATTACATAAGAAGCAAGACAAGCCACCGTTCATGCGTCACTCACAAGCATAAAACAGCAATAAGAATAGTATTGAAAATGAACAAAGTTTTCATTCTATTAAGACTCACACCGGGATATAAAGGATATCGAGTCCTTCCTGATTCAATCCAAGACAATTAAGCTGTAGTCCTTTTGCAGGTTGCTAAAGCAACATCAATCTGATTCTAGTACCTGATGACAATCATGAAATTCTGTGTCATCAGGCACTAAGAAACGAAATCAACACTATAAAAGATGATATTCTTTTTAGTGTAACTTTAAGCAGGACTTTTAGCCCATGTCAACATCCATAGAAACTTAAAATGATCAACTATTTTTATTCATTCTTAAAGCAAGCTGAATCTAAGCATGATGCTGATGTACTAGTCAGAATAAAGGAGTAACAACTTCATACATTAAACAGGCATGTCAAATTCTCAAAAAAAGGACAGAGAAACATATTTTCTTAGACATCTTACACTTATCATGTCAAGCAAACCAATAGGAAGCCCATAAGATTACAGCCATGTTGGTATATCAGATATTACATCCTTCATCCATTAAAATTTGCAACAAAGGGTTAAAGCTTTTTATTAAGTTTTGGTTGGTATATAAGGCAAAAATACAAGTGGATAGAAAAAATATATGAATAAGATGAAGACAAAAATGAGTTTGTAGATGAGATAAAAGAGGAAATGAGCCAAAATAGAAAAAATGGCGGATTCAAAGGGATGAATTAAAGTAGTGAGACAAGTTCAAAGGAACGGAAGAAGTATTATTGACACAAAAACTAATTTATTGAATTCCACCTTAATTTATCATCATTAATTAGAGTCACCTATTGCATCATATCCTTCTCCTAAATTGTAGTATAATTGTACTGCTATAGATTCTGAGAAAAGAAACAACGGGTTTCCAATAAATCTCAGAATATATATATCAAAAAAAGCTTTCATGTGAAAAATAGAGAAAGAAAAGTAATATAGCCTAAATTGTAAAATTATTCCATAAGAGAAAACAAATCAGCAAAATTGGTGATACCTATCTTAGTATAGTCCATTATAATCTCAAATCAAAAAATTACAAAAATTTGCCCTACTAAAAATGAACTAGTATTGAGGTTAAAATCAAGAAAAGATGAGCAAAATTAACGACACCTAACTTCGAGAAAAATTTCATAGTAACTTAAGTTTTCATAAAAAGTTAATCTAAAACTTATAGTATACTTTTTAGAACCGAACAAATATTTTTAAGAAAAGATTATAATGGCTAATACGTAATATAACAGTCTATAATGGTTTTTAAACCATGTTCTTAAATCATAGGTAGCTAATGGAATTTCGCGGTGCAGTAAACTCAAAATTAGTTATAAAGAGCCCATTATTTAATGAAGCGTCCTCATTTTAATTTCATAAGTGTCATGTCGACACAAGTACAAAGAGGCTCCTTGCCATGTTGGAGTAACATAGCAAGAAGGTACTATACAAAAATTCAATAAATTTTCAATTTACACATCCTGACCCAAGGATTCATCAATAGTCATGATGCTTTATAACAGCCAAAAAAATTCCATGAAATAGTAACCAAACTCAACTTTAAGTGCTTCACTTACCTTTGACTTCAATCCATCCATCCAACCACAAAGTACACTCAAGATCAACAACCAATACAAGCTTATCAAGTCTTGATAGGATCGTATGAACTAACCTAGATCCTTTGTTCAAAATGCTAAAAGATCAAGAATCACGGAAGTAGAATAGAAACAAGTACATTTAACCTCATAGTACACTAAACATTTCTAGATCAACAAACAAACAAAAAGTATTCATTCACTCAATAAACCTCATTTGAGCTCATATATATCTCAAGCTCCCCAAAATGCTTTACATGGACTTTCAATACTATTTGATAGACTCCTTCATTTTATTTTTAAGTTCGCAAACTGAAATGCATCCTATAACCTTTGTACTGACAATTTCACATGTAATTGGAATAACTCGTCTCCCTCAAAAAACTCCATATCTCAAATCTTGCATTAACAAATATTCAATCCTATAATCCTATTAGTTAGAGCAAAAATGGTGCACCAATTAACAACAGCACGACACTTAAGTCTCAACTATATTGGCAAATGGCAATTAAACACAAATATGAGAACAAGCAAATTGGATGGCATCAAAATAAAGCATCTTACATCAAATGTGAAGTAATAAGTCAATTATCAAATGTCAATAAAAACAAAACAGAGATTAAAAAAAAAAGGTTAAAAAAAAGAACCTTATCATGTCGTCGGAAGATCTGCCAAGTGCCGAGACCAAAAGCAATAGCCCCAGGAAGAAAGAGAAACATCTTGGACCAAATTCCCTTCTCTTTTGCTGCACAATAATCAAAATTTCAATTATTTTAGCATCAATAACTCTAAAACGAAACAAAATTCAAATTATAGAGAAATCAGAAAACCTTGAGGTTGAAATTGAGGAGACGGATTTTGAGGAGAGCCATCAATGGAAGAGATTGCTGATGCAGATGAAGCAGAAAAATAACGAGGTACTGAAAGGGATGTAGAAGGATTAGAAGAGATGATGAAGCGAATGTTTTTAGTCAAGGTTTTGGAAATGGAGGTTGCCATTTCATAATGAAGCGAAGATGAACACCACTTTCCCAGATTCCAGACCCTGTTTTTCAAGGGTTTTCGTTTGATTTTCAGCGCTACGTAGCTCGTACGACTAGGGCGGAACGTGGGTCAACTTTTGTTCGTTCTATTGAAAATTTGAAATAGATAAGAGCCTAAATAAAAAAAAAGCATGTAATAAGATCCAAATCAAACTTATTCCAAATATAAGCGTTTGATACCCCAGAGCACAGGTTCGGGTCTGTTCGCACTTACTAAGTGCGAACAGGTCAAACAGGGTTAAAATAGTTGTTCCCACTTAGTAAGTGGGAACAGCTATTTTAACCCTGTTTGACCTGTTCGCACTTACTGTTTGCTGTTCGCACTTAGTAAGTGCGAACAGACCCGAACCTAAGGTTTGCGACTTACACGCTTAGTTTTGGAATAAGTTTGATTTTGATCTTATTGTATGCTTTTTTTTGATAAATAATCTTATTTATTTCAAATTTTCCGTTCTAGTTGGGGCGGGTTTGACTTATATGAGTTATGACATGAATTTTGTAGGTGATAGTGAAAAGCGGCTGATTCAGGATTCAAATTTAGATAGGGCACTAATAATTAAAATTAAATATTTTTAGTTAAGCAAAATTATTATCGTTAGAGGGTCAGAGTAATACTTCATTTGTTTTATAATACTTGCTATGTTTGACTTTTTTACGCAATTTAAAGTACTATTTTGTTCATTTATATGTCGAATTATACACATTTAAAAATTATAAAAAGTTTATATTATGAAAGTATGCGATTAGACGATTCAAACAATATCCCACTTGACTATATTATTACTTGCATATTACCCACAATATATAAAATAAGCTTAAATAATGAATAGTGCCTAAAAACAAAATGTAGCATGAATTGTGCCTAAAAACAAAATGTAGCAAGTATTTCGAAACGAAAGAAGTATAAAAGATAACCAATAAATTACTATTTTTAAAATTTACGATGAAATACAATAGCGTACAATAGCATCTATACCAACATTTGTGACAGAAAAATCATTCTCTAAAAAGATAACTAGCTATATTGAATAAATTAGAAGAAAATTGTGATTAGATGCGCGTTTTTTAATATCTATCCACATTGCATAGAATACTCAACAACCTTGAATCATTATACTTCCTCCGTATTTGGTTATTTGCAACTTTTATCAAAAATGGCCGTATACTATTATTTGCAACTTTTTTTTTCCATTTATAGAAAATTTTTTATTGCTTTTTTATTATCTCTCTCTTACTTTTTTATACTCTCTCTTACTTTTTAATACTCTCTCTCATACTTTTTAATACTCTCTCTTACTTTTTAATATTATAATAATATAATCCCACCCCACTAACTTCATTAATCTATTTTAATACACTACTTAAAGTTTTGCCTCCGCGCAAGACCCCAAAGTTGCAAATAACCAGATACGGAGGAAGTACTAGGAATGATTCATTACTGTATATATTATTAATCACTATTGATAATTCTTATTTATGACAATAAATTTAGCCATGTTTTTAAAAAATACCCTAAACTTAAAAACTTATGTGTAATTGCAAATAAAAAATTAATATAAAAAATTTCGTCTTCATTCCAACCATAGAAATGAATCACTAGAACTTAATTTGATTAATTTCAACATTAAGATTAAGTGACAAAAAATTGCAAAGAAAAAAGAAAAAAAATAAACCTAAAGAAGGGAAATCAAAAATAGAAATTAGTAAATAACGGTTATTTATTTACTTACACTATCTGATTTTATTTTAAATTTAACTGATGTTAACTGATCTCGTTGACCTTATATTAGATCTATCAATGCACACATTTAACATGTTTCTATAAAAATTAAATTAACTCAAATTTTCAAATTTCAATCAAGTGAGCCTTTGATTTTATTTCTCAAACTACGATCCAACATGTAAATGAGATATGTACATGACTTGCGTGCAATGTAATGCACATTGCACTCGGCAATGTTATTTGTGAATTACTTCATAACGTTGATTATTGACGATTGACGGTTAAGGATTATGTTGATGAACGCATTTTACAATCAACTCAATTGTTGTTGCAGGGGCGGAGCAAAGATATTAGAGGTCCGATTTATCTTTTTGACGCCTTTTAAAATGGCGCCCTTCATTATGTTAAAAAAAAATATTTCAAGACAAAATGTATTGTAACATTATATTACTTCAAAACAAAAGAGTTTACAAAAAATATTTAAAAAGTGTTACTTCGAACCGGACCTAAATAGCACAATTTAATAATCGAGACCTTTTATTTCCAGGGGCCCTAGGCGGTCGGCTACCTAGGACACCCCTAGAACCGGCCATGTGTTGTTGTATGATATCATCTCACTATGAGACGAATCCATATAATTAGTCTATTTCTTTAATTAGTTACTCTAAGATTATAGGGATCAT
This sequence comes from Amaranthus palmeri, assembly GCA_019776075.1. Taxonomy (NCBI): domain Eukaryota; kingdom Viridiplantae; phylum Streptophyta; class Magnoliopsida; order Caryophyllales; family Amaranthaceae; genus Amaranthus; species Amaranthus palmeri. The sequence goes on from JAAKBH010000283.1 coordinate 1,105,348, forward strand.
TCTAAGATTATAAGTAATCACTTTAAAACTATAAAAAATAACTATATTAAAATTATAAGTGATCTCGTTGACGTTATAAGTGATCATTTTAAGACAAAATTTGTATTTATAGATTGGGCCAACTTAATAAAAATAATCTCACCATAAGACCGTTTTATTTAAGAATTAGTGTTTCACCATAGGGATACATCATAGATTCATAGTACTTATTTAAATTGATTAATTGTGCTTGTAGGTTTCCACCATATATAGGTGAAAAGGTTTTTTTTTTTTTTTTTTTGGCTAGATTAGATATAGACATACCGCATACGGTATTCGTTTTATTAAGGTTGGACCGCGTAAGCCTAGGAAAACAACAAAAATAAAAACGTTTTAGGTTAATTCGTTTTATTTAATTTACGACATTATCATTTTGAGCAATATTCCTTCACTTTTTAAAACTTAGGCATATTTTATATGGTGTTAATATACTTTTATGAAATGCTATTGATAACAAATAAATGAATAATAATAAAAAAATTACAGAATAGTATTGTAATATTATACTTAAAGCTATAGTAATATTAATGGGCTAAAAACGTTTAATTGACCATTAAGTTATGAAATATCTTATTTTTCCTTGTCTTCTTTCCTTAAAGCTACAGTAGATTTTAAGATTTGCTACCACTGACATTTCATAAAAGTATTTTGCTACCATATAAAACATTCCTATGATATTTCACAACTTAACGACCAAATTAAACGTTTATAAGCCATTAATGTTACTATAACTTTAAGTACAATATTACAATGTTATTCTGTGAAATTGTTTTAAATTTACTACCGCGAACATTTCATAAAGTAGTTACTATATAGAATATTACTAATTTTTGTTCACATGTTAAACACTTAACTACCTACCTTTTGGTAGGTGGTAATAAACAGTGTTAATGGAAATGAAAACTAGTGTAACTTTGGTTGAAAAATCTCTTGGCTACCTTGATAGCCATACTTGTCTAACTTCAATCATCACATTTTCATCATTGAATCCATTCTAACGCATTACTATTGAAAGTGTGGAATTAGGTAGATATGAAAATTTATAAACAATAAACTTTTTTTTAATCATAGTTGCATCACGATAGAGACGACATGAAACTTTTAATAAAATATTATATCATAAATCATTTTCATTACCAACATTTAGTACAAATGTACAATTAATCAACTAGACCGTAAATTTTTTTTGAAGCCTTTCAAAAATAAAAAAATAAAAAAAAAATTTTTAAAAAAACTTTTGAAGCCAGCGGACTTGTTGCACTTTCACTTTTGATGACTTCCACTCTTAATTATCATTTGAAGTGATCATCGAATTGGATAACTTTGGCTAATAATGAGGTAGGGTTAGTTCATTTTTTTTTTGAATATTCAAAAAAAAAAAAGGTAGGGTTAGTTCATCCATCACTCTTTTTTCGCTTTTGCCTCATTTTTTTTTTTTTTTTTTAGTATTTTTGGTTTTTGGCTATAATGCACTACCATGAGTTATCTAACTTACTTTTTCATCTAAAGTTTTTCATATCTTTCTAGGTCTTTTTCTCCCTTTCCTTATGAGAAATGTACTAGAGCCAAATTTGATGGGATGAAAGGAGCATGTCACTTGAGAATTCAAACTTTTGAAATTTTTTTTTTAAAAAGGCTTTCTTTAAAAAAAAATTTTTAAATAACCTTTAAAAAATTTTAATTCTCAAAATAAGTGTCTCTATGTTAAAGCTGAGGTTATGTATTTGTTCACTGTTACTAACAGCGAATAAAAAAATTGGTCAAAAAAGTCAAAATTCTTTATTCGTTGTGTCTAATAGCGAATAAAAAAAAACAATGTCATAATGTTTAAAAGGACAAAAAATTCACATGTTAGTTTGTTGTAATAAAAATGAACATGCCTTAACCTTAAGCTCAGAGGTAGAGAGATTTATTTTAGGAATTAATTTTTTCATAGCTCATTTTGATTTTTTTTATCAAAAAAAAATTCATTTTATTTAATTTTTCGAAATTATCAATCTTGTAGAAATAAATTATGAGGAAAATTGGGAATTCGACCCAGAGAAGATGATAAAGGAATGCGACGAACTAAGCAAGGAAGAAGGAAAGATGCAGGAAGAAACTTTGGAAAAAAAGAAAATGTAGAATACTTGCAAGAAGTACGCCTAAATTGATGAGTTAGAGATTCGTTCACAGTGTTTGGATAGAAGGAAATGAAAAGAAAGGAATAGAAGGAATTTGAAAGGATGAAGGATTTTGTGTTTGGATAATAAAAAGGAAACAAAAGGATTTAAAGGAAGGAATTTTGTATAATCCCTCTAAAAGTGAAAAGATTTAGAAGTAAAACATCAATCTCTCTTTCTCTTTCTCTTTCTCTTTCATTTCCTCCTAGACAAACAAAAGCTACTTTCTATCCATTTCTCTTCCCTCCTTTCCCTTCGCTCCCTCTTTTTTCCATCCAAACTTGCTATCTAAACATAGTAGAATATATTTCTTAGGAAAATTTATGTGCCTAGTAAAAATAAAAATCTATCGATGATTGAAGATGAAATTGTAGATGGAGCTTGTGATCTAAGTTATTGAATGCTAGTCCAATAGTTCTTGGTGTTGGCTATTCTACCTAATTTGATTTAATTTATTTAATCAGCTGAAAATATTGGTTTTTTATTAGTTTTTTAAGCTAGCTGGATAAATTAGTTGTTTATTATATATGACCATTAACTATTTATTAGAGAAAATGTGCTAACATCCCTAAAGTCAATGAAAAAAGTCAATCAAGTTAGTTTCTTTTTTTTTTTTTTTGCTCAAAAGCCAACTTTCAGCCAACTTAAAAAGTTACTTATCAAACACAATTTTTTATTTTTTAACCAATCAATTAAGACAAAAGCCAAAAGTCAAAAAATTAACGAAACTTAACCCATAAATCATTTACTAAATACTCCCATCACTCAAAAGTTGCATGCTGGACAAATGAATTTTTTCTTTTGTGGATAATTCTTTACAAAGAAAAATATTATTGTGATTAATTTTTGACCAAAAAAATTTCCCAAACCGCGTGAAAGTAGAAATGTACTCCATAATTGTGTAATTCTATATCTTGTACTTGATTTATTAAAAAACCAGGGAGTAGTCCCTCCATTCCATAGATAAGATTGAAAAGGCGAGAAAAAATGAAAAAAGACGCGTGAATAAGAATTTTAAAAAATAACCGAGAATACTACCAAAATTAAAAATATTACAAAATAAAAGGGACAAACTAAAATAAAAAGGATTGGATTTTTGCTTCTATTTATTTCCTCCCTACAATAGTACAAAGCCAGGGAAATATCTCCTCCATCACCTAAATCATCAATTCTTTGTTGATGAAATTTTCTCTCTTCCTTCATTTTTAATTGAAGCTTTACTTTTCTTTCTTAACTATGGATTCACACCAAACTAGTCCTTTAAAAACTGGTATCCCTCATGATATGAATCACTCTTCTGCTCCCATGACACCCAAAAATCAAAAACACTGGAATTTGACTCGTAATCTCTTAAAGTTTACAATTTTCAACAAAAAAATACTTCACAGTAACACCCATCAGCTTAGAAACAGATCAGCAGTTGCTCGTTCGAAATCTTATATTTCCATTGAAGTCAATCACAACTCTAATTCTGAAACTTCTGTTCAAGAGACTACCCATGATCCAAAACAGCTCACTTCTATGATAAGGGAAAAAAACCTTGAATATCTTTCTGAACTTGGTGGTGTAGAGGTTATTGCTTCGGCACTAAAAACCAACACGAAAACTGGTCTTAGTAGCAATGATACTGATGATCTTTCGAATCGAAAGTCTCTGTATGGATGCAATGGTTTCCAGAATCCATCCAAAAGAAATTTCACAAGCTTCATCATTGAAGCCCTCAAAGGCATACCTAGCATCATACAACTGGTCTGTGCCTTTGTCTCTTTAGCATATGGCATCAAGGTCCAAGGCAAGAAACAAGGGTGGTATGAGGGATGTAGTACCCTCATCTCCTACTTTGTCAGTTTTTTCATCCAACTCATTGTTATGTTCAGGAATAGTCAAGTAATGGAGAAGCTCATTAAGAAGTTTGGAGACATAAATGTTGTCCAGGCACTTAGAGATGGCTCTTGCCAACAGATCTCCATTTTTGACGTTGTTGTTGGGGACGTCATCTTCTTGCAATCTGGAGATTATATCCCGGCTGATGGGTTATTTTTGGATGGGAAATCACTGAAATTACTGGACACGGTTGAGCAAGTTGAGAGAGAAAATCCTTTTTTATTGTGTGGTTCAAAGGTAGTAAATGGATATGGAAGGATGTTGGTTACTTCTGTTGGAAACCTTGATAACAAAAATAGTAATATGCCATTATTGCAATTACAAGTTCGCCTTAAAAAAATTGCTTTTAACCTCTTTTTGGTAGGGCTAATTGTGGCATCATTGCTTTTTGTAGATTTGGTGATTTGGTATTTTACAGGAAGAACAAAAGACAATAATGGAAATCGGGAATTCAAGGGAAAGAAAACTAAATGCAGTGAGGTGATGGTTGCTTTTGTGAAGATCATATGTGCAGCTGTTCCTATTTTAGTGATAGCATTTTCTGAAAGTCTCCCTTTGGCTGTAACCTTATTTTTGTCTTGTTCAATGAAGGCAATGTCAAACCAAAAAATCCTAATTAGAAACCTTTCTAGTTGGGATTATATGGGATCACTTACTGTCATATGCACAGACAAAAGTGGCATCATTAAACCAGGTGAAATGAGTGTTTCTGAATTCTGGGTTGGCACAAACAAAGTTGAAAAGCCACCTTTCAAAGAAAAAGTGGGTGTTCTTGAGTTGCTCCATGAGGCTGTTGGTCTGAACACAAGCTGTGGTGTCTACCAATCATCATGCACTGGAAACTCTGAAAAGTTTGGGTGCTCCATTGAAAAGGCAATCCTGAAATGGGGCGTATCTGATTTAGGGGTGAACATGGACGAACTAAACAAGAATTTTGAAGTTTTGAGAGTAGATTCTTTTGACTCTGTGAAAAGACAAAGTGGGATTTTGATAAGGAAAAAGATAGGTGGCATTGAGATACAACATTATAAAGGAGCAGCTGAGGTTATATTAGATAAGTGTTCAACTTACTTTGATCGGAAAGGGAAACTAGAAGCCATGACAGAAAGAGATCAGAAGAATTTCAGAAGCAATATCGAAAGGATGAGAAAAGACGGACTTACATGCATTGCTTTTGCTCAGAAAGAAAAAGAGCAGGGAGATGATGAAAAGGATTTAACCTTACTAGGGGTAATAGGTCTGAGAAACCCTTTACAACCTAATATTCGAGATGCAGTAGATTCATGCAGTAATGCAAGGGTTTCTGTGAAATTAATAACTGGAGATAGTTATTTAACAGCAAAAGCAATTGCTGAAGAATGTGAAATCCTTAACACAACTGATAACCCATCAGAAGCTGTGATAGAGGGTATTGAGTTCAGAAACTACTCCGACGAAGAAAGACTTGAAAAAGTAGACCGTATCCAAGTAATGGCAAGTGCATCCCCAGAAGACAAGCTCCTGATGATACAGTATCTGAAGAAGAAAGATCACGTAGTTGCCATCAATTGTGGTGGAACAAACAACACTCGGGCACTAGATATAGCTCATGTAGGCATATTAACAGGTACCGAGAGTGCTAGTTTTATTATGCAAGGGAGTTACAACATAGTGATTGTAGATGGAAACTTTAGGTCTATAGAAACCATCTTGAAGTGGGGGCGGTGTATGTTTGCCAATATTCAACATGTGATTCAAGTGCAGGTCATAATACTAGCCGTTGGCTTCCTTTTCAGCTTCATTGTTGCAATTACATCAGGAAATGCTGTACCACTTCTGTGGGGAAACATGATGGTGGATACAATGGTTGCATTAATCTTGGCTACAGAACAACCCTCTTACAAGGAAGATCTCATGAGAAAGACACCCAAGAAATTTTTTGTAGGAAAGGAAATAGAGAGAAACATAATTGGCCAAACCCTGTATCAATTAGCTGTCTTGCTAACGTTACAATTTACTGGGAAGTCCATCTTTGGGGTGAATGATGGTGTTAGAAACACAATCATTTTCAACTGTTTTGTGCTCTGCCAACTATTCAACGACGTGACTGCTAGAAAGTTGAAGAAAAATATATGTGCATGTATTCTTGAAAACAAATTGTTTTGGGGAACTGTGGGAATAACTGTTACTTTTCAGATAGCTATGGTGGAGTTTCTCTGTAAATTGGTAAATACTAGAAGATTGAGTGGTGGGCAGTGGGCTGCATGCATTGCAATTGCTGCCCTCAGCTGGCCTGTTGGTTGGCTGGTAAAATTTCTAATTCCTGTTTCGGAGATTTAAATTAGTTGGTTTCTATCTTTTTTAGCTATTGTTTTAGATGACACTAGTTAGTTGATATGATGGATAATTCATTATATATTTATTTCCTTAATTACTTATGACTTCTTGTGGGAGTGCGTATGAGCGCTCGCGCTCCTCCAAGTGATGCTCATGTTAAACAAAGTGAAATTACTTAAAATGTAAGTCATCTTAGTACATTTATTCCAGTTTCTCACAAGAATCCTTGTATCCCCTTCTCTCTTGGGACTTTTGTCTAGATTTCTCGACGACTGATGCTAACTGAAGAGTAAATAAAACTTCTGTGTACCTTTAACTGACTGCAAAAACTCCAATGTCGCCGTTCTCATTACCTTCGCTGCTTCAATGAAAACCTTCATATCAAGAACAAAGTAGAGGACTCCATTCAGTTACTACAATCAATAGAAGAGAACAGAGCAAAAGATCAAAAGATCTTGATGCTCAAAATCTGCAGCATTCAGTCATAGTGAAAATTGGATGTAGGTTCTATTCTAATTGTACCAAATAATTAACAGCTGCATTAAGTGAAGGAAAATTTTTACCTTTGTCCAGTCAATACGCTAACATTCTCATTAGTAATTCCCGCAGACAGGTCATCCATCAAGTACTGAACAAGGATTACAGGCTTTGAAAATATGAGCATCCATACTCACAAAAACAGCTCTTCTCATCTGAGTTACATCCCATCTGCATATTGGCTTACTGGGGTCTTACAGACTTTTGAGTCTGATCTTCACAAACATCTGAATTCAAATTCAACAAATAAAACAGATGAGACGATCATATTAATAACCTTACTTGTGTACAAAACACATTTAGGCTTCTAAAAGAAAGGAAAGTTTGATATTAAACATACGAACTTTGCCTCATTTGCTTCTAAACGTTCGAACTTACGTTTATTTTTTAAAGGCTCGAACTTTAGGGGTCATCTGCATCTAAAGATACGGATGACTTGTAACCGGATGAAAAAGGTAAACTTGTTTACTTCTTCATCTTCTTCCACCATTTCATCATCTTCATCTTCTTCCACCATTTCATCATCTTCATCGATTTATTCCTTTTACCATCTTCATCTCTCCTTCCTTCTTTTCTGCAAAAACATCATCAAACCCTCTCAAACATGTTTCCATTTCCTTTTTCATTAATTGTTTGTGTTAGAGTAGGCTAACGAATGCAGAAGCGTGGGCCTAAAGGTGGCACGAAAGGTTAACGACCATGGCTTGAAGGTGTACTAATGAAACATGGTTATATGCAAGTATTAAGGTGATTTAAAGCAATATAAGTAAGTAAAATATTAACACCAAGATTTAAGGTGGTTCACCATTAATTAGGCTACATCCACCATCCTGGGCTAGTGTATCATTATGTGTTTAAAGGATAATAGGAGCTTGAAAGCTCATTACAGTGTTGAAGGAATTATATCAATGGAGATAGTGAGTGTGTAAGCTATGGAGTAGAGAATCTTAGTTTTAAAAAGCGCGAGGCGCACCGAGGCGCCAAAGGCCCTTGGAGCCTAGGCGCAAAGCGCAGGGTGAAGGCGCGGGCTTTTTGTATGCGAGGCGCACTTTTTCGCTAAAGCTTAAAATTGAATTTTAAAACATATATAATACTTCAAATACCATGCTATTCATATTTTAGTATCAACAAACTTGAAAACAATTATTATTCTTGCGTCAAGCACCACTTTAGCACAAAACTATTATAATGAGAATACAAAGAGTTCGCAAAGTTATGTTCTTTTTTGCATACCTTTTGTTTTTCATAAAGAATGAACGATTTTCCGAGCTTCATATTCAGTAAATTAGAGTTTTTTGTTTTCTTTTTTTTCCAAACAAACAAAGATAAGTTAATTACCCAATCCAACAAGGAGGCGCACCGGGCGCACAAGGCGTGAAGCGCATCGAGGCGCCCAAGGCGCACGCCTCATGAAGTGGGCTTCGCCTCACCCAACCGAGGCGTTTTCAGCTGAGCCTGAGCTCGAGGCGCACAAGGCGCAAAGCGAGGCGCGCTTTTTAAAACTAAGTAGAGAATTATAAGAGAATGGTAAGGATGATATATGGGAGGCTCAAGCTTGTAGCTTGGCTCTACACAATACATTATGGTGCTACTACTATATATAGATAAAAGGGAAAGATAGGGCAGCAAGTATGGGAAGGAAGTAGCACAAAGGGACAGCAAACAGCAGCCACGTCAGAGAGATTCAATGGCCAGCTCGACCCCATGGCTCGACCCCTAGGCTCGACCGAGTCCTAGGTCGAGCGAGCTGCAGTAAGCCAGTGGCAGCCTACTGTTTTGTTCCCTTGGTCCCCACTTTGTCCTTGCTTGTAACAGATCGCCAAGATCCGTTACCGAAAGTGATAGCTTGGACACTTCGAGTCTGCCCAATGACTCCAATAGGACAATTCGAGTTTGCCCTCTAACTCCCAAAAGACTAATCTTGATTTTTATTAATCCAAAAGACTTCCTGATTATTACAAGGGATGGCCTATATATAGCCTAAGCCCCACAAGACAATTACAAAATGACAACTAATCTATAACAAAATACAAAGACTAATTAATATGAAATGACGATAATGCCCTTAGACCCCTTTGACCCGAGTCATCACACTTGCTTTGCAAACCAAGTTGTTGCACCTCCAAGTCTCCACTACCTATTAGTACATTGTACTAATGGTACTTCCTTGATTCCCACTCATCCAAGCACAACAAAAGTACTTGTGTCTTCTTCCATCCAATTTAATAAATACTTAAGGTCTACTAACCTTTAAGCTAATTTATTCACTCCTTAATTGTCATCTAATTATATGACTAATTAACCCAAGACTCAAGTCACACTTCTTTCAATTTGGATGTTTCTCAACTCCAACCTCATCATTTTCACCATTATTATGCCTTTTCTTAGAGCTTTGGCTCGAAAATTCTAAGCAGAACTTCATTTGTTGCTTTGTTTGATTTATCATCCCTTCTTACAATCCCAACAATTAATAAAAAATAAACCCTAACTGTTCAAAATTACAAGTTTTGAATGTACCCTGAGATCGCTCATCGAGCTCGCGGATGGTACTCAGCAGCCTTTGAAGCTCCGCTGGCAAGGTTCTAGCATAATTTGAAATGTGAAGATTGAGATTCAAGGTTCAAGTGTTGATTTGCATAAGTTGGGGTTTCAATTTCATTTTTGGGTTTGCAGATACCCAATTCACCAAACCCACAGATAAAAAAACTACCAACATGAACAATCTCAAAGAAGAGACCACCATTTTCAAAACCCACTTTTTATTAGGGTTCTTACCAAAAACCCAGAAAAAAAAACAAGTTAAAAAAAGGAAGAAAGACAGAAAGTTTGCAGTTTGTTTGAAACTTTACTCACTAATTGGTGATAGTTATGCACTTATGCTATTAAGTGGGGTTTAGTTTTCATTTTTGGGTTTCGTTTTTCAATTTTTTTTTGATGAAATGGGGTTTCGTTTTCATTAATTTGGGGTTTTTTGGTTTGATGAAACGATGGTTTGTTGGTTTGGTGAAACGGTAGTGGCGGCGGTGGTAGAGGCGATGGTGGAGGCGGTGGCAGTGATGGTTGTTGGTTGTGAGGGTAGTAAGGAGGAGGAGGATAATGTTGATAGTAATGGTTTTGTCTTCTTCTTGAACTCCATGAACTCCATGAAGAAGCCATTGATGAGAGCTTGAAGAAGGTCATGAAGATGGTAACATGTTGTTCCAGGTTACCAAAACCTGCTACACCTTTAAGAGGGGAGACCCCCCAAAGTTCGAGTCTTTAAAAAATAAACGTAAGTTCAAATGTTTAGAAGCAAATGAGGCAAAGTTTGTATGTTTAGAATCAAATTTTCCTCTAAGAAAAGGTAAACTATTACTTAAACCATAAACCTTAGCGTGATATTTTTTTTTTTTTGCATTTCAACTTGGTGCATTGGTGAGGATCCTTGAACACATTTATAACAAAAATCAATTCTCTCTCATAACACATTTAGGCTACCAAGTACCAAGAAAAGGTACACTATTACTTGAACCATAAACCTTACCATAATTGAACAATGTTCTAATTAGCATGCGTAAAATGAAGATAGAACAAGCATCAATTCTCTCTCATAACAAAAGTAAGAAAAATATATCCAAGTGGTGTCCCTTATCTGCCTCAATAAAATCCAGGAACACGGCTTCCAAATTTTAGCTCCCATATCCCAACGTCCACAAATCATGCTCCCAACGTAGAGCGTATGGGTGCATTAGGAAGCCAAGGAGGCTTTAATCAAGGCAACAAGAAGCTCTACAAAGAGTTTTGGACGATGCCTTAAACGAGGCAAGACATGGCATAAGGGTTGCTCGCTCGGGGAAACGCAAGAAAACAGATTAGAAGCTTGTAGCAAGGTGCTCGTTCGAGTAGGTGGGGTGCTCATCCGAGCAGTTGTGTCGGAAGTAAGCAAGTCTCTCGTCCGAGCATGTCATGGGCTCGTTCGAGCACCTGCTTTGGATTCCTTTTCTGGTCATTTTGGTCTTCGTTGATGACATTAAAGGTTGCATTATTTCTGTTTTGATTGTTATGTTAATTGTAGATGATAATTAGACATTTAGAGGGTGCTTAATTCCTCGTTTAATTTAATGTTGGGTGTTAATGTGCTTTGATGGCGATTTAAGTGAGGATTCCAGAATAATGTACGAGCCTCTATGTAAACGACCATCAATCAAATCACCACAACACACATAAACAACTTGCTGAGAGTGTTAAACATTGTACATAAATTCTTGTGAGAGGCGGTTTCTTTGAGAGACTATCTCTACTTGGGGTTGCCCAAAAAGGAAAACATATAGTAAGTTTCTCGATGGTCATTAAGAATATTGTAAGTAGGCATTGGAACATTGTAAGTACTAAAGTGTTTAATTAAGTATATTGTAAGTAGGCGTTAAAGATATTGCAAGTAGTCATTAAGGGTATGGTAAGTAGACTAAGTTTCTCGGTAGGCATTAAAAATATTGCAAGTAGGCTTTTTAAGTACTTACACAGTGGGCATTAAGTATATTGTAAGTAGGCAATAAGGATTATGTAAGTAGGTATAAGGATACACTAAATGGAGATTAAGGTTTAATGAGTTGACGGTCTCTTAGTATTGTGAGATCTTCATTGTGAATGCATGGAAAGACAAGTTGTTCTCAAGTATGAGAGTTTAGTCATTGAGGTATTGTTAAATCCATTAACAAAAGTAAACATTTATTGAGGGGAGGTATTTAATATACCTCATAAATTTGTGTGTTTTGTCTCTGCTGTGCATATTCTGTTTTCATCCATTTCTACATTTGTTCTTACAATTGTTAGGTCCAATCGCCCCCTCTTTCGTGAATCAACGCCCTCCTTGTGCAACTTCTTGCCTTGTTCAAGATATTAAAGTAGGCTAGAGTTATTGTAAATGCCGGCATATTAACGAGAAAACACGAGGTGCACACACTTCATAAGTCAAAGAGATATTTACCATCCAAAACCATATGGCAACAGGAAAAACTCCAATAACTTAGTGCACACCATGTCAATTTGTCAATATGGGATAAATCATCCCAACACAAAACACCTGATTCAAGACACTTGTATACACCTCATTGATCAACTCATGTATTGATCTAAACCTCAACCTCTCACACTTCTTTGCAAACCCAAATTTATCCTCCAATGTGCAAGCTATAGATTGGGCTATAAGATGATCTAAATCATTGCCCATCTAGGAGAATTGGAACTTGTACTAACAAGAAAAATAAATAAATCATCGATTATAATTCCGCTAACGAATTATGTAAAGGTAGTCGATTTACACTATTACACTTTGTAACAAATCAAAACCAGAACCAAAACAACCAATTCTAGAATAAATCGCAATATGAAATAAATTTGAGAACAAAAAAGTTCTCTTACATTCAACAATCATCTATTCTAGAAAGCTAAAGTTAAATTCGATTCTACGTAATCGAATCATTAAAAAATTATAAGCTAAAAGAATAATAAGAGAAGGAGCTTACATGTTGCCTGTTGGAAACCATTTACATCAAAATCAAAAGCTTTAAATTGCCTTTTTAATGAATTTCATTACCGAAAAGGCAGAAACCCTAATAACCTCGCCGATAGGAAATGGTTCATCGTCTTCTTCTTGAGTGTGTAAATGTAAATTGTATTTGAAGAAAATGGAATAGTATAGGGAGTTGGGGACAGCAGGAGCATAAGGCAAGATGGGGCGGTATGGAGAAATATTCCGTTCAATTACAAAAAAAATATATATATAAATAAATAAAACATCCCATATGAGACCGTCGTGTCCTGAGACGACCTCAAAACAAAAAATTTGTAAGCTAAGTGTTTCTATTATTTGGCAATTTAACCTTAAGTATGAGGCATTTCTCACGGTGAGACTGTCTCATACAAGAACTTGTGTAAATAAAAATAACATGGAGTCTTATTTTTAATTAGGAATATTATGTGGTAGCAACATACTTCCATGAAACGACATTTTCCCAGAGTAACATTATAAATGTTGTGTAACATTAATGGATTAAAATATATAATTGACCATTAAATTGTTAAATATCTTAAAAATATTCTATATAATAGCAACATACTTTTATGAAATGTCAGTGTAGTAAATCTAACCTACACAAGAAGAAAAGGACAAATAAGATATTTCACAACTTAATCATCAATTAAACGTTTTTAGCTCATTAATGTTATTGTAGCTTTAAATACTACGTTACAACTTATGTCGTGGAATTTTTTATAAAATTTGCTATCTTTAACGTTTCATCAAAGTATGTTGCTACCATGTTAAATACCCTTTTAATTATTACCTTTTTCGGACAAGATTATGAGTTTGATTCTTACATCATCCTTTCCGTCTACAATGTCATCAAAAAACTATTAAAAAAAATATTAGATCACTTACCAAAAATTAAAAATTATTACGTCATTAAAAAATTCTAGTATTCGACATTAAACATTTAATATGTAAACGACCCAATTCAAAAAAGTTTGAATAAGGCGGGACATATTTGATCTAACTTGATTTGATTTATTTTGACTCATTTTTCAAAGAATTTTTTTTAAAAAAATTTAGTTATCGTTGTTTAGTTGTAGTTCATTATATTTTCAGTAAGATTTTGTGTTTTTCATAAACAACTTCCTGTTGAAACTACAACTAAATATTTCACTTGAAATAATACGTGTGTACGTTGGCTAATATCAATTCATTAAAACCTTATATCGATAGTTGTAGTCTTAGAATATATTATGAACTCTACCAAATACCTTATACTAGTGCAAGCAACAAGCTGCTGGATCAGGCCTGGCCAACTTTAGTGCAAGCCTGCTGCAGAAATACAGTGCCATTGCCCACACACCCTTTCGAGAGCCAAGCCGTGTTCATGAAGACCAGATTTCACCAATCAAGCATTGTGCCGGGTCGTACTCCATGTTGTGCTTAGTCAGGAGACTAATGTGCTATTGTGCCGGGCCATACTCCGGGTCACGAGTACATGGAGGTTCGCTAACACACCTCCATTAGATCGCACTCAAAAGTAAATTCTTCCTAAAAGGTCCGATGAATATCAACTCGTCCTTTTTAAATCCTTCAGCAGTTAACAAACAATACTTCTATATTTATAATGAAATATATAAATTGCTACACAGTTTTATGATTTGGACTTTGGCATTACATTAGAGAATAAATGAATAAGAGGAAATACGAGCAATTGATTTTAGCTTGTCCCGCTTAGTAGCAGAGTTGGGTCTAAGCTTAGAACGACTTTATCTTGCAACAGATTTTCCATTTCTTTTTCGGGGAGTGTCACAGTGACTCTTCGTGATAAGCCTTCCTCGGGGGAAGGCATAACTAAGATCAAACCTTCACCTTCCGCGTTTTCCACATGATAAGACACGTGTGCAGGCTTCTGATCCTTCACGAAGTCCACCCCATACATCAATGGCTGAGATTCACTATTGTGGGTTCCAATGGGAGCTATCATGCTCTCCATATTAACACACGTCAGCTCAGGACCGTACATTCTAAATGGTGGGAGAAATTTCCCTTGATCGTCCTTCCTAGAGCTAAGCCAATCGACAGCAGACCAGAATTCCTCTTCCTTAAGCCCTGTCACATGGCGGTGCACAAGTTCTGCGAGCTGGCCTATATCTCCACCACCTATCTTGCTAGAATCCGCGGTTAGCTGAGAGAAGTGTAACGCATTGCCAAAGTACCCGTATGGCAAAGAAGCGTGCAAACGTTTCCTCATGTCCACGCAGATTGAAATGGACTGTTTAATGTCATCGTTTTGAGTGTTTTGAGCCTTAAGTTTAGCAATTCGCGTCCAAAAAAGAGCAGTTAATAGGTCAAATGGGGTTGCCTCAGGAAGAGTAGAGCACATTTTGGCTAGAGATTCCTTGATTGTTGAATTCGAGAAGTTGAAGGTTGCGGAGGCCATTTTCACTTCAGGATTAGGATTTGGTGCACTCGACTTGGCAACATAGTGAGTAGTAGCCTTCGGTAGATTGGCAAAGGATGGTGGGATATTGAGAGCAGGAGGATGGATGAACGGAGGGTGAACGATAACATTTCCGTGGCAAGCTTCAGCCCATGACTTGATGAGGAGGGTTGCACTGATTGGATCAGCAAGCATGTGAGGGTAGCTCAAGGATATGGCTGTTCCACCACCTTCAAAGTCAGTCACCTGCATCAATTATATATAATTTTGAATTAAGTTAGAAAGAAGTGTGTGCCCCAGTGTCACATGATTCGCTAATCAGCCTTGCGAATTGCGAATCAGAAAAAAGGAATTATGATCGGTTTTAGGCTATTTTTGGAACCATTTTGAGCAAATCGTGAATCTAAAAGACAAACCAAATAGCGAATTATGATTCACCGGTGTGCCCTGAATTTTTTGCTAAAATGTAAGATGCACTATGTTATTAACATACACATAAATTTTCTCAGGGGTAATAATTGACAACTTCATTAAAAGCCCTGTGCGATTTTGAAAATTATGATATTTTTCTAACGATTTTGTATCGTTTTACACTTAACATACACAATGTAATATAAATATTGAGGCCCCTAATTTTTCGAGGCCTATGCGGTCGAACATGCTCAGAACCTTTCCTGAATTTCCTAGAGCTACCATAGACCATAATTAGTTTAAAATTTCAAATTTTAGTCGTATAATGGAATATAGTAAAATGACTTATTAAGTTATGTTGCATGTATCCTTTTAGTGGTGTAAGTCACCTACTATGCTTGCGGCTAATTTTTTTTTTTTTCTATACTTGGCTAACGTGTGTATAAGATGCAGGAGTTCAGATATTTGCAGGTTCTTATCGTTGAAGACTCTTCTTGAGCCGAATGACTCTTTTGAACGCCCTCTCCTTATGGGTATGAGACGCCGTCGAGCCTCCTTCCCCAGACCCTGACCATAGATATATCTATGAGCGGGAATACTGGGTATGATGATGATGACTTATTAAGTTATGTGCACTTCACATTTATGTAAAGTTGCGCCAAGATTCAATCAGAAACAACCTTACGTTATAGTTGAAAATATAAGACTATATATATCTGGTCCCCTAAACTTCAGTCATATGATGACATTAGGGTAATGTAGTTTAAGTTCATTGTTTTCTCAACACTAGATATTGAAAATATATGATGGGCGGTGGGCGTAATTCGTCTGTAGGTGCAGTTGAGTAATTTCTGGAAGGATAGACAATTTCAGTTATACTAGTGGGACAGTTCTTATATTAGTTATTACTAAATTATTCAATGTGAGGTAATGTGATCTGCTGTTATTATTACATAAGAACCCTACTTTGGCTACATATTTGAATCTGCATAATTATCCGATCTGAAATATTTGATATTGATTCTAAAATTAAGATATTTTATTCGGCTTTTAAAAACCAGATTATTCTAGTAGTATAAAACCCTTTTATTATCCTATAGTATTTTTGCCTATTTTTGATTGGTTTTTAAACCTCAAGTGAGATGTGGGCTTAGGTGGAAAAGAGAAAATAAGACTTTTAGAAGGTTGGGGAATGGGACTTTGGAGATCTAGAGTCCCACACTCCCTAAAGAGTATATTAGAGGTTCAAGCTTAAATGTTATGTAAAATGACATACTTGTCATTAATGAATACAAATGAAAGAAAAATGAGTAAGGTTAAATATATATACTCTTACATTCCTTTTCAATTAATTCTTAAATTCCTTATCCTAAGAAACATAAAACTTATTTGTAAGTCTCACCTAATTTAGGTCTCAAAGACTCAAATCTCACCTATAAATTTCACTATCGACATTTTGACCCAAAATTATTATTAGAAAAAAAGCTCTTTATAGTCATGGTCTTGAAAGTGAACCTAATTACGAGAATTTAAAGATAAAAAGGTGAAACTGAAATTAAAAATTGACTATTGAAAATAGTTAAAATATAACTCAATTCCATAGTTGGTATTTTAAATATTAATGGGAATAATTTGAGAATTATAACGTCTATTGTTTAATAGGTTGAAATGAAATTGCAAATAAAATTCACTAATTTACCCTCACTAAAAGTAATTTGAGAGTTGGGACTTGGGAGTAATATCAGTTTATAAATTTACCATTTACAAAGGTATAAATGGCTTTTAATACTTTTCCTTCAATCCTACCCATCTAATTCTAATACCAATTACCAACCCATCTATTACCAACCCTTGGTTGTCATTTTATGAGAATTGACCAAATTTTAATCTCATTTTCAAGCTTATTTTTGTTAGAGTATATAACATATTCTGGAGCCTCAACCATCAGCTTAAGCTTTTGGTTGAGTTGGTTCCTTGACATGCCCCATGTTATGTTATATAATCTAACAATTTTTAATCCTATTTCCATTAATCAAACATAAATATTCACATTTTAAGATTTTTAATCTCATACTCATCCTCAATTCCCTTCTACCACCAAACACACCCAAACAATTGATGCAATATGAGCAACTTTATTTAAAAATTGATGCAATTTACAAATTAGTAAATATTTTATAATTGAAAATACATGTAATCTAGTATTAAATTTAAATCGTCTTATAGAAAACAATCTCATTATGAGATTAGTCCATATAATTAAAATTAATTAATTTCTTTAAATAATCACTTTAAATTTGTATATAATATAATCACTCTTATACAAATATACATAAATGAGCTCAATAGAAATAGTCTCACCCTCACCAGTTTATATAATTTGTGATTATATTTAACAATCTTATTAAAAACTTAAATATAACATTGATTAATGCATCCCAATAATCTTAAAATCACAATTGCGCCTTCAAATAGTGAAAGATATATTATTTCATTTCACTATAATTGCTACCTTTGAAATTTTATGAAATCTAATGTATTATTTTGATATTTATATATTAAATTATACATATCTAAAAAATTTTAAAAAGTTAATAACATGTAAATATGCAATTAGACAATTCAAACAAGATCTCAATTTACTATATTTTTTCTTACACATTAGCCACAGTATATAAAATAAACTTAAACGATAAATAATGTCAATAATCAATTAATCACAATGTAGCGAGTATTTCAAAATGGAAAAAGGCGTGTAGAAGAAGAGATTAGAAAAGTATACCTGCATTCGATAAGGTGCCCAATATTTAGGATCATCAGGCATATCCTGCCAAAGAGTAAGAAACTTCTCATCATTAGCAGAAGCAGATCGGAGCCAATCATCAACACTAGTCCCCACCTTAGCACGGTGCACCCGCACTCCAGCATCCGTACATCTAATCACCCAATTACCATCTTCATCCTTGGCTAACCGCCCAATAACATTAGGGTACAATGTAAGAACCTCATTAAGAGCCGGTCTAATCCCTTCAAAATCGATTGAACCGGATCGAAAATAAAAGATTACATGAACCGAATGTTGACCCATTGCCCGGTCTAATGGCGTAAGGGGGCAAACCTGATCGGGAGGGTTCACCGGTGTGCTTGACACCACAGTTAGAACTGATTGCAACTCCACATCTCCACCGTTGATCTTTTTCCGGCCATTTTCATGATCAGCCATTGTTGGAGAGAATATGATGATTGTGTTGAATGATTTGGTGATTATAAGTAAATAGAAATGGCCGTATGGGAAGGTTCAAGGTTATAAGGAAAGAGTCGGCCGCCATTAAAGAGGGATGGTATTAGTTGTGTAGATTGGGGAGAAGAATTACATTTAAGATGGTAGGTATTCGCTAGCTTGTTGTAGCATTTAGTTCTAACTTCTATCCCGCCTCTTTTTTGTTTGGGGTTATGATAATGAATTGATTGTCGTATGATTTGGTGATGAACAGATGGTTAGTGAGTAAATGAATTACACAATTTGTGTTACACAAACCGCCCCTTTGGTTAGTGGTATTAAATAATGGTAATAAGAATGATTTATAGTGTAAAATTTCATTAAAAGATTCATATCATTATTCTCATGGTAATGAAACTTTGATCACAAAAAGTTTGTTTGTATACAAATTTTATCACTTAATACCACCTCTCCCAATGGTTGTATTGGAATGAATTTTGAAAATGAGATGAATGGAGTTGGCAGGGCCGTCTCATTCATTTTTGGGCCCCAGAGCAGAAGATAAAAATGGGCCCCTAAAAACTTAAGACATAACGCATAATATAATACATTTTTTGTTTTTTATTGTTAATATGTAATCTACTTCACAAAAAACACCAAAAACTCATATTATTTAGCAAAAAAATGTAAGTTATATATAAATTTGATTCAAATTAATATCACTTATATACATAAAAATAAGTTTTTTGGGCCCTAAAAAACACGGGGCCCTGAGCGGTTGACCGCTTTGCACTTGCCATTCGACGGCCCTGGGAGTTGGATAAACATGGCTATCAAGGTAGACAAGAGATTTTTTAACTAAAATTACACTAATTTTCATTATAAGGTTATGTGAAATCGTGTCACTGTGAGATGTGTTTTATATTTTCTCCGCTCTGAAATACTCGTTATATATCATATTTGACACTGTTCATTGTTTAATCTTGTTTTATATATTGCAGCTAATATGTAAGAAAAAACATACTCAAGCGGAATCTTGTTTGAATCGTTTCATCGCATATTTTCATAATATTAACTTTATATATAATTTTTAAATGCGTATAGTTTAATATATAAATAATCAAAATAACACATTGAATTGCGTAAAAATTCAAATTTTAAAAGTATAGTGGAACGAAGAAAATAATTAAATTTAAAGGTCTATTAATAAAAGTTTTAGTATATAAGTTTGTTATTTTGAGTTTGTCTGACCGTAAGACGCAAAAAACAATTGATTAATCTCTCTGTTGTATAATTTGATGTGTCATTGATAATTTTCACATTAAATAAAAAAATTTTGAATTTTTAGATAATAAGGATATTATGTTTTTAAATAATATGGTTAATTAATATATAAAAGGCAGAGACCATATATATTTTTATAAAAAAATGCTTTTTATTTAAAATATTTACAATATTTGATTTTTTACGTAGTCTAATGTATTAATTCAATTTTTAATATCTCAAATTATGTAGGATAAAAATTTATAAAATTTTGATATTAATAATCTTTATATTGAGAGTATTTGAGACGAATCAACAATACTACATACACTCGACTATGTTTTAGCTATAGATTAAAAATTAATCACAAATTAAAAGTGATAAATAAATAGTGGTATATTTACAATGTTACAAATAATTTAGAACATGAAAGGTATAAAATAAAATCAGTGGAACTGGGAAGGTGAGGATCATAAGTCATAACATTATAAAAATGTTAAATATGGTATTAGTTGTGTTTGGGTGGAGTGTGGTCTGTGGACCATGGAGAACAACATTTTAGCACGCTAGCTGCTTCCTATTTAGTTGCATCATTTGTATACGTTTTTGATATATTATGAGTAGAGGTGTTCGAAACAGATTTAAAATTTATTCGATTTTATAATCGATTTTTTGATTTTATTCTAATTTAAAAATGATTTATAGTTATGTAAAAGTAATATAGACACAAAATCTAATTTCACAGTGACACGAAAATTTTAACTCCAAAACAATCCAATGATCCAAATGAAAACCTCTAAAATGAGTTTGGTGGGTTCAATTGATTCATATTTCATACTAAAACTATAAAATAAATTAAATTATACTTTTTTATTCTATAATTTTGCCTCCTAAATCATTTTAGGTTTTCTATTGAATTAATATTTCTATATTTGAATATGACTATTGATCTCACTTATATTACCCCATTAAAACCTAAGAGTATATTTTATTTCTTATTTCTACATTAAAACCTATATATAACTATATTCTATTAGAGAGCATGACTCCACCTACAAATCTACGATACACTACTAAAATAGTAATATACAGAGTATTTTATATTTTTCTTAAATATTGTGTCGTCTTTAAGAAGAGCAATCTAAGGAGATATAGTTTATAAGGATTAACAACTTTTCCAACGCAAACAAGTATATTGCATAGTACGTATAAGTTTTTGATGGACTTAGTCCACACTACAAAAAGTGTGTACCTTTCTATTTAAAGAGTAGTCATGTGCAATTATAAATAAATACCCAAGAAAGTTGGTTTATACGATAAATGTAGCATAATGCATTTAATAAACCTAACTAAACGCTTTATGTATTGTAATTAGTTACAAAAATAACATATAGTATAACGCATTCAATATTGATGATGTACATATTCATTGTTTAATTATTTTTAATCAATATTCAAATGCGTTAGTCAATTATGTTGTCTTTTTATTTTTATTTCACTATTGATAATTGAAAAAAAATTAAATAAATATTTAACATACTTTAAAATATTAGTTATAAAAATTATTGAGCTAACACAAATGGTGCATTAATAGAAACTTATAAGGTTATACTAGTATATGTAAGTTGAATTAGGGGAGCCAAATATTGTCGATATACTAGCAGATTATTTACTATATAAAAACTAGTTAAACTACAAAAAATTTTAAATCATGTAAATTGAAATGAACTTCAATCATAACAAAAATTATATCTAGCAAATGAACTTAAAGCTTCCCTATAAATACCCTTTTGAAACAAAAAACTAAGCGTTTACTTCATGTATTTGCTGAATAAGTCTCCAGAAAAAACATTATTAAAATTAAGATAGAAAATATATAAATATACACACTAATAACTATGAATGTGAAATTATGAAAGATTAAGAGTAATAACATATATAATACTCCCTTCAATTCATTTCAGTTGTACTATTTGCTTTTTCACACTATTCATCAATCCCTTTTAATTTGTATTTTATTTTTTATCTATAAGTTAAAACATAGTCATGTGAGATCTTGTTTAATTCGTCTCAATGCAAGGATTATTCATATTAAGTTTTCATAATTTTTATTTCAGCATAATTAGAGATATTAAGAGACAAAATTTAATATTATTAAAATATGTTGTAAGATGAATAAATCAAGATCATACATGATTACTTTTTCATGTGCTTATTGATCGTAAATTCGTAATAATATGTAAAATAATGGTGTATAAGCATAGTTATGTTGACCTCATCAATGGATTTGTTGAGTAATGACTCAATAATATACCTTTTGTATGTTGTAATAGATGCAATGGTGATGACAAAGCCGTCTCGTTTATTTTTGGGCTCTATAGCAAAAAATAAAAAAGACCTCTAAAACTTAAGGCATAATAAATAGTATAATATATCATTTGTTTTGTATTGTTGATATTCGAACTACTTTATTAAGACTAATAAGTCGTATTATTACTAAATTAGAAATAGTAATTACTAGTAAGTAGTAACTCATATTACTTAGTAAAAAAATGTAAATTATATCTAAATTTAATTCGTATTAATATCAATATTTTACATGAAAAATAGAATTTTAGGCCTTATTGTCCGAGCCAGAACTATTATAGCTTGAGAGAGCACTTATACTGAAAAGTCTCTTCGTAATTGTCTTACGAGGTCTAACATGAAAATTGCGTGTAAGGCCATCCATATGACGTGCCTATTGTGCCTCGTGTCAAATTGTGTCGAGCCCAAGTCGCGTTGTGTATAATATTATGTTGTGTTGTGTTGTGTCAAGTATGGATGGCCCGCGTGTCAACCCAACCCTCTTCCATTTTCAATTCAATTGGTTTCCCCTTATTTATCACCTCCCATGCTTCTCTACATTCTTCAACACAAATTCTTGTGAGAGACGGTCTATTTGAGAGATCATCTTTAATTAGAGTAGCCCATTAGGAAAAATGTAGAATAAATATAGACAATAAACTTTAATGAATTGGGCTTGAGAGATATCTCTCAGAAAGACGATCTCTCAGAAGACTAACTCATTCTTCAATATTTCTTGTTCATGTAACTTATCAATTGTTCATGCTTGTGTGGGCAACCAAAATCTTTGTACTAGCCATTTAGGCCAAACAGGATTGATTGTTAAAATATAATCTATTATAAGTAATCAAATTACGTTAATTTTTTTTGGTAAATTTTAAAAAATATTTAGACTAAAACCTTTCCCTCAATACAAAATGTTATAAAAGTAGTTTAGAATTCAAGTTAGATTCCTTACCAGCAGTAATTTTAATACTCCCTCCTATTCAGCTTAAATGTCTCATTTAGTTTTCACACTTTCCAAGACTATATTTTAACCCTTAATATCTCAAATTATTCTTAATTAAAAATTATAAAAATTTAATTTTTTATAATCCTTGTATTGAGACGAATCAAACAAGATCTCACATGACTATGTTTTAACTTATAGATTAAGAGTAAAATACAAATTAAGAGTGATGAGTGAATAGTGAAAAAAATGTCCCAGGCTAAATAGGAGATAGTATAAATCTATCTAGATATGCTATTAATGACTAATTTTTGTTTAGAAAATTGTTTTTATGAGAAGTGACGCAGTCACGCATGTACGTGAACATAAAAATGGTGTAAGAGATGATCTTATCTTAAGCATCATCTTAGTTTTAGATTTAATAATTCTAATTTTTAATTTTTTTTGAACGCAAATTGTTAACAATTCTATGCAAGTC
The DNA here is from genome assembly GCA_019776075.1 of Amaranthus palmeri. NCBI lineage: Eukaryota > Viridiplantae > Streptophyta > Magnoliopsida > Caryophyllales > Amaranthaceae > Amaranthus > Amaranthus palmeri. The sequence continues at coordinate 1,128,905 of JAAKBH010000283.1, forward strand.
AACGTTAATGTTAACAGTCAACTGACGAAAATCAGTAAAAGATAGTGTTTTGCAAAGAATTTTATTACATAAAATAGTTTTTAGCAATTTTTTTTTTATATAAGGTAGTTTTTAAAAAAAGTTTACAAATTATTTTTGCATTTTGGTTATAGAGTACCGACTACCGACCTTTTAAAGGCATCTATTTGTTTATACTTTGGTTGACAGCATAGGAAATCCAGAGTTTCTGACACGACACAAGATGGTAGCGCGGAAGTTCATCGTCCGCCATGAAAACTCTACTTTCGACCTTGATTATGATACCGATGATGGCCTTGAAGTATGTTCATTCATCTTCCTTTTTAAGTGCTTTTATTTCATTTTTAAAATAATCATTTTTTTACCTTTTCACTTTACAGGTTTTCAAATTCCAGTTGTTTTCTCTTACTTCAATTCCACCTGATGAACAAAAGGTATCCTTCACTCACTCTTGCTTGAATCACTTTGAATTTGGCTATTTCATGACCGAATTTCTTCCATTTGTTGATTTTATGTTACAGATTGTCAGCGGTGATGATAGCAGAATCATTTCTGATGATTCTGACTTAATTTCGGTTTCGAATAAACTTCGTTTGCTTTCCATCAACGATGATACTGTTGCAGAGTCTTCTACTGGTAACTCGCAGTTAAATGAAGAGTTACTTAAGGCTGATGAAGAATTTGCTCGATTGCTTCAGGTGATCGATGTTAGATTTGATTTTAAGTTGGTGCAAAATTGCAATTTTGAAATATTGTGTCACAATTATAGCATTTACCAGTTTAGCTGGTGAAAGGTTCATGTCATGACTATTGTGATGGCTGTCCAGCCTTCCCTCAATCAAACATTTGAAGAAATTATGGTGACTGATTGTAATGTGAAGACGAAGTCTTTTATTATCTTTGATTTGTCTGCGTTAGAGAATACTTTGGTAATTTTTCAAGATTCTCAATCTCCTCTCACATAAATTGTAAACTGCTGGGCATAATTTAGGGGTTTTGCTTAGCCATTAACTGTTCTTGTTAGAGGAGAATGATGGTCTTACATATTGATATAGAGTAGCTCATGCAAGTGATGTTAATATTAATGACAATTAATTTCAGATGTGTATCTTAGTTGCTAAATACGGAGATATATAGAGGCTTTTTGGTGAACTTTTATTTTAGCTAATAAAGTTGCCATTTTAGGCTGAGGAGGAAGCATTGCTTCTTCAACAGTATGCTGCTGCTGAGGATAATGGACAGATGGAGGAACGACTAAGGGGGTATATTGGTCAAGTGTTGATGGTAATCAAGAGCTAGATTTTGTTTCTCTTCTCCTTGTTTCAGGGTTGTTTAATAATCATACCGTTTGTGCTCTGTTGTTCAATGTTACAGTATGAGGACCCAACTCGCCAAGAGGCTGCTCGTAAGACGGTACCTGTTGATGAGCTGGAGGAGAAAGCTTTGGTGGCTATTGCAAAACAGGTGGGGATGTTGATTTTGTATTACAAGCAATTTTATTGTTCCACTGTCACTTCACATTTGGGGTACTTCGATGGTATAATTTATTTAGTTGTTGCCTTTAGGAAAGGGGTGTTTTTATGGTTGGATGAGTTCAGGTTTTGTTTTCATAGAAAAACTAAGAATTGACAATCCTTTCTACTTCATAAGCGAAATTGTTGTGGATGATAAGTTAATATAACTATTCTCATTTTGTCTTGATTAGATATTTAGATCCAAAGTGAAAAAACAAGGGGCATCGCAATATCGTGACCATATTTTAAAGAATTTTAGCTTACTACGCGACCGTTACCATATTTGACCGAAATCCTAATTTTTGCACTATGATTAGACATCAAATGCCGACCTAATCAGATACTTGACGTGAAATGTATTGATAATACCTATGTTACTCGGTGGCCATCTTACCTATGTCGACATGACATGGACACAGATACATGACACGTGTAGGACCCACGCTTGTCCCATGGGTTACAAGATTACATGTTAGGCCGTGGCAATTCGTGACATAATCACCCCGTGAGCCCAGTCGTGTGGACACACTCACGGGGCACCCGTGGGTGCGGGCCCACAAACCAACGGGTCATGAACATTGACTTGCATACAACACATGATGTCTTTCATTCTTCCTCACATGTGAAATATTTCCAACACTCTCCTGCACATGTGAGCCACATCATATCCAAGAACCACCATCGGCTCTAATACCATGATAAATTTGTTATCAAGCTCGTGCACAACACGACCCACATAAGGGGAGAGTTGACTGCATATAAACCTGATGAGTTTTCATTCTAAAACCAATTGGTATTAGGAGGATTACACATCAAGCGTTATGTATAAGTCTACAACCCACTATTTTACTGATGTGGGATCTTCCTCACATGTGAAGTATTTCCAACATTACAACATCCTTTTTATACTTATATTTTTACCTCAGATTTTGATATGAATTTTTTAAGCTTCATTTTTTCAAAGTAGCAACTATAAAATAAAATATCAAAATTTTAATTTCATTTCTTTAGCTTTTTGTAAAAAATCGTTCATATTATTGATAAATTTGACTCTTGGACACGTTTGGGACTCACACTTGGACATGTCTTGTTAACAGACATTATTGTGTTTCCAACAAAGTTTTCACTCTCAGTACCCATTATTATATGAACCTGAATGACCCATGAATAGAGGGCGAAAGCCCACTAAATGATCCAATAATCTTTACATTTATTGCAAAAAGCACAATATTATGAGAATCTGTCTGCCTAAAGTACCTTTAGCTATTAGTATCATTACATTTAATACTACATTTTTGTTGGACTTTAATGTCATTTATATAGTTAAATGTAGTCATAAATCAACCAATTTGTATAACTTGGTATTTGAACAAGATACTTTCTATATTTTCTATAATTCTATCATTACATTTGATACAACTTTTTCTTGACGCAAATGTCACTTATATGGTTTAATTTGATCATACTTTATTATAGCTTGGTGTTAGGGAAGAATATTTGTGCATCTGAAGAGATTTTCTATGTACTGCACTAAACAACGAAAATAAGAAACAAAACAATTTTCATAACCCATTGGGATGATCTATACTCTAGATTCCGGTTTTGAACAATCATTATTCAACCTGAAAATAATCTGATACTAAAATTTAATTTACTATTAACCAGACACTGACCCGCTTTTCTAATCTTGATAGCGTTGCACCTCCCATTCATTGAATTACGAAACACAGGCTTATAAAATTTAAACTCTTGAGAAGGTTCTCATCTTCTGTGGGTGTCCGATATCTGTTTCACATGCATTTTAGTGGTTATCTGTTTACAGTATGCTGCTGACCATATTTGTTACTGGTTGAGACATTAGAACTTAAGGTCTGTAAGTAGGCATGCGCGTGGCTTTTGTTAAGCTACAAATCTATATTGTGATATTCATGACTTCTGGCCTCCTAGGATCTAGTTAATTTTTTTCACACTTCACATAACGTTAAGTTCATTTGATTTAGACAGCGAGAAAATTTGTGTTTGCAAATTGGACCTTTTGGTTTTACCTCATGCATAATTGAATTTCCTTTTCAGTTTCTAAAATATAAGATGTCAACATTTTTCTTTTTGGTCTTCTTCCAAGTGATGTTTACACTTAGCTTTATTCCTCTTTTAGCAATGTCGTTCTTTCACATTCTTTCTACCGTTTATGTGGTTCTAACGTTCTTGCTCCGCCCACTTTCCTTGTCCTCGCACTTCTGTGATACTGTAATCATTATTTTGGTAATTTAAGCAGCATTTGGAAACAATGGGCATACATCGTAAATATTTTTTTATCTTTTGTTTTCCAGGAGGGCAACTTTGAACCAACAAAACCTGAAAAAGATCATGCTTTTTTGCTGGAGTTGCTGATGTGGTTCAAACAATCATTCAGGTGTTGTAACCTTACCCTTATAATAACTTGTCATTACCCAACTGAATTCATTCTGAATAGCTTACAAAATGAATATATTTCTTGATCTGAGCATTTGTGAAATCGGTTTTCTTGATTTACCTAAAGAATTAACGTAGCCAAGGGAGGACTCACAAGTGATAATTGATTTTTGTACCATCTAATGTATGCTCACTCATTCTAATGTCGTATCCAAATTTCTAATTGGTGCTCATTTATGTATGCTTTGAATGGATTATTATTACTCTCTGCAGTTGGGTCAATGCACCTGCTTGTGATAACTGTGGAAACCAGACTATAAGCCAAGGCATGGGTGTAGCAGTGCCCGCAGAACTGCAATATGGAGGCTCACGCGTGGAGCTATATCGGTATGAAATGCATAATTTTGGTTGTGTTCAGTTTGGTGCTTTCACATGTTGTGGGTGAAGCCTTTCTCCTCTTTGCACATGTTGTGGGGAGTAGGAATATGCATGTCTAATGAATTTCCAATTTGTACTTAATTAACAGTTAATACTCTTGCTATCTACTGAAATCTGCAAGTATCCTAATATAATGCCCACTTATGTTGATGTGCTTGCATGGGAGCTCAGGAAAGCTGTCTGTTGCTTAGCTGCCTGCAAATCTTTACAAGAGTTGGCAACCTCTGTAAAATCACTTAGATTAAACAAACATAGAAATTGTTCTTTTGTATTTGTGACAAGCAGATCTGATATATCGTAAAAGTGCTGTCCTTTGCACTAGTTAACCACAAAACATTAATTTCATAGTGGGTAATTAGTTTGCAAATTGTTATGGGTTTGCAATAAGGAATGAAATAGGGGAACATGGTTTGGAACTTGATTCAGTGTACCATGTGGTTGGTTTAACCTTGGAAGGAATTTGAGCGTCATTATAAGTTTACTTTTTCTTAAAAGAAAATATTGGTTCATGAAGACTAAATATTTTGACCTATGATTTATACGCGGATATAGGAATCTTCTTTTTGATTGCATTGGTCATCTTATTACTGATTTTAAATGGAAGATTAGACTTAAAAAATTGCAATGATCCCGACCCCCTAAAATTGATTCATTAGTTTTTTCTTGGCAAGAGTATAAGCATTGAAAGTTCTGATATGCTATGTGCCTATGTATCATGAACATTGGAGGATTTGATTATAATGAATAGATAAAGGTTATCTGCAGAACTGTTTACTTCCCATGAGTATTTGTTTAATGTGTAAAAATACCTGCAAGCATTTATATAAGATTGCAAATTTCATCGATTCAAATAAAGGATATACAATAGAACATATAAAAATTAATTATAGAGAACTGATGTCAGAAGAAACAGAGATGTCTGCTTGTCCACACAAACTAGTTGGCAACTAGAGTTGCTGCTACTACATAGCTCTCTTCTCTCTACTGGTGTTTCTAAACCTATTCCCTTAGGGTTTTGAGGCATGGGTTTAAAGTTTGTATTATATAAAATAAATACTATGTCTAGGGTTTAGACTTTAGACATTCCAAACCCGTACCTAATACTTGGATTTAGAAATTGATATTATATATAACAAACATTAGGTCTAGTTACGTCATTTGGACTCGTATACCCAAGTTGCACTATGTTATGTGTTCGAGTGGCCTATTTTATTAAATAATTTTATTTTTTGTACCAAACTGAAGTGTCCAAGTGCCCTATCCATGTCTGAGGGTATAATAGAGTGCTTGAGGTAAATTGAAGAGTAGAAGCAGATTTCTAATATGTGCAGAAGCTATAGAAGTTTATTTCTTATAAGATTTTGTTTTTTGATTAACTTATGTTGAGAATATACAGAACCTCTAACTATATACATTCATATCATTATTTGTCAATAGCAATTCTCCATTCATAATTCAACCACCTTTAGACATAGATGATTCATGTATGATGATAGTAATAGATGGTAGTTATTAGGATTGTAATATATTTCCCCTGCTCAGTATCAAATTGTAGATGCACATTGATATATGTTCTGATTCTTTTAAGCTCATATATGTTTTAATTGGTACCAAAAGAAAGTAGGCGAGGGATCAGAATAGTGAAAGCTATATAGTTACGACTTAGAAGCCCTCTCGGTTCCTTTTCTGTTTTATTATGCATAAAAGTGCTCCTAATACATGTTGTGTTGCATTCTATATTACTCAGAATTTTTTCTATCAACCTGCAGCTGCAGCATTTGTTCAAGGGTTACTCGTTTCCCACGCTATAATGACCCGATCAAAGTACATTTTCTGCTGGCTTTGTTTTTTCGTCACATTTTCTTTTGCTGGAAGTATCTGTATGAACAATGTGAATCCTTTGTCCATCCAGCTCTTGGAAACTAGAAAAGGGCGGTGTGGGGAGTGGGCCAACTGCTTTACTCTTTATTGCCGGGCATTTGGCTATGAAGCACGTCTTGTAAGCATCTTTATCATCCGTCTTCTATTTAACTTACTGATTATCAAAAAATTTCTGCCAATTATTACTTTCCCAGAGCTAGATTTCTAATTTTGTTACAATTGAAGTCGCTACTTGTGAACGTATGCTTCAAGTTTCCTGTAGCTTCATAATCCTGCAGTGAACTTTTTTTAATACTATATTTGGATAAAAGTAAAAGAGAAGGAAGGTGAGGGAAGAGGAAGAAAGGGTAAGAATTAATAAGGAGAGTCTCCTTGTTTGTTTAGGTTGGAGAGAAGGGCAAGGGAAAGGAAACTTGGGAATGAAATGATGGTCAACATAACATTTTCCTTCCAAATCTTCCTCTTGTGTGTTGATTGGGTTCAATTAGTGCATCCCTTTTCTTGCATCCTAATATGTTTCTTGGAAGTGTTGGATTCAAGATAATGTATCAAGGATCTTTGTCAATGTGTTTGAGGCTTTGAGCCTTCGAAGGAAGCATGTATCTTTCACTGGCCGTGCTGCTAGAGAAGGGGGCAAAGGGATCAATAAAGTGTCCATGTGCTGGTTGTTTTTTCTTTTCTTGGTTGAGAGGGTAGGGGCTGTTTTACTCAAAGAAAATTTTACAGGTTTGATCCTCCCCCCTTGCAACTTTACTGTAGTCAAACCATTTGATGCTATGGAAAAAATTGAAATTTATCTTCATTGAAACTTATCATATCAAAGCTACATTGAAATTTGGAAATACATTAAAGTCGAAATATTAAGATAAAGAATGTCCAAAGCTACTTTACTCAGTTCAAATGGTGTTTTAATCAATCCAAATTTACAACTAAACGAAAATTATCTGATCATCAACTGTAGCAATGCCAAAATCTTATTCTCAATAGATTGTGTCACCAGCATGAACAAATTAATTTTGTGTGGGTCACATCACTCTTGTTAATCTGCATAAAGGCTTCCATGATTCTGAGTACCTGACGGTAAATCCCTTAGTTTCTAAGCGCCATTATGCAGTAGCTGTCAAATTGAGCTCAACAAACTGGAAGATGCACGTTCCCAGTATACTAGGGTGTAGGAATATAATGAGATCTAGTGTGCATGTTATTGGTATTGACAATCACCTTTATCTAGGTCACATCTAAGGAGTGAACCCAATGCCATTGCTTAAAAGAAATATTGATGACACAGAAGTCTCCATGCCTCTACAGAACTTTGCTTCTTCTACCGAAACAGTGGCAATGCCAAAGCCTTTATTACATCAGATAAGGTTTGTTGTGTGAACAAAGAGTCAAACTCTTGTCTTTGTCCACATAAATCATCTTCCTATATTCACCATCTCTATACAGTGAGTCAGTGATAAATGGTCCTGTAAACCCATTTACTTCGTATTACCTGAAATTTCTACATCATCATAGTCATTTTGGCCTTCCTCAAATTCATTCACAAATCACATATTCCGAAGTCCAACCTATTCACTTTTCTAGCAGGGCATATTGGGGTCTACCTCCTTAAAACAAACAAAATAAGTTCTCTCTTTTCGTATCTTCAATACATATTTCGCTTTTCACCAAGTATCTTCTGTCCAAGTTTTCTCTTAAAAATATTTCACACATCCATATGCATCTTCACTATCCCCATCTTATTGATATGATCCTTCTTAAATATGTAACATATGGACCATATAATATCTAGTAATGTTACTCTAGAAGCCATTCTATATAGAACTTTTAACAATTCCCTTTCCTGAATTTAATTTGAAGACACTCTAATTGTATGATGATTCCCCATCTTCTCCTAAAAATCCTCAATCTCTCAACTTTTAAACTGCACTACGTACTCCTCAACACAACAAACCAACCCTAGTAGTTTCCACTATCTTAGGTCAGCTTTAACCTCTTATCCTAGAAAGCCAACCCTCAACACCATTTCTGGCTTTCGTTTCACCATCTCTGGCCGATGGCATCATGAAAAATCAGCTGCATTTCTGTTTTAGTTACGTCCATCCCCAACAGAGCAATAAAATAAAAAATAAAGGTAAAGAGTGATCTTCAATTCAAATGACATTTATCAAGATGTTTCCATGGTCAACTTTGACCTCCCAAAGGTGTTGTGCTTTCTTTTACTGGTTGTTGATTGAGTTCTGGAGATGGTTCGCAGCAATGGTATATGAAAGAGCAAGAAGATAATGAAGGTGTATGTTTTTTACAATGACGTTTGTTTCCATTTCAGTGGCTAGCACTATCAAGTTCGGAACATTATTTCTGCTAGATTTTGTACTCTCTGATTAAAGCAAAATTCATGTTTATTGCAATACTCTGTACTATATATCCTTTGAAGAGCTGCGATCAAAGATATTTTCACACTACTATACTAATTTCTGGCTTTTCTTTGCAACGGATGGATTTTTTTTGTAGCTCAGAATTCCAGTTTATGTTTACCCAATTGGCCAATTGATTTTGATTATGCCAGCTTTGTTATAATTTATAATGATTGCGTGACTTCATCAAGTGTAACTTATTCAGCTCTGATCTATTACACTTTCCTGTTGTTGCCATTGAGCTCTTAGCATAGCTGAAATTTTGCTGCAAAGCCAGTGCATATTTGCTTTAGGAATTGCATTTAATCAGAAATGGAAATGACATCGCTTTACTTTCTCTTAGTCCTTTTCTCAGACTGTTGCTGGAGAGTCTTACATTCACTTAATGTTTTACTCTTACTTTTGTGGTATGTTGAGAACAATTCCAATAAGCCTTAATCCCAACAATATGGGGTTGACTACTTAAACCAAAACAAATCAAGATGTCTTTAACAAGGTTATACTTCATTAACCTATATAATGCTAACCTACAACTATGAAAATCAGCTCTAGTGATTAACAGTTTGTCAACTGGAAACCATTTTCCCAAAAGCATTTACGTTCGCATTTTCACTTATTGGAACTAAAACTGAAAGCTCTATACTTGGACTCTTCACTTTAACTTAAGTTTTCGTATCGGACCCTTGGCACTCTTACATGAGTAGGACACTTGGATACTTCAATATGGTTTAAAATATTGAGATTTTAAATAAGATAGTGATACTTGGAACGTATCCGAATTGGATATGGGTATACGAGTCTAAGTAACGGGTTGAAAAAGGAGATAAGTCGACTATCTTTTCACAGTAAGTCATTTTTTTTTGAAGATCATCTATTGAATAAAAATAGCTCAAATCGAGCTCCTCAAGTTTCCGTAGGCACTTAGGAAGTGGAGGCATACAAATCTTTTCATTGTTTAAATTCGTCTCCCATCTCGCAACCATATAGTAAAACTTCAGTGCAAGAAAAAGTAGTGAACTATTTATTTTGTTGTATAGTAAAACTTCCATTTTTAGTGCAAGAAAAATTAGTGAACTATTTATTTTGTTGTACAGTAAAACTTCCATTTTTATTTTCACATTTTCATTTTTCATTGCTCAATAAGAACTCCAACAAGTTTAGCTTAGACTTTAGTTCCTATGATGGAGAAAACACTTTTGACTCCGAAGTTTGAATTCTTTCGTTTCCGCAGGCACTAGCATCGGGAGAGAATAGGACTCTCCAATTAGCATCAATTTCTTCAATCACAAGCACTCGGGGGAGAGAGGGGGGGAGAGAGAAAGAAGTGTTGACACTAGAACTGACTTCTGAATCAGCCTGGGGTGAGGCGTTAGAAAGTAGACTGAGGAAGAGCTTTCTAAATTTGATGTTACATGATCAGATCCGATGATAATGGTCTCAAATATGGCACATCAATGACCTAACTGAGGGCTACATTGAAATGTCATTTCCTTCAGTTTTACTGAAATGTCAAACTCATTGGATTTCTTGTATTTACTTTCTGGCAAGGTCAAAGGAACAATGGTCCTCTTCTGATTGGAGAAGTGAAGAATGGAGTGGATTGAGAGTTTGATGAAGTTTAAATTCCTATCGTTTATTTGGTAGCATTTGATTTTAGTCCCCCTCATCTCTATGAAGTAAAGACAAGGAAGGAGGAGGAGTGGTGGGAATACGACCACATGCCTTGAATGTCATTGTTGCCTCAATAGTGAACCAACTTCATGTTTAAGAGGAGAAATTAGCGTTTTGAGTATGTTGAACCAAACACGTTAACATAGTATGAAATAGAAGTTAAATTTGTTACATTCCCTTGCCTAACCCATTTATTTTTTGGGTTTTAGATCATGCACACTTCTTATTTACATGAAGTTGCAAATGATACTTACTATCTAGTGTCAAACGAAAACAACTTTTTTTTATTATCAATTATGAGTGTATAACAAGGGCAAGGTTGGTACATCCGACTCCCAACCCCACCCTAGTGATGGCATTAGGGCAATTGCATGCTGAAATCTTGTTGAATCAAACATGCTCCAAGTTGATTTAATATGGCAGTTAAGTTCAGTTTTCTGCTTGCTCTTGCATGACAGTGTTGTCTAATTAAGTGTATCATGTCAATTGCTTCAAAGAAGATTTTGTATTTAAGATGTTCTTTTGCTGTGTCAGTGACTGCTCAAAAATAAAAAGCAAAAAAAAAAAACAAAAGTAATATGATGATATAAACTATTGTTGAGCATGAATTTATTTTAAGTTTTTGTTTCTTAGAACTGTTTCTTTCACTTATACCGCACCTGATGCTGCACATTTTGATGCTTACCTCCCTGATTTTCATTTTACTTCAGCTAATCTTTAGCAACATTTACCAGTTATATGACTAAAGACTTGCACTTTGCTTGCAAAAGTCGTCATGGTGATGCAGTTTTTCTTTGGTAAGTTTTAAAAAGAACATTCAGCTTACATGTGTACTATTCCAGATTTTGGATTTTACGGACCATGTCTGGACAGAATGCTTTTCACGTTATTTAGGGAGGTAAGCTTATTCATACAGCTTCGATATGTATGTGTTTTGATAGTGGTCCTTATCATGTGGAAAATTTGAACCACCGTGATTTGATTTGAGTAATAAACTTCATGCTAATTGTATCTGGCTGTTTGATTATATTGTTTACTGGCTGTCAAACAAGACCTTAAGGCCTATATTTGAATTATTGATATCCCCTTGAGTCAGCAGTATGTCTTTTAAAAAATCAACTAATGCTTAACTCTGACGGATTTTGGTAAAGATTCAATATGCAATTCCTGTGCCACTCCCTCTGTCCGCTTTGCTTTGTACACTCTCTTCAAATAGTGTCTCTATTTGGTTTTCGGTTATCTCTTTTAACCTGTAAACAAAACACGGTCTGCCATGCAAACCTTCTCTATCCATCCCTCTTCTGTCACTATTTTTTCTGTCTAGTCAATTCCATCTAAATTTACATTTATTATTGTTTTTAATCGTTGTTCCATATACAAAATGAAGATATTGTGAAACATAGGGGAAACATCGAGTAATAAATTCTTGCTTCAATAGCTTAAGCTTAGTTTTTTTTTTTTAATAAAAATCGAGTTCAGAGAATATGGTCTGAATTTCAAGAAGGTGATATACTAGAACTGTGTATGATGATCTAAAAAGCCTTGGTGAAACTTTAATGGATAGCTGCTTGAAGTTGCTCTTCTTTTATTGTATTATTTTTCTTTTTTCCATGGTCTTACCATTGCATTTGGAGATCTGATCTGGGATGGATGTGTATTTTCTTGTAATTTTCAGGTGGATGCATCTTGATCCTTGTGAAGGGATTTATGACAATCCATTGTTGTATGAGAAAGGGTACATCCAGTTCTATTGTTGTATGCATATTTTAATCTCTATTATTTTTTGTTAAAGTGGATTTTTGAATGACTAGTACTTCCTCTTTGCATATATATTGTTGTTTCATCGTAATTTAGGTGGGATAAAAAATTGAACTATGTGATTGCTATTGCCAAAGATGGGGTATATGATGTCACAAAACGTTACACAAGAAAGTGGCATGAGGTAATGCAATGTAGATATTATCTATTGGCTGCCAAGTTTTGTAATTGATCTTGATCTTTTATTGTTTCGTCGTCGATTACGCTGTCATATCCTTAAAAATTTATTGCAGGTGCTAACCCGCCGAAATATGATTACAGAGACAGTTTTATGCACAGTTCTAGAAAGACTAACCAAACAATGCCGAAAAGGTTTAAAACCTGAAGTCATTTCCATGCTTGAAGAACATCATAAACTTGAGAACGAAACTTTAGAAAGAGATATTCACTCTAAGGCTGATACTGCTATTTCACTTCCTGGGAGACTTAGTGGGGACAAGCAATGGCGCATCTCAAGGTCAGAATATGCTGGGAGGGATGGTTTGAGTTGCTCCTCTTGTCCGGTTCGTTTGTGTGTGGATGAGCATGTGTCTAACATTTATGATGCATTGGGCCTAACCTTGTCCCAATTTGTTGAAAGCTCTTTCTCAGTCTCTAGTGTGATTGATGCCCTAAAGACCTTAAGAAGAATCTTAATAATTTTTCAAAAGTGCCCGTTTAAGTCTAGAAAGACAATCAAATCTTCACTTGTTTTACAACCTTCTTTGCATAATCTGCTGCCTATTTTTGGTGAGCTACTAGACATCCTACAATTGAAGTGTGAGCTGGACACAAAAAATGAGGTGTTTGTACATTTGGTTGGCCATCCTGTAAAGGCCTCATTGGCTTTGCCTGTTGCATTAGATGCTCTAAATGATATGATTCAAAGCCTTGCTAAATCAACCTAGCATTGGAAAAGATTCTCTCGCTCTGCCGCTTTTGAGACTGAATAGAATACATTCAGGCTCGGTCCTTGCCAGTGGAGAAGAGCTTCCTTTTGGAATTGTGAGTTGACTACTTGTTGTTCTTGTTGTTGTTATATGTCTGGCATTAGGATTATTCTCCAAGTTCTTTTATGCTGGTGTGAACATAAGCTGTTTTTGCAGTCTACGTCAGCTTTTGATGGGTTGCAGTTGTCAAAGTGGGAAGAACCGAATGGAGCAAAAGGTGTGTTTTACTTATTTATTAAGATATTTGTAATGATTTGATCTTTTGATTTGTTAATCTGCTGAGTTGTGCCGTTTAGGTGGTTGGATTGCTTATAAACTGAAAGAGGGTCAAATGTGCAAGCTTGTGGCATATGAGCTGATGTCTGCCAACGACGCTCCAGAAAGAGATCCCATGGACTGGTATGTTCTTTTAACAATAAGTTTATGTAATCATTCCTCCCTCCAACCTTGTGATAAGGATTAAGTAGACTAGATCATCAATTATTAAAAAACACAAGAGAGAGCACGCTCTGGTTCTTGAGAACGAACGAACAGCACAGAGCTCAACTTGCACATATATGGTACTTTTACCAATGAGCTGGTCTGTTTTTGAAACTCGATGGCATGGGGCCACTTAAAGTCCACTTTTTTGTGTGACAACCAGTCCCTTTTTGCACAAGTTCTTGTAAAGATGGCCTATGCAGGTGACTTCTCCTTAAGCAATGGTTGCAGTATGATAATTTTTGTTCTTCATTCCAGACTGATACATAAGTATGACTACCAGCATTTGTTTTTTTAGCTCCAGTGATTAGTCTTTCCCAAGATTGGAGGTGCATTCATGTATTCACTTTAACCTGACTTCATAACATATTGCCATATGAATGATGTCTGAGAGCTCTGAACTAAGGACACCTATAGAGCTACCTGCCTACCTGCAATTTCCAATGTTCTCATATCTATTCTAGCTCTGATGAATGATCAAATACTCTGTTGTGAATTGACAAATCTTCTAAGCGGTTGAATTTTTTCTAAAGTATTTTTTCTTATCTACCATTCCAAGAGTTATCCTCTTTCATCATTGACCAAATCTTAGTTTGTTGCTCTGTATTGTACAGGGTTAATACTCTCTTTGTGCTTTTGGTTTTGCTATATTTTTCATTTTGTATCATTCTTTGATTTTGCTAGATCCTAGATATCTATTTTCTCTTGTGGTTCCACATTCTCTTTTTAATATTGACGACATAATCATTCTCTCTCGTCGTCTTGTTCACAAACACATCCACTTCAGACTGGAACATATTGATGGACCGGTGGCTACTAAGATAATTTGTTTTTTTTTTGTTTTGCTAGGGAAGTTGTCAATCTTCTGTAGGATGGACCTCCTACTAGTCCTAGGTTCTTTCCACTTAATTAGGGTCTTGATTAACAAGTTCTGTTCCTTGAATTTTTCATGGTGAAATATTTTCTAAACCTTTATCAGGATTCTTGAAGGGAGCAAAGATGGAGGGTCCAGCTGGTATGTTTTGGATAGACAAACTTCTCAGAAATTTGAAAATCGTTTTCAGCGCAAACTATACAAGATTGAATTAAGCAACACTCAATCAAACGCCTTCAGGTATCTCACAACACCATCTAATTTCCTCTCTTGCTTTCGCAGAAAAGTACTATCGATAGCCTTTAAGATTGTGAACTTTGCAGGTTCACCTTTTTATCAGTCAAAGATGTTGACTCGACTTCCAGGTTACAAATTGGAAATATCGACTTGTATGCCGAAAGAAGCAAGTGTCCATGTGGGGAGAAATTACATGACTAAAAAAAGAGCAGGTGAACTATATAGAGGAATCAAATAATTGAATAATCTTAGTTATTACTGATTGCAGGTACCAGTTTGATTCATGACACTTGAAACCAATCCTAGGTTTAGGATGATCTAATGTGAGGGTTGTATTTGTTTCAATTATATTAGGCTGCAGAAGGACCCAACAAATGTTGTGTACATCTGACAGTTTGTATTGTGAAAATTTGCAATAATGTTATGTAGAATGACCGTGTTGCTCAAGTGTTAAAAAAATTTATATTACTACAATTCAAGACATTTTTACTGATAAAATAGCAATTGTTATGTTTGGCTGAAATTATATTGATGTTATAGACAGGTAGACCTGTCAAACATATCAGGTTGGAGGATTTGAGTTTGGATCGTATATAAATAGATCATAATATCCTTGACCCAAACTCACCCCGTTTAGTTAATGGGTTTGGGTCGAAAATCACGACCCTAATCCAACTTGTAATAGTTCAAGTCGACCTAATTTTGACTTAATTAACCCGATTATAATATTTTGTTTTCATTTTAAGGTTTTGAATATTAATTATATTTAATTTTTAGGTTTTAATTTTATACATTATGTTTTTTTTATTGTTTATTTTGTGTTTACTATGAAAAATAAAAAAATATTAAATGAATTAAGTTTAGGTTATACTTATTGATTTAATTGAAATTAAGTCATGTTTAATTGAACAAGTTTGTTTCAAGGTTAAAATTGTGATCTGAGCTTAACCCATTTAATAAACAGATTGGGTTAAAAATTTCAACTCAAACCTACTTGTTTTAAGTTAGGTTCAAGTCAAATCAACAGATCGGATCAAGTTTTGCCAGGCAGATTTAGAGTCCAAACTCTGGTGACAAAAAAAATGACATGTACGTGCACGATAATCTCAACTATCAAGCCAAGGCCAAAATAATATAGGTCATTCATTAATCATATTTACCTCAAAATAGTGGCAACCTAAAATATTAATTAAAATTGAAATACTCAACAAAATAAAGTCTAACAGGATTAACAATAGGATTGCTCCATCATTTGAGATACAGGCACAGCCTATATGGAGTCTTCAGGAGTAGCAAAAGTTTAGCAGAACCAAAAAAAATTGCATAATTGAACAGAAATTGGTAGGAATTTAAATTCATAAAGATCACTTATGATTGTATGCACTCCTGTCTATCTCAAGTTGAGCAGCCCAAAAATCCAGTTGACTCGCCACGCATTCTGAACCTGTCGAACCATATGAACAAAACTTCTTGACGGAATTCTCTACCCCAAGATAATCGTACACATCCTCGCTAAAAAATGGACTAATGCCCCTGAGTTCATCAAGCGTTAGATCTTGAAGCTCACAACCCTTGGCGACACACATCGCAACCGATCTTCCTACAATGTCATGACTAGTTCTGAATGGTACCCCCTAGTGAAATTGTAAAGTGAGAGATCAGGAGACAAGGATATACAGAAAGAAGATAAATACTACTAACATGAGTGTATGTATTCAAGCGAACCATCGGAAAAGGAAATTGGAAGATTCACAACTATGGTGCTACATGAACCACAAACAAATTAGTGTATAAAATGCTGCTAACAAAGATTATTTGATCCTATCGAATACTAATTATATCGAATATAATCTAGTCTACAATTAAAAAAAATCAATAGCAATGATCATTTACAGATATTTTTTCCTCCATTTATTCATATCTATCGTCATATATTGGTTCATAGAATAATGGATAACCTTACAGAAGGGAAGAATACATAGAATTCTATGAAAATGCAGTTAGTCATCTATCCACAGCTAGTCATGTATGAGACTGTCTCATCATGAAACGAGCCCATATAATTGGCCCAATTTTTTAATGATTACTTTATGATTGTAAGTGTAATTGTTTTAAGGTTCTAAGTAATCACCCTAAGACTAAAAAATAATTATTTTAAAATTGTAAGTGATAACTTTAATCTTATAAGTTAACACTTTAAGACAAAAAAGTTTGTATTGGGCCTGCCCAATAAAGTTGGTCTCACCGTGAGACCGTCTCAGTTAAGAATTAGTGATCCGTGAAACAATATCACGATGAAGATCTACTAATGGAACTGATGAATGATATATGATGAAGACATGCTTAGAGCCTCAATTATAAAAATACCACAAGGCTAGTGAAATGAAAAATCGAAAACATAAAATCAATGAGGTTGTTTATGAATATTAAATAACCTGTAAAAACTTCCTTAAAATTCTCACCTTCTTCACAAGATAATCTGCAACTGTTGTGGCGTCGAGATGACCGGCTGGCAGAGATTTCTGGATTCTATCTTTGTTGAAGGTAATGTTTTGTGCAAACTCAGAACATACCTCTAGCATCCCTACGATAGTCTTCACGCTGTCAAATACGGGTTCCTTGTCTTCCTGTTTAGAAGAAAGATGATAGCATCAAGTCAGCCAACTACGAAAAAGGGAGAGAAAGCGAGTGCAATTAGCCTCAGGATGTAGTTTTTCATAATGAAAAAATAATTATCAACATGAACGGTGTACCTGAAGATCACGGTTATAAGCTTGGGGAAGACCTTTGCATAGTACAAGAAGAGTGACTAAGTCGCCTACAACTCGTGCACATTTTCCACGGACAAGTTCCATGGGATCTGGGTTTTTCTTTTGCGGCATTATACTACTTCCAGTTGAAACCGAATCATTTGGGGTCAAGAATCCAAATTCTTCAGAAGCCCATAACACCCACTCTTCACCAAGCCGAGAGAGATGAATGGCTGTGATAGAGTTTGCCGAAAGGAACTCCAACACGAAGTCTCTATCGGAGACAGCATCTATGCTGCAACATAAAAATATAAGGGCCTATCACTATATCAAAGTAGTTTACAAGTACAAATTATGGAGACCTAATTGATAGTCAACCAAGAAATAATATATTATATGCAAGGATAATATAGCCCAGCACACAATAGTTTAAACTTTAATCGTAATTCTTAAAAACCTCAAAACTCAAATAACAAAGCACGTGATGACAAACAAGCAAACAAAAGCGAGCAATAGAAAACCGTGAAACTTCTATCTAATTCCAGCACTTGTTTGTTTTATGGTCTGATAGTGAAAAAGCGATTATGCAACTAATGTTTCTATAAACTAAACGTGAAAAAAATTTCTCACTCAAAAGAACGAAAACATAGCACCCATTTCATATAGTCGAGTTCTTTAATATCAGATTTTTAATAGACATTGTCAACTTGTGTGAGACATTTGCTAGTAAAATTTTCACATGTACCTGTTTCTCAAGGGAGCTGTGAATCCTAAGGCATCAGAAGTGATAAATCTATCAATTGGTAGGCCGGTGCCTGCCAACGCACACGCACCCAACGGACAGTAATTCAATCTAGCTTTACAATCAGCGAGACGACCAGCATCTCGATCAAGCTACAAAAGAAAGCGAAAGACCAACGCAATATCAGATTTGCGCAAATGGATCATTAAACAGCAAACAAAACTTGGATAAGCATTCCATTGTCACACTTCCCATATGGATTCATTTAACGTAAAAATAAAAAATCATAACCGTTTGGATAGTGGTACTAAATGGTGGTAATGAGAATGGTATAGTGTAAAATTTCATCAAAAGTTTCATGTCATTCCCTGGTCATGAAACTTTGATCACAAAAAAAGTTTTTTTGTATACAAATTTTCATTACCACCTAATATCACCTCCCAATAGTAATGTATTGGAATGAATTATAGTAAGAAAATTAGATGATTAAAGTTGGACATGCATAGCCAACAAGGTAGCTAAGAGATTTTTCAACTAAGATTACACTAGCTTTCATTCCTATTACCACTAATACCAACTACAAAACAGACTGTAAAAATTGTTCAAAAAGGAAAGTAACATGTGTCTATAAATTGATTCTTAGTGGAATCTTTCAAAGTAATAATTTTTAGTTAAGAGTGTCAAGAACATTTGAGAGAACTAATGAGATCATTGACCATTCTAGGACCTATGTATCTGAAACTAATGAACTTTACAACACTGCAAAAGTTTTAATTCCAAAAATGAACGAACATTGAGTCAGAACGAACCTGCTCAACATAAGCTAAAAGTAGATGTTCCAGCAAAATAGGTTGCGCCCTTTGCAAATGTGTGTACCCGGGAACAATAGTACCTTCATTCTTTAATGCCAAGGTAACCAGTGCAACCTGCATTGTACATTATATAATATGTAAGTTTGATTATATAACAACCATATAGAACAGTGTAAGGTGTTATGTGCATCAGATATCAGTAAGATAAGACTTTTTACAGATTGGCAAGTCATAACTAGAAGACGGGGAAGTCAATTTACATAATACTTTGACTCAAAAACAAATTTATCGATTTAATGTACCAAGTACAACATGATTAGTAAGCTAATTTGTTTTTGAAATTTGCAATTCATTCAAATGATCCAAATATAGCACAAAGCCAATCATAATTTGAATTTTTCGATTTGCAATTCACAAGGATATCAGCATATCATGATACACTAATTGTACCAACGGAAAATTGTTAAGAACCGGGAAGGGAAAATCAAATTTTTAATTAAACTATGCTTGCTCAACTTTGCTAACATGAAACAATATCATTTGTCTAATGTGCCCATCTGGAAGAAAATCCAAATTTGATTAAGGCAGCATGCTCAGCTTTGCATAAAACATACAAAAAAGCCGACAAGCTGCAATAGAACAAAATGAAGTAAAATGCATTTCCTTGACCAAATAAATCAAATGACAAGGTAAAAACCTGAAGCTTTTTGATCTTCTTGAGGATATTATCAATGGCATCTCGACACCACAAACGAAAATCAGTAGCAACTTGATCATTTCGGCTTCGTGCAGTGTGAAGCTTTTTAGCAGGCTCGCCAATAAGATCAGTAAGTGTTGCTTCAATGTTCATATGAACATCCTCCCGATCACTCCTCCATACAAATTCACCTGCCTCTATACGCCTCTCTATTTCATCAAGACCTTGGAGAATACTATCTCTATCTTGTACACTGATTAGTCCCTATAACCCATCAACAGATTTAGATTCTCAATTACTCCATTTTATCAACACAAACCACATATAAGAAGCATGTGCAGGATAGTACTTTGTCTCAACTCTCAACACACTAAACATATAAAGTCCCATATTTGCATAATTAGGGTTTTGAAGGCCGCTTTAGCAAATCTATCAACTAATAACCATTTCCAATGGTGTAAACCAAACCTTAACCACAATTATGTAGCTAGTTTGTAACCTAAAATCCTGATAAATCATTCAACATCTAAAGAATACTAATCATACAAAAATCCTAAAATTTGGGTAATTAGGTCTTTGTATGTCACTTTAACGAAACATAAATTAAACATCTTTTATACCTACCAAAAATATACTGAAAATGCAGATGAATTAGAATACCCACCACAAATTAAACTAAAATAATTTCAATCAATTAATTAAAAGCTAGAACCTGATTAGCAAGCATGGTAGCATGAGCACGGCTACCCATAATATCATGTTTGTAAAGAGCTTTATCGAAAGAGATGGACTCCGTAAAATTCTCAACAGTCTCAGTCACACTTTCCTCAAATCTTCCTCCCCATAATTTAGCCTCTTTATCATCGTTCTTTTGAGAACTCATTGTACTACCAGATGAAGAAGAGGAGAACGAACAACATTGAACTAGGGTTGGGGTATAGGAATTTTTAGGCAATTGTAATATTTGATTAGATGGGAGAATTTTTTGAAATTGAAAGGTGTTGTTGTTTTTGGGCGATTGATAAACGGAAAAGGACCGGTAAATAAGTGAAGAGGCAACCATAGCAATATCGCCGTCGTAAATTCGAGTACGCTGCAAATGTAAACCTTATTTAGAAAAAAAATAGAAGGAAAATCATGCATCCAATCATATTTAAATAAAAATCATTGATTAAACATTCACAAAAGATTTGAAAATCAATCTCAATAAACTTAGTCTTTAACAATCTCAATAAAATTAGTCTTTAACAATCTCAATAAACAATAGAATATGAAATTAAGCTTCTGCTCACATTGAAGATTTATATTATTCACCTATTACTCTTAATTTTCTTGTTTTTAATAGACGAACAACGAACCGAGATTAGGGATTTTAGGGTTCGCTCAGTGAATAGCAATGTGGGGTGGCGACTACCGATAAATTTCGGCGAGGGTGGGTGGCGACTAGCGACAGATTCCGGCGAGGGATGGATGGCGTGGGTCGTCACTCGTCCAGTCGTGGGTGGCCGTGGCCCGTGGGTAACTGGGTTTTAGGGTTTTTGTTTGTGAGTACGTAATGGCAAATTTGAGAAGAGAGGAGGGTGAGAGGTGGGTAATGGCAAATCTTGTACTCAATTAAAATGTCTTATTTTCTTTTTTTTTTTTTACATTATCCACCTATAACATCATCATCATCGTCATCATACCCAGTGTTCCCGCACATAGATACTCTATGGCCAGGGTCTGAGGAAGGAAGGTCGACGGCGTCTCATACCCATAAGGGGAGGGCGGTCATAAGAGTCATTCGGCTCTAGAGGAATCTTCAATGATAGGACCTGCAAAAATCCGAAAACTTGCATCTGACACCCACATTAGCCAAGCATAGGGATCAATTAAAAATTATAAGCGATATAGGTAACGCTTAATAATATTTAAACGTCTTCTTTTCTTCTTTTTTTTACATTATCCACCTATTACTCTTAATTTATATTTTACTCTTAATCTATAAGTTAAATCATAGTCATGTAGAATTTTGTTTAATTTGTCTCAATTAATTTTTTTTTTTTGAACGGTAATTCATCTCAATTATGAATAAGGCTAAGTAGAAGGAAATAATAATAATAATAATAATAATAATAATAATAATAATAATAATAATAATAATAATAATAATAATAATAATTCCCAAAAAAATTAAATAATAATAATAATAATAATAATAATAATAATAATAATAATAATAATAATAATAAAACAATCTACCAATTCAAAACAAAAATCATAAACATTTGTGACATTTGTCATTTTATATGAACATTTGATCTAAATATCACTCCATACAAGCATTTGTGTTGTCAAATGCCACATATAACCATTCGTATCAATATCATAATCCGGTAATTTTTAAGTGTCAGCTCAAACTAGACATCAGATTTACAAGTAGTCAAAACAAATTTGTCTTAATATCAACATAAATAGTCAAACATAAGTATATAATTATTTTTAAGAGATGTAGTGTGCTCAGATAAGAGAAGTAGAGAACACTATTTTCCTCAATCCTATACATACAATACTACTCGCATTGAGACTTGATCAATAGAATACACTATTTGAAATTTCTAACTCCTAGTATAATTAGAATTACACACACTTTTAAATATTCAAAGTTTTACTCTTTTGAGATTGTGGGATTTTATCTTTTAATGAGTTAATTTGTAGATCGATTTTTAGGTGAAAAATATGGTGTGTGAGAAAAAGTGAGATATTTTTAGTTAAAATTCTATTAATAAAAGAGATTAAATCCTAAGGCTTGACAAAAAAACTCATAATTTGATAGGCGGAATGTAGGCTATTGTACCTGAACCTCGATAACAATTTATCGCCTTTTGTCCAATTTCTTTTACACACTCATATTTTCACATTACATTATTTATTATTTATACTTAAAAAAAATATATAAGTATACTTTATTAAAAATATTTGAAAATTTTCACAAACAAGATGATGCCAAGAAGTTTGAATTCAATAGAAGTGAGGAAGGAAAATGACTTGGGTGTGAAGAAAATGCAAATTGGATCCCACTTATTGTTGATTAGGGATAATAGAGGTATGAAAAATTAATGATGTCATAACTCATAACAATCTTGAATTCAAGTTCAAAATTATTTGAATCAAGATTTATTTGATTAATTTCTAATCATAAAGAGATAAATTTTGTTATGTCATGTTTTGAAATCATGATTTTATTGGAAAGTTGGAATTAACTCAATATTACTATTTGGCAAATTAAAAATTTTTAAATTTGAATTTGGATTAAATTTCACCATTGCTTGTATATTAGTTTAGATTGAGAACTTGAGACTTGAAAATGACTACCTAAACATTGTCATTCTCAAATTCTTCAATTATGATTTCATAATTGAAATCCATAATTTGAAATGAACAAAATAATAATAATAATAATAATAATAATAATAATAATAATAATAATAATAATAATATTTTCATATAGAGTTACCTTTTTTGTATTTAAAGAGGTGTGGGTGCTGAGTTTGCAGTAGCTTGACTCCCCACTAATTTCTTGTAATATCTTTTCTATCATAATGATAATTATAATAATAATAAATAATAATAATAATAATAATAATAATAATAATAATAATAATTTCAAAAAATTTAATAATAATAATAATATACAAGACTTTTATTGTTGTCAAAGGTCAAGGTGCAATATTTCCGATTTAGATCATAATATTGACAAAACCGAATATCTGAATTTAATATTGTTATTTTTTATTAGTTTATTTTTAAAATCTATATTGTTTATTAAAAAAATGAGTTTAATTGGTTTGTTATTGAATTTACTAATCTCTATAATTTTCAATTATAACTCGGTTGCAAAACTAATTTATACCCTTAAATAATTGTAACATTTGAAAATCTAACTATATTAAGATGAGATTATAAAAAAGTGGTGTGCTCTTATGGAATGGAGGGACTATGTAAATTCAATGAGATGGAGGGAGTAATAATATTGGAATGTAAAAGAAAAGTTTATAGTGACAGAATTAAAATCTAATGTGGGATAACTACGGAATTTGCATATTATCCAAGGATGGCTATGGATTATTACTGTATGTCTGTACATATTAATTGTACATTCTAAAATATTGATTCACTACGAAATTATATTGTTGTACGTTTTACCAGTGTACGTTTTAGTAATAATAGTGTATGTTGCGCTGTTGTAACAACATTCTTGCTTAATTACCATTCGGTGAGCAGTATTTAAACAGTACATCGACGGTTAAAATTCCATAATTTGCAAGCTATTTGTAATGTTTTCACCCCTTTATCAACTTTTTTCTTATATTCATTCATTACCCAAAAGTTTGTTGTTGTCTTCTGAATGGCTGAATCAACCTTCTTTTCCTTTTTCTTCTATATCAAGAAACAACACAATTCTAATTAATTCCAAAAACTCTCTTATGTAATCTTAATATTACAACACACATACAAATCCCTTTTCCCCAAAACTGCTTCAACGTTCATCCTTCTCCCTTCAGCTGAGATATACTTCAATTAACTAGAGTTTTTAGTTTTGTCGTTTTGAGTTTTGTTCTTAGGTAAAATACATACGATCATAATAATTTATATCGTTATCGATAAACAGTTGTTTGTCCTCCTCCCCTTAACTGAGGCTATCATTATCGATAAACGGTTGTCTTGAATGATTTATCAGGAATTCTGAGTATAATTACAAACTAATAAAGGTATTTAAAATTGGATATCGATTCGAAACGGATTCAAAAATCCGGATACCTAAAAGCATGACCCGATTTTCTGCAAGTATTTATAAACGGTAAAAGTATTACTACTGTTTGTTTTATTCAATTTAAATTTTGCACGTAGTTTTTGTTTCGAAACTAATGTAATACTTTACCGTGCATGATAAAATGAAGTCTAAATAAACAAACATAAGATGAAATAAAAATTTATATTAGCATACTATAGTTAAAGAAAAAAATTTATACTACATAATATTTTTATTTTTTATTTTTTATTTTTTATTTTTTATTTTTATATTGCTATCAAATTTTTTATCTCAATTCTACTACTCAGTTAATATTATATTCAGACGTGATAATGATAGTGGGAATACTTATAAAGTCAAATAATTTTGTTAAGTAATTAAGTTTCATTGATAATGATATTATTTATTTTATCTATTTATTTCGATTAAATGTTTTTTTATTTTTATATTATCGGGGATTGTACAATTACAATAAAAACAAAGTCATATAATAACTTAATCATATATAAGCTTAATAATTTAATATTGATATCGAGATGTCATTAATGATACCACAAGAAAATCAGAAAGCTCCATTTTTTGCATTGCTTTATTGTTGAAGGTAAGATTTTGTTAAGTAATTAAGTTCTGGATTCTATCTTTGTTGAAGGTGAGATTTTGTGCAAACTCAGAACATTCCTCTAGCATCCTTACGATAGTCTTCACGGTGTCCAATACGGTTTTCTTGTCTTCCTGTTTTGAAGAAATTAGATGATAGCATCAAGTCAGCCAACTACGAAGAAGCTAAGGGAGAGAAAGCGAGTGCAAGTAGCTAGCCTCGAGATGTAATTTTTCATAATGACAAAAAGAACTATCAATGTGTACGGAGTACCTGAAGATCATGGTAATTAAAAGCTTGGGGAGGTCCTATGCATCGTGTGAGAACAGTAACTAAGCATCTACCAGCTCGTGCAGAAGCATAAGAAGGTGAACGCGAAAAATTCGGAGTACTCATCTAGAATCCAAATTGTTCAGAAGCCCATAACAGCCACTTGTGACCAAGCCGAGAAAGATGAATGGCTATGATAGAGTTTGCTGAATGGAACTCCAGCAAGAAGTCTCTATCGGAGAACAACATCTATGCTGTAAAATAAAAAAAATAAGGGCCTATCACAAATTAAAGTATATATAGTTTACAAGTTTTACTAATTATGGATCGGAGACCTAATTGATAGTCTAGCAAAAAATATATTCTACATCATATTATACATATGTAAGCTAGCTAAAAATATGAGTAATATAATAAGTCTATAGCCCAACCCATAATAATTTAATCGTAATTCTTAGAGCACAAATTAAATCTAGCTAGCTCAAAACTCAAATAACAAAATAGAAAATCATTATCACATGTACCTGTTTCTCAAGGGAGCAGTGAATCCAACCTAGCTTTGCAATCAGTGAGACGACCAATATCTCGATTAAGCTAAAGAAAAAATTCAAACACACAAGACATGAATATTGTTGAACTTTAAAACAATTCAATATTAATTAATATATATAAAAAAAAGAACTTGTTCAACATAAGCTAGTATTAAATGTTCCAGAAAAACAGGTTGCCCCAGGTAGCGGAGAACAATAATAGATTTAATTAGGTGATCAAAATCACCTCCATCATTAAGAGATTTAGAGCTTGACTCAACAATCTCCCCCTCAAGCTCTAATCTCTTACCACCAAGTGACCCCTCTATGGATGACTTGTTAACACCCTTGTGGCTTAGCCCACCACCACCAACTTGAAGAACATACAAGTTGTTCCTATTCCTTTTCCCCATCATAATCACCTTGCATCCTTTGATCACTTTCACCAATCCTCCATTAGACTTGAAAGTGCACCCCTTGGATTCCAACCTACCAAGTGATATGAGATTGCAATCAACCTTAAGAATAAACCTCACATCCCCTAATCTCCTCTTGACACCTCCATGTGTCATAATCTCAACTTCACCTCTACCTTCCACCTTCACCTTCTCACCATTAGATAAGGTCACCAGGCCGCCATCAAACACTCTAAGCTTAGAGAACCTTTTCCTCTCACAACACAAATGAAATGAGGCCCCGGAGTCTAACAACCAATCCTTGTTATGAGCCACTCCCCCATCCACTATAAGTGCTCCCTCATACTCCTCCTCATCTACAAAACCGAGATTAGCACTCCCACTATTCTCACCATCTCTTCTACCACTCCTCACCTCATTTGCCCTCTTGAGGTCTTCCTTCATATCCTTGCACATTGATTGAATGTGCCCCTTTCTCTTGCAATAGTAACACTTTTTGTTACTAAAGTTATCCCTCACTTGGCCCTTCCCCTTTGCTTGATTCCCATTGCTGGACCTTCCCCTGAAGCTTTCCCCAAATAAGGCCTCACCATGACCCTTCTTCTCATCCCCTTCACCATGCCTCACCATGAACCTATCATTTTCTCTCAAAGCCGCCAAAGCTTGATCGAAAGTGATTATGTCCCTCCCAAGAAGCAAAGCTTGAACTATACTCTTGTAGCTCTTTGGAAGAGAAGCCAAGAGTAATAGTGCCTTCTCCATATCCGAAAGCTTCTCATCGACATTCAACAATTGGCACACCAATTGGTTGAATGTATTGATATGGTCTTGCATACTTGTATCCTCCTCCTTCATGAGTTGATACAACTCCCATCTCAAGCACAACTTGTTGGTTAAAGATTTCGAAGCATACACCGCTTGAAGCTTTTCCAACAACACACCGGGGTCGGTCTCATCCAAGTAGTTATACTTGATCTCAAGTGCAATAGCAAGCCTAATCGAGCTAACCGCCTTCTTCTTCATTGCTATCCACTTCCCTTCATCCATGGTTGAGGGCTTACTCTTAGCAAGGGCCTCATCAATCCCTTGTTGCACCAACAAATCCATTACGGTGCTCTTCCAAGCCGAAAAGTTCATCTTCCCATCAAACAAGGGTATGTTGAACTTAGTACCATCACCCATCTTGCTTCCCTACCCAAGACTCATACTTTTACCCACAAAACAACCCACAAATCTCCCCTAAAGCTCTGATACCAATTGTTGTGAATGGGCTATGAGAAATGGAGAATACAAGAGTGAAAGTAATGGTGAAAAACAGAGCACAAAATGGAAAGCAACAAGACACAAAGATTAATGAGGTATCTAAGGATACCTCCCCCTCAAACCAAGTAGTATATCATTAATATAAACCAAATTACACTTAATGATACAACCCAAAGCTAAAGAACTCACTTCTAAAGCCTAAGTTTGAAGCACACCTTCAAACTACCACAATTGCATAAATAAGAAGAAACTCTATATTCTAACTTACTTATGACTACCCACTAATGATTCTAAAGTGATTAAGGACACTTATATAGGCCCTTAGAAGACTCTAGAATCCCATAGTACAAGTGCTTGGAGCCCAAGCAAAAGATCAAGCCAAAAAACAAGAAACTCGGATTGTAGTACAAAGCGTCAGAGGCTGTCTGTTGTACCCCGCTCGGTCGAGCCAGCTTGCTCGACCCGGTCGAGCGGGCACCAATCAGCTACTGGATCACTCGAGCATACATGCTCGACCTACTGCTGCCCTTGTTGCATTCAGCTCAACCCAAAAGAGCACTTTGCACCCTTTCTTCTCCTTGAACCTTGAGCTCACCAAAACACCTTAATACTCCATCATCATCAATTACCTCATGAATTGACCCGAAACGTATGTCGCAATACTCCCATGGACTTGCTACCTCGTCCTCAAACGTGCAAGCCAAAGCATACCCAATTAGGTGATCAAAATCACCTCCATCATTAAGAGATTTAGAGCTTGACTCAACATCCTTAAATCCAAATAGCTATTGAAGTTAACTGAATTTGCAGCTTATATAGTCTTGTTTGTTGGAAAATTTTCACAATTTCTTGAGCTAATTTATTGTCACCATATAAATGCCAAACTTGATCTCTTTTACTCCAAAAAAAAAAAAAAACTATTTTTCCCTTGCTAAGTTTCCTCTATTATTTCTCTAATATTCTTCTCATCTCAAATTAATATGGTGATTCCAGACAAGCCCTAAGAAGTAATTACTTTAAAATCGTGAATGATCACTTTATAATTGTAAGTGTATATAAAATCAAATTAAAATTATAATTTATAAGTGATCACTAAATCCGTTAAATTATTTGTTGTGTTAAGGTAAAGTGTATATTAAGTCGATAAAAAAAGATTTACTTTGTTAAAAGATTCATTATTATATAGAAGTCCTTTTTTAGTGTTGTGCAGCATAAGAAAGTTGCGTTAAGCAAAATTGGAATTTGGAGAAAAGTTGCTACGCTCATATTCTTTTTTTTCTTTCCCTCTTCCCTTCCTCTCATCGCTTCGTTTTTTGACTGCCATGGCTGCCGAATCCGCTTCTGCAATACACAGAAACCAAGTATGTCTCCTCCTTTTTTCTCTCTTACAGTCGTGTTTTTTCTCCAACAAATTTTGCCAGTAATTTATTCGTTATAATTATAATTATTGATTTTGATGTTGAAAGGTGGATTTGTTGGAGCATATAGATTGGAGTGAAGTCGAATGTCTCAATCAGAAGAGCAGTAACTCTATTGCCAATGCCCTCAAGCAGGTTCTTCTCTCAGCATATTCAATTTTTTTTTTGAATTATTGCGTTGAATGAATTATTTGAGAGCTTATGTGCACGAAATTCATACCTAATTGATAATTAGGGTTTTTAAAATTGATAATTTGTTCTAGGTTATCAACAGTATGTTGTGTTTGCAAATAATCTTCTTCTGAGTGAATGCAGAAATTTCTTGAATTATTTTGAAGTTGTGGTAGACACTAGACTGGTAGGGCAGTTGAGAACAACAGATGCCATTATGCAGGATTTGGGGATCAGATGCGCCAACCTTAACTTGTAATAGCAACGAGTTTGTGACTTGTGACCTAGGGCGATTGAGAACATAGTACAATAGTGATGGAGGGCAATTTTAAATTAAAATCCACTTTTGGTTATAGCTGGGGGTTGAGACTTCATTAGTTAATCTTTGATTATGTAGTGTTGAAGAAATATTGTGAGTTGAGTGCACAATCAAGTCTATGCATTAGTGTTGTGCATATGAAGGACTTAAAATAGGTTTTAAGTGTCTTAATGGAGTGCATTATGATGTGAGTTATGAGGGGTGTTAAAGTGGTGTTTAAGAATGAGAATCAATGCATGAATTTATAAAGGTATTGAAGTATGTTTTAACATATGGCTTAATGGTGACTCAAGACCTTTATTGTGTATACTCATTAATATAATTACCCCTATAAATAGGGAGCTTATATGCTCATCAAAATAACATCAAAACACAAACCCCTAGACCTAAGCACATAGCCTAATCTCTTCTCTGTTTCGAGAGTTCTTTGAACTCCTTTGTGATAATATAAGTGATATACAACACACCTCCGAGGACATAACCTATATTGGGTTAACCTCATATATGTTTGTGTCATTTAATTGCATTATTATCTATTACAAACATTGTTTCATTGAAAGTGTAATTTTTTCATCTCGGGAATTCATACCTTCGATGTTGGCGATATTGGAGTTTGAAATACATTGTTCGAATCTAATATAGCATTGTTTTCAATCAATAATTGTACTACTCTTGCTGTGTGGAATTTGAAACAAAGTCTTGACAACATTAAAGCAAGTATAGCTGTACTAGTGTCCAAAAAAAATGATGGCTATGGTTCTTATGGTGCTGTGGACAGATGGTGCTCATAGAATTATCGGCTATCACAATTCACAACTTCAAAAGAGAAGATTCAAGAAGTTGTTCTGAGTTTTTCAGCATAGTATACAAGCAAATAAGACTGTTTTGGGAATTATGATCGACCTTAAACAGTTTCTTGCTTAGGTAGTAGGTACAAAGGCATAAGTGCCTTCTAGCAGATGTCACATTTTTCCACGTTACTAGCACTTGGGTACTTGTCCACGTGGCCTATGTTGCTACTTTCCAAAAAATTTCCACGAGTTTCGACCCAACACAAATTGTTTTATTCTCTTACGAGTGTTTAATATTCAACCCAGGTATGGCATATGAGAATTGAAATAAAGATATCTAGTAATATATACATTTGTCTCGCTATTCAGTACCTCTGCCTTCTCTGTCCTTCACCTCTATTTCTGTTTTTCTATATCTTTTATGTTAAGGTACCTAACATGGTATCGAAGTTTTCATTGATTTATAATGTCTGTTAAAATTAATGTTTTGTGCAAAACTTTTTTGTTGATGAAATTTAGCTCAAAATGGTTTACAACAAATTCGTGGAAATTAGCTCAAGTAAAGGCTTGTCAAAGAAGCCAAGAAGTGAGTTAGAGATAGTTTGTGCAAGGATCCAAGATAGTGCAATTAATATAGGCAATTAGGGAGAAAGAAGTGCTGTAGTGAATTAGAAGTTTGTTTTACTGTTTAAAGTTTTTTTTGGAGTGTCGAGCTTCTCGAAAAATTTGAATCTATCTTCACTATCTACTATATCTTTTGTAATATAATCCTGCACTATTTTCTTCAACTGTCTATCAGCATGTTTAAGATTCTATTTCATAGCAGATTCCCAATCACATAATTGACCGACATAGGAAAGAATGGGTACCTTAACCTAACAAATTGTGATAAAGTAAATTACTGAGAAGTAAAACCTGTTATCAGCACAAATTGGAATTTTTCTGTGCCCCTGCAATTGGAATTTATTAATCACAATGACTCAAGCATGTAAAATTATGTTTCACACCTTTTAAGATGGGGGGATTTACGTACTATTTAAAATTGTAACTACATTGTTGTAAACAATGATTGATTATAAACTCAGGGATTTGCCCATCTTGAAATGTATGGGGCAAGGTTAAATATGGAAGAGTAGGAAATCTTTAATTTTGACTATTAATAAGCAGTTAAGCACCATCTCATTGAATTGCTAAGAGGGGGGATAAATGATATTAGGAAGGATTTTTGTTGCCTTGTTTAAAGAGAACTGAGAATTATTAGGGACTACAAGGAGAATTATAGTGAAACAAGCAATTTGTGTTTCAAGGAAACAAAATTTGTGGAGAATTTGTGGTTACTGGAATTATATGAATTTAAAAGATAGCTAATTTTTTTATTTTTATTTTATGTCTAACAAAGGTATTTTGTTTAAGTCGAAATTTCTGTTTAGTTCCCTACACTTGATCAATTTTGTTATCAACAAGGACAAGTGATGTTGATGTTGACATTGACCTTTGCTTGATTTTTAATTTGGCTTTTGAGTTTTTGACTATTGTTATAATGTGCCTTACAAGTTGTGTTGTTTGTGAATTAGGGTTACCGTGAAGATGACGGGTTGAATCTAGAGAGTGATGCTGACGAGCAACTTTTGATCTATATTCCATTTACGCAAGTCATAAAGTTGCATTCTATTGTCATCAAAGGACCTGAAGAGGAAGGTGACTATAAAATTATCTGAATTGTTTCCTCCCCCGCCCAATTCCAACTCCAACCCCAACCCCAACCCCAACCCCAATCTCCTGACAAAAGTAATGAAAGAAAGGGATTGGGAAGGAAAGTTGCATGCTTTAGACCTAGTAATTGTGCTCTTATCCTGTTTCCTTGGAATGTATCAGTTTAAGCAGTCTATGACTGGTGTGTTATCTTGTGGAAATTTTCTTCTGGCTTCACTTGTTGATAATCAGTTAATCACCATTGAACATATTTTCATTATGTATTATTATGTCTTATGATCAATTGATGCTATTGCTACATGCTTACGTTGCTGACTTTAAGAGGTAGCATTTGTCTTGCTTATACTTGTCTATAACACAACGTGGGCATTTTTTTCGACCTGGCAATTGACAATCGATTATTTTGGTTTATACTTTGTTTATTGAATTATACTGGTATTTTGTGTGGCAAGGAAAGGTCTATATTTTGAATAATTCATTGGTTACCGGTAAAGTTTTTTTTTTTATTAAAGTTAGAAAAGGTCTAAAAATGGATCTTTAAATTCAAAGTGTAAGCTAAAAAGAAATTAATCAAAAGTGGATTTTGTTTTTGATGAATGACTTCAGAGTTCAGAGTGAGGTGTATATAAAGGGAGAGTATAGCACATGAAGTTCTATCTGTGTAGCATTTGTTGTATATAATTTCATAGACGAACACTATTTGCTTGAATTTAATTTATTGATAGATGATCGAATAGGGGCATTCTAAAAGAAGAAAGGTTAAAAAGACAAGTGAATAAATGATAGAATTCACTAACAGGGAGGGACAATAAAAGGGAATAAGGTAAAGAGGAATGACACAAGAAATCATAAGGGAAGATGAGGAGGTACAAAGAATATACATTTGAAATTTGAATCAATCATAGGGATTTATTCTAAGTTTTTTAGAGTTAAAAGTAGTAAAGAAAAGTAAGAGGTAGCAGCATCTTAGATTTGCTTTATTATTATTATTTTAAATACTTACATAGAATTCTTCTTCCGTCTCTTTTATCATGTGTTAGTTTGTGTTCAATGTGAAGGTTGCTTCTTCATGTCTCATGTTGGTCACGACTCACAAGCAGCATTTGGTGGGAAATAGGGGAGGAGGAGTAGGTTGAGATAGCAAGAGATGTACTGAAGTTAGGAAGAATATTTGGTCTGGAATAGATAAAGTGGATATATGTGCAAGATACAGTTTTGATGTGTTGATAAATACTAAAGACATATGTTTAGCAGAAATTTGGAAGTTTGCACATCCTTTGTGGTAGATAGAATATGTCCTGTGGCAGGATGGTTAGATTTGGTGGACAAATTTTTATATTATTGGCCTACTTTCAATATATTAAATGTCTACTTATATCATTCTTTTAGATAGAATATGTCCTGTGGCAGGATGGTTAGATTTGGTGGACAAATTTTTATATTATTGGCCTACTTTCAATATATTAAATGTCTACTTATATCATTCTTTTATGCCTACTTATAATATTTTAAAAAATAGATAATGGGCCGGCCCATTTAGAGATGGTCTCTCAAAGAGACCGTCTCTCACTAGACTTTGTGCTAGAACTTTAGTATGTTGTCAGAATCCTGAAGAGTCTTCATTTTCAGGTCCTAAAACTGTCAAACTTTACTCAAATAGAGAGCATATGGGATTCAGGTATCTTCTTATGTTTACGTGTATCTCTCTACTGAAGAAGCTTTGATTACTTTTTCGCTCTCATATCTGGCAAATGTTATGACAGTAATGTTAATGACTTCCCTCCGAGTGATACAGCTGTTCTATCAACTGAGAATCTTAAGGTAACAGCTCCCTGTTTTTAATTATCAAAACTTTTTTACTTGAACTACCTCAATAGCAGTCATCATTTTCTTATGGTGTGTATTACATTATCCATTGCAGGGAAAACCAGTAGTTTTGAAGTATGTCAAATTCCAAAATGTTCGTAGGTATGATTTATTGCCAAATTGACTTTTTTGTTTTAACTCTGTATAGTACTATGCTGACTATTAAATTTTTTTTCCATTGGTTGTATCAGCTTAACGATTTTTATTGAAGATAATCAGTCTGAGGCCGAGGTGACCAAGATCCAAAAAATAGCTCTCTATGGAACAACGTAAGTTTATCCTCTTCCTTTGTCATTATTACATCTTGATAATTTGCTCTAGGTATGCTAGTAGTTTTGCTCCTTCAAGATTTTGTATTGTTCATTATTTGCTCCTGTAGTATTGTTTATGCAAATCTCTGATTTTATGTTCTTCCGTAAGTATGATAGTAGGACTGATTTCTTGCTATTCTATAGACGATTCTTCTTTTGAGATCTAAAGTCCAGTTTAACTCCATGAGAGTTTTTTTCATTTTTCTTAAAACCTGCATATAGCAGTTCACATATTTCCATATTGTACCTCGTGAGGGCGTATCGTAGTTCACAATTGCAATTTCGATCAAGATTGTGAATTCTCACAGTGACACCGCAACGAAGGTGATGTAGTTTAATTTGTAGCTTCCATACCACCAAATATTGGCAGAAACCACAGTCCATAAGATACGATGTGGGTCTCTTTACGCTGTACCGTTGCAGTTAGTAACTTAGTATTAGTTCGGCATCAAGACTTTTTCACCTTGGTTTATAAGACGATGCGGCGTTGTATTAAAACCGTCTGAAGATAATTGAATTGAGCCACACTGCTTCTCGTGTAAGAGTTCCTGTGGTTGAAGAGTGATTTTAAAGTTATAATACGTGTGAGAAACTTTCAAATTACTGTTATATGGCTGCTTATGTAGAGTGATTTGAGATGGGTAGCTATAAGTCAGTTGAAGCCTTAATCATAATGCCTAAATCATGATCTTTCATAAGCATGGAGCTATCTTTGTTCAGAGTGATGGCATTACTGATTTCAGCTCTCAGCGCATTTAGACGCGAAAATACTTATACAGTTTACTGCATGGGGCTCTGCAGTATAAGAGCTCGTAGTGATACAAAATGCTTATTTATAGGATTTGTAACTGAATGCAAACTTGAATAGGCCGCTTGAAGAGAGAGAGAAAATTGATGGGTTTTGTGGAAATTGCATATGCTTCACCTTCCTCTTGGAGCATGCACCGTTAGGGTGTAACTAAAGACCAGGATTATATTGCTCGGGACCGCTCACTGACTGCTTGAGACTGAGCTGGACTCTGCTTAATTTGTAGTTTACACTCAAGAAAGATGCTTTGACTATTTTTTACGGGCCAGGCAGAGTGTCCCTTATCTGCTCTGTATTTCTGTTTCAATTGTGTACTAGCTAGCAGGGCTAGATGACCCCCAAGTGTTTTTTATAACTAATTTCAACCACTTCTATCTATTTTGATTGTACAGCTACTTCTCATTCACTGTAAAACAGACTTTGCTTATGACATGTGGTGCCTCTTTCTGCCCCTTGCAATTTTCCATTCTCGTAAAAACTTCCCATTAGTTGATATGGATTACACGAAACTTGGTAGATTGATTCAGTTTAGTCAAAAACATTTAAGCTGAGCGACAATTTCCAACAATAGTCATTGGGGTTTAATTAATAATGTTGGTGCGCTATTGGGTCGTTTATCATCATAGGTCCTTGTGCTGACATGTGTTCAAAATAGACCCGATGACCCGATAGACACCCGACTTTTTAACCGAATCTGATTTGACCCGACTTAAAAATGAATCTACAATTATGCAAAAACCAATGTGAACACAAAACCCGATTTTGAACCGACCCAAAACACATAACCCGAAATAAACCCGATGACCCGAATGAACACCTATACATGAGATGTACCACTATGCTCTTTGTTTTTGGACATTTTTGTTGCTTCATTTGAGATTAATAAGCTGATTGTTTCTTTCCAATTCAGGGTCGAGACCACAGATATGAAGGGTCTGAAAAAGATTGAAGACCAGCATTAATCCGCTGCTATCTAGAAATTCCGAGTCTGGGATAGAAGTGAATGATTGACCTCAAGTATTTTGGCCTTCCAGTCTTATGTCTGCTTTTTTATAATTCTTGGATTGGAATACATTAGCCATGCATTTGGCTTATACCCGAAAGCTGTGACATATCATCTTATCTGCAATAGTACCCAGGATTCGTACTTTTTTAACATTACAGTTCAATTTTCTGGTCCGTGGTTTAACGTTATATGGAATTTGGATCTAGGATTTGGGTACGGAAAACATTCGCTGGATCTTGAATTGCTAAATCATATGCAGTCCTTGTGATCTTCTCTTTTGTGCTACATTTTGTGGTGTTGTTGCTTTGAAAAATTATGAATTTGTTCGCATGACAGAAACATAATTTGGCAAATAATTGGTTTTCGGTTTTTTTTTTTTGTTTTGGGTTTCCTTATTAGGGTTTAAATAAGCGGGTTTGAAATTCTCGAGTTTTATTTGAATTTTGAAGGTTTCGTTTCCATGGCATATTCATCTAAAAATAATTTAGAATTTGTTTAGTTTTATACCCTAATCATCTGTGTAGTTAGTAGTTATTATGCATTAGATTGGAGTATCATTATAATTGTGTTTAGTTCTAAAGCTCCCCGATTTCTCTTCAGTGTGGTTGGTTTCTTGGTTCGGGGTCTTATGATAACTTTACTATATTTATAAATTTTGTTATCTGGTTGGATCTTACGTTGATCATATCGAGTTGGGTCATGTCAAGTTTGAATGATTTCGGGTCCTTGTAATTTAAGGTTTGACCTACGACTATTATATAACAAAACGGGTCTAACTAGTTCATATGCTTCGAGTCCGTATTGATTATATTCTAGGTTGGGTTAGGGTAGAATTTGAGTCGTGTATTTTTGGGTATCGTTTGATTTTATGATTCATTGGATTAAAACTAAGTTAGAGCTGAGCAAATTAAGAAATGAAAAAATTATTACGAATGATACAATTTTTTACTTATAAACCTATAATAATACTAACTTTTTGATTAATCATAAATAATACCAACTTAAAGGAGTGTTTTCCTAGAAAATTCCTAACATATTAAAAATCAAACTATTGGTAATTATAAGACAAAAAAATTGGTAAATTAGTTTTTTTATTTTTTAAAAAATTTTTTAAATTGGTAAATTAGTCAATAAACTAAGATTGGTATTTTTTTTTTTTTTTTTTTTGAATAATACCTGATTCATTAATGAAGAGTCATACGACATCTACATCAGAGTTAAAAATTAGCAAATACATAACAACTTTAACCAAAATTAATTCTAAATTAACAAAACTACGATCGTTGTGTATCAGATCTGACAATTCTGAACATCCTCTTCCACATCGCTGTTTGATACAGCCTTCTACGAGGGGGTCTTTCGATCTGTTGTAGTCTTGAGATAAAATTGAAATTGATGTAGTTGATAGTAATTGCAATTTTTGCATCTGTTGTATTATCGCATTAAGCTCTACCAATAAATCAACAAGAGACCAAAATACATAACTCCAAACTCTCACGAGAGAGAGAGACTAAAACCCAATATATGGGTAGAACAAACCCAATAAATGGGTAGAACAACCCTCCTATAGGGAGAGGACACAAAATTATTCTAATAATATTTAAAAAGCTTAAAATAGAGAAATTAGGGGCTTACCATCACCCAAAAGGTTGATGATAGCCCCAACTTAAGGTGTTTTTTTGTGTAAAGATGAAGAAGAAAAAGAAAATGGAAGGAGGAAGGAGACGGAGGGAGGAGGGAGGAGGGAGGAGAGAGAAGTGGAGTGGACTTCAATAACTAAGATTGGTATTATTCAAAGAAAATACCCTTTGAGTTGGTATTATTCATGTTAATCAATAGTTAGTATTATTGTTTTTTTTTTTTGAAGATATAGTTAGTATTATTGTAGGCAAATTAACAATAGTTGTATTATTCAGGATAATTTTTCCTTAAAAAATTATGATCTAAAATTTTACGTGGCAAATAAACTCTCATTCTAAAGCCACTACAGTGATTTTTGAATTAGTACGCTAGTTTATACACAAAAACTTAGACGATACGTTCTCATTATGTGACCGTCAAATTTGCGCGTGTAACAACAATTCAATTTTCTGGCCATTTATCAATTTTGACCTTTAAGGTATCAATTTTGAAAGTTAATATCTTTAAGGTCAAATTATACCTTTAAGATCAAAATTGAAAAATGCCCCAAAAATAAAAAAAATTCAAAAATTATTATACACATAATAACACGCAAATTAAACAAGGCTAAATTAACAGTCTCATTATGAGGCGCTCTCCTCCACCGGCTAGTATTTATATTGAAGTAGAAAGAATTCCTCCTATAGTCCCAACTCCCATATTCACCTACCCAAAAGTACAAACATATGAATCCAAGGATTCAACCATCATCATCAATCTCATCATATTCACAATCCACAATTCACAATTCACACATCAAACCAATCAATACAAATTATAAAGTAGATATTCAATCTAAGGAACACCATTTCTCTCCCAAATCCACCTCTCATTCCCACCATTCCTATCTTCCAATGGCTTCCGCTACTTTCTCTCTCCTTCCTTCACCAACCTCTTCCAAATTCCTCAAACTCCATTTCCGTCGAAACTTCACCTCCATTAAAACTCCTTCCTTCACTATCAAATCTCTCTCTTCTCAAGCTCCGGCCTTAACTCAAGACCAACTCAAAAAACTCGCTGCCGAAAAAGCTGTTGAATCGGTTAAATCCGGCATGGTTTTAGGTCTCGGAACTGGAAGTACTGCCGCATTTGCTGTCGCACGAATCGGTGAACTTCTTTCTTCTGGACAACTCACCAACATTGTTGGAATCCCTACTTCTAAGCGTACTGAAGAACAGGCGTTATCTTTAGGTATTCCGCTATCGGTTCTTGATGATCATCCTAGCATTGACCTCGCCATTGATGGTGCTGATGAGGTTGATCCTGATCTTAATCTTGTTAAAGGACGTGGTGGTGCGCTTTTAAGAGAGAAAATGGTGGAAGCTGCTAGTGATAAGTTTATTGTTGTGGTTGATGATACTAAACTTGTTGATGGTTTAGGTGGTAGTCGTCTTGCTATGCCTGTTGAAGTTGTTCAATTTTGCTGGAAATATAATCTCAACAGATTGCAGGCATGTTTTTCTGAACATCTAACACTTTTATAATTTGTCACAGGAAAATGCTACATATTTTAGGCTAAATTCGAAACATCAAGTATCAATTTACTCTGAATGATACTGATTTTATCATAAATTTTGTAACTTAATATGGTATGAGAAATGAATTGACTGCTTGTAGTTGCTAGTTAGTCATGTTGTTTGTCTATATTTGTCTGTGATTTTATTTGTTTTGCAGATATAATGAATCCATATTCGATATTAGCCCAAGAATTAGCAATAACTAGACATGAAATTAGGTAGTTTTTCTCAACTTGGAAGAATAAATATCTGACCTTTGCAGCTTTTCTTGGGTGGCGAGGAAGGTGACAAACTGATGGACTATTGGGGAACAGTCAACAGATAGTGTGGAATAGGAAACCTTAGTTAATTAAATGGTCTAGTGAATATAGTATGGAGTAGAGAGTTCCACGTATGAAGATGTTTATATGTTGATTTTTCTGCTTCACATTCTTCAATCAGAAATCAGTCTATTTTTGTCAGTATGTTTATTCCTTTTCCCTTTATTCATTTGCATCATTCCTTCTATTTCCTTAAGTAACAATGAATTAAATATGTTGATTATGACACCTAATCAACTATCCTTATGGATAAGGAAGTTTTTTTTTTTTTTTTTTTTTTTTGATAAGGTATGTTGCAAGGTAAAGAATTAAAGATGGTTTAGTTGGTTCTTGCAGTTGTAGCCAACTTAAAGTTGGAGTTATTGCTAATATTCATGAATTTGTTAAATAAAATTATTTGAGTATAGCTGAGTAGCATTGAAAGTTTGCAACTTCTTCCTGATAAGTACGAATTTGAAAATCTTTTTTTCTAAATTTTGAATGCATTTTCATGGTGTTTATGTCCTTTTTCTGGGGGTTGCAGGAAATCTTTAAGGAGCTAGGCTGTGAGGCAAAGTTGAGAATGGAAGGGGATGGCAAGCCTTATGTGACTGACAACTCTAATTATATTGTGGACTTATACTACTCAACACCGATTAAGGATGCTGAAGCTGCAGGGCGGGAAATTTCGGCCTTGGAAGGTGTAGTGGAACATGGGTTGTTCCTGGGTATGGCTACTGAGGTTATCATTGCAGGAAAAACTGGGGTGAGTGTGAAGACCAAGTAAAATTCCATCGGTTGATTAATAAATTTCGGGTATGGAATAGTCTTCCTCTTCCTACAACTTGTTGTACCTCTTTACATATGTTTTCTCACTTCGTGTAATGTTTAGTTGGGTTTCTAGGGTCTGAATTGGAAATTTTGGGTCTTCATGTATCCTTATTTGTAGATGAGAATCTGTGGCGAGATACATAGATAACTTATCGAATTGTGTACATTACTCATTGGTGCAATAAAATTCATCAACTTTGAAGTGGTTTGCAATTCTTATTCTTGTATTAACTTGCCATATGACTATTTTTATCATTTATCAGACTTTCATTTCGTCCTTTTGTTCTTGAACATGCTTTTCCCTTGATGGTCTACTTTGATTTTCTTTACATGATTGGAATTTACAGTAACTAGGGAAGTTTCTGTATTCTTTCAAAAAGACTTCTAGAATAGGCATGTGTAAGTAGTCCGCTGTTCTCGTCTGACTTCAGATTTTTTTGGGATGAGATTTGGCTGATCATAGACACAATTCTATTGATTTGATGTGTTGTAGCATTGGGAATTTGGGATATCAAAAACATATTAGTTTATACGTATAATATAATGTACTGATGTTTAAGGGGAGGCTTAATGTACTTAAAACACTCACAAGAAACACATTTCACTGGAAATAATAGGAATTTATTTAAAATGAATCAACACTCAGAAGATGACAAAACAATATCAATCAATATAATAAAACTCTTATTTGTATGCTATAGTAACAATGATAGTAATAGACAATAAGCCTGTTGTATCATAATCTAGAAGCGTCCTCGAAACTCTGTAGAACAATGGTGATAACTGAGCAGCTTCATTGTCAGAAACATACTGCCAGAGACATTATTGTGATGACTATCCAGTTGAACTTCCATGGCAAACCTGACAGGAACAAAATTGGAATCAACTCTGGCAGTATGCTTTATCAGGAATGAGATTGAGACAAGAAAAGATAATTAAGTGGATAGTTGATTAGGAATAGAGGGAGTAATGACGAGTTCTTGTTTACTTTTTTTTTTTTTTTAATTTTAGAAATCGGAATGGAGTTTGAATATTTCGTGGGATCCATTTGTTCACTAGGTTTGAGGCATTTTTCTACCCATGGGATGGTTTTTTTTTTTTCATTTACCCATCATGAAAAGATCAAATAAAGCGCGCCGTTGGCAATCAAGATCAACAAGATTTTTGTTTCCTGATTATGAGAGGGCAATGGGATGGTCTAACAAAACTTTGCTAGAGTGGGGAAATTGCGTAATGTTTGGTTAACATTCAACTTACCATGGTTTTCGCTTCCTGAAGACTGACTGGAGCTCTCAATTGAGGCTGTACTTGAACCCGGACTTATGGATGCCTTAGAAACGTTGATTCCTAGCTTGGAGCAATCAGAACCGACAGCACCTAATAATCAAGAAAGCTAATATGAGTTTTTACAAAATGACTATAGAGACATTTAGTTTTCTTTAAATCTCAAAAGTCTGAATCTGGTCTTACAGTCGCTGTAACATGGGAAGTGTGATATGTTAAAGAGATTATAGGCGCCTAGTTGACATTCACACGTATGCTTGTAGTCTGAAGAGTTTTTGCATGTCCCTTCGCCGCAGTAGACCCAATAGCAAGCTAGAACATCAAAAATTTTAATCCATTTAGTTCCTTGAAAAGATATAATGTTGTTGGTAACATAGTATAAGGTTTGAGATTATACTTACGTTTTAAGATAGAAACGTCATTCGGGTTTGTTGGGATTGGAGGCAGGGGAGGAGGAGCGGGCATACAGGAGTAGTTGATAGAACCTATTTAAGATGTTGATAAATCATATAAGATCATATGTATAGCTTTACTCGAGTACTCGCATTATGTTCTTTCTCCGTACATACGATGCATTCATAGTATACTCAATCTATGACGAACTTATCAGTGAGCTATCCATTAGA
Source organism: Amaranthus palmeri (assembly GCA_019776075.1). NCBI lineage: Eukaryota > Viridiplantae > Streptophyta > Magnoliopsida > Caryophyllales > Amaranthaceae > Amaranthus > Amaranthus palmeri. Next base: position 1,171,104 of record JAAKBH010000283.1, read on the forward strand.
TATGAATCCAAGGATGAACACTGAAACTTCTCGAGGAACTTACAATTTGGAATTATACATGGCAGAAATTGCAGATATTGTTCCTCATCGTCAGTTAAACGGGTTCTTCTCCAACCAGAATCACACTCACATTCGTAACCATGTGGTATGTACTCTGGTTTTGATTTACACGTTCCTTTTCCACAACTTATCTGACTGCAATTTCCTGTCACTACAAGAAAACATCAGAAAGCACAAAAGAAATTTTTTTTTTGGTTATGTTGAGTTGAGAAACGAGGTCAGGTTAAAACTCCTGTCGACAATCGACAGTAAGGAGAGACCATTACCATAATCTCCATAAGCAGTGATCGGGAGCAATACTAAAAGTAGAGCCACAGACGCTACAATACTAGAGCTACCCATGGGTTTTCCTGTAAATAAGAGGATATTAAGTTCAATTTAATTGGTCTGTTGCTAAAATTTTCAGGTTATATTTATAGAGCAGCTTGTGCTGAATACAAACTGCTTTTTTTTTTTTTCTTTTTTTTTTCCTTCCTGGTAGGTTAAGAAAATTGCTACTATACTATAAGCACTGTAGGAGCTTTTTTCTTGCTATTCCTACTCCGACCTCGACTTATACTTTCCCCCTTTGTCTAATGTTTTCTTTGAATAATCAATAACTGATGAATAATGATGCAGATGATTTAAGCAGTTTGAAGATTTTTTCAAATACATTCAAAGTTCTAGACAAAAATAATATTATCATGATTTGCATTTTAAATTCTTTAAGAAGCTTCTGAAGAAAATTTCAGGTATTCTGTTGAAAAAGCTATGTGAAATCCAGATATTTGCACCTACTGCAAATTCTTTTTTGACGGGTTGCAGTTAGAATTCAAGTTCAACTGTATGGTTAATGGTTTGATGAAGTTGATGTTTAGAAGTCAGCAAAATGACGATTGTATAAATGTACTGTTACCTGCTTCTACTTTTGTAAACCTTTTTGTTTTTTTTGTTTTTGTTTTTGTTTTTGTTTTTGTTTTTGTTTTTGTTTTTGTTTTTTTTTTTTTTTTTTGATAGGACTAACGAAAAGATAAGAGTTAAGTTACAACTTACATCCATGTCACAAAAGAAGGAACACTCTCCTCTAACTTAGGGAGAGGGGACGAGCCAATAACAGCAAATATAATATCAAAATTTACATCATAGCAAGCCAAAAGATCCCGAACGGAATATAGATTTTGAGTTTGATTCTCGTTGTCCTCCTTCACCTACTCTACTAAACAAAAAAATAGAGAAGATATCATCCAAGAGGCACAGCCTACGCGAGCATAAGTTTGCCAAGCTGTGGAGTACCAAACGGAATATAGTACTATAATGACGTAGTCTGAGAACCAAACAAAAAAAAAAGGGAAGATATCATCCATTCCAAGTCATTTGCAAATGTAGCTTAAATGTGCACACGATGAATAATTGTCTAAAAAACGTAGGAGAGCCAAATCAAAAAAAAACTATATGTACTATTGAATTATATTTGAACACTACAGCAAAAAGTGTGGAATTTTAACCATTAAGATAATGACAAATAAAAAAGAATTGTATAATATATAAGAAAGAATAATCAAGTTTGTTAAGAGAATGGTTACAAATGAAGGTAATACACAGCAATTAAGCTGGAAAAAGAACAAGTTAAATGTCAATTTCTGGCAGGACAATTTGGATAAAGATCACCTATCCTCAACAAAATACTTGGTCAATTCTAGGAGCTGGGACTGGGACTGGGACTGGGATTGGGATTGGGAGTGTCAAAATTATTAACAGATGAAAAAGATTAATAATCTGTCAACAAGAATTATCATCATCAGCAACAATGTTGATGAAACCAAGGTTGACAAAACTAATCAATGTAGCAAACAATGGCTAAGCTAACTTTCCGGCTTGACAGACGTTTCTTTAAAACTTTTCGACAACCAGATAGCAGTTTCCCTAGGCGAAACTTTCTCGGGTCCAAATGGTTTCAACAACACATTGAGTTCGTCAAACCTCTCTTGTTGTAGCAACTTGGCGCTAAACTCGAGCAATCCTTCCAATGCTTCAGCCCTCTGTTGATATGAGGATGTATCAAATCGACGACGACGGAGATCTGATGAATCTTGGCTTGAAGCGCCAGCTGTAGCATTTTGATCCGAGAAATTACCATTTTTATCTTTTCCTTGTACTTTGTTATCCCGAATACTCTTCCACATTATGTCGAGGTTTTTCTTGGGAAATCCTGTATCACAAAATTGAACGGAGAATTTGTCCTTGGTGATGGAACAGTCAGCATATACCGGAGATGAGGAGCCTTGTCTAGAGATCATTGAACTCCTTTGGTTTAGAAAGAATGGCTCCACAAAGGACGCTAGTGGGAATTCTGCTATCTTGTCAATGCGAGGCGAGTTGACAGAAATATCGGGAGAATTGATTCGTTTTAGGATGTCCACTGTTGGCTTGCAAGGCAATTCCTGATTTCTCCCTCTATTTGCTAATGGCATTGACGCTCTGCGAGTGCGGTTTGCAGAGACAGATCGTTTCACAGGAGTACTTGAAGGGGGCGGCTGCAAATGTTTAAATGACAAAAAATCAGCTAAATATAGAACAGGTGATGATGTTTCACGATAATAAGTACAATAATGCTGCTTAAACATTGAGCATAGAGCCTTTAACTTTGCCAATCTTCATTTCACATATCTTGACGGTTCATACATCAAAACTTACCGATCCTCGATATCTTGACGGTTCCGGTCGTCTTTTAGGAGTACCAAATGTTTTAGCTCGAGTTAATTTGGGCTTCCTTGCAACATCTGAAGCTTTTGTTGGTGCATCTTTGATAGCAGCAGCCCTTGCAAAAGGATCTAGAGCCTTTAACTTTGCCAATCTTCGCTCAAGATCAGACAAAGTAGGTTTTATTCTGTCATCAGTGTAAAATGAATCAAGCTCGGCTTCTGATATACTGGGATCTACAGTTCTTTCATCTTCTGCATCAGCTACTGTTGCTTTATCGACACAATTAGAATCAGTGTCATCCCAGTAGTCAGCTATGCCATCACACCTAGGATTGCTAGTTTGAAGATGAATTCTTTCGACGTATGGTTGAAGATGGGGATGTCTCAGCAACTCAGCAGCCTGTCGAAAGAAGCCAACTTCAGCTAAAACTTGAGAAAGAAGCTAAGAGATCAAAATAAAAGTATGGACAAATGCTTAATATACAAAAACTCTTGCAATTGCCGCACAGTATTTAGCAGTTCTCCCCAAATCAGTAACAATTGATTACTTCTTATCAGTATGGAGTATTAAGTATCAACCAAAATATACTGAAATGTTTCCTGTTAAGCAGTAAGCACACAAGTGACAGACTCAGATGTGGAGCCGTGGACCCAATTAGGTTTTTCCAAGTACTTGTGCAGTGAGCTACTAAGGTTAAGGTACAGGTAACAATAACTAAAAGACAAAAAATAATGAATCAACGGGGATGCAAGTCTTGTTAAATGGGCAATGCAAAAATACTCTAATAGGATTAAATAATTTTAATTTAAAAGATACTTCTATATAGCAGCTTGAATTACTCAGCTTGCATATATCTGATATGAAGAGAAAACCTTGGCTAGAAAATACTTACGCTAGGCCGAAGTTCTGGATTCTTCCTCAACAAGCTTTTAACAAGACCTCGACTGCAAACAAGGAATTGCAAAGATATTTTAGGGTGTCATCTGCTTCACTATAAGCAAACAATGGAAGTAAAGCCTTGCATGCAATAAAGAATCCTGAAGAATTGTATGATACTACCGATTAACGGAATAAGTATACGAAGAGTCTAAGCCTAGACTAGAATATACTCCTCCATCCCCTTGAGTTTGCTACTTAAGGGATTGGCACAAATATTAAGGAGTAGTTTAGTTGTTGAAAGAATAAGACAAGAAATGTGAATAGCGTGTAATACGTAGATGATATAAAAAAGAAATGTGTGGATGAAAAAAAAAAGAAAGTGAAGGGGGGGGGGGGGGTGTATTTACATAAAAGGAAATGTGTCAAATTAAGTGGGATTGACAAAAGTAGAAAATTGTAGCAAACTAAGCCCCCATATATCTCAACATAATTAACAGAAAGTTAAAGTTTCAATAGCTTGCTTGAAACAGACTGGCAACATAATCAATGTAGGTGATAGTTGACACCATCACAACCATTCCATTTCAGTCCCGAAAGGTACAATAGTCCTTCATAATATTTTGATCAAAAAATTTGGATTTGGAGCAGTGGGGGAGGGGAGTAAAGATTCTCTCAAATGTAGTACACAATTTAATAATTATTTAGATACAAGCATCGGTAAGTTATAATATGCAAGCAAAGTACTTACAAGGCCCCAGAATATTTGGTTGGAAGAGGTGCTACAGTTGACTTGCTAATTTTGCTGATGAGTGCTTGCATGTCCTGTGGGAGTAGGAGTGCACAAATATATGAATCGATTTCGATCATTCACAAACAGGGAAGGAAAAAAATAGATTAAAAAAAACTATATACAAAATTACGATCATTTATTGTCTATAAAATTAATCTAATGGTCGAGTTTTAAATTTTGCGTCAAATAAATTTTCTCTTCTACAGTTAATGTTTTAAAGAAAACAAGTTTGATTGAATAAGGCTGTTTTTAGGAATATAGAAGTATAAGCTTGGTTCAAAAAAATCAACAACAAAGGTTCCAAGCTCAGCACAAAAAAAGGAGCATAAAGTTAATATGGACCTTCACACCAAAACATAAATCCAATAGCATAAGCTGCTATACTTCACAAACTCCAAAATCATGTAAGACATGAAGTTTGATCATACAGTTTGCCGGTGAACTTGCAAGAATTGCTAAAAGCTCATAGAAGCAAGATGCTGCTGGACTTGAAGGCTCTATTCATCCCTTACCAAGCCATTACATTTTTCACTCCGCTAAGCTGGGCGAGAAGATTTTGCAATCATAAATAGAACTACCTAAAGTGGTCAGCCAACTTCAAACATACAATTATGAGCTTAGTTTCGAAGAGAAGAAACATCGACGCAGCCATTGTTGATTAGATGCCCCAGCCTCCAAGACCATTACTAAGAAGAGATTTATGATACAATGCCAACGATGTCAAATACCAGTACAACAGCTTAAATATTGTCCATAAGAAAGTGCTTTATGACAGAAAAATTTCTCCTTCTGTCACAAATTAGTTGATACATAAAGGTTAACATTTTTGGTTTCAAGGTTGGATGGGATCATGAGAATGCATTAAATTGTTGGTATTTTTAATCGAAATCGGTTAACTTTTTTGGTTTCAGGGTTGGATGGGATCATGAGAATGCATTAAATTGTTGGTATTTTTAATTGAAATCATGTTGAGTAAATTAAGTTAGATTTGTAGGGTTGACATAGTAAAGCTTATTATCAAAAGGAAATATTGCAACAAAATCAAAAAAAGAAGACTTACAAAAGCTTTAAATGCAGGTTTGAGAGCAGCCATTTCATATATACAGCAACCTGAATATGTAGAAAGAAAATAAAATGAACATTTGAGAAACTGATAAAAACTTCTAAAGTGATGAAGACTGCTATCATAAATGACTGACCCAATGACCAAATATCTGATTTTGAGCCATAAGGTATGTCAGCAAGAAGCTCAGGACACATGTAGCTGGGAGTGCCAACAACCTGAAAAATACATAATTTGAAAATTAAGACTATTTACAAAAATTAAGACTATCTACAACACCATACACAAATTGTAGCATGTAAGGTTATGATGAACCAAAACTTACAGAGGATGCAAGATCATCCGAAGTCAGCATCTTCGCAAGACCAAAATCACCTGCATTCAAAAAATAAGACTTGTCACTGTTTATCCAGGCTGAAAACAGGAAGAGAAAGCTAACTTTACCGAGTAGCTTCAATCAACAAGTGAAAAAGGGAGGGGGATACCAAACAAATGATCTTACCAAGTCGTATGTCTTTCTCCTTTGTCAAGAATATATTTGAGCACTGAAGTAGTCAAAAATGAGAGATCAGTGCTAAAGAACGCCATTGAGAAATAAACAGCTTGAGAAAGAAGGGAAATTTTTAGCATAATCATACAATTACTAACCTTTACATCACGATGGAGAATATGGTTCCCATGCAAGTAGTCAAGAGCCATTAGCAGTTGAACAAGCCATTTACAGAGATTCTACATGCATTTAAAACAATATTCAGTGTTAAGGGAAGAAAGTGCAGTGTGCTTCGACATTTTAGTACTAATGAAAAAGAACAAATAATAACAGGTAAAACTAAAACCTCTTCAGAAAAATGGACACCATTTGCTCGCTTTACAGCTCCTGCCCTAAAGAAGACAAGTTAGCATAAGATGTTAATGCAAAGAAATACAACCCAGTGTCAATTATATACTTTCGATCATCCAAGAAACTTACATGTCACCTGCTTCACAGTACCCGATGATTATGCATACATAGCAACCCTGATAATAATCCGTCAACATGATCAATTTTAGGAAATCGGGTGTAGTTTTTAGATCAATTCTTATTATTGTCTATAGATATAGCATACAAACGCCTCCTAGAAAAATTATTAACTGATCATAATAGAAAAGGAGCAAAGACATCAGATTCTTGCCTAAATTATTCTTGTTCTCGTGACTGAGAGAAAACACATTAATGGATAAAACATTAGTTCTATTCTATACCCCCTGACCAGCTCTTCCTAAGAAAGAGAATAAAATTTTTTAGTAGAGTACTTACTCCTAACACAGTAATTGTAGAACTTGCAAAATACTCATACTGAAAATTGTCTTTAGTCTACATTTAGTTACACCTATCGCATCAGAAACACAGAACTCAAACTCACTAACGAAGCTACACTATGATACTTAAGCAAATGTCAGAATAACATTTAAGGAATGAATGAAATGGGAGGGAAGGGAAAAAAAGGTAGGCATGGGAAAAAGGATGAATTGTCCTTCCAAATCTCCATTGTTGAAAAGATTGCATTGTACAAAATGCGAAACAGTTCTTCCTTCAAGTTTCCTCCCCATCATTTCCCCCCTCTCTCCTTAGTCCTTTCGCAATGCAAATGAAGGATATGACACCACTCTATTTCCCTTCACTTTCTTTCCATCTATTTCCTCCCTGCAAACCATGGCATTAAGTTTCGGATCCTTGACCTATTTTATACTTGACCATTAATGCACAATCTCGTAATTAATCACTTTTAAAATTCAAGACCCCAACTTGTTATGTAAGCTCCACAAGCCTCAAACCACTAAAAGACGCAATTTTTTTTCAATATTTGACTTCTAAAGCACCCTCAAACCTTTTACGTCACCATCATTTATTTCTAATTCTAGGGAACTCATACATTGAATCCATCATTGTCCAAACTCATGCATTTATCTCCCTACCTCAGACACCATACAATCATTGGTGGTACATACTTTCAAAGCTAGTTTGTAAAGAACATAGAAGTGCAGACAAAGTTGGCAAGTCTACTTGCAAGATCAGGGTGGCAACAATGTTCACATTCCTCAGTCTGTTTTGCACAAAGAAAACAAGGCATGCTACCTACCAACTGAAATAACATGAAAGACGCATACTATTTTGCTCACCTTCTCAACCCAAGAATCTTTGTACTCGACAATAAATGGATGTCGTATCTTACGAATGAGCTCCATCTGGAAGGTATAAAACAAGTAGTTAGAGCCTTAGAGGTATACATATACTTCATAATTGGAGTTACACTGAAAAATTTACAGCACTTTCCACATAAACCAAATTTCTAAGTGTGCTCAAATAATCAATGTATGAAATTTTAAACATCTAATTCAAAAGTTCTTTTTTTGGTTGTGAAACAGCTAAAACCCGCACATTTAGTCTTAGGTCAAAAGGCAAAGAAGTGAAGAACACTTAAAATTATAGATAAAAGGTGAAGCGAGAAGAAACAGGAGTTCAGCCCTTATCATATGGAGCATCATGCATTGTTTCAATAAGTTATATAACTTTTGGATTAATGACCACAAGAGAAACCAATTCATAATGCATTAATATGCATTAAAATTTCTTTCATAAGTATTACGGCATTCATAAGAAAACAATAGACAACTAAAACATAAGAATACTTGAAAAATAAAACAATTGGAAAGCAGTTATAATACATGCCAATGAGTTCATGACCATCACCAAACACAAATTCTAAGCAAAAACCAAGATATCAACATGGGATATAAAGATATAGACCTCCTGGTGAGCAGATCTTTTGGTCCTTTCTGTTTGGCGAGCTAGCCGGATCTTTTTCAGGACATACCTATAATAAGGTTAAACAATCAAAATCAGTAACAATACATCATGCCTAGTATCTAATTCTAGGCAGGGCGCAAACAGCACAAAGACAGGAAGATACTAAATCTTCCTTACTTCTTCTTTTCATGTTTATGCCGCACAAGAAGGGCTGAACCAAAAGAGCCCTTTCCAATTTGCTCCAAGACATCATACTGCTCCATCTTCTGATTTCCAACTACAACCTTTCCAACATATGGTTCAGCACTATGTTGTACACATTCAAAATTCTGTCTGCACAGCACGTTTAAAATTCAATATCAAGAAATATTCAAAGATAAGTCATTATAAAAATTTCCAGAGAAAGCTGACTGAAACAATATGGATAATGACTTTAAACTAAGACCACAGGACCAATAAATCACACAAAAAACAATTAAAATAACTAACAGCATATTCAACTTATGTAGCGCAAGCAATTTTCTTTGACCTAGTCATCATTTCCAAATCTCAATTTCTTAAAAATTTTCAAGACAAAGAGTATGAAATTATTTAAAATTAGTTGCATTCAAAAGGCATTTCAATCACATTAATTAGAAAACCACTAGCTTATAGCGATACCTTCTACACGATAAACTGATATCTATCAAACAAGAAACAGTTGAACTGAGAAATCTACACAAATCAAGAAATGGACAAAAGACGAATCACAAAAATGGCTAAATAATAACCAAAACAGCAAATTCAAGAACTACCAGAAATTTAACTAAAATAGAATTCAAGTAAGAAAACAGAAAGAAATTAAATTAAAGCAACTAAAGGTAAGTAGAATTACAACAAACAAGTGGGATAGTGGATACTACACTAGATTCCACATTCACATTATAATTTCTGAAAACTACATTTTCACTAAATTGTAGCATACACTCAACAAACAAGTTGATTGAGAGTAAAATAAAGATATTATTACCTCAAAGAGGAAATTAAGAGTCGATCGGAGAATGAGAGGAAGTGACAATGGCGGAAATCAAGAGTAAGGGAGAGGAAATAAGTGGTCCGCCATTAATGGAGAGGAGAGAGGAGAGAGGAGAGAGGAAGATGGGGAGGAAATCCAAGAAAAGGGATGGAGGAGGCAACACTAGAAAACAAATTAAGCCAAGACAATAATGGCAAAGACCAACATATATATTTATATACTTTTTCTTATTTTTTTATTAAGTAGAAAAGATTAGTGTATAATTTATTGGGAATATTCAATTCATATTGAGTTATAGAAATTTTTATTTATTTTTTTATTTTTTTGTAGGTGATGATCATTTAGGAAGATTGCCACTAATATACTTCATCCGTCCTTATTTACTTGCAACATAGTTGACTTTGGTACTATTTATTTAGCAAATTAAGTTTTATATTGTCGTTAATATATAAGTCAAAACATAGTCATATGAGATCTTGTTTGAATCGTCTGGATTCAAAGTTTATTAATTTTGAGTTTTCATAATTTTTCGATATGTATAATTAGAGATATTAACGATTGAATTCATGCATTGGGGAATGTGAAAAAGCAAATGGTGCAAGTAAATAAGAACGAAAGTAGTACACCTAGATGAGAATTGACAAAAGTCACTAAACCCACTTATAAATAAAAAAAACTTAACGCAAATTCTTGTTTGAGACCGGCTTTTGTAAAAACGGCTCTCAAAAGTCCAGTCTGATTCTAAATATATGTTGTTACAACTCTAAATATAGATTTGAGCTGGATTTTTAAGAGTCGTTTTTACAAAAGATGGTCTCTCAAGAAAGCAATTGAAAACTTAAATGAGAGTATTAATTGTTACTATTCCGAAATACTTGTTACATTGCGTTTATTAACGGTATTTATTATTTGAAATTATTTTATATATTACGGTTAATGTGTAAGAAAAAATATAGTCAAATAGAATCTTGTTTGAATCGTCTGATTGCATGCATAAATTCAAAATATCCACTTTTTTAAATTTTAATTATGCATAATTTAATATAAAAATGATCAAAATAGTACATTGAATTGCATAATCATTTTCTCCCCTCAAATAATAAACTCATATTCTTGTAATCTGTACTTCTTAATTAAACTATTTAATCAATATATAAATATGCATCTCGCAATGAGATCATCTGATAATTTAAAATTTATTGTTTAATATGAAACATTTTTTTATAACCTTCTCTTGATAGTCCCGTGAGTTAAGTGCAAAAGTTTAACACAAAAGTATAAATTTTGATGATAGTCAACATTTAATCATTTGATGGAATCAACAAATTGATTATTGGTGATATGTTTTTTATTTCTAACCTAGTTTGGCTTAGTGGAGTCAAATCCCACTTGAGAAACACTAATATTTTTATAATGAAAAAATAATACAACTCCACTTATATGAGACTGTCTCACTATCAGACGGGCCCATATAATAAACTCATTATTTTAATTAATTTTTTAAAAATCGTAAGTAATCGTTTTAACGTTATAAATAATCACTCGAAGACTATAAAATATTATTTTAAATTATAAGTAATCATTTTAACGTTATAAATAATCACTTAAAGACAAAAAAAAACATGTATTAAGTCAGCCCAATAGAAATGGTCTCACTATAACACAGTCCAGTTTAAGAATTAGTGAGAATAATAAGAGAAGAGTAATCAATGTCTATTGCTTCCAAATTAGGTAAAAAAAATATCTAAGAATGTTTATTTCTGGACCATATACAACCATGGCCCATGGATTTTCATGAATATTAGACTCATGATTTTTTTTTTTTTTTTTTTTTTTTGTAAATAGAGCCAAGGAAATATCAAATATAAAGTTTATATTTAATTTATAAAAATTATATAATAAAATATATCATAGGAGTGATTTTTTATCAAAAGATATATATGCGTTTTAGAGTTTAAATGTGCTTTTAGAAGTCATGTGTCTTGTGCACATGACTATATTAATGGAATATTAGATGAATTCTATTAATGTGTATCTTTTGATAAAACAATTTCATACCACTTGTCATTTTAATTTATTTTACTGATTTTATTTATTTATAAATTTTTTTAATGGTTTAACTCTTTTTTTAATTTTATCCACAAACTTATACTCTTTATTTATTTTAACCACTTATTATTATTTTTCACTTAGTTTTTGTCTTATATTCAACCTAAATTCTTTTTCGCTTAATTTCACTTATATTTTGTCTTATTTCTACCTAATCTGACTTATCTATAACTAATACTAAAACTAAACACAGCTGATGTCATCATTTTTAAAAATTGCTTACGTGTCACTTTCTCAATAAAAATTTTTCCTCTAAAATACAATGATGATGTCATTGTATTTATTACTGATATTTATAGCTCTGACTTTTTATTTTCTAATTATAACTAATATTATTAATATTGATTTATTTTTACTTTTTAGGTCATATCATTTAATACTTCATATGATACAATCATATATATTATTTTACTTTCTTTCACTTATTTATAAAAGCTTTACAATGCTATAGGATATTTTGATCAGGTGGTTAAAACATAAACCCATCAATTTTTAATCTTTTTATTCAAATAAATATATCAAAAATTTGATAAAATTGTGCATCGCATGGGCATTATCTAGTTTTACATATTAAAGTGCAAATCAACCTGCACATATTTTCTATCATATTTTTTATTTTTCCCCACAAAACGATGAAATGGCTAGATGACATTGAGGGTCAATGTCGATTGTCACTAAAAGGAAAAGAACTAACCAATCAAGCATATAATTCTATATGTCATGTGTCTAGTTCTAGTCTTCTAGCCAATTGCACCCCCATGGGATCTCAAGATATGAGCAAGTTGATTGTCTGCCATTTTTCAACAAATTGCACCACCAATCACAATAATATTTTATCATCTAAATGCAACTTTACCCTTGTTAATGATAAAATAAAAAAAAATATTATTTTTGATTGACCTTTGGTAGGAAATAGAGATATTCAACAGGGCAGGTTTACCCAACGGGTAAAGCCGTCAAGGATTGAGTCACATTTTGACGAGTTATTAGCGAGTTAGGTCAATAACGGGCCTTGATGTAAAGGGTCGAATCGGGCTGGATCGAATAATGATAGGAGTTGGTTGTGTTTTATATTTTTATATGACATTATTATATACATAGGTGAGTCGACCCAACGAGCCATAAAGCATAATAAAAAACTATTTTCTATGAACTTTTAAAAAACGGGTCAAAATGGGTCAGCTTTACACGAGTTTTGATCCGCCTCGGCCCGTTTAGCAATTGACATGACTCCGCAACCCCGCCCATTTAAATTTTGCCCTGACCCGGCCTGTTAAACACCTCTAGTAGCAAACATCATGTGCAACTATATATAAATAAGAATTACACATGATTTAATGAGTCATTTTACTTTAGTCTATTATAATCTGAAACCAAAAACTATAAAACTTTAGCCTCATAGAAATAATGAACATATTTTCAAGAACTGCAAACAGTGTCGTTCCTAACAATTTTTATGCCCTAGGCGAAAAATAGAAAAAGGCCCTTCTATGTAGTTTAGTAATCATACGCTCAATTAAGAAACTCAATGTGGTAAGTCGATCCATGTTAGAAGCTATTTATGCAAATATAATTTTGAATAATAAGGATTAACTCAAATTTGGCCCCTTCTTAAACTGGGCCCTAGGCGATTGCACCTCAAAACTACCCTCAAAAACGGCCCTGACTGCAAAGAAAAATAAACACCAATCAACATTTTGAGTGTAATTCATAAAAATACCTAGGTGCATGTTAAGGAACTAAGGCACATCAATATACAATAATTTTAATTTTGAATTATGAATTAGAAAAAGAAAATGGTAACTTATTTAGTAAAAGCCAATTTGTGTGCATGCTTTTATCAGATTGAGCCGGGCCTTATAGATTTAAAATGGGCTCTCTTAGTCCGACCCATTTATAATTCGCTCTTTAAATTGTGATTAAAATAAGCATGTCAGATTAAATAAAATGTTCTGTAATTTCATTACTTGATTTTGACTATTACAAATTACTAGTAAGTAAAAATGTGTCCTAACTACAAGCAAAAAAAGTCATTTAAGGATAAGAGATTTGCTCCATTAAGCGTGCTCCATTTAGTTACAGGTCGTTTAAGACTCGTACAGAGTCCATTTTTAGTGTGCTGTATTTATATGAATAAAAAATTATTTGAAGATCGGTCCATAATAAGTCAACTCGTTAAAAGCCCTAATACTAAGAAAATTTGAAAAAAGTAAGCCATTTGAACAAAATATTTAAATCCAAGCTTTGGGCAAACTATAATCTCAAAATATGTTTCATTGTCTCCAAAGTTAGGTCTGCTATATATTCGTTGTTAATAACAACGAACCAAGCAACAACTGAAATTAAGTCAAGTGTTTGTTCACTGTTAGCAACAGCGAACAGAGACTTTGGTCAAAAATAGTCAATATCTTTGTTGTTGTTGCTAATAACGAACAAAAGCAGACCTGGTCAAATACTTAACTTATATTTTCCGTGCATATTTAATTGATGGTACATAATTATTTTATCTATTTGCATTTAATTTATATTTTCCGTGCAGACTCTTTTTTTTTCTTTCTAGAGCCGGGGGACTCTTTTGACCGCACTCTCCTTTATAAGTTGCCGCCGTCCTTTCCTTCTCAGACCTTATCTATAGTTTTCTATGAACGGAATACAGTGAATTGGATCATGATTAACCTTTTACTTGTAAATCCATTTCCTTGATATTGTGTATTTGTGTTTGTGTCCACATCCCTTGTTTTAGCGCGTTGAAATAATCATCAATATTGTATGTCCATTGAGTAATGGAATTTTTTTTATGAAAAGGATAAAAAAAGAAGTCGAGAGCACGATATATTATAAGTGCGCCACTTTAATTTGGACAACTTAATTGCCATCATGTAACATAAAGATCTAATTAGAGAATTTTTCTTGTAAACCAATAAATTTATAAATAAAGTGATAGGGATCTTATTTTTTAAGAATTATAAAGATAAGTTACACTTCAATTAAAGATAATTCCTAATATATAGTCAATGTTGAATGGTTTTTATAAATTAATATTATTGACTTTTATTTTAAAAATTTACGTTTCTGATTTTTTTTTTTTAAAATGACATGGCTGAATAGTTATTAACAACGACTTTTAATAATTTTGACAAAACAACAACAATAAAAAAGTGCAAATTATTTTTTTCACAAATTGTTGTGAGAGACGGTCTCTGTGTGAGACACATTAGATATATGGGTTAAATATCTCGTTGATATAAATTAAAGAGAAATTAAAAATGTGGGTCTTTTGTTTTGAGGTCGTCTCTTTGAGAGACGGTCTCTTACAAGAGTCAGTGTCATTTCTGGTATTACATGGGCCCTAGGCAATTTGAAAGAAATGAGCCTTCTCTATGGAAGGTCAATTATGAACTTAAACGAGCGTTTGGACAAACATAGAGACATACCATATATAATAATTAACATTAAAAACGTAGATGTGTCATATAATTCTTAAATGATTAAAGAACTACTCATAAATTGCAAATTTGTAAGTGTCTACTTCATTAACTAGCATTTTTTAATTTTAGTGCCTTTCTAACACTGGGCCCTAGGCAAATGTCTATTTTGCCTATGGTCAGGAACGACCCTAGCAAGAGTAGCTGTATTTTTTTAGATTGATATTTTTTTAGAAGTTCTTTGAATCACAAAATAATTATCAGTAATTATGACATATATAGTTGGAGACTTGGAGTTAGGGATGGACATGTGTACAAAAGTCGAAACTCTATTAAACTCGTCCTAGACCCACTCCTTTCTTTAGGGTTTGTGTCATTTCTTTGAGAGCCATAAAAAATGAATTTGATTCTGAGTCTAAAATAAATGAATTTGAGTTTATATACGAATTGAATTAAACTGAATATAGACCTAATCTATGATCATCCTTAGTTACACAATTTGAGATTTGACCCTAATTAAAATATATGGATCTAGACCCATAAACAAAGTTTGAACCCGAAAGGTTATGTATTAAATTTGCGTTGAGGCTAAAAAGAAAAGGTGACACCATCTTCTTTCCAATGTAAATTTTATAGTATATAAAAAAATGGAAAAGAAAATGCCAAGACAAATTTTCAAATGATTAGGTTGACGGTGAGATCATTTTTATTAGAATAATGTAATTTATATTTTATAATTACAGTTTTAAGGTGATCACTTATAATCTTAAATTAAAAATTGTTGCATCTTATATAAGGTTATCTCATGTGAACATCTTATATGAATTAGTAGTAATCATAATCTTAAAGTAATCAGTTATAGTTTTAAATATAATCACTTTTTAATTTTTATAGACTATAGTCTTAAGTGATCGCTTATAACTTCACAGTGATCTTTTATTCATTTTCTTTATTAAAATGATCCATTAGAAAGATAAACTAATTATTTCAATCCGTTTTATAATGAGACGATCTGCTATAGTTGCAACACAAATTGTTGTGAGAGACGGTCTCTTTGAGAGATCACCTCTAATTGGGTTGGCCCATTAGGAAAAATATAAAGTAAATATAGACAGTAAGCTTTAATAGATTAAACCTGAGAGAAGTTTCTCAGAAAGACAGTCTCTCAGAACTACTGGTTGTAGTTGCAATGACAAATATTTGACTTTTGGTATGGAAAAACGGTGTGGACCCAAATGTGGGCCATTAAAGAGTACCAGCAAATGGTTTTATGTTTGAAGAAAGACAAGAGTGGCCCAAAAATGTACCAGATTTCTGGACCCGTCACATGTGACGTTAAATGCATAGCAGCATTAGCTAAGAAATCATGGGCCCACAATAATTATTTTTAAATTTTTAGAAACTAAGAAAAGGGCCTTTCGAATTTTGGGCTTTATGCTTCCCCCACCTCTTTTTATTTGCATTTTGCAGCAAGCCTCATGTGGTAGGACCCACTCGAGAACAGTAATACTGTCTTATACAAGAATTTGTGTTGAACAAATGATTTTTGCGATTATGTTTTTGAATTTTTTGAATAGTCAAATTACTCAACAATTTTGGTAATGTAATGTTTGGGAATAAGTATTTAATTTTAAATTATGGATTCCAATTATGAAATCATAATTGAAGAATTTGAGAATGACAAGGTTTGGGTAGTCATTTTCAAATTCTCAACTTTAACTACTTTAAAAACAATGATGGGATTTGATCCGAATTCAAATTTGAAAATTTTTGTTTTGCCAAATAAAAAATTTGAGCCAGTTCTGAATTTCCAAATGAAATAATTGTTTCCAAACATGACATAAATGATAAACTCAGGAAAAAATACTTTGATTTCAATACATTATTTTATTTTCTTGAATTAAGAAACAATCTAATTGAAGTGTATTTGATATATTAAATTAAATCTAATTAAAGAAGTTTGATCAAACTTAAAATTTTTTATGCTTTACTACTAATTACATTACTCGATTTCGAAAATTAGTTAATGAAATGTAGATAATCATTATGTTGGATTTATAAGATTGACTTAATGTAAATTTATGATTGGATGTATCACAAACCAATTGTACTTTATTTTTTTTTTTAAATTGAGTGAATTTTGAAAGAGTAGTATTAAGAAAATATGAGAATATAAGCAATAAAAAATATATAAAATATAGTTCGTAGAAAAAACATGGAGACTGTAAATATTTAAAAATATTAAAATAAAATTAGTGAAAAACATATGTGGGTCGTAAGATGTAAGCATTACAAATATGAAAATAATTCTATATCATTCAACTTTATCTTAAATTCGAGCTAAATGTGTTCATTCGGATCATAGGGTTGATTTTGGGTTAAGTGTTACAGGTTAGTTTGTAATTGGGTTTTGTATCCATTTTTTACATAATTGTAAATCATATTTGAAATAAGGTCAAATCAAATACGGTTACAGAGTCGGGTAAATTTTAAATCATCGAATCTATTATGAACATCTCTAATTCAAAGTACACCATATATCAAAATTATAAATCTAATGAAGGTAATAAGTAAATAAGTTGACATTTATGGTTAATTTTGGGACTAGAATTCAATGATTTGAGGAAGTGTCCATTTGGATCGTGAGTTATCCGATTGATTTCGAGTAAAGGTGTTTTGGGTTAATTTAATATTAGGTCTTGTGTTATGTGTCTACATTGATTTTTACATTAATTTTTTCTTTTTAAAGTTGAGTTAAATAGGATTCTATTTCAAGGTTGGGTATATATCGAATTATCAAGTCTATTTTGAATAATATTCACGGCCCGTTTGGTAGGTGGTAATAAATCGTATTAGGCCGTGACAATTCGTCACATAATCTCACCGTGGCCCACTCGTGGGGACACGGGACACCCGTGGGCTCGGGCCCACAAACCCACAGGTCAAGAGCGTTGACTTGCACACATACTCGGTGAGGTTCATTATTTCCCAAAACCATATGGCTATAGGAGGATTAGCTCACCAAGTATATATGCAAGTCCACAACCCACTTTTTTATCGATGTGGGATCTTGTCTCACATGTGAAGTATTTCCAACAAATCGCAGTAATGAAAATGAAAGATTTGTGTAATTTTGGTTGAAAATCTCTTGGCTACCTTGATGGCCATGCTTGACAACCTTCAATCATTTCATTTTGTTTATAAAATACATTCCAATGCATTACCAATGAGAGAGGTGATATTAGGTGGTAATGAAAATTTGTGAACAAAAAAACTTTTTTGTCATCAAAGTTTCATTACCATGGGAATGACATGAAAGTTTTGATGAAATTTTACACTATAAATCATTCTCATTACCACCATTCAGTACCACTAACCAAACGGGCCGTCAATGATTTGAGCAAGTGTTCATTCGGGTGGTGAGCCATTAGATCGATTTCGAGTAAGGTGTTTTGTGTTGATTCAAAATCAGGACTTGTCTCTTACGTCCATATTGATTTTTACATAATTTTTCATTTTAAAGTTGGGTTAAATCAAATTCAGTTTTAAGATCGGGTAAATATCAAATCATCGAAATACGATAATGAGCAAGGTAACCCTCTTCACAGCTCAGTTGTTTGGAGTCTCTGCTGTTGGCTGTCAAGTGCACGAATGGTAGTTTGGACTATTCACAGACCTTTTTCTTCTGACGAGTGGGCCCATAACCAGAACCAGATTGTAGCTACTGGCTACTTGTTTCTGCTAGGATCTGGACCATTTCCCTCTATCATATATCCTTTTTAACATTTTTTTTAGCTTGCTGACTACTTTTTCCGTTTCATAATACTTGCTACATTTCACTTTTTATGCAATTCAATGCACAATTTTGATCATTAACATCTTAAACTACACTTATTTAAAAATTATAAAAATTTAATATTATTAAAGTATGTGATTAGACGATTCAAACAAGATCCCACTTGACTATATTTTTACTTACACATTAGTCGCAATATGTAAAATAAGCTTGAACGATGAATAGTGCACAAAATCGAAATGTAGCGAGTATTCGGAACGGAGGAAGTATTTATTTTGATAAATTAAAAATAATGTGTATTTTTTATAAGTTATCAGAATTCTTTCTCCCATTTTCTATGGTTTTGGGATGATATCTCATTGGCTTATAAAATATATACACCTTGAATATTTTTTTCGATTATATTTTATTAATAATTCTAGTCCGATTTAACATTATTATGTACATTAAATATGTATATGTGAAGAAAAAGTCAATAACTTTTTAGTCTAGTTCTTACGTTTTTTAGTAATAATTTTAATAAAAGACGAAATAACTTTTTAGGCTCTATTAAAAATAAAACTTATATCTAGCCAAGCTGGCGGCCAAGCCACGTGCCTGGTGGGTCATATCATGGCGGGTTATATATGTGAGGTAACGAACTTGTTATTGGGCCGTTTCGGCCACCCTCAAGCCATGACACTGCACATCGGATCGTGCCAAGGGCTAGCTAAATCATAAATGTCTATATAATTTAAACCGTTCTGGTTAATAAAATGGCATGCTTGGCTGACCATAGCTTAGGGTTGTATATCATGTCGTATCAAATTCACAAAATGGTAGATGTGGAATGCCTTTGACGACCCATCGATTGGCGGGTCGAGCCATGCTTGCTTGAAAGTTATACCATATCAAACCATAAGAAAATTTGTTTCATTATTTTTGTAGTTAATTGCTAAGATCCTATTAAAAGTACTTGAGCATTGAGTAACTATATATACTTATACTTGTATTGCTATTAAGGTTTTAACGTAGTTGTTTATTTATTATACTAACTGTTAATTCATTATTTGATACCTTTTTGCCTCGTAAAATTTTTCCAAATTTCATTTTAGTTCATTCACCAAATTTGTCTTATTACTATTTTTTGCTCATGATCTATACTTTTTCTTTAATATTAATCGACACATTTAACTTACTTATATCTCAGCTACATATCTCTCTCATTTCGCATAAAATACCAATTTATCAACTTTTTTATTTTCACACTAAAAGACTTGAGGTAAATTTAATGAGAAAGAGAGTAATCATTTTTAAATTTATGTTTATTTGTATTTAAATTTAATTAATTATCTACTCTTTTATTTTCATTCGTTCCTCTAACTTTACAACATTTAATTTCCTTTATGAAAATTATACATTCACACCATTGTCTTTATTTTTTATATTATAGTTTCACCCATATATTTTCTCTCTTTTAATTAGCATATACTTAACTCACATCACATAATATCCCCTCAAAAAAATACTACTTAGGTAATATTTTTATATTACGATTTCACCCATATATTTTCTCTTTTAAATCAGTATATACCACTCACATAATACTTTCTTGGCATTTATTCTTGCAAATAAATTAATAAGAACATACTAGAGGAAATAACACTAATCATTTATTATGCACAAAGATAAGAATTAAATGACACTTAAATGAAATATACTACTAATATTAAGCTTGCTAGCTAGCAACATCTATATATAGCTAGAAAGTGTTTAACATACAACAAAAAAGGTACAAAATTATATAGCACTACACACATACAAATAAAACTTGGACCACATACCTTAAGAAGCATGCATAGTATTAGTTGCACCACCCTATGCAACACCACTAGAACCACCTTCACCCACCTCAAAATGCAGTGGACTTACCATTTTCCGGCGACCCGGCGAGGCTCATCTGCCTATCAGTGGACCCCACTAGTGTTCCTTGACTATAAAGATGACTTAGTTGATGAAAGTAAGGACAAGTTCTTGAGTCAATTGACCTTTTCTTGTTCAAATCCTTTGTTTTTCTAAAGTACTTGTTAATATTCTCCCATTTCTCTTTGCACCTTTTTGCATTCCTATTGTACCCTAATTCCATCATCTTTTGTGAGATTCTTTCCCATAAGGGACCCTTAGAACAACTTTCTTTATCATTGTTCACATCACCACCATTGTTAAAGAGACTACACCTTATGTTGATCAATGCTAACACTTCATCTCTAGGCCATCTTCGCCCCGTATCATCCTTCCCTCCAATAACCTTTTGCCGATCAGTATCATCCGTTGCATTACTGCTGGTATGATCTAAACTCGATAATTTATAAGAATCAACCAAAGTAGGAGGATTATTAGGGTTTTGACCCACCACTTGATCATTAATGGGTAATCTATCATTTAATGAAGTTTTATCATGGGTTATACAAGATGATGAAGGAGGTAATTGTACACTAATGGGATTATCTTGATAATTAGTACTTAAAATAAAGGAATTAGACAAAGTAATAACATTTGATACCTTGCTAATATTTTCAATTGTCTCTTTAAAACACCAACTATTTTCCATAATATTTGATGATGATGCATTAAACTTGTTTAAACAATCAAGAATCTTAGCTTGCCTATCACCAACAATTGCTTGTTCATGTGCCCTAATTTCCAATTCCTTTTGTAACCTCTCAATCTCTTGTTGTTTCCAAGCTTCTTCCTTTGCAATCTTTTCTTCATCTCTTTTTACCATATCTTCTAGAATCTTCCAATGAAGTTGTTCTTGTTGATCCATCATTTTATTAACAATTTTCTCACAAAACCCTTTTAACATTTCAAATTTCTTTTGTGATCTTTTTCTTTTTCTCATCATTTTCTTTGTATTTTCCTCACTATCATCATTCATAGATTGTTCATCTTCAACATGATGGTTCATATTTTCACCTTTTCTTGTAATACCCACTTCTTTTTCTTCATTTTTATCCTCTAATAAATTCTCTCTTTTTCTTTTTTCTTCATTTTCTTCGTCATCCCAATCACGAACATTATTTTCATCTTCATCTTCATCTTCATCTTCATCTTCATCTGGAAATTCACCCCTTTGAGATAATGAAGTCTGTGGATGATCATGATGATCATTTGCAAGATGATCATCATGATTAATATTTGTATTATTATTATTATTATTATTATTATTATTATTATTATTACAAAGTTGTTCAAGCTCCCCAAAGAGCCTATTATTATTATTATTATTATTATTATTATTATTATTATTATTATTATTATTATTATTGTTGTTGTTATTATTATTATTATTAATATTAATGTTGTTGTTGAATTCTTCCTCAAATTTCTCCTTGCACTTCTCAGCAGTCCTTTTGAACCCAAGCTCTGCTAACTTTCTGGTACCATAATAAATGAAAAAAACAAAATCAATCCTTTGAAAAACAATAATGTATTTTTGTACTTTAAATATTATATTCATTAAAAAATTTGCTAGGGACCAGAAAAATATATGGTGTAAACAACTCTTTCAGATTAATATTAGGCATGTGATGAATCTTATGGGACTAAAAAACCAAGCTACCAATCTTGAGTATTCTCTATCAATCTAGAGCTTTTTGATGGGTCCAATAAAATACCCATTTTTGTTAATCATTACAATTTATAAAAATTAATCAAAAATCAATCAACAATTTAATTATTTGGTAAAAATGAAAACGGGTTTGAAAACTGATAAAGTATATAACACATTTTAGATTTTGAGTACTAATAAAATATGTTATAAACTCTATCCATCATAAAAGATCTTGGGTTTTACCAAAACATATTATAATTAGGATATAGGGAAAATTGGATGCATGATGACAATATATATCCTCATCAAAAGTGTTAGAGTAATAAGGGATCTGAACCAACAACTTAAAATTTTGATTAAGTTTCTGATATGGTATCAGAGCCTATTTGACAAAAAGTCACAGATTTAAATCTCTATACCATCCGTTAAATTTAAGTGAAATATTTCAAACCAGGCATTAGAAGGGTCGTCTATGCTCTGGTGTGAGAGGGTGCACTGTAATTAAAGTGTATAATATGCCATGAAGCGTGTTAGAGCTAAGGAGATTGCAGCCAGTAAAACGTTCAGCATTAAATGATACATAGTATAAAATGCATAAATAAAAAAAGGAAAAAGAACAAGACATACCTAGAGACATTCTCCCAAATAAAATCAGGAAACCAAGTATTATCCATACTAGATCTAAGTCTAAAAAGAGCAAGCAATTCATCATTAGACCATGGAATTTCATGCAACAAAAATGATCTTGGATTCAAACAAGAATCATGTAAGTTAAGAATTTCTCCTTTAACTTCATTTCTATGAAGAAATTGTGAAGGATGATGATGAAGAAGATGGTAAGAAGAATCAAAGGTTGGTGGGTAAGAAGGAAAAGAAGCATGGTTATGATGATGATGAAGAGAAAAAGATAAAGGAAGATTAAGAGAAGAAGTAGAAGAATTATTAGTACTATTATTAGTATTTGAATTTGTAGTTGTAGAAGCTAAGAATTGATAGAATTGGTCACCCATTCCATCAAACATTTTTTTTTGATTGAATTGTTTTACAAATTCCTTAAAAACAAATAAAGTTTACAACTTTTTTTTTGGGTTTTTTTTTTAGTATGGGGAAGCTAAATAAAACCCCACATTGATGTATACCTTATAAAATGGGGCCTAAAAATGAAATACTATAAGGGTTTTGTCATCAACCTAAGCCCTAAAATAAAGAACAACTTTAAGGTAAGTGAAGGGCACAACCCTAGAAAATGACAAGAAAAGATGGGATGTGATTTGGGGGTGTCCTACACTTGTAGGAGATGTGGGTATGGATTTATTTGAAGGGATATGGGGGGACTATTGAAAATGAAAGTTTTAAATGAAGATTTTTTTTGGGTTTTTTTTTTTTTTTTGGGTTTTAGAAAAAAAAAATTGGGTGTATGAAGGAAGAGTAAGAATCCAATGTAGGAGGTGAGGAGATGAGTATGATGATGCAATTAACGGCAAAAGATAGCAGGACACGTGAAAACATGCAGGATATGGGACCTATTTATTTATGTTTGGGGGGTTCTTGAATCTTGAACATAGGATAGGAAGTGTTGTAGTACATACAACTGGGCGAATTCATAAAAAATTTATTATTTAGGTCAATTTTTTATGATCTTTTATTGACTTGATGTACGTAATTAGCTAAAAACGCCTTTGTAAAGACGCATAGAAAGTCATCTTTTCGGATACTGAACATCAGTTTAACATATATATTTTTTTATTTTTCATGACCCGTGCCATGGCCCATGCCAGCCCGGGTCTAGATATGTCGTTGACAACTAGAGGTCATTACAAATAGAGGTGATTATTTGGGTAATTGAATTGATTTTGGGTTAAGTTTTACGGAGTGGTTTAAAATTGAGTTTTGTGATTATATTGGTTTTTATATAATTTCAAGTTTATTTGTGCAATCAAGTCGTGTATTAATTATTACAAGATCGGTAGATATCGGGTCGTTGGGTCTGTTTTGAAAATTTTTGTACCTGGGCTTAAATTTGACATTTACTTGTGTTGGGATAGTTTATCCCACATTGACAAATTGAAGATGGTGTGC
Organism: Amaranthus palmeri; assembly: GCA_019776075.1. NCBI lineage: Eukaryota > Viridiplantae > Streptophyta > Magnoliopsida > Caryophyllales > Amaranthaceae > Amaranthus > Amaranthus palmeri. The sequence continues at coordinate 1,195,382 of JAAKBH010000283.1, forward strand.
ATACTATATAAGTTATTAGAGTCTTTATTACCATTGTCATATGATTTTGGGATGGAATATATTCATGGCTTGTGAAGTGAAGTGTGTGCACTTCGTATTTCACTGATAATATACTGACATCTTCCATAAATCCAGTTTTTTTAACAACTTGATATTCGGATTCGACTTTAAAAATGAATTTTGCAATGATTTAAAATCAATATGGATTCAAGATTTAATTTTGAATCCTCGCTATACACCTGAATCGAAACTAATATAATAGCTCGAATAAATACCTCTAATTTTAAAAGTTAATTCACCTCTCAAAAACCTGCATATAGGTGTAGAATAACAATTAAGAGTGAAATTAAAAATTAAATTCAGAGGATAAATAGTTGACATATATACTACTAAATTAACAAAAGACGTGTGATTGATATACTAGCATACTATATTTTTGGCGAACAATGTACAAGTAAGGTAAATCTAATAAAATAAATTAAAGTCTAGTTTTTGTATGTAAATGGAAATATTTTGAAGTATTTTGGAAGAAGTTGTAAATATTAGTCTTAAAATACTATATTAATTTAAAATTTATATCCTATTTTAGATTTAAACATATGATCCCAAGTTTCACCTTTTAAACTTGGATTTTTAATATTTTATTAGTCCTAATATAATATAATATAATATTGTAAATTAAATCGATAAGAGAATCAAACTTAATTTATACTCCTTCCATTTCAGTTTACTTGTCCAATTTTCTTTTTTGGCAATTTCATATTACTTGTTCCATTTCCTTTGTTGGCTAACCTTTTCTTACCTAAATACCCCACTTTTCTAATTCCCAATACTCCACTACCACTTTTACAATTAATTTAATCAATTAAAATACTCAACTACCACCTTTTTAATGGACCCCACTCAATCCTTAAAATCCGTAAAAAGTTAAATGAGACTAGTCAAATGAAATGAAGGGAGTAATTGGTTGCATTTATAGACCGAGGGTGGGTCCCTCGCCCCTATGTGGCTTCACCCATGATTACAAAGCTCTTACCCCTTTTTTTGTTAAAACTAGGAAAAATATAGAAGTAAAAAAAAAAAAGAAAATATAGAAGTTTACAAGGCCATTTCTTAATTTTGGAGCCCTGCACCCATTTTATCTACAAAACCCTTAGAATATAAGAAAAGAAAACATAAAATTTTAGTAATATGATAAAAAATTTCTCCATTTATAAAATATAAATATTTAACTCTTTATTACTTAATTACTCTCGTGTAAATTAGTATTCATATATTCGAGGTAATTAAAATAATAAATTAAATAAGTATAAAATAGATTTGTGGGGCCCCTGTAGCCTATAATAACGTGATCCTATATTATAGACTATTTTTCACATGCTAATCGACGACCTACAGTTGATTGTTATTCACTGTATGCAAAAAATTCCTTACACAATTACATTACTATCGAACTCTTCACGGGCACTCTTTCTAAATTATCAGATTGAATCCTTGAAAGTCTCTTTGTAGAAATATTTTCAATTTAATATCGAGACGACATGTAAAATGTAAAGTTCACCATGTTGAACTTTTTCACGAATGAAATGCATATTGTAAATCTCAATATGGTTAGTGTGTTGATGATGTGTGGAATTACCTAGAAATAAGTGAAAATAAAATTTTATATATACTATAAAAACTTTGAGGATATAGGGAAGCCAAGTAAGAAATTATTTCATCGTATTATCACCAATCACTACCTTTTAATTTTAATAAATCAATAACTAATTTTATGATCCAGAATTTGATTCAAATCCAACATAATCAATCTATAAATATATACCACTACGTACCATTCTGACGAAAGAATTTATGCTATGTTTTGGAATAATGATTTCATTTGAAAATTTAAAATCGGCTCAACTTTTTTGTTTCGCAATTTAAAAATTTTCAAATTTGAATTTGGATCAAATTCCACTATTGTTTTTAAAGTAGTTAAAGCTGAGAATTTGAGAATAATTACCCAAACCTTGTCATTTTAAAATTCTTCATTTATTATTTAATAATTAAAATCCATAATTTGAACCAATTATACAAAGTGAACATGTGGATGAATCTTAAACATAATATGTCTATGGAAGCTAGTCATTAAATTATACTCATTCATTAGCTTATGTGTATGAGGATATAAAACCCTATGAAACTCATGATAACATTTACTTACTTTATTATTCTCCAATTAATTATCAATGCCCCACAACTTATTTTAGCCTATTGTTCGTCTTATATGAGAACATTTCATCTTGAGACTGATCAATATAGTTAGTTGTTTATAATTGATCATTTTAAAAATCGGCAAAATAATAAGTAATCATTTTAATTCATTAAATATACATTAGTCAACCCATTATAAATGGTGTCATCATAAAACTGTTTTATTTGAAAATTTGTATTTCGTTTATCCCTAAAAATTTACCTTATTAATACTATTTTGAAACGTAGACCGTCGACTGCACCACATTAACACGTCTACTTTAATTACTCTTATACTATGTTTGGGAATCATAATTTCATTTGAAAATTTGAAATTGGCTTAAATTTATTATTTAACAAATCAAAAATTTTCAAATTTGAATTTGGATCAAACTCCATCATTGTTTTTAAAGTAGTTAAAGTTTAGAATTTGAGAATGACAACCCAAACCTTATCATTCCCAAATTCTTCATTTATGATTTCATATTTGAAATCCATAATTAGAAAAAAAATTACTTGTTCCCAAACACTACATTATATTATTTCTAAATCTGAATGACACCGCCTCAACCCACTCAACTAATCAACTTTTTAATTTTCGTGTCATTTTCACTTGGAGCAAAATCAAAAGGACAGAATAAACGTAAAGGTGAAAATAAAGGACACTTCCAATATCCCGCACAAACACGGAGTAGGTAGTATATTAAATGAGGTAGAGGCATTGAAGGAACATGATAATAAAAATGAGTAGTATTAGTATTAGTACATAGAACACACTATATAGTATATAGTATATGGTGTATGAAATAGCAAAAGAGATTTGGGAAGATAGTAATTAGTAATAATAAGGATACAGAGTTGATGAAATCGAGACCCCACGATTCAGATTATTTAATGATACTACCAACACCATGCATCTAGCATGTTATATGTTCCCCTCTTTTTCATCACTTAATTAATTCTTTCTACATTCACTTTTCCTATGACAATGACCTTTCTTTCTTTTTTTAAAAAAAAAAAAATAAATTTGAGTTTATTTTATTAATTAATTAATTATAGAGTTGGCTGAAAGACGAAATATAGTAATTAAAAATTAAAATATTTTAAAAGTACTTATAATAATATTTGCTTTTTAATTGAAATAAAATGGCATGATTATTCTTTATTAAGCCTAAACATTACTATTTTATTTCATAATAATCTTTTGATTAAAAATTTAATATTTTGAAAAGTCAAAGAAAGAAATCAAATATATATTAAAGAATTTTGAGACTAGTGATATATTATTATTTTAGGGCAAATTATAATATTTATTAGTGTTATAGATATGTTGCGTAAATTTGACTTTGAAATACTACCTTAGGTGGGAGTCGCATATATAATAATGTAATGGCATTAGAGTAATGTTATGTACTGCTATAGAATTAGAGTACACTGATTATTTTGTTGTGCACTACTTCTCCATGTTCACTCTACTAGTAACACACAATTTTTACCCTATCGCTCTACGAACCAGTGCACACGTACGCCTTACGCTCCATCCCACTAACCTATAATGTTTAATATCTGCTAAATTAACTCAAGAATTTATCTCATTTTACTACTCTCTTCGTTTCAATTTGTTTATTACACTTTGACCAATTAAAATTTTTACAATTTTAGTCAAAGTGTAAGGTGAAGAAAATTATTTTAAGTGGTGGGAAGTTAATTTCTATTTATGGCAACGATTTTTTTGCAACAACAACGAATTTCGCAACAATTTGTATTTTACGCTACAGAAAAAATATAATCATTGCTAAAACTTGTTGCTAAAAATGATTTTTCTGGTGAAACTAAAACATAAAAAGTAAATTAATTATTAGCTGGTAGATAGGTACTTTTTTTTTTTTTTTTTCGAGAAGTTAATTTTTCTGGTAGATAGGTACTTCATATATCCTACGTTGGTTTTATAAATGAATGAGACAATTATTCCCCTATAAATGTCATCATATATTATATAATTAATAAATAAAATAATATATATTCTCCCTTGATTTACGTAATAAACTATAAAGCTAAATTAGTCCAAAAATCTAGAGATCTCATCACCGATTCTTATTATTATTATTTTTCCAAATTAATTTTGTCTTTTATGATATTGTATTTATTCAAGAACATGAGCATCCAAACTAAGTCAAGCTTATAATTAATATAATGTTTGATGACTACAATGCTTATGCCTTTTAACTTTTATCGAACTATAAATTTTTTTCTTTTTTTTTTGTAAATTTTATAAAGTGACAAAATTCCATGAGCTGCTGCCTGCTTGCATGCTACTTAGTATATAATGCATGCATTTGTTTTTGATATTTGATAGTATCATGTTCATTGTATCATCGGCTAGGTTTTGAGCATGTTCGATATGTTTAATCATACAGAATTCTGAAATACTAGGGGTCTCAGTATTGAATTACGTAGTATATGTTAAGTGTTAAAATTACAATGTTGTTAGAAAAATATCATATTTTTAGGAAAAATTACCTGAAATAAGACAACCTTTTGCTTATTTCCATACAATAATACCGATTTTTGATTAACTATGAATAATACTTCCTCCGTTTTTTTTACTTGCACCATTTCCACTTTTTACACTATTCATCATTTGATAGTGTTTTGCATAGTGCGGCTATTAAACGATAAAAAAACCTAGTCATGTGGGATCTTGTTTTATTCGTCTCATCGAATACTTTCATAATATCAAATTTTTATAATTTTTAGTTGAGTATAATTCTAGATATAAGCAACCCGACATACGCATTGGACTGCGTAAAAATATGTTTGGGTGTAAGTAAAAAAAATGGAGGAAGTACCAACTTATGGGGGCGCTTCCCTAGAATATACCTAACATGTTAAAAATAAAACTATGGATGATTATTATATGACAAAAAAAATTTAATAAATTAGTTAATAAACTAAAGTTGACATTATTCTAGGAAAAAAACCCCACAAAGTTGGTATTATTCATGTGGTTGATCAAGAGTTTGTATTTTTGTAAGGAAATTAACAAAAGGTTGTATTATTTTTGATAATTTTTCCTATTTTTTTAAAATTGCACAGGGTTTTCAAAAAAAATTTAATTTTTACTCCGCTCCTGTATTGTATTTCCATGTATGCACTCTTAAACTTAATCATAAAATCTATTAAAAGGATTGAGAATAATGACACGTGGCATTCTCAAAAGAGCCAACTTTATTGCATTATAATTTTAAAAAAAAATTAATCATAGGCTAATTATTGTAATGTATGGTAAAACTTTTTAAAAGGCAATTTTAATTTTCACGTATGGTAAGTATAATTTTAATTTCATCTTTCTCAAAAGAGCCAACTTTATTGCATTTTAATTTTAAAAAAATAATCATAGGCTAATTATTGCAATGTATGGTAAAACTTTTTTAGAGGCAATTTTAATTTTCACGTATGGTAAGTATAATTTTAATACTACATAGGCTAATTATTGCATTATAATTTAAAAAAAAATTATTGCAATGTATGGTAAAACTTTTTAAAAGGCAATTTTAATTTTCACGTATGGTAAGTATAATTTTAAATTCATCTTTCTCAAAAGAGACAACTTTATTGCATTTTAATTTAAAAAAAAAATCATAGGCTAATTATTGCAATGTATGGTAAAACTTTTTTAGAGACAATTTTAATTTTCACGTATGGTAAGTATAATTTTAAATTCATCTTTCTCAAAAGAGACAACTTTATTGCATTTTAATTTTAAAAAAAAATAATCATAGGCTAATTATTGCAATGTATGGTAAAACTTTTTTAGAGGCAATTTTAATTTTCACGTATGGTAAGTATAATTTTAAATTCATCTTGATCAAAAGAGGCAACTTTATTGCATTTTAATTTAAAACAAAAAATTAATCATAGGCTAATTATTGCAATGTATGGTAAAACTTTTTTAGAGGCAATTTTAATTTACACGTATGGTAAGTATAATTTTAAATTCATCTTGATCAAAAGAGGCAACTTTATTGCATTTTAATTAAAAAAAAATTAATTATAGGCTAATTATTGCAATGTATGGTAAAACTTTTTTAGAGGCAATTTAAATTTTCACGTATGGTAAGTATAATTTTAAATTCATCTTTCTCAAAAGAGACAATTTTATTGCATTTTAATTCAAAAAAAATAATCATAGGCTAATTATTGCAATGTATGGTAAAACTTTTGAAGAGGCAATTTTAATTTTCAACGTATGGTAAGTATAATATACAAAAATGGTCAATGGTCAATTTATTAGAGGCAAATTCATAGATCATACTAATCATAGCCTAAATAATATTTTTCATATTTTCAACGTAGGGTAAGTATTCATAGAAAAATGCATTAATATTACAGCATCTTTTTAATTGAATAATTGAGAGAAAATATTGTCCATATTTAAATCAGAAAACATTTAACCTTCATAACCCTATATATATGCATCTTTTTAATTGAATAATTGCATTCTAATCAACCTTTTATACTGTTCAAATTAAGGCCTAGGTGCAATAAAAATGAGTTTGAATTATTTTGATGAATTATTTTGAGTAAATTAGAAAATGTCTTAAATATACTGCATAATATATATGTGACAATTTATAAAACTACAGAGTTCATTTATACATTTAACTGTCAAAATTAACTTTTTATGCTGCGTAATATCCTTGACTTTTTTAATATCACATGTATTTAGTTATCGATGCTAATAGAACCGTGCATTGCACGGGTTTCTACACTAGTTTATGTTAATCATGGCCATCGATTAGCATGTGTTAAATTAGCGGCAGGCACGGAGGCACATATATGTATGTACGTTGCCATTAGACTCTAGTAATTACTTGATTCTTTCCATTCTATTGAAATCTTAGGTATACTTGAGAAAAAATAAAATTATGCAAGCATTGTATTCATTTGATATTTCGATAACTAAAAAGTATTTGAAATCGAAAGTAGTATATTGTTAACATTTATCAGTGAATTTATTAATGGCCCCAAAATTTATTTTTTGACTTTATTTATTGTTTTAAACACAAATACTTGTAAGAGACGGTTTCTTTGAAAGACCATTTTTTATTGGACTTGCCCATTATACATTTTTTAAAATATTAAAAGTAGGCTTTTAGAATGATGTAAGTTGACATTTAAGATATTTAAAGTGAGCATTAAAAATACAGTAAATAAGCATTAAAGATAATGTGAGTAGGCATTAAAAATACGATAAGTAGATATTAATTGTATTGGGCTTGAGATAGGTCTCTCAAAAGATTAGTTGTTGTAATTTTAATTACCGCGAACATGTTTACTATTTTACACCAGTATATCCAAGTAATTAAAAAACAATATTGTTTTAGAATAAGCGAATTAATAAGACAAAAGCTAAACGTACGTCATACTTTCTCCTAAATTAAAATTTCCAAAATAAGCTTCAGAATTTTTTAATTCTCAAAATAAGTGTTTTTGTATCTGAGCTTGAGGTCAGGTAATTTGTTTGCGCTATTACTAACATCAATTAAAGAAACTGGTAAAAAAGTTCAAAATTCTTTGTTCGCTATTAGTAACAACAAACAAAAGGGTAACAATAACATAGCGTTGGAAGGAACAAAAAAGTAAAACAAGTTTGTTTACTATTAGTAACAACGAACAAATATCAATTTCAATTTTGGCATGAAAACACTTATTTTAAAAATAAAATTTTCCAAAGTTTATTTTGAAAATTTTTTTGAATACTAAACTTTATTCTCTTAAATATTTCACCCACATATCCGGTTTGGAGTTTGAACAACTTAGAATTAGAATCCATTTGCTTTGAAAACTAAAAATATAAAATTAGAAAAAGTAATTTTTATTTTTTATTGTCAATTTTTAAAACATTATACTCTCAATAATTTTGACTTCAAAATTATTATCATCATCATAATATCCAGTGTATCCCGCTCATAAAAAACTATAGTTAGAGTCTATGGAGGAAAAAAAAAAACGACAACTCATACCCATAGAGAAAATGCGCTCAGAGAGTTTCTCAATCAACTTGAAAAAGATCTTAAAAAAAAGAAACCTACAACTTATAAATAGAATAAATTACAATAATATCGGAAAAATAATACAAAAAAGGTTGCCACGTTTAAGACACGAAGTAAGGCCGACAATGTGAGACAAACGTCGAAAAAGATGGAGTTAATTTATATGTTGATTTGTGATCAATTCCTTTCACTCACTGATCACTGATCACTGCTCATTCACTTGTCAATTTAGATGTGTCATCCCATTACAATTACAATTACTAACTTTTATTTCAACTAAATTATGTTTTTCTTTCAGCCTTAAATTAGCTTACTAGTACTATGTCTTGCACGTTCTTACACAACCGTAACAAATTTGGATTTTTCCTTAGGAAAATTTTTCATTAGGAAAAATATAAATTATTCAAATAGTAAGTTATATGCGCTTTTTATTTATGTAAAGCTATACTTATATAATGTTTATTTTTATGTGTCCATCAAGTTTAATCTTTAGTTTGTATATTATCGTTAACAAGGGTAAAATTGAGTACATACAATCTTCTAAATCCTATTCTTGTTATGGGTCACTAAATCAAATTCGTGATTTGTTGAAAACTATACTTTAGTTATCTATTAACCAATAATGTAAGACCGTTAAGATGGCTAAACCATACTAATGAAAATGTACAATTATATGTTCTCATAGTTCTAACAATATGAAACTTTTTCCAAGGCTTTTCACTCAATTTTTCTCCCTTCTTTTCAAATTTAATCTCTTTCTTTTAATTTGAGATTAAGTACAGGATCTCAACTGATATAAATAAATAAATCATTTTTATACTAGTGAGAATCAAACACCTGTCACTAGAGTGAAAGAAAGACTTCAACCACTAGGTCAACTCATAACATTAAATCTCACTAGTTTAACCCAACTTTGGTTCATTATGGGATTATGTCCATTTGGGCAAAGAAAAACAATGATGTTATAAATTCAGTCTTTAAACCAAAACTGGATTATAAATGTAAATTGCAAGTTTGTAACAAAATGTAGTTCACTTCAATTACGTTGCTTATTATAGTAAAACTCACAGAACTCTAATCTAATCACTTGAATATGTTACACGAGATGAATGTGAAGCTCCAACAGAGGACATTTTCTCTGTTGAGTATGTTACATATAAGTTATAACCATTGCTTAGCAAGTTTGCAAGGACGGTTATAAAAACTGCCAAATCTCGGTCCGTGCTCTGCAAAATCAAATACAATGTAAAACAGTACTGAATTGGTAAAAGACTATAAGTTATTTACTGTTTTCATAGTTCAATTGTGAATTGCATACACCAAATCAAACTAAAGATGATTTTCCGAAGGATCAGATCTTGTCTCAATTGTATAAACATCACTTTCCCTAGACAAGCATTTTTGGGTTCGATTGTTACCAGGTTTTCTCTTTTCCTCAGCCTACCCTGTAACTGAAAGGCTGTAATCAAACAAAAAGATCATTTCCCAAAAAGCATATTTAGAAACTTTTTTTCAGGTATATGAACATCCTTACAGCTTCAGTAAGTACCTGGACATATCCCATTTGAGCATATTGCATATGGACCTAAACTTGGTTATTCAACGTTTTGTGAAATGCAACCTGCACATATGTTAACATGAGGTAAGATCACAACGATTATAATAACTGTTCAGAAAATCTCTATTGACAATAAATGAGTACGTAAAATGGAAAGTTCACGAATTAGACCACAAAGATTGAGATACGTACAGATGTTGATGTTTTGAGAAGTTCCCTTATAGCCATGGTCGCATAGCAAGATGATGGGAGGGTAAAACTGAGCTTGAGAGCTGTCAGTTGGGCTTCTGAATCGAGCGTGCTGTCATTGCCTTTTTCCACTTGAATCCTATCCCTGGATTCAGAATTTGTAAGAACATCTGACCCTAAATCGGAGATCTCATTTGCGCAATCTGTCATAGTGTTAACAGGTTCTCCTTCACATATGTTGGATGAATTAGTCAAATTCGCTGACTGGAGCGTGCTGTCATTGCCTTTTTTAACTTGAACATTATCCCCAGATTTGGACTTCACAAGAATATCCAAATCTGTATCTGCCAAAGGTGAATTAGCATTCTTGTACTTCAGTATTTCCCTGTGAAAAAAATGTTAAATCTTTATATGCAGAACAGGTCTGCATCTAAATTAACTGAAGCACAACATATGATTCGAAATGAACAAAAATGAAAGACTACCATTCAAAATCAATTGGTTTCTGGAAAACACGTCTATAAGCACCGCTCATACAAGTTATTGAAAATTCCCTAACAAGGAGAATAAAATTATTAAGGTGCAGAGAATACTGAAAAAGAAAAACTAATTATTCAACAGAAATCCTAAAATTTTATTATTATTTGCTGCAAGCTCAATATAGTATGAAAGCATACTTGACACTGTGCACACTCTCTGTCAAGCTGATATTATCCTGAAAAGCACACAAAAAACGAATAAATAAAAGTGGGAAAAGGGGTTTGTGTCTATTACAAAGAGCTAACAATAAAACACTACCAAGGCATCGGATTATTACATATTTACACCCATAACCTAGGCATGTCAAAAGTTGATGCAACACATATGGATTGAGCATATTTCAGCCTAAATCTGAAACCCAATAAACAGTGATGGAAACTTTGATAACAAAAAATGGAATGAGAAGCAATTCTCCCACTGTAGCATGAGCATAGACAGGTTCGTACCAAAACAGATCTTAAAAACTACAATAGGGGTATCTTACAAAGAATACCCATAAGGCATCCTTGGCTCCAAGCTTATTGGTAAGTGGTGCAAGGCGTGACTAGGAACAGGGGTTGCACCACTCCTGTAGTCCTAGTCATATGCTTCATGGGCCTCTACTCTCTAGCACATGAGGCAAATACAACGGATTTAGGGAACATCTTGACAACAGTTACCAATGAAATTATTGATTTACCTAGATGGGAAAAAAATATCCCTAATCCTGAGTCATCAGAAAAGCAAGAATTTGGTCCTTGGGGATTGTTTCAAAATTACAATGTACCAGATTCAAGTTTCAAACAGTGACGGACATTTGGTAGGCCATGAAATTATAATTTAATCATGCATGATAAATCACTCTGGATAGTGCTAAACTGCTAATGTAACTCCCAACTCCCAAGAAAACATTTTGCAAGTGTAGACACTCCACTACATATCAAAATCACCCACTTAATCCAGTTCATGTTGAGTGTTGACACTTGACACCATGTTCAAATTATAAAATTGAGTAATTATACCTTCCTGGCCACCTCATGATAGACATCAGCAACATCATTCGCTGGATACAATGCCTTTGAACTGCAAGTGTAATGGAGTTAACAGGAAATGTACATTGCAATCCAACAACACGCCATTTTAATGAAATATACATCAATAAGACAAGTGACTTACCCGGGCAATGGAAGGACAACATCATCAATTGTATACTTCTGTCTGAGTAAATCTTCCTCATCAACAGCCTGACAAGTTTAATATTAAATCTAACGAAAAGTTATAAAAGCTTTTTAAACATATAACCTTCCATGCCTAAAGGTGCAAAATAATTTTTCATAGTGAAACATGAATATTTATGTCTAATATCATAAGGCCAAAGTTTAATTTTTTTTGATTTAGATTTTAAAGAACAATAATAAAAGGTTCAATAAACAAAACTTTCATACACCTCATTTATGTGAAGTTGCAGTTACTGATGATATTCGCTACCAAGGATCGATAAAAAAACAAATTCTTTGTTATTACTCATAAGGGTAAGCTTGCGTGCATCTAAGCTCCCAAGTCCCAACTCCCATCTAGGTAGAAGCCACTTCATGACATTAGGGAATGGAATGGAAACATGACTACTGGTATAATGTAACTAAGCAACAAAGGTTTAGTCAGAAACAATAGTAATGCTTCATAACAAACAAGCACTCTTAACGTTTTGAGCCTGCATACGCTGCATCATTCTCATCATTGGCTTTTATTGTTTACATTAGGAAAATTCCAACAAGTTAATCTTCATTATAAATCTCATTTCTTTATTTCAACCCCCATGGAAGCTTCCACAATCACTGCCAATGGACTCTCCTGTTGACTCTTTTTTAGTTATAATGATGACAAGCCAAGGCTAATTAATCTTTGTAGCAAGTTCCTATGTAACATAAAGCTTATATAAAGTGGAACTTGAGGAGAAGCGAAGTCAAATGAGGTGGTGTGTGTTGACAAATTTGAAAATCAAACACCCAAGAAGTACCCTTGAGTAACTTCTGAGGCAGAAACTTCGTGGAGAAGCAAGAGTCCAAGACAAATCTATGAGTTAAAAATTTTCTTAAGCTTTTGAATGTCAATTAACCATATATCATATGCAAGAAAACTCAAGCTAATAACTTCTTGGGGAAAATCAAGTCTACATATAGGAACCCCAATCTTATAACATGCACCCTCAAACCATATTAAGTGCATAGGTTTGAAGGATTACATTGAAATATAATGTTTAAAGTCGCTTTTTCTTATGATAGAAATATTGGTCAAATTAAATTAAAAGACCTTTTAGGAGTTTTACAAGAACAAAAAAGTCAGAAATTATACTCTTTTCTTAAAACTTTTTTCTCCTTATAAATAAATCCATTTGATAAAATTGGCATATTCGTCTAAGTGGATCATGAGAAAGACTATTTCAAAATAATTGCTCCATGTTTACACATTCTTAGGCATACGTACTTTCAGATCAAATTCCATGTACAATCTTGATTTTACAGTCTCAAACTAAGTATAGAAGTGATCACCATTTTTCAGATAATTCTTCTTATGATGATCATGCAAACTAGAAGATTTTGAACAAAAAATCTGTCTAATCCATATCCTTTCATCATTAAATGTGAGAGAACTGAATTAAAAGCTTGAGAGTGAGTTGCATTCTTGAATTAAAATTCTAGTTAATCGACCTTCCTTTCAACTTCAAGTACTACAGGAACCATTGCCAGCAAAAGGAAATTACACAACTTACTTTGACTGAAAAAGTCTTTTGATCGAGGAAATCAACTTCAATGTCTTCTAGATTGGTATTATTATCTGCCTCGTTAGATACAAAATCCTCATATTCAGTTTGGAGGGAATTGATCTCGCCAGAATCTTCTTTAGAATGTACAAGATCTCCAACTACAAGACCTTGTGCTCCTGCCATAAAGTCGAACAAGAAAGTAATACAGTGACTAACTGATGATCTGGAGAGTAAGTAGGAAACAACAAGATTTTACACAGGTTCCATGTCGAAGTAGCAAACCACATACCATACTTCTGTACTCTAATGCTCGCCGCATGGTTCCACAGGTAGCTTTGGTAACTGTGTACATACCTGAGCAGATAATCAATAGAGCATATCAGCATATATCACAACTCCAGGGAGGGTATTACAGTTTTATGTCACAATCAACTCTTTACAGCTCAAAGCTGAAGAGAGAAGAACTTCAAGTAGGGATCCCACCATTAGTCAACCCCACACACTAGAGAATAAAATCATACCATGGAAACAATTCAGAAAAAAAAAACTAAAAACATGAGTGAAAAACAAAATAAGAATAGGTTTATTCCATGGTTTCAAGCAGCTTTGACAAATGTAACCAATGAGTCATGACTAAATAGATGATAAGAAGCATGATTTATAATATGAATTCTTGTTTAAAGGAAAACAAGATGCAAATTTCCCTGTACAAATGTCAATTAAAATCTGGAGTAAGTTCTACAGCAACAACGCTATGAACAAAAAAATCCATGACAAAAAATCATTAAGTAAACAGAACCAGGCAAATCAGTTGGATAACATAAGATAGGCAGCAACAGTTCCATCAGCATGCATATCAAAGCCACTAAGCCAAGATTCACAATCCACCCAAATCAAAGAAATTTAAACCAGGTATGGGCACAAAACCTGATATGTAAGACAGTAGTTCAAGGATCCAAACATACATATGGTGATATGGGAGTAGTTCACAAAGCCAAGTAGTGAAATAGTTGTGCTAATCAGGTCCCATGTACAAAACATTAATACAGAAAATGTTTGCCATTTACACAGATTATTATGGACATTCATAAAAAGTACTTATTTTAGAGATACAGCTATGTCCATTAAGTTCCAATTTCCTTTGTTCGGATTCTTCCTATAGTAGGCTGATAATCAGAAAAGGTCAAGTTAAGTTCACAATCATCAAAGTAAACAGAATCATAGTGCAAAAACAATGTTGCATCGTATGAAACTATGAATCAAAAAGCTGTAAAGGTCTTCATATCTGTACTACCCGCATTGTTAAGATGTAAAAAAAATGTTTCAACTCAAGAGGTATGGTATCTCGTGGATTTAGTCAATACTTGGTGGTGTGACAACTTTACCCTGACCGTCACTGCAACTGCAGAATGACCGAAACCGCATTTTTTCTATGGAAACCCCCATTTCTAATGTAAGAGTTAATATTCTATGAAAATAGAGTTTAGACAACAAATTGAATTAAAAGTCACTTGTCATTCATGATGAAAAGGTTTTGTACCTCCTCTTGGCAGGTGCAAGTATGTGTTTAACATAATGTACATGCTTCATTCACTCAAAAATACTTCCCGTAATTCAAAGTCTTAGTTTTAAAAAGCATGAGGTGCAGCTAGAGCTTACGCGAAAGATGCAAGGTGTATGTGTGAGCTTTCGGTAGGAAAGACACAAATGTTTGCTCAAAAACTTAAAACAATTATGAAGCATATTTGATACTTAAAGTGAGCCATTAATTCTCTGAAAAATGGTACAAGAGAAAATTATGATACCCATATTATTGTTGCATAAAAGATCTAAAACATTTACTATCGTTAAAGTGAACCATTAATATTGAGAAAAATGGTACAAGAGAGTACCTAAACCCACCTTCTAAGAAATTATGTCTAAAAGTAGTGTGAGTGTGTGACACTCGAACGGTTATCACGTCATTAATTAAGAACATAGAAAAGACAAAAATATACGAGAGAAATTTGAATCTTTTTTTATTTTAAAGGTTGTTTGACAAAAATAATCAAAAAAGTAAGTTCCTTTGGAAAATAATTCCAAAAGTAAGCATCATGTAGACTTGGATGGGAACAGACATAAAAAGAATGAGTCATAATTACTATCTACAACACATTATGCAATGTAAGTCAAACTTAATTTCACTATGACAGAATGGATTGTAATTAATAAAAGTGCGACCATTATTAATAAAAGTCAAACTTCATTTGACTTGAAAGAAATGGGTTGCACTTACAAAGTTGGTAACTCCACCTTGCGAGTATAGATAATTTGCACTTTCCACCCTTTTTCATTCTCCTTTTTTGTTGGTACTTTTCTACTTTTATAAGAGCCACTTATCACTCATCCATTCCCAACATCACATTTTCTTCATTTATAATCAAATAATCAAACAATCTTCTTGATTTCGTTATTGAATTATACTATAATTAGTATTTCATCATGTGTATGGAGATTATCCCGCAAGAATCAACCCCATATTCTACTTTGCTTGAATTAGTTGCTTCACATGACTTAAAAGCTTCACATTAGCATCACTTAATTTTTCAATTAATGATTTGGGTATTTTATTCTACTTTGCTTGAATTAGTTGCTTCAGATGACTTTAAAAAGCTTCATAGTAGCATCTTAGTTTTTCAATTAATGATGTGGGTATTTGGTATTGTCGTTGAATCGGGTCGAATAAGATAGGTTATGACTTACAAGCAATGGACTCCTCTTATGATTGCTACTCAATGTGGAAGAAGTGTGAATGTTCTTGATTATATTTTATTAATAGCCCAATTGATGTTAGTCGAGTTTTCGGTCTGACCCACTTTCTTACTTAAACATGTGAAAAAAGATTGAAAAAAAAGACAATGGAATAATGAGGAAGAAGGTTTGATAATTCCCACTTTTTACAGCAACTTTGTACCAGAAAATTTAATCTCCTTTTTCGATTTATTTCCCACTTTCTACATGTTTGATAATTCAATCTCCATTTTCAATAATCACCCAAAATTTACCAGATTATTGATCAAAACAAACCAAAGATCACTCCTGAAATTGAAAACCCTGATGGAAAACATCTAAAAAGGGGACAAAAACAACCCTTATCAGAAAAATAGAAACCCCAAATAAGCAAAAGCATAAGGCACAAAAGCTTCAAAAGAGCACAAAAGCGCGAACCTTACGTTTCTCGCTGACCCTAGACTAAGTGAGGTGATATTTCTAGAACCTCTCTCGGAGGTGCACTTTTTTAAACTAAGTATGGAGTATACCTTGTATGCTTTAATTGTTTTCAAGAATACAAATCTTTGACAGAAAACAGTAACAGCAGGACAAGCACAGCTACTTACATCATTCTCATAGTTCTAGGGATAGCCTTCAACGCCTGCACGTAATTTCCAGGACATTTTTGTAAACATGCCAGCTGAAAAGAGGAATAAAGGAAGTCAATTACAGAAATGAGATCTTATATATGTAGCAACAGAATTCAAAATGGAAAAAGGAAGGACTTTATATAAAAAAATCAGAGCCGTCATCAAACTTAATCAGACAACATTTAATTCCATTCTATTCACCAATGCCATTAGTGACTCCCACCTCTGTGTGGTTGATAATTGATACTCCATATCCAATCTTAACTAATTAGTGATAACAAAGAGGTCAGTTTTTATTGAACTTTGGTAGCATACATAAAAGTGCAACTTCACAAAATAGTGCATGTGCAACTTCACAATGATAAAAGTTGCACATGATTTTGTGAGTCATTTTAATATGCCATTATAATCCGAAACCAAAATCCTATCTTCGGGCCCTAAAGACCTTAACCTTCAACAGATTGAGCTACGACTTCTGCAATTCAAACGGCATAACTCCTCAATACAGCTCGAATGAGTGTGTAAAGGCCATTGTAACAAGCAGTTAATCAAATGACAGCCATTACTCAAGGGAATTGAAAACAAAATATCATTGTTGAAGACCATTAACCCCATCCATGGGTTTAATGAAAAACAGACTCTTGCAACTCCCAATTTTCGGATTCCTTTTATTAGTTTAAATTTTTCTTTTAGTCCTTTCCTGTTTCCTTTAGTATAGATAAAAGGGCAATTTAGCTTTCAAAAAAAAAAAAGATAAAAGGGAAATTGGCTTAAAGAGATAGTAGCTCAAGTTAGGTTGGAATAGGCTGCTTTATCATCAGATTTTGCAGTTCTGTTTGTCTAAACACTCCTCCATAAACTTTGCAGTTTGTTATTCATCACAATTGTTGCAATCATAACTACGGTAGCTAAAGCACTGACTCCTTAATTGATTCGTAGCTAATATGATGTTCGCAAAAAGTTGTGGGAGTCGCTCTCTTACAACCTTTGATCTTATTTTTAAAAGGTGTGAGGCGCCCTAAGGTGCTAAGTGTCCCTAGAGTCTAGGCCTTATGCGCCAGGCAAAGTTTTAGCCTTTGGAAGTGAGAAACCCCAGAACTCATAAGAGTCAAATAAATTAAAGCCCCAAAAAACAAGGGAAAAAAACAGAAGTAAAGAAATAAAGATGAGAAGATAAGATATATTCAGGTGCCGCAATAAATGGGCTTCTTCATAGGCTAAGACCAAAAGGTGCTCATAAGCGCTTGCCTTAGGCGTAGTAAGGCGCTCAAAGACACCTCGCCTAGCTATCAAGGCTCCTCGGCCTATCTCCTGCCTAAAGCGTTATCCTTCTGGGTGCGCTTTTATAATAAATCTTAAATAGTTTGTAAATCCTAATAAAAAATCTTTGATTTGTGTTCAACATAACTGATTGGCGATTAGTATCTCTAAACTAATATTAGTATAAGAAGTGTGGTGTTACTTGCCTTTTACAATATACTGACTTCGATTAGTGGAGGTGACCAATTATTGTGCGATCTTATTTGGAGAGATTAATCACATTAGGTTAAAGAATGTTTCTACGGTTTTTGGTTATTGTGATTGGCAACTCATTGAAATTTCATAACGTAATGTTGCTCTTTCATTAAATCTAGAGTACAAATACTCAAGTTTTGAGTTAAAAGTTACCTATTTATCATTACCCTATAAGATCATGCATCTCAAATAAGGTAATTAGGTCACAATGGTGTTAATAAGAATTGAATTAGAAGATATTACAATAATATAAGTGGATTAGTTGAAGTAATTTGACCAAGGTATTTGTTTCCCATTGATATTCACTCATCTATTTCAAGCATTACTGGAAAAAATGTAATAATAGTCATTAAATCAACAATTCTATATAGGTTCGACCCTTTACTTTTTATTTCCCCTACTGTGTACATAGTGGAGGTTAAAGGGTCATTATATGAGGTTTACGCAAACTAAGGGTTCATCAAGGAGCTCATCCAATATAAGGTC
Organism: Amaranthus palmeri; assembly: GCA_019776075.1. Taxonomy (NCBI): domain Eukaryota; kingdom Viridiplantae; phylum Streptophyta; class Magnoliopsida; order Caryophyllales; family Amaranthaceae; genus Amaranthus; species Amaranthus palmeri. Next base: position 1,214,105 of record JAAKBH010000283.1, read on the forward strand.
AAATGAAATTAAAGAAACAACTTTTATCATTAGTGAACTGTTTTGATCATATTTCTTCGTTGTTAAATCATAGGCGCTTTAAACAAACTTAGCAACAAAGCCATTAGCTACTTTTTGATAACAAGGTCAAACTTTATTCTTAAATTCATTTATACTAAGAACTTTAGTAAGACCAAACCAATCTCAAATGGCTAAAGTAAAATACCCTCTTCCATAAAAACTTAACAAACATATACTTACAACAGCCCTCTCAGCAACCATATGACGTGGCAATTGCCTCAGTGCTCGGTCAACATCATTGCTTTCCTTGTAGTCTTTCCGAATCTTTCTTACATCTTCCCTTTGTAATGCAACATCTCAGTCAAGGGAATACATAAGTAATTTCACAATAATATTACAACCAAAAGCCTTTTACTAAATCTAGTAAGAAGTTATAAACATCATTGCAAGGATATCACCCTCCCTTGGATCGAGAATCATATCGACTGCAGCTTTCCACTCTCCACGAAGCAAAGCTGCTCCAATAAAGTGAGTTGGTACTGCACCACTTCCAAATCTCTGCAAGTATCCATCAATATATTGTTTGATTTAGTTCCCATTTAATTGAAAAAAACAAAAGGTCCACTTAAAAAACTCCAACGAACAACAGTGTGCGCCTCAAGGATTACAAGAAGCTCAAAACACAGACCACTAATGCACAAGGAAAAAGTGAAATAATGAAGTAGCGCACAAAAGCAATAGGGATACCTGTAAACCAAAATAGTTGACAAAGCCACACTTCCCTAGTGCATCTGCAGATGCTCTGATAGTGTCTTCAGACTCGGTTGAAACACCTCTACAAAGATAAGAAAGTTCTAGCTCGTCATACTTGATGTTAAAGGACAAGAAATACAGCTGAATTGTTGAAGGGCCAATACTCCATGACATCTTACCTCAATGTTATTGTGAATCTATTGCCAAAAAGCTGCCCTAGTTGAAGCCCTTCTTTGACATAGCTGAAAGGTCAAACAGACATCACCATTGACAAACTAACAAATCTATAATTATTACCAAAACAAAACACAGCTGATGTCGTCACTTTTAAAAATTGCTTATGTGTCACTCTCTTAATAAAAATTTTCCCTCTAAAACTCAATAATGATGTCATTGTTTGACTTTTCTACTTTTTAATTATGAATATAATATTATTCATTTAATGTATTGAAAAATTATATTTTTTCAATTATTTATAAAATATTAATAATTTATTTACTAAATACATATAGGATATTGTTTAAGAAAAACAAATATAGGATATTTTTAAATCGTTGAAACATAAAATCGTAAATATTTTATATTTTAATTTATATAAATAAGTCAGAAAAATTAATAAAATCGTGCATCGCACGGGTATTATCTAGTAAAAGGTATATTTGAGAGAGCACTACAAGAGGCTTTTCTTTAACCATACCGGAAATCACCTAATCTAATACCAATCAACTTTGCATTGAGGGAAGCCAGTCTACCAGCATGCTGCTTGAAAATTGTTACCTGTGATACAAAATAAAATCAAACATAGGTTTAAAAGAAAAAATTCCGTAACTCATCTGGCCCAACATCCCACAATGATTAGAAGCATCACTATTGACGATTGCATATAGCAAGTTAAAAATATTCACTACAGGCCATTCGGCATTCACAATACCCAAACTCAGTATTACATTAAAAGGAAGGGATAGAGGAACATTATGCTTCAACAGATTGACAAAACAGTCAACAACTACATTGAGTAGGACATCAAGTTCAAGTGTAAACAGAAAGTATACCTGTTGAGTAGACACAGCACGCTTATCCTTTGTACCTGCAAATCCAAATGATCTAGGCTGCCAAACAAAGGGCCATTAAACCTTAGTAAACGTATGACATAATTGATCTTGTTAGTATACATGCTACACAATATTAAAGTCATCTAGAAAGAGCTTGAAATTCAAATTGCCAACATATTGCAGGCCCTTCCATCATTCCTTGCCAATTAATCAAGTAAAATGTCAAACAATACAAATGATACCTGGACTCCAAGCATCTGGCCAATCAATCTCAGGGCCTCTTGAGTATCCTTGTTCTCCTTGTATAGATGAAACCTTCATGTACAGATCAATAATAGTGTTCGATGACCAATAATGAAATGATTTCAAAATCATGTGGAAATACACTTTAAAAACACTTTAAAAACACATTAAGTTTTTAAATACTCGGACAATTATGGCAAATATACTATTAAGGGATCCAGGTTTCTCTAAGAATTAATGAATAGGAAGTAAAGATTCAATTTTACTTGCATACAATTGAGAAATTGAAAAAATATCAGCACAAACCAAATGCTTGTTTTAAAATATGCTACAATTAAATATGGGGAACAAGTTTTGATTTTCAATTCAAAGATAAAATATTCCACCATTATTCTCTCTTTAACTAATGTTCCTTACGCATTTTATGTCCCATTTACAAAAATAAGAATCATAAAAAGCATTACACTATGAACCAATTTACTTCTAGCAAAATGTTTTAACAAAATTACTATGCAAGAAGCAAATATATTATGCAATACCTGAGGAACTTTCCAGGATGGTCTCCCCAATCATGTGAATCCCTTTTGTCAAATGGCTTATCAAACCTATCTTTCCTCTTCCGACAATTTCTTCTCTTTTGATTCCCAGCCGATTTAGGCCACACACGAATGCATTTTGATGAATCTTGAGGACCATCTATTGTATCCGTGACAAGAAATCTCAGTTTTTCCTTAAAAAAATTGTGAACTGCCTGAAGCATCAGATAAAAGTTCACCATAAGTAACAGCACCATGAATTTTGGCGATCACTAAAAACCTAAACGAATTCAACGACTCACCAGGAAACCACAATCCAAACTTTATGAATTTATATGTGGTACACGATATACTTTTCGGCAAGTTCAACAAATATAGATAACCAATTGTGCTCTTATACAAGAACACATGATTCATGAATAATGAATTACTACTGTAAACACAGCTATTCCCTCTATTCTAGATTAGTTTAAAAACATTCATTTTCATCTGTCGCGTGTTAGGTTTAACATTCTTAATGCTCGTTAGCTCGCCCCATGTAGTCTTGCACCCATCTCATGCCCCCTTATCACACACACACTAGCACTCTCATTGGCTAGCAATATACCCATTGAAAATAAAATAAAAAATAATGAATAAGCAAGCAAATTATTATCATCTAAACCTTCATGTCATCCTTTAAGTAATTTTGAAACAGAGACATTACAAAACTACAAATGTTCACCCAACTCACTTGAAAACTACAAGATAAACAGATGATATTGCCCTCCGTTGAATGAAAAAAACCCAGTGTCCAGCCAGCCTCTCAAACAAGCATTAAAGTATTCCTTGAGAATTGAGATGCTCACTTCTCAACCTAAGGTTGAGCCTTAGATTTAAAAAGTTTGAGGCGCAACGGGGCGCGAAAGGTCCTTAGAGCCTAGGTGCAATGTAAGGTGACGGCGCGTGCTTTTTGCATGCGAGACACACTTTTTTGCTAAATTATTAAATGCAGTTTTGGAACATATATAATAATTAAAACACTACGACAATCATATTAAAATATCAACATCCTTGAAAACATTCATTATTATATAGGTAAACAATAATTTAGCACAAGACTATTATAATGAAAATATGAATACTCAAAGTTATTTTCTTCTTAAGTTGCTTCTCTTCTCTGTTTAATTTACGCAATAGTTTCTCGAACCTCAATTCAAGTGAATTCTTAGTTTCGAATTTTATTCATTTTTCGAAAACAAGCTTTTAAGTTAATTACCAAGTCCAATCAGGAAGCGCACAAGGCATGAAGCACATTGAGCCGCACAAGGCACACATCTCTTGTAGTGGGCTTCGCTTCGCCTTACAAAGGCATTTTCAGCCGAGTCTGAGCTCGAGGCGCACAAGGCGCGCCTTTTAAAACCAAGGGTACTAGTTGAGCCTGTCAATAAAATTCTTTAAAAAAAAAAAAGCTTTTACAAAAACAACTCAAATATCAAAATAGATACATCACGTCAAGTTCAAGAGGGCTAACTTCTAGATAATTAGAGGTCATGTCATTTTAGCTTTGAGTATGCAAATGTATAGTCAAAATCCAATATTCCAGTTTCGGGTACTAGGTAGAGAGCTGACTAAAAGTTAAAAAAATTATGCAAATCAACATAAAATTATAAAAATGAAACTTGAAAACTTGAAGAATTTGTTAGTTCTGACACTCCATGCAATCCATCTGAGTAGATGTCAATCATATTACTAACTCTATCACTACTTCAAGTATCAAAAAGTGTACAAAACCTAAAGGGTTACAAGACAACAGTTTTAACTCACTAAGTTTTTCGTTATATAGGCTTAGTCATTTAAATTAATGTCAGAAAATTGCTAACTAGTCACTTTTGTTATCCGGAAGTTTTTGGGTTGGGGCTAAGTCAAGTTTGTTTATCATAAAACATTTCAATTATTCACAAAACGATCATATCTTTTAAAGTAATCCAAAAGAAATAATACCTAAACCAAAATGGAATTTCTAAACTCTAAGAGCATCTTATTTTCCACCTATTGAACTTAGTTGAACTTACTATCTCCAAAGTATGTATCAGACTTAATTTATAATATTTGAACTATTGAAGCTTGTTTACTCTAAAGTCTAAACTGCCTTCAAACTTAAAATAATTAAAATTTACATAAGCTGCTAAACTTATCTGAGTCTATTAGGCCTATATTAAGCTCTCGTGGACTTGTATGAACTTAATTGCCTCATATAAAAGTCACTCCAACTCAATTTCAACTTGAAAAGAACATAACTTTGATCACTTTAACTACTTTAATTGTATCCAAAAACTAAACATATATAAAGTGGCATGTCCATAAGCAAAAAGCTACAAACCAAATACTATTGCCTACGCAAACTAAAGGACCTTACATTGTTCATAACAAGAAAACAAGATATTTTTATACTATGTTAACTATATATGTTCCCACAAGACTCACGAAAATTAAGAAAAATTAAATCTTATTGAATAATAAAGTTAATGGAAAAGTGGGAAAAAATATAGAGGCCACAATTATTTAAAAAGTTAAATAAAGTTAATGGAAAATACTTGAAAAGCATGAGCAATATAAAAATGTCAAAATAAAGTTAGTGAAGAGACAATAAGCATTGATAAAATATTAAACTTGTGATATAAATAGAAAAATTGGAATACCAAATAGAACGACTCATAATGGCAAACAGGAACATTATTAAGGAACGGAGGAATTAGTTTTTAAAGTGAAATATGATCATCCTAGAAACACTACCGTGCGATGAGCTTTGTCAGAACTTGGAGATAGAACTAATGGAGAAATATCCTGATCACCACCAGCTTTTACTTTCTCGATCAATTCTTTCAGACAATCCGCATCAGTATCACCTACTAATGATCGAAATGATTCAATTTCTTCAGTGAAAGTTTTAACCGATTGCTCAACTGCCATCTCTTTCTTTTCAACCAACTAAAACACCAAATGAAACTTAATTTCCAAAATCAAAATTCAATAACTTATAAACACAATCCTATACAAAACCTCAATCACATTTAAAACAAATAAGTAAAATACCTCAGGAGGAACATCCAATGAAGTTAAATGCACAACATTTCCATTTAAATCAACTTCATTGACGATAAAATCCGAATGCCTAAAACAAAAACAACTCTAAACCGTAAATAAATAATAATAACAATAAAAACGCATAGAAAATTAGGTTTGTATCTATGAAAAACCTTTGTTTAAGAATGCCGCGAAAACCAGGGAGCTGAGAAATGTAGCAGAGAATCCCGACATCTGACTCGTCAATATTCTTGGATTCAGCTTTATCAATGGCGTCTTGAGGTGTGATTTCAGAAGAAGTCATCGGTGTTGTTGTAGTCGTGGTCACTGGAATGTAACGGGAATGAAAGGGTTTAAGGAATTTAGAGCAAACAAATGTCAATGTTCGTCTTTGCAACATAAGGGTTAGGGTTAGGAGTTAGGACTCGTCAACCGGTTTTTTGAGAGGGAATAAAACTGTCTTTTTCTTTTTAAGTTTTAAAAATTAAAAATTAAAAAATTTCATGATATAGGAGGTTCTGAGCAGGTTCAATATGTTCGACCGCACAGGGCCCCGAAATATAGGGACCTCAATATTAAATTACTTCGTATATTTGATGTGTTAACGATACAAAATTATTAGAAAAATATTATAATTATTAAAATTGCACAGGGCCTTTATAAAATTTATCAATTTTTGCTCCGCCCTTAATTCACATAATACATCCAATTTTAATGAAATGTCATCAAGTTTATGCATAATCTAATTGTCGTAGCATTTTCGTTAAGGAGTTGTTAAATTCGTTTAATTCATTAGTTTATAAGTTTTTTTCCACATGGTAGTGTGTGTTATTCACCATTTTACTCCCTTAGTTCTTAAATTTGTTATGATCTATCAGTTTTAGTTGTTCTATTTTGTTTTTTATTTTTATAAATAAGATTTCTTTAGATCATAAATTTTAGAGGAAAAAATAATTTTTTTTATTTTTATTTTAATATTTTAATAATAATAGTGACATCATGTATATCTTTCACTAACTTCATTTTAACATTTTTGTATTGTTTATGGTTCTCATATATTTTATAAAAATATATATTTAGATAGTTGTGATGCATGTATAATCTATTAGCTTTCTTTCAATTACTCCTTCGTTTCTTAATAAAGTTCTCACCATGAATGATCACGAGAATCAAGAAAAATGAAATATTTTAGATAGTGAATATATATTTTATTAAATAATAACTTTGAAGGAGGAGATGTGGGGAAACAAACATTGAAACAATATTTAAATAAAGTTAGAGGAAAAAGTATGGAGACCACAACTAATAAAAAATGCTTTATACCATAAGAAATGAAAAATTGTTAAAAAGGTTAGTAAAAGATATTTAAAATTATATAAGTATTATTAAAATATTAAAATGATGATAAATAAGGATATTCCTATTAGCAATTTATAAAATAGATAGAAAGATTCTTTATGGGAAGAACAGATGAAATACCCGAAAATAATAAATGAAAATTTTTTTAAGGAACAGAGAAAGTATTTTTTTAGTGTTTGCGATCCTCACTTTATATCAATCATCTGAAGCCTACATCGTCACACGTATATCACTTATACTTGACCAATCCAATAAATGACCTTTGATTTAAAAAACCAATTGCCTTCAAACTTTCAATTACCTTATGGGATAATCTTTGTTATACATATTTACCAAACATCTTCGTCAACCTACATTTTCCAGTTGGCGGTTTAAGTTTCTAAGTAGATGACATATGAAAATTTTCTCCTTCATGGGCGCCCTTATGCTACAATGTCTATCAGATATAATGCATAAACCCACCCTATCATGTGCCATTTAAAAAGATCTATGACCATTACCATGTAGATATACACTTCATCTCAGTGCATGTGCAAGAGCAAGTGAAGGATATCCCTTCTACCATATTGGGCAATCGCAATAAACAACGGATGACGATTGGCTAATGCACTTCGTCATTGGCTAATACATCCTTATTAACGGGCACATCGCCCTTATAACGAGCCTTCTTTAACATATTATCATTATTTGAGTTGTTCCAACTTGGATCGTTATTTGCTACTTATAAGTTAACTCATACGTCACATGCAAGTTCGATTTGGAGGGGTTTAATATGAGTACAAGAAGACAATGACACAAGGGATATTGAATTTTTTGTGTTATAAATAGCATAGGTACAGGGTAAGGAATCAATGATAAGTGACATTCAGATTTTGTTACATTTCTAATGCGTTCACATTTTGCATGCGTGAAGCTACCTCCTCTACATGTAATTCTAAGGAAGGAATAAATATAGAGTTTGAATGCTCGCACTATCACACATGTAATTCTAAGGAAGGAATAAATGTACAGGGTTAAGAAATGGAGAAGAAAAAGTAGGGAAGAAGATATATTGCGTTTTACTTTTTACTATGTGCATGCTTGTTGTTAGTCACAACGAACAAGGGTTTAGTTGATTTTTTTTCTTTATTCACTTGTAGTAACGGCAAACAGTTTTACCTCAAACTTGGATTATGAGACAATTACTTGGGAAAAATGCTTGCGGGGAAGCTTAGGGCTCGTTTGTTATTTTATTTTTGTTTCTCTGTTTTTTTTTTTATTTTTTATTTTCAAGTTAAAAACCCAAAGTAGAAAATCCAAATTTAATTATTTAAACTATTTTTTAATTCATTATAAGACATATCATCACATGACTTTAAAAATTAGAAAAAGAAACAATGATAATACAAATGTTAAATTAGAAAAAAAATAATAATACAATTATAACATTTAGAAAAAATAAAGTTATGCACAAACTCTCAAATAAGATGGGCTCATCGCGAGACCCTTTTTTTAGCTGACGTATGCATATTCTTAATCTTAATTTGATTACTTATCCGAAAACCGAATAGTGATTTTCACTATCCAAAAACCGGGTATTTGGATTTACGGATCGATTCGGTATCCAGTTTTGAACACCCCTACTATTCAGTTATGAAGAGCGTCTTACCATCTCACGTAAAGAGGTATGTGAATACACAAATTCTCGTGAGAGACCGTCTCTTTGAGGGATCTTCTCTAATTGGGCCGACCTATTTTATATTTTTTAAATAATTGCGAGTTGGCATTAAGAATGATATTAGTAGATATTTAAGATATTGAAGATAGCATTAAGGATGTGGTAGTAAGCATTAAGGATAATGTAAGTAAATATTAAGAATACAATAAGTTGACATTAATCTTTAATAAGCTGGACTTAAAATACATCTCTCAAAGAGACAGTCTCTCGAGAAACTATCTGATGTTAATGTATGTTCAATACTTTTTTTTTTTTTGAGTTAATGTATGTTCAATACTTCAATGTTCATTGTTTAGTTCAGTTGGCAGACCATTTAAAATAGAGAGCCCAAAAAGGCGAAGGCCCGATGAGATCGCTATATAACAGACACTATAAAAAACTTAGATTAGGGTTTCTATTGTAAAAAGGAGCAGCAGCTGAAGCCTGAAGGAGTTACACTCAAAACCCTAGAACTCAAATTCTAATCAACCATGGCCGTCGGGTATCTCCTCTCACACCTTCTCTCTTGAAATTTTCTCCATTTCTGCTATTGTATGATTAATCTAACTTTTGAATCTGGTTGTAAATCTCTGCAGAAAGAACAAGAGGATTTCAAAGGGTAAGAAGGGAGGCAAGAAGAAAGCGTAAGTTCTTATATCCTTCATTTTCCCACTTTTTTTGATTTTTGTCACAAATTGTGGATCATTTTCATCTCTTATATACGAAGAAAATATATTCGGAATGGTATTGATTTTTTTCGTTTGAAACAGAGCGGATCCATTTTCCAAGAAGGAATGGTATGACATCAAAGCTCCATCAATCTTTGGCGTTCGCCAAGTTGGAAAAACCCTAATTACCCGTACTCAGGGTACCAAGGTCCGTCTCTTTCATTCTATTTCTGTGCTTTGTTTTTGGTGTTTTTGTTTGATAAGCCAATTGTTTGAGATATTATATGTTTTTTTATCAATAATCTAATTGTATGTTATTGTTATTTGTATGCAACCATAATAAATGTCACTTGAAGAATTATGCTTTTTATGTTTTCAAATCTCTACTATAATGAACGTTGCCTTGTTGAATCTGGATCCGAATATATAAGTACTAGTAGTGATTGGAGTAGGGTTCTATTTGTATGCCTGATAATCTTATATACAAAGGTTGAATTAAGATATTAAGGATGTGGTTGTGCAGCTGTTGTCCGGAGGTTTCATTCATCTCCCTGGTTTCTCTATGCAAATATTTTTTATTTTCAGTGTTTTAAAGTGGTTTAAGAATCATAGATTGTATCAAAAATTACCGATATTAGATGTAACAGGTTTAGTTATTCTCATGCCTTATATTCACGAGTATTTGCATTGTTCATTTTTGAAGTAGATTTGCTTTACTTTTCACCTTGGTTGCAGTTTTTATTATGTTTAACAAGTAGATTTCTGTTTCACTATTCATATGGACAATTTATGGTTGATAAGAAATTATCATTATCGAAGTATCTCAGTGGTTAATTATTATGTTTACTTTGAATTTAGTGATGAGGAGATTATTCAGAATTACTTGGATATTCTGTCACGTTAGTTAAGCTTAGTGGTTTAGTGTTGTTGTTTTGATATTGTAACTGGGTTGCCTACTATTTTTGTGTTGACTAGTTTCTTTTCTTTAGATTGCTTCTGAGGGTCTAAAGCACAGAGTTGTTGAGGTTTCATTGGCTGATCTTCAAAATGACGAGGATCAATCCTTCAGGAAGATCCGTTTGAGAGTTGAGGATGTTCAGGGACGTAATGTGCTCACTAACTTTTGGGTATGTATTTCTGTTGACTGTTCTATATTCCTTATTTAATTCATTCCTGCATCTTAGAGAATGATAATAAGTGATGGCATGTTCCAAAAATTTAGGGTATGGACTTCACCACAGACAAGTTGAGGTCCCTTGTTCGCAAGTGGCAAACTTTGATTGAGGCTCATGTGGATGTGAAGACTACTGACAACTACACCCTCCGTTTGTTCTGCATTGCCTTCACTAAGAGGCGCCCAAACCAGGTCAAGAGGACCACCTATGCTCAATCTAGCCAAATCCGCCAGGTTCGTGATCTCTGATGTGCTTCCCTTTATAAGATGATTCATAGACTTGATCTCTAATGCAGTTAGTTGTTGGGTTCTGATCAGATTCGCCGCAAGATGCGTGAAATCATGGTCAATCAGGCTAGCTCTTGCGATCTCAAGGACCTTGTTGCCAAGTTCATCCCGGAATCCATTGGTAAGGAGATTGAAAAGGCCACCACCGGCATTTATCCACTACAAAATGTTTACATCAGGAAGGTCAAAATCTTGAAGGCACCCAAGTTTGATTTGGGGAAATTGATGGAGGTAATTTTTTCTTGCTCTATCAATATATTGTTTTCCTTTCTGGTTGGAACTTTGCTTTTGATGCCTATCTTTTCGGTTGTATTTACTACTTACTGTTCGACATGGAAACAATTTGTATTTTGTCACGCAATTTCTTTGTTTATTGCTAATTTCTCTACGTATTTGTTCATCTAGGTTCATGGTGACTACTCAGAGGATGTAGGCGTAAAGTTAGACAGACCAGCAGATGAAACCATGGCCGAACCCGAGGCTACAGAAGTTGTTGGTGCCTAAACAAAATTTGCTTCTTGGTTCATGTCTCCCTAGTCATCTCATAGACACTGATAAGCAAAGTTTTTCTCTAATGAAATTTAGTAGCAGTTTTGAAGTTGAAACTTTTTGTTAAAAGAGAATTTTGTAAGGTGATTTTGTTGGAGAATTTATTTATGTTTGATTGCCCCTTATTCCTAAGATCCTATTATTATCAAACTATTAAACACACTCATTTCTGATTTTTTTGGTCTTTGTTTCATTTCAATCTTATCTCACCCAAATTTTTCTGTAGTCATTATGCTTCATATAAGCTCTTGAACAAGTTTATGTTGCAGACAATGGAAAATGAGATTAAATTATAAAGTGGTGAAAATTAAATTTGTATCTCACGGGTGAAAGAGAAAATTTTCAACTAGTATGCAAATTCAAGATCTTTAATCTTGTTATTTTTTTGTTTTATACTTATTACACTTTGTTTAAAGCATAAAGAGCTTTTTGGGCAATTGAATGGAGGGAAGGAGTATTAATCATCATTTAAGTTTATTATTAGGAATAGGAATGAAAATAAGGGGAAAAAGGGGATTAATTATAAACCCTTTTTTTTTTTATGAGAATTCTTAAATCTTAATCATGGGTAATGTAAATAGGTAAATGTGCCCTTATTTGATAAGTTTACAAGAGAGAAATATGCAGCTACCTACAAAGTAGAGCTGTTCATGGGCGGGCGGGCGCGGGTAGCGGGGCGGGTATTTGCTACAAAATCTACCCGCGGGCAGAAAAATTCAAATGCCCGCCCGCGATTGCGGGCATATTTTCTTGTCGCTACCCGCCCATTTTTAAAGCGGGCGGGTGCCGCGGGCGCCGCGGATATTTTCTCATAAATACCAAAAAATACAATACAAAATATAAAATTAAGTTTTAATAATAATTAAAATACAATACATAGTCCAAATACTACAAATACATAAACTCAAATGGAAGAGGATCTAGATTACATAGTCCAAAGTAGTTTTAATATAAAATTGTCTTATTGGACTTACTTTAAAAGCCCAAAGTCTATTACTTAATATTAATATATTACCTTTTATAAAAAAAAATATTAATATATTAAAATAAGCGGGCGGGCGGGTATACCCGCGGGTAATTTTTTATTGTCGCTACCCGCCCATTTATCTTGGCGGGCGGGTATTACCCGCCCAAACTTTAAATTTTTTTTAGAAATGCTACCCGCGCCCGCCCGTTTTTCGAGCCGGGCGGGTCGGGCCTGGCGGGTAGCCCGCCCATGAACAGCTCTACTACAAAGATAAGTTTTTTTATGAAACAATAACATCTTAGTTGTAATATACAAATCGAGTTTAACCTGTGTATAAGGTCATCGTGTGATTTATACATTAATTTGGTTAGGAAGGTTAGCATGTCGAGATATCATTTTAAAAATCTTTAATATATTTTGTATAATAACAAAAGCTAAAATTTGAAATATACACGCAAGAATAAGAAATTAAAATAGTTTCGTGTATTAATTGTTTGTCTAAATCACATTCACACTTTGAACATCAAACAAAGGAGTACATGAGTTGTGGTAATGTAAGAAGTTCCTTGTTAATGTTTTAAACAATAATTTACGGAATTGTATACCTATGTCCTTAAAATACTACCATTTGATACGCCGAATAGTCATTTTACACAAATGTAGAACCAGATTGCTAGTTATTTTTCCGTGTTTTACGTTAGACAATTGAATATAGAATTTTAATCAAATGACATGAGTTATAATCTAAATCTCCCTAATGTGTATGACCCAATATTTTGAATCAAATCGAAGTATCAAGAATCCGAAACAAATACGAGTGCCAAAAAACAAAGGTCTTAATGAATTATCTCATAGTGCAACATAAACTTGTGGAAAAACTAAATTTGAAGCAATAACGTTTATTAGAGACAAATAGATGATGCAGAAAACGTAAAACATAGTATTTATATCGACACAATAAAAAGTCTCAAATTTGAAGCTCATTCACCGACCATTAAGTGAAAATTTGAACAACTTGAGGAGCGTCTACATCTACACTTCTAGTCGATGAACTCTTGTATGAGAGAGGGTACGAACGTGTGATGGGAGTACTAAATCAACCATGAGGCTCTAAACACGAAGCTCATATTTTGATTTTCTTTTCTAATTTGTATAAAATGGACTATTTAGCCATGCGGCCATATATCAACACATAACTTCAGATACGAACCTACAAAACAAGTCGAACAAAGCGTATCTATATCAATATTGATTTAAAGGATATCATGCATTCCTCTAGTTTTGGCACAAGGAGTAACTGACTGTCGGAAATATCAAGATCTACAAGGCCCGAGGCTTCGAGAAAGCGATACTGGACTGGAAGATCAAAAACTGCAACATACTATGTTCTACGGTGTCGGATACTCCGATATGAAATTTCACAGCAACTACAATGATGTAAACATATCGAAGCATTGAAGACGAGATTACTAAGTAAAAAATGGGTGAACGGAAAAATAGATGTAGCCAAATCAAATGCAAATCGACTCCACAACAAGTGAACACGGCCACCAGCAGCCGTTCTAAGAATCTATAACTTGACAAATTGGCCACGACGCTAACAGAAATATCACATAAATTTCATCCGTAGCCCAAGCGACACGCCGACACCGGACCAATCAGAAAGATGTAACAACAATCTTACCCTGGCAACCTGATTCTGTTCGCGGCCAACTCTTGTCTTCGATCATATAGTCCTTAATAATTGTAGGATATAAGAGGGAAACTGTTGCATAAAATTACTATGGGAGGACATTTTTCTTCATTCAAAAGGGAATCTATAACCTTTCTATATTTGATTCCTGTTCTGTAAAATGCACAATAGCATAAATTCAATAGCGACTCGAGAGTTATTACACGCATATTCAACGTTTCATTACCGACTACTGTGGACATTTACATAATACATATGATGTGTTATCCTTTATAGCTCATGAATATGAAATATAACCTTAATGCGATAAAAAAAAGCGTAGATGAAAAGAAACAAATGATGCCTCGATCAAATTACAAAAGACATACAGCTCAATAGTAGTAATAACACTCCGACAGCATTGTTGAGCATTGAGATTCAAGACACTTGAGCAGGAGGAGCTTGTATTGCTCGATGAGGAACTGATAACATAAATTGATGTTTCCATGTTGTTGTACAATTCTAAGCATTGTTACCTGGAATATAGTTTAGTACGGAGGAGCGGAACGACAATGAGGAACGCAACCTAGATTGACTCAAAAACGATTCGATACGAGACATACTATGTATAAACATATATTTAATCATAAGAAAATGAAATTAAATTTTTTTTTTACTTTAAGAATTGTTTTTAAGTGGTTATTTTAAATTATCTAGGTTTTATCTCTTGATTTCCTATCTTCTTTCTTTAATCTGTAAATGAAGGGCATAATATCTTCAGCTAAAGGAAACTAGACGACACCTAGAGCGATTTGGGCCAGGTTTTGTGGTGGTTTGGCATGATGTTCTGGGGTCACAAAACGTGGCTACGTCCTACGCTCCATGTTTTTATGCTTTTAAGTTGATACTAGACATCTACAACTTTAAATGATTAAATCTATGATTTAAGCCTTCAACCATAGTTAAGGTCCAAATAGAAAAATGGGAACTGCTATTTTATTACCACAAGAACACTGAACAAATGACCAAATCAATCTCTTTAGATCGAATCTCCACTAGACAGTCGCAACAACGACTGTATACGGAAGTGTAATCATGATTCTTCTATCAACCAAACATTATGAGCAATGCGCAATAGATGTACACTACACCATTATCTTAGCATCAATAAGCTAAGAAAGACCTTTTGTCTTAGCACTAACCAATAAAGAGTGAACTATACATTAATATTAGCAAATGATAGTAGTTTCTACAATCTATATGATTACCTGTTAAGTTTGTGTGAGCAATGAATAAAATTTCCAATTCTCAGGCCAAAAAAATCATGTCTTGTCATGATTCAATCAGAGCAAGTTTTACATGATTCACTAATCTCATCGCGAATCACGAATCGAAAAAAGCAACTTATGGTTAGTGTTGGGCTATTCTTGAGCAGATTTGAGCGAATTGCGAATTAAAGAAGCGAATTAGCTGGTGAATTATGTTACACTGATCAGAACGTTTATGGTAAGTTTGATTAAACAAATAATGGAGATGGAACTAAGAAGTGATGAATCAAGTGCGGTGCCTTTTCTATAAACAATGTGTTGCCATCAATCATAACAAATAATCATTAGCCAATGATATTGGTAAAGTGTATACAATAAACTCAAAAACTAAAACCACACAAAGAATTAAACTAAGACATATATTGAAATTTAAAACTAAGCAATTAAATGAAAGTAAAATACCAAAGCTTATGAGAACTGCACATACATAATAATTCCTGAGTCTTCAAATCACTTGATGATGCTTTCCATCTTTATCTCTTATTGATTGGTTCATCATCATCTTCAATATCCCAACTCAAATCGTCATCCTCTTCTGCAACACTCAATCGCTTTCGCAATTCATCCCGGTTGCCAGGACTAGAACTACTACCCTCAAATTGCTTCCCTTTCTTATCATCAACATCATCATCACTTCCAAGATCCTCAATTTCATCCCAACCGAGATCTTCCTCCTCAACACGAGACGATGGTTGGCTCGACACCACTGAAATGTCACTATCTTTACTCCCTTCTGAAGGGGCATTCTCTTCAACTAAGGGTGGTGCAGGTGCTTTCTCAACAACACCCTTCTCCTTCAAATCCTCATTCCCTCCTGAATTTGGCTCTTCTGGTGTAATCTCCTTTGACGGGCTCATAGAATCTTCCCCATCATCTTTCATTGTTTTCTTATCATTCACCATCTTCTTGTCAGTCACAATATTATCATCATCATTCACCATCTTCTTGTCATCCATAATAGTATCATCATCTTTTACCATCTTCTTGTCAATCACATTATTATCATCATCTTCATCATCAACATCCCAACTCAAATCCTCATCTTCATTAGCTCTTTCAACTAACTTAGCTCTAAAACTCTCAGCTTGTTCCAATTTATATACTCTATAATAATACCTAAACCAAAAAACATCATGTTCAACAACATTTGGAACTACCCTTTTGTAAATCCCTTCCATAGTTCCATTCTCTTTCATCAAATTATCAATCTCTTCCCTCTTTTCCTCCAAATTAAACCCTAATTTCCACTTCTCAAAATCACCCACATCATCATATTCCTCAATATAGGTATTCACATCACATTGAATCGCTCTTAACTGCGCATCAAATCTACTATACTTTCTCCCAGGCGAATTCCCAACATTCAAATTAACATTCGCATTCGAATTAAACTCAGGATTATCAAGATCAGATTCTTTACCTTGAATAATAATCTGGGAAACAACAGATCCAAGAGAATCAATAGCTTGACCAACAGATTCAAGCGATTCTTGAGCACGAGAAGCACCCACTTCTAGAGAAGAACTAGCAACTTCTTTGAGAACTTGGGTTTCTTTTTTAAGACCAGTACTGAACTCTTGCAAATCACGACGGTAGGTTTCGAGGACTGATTCTGATTTGGTGGCAAAAGTTTTGATTAAGCCGCCGACGAAACCCCATGTGGGTGTTGTTGATTGATCTTCATGAACGGGAGATTGAGGTTGGGGTTCGGATTCAGGTCCGGAGGATGATTGTGGATTTGAGGTTGGAGATGATTGATCTGGTTCTGGGTCTTCATCTGCGAAGACCGATTTGAAGAAATTCATCCTGGAAAAACTGAGGAAGAGAAGAAATTGGGAAAGGGAGAAGTAACTGTGAAGAGTATCAAACTAATGAAAAGGAATTAGGATTGAGAAATCCTTTTGTGTCTCAATGAGATTACTGAAGAATACATAGATCACAATTAATTTTGATCGTAACGCATTTCATATCTAGGGTTTATAATCAATTTATAATGAAATTAGGTATGGGCTATTTAGCCCATATATCTAATGCGTCTCCCGGAGAGTTTGCCTCTCACAATAATTATGAACTTTTAATTATATTAATATGAATATCTTAAAGCGCTTGTGGCTCAATGGATAAAGCATCTGCATGTGGAGCAGAAGGTTTAGGGTTCGACCCTTATTGAGCGCAGGTATCAATTGGGGGGTTTCTTGACTGCGTGCATCTCTCTTTACTCTCTTCTTGGGGGTACGGGTATGATATGTCCGCATTTTTCAAGAAAAAAAAAACATCCCACGCGGACCTTGCCCTGTGCGGGATACCGAGAAGGTCCGTTACCTTTACCTTTTAATATGAATAACTTATCTTATCATGTTACAATATACCTCTTATTCAACATGAAATCCCTCGTTCGATGTTTGTAGGCATTAAGAGATGACCTTAGTGTTGCTTTAGACCTATGATGAAGAAACTAGTCGTTTTTAAAGTTTATTAGTTAATACTCCCTCCTATTCACAAGTTTTGTCCACTTTACTTTTTGGTTACTATTCACTAATCACTCTTAATTTGTATTTTTCTCTTAATCTATAAAGTAATATATAGTCATGTGGGATCTTATTTTGTTCGTCTCAATGCAAAGATTATTAATATCAAATTTTTATAATTTTTAATTATACACAATTAAAGATATTAAAGATTAAAATGTTGCCTCGGCATGTGTGCAAAATGTAAAGTGGACAAAACTTGTGAATAGGAGGGAGTACTAAGTTTAGGTGGCGAAAAGAACAAATGAAAAATATATGAAGATGATATTTTCATGAGGTGCATAAAATTTACTTATCATAACGTCAATAATTTTATAATATTAACAAAATAACAACTCTACTACAGAATTTTGTTTTATCAAGCATGACTTAGGGCAAAACTTCAATGTCTTCTTTTATCCGTCTTAGCTTGCTAATTTGGCGATTGTCAAATAATCAATAAAAATAAAAAAAAACGTATTATTGGAATCATGTTAAAAAAATGTAAGTAATAAATATGTAGCATAGGCCATAGCTTAGACCAAAATAGTACTAACTCCGTTCCATTATAGAAGTATTTACTATTGTCAATAACATTTTTTTCACATAAAATACAATTGAGTGCGAGTATTTCAAAATCGAGAAAGTATAATACTTCCTCCGTTCCGAAATACTCGCTACATTTCGATTTTGTACACTATTCCTCGTTCAAGCTTATTTTACATATTGCGACTAATATGTAAGTAAAAATATAGTCAAGTGGGATCTTATTTGAATCGTCTAATCGTATACTTTCATAATATTAAATTTTTGTAATTTTTAGATAAGTGTAATTTAAGATATTAATGATCGAAATTGTGCATTGAATTGCGTAAAAAGTGAAATGTAGCAAGTATTATTGAACGGATAACTAATACTCCCTCCTATTCATTAGTTTTGTCCACTTTCCTTATTTGGTAAAGTCACTTCACTTGTCCACTTTCTATTTTTGGCAAAACTTTTTACCTAAATACCCCCAACTATCCCAACTTATATTATTTAATAATACCCCACCTACCACCTTTTCAATTATTATAATCACTTAAAATACCCCACTATCACCTTTTCAATTATTATAATCACTTAAAATACCCCACTACCACCTTTTCAATTATTATAATCACTTAAAATACCCCACTATCATTTTTTCTTAAAATCCGATCCAAACCCAAAGTGGACAATACTAATGAATAGGAGGGAGTACAACAATTGAAGGGTATAAATAAATTAATAAAGTGTCCCTTCCAATTATATGGCTGAAAATGCAGCATATCTCTATTCCTCTTTTCATGGCAATCTAAATTTTTGGCACAAAATTCTGACGCTTTTCTCCGTCTTTTAGCCTCATTCTATCACTCACTAACTCAATTTCTGTCACATTCGATCCTTTTCTCTTTCACCATTGAAGCTCTTCACTTCTACTTGCTTCCTGCTAGTACAGGATGTCAATTTCAATACCTTCTGGTATCTATACTTGCAACCTACCAAAACCATCAAATGTTAGAGGTAACCCAGAAAATTTCTGCCCAATTCAGGTGAACCCATTTCGTTTTACGCTTCCATTTCACTTCAAATTATCAGAATCCCGTAAGTGTAGTAAGAATAAACTGCTATTCCCCATTTCCGCTTCAGGTGTAGCAACTGAAACTCCTCAAAAACAGTCTTTTCGAAGCAAAAATCCTAAGGATATTAATGTATTAATTGTGGGTTCAACTGGGTATATTGGGAGATTTGTTGTAAAAGAGTTGGTAAAGAGGGGTTATAATGTTATAGCTGTTGCTAGAGAGAAAAGTGGTATTAGAGGTAAATTTGGTAAAGAAGAAACACTTAATCAGTTAAATGGGGCTAATGTATGTTTTTCCGATGTTACTAATTTGGATGTTTTGGAGAAAAATTTAGAAAAATTTGGGGTTGATTCAATTGATGTAGTGATTTCATGTCTAGCAAGTAGAAATGGGGGTATTAAAGATTCATGGTTGATTGATTATGATGCAACTAAGAATAGTCTTATTGCTGGAAGGAAACTTGGTGCTTCTCACTTTGTTTTGCTTTCTGCCATTTGTGTGCAAAAGCCCCTTTTGGAGTTTCAACGCGCCAAGCTGAAATTCGAGGCGGATTTGATCGAGGAAGCTAAGAAAGATGATAGGTTTACTTACAGTATCGTGAGACCTACCGCGTTTTTCAAGAGTTTGGGAGGGCAAGTTGAGCTTGTGAAAGATGGAAAGCCTTATGTGATGTTTGGGGATGGGAAATTGTGTGCTTGTAAACCCATTAGTGAGCCTGATTTAGCTTCATTTATAGTGGATTCTATCTTGGATGAAGATAAGATTAATCAGATTTTACCCATTGGAGGTCCAGGGAAAGCATTAACACCATTAGAACAAGGTGAAATGTTGTTTAAACTTGCAGGAAAGGAGCCAAAGTTCATCAAAGTTCCTATTGAGATTATGGACTTTGTTATTGGTGTTCTTGATTTCTTAGCTAAGATTTTCCCTTCTTTGGAAGATGCTGCAGAATTTGGGAAAATCGGGCGGTATTACGCTGCTGAGAGTATGCTGGTTTTGGATCCTGAGACTGGAGAGTACAGTGCTGAGCAAACTCCAAGCTATGGAAGAGACACTTTGGAGGAATTCTTCCAAAGGGTTCTCACAGAAGGCATGGCCGGTCAAGAGTTGGGTGAGCAGACGATATTCTAGATGTTTCTTGATGTGTTTGTTAGTTGTTATCATATAAATGTACATTGTGTCTTATGCTATGTATGAATATACTCATTTGTGAAGGACATGATTTTGTGACATAGTGAGAGATTTTTGCTGTCCACATTTATTCTGATAATGTTGATTGAGAAGGTGGGGAAATTAATGATCAGAAAGTTTTGATTCAATTTGAGAATCTATCAATAAGCATAATTCTAACAGTTGTGATCACTATAAGTTGTTGATTATCTGATTGCTTGTCTTCTTTACTTGATGTTATTGTTAATTGGGGTGTTTGGCAAAATGGTTTATCGAGCAACTTTAGCTTATTTTGATACAAATAGATGGTAGAGTGGTCAAACCAGCCAATGCTGATGTTTGGTAATTAAACCAGCTGGTTGAAACAACTTTTTGATATGAAAGCTGCTTTTGAACAAGTTGCTTATAGAAGCGGGTTCAAAATCAGCTGGTCAAAGCAATTAATAAAATAGGCTAGTCAAATCAGCCACTATAATTAGCTATCAGTTGTTTGCCAAACACCCCCTAATGTGTTATTTCACTGTCATCAATCTAGTGCATGATCATTTGTGATGAAATGAGCTAAATCTTCTTACTCTCGTTCACAGTTGTCACTTGGAATAAGGCTAAACCTAGTTAGTTTAGGTTTAGTCATATAAATTCTGTTATTTCTGATCAATCCTCTAATCTATATCTGTTTTCTCCCTCGCATTAATAATATATGTTATCTCTGTCTCGTGGATGTAGCTAACACATTGTTAGTAAACCACGTTAAATTATGTGTGATTTCTATTTTTCATTTTCATTTCTTTCTTGTATATGTTTTCGCTATAACAATCTTCTAGTGCAAATTGTATATATATCGACGATGCTGTGGGTATGAATGAGACACATCCCTATTAGCAAACTCCACAAATGCTCAATAAACAGTAGTTACCAAACTGCAGCACAAGGAGGAATGCAGTTGCTTTATGGGGTCTTTAG
This sequence comes from Amaranthus palmeri, assembly GCA_019776075.1. Taxonomy (NCBI): domain Eukaryota; kingdom Viridiplantae; phylum Streptophyta; class Magnoliopsida; order Caryophyllales; family Amaranthaceae; genus Amaranthus; species Amaranthus palmeri. The sequence continues at coordinate 1,235,700 of JAAKBH010000283.1, forward strand.
GCATAATTTTCCCATGAGTACTGCAGTCCTAGAGAAACTTTCATGTAACATCCATCCAAATGAAGCTACTTTCCGCAGCCCTGGGGATTCCGCTGCCTCTCTGTCTTCTCCGCCTTGAGATTTCCGTTCACAAGTGAAAGCAGCACGTTTGAAGGAGCATTTTCACCATGGTGAAACGTTGGCCTTTGCTTCGCTCTTCGATTTCATCCCGGTCTTGTCTGCTTCTAACGAAGGTAATGAATTCTGTCCTTACTGTGAAATCGCAACTGCGATCAAGCTTTTACTTTAGTAAGTAGTACATTTGTTGCTGTCTCTCTACACTTCATTCCTTTAATTTCGATTACATATTTTCCTGAATACAAGTTAGGAGGTCAAGTTTGGTAATGAATTAAGATGATATTATGTGTAGCAAATTCATTGGACGGATGGAGTAAATGGTAATTGATATTATGCTTGTGGTGTCAGCGTTTTTTCAAGAGTCGAGAGCGTGTGAATGCAATGCTTGTTCAATTGTTTGGAGCTGCTTTATGAGTTCCATCAGGTAGCATGGGCTCTTAAGAAGTAGCTCCATGACCATAAGAATGTAGGTCATAGTTGTGATAACTTGTTGATGCATCTATCAATGCCCCTTTATCGGTTTGTTTTTCAAGAGATTGGCGCCCATGGTTAAACAAAACACATCATCATCATCATTACCCAGTGTATCCAGCTTATAGGAAAACTATGATCAGGGTTTAAGGAGGGAAGAAAGACAGCAACTCATACCTATAACGGAGAATGCAGTCAAAGAGTCCCTCGGCTCTTTATTACTGGATGTATAGAGATTTGCAAGACCGTCCCTATGTAAAACAAGTTGCTATTTCACATTGAGCGCAAGTTAGTATTGCCAATCAGAACGAGGTAGACTTGAATTATTGTTCGTTTTTACCAGGCAGAATTTCTCATTCGAGTTGTTGTCAGTACATGTGTTACATACTACATCCTTTTCCTCTTCGAACAAGGTAAATTATGTTACAATATCATGTTCCTATGGTAACGAAGATGTTATATTTCGTGGGTACTTATTATTATATATGTGAAGTTGCAGATGATGTTTGCTCATTAATGGTCAATCAAAGCCTCAAAGGGTAGATTTGTGTACTTCCGACCCCTCAAATTATTCCGGGTTTGAGCATAGGTAGGCGTCACTGGATGACAAGTTGTTTTCGAAGCCTACGAGTCTGTAAATCATTGCTCAGAATTCTTCATTATGCTAAGCATGATGGGAGACAAGAATAGAACTTGGCTTAAAATCGGCAAGACTCAAGAGCTAGGTAGCTTCAACAAAACTTCACACCAGGAAGTTCAGCTCATTTTTCTTAGAAAAAAAGTATAAGGTGTCAAATACTAAGCTAAATGATTGAATATATTCCCAGGGTTTTTCCTCTTTTCCCCTTTCTTAGAAAAAAAGTTGGTGTCAAATACTAACATAAATTACATAACATCGTTGAAGGGGTAGGATCGAAATCGGTAAAATTAGACTGCAAGATTTGTGATCCTATAAATATGTATTAATATACTTTGAATAACTGATCATCAATTATATTTGTTCCTTTTTAAGTTTTAATATGTAAATAAAAACTTATTTAACTTCATCTATTAAGTTTTGAAAAAAAAACTTTTAATAATCACTTTGAATTGCGAATTAAGAAAAATCTAGATAATACAAATATTTTACGATTGAAAGTACCTTGTGAGATTAGCCACATTCTTGAGCTAAGTAGTTTAGTTGGATCCCATAGATTCTATCAATCATAAAGTTAAAATTGCAGATGATACTACTTATCACTCAAACATAATCATATGCTTAGTTAATCACCATTGCATCATCAACAAAACTGATGAAGCTGAAATTTAACATTTTCATTGTGTTAAGAGTAGAAATCCAAAGGTAAAAACTCTCTACAACCACATCTTAAGCAAATCAACTATCGCAAATTAAAAAAAAACGAATTACAATCGAATTTAAAATATTTTTGGCTTATATTGAGCTAATCACGAGTCGAAAAAGCGAATTAGTTGACAAATTATATTACAGGTAGTGTGGTCAGGAAATCAACATTATGTGATCAATATGAAAGATCAAAAGCATAACAAATAAAAATTTCTTAGTCCCCAAACTATCAAAGTACTACAAACCTTTCTTTTACATCAAAATAACCACCATTCCTACAACCCTTGAGCAAAATCAGCACTAAAAGATCATGATATAGAACTTTCAAACACCTAAATTTTCTTCACCAGTAATCCCCACAAGAGCACTTACCATCCTTAAAATGATGGAATCTCTTATTATCCCTTACAATCAATTCCCTCCCAACAATCTTAGACATTATCTTAATGGCATTATGACAATCCCCACAAATTCTAAGGTTCTTAATGATTCTTAAAGGTGTTCTTGGTGGAGTACTAATTAACCCATAAGCAATAGCTAATCTTTCACTATGGTAAAGCAAAGCCTGTTCCTTGGCTTCTTGATCAATGTCATGAAGCACATACCGAGTATCCGGTACATAACCTTGTTCCTTCAAAGCAGCCTTGTATTTCTCATCATCTTTATACAATGATGGGTTTTTAAACTCAGGAAGTTTATTCCTTCCTTCCATGAAGTTCACTGCCATTCGCTTTTTCGGAGGCGGGGTTGGTAGTTTGTGTGCAACCGTCTTAGAAGGATCAAGATCAACAATCAACTCATCTATATGATCCTCAAGATCAATATCTCCATGAATCCTAGCATAATCTCGCAACGATTCCCAAAACGCCACAGTCGGGTTCATGGGCAGTTTCTCTATATACTCCTGAGCTTCTAGAAGAAGCCCAGATGCTCCAAGAACATCTAAGAGTCCTAGATAATGCTCTAATTGTGGCTCAATTCCATAGTCAGTTTTCATCTTCTCCAAGAAAATGAATCCTTCTTCTACAGCTTCAGCACCTGCACAAACTAAGAAAAGAACCTGAAATGTTTCACTATTGGGCTGTAATCCTAACTCTTTCATCTTCTCAAACAATTGCAATCCCTCATCCCCAAGAGAGTTATTAGCATAACCCTTCATCATGAAATGCCAAGAATCCAAATTTCTCTCAGGCATATGATCGAACACTCTACGTGCATCAACCATACTCCCACATTTAGAATACATTTGAAGCACTTTGTTATTCAATTGAAGATCACCCCTTAAAGGAGACCTAAGGAAGAAATCATGCACCTTTTTAGCATTTTCAAGTGACTTAGGGTTTACCAATTTATCAAATAGTATATTAAAGCATTCCCAATCAGCTTTAACACCTTTCTCCATTAACTCAATTATCTCTTTCACCTTTCCCTCCATAGCCATACTCTTCAAGTCCACTTGCTGTCCCTGATTCTGGGCTTGTGTTGGGCCCTGATTTCGGCCCTCATCAAAACCTTGATTGTTCCATTGAGGTGTGTTTCTGGGAACTTGAGCTTGTGGGTATCCTTGATTAGGACGCGGGTAACCTTGATTAGAACTTGGGTATCCTCGATTAGGACTTTGATACCCTTGATTAGGATTTGAGTAGCCATGAATAGGGTTTGGGTGACCTTGATTTTGGTGGGACTGAGGGTATTGCGAATGTGGTGGCTGCGGAGGACGATAATTGCTGCTGAAATTAGGGTTAATGGGTGGTGAATTTTGATAAAATTGGGAATTATCAGGATGGGAATAGTTGGGGAAATTGGAAGAGAGAGAACGAATGAGAAGAGGGGATTTGAAGGTTTTGGTAAAAGGGTTTTGAACCTTGATTTTGAGGTTGAGGATGGAGGAGAGATAGCATGGTGAAGGGGATCGCAATGCGATGAGTGACGCCATGTTTATGCTTTAAGCTTACAGCAAATCAATGGAGGTTCGATCACTCTAATGGAAGCTCTTCGAATTTTTCTTTCGTGCTAGTCGGCTAATCCGATAGGGTTTAAGGGAGGGAAATGACAGTTATCTCTTGAAAAAAAATAAAGTTTTTCATGGTCGTTTGTAATTTGATTGCAAATTGATTTTTAACAAATATTTTTTCCTTACCTAATACTTGCTACATTTCTTTTTACATGTAATTTAATATATATTTTAATATTAAATATTCTTATTTTCATCAATCAATTTTAAAAATTACATATTAAAAAATTAGATTTTGTTAGAATTTAGAAAATGGGCCTGGGCAACCCAAACAAGGAGGAGAAGAAGTAGACCACTCATAAACCCAAAGAAGGTTCACTAGTAAAACCAATTGGTAATAGTAGGAGTTACTCCTTGAGTATATAAAGTGATGCATACTCTTCTCTTTTTCCAATGTGGGACAACTCACATGTGGGTAATAATGGGCATTTCAACAGATTTTTAGAAGAAACAAACAATTTGAAAATCACATATTTAAAAATTAGATTTTTAGAAGAATAAAACAAGATTCATATGACGATGTTATCTTTTATGCATAAGTCGGAATTACCGATACAAAATTAGAAATGAATATTTGATTGTTACTATTGAAATGTAGTGAAACAAAAGTCAATGCTACTAACTGATCAAACAAGTCACTTGAATCAGGCTAACGACTAAAAGCCAATAGCAAAGCTAACACTCAACAACAAAATTGTTTTTTTTTTTTTTGAATATAACAAAATTGTTAAATGACTCTTAGACTTGAAAGTTATATTGTTTAACAATATAACCAATGGGTGAGTGAAAATCTATTATGTAGAAGTTTTACCTTTTTTGAATTTAATGTAGATTTTTTATTATATTTTTATGTCACTTTAGTTGTTTAGAAGAGTTACTATGAATGTAAGAAAATATAAAAGTGAAGATACAATAATCAAATTTTTCTATGCTATGTTTGGAAATGATCATTTCATTTGAAAAAATGAATTTGACTCAAATTTAGTATTTGACAAATAAAGAATGTTCAAATTTAGATTTGAGTCAAATCCACTATAATTATAAAAATGGTTGAATATGAGAATTTGAGAATGACTTCTCAAACCTTGTCATTTTCAAATTCTTAATTAATGAATCCATAATTAAAATCTACAATTCACAATGAAATGGACGTTTTCAAACGCAACCCTAAGGATGTTGAGAATATAACGACTTAGAACCTGAAGTGGTCGAAATTGTGTGTTAATTTAGCTGAAAATGCATGTTTGTTAGCAAGTTTGCTAACGACTTCCATGTAAGTCCTTTATGAAACTCCATGTCCCATGTCCATTATCAAACACAGCCTAAAGATGGATAAAATGATATAGCTAATGAATTTATGTTCAAATACATAAAAAAATACAGTTAAAATAACAAATATTTCCAAAACACAAAATGGGCATAAATCATATGGGTTACGAGTTACGACTGAAAGTATCAAGAACGAATAGTTAACTATGTCGAAGAGAACAAACCCTTATTCGTACTACATTTTTCATTATAGAGCAACATGGGTAGTGTTAACGACGTACATGAACGTGATTGGTGTAATCAATTTAACTCGACTTAATCAGCTTATGTTGTCCTAAATTAAGTATAGCTGAAACAGATACAATGAACAAAACCAACAGTAAAAACTCCGTCAAGCTTCATTTTGAGATCTTTGCTTGTAAAATTCATATCTTTTGTTGAGTGCCGACAGATAACACATCTAGAACGCTCGGATCTTCTAAAGGTGTCAATTCTATTTTGATGGAGCAGCATTCTCAGTTGTGGCATGCAGTGGACACTGAGAAACATACGGCTTGAGCTGCAAAAAATAGATCAAAGATCGACGAGCTCAGTCAAAAAAGAGAGTTTATACCAGTATACGGCATAAACGTAAAGAACTGAATATAAGTCGGTGCAATCTTGAACTTCAATTTATACACATGCAAATGATTCTATAATTCCCAGCAAAAAGAAGTTAAAAAATTCTGATAAGAATCGTAAAAGCTACACCAGAAACACTTCATGGATTATTCTGAAAACAAGAACTATAATCATGAATCAGACAGATTTTCTAGCCAATGAGCCTCCTGTGAATAAGAAAAAAAATACTCTGCAAACTTAAAACTATAATGAGCAAAGGCATACAAGAGGTCAAAATTAAAGCTCTAAATGGAGATAGGGGGATAGATCAGAAACAACAATAAAGCACAAGGAACGAATCTAATACATCTGCGAAGATAGTTGCTGGAATGACCATCAGAGTTCAGACCGATCTAAATTCAGGCATTTCCAATCAGATTCAGATGTTTGTATGGGTGTTTGATGACATAGTGGTATTGGTACTCTAGTTAAAGAGAGGATTTCACAATAACAATTCACGGATTATGAGGAAGAAGATTTAGCAATGAAGACCTTCCATTTAAACACATTTCTCACATTTTACAAGATACCTCAATGCCAAACAATAATCTTTCCAGGATATCATAGCACAAATGTTGACATTATCTAATATGTCAAGAGAAAAGTGAAGACCGACGAAGGAATTCCACATAATCAATGGCCGCAATCAAGATTCTTCAACGGAAAAAATTAAACATTTTACAAGAATTCTACATGACAAAGATGTTTCTAAATTCCACATTTTACAAGATACCCATGTAAAAACAAAGATGTTTCTAAATGACCCTTGATAGCAAACGACATTTGGAATTTCACATAAAAAAGAATTCTATATGACGAGCGATTTTACTACTCAATTATAATTTGAAACCAAATAATTATTAATCTTTGGCTTTGTCATGAATGGACGCAATCAAGATTCTTCAACGGAAAAAATTAAACATTTCTAGTCTGGATGAGTACCTTGAAATCAGTAAGATCAGGAACGATATAGTTAGGTAGCTTTTCCTGCACCACAACATAGCCACCTGCAAGAATTTCTTTATTACTTCAACAAACAAAAAGGAGCAACAAAAAGAAAAAAAGGCATCCTTCCCTGCGACAATTTTGTCACATTATTTTTTTAAAATGTGTCACAATTTCTTTTTCTCTCATTTTTTTCAATTTTGAGGGAATATTTGATTCTTTGGTGATTGAAATCTAAAATCCTTGCAAGAAAATTGTATCGAATAGAATACAACTACTCATATGCGCAAAATGAATAAATTGTTACAGCAAACACAAACATGCGAATGCAAGAATGTGGAATGAATGAATTGTTACTGCAAATACACACATTTGACTGCAAGCACGTTAAATGAGTAAATGAAGGCAAAGTACAGAACTTGTAGCTTAACATCTTTATGGAAAGATAAGATGAGCTAAGCAAGTAAGCTGGCAGATAAATTGTGCTATCAAATCGACTAAATCGAGCTACTAGCATAAAAACTTGAAAGATTGTTAACACAAAACTTGATGGGGTCACACCTTTGCGAGTATGAAATCCAGTAGGTTTGCAATTCTTTCCTTTGTAATAATTTCTAGGGGCTCGTTTTGAAGAAAGGATATCCAGTGATGATGTACGTTTCCTGCGCATTGCCCTTCCAAGCCCAAGTATTATCCCCAGTGGCATCTTTTCTTCTGAAACATTAGGAGGAGCAAAGTGATCACCAAATCCATAAAATTTATAAAGCAACATTACAATGAACAGAGAGCTTGCCAAAGACGTATTTTTTGGGTTTTAAATTATTACTAACTTGTAAAAATGGCTCATCAAACTATAAGTGTTTCATATTCATGTGATGTTCCACACAATGTTTTTAATCACGGGTCAATAAGAAACAATCTCTTTATTATTATAACTCACAAGGGTAAGGTTGAGTACATTCTCAACCCTCTGACATCGCTTAGGTTGGAAATAGGAACCAATTAAATGGCTTAGTAAGATGAATTTAAATGGCTTAGTAAGATGATGTAACCTTTCTAATGTATCACAATGAGAAAAGAACCAAAACTCCTCATCCTAGAAATACTTCTAGTTCTTCTAGGACCAATCACCAACAATAAGGTAATTATCACCTTCTTTAGAAATTAGAACCTTTCTTCATGATGATTATATCATATGATAGTCCATAGGAAAACTATGAAATGTTAAACTAAATACCATCCAAACTCCTACTATTTAATTTTCTTTCCGTAGTCTTCCTTTCACTGTGAAAAAATTACATCCTTCTATAAGAATATAAGATAAGCTTCACTTAGATCACTATACAATCGATTCACTTACACGTCTCTTTCCTACGGCCAACAATTGAAAACCATGTAAGCAATCAAATCGATTCTAGTAATTCTAACTCGCATGTTTCCATATGTTTACCTTACCATTGTTTTTCATCAACTTCTCGACATTCCAAAACACAAAGTATACCATATACTTCATTTAACACATTTTAAATGCTAATTACAAGGTCCATTCTCTCCTTCTATCCATCCTTTCTTGGGTAAATATTGAACAAGAGATTACAAACATAGTGCAAGTACTGTAATCCATTCCATATTAAATGACTATCACCAAGGTGAAATACCCCAATGCAATTAAATGTAATCAAAATTACCCTTGTTAGCTAAAACAATGATACTATTCACTCTTGGCACCAAACACCATATGCAACTTCAAATCATAAACTATACTAAAACAATATGTTAATGTGACACGTGTCACTACCACAATGATTCGTTTCCCGCCGAAAGGACTTCTCTAAAAACTTATTCAGCGCATTTATCACAATTATTACAAACGCATTTATCACAATTATTACAATTGCCTTCAAATATGTTTATTGTCATATTACAATTACTACACGAATTATTACAATGGCCCGTAAATAAGTTTCTTGCTATATTACAATTACAATTATTACAATTGCCCACAAATAAATCATCTTACCTGACCAAAATCATGCTTTTTTTTCATCATTGTGTATTAATTAAATCTCATATTTGAATTAGATGTTTTCAAACTTTTGAGTATTAATTAAATCTCTTATTCTTAAATTTCTATATATTAACACAACTCATATGACTATCAAAAACACAGTAACCAAACACACTTCATTAGCATAAAACAATGATAAACAATTTTTATTTGTTTTTGAGTATTAACAATGATAAACAATTTTTATTTTTTAGCAACCAAAAAACAAAAAGATGAAAGTGAACTTACATATGATTTTCTGGATCAATCTTCAAAAATATCTTCAAAAGTTACAATTTTTAGGTTATACAGAGGGCATCTTCAATCAGATTATAAAACATTGAAAATCTTAACTGATTTTGTTGTTTTTAAAAGAAATTGGTTTCAATTAACCGATTAGAATCAAATTAAAGACAAAACCATAGAATAAGAAATTTAGAGAGAGATGAAGATTTGATTGAGTTATCCCAAAGAAATTAGTTTCAATTAACCCTAACCGATTATAATCAAATTAAAAGACAAAACAATAGAATAAGAAAGGGTTTTTGCCAAACCTGTGTCTGTACTCTAATGTCGAAAACGAGATGAAGATTTGATTGAGTTTTTTTTTTTTTTTTTTTTTTTTTTTTGAAATTAGATTTGATTGAGTTAAATAGACTAAAGACGAGAATAAGTGAGGTTTTCATTGGGTTTATTATATGATGGCCCAAGTTTTCCAACTTCATTTAGCCCATACTTCATTTGGCCCAAGTTATGGTGAGATAATTTATATAGAAAATTTGAAATGAATAAGCAAAAAAATAAAAAAAATTTAAAAAATAGAAACATTTTAAAACATATTTCCAAGATAAGCAGTTTTGCTCCAGAGCTGAGGTTTGGTACCTGTTCGCTGTTAGTAACAGCGAACAAATAAGGTGGGTCAAAAAAGTCAAGCTATGGTGGAGAAATTTTTTTTTAAAAAAAAAATTATAATGTGTGTTCGCTGTTATTAACAGCGAACAAACATCATTCATCACCCAAACTGATAAAAGCACATTCTTTCATTGAAGCTATTTGCAATCTCAAAAGTTAATCCCAAATGAAATATGAACATAATAAATATATCTTACCTCAACAATTTCAATGAATAATCTAATAAACTAAATCAACCCAGAAATCTAAAATACTTACATAATTCTTCTAGAAAGTCAAATTTTGATTCCATCAACAGAGCCCTTGAAAACCCATCTCATATATGATTAAAATCAAAAAAATAAGAGAAAAAAATCTGAAAATTTTGACAAATATGGGTATTGTGGAAGATGAGGACTGAAATTGAAAGAGAGGAACCATCTCATATAGGGATGGGCACGGGTCTTGGACCCTAAGGGTCTAGACCCGACCCGACCCTAATTTTAAGGGTCTGGGTCCTCCTTTTTTCGGACCCTATGGGTCCGGGTCGAATCTGGATCCATGACCTTAGGGTCCGGGTCCGGGTCTTCACATCTGAGACCCAGATTCGACCCAGATCCAACCCATGGACCCATTTACATCTTTTTTTTAAAAAAATTATATATTAGGTATTATGTTTATGTAATTGCTTGATTTGAAATTTTGTTATATTTTTTAACATTGCGTTATTTTGTACTTTATCGGTTCATGTAATTAAAAATTTGGTCGTTGTATCAATACTTTAAAAATTATAGACTTGATAAATATTTTGTTAGAAGAAGTTGAATGTTGAAAAACTTCATATGTTTCGCTCAATTAGTAAAAAGTATTAGAAGATCCTCGTTAGTCGAAAATGTTTAAATAATTTATGCAAATGGTCGAAAATTGCACTTCTTCATATACTTTTTAAAAAATTTTACGAAAAAAAAAAAAATTATGTTGGACCCAGATTCAGACCCTAGACCCGCCAGACCCTAAGGATCTGGGTCCGGGTCCAAAATTTTTAGACCCTACGAATCCGGGTCCGGGTCTGGGTCCAATTAAAAAATTAGGGTCTGGATCTGGATCTTGCTGGACCCGACCCAGATCCGACCCATGCCCATCCCTAATCTCATATATGGTAATTTCCAATTTTCAACATTATTTATGATTTGATTTGTTCAAAATTGAAATAAAAAAGATTTGATGAGATTTAAAATAATATCATGACTTATGATTTGGGTAAAGGTAAGATGGTATGGGTAATTTCCAATTTGGTTTTCTTGGAGAAGATAATCCGTGGTGGTGGTGGTAATGGAGGAGAGAAGAAAAGCCTTTTTGGAGAATATGCTTTTACCAGTTTGGGTGATGTTTGTTCGCTGTTAATAATAGCGAACACACATTATAATTTTTTTTTTTAAAAAAAAAAAAATTTCTCCACCATAGCTTGACTTTTTTGACCCACCTTATTTGTTCGCTGTTACTAACAGCGAACAGGTACCAAACCTCAGCTCAGGAGCAAAACTGCTTATCTTGGGAATATGTTTTAAAATGTTTCTATTTTTTAAATTTTTTTTATTTTTTTGCTTATTCATTTCAAATTTTCATTTATATTAGAGTGAATGAATGAATGTATATTTTGGAGTAGTTTGGTTGACGTACAAATTTAATTCCTATGGTAAGTTGTAATTCATTGCAATTTAATTTATTGGAAGTAATTCATGGGAATTATTAATGACTAAGGGGGTATATGGTAACCTAATTCCTATGTCTCATAGAAATTAACTTTCATTGGATTTTATAATTCCTAGGAATTTAAGATTTTTTGACAACGAAACAAATTAGAATAATAACATTTCCTAGGAACTTCAAATTAGAATAAAGGGTTATGGAAGGGTTGACAATAGGTATTTTCATTTCCTTAGAAATAATTCATGAGAATTGTTAATGACTAAGGGGGTATATGGTAACCTAATTCCTATGTCTCATAGAAATTAACTTCCCTTGGATTTTATAATTCCTAGGAATTTAAGATTTTTTGGCAACGAAACAAATTAGAATAATATCATTTCCTAGGAACTTAAAATTCCAAGGGTAATAATTTAAAGTTTGACACTTCACTTCCTAGAGGGTCTTTTTAGTAACAACAACAACAGTGTTCATACTAATTATTCAAATAGTTTTATTCCGAGTTCGTCAGACCATATAGGTAAGGCTGCAAATACTGGTGAGGATCAGGAATCTACGACCATGTCATTTCTTGAAAACAAGTCTGTGTAGATTATGAGGGATTCGAATACCTAGCCACTGCTCCATAAACTGCAAACAATGTATGCTGAAAGTACATTGAACAAAGATATGATCATTGATCAATAGACTCGGGTGCAACATTGCACATTGGGCAAACGTACACCCATTTAAACCAATTTATCTATGATTCCGTCTGCACATCCACTCACTTAATTGAAGCTTTACATATCAGAGCCTCTTTAGAGCCCAACTACCCAACTAATCGTTATAAAAGGGTTGAATAGCATCCAATACCGTTCGTGTAAACTTCGTGCATCCATTTGATCCATAAGAACTCCTGCATTGAACTGATATGTCAGGCAAGCTTGCCCACAGACACTAAATTCCATACATCAAGGTTTCGGATTCTTAGGTCACTATTCTTCGGTTAGCAGACCTTAGACCAACTGACGTTACCTCCAAAACTTTTGGTAAAATCATCGTGCCATAAAAAAGACCTACCACGATACTATTATTATTATTATTATTATTATTATTATTATTATTATTATTATTATTATTATTATTATTATTGGGAATTATTATTATTATTATTATTATTATTATTATTATTATTATTATTATTATTATTATTATTATTATTTTTGGCAAAGTAAATTTAATATTATTATTATTATTATTATTATTATTATTATTATTATTATTATTATTATTATTATTATATAAATTTTATCGTAATAAAAACTAAGGAGCAACCCGTTAATATTTTTAAATATCAATTGCTCACAAGTCATAGAATATTATTATATAACATACTCATATAATAACCGAAAAAAATTTAATCGAAAATTAACGGGATATTATAGAAGCAATAGAAGATTTGGACACATAAAAAACTCTTCCAATTTTGATTAGAATGTTTTTTATTTTTTATTTTTTATTTTTTTTATTTTTTATTTTTTATTTTATATGAGCGAAAATTATACCATTTTTATAAACCAATAATTTTGTTTTGAGTAACTATAAACCAATAATTTAAAATTCATATAATAATTAATTACATATATAATATTAATAATTGTTTATTTAAATAATTAATAAACCGTGTTTATCACGGGAATCTATCTAGTAAGTAATAAGTGCATATGATTTACGAAGTCATCTTAATATAGTCTACCGTAAACCGAAATCAATTAAAATTATAAATCTTTGCCCCATGGACAAGCACAACTGCACAAGTAAGTTTGTAACCCAAAACACAAAATCGGCATGCTGTCTCGCAAACCATCTCAAATCCTCAACACACAGGAGAGCGATAATCGATAAACAACTGATTTCGATACATGACAGAAAGACAACAATCAAAAACTTAAAACCCATAATCCACTTTCAGTCAAAAACATACCAAATGAACAAAATGATTATTAAATTCATGCATCAATTGCGAAAAGAGTATGTGAGAAAGAGAGAAACCTAATTTGTTAGAAACAATTCGGCAGACAGTTTAGATTGCGGTGCCAGTGGCGATGGCGAGCACGGCGTTCTTCCGCAGTCGGCAGTGACTTTAGGGTCCCAGTATTGTATCTGGACCCGACCCAAATAGTAGGTATAGTAGTAGGCTAGTAGCATTTTGCCAATTAGATAGGACTTTGGGCCTCTTCTCCCAAGTTCAATTCAATTCAATTAGTGTTTTGTGTTTAGTTATTTTATGTTTGTCCATTTCTTTTTCCGACTATTTTTATGCATTAATTTTTTTATTGAGACCGCTTTCATCATGAGAATCTTCAATTGGTTCAGTTCAAAGTCTTTTAAAAAACAGCCGGTCTTGGCCGAGACCGTCTCATTCTGAGACGAGACCCAACCCACCTTTCTCTCTTTGATTCCATCTTCTGGGCATTTTTCAATTCTAATCATAAAGGTATCAGTTTTGACCTTAAAGATATCAATTTCAATTTATCATACCTGTATGAACTACATTAATCATGAACCTAAATACTATAAAATGAGAATTGAATAAATTAACAATGAAACTAAATACTATAAAAACTTAATACTGATACGCATGATTTATGTACATTTTATATCGATTTTGACCTTAAAGATATCAATTTCAATTTAATCATACCTGTATGAACTATATTAATCATGAAACTGAATACTATAAAATGAGAATTGAATAAATTAACAATGAAATTATTTTGGTTTGAAGGAATGTGGAACAATTATATCTACAATATCTTAGTTTGTTAGTAGAACATGTATGTCTAAATGCTTTGGGTAAACATTGGTGTTAATATATGAAGGCTAACTTACTACAATGATTATGTTAGTATAACATTGATTATGTTTTAACCAACTGTAATGTTGTAATGCTAACTTACTAAAATGATATGTTAAAATACTCAATTTCCCTCTTAAAGTAATCAGTTGATATGATAAAATACTCAATTCTTCTCTTAACATGATCAGTTGATATGATAAAATACTCAATTTCCCCCTTAAAGTAATCAGTTGATATGTTAAAATACTCAATTCTCCTCTTAACATAATCAGTTGATATGTTAAAATACTCAATTCTCCTCTTAACATAACAGTTGATATGTTCAAAATACTCAATTTTATAGGTTGTAACGTTAACTATCCATTCATATTGTATATGTTGTTATAGAAATCATTTGATGTACAAATTATTTGATGTATGTAATTGATGCAAAAATTTGTTATACAAGTTGTATATGTTTAACAAAGAATGGTATGCAATCAAATTATATGTTTGTTTCTTATTCTAATTTGAATGCAAAACTGAGCAAAGCAAGAGTAAAATTGATATCTTTAAGGTCAAAATTGATACCTTTAAGGTCCGAATTGAAATTTTTCCAGAAAAATGAAAAAAAAAACGATTTTGAAGGGCAAAGCGCGCGCGTGCATGCCACGCGCCTATCATTGGGCCGGCCCATGTCCCGTCTCATATTGAGGCCGTCTCGGCCAAGTTTTTGTGTTTAAAAAAAATGATCCCTGTAAGATTCAAATTTCATTGTTTTTGATTGGGCTGCTTGTATAGGCTCGTCTCACGGTGAGACGGTCTCATACAAGACGTGTTATTTTTCGTGAGTTCTATATGAGACTGTATTAAAAATAAGTTTAGGTCTACTGGGAGAGAGTCGCCAAGAGAGATGCCTCTCAGTAGGCCCAGTCTAATAAAGCTAATAAAAAATATTATAAATAATTGATAAAATATTTTTTTATTACTTGATTTAAAATGACTACTTTCTTTCTTTCATTTATTTTTTCTATAATCACTGAAAAAACTACTTTTATTCAAGAAAATCAAAACAATGAAAAACAAGAAAATAAATTTAATAGGATTGAGATGAAAGAAATGATGATTGAGTTTGATTTGTGTCTAACTGTTTATATTACGATTATGTTAATAAAACGAAATTAATATTTTTTTTATTTTGTTGAAATAAGTCACAATCAAGTGATCGATTTTAGATTTGTCAACAATGTGCTTAAGTTGATTGAAGCAAAATTATTATTATTATTATTATTATTATTATTATTATTATTATTATTATTATTATTATTATTATTATTATTATTTTCATATCTTATGATTGAATCGAAGTTAAATAGATCGATTTTTTAGATTTTTGTCTACATTGCATTGAATATATTATTTTATTTATTTGAATAATTTAAAAGAAATTTACCGATCGACATTTTAGATTTGTATTTTCTATGCGTTTTCTAATCCAAATTAATCGAAACGGAATAATTGAGTTTAGAAAGTTTTTTAAGAGTGAGGGACAAAATTGAAGTTCATAAAAAAGTATGGCAACACAATGAAAAGGATACATACATTTAAGAAGTGGATATAAAAAATTCTCAAATTAAGCTCCGAAAGACGTATTTTCCAAACCAAACATTTAGGGCAATTGTTGTCAAGGACAACGAATTTGTGTTTTTTGGCTGGAGGCTGAGTTTCAAGGGAAGTTGAAAATTGTTGCTAAGTATAGCGATTCACTTTAATGAAAAAAGTTCTCTTTGACGGTTATTTTGAAGTTTTCATTTTGATGGACAAACCAAGGTTAAAAGGCAAGACTGGGTATTTAGGAGATGAAAATCGCTCAACTCTCTTTGAAACCCAACCTACAGTTCAATAGGACTCAAAATTGCAATTTTTGACAATGATTTTTTTCTAAACGCTTAGTATGAAAAATATTTTATTTAGAGTTATCACATTGGTAAAGTTTTTTTTTATTTGAGTGAGAACTTTTTTTAGGTAAAAAAACATCTCATTAGTGAATATTGGAAAAACAAACAAATGTTTCTAAAAAATCTCAATGGGAGGAATTTTTTGGGGTTTCTCATAGTGAGTCCCACCACTAATATAAATAAATACACCCCATTTTCCTATTTTTTTACACATAATTTCTAATTTTTAAAGACTTTAATAAAATATACCAACATTCATGAAAAAAAATTAATATACACCCATTTTTCTATTTTTTGACACACTCTAAAAATTATCTTCTCTCTAATTTCATAAAATTAGTGTTCAAGTGGTTTAATGTGTTTAATCTTTTTATTTTTAATTTTTTTGTGTGAATTATTTATTTTTTTGTCTTAATAAAATCTTATGGTAGATAGAGAAAATAAGATGGGATAAAATATAAAGTATAAGAAAGTAATGAGGAGACTTTTTTCCTCATGAATGGGATAAACCTCAATACTATCAATAGCAAAAATTTTCACACAAAAAATCTATAGAGAGAGGGAAAGTGTTGAGAGAGATTGGCGAGAATTTTTTTGTTTCATCATCATTGAGAGTGTTCTTAGAAATTTAGTTATATATATTTTTTTATAACGAAATGCTTATTGTTTTCCTCTCCCATGCTTCTTGCTATGCCACAAATTGTTCACAAATTATTGTTAGAGACGGTCTTTTCGAGAGACACATCAGATATATGAGCTAAATAGTCCAATTGATACTAATAAAGGAGAAAATTTGAGTACGGACTTCTCTCTTTGAGGTCGTCTCTCTAAGAATCAGTCTCTCACAAAAGTAGCTGAGAATTATTTTGCCCACAAATTTAATTTTTAGGTGGGTTTATATTTTGTCGGTGCTTCTCACGAGGATAGAGAGATCGTATTTTTTTTTTAATTTTATTTTTGAGGTAATGAGATTTTTTTTTTTTTTTTTTTTGAAGAGTGAGGTATTGAGATATTAAATATTGGTTGTCGTTAATGTGTGAGTTTGTGTTTCACGTTTGCGAAAGATGACTAGTTAGTCACTAGTTTTCAAAGAAAAAAAATCAAAAGTAGAGACAAATAAAAGAACATGCGTCCACTATTAAAAATGATAATAATAATAATAATAATAAAGGGAGAAAATCATGATTTATATCGGTTAAAGAATAATTATTAATTGTTTAGAAAAGTTTAAATTTGATTCACCCCTAATAAAAATACAAAACCACAATAATTAATAGAAATTCTTATTTGTTTTTTTTGAGTTAGTTTCTTTGACTATTTTTTACTCCTTCCTATTCAGCCTAAATGTCTCATTTATTTTTCTCACACTTGCTGAGGCAACATTTTAATCCTTAATATCTCAAATTATTCTTAATTAAAAATTATAAAAGTTTGATATTAATAATCCTTGTATTGAGACGAATCAAACAAGATCCCATATGACTATGTTTTAACTTATAGATTAAGAGTAAAATACATATTAAGAGTGATGAGTGAATAGTGCCAAAAAACCTAAATGGAACATTTAGGCTGAGTAGAAGGTAGTATGAGAGTTCTTTTGATTAAATATGACGAGATTGCTAAGAGAAGTTGAGTATAATCTAGTATTTCTTTCGCTTTAATATAAGCTTTTGAGAATCAAATTCCACATTCCTCTAATCCTCTCTTATTGGAATTTATTCGAGTAAATTTGACCACATTTCTCCAATCCTTTCTTTAAAAAAAGTATGGATAAGAATCGTTCGTCACCTTCGCACTCAAACCCTATTTTCGAACAATATTGGATTGATGATGATAAATGAATCTCAAATTCCAAATACAAAGTGCTAGAATGTAATATACTAATATAATAGCTTCACCAAAAGTTTTAACACAAATTATTATGAGATAATCTCACCGAGAGACACACCTTGTATATGGGTTAAATAGCCCATCTAATACATAGTACACAAATTCTTGTGAAAAACAATCTCTTTTTTTTTAAGAGACCATCTCTGATTCGATCGGTCAATAAAGAAAAATGTAGAATAAGACTACTAGACTAGGCAGCCTGGAAGACGGTCTCTTAGAAGACTGGTTGTACATATTATGACTTATGAGAATATGAGCTCCTTGATTAAAATCATCTCACCGAGAGACGGTCTCTAACCAGAGTAGCTCAAGATTTAAATAGAATATTATACTCCACATTCTAAAAATAGAAACTTTCCAGCTGACAAGAGTATTTTTATGGCTTGAACTAGTTCTACAAGATATCAACAGTACAATACAAATAAGACTACAATCACCTACGGAGTACAAAGAAACATAGCACTATCAAGTATAAACTACAAAACATTTTATACAATACGCTACTTAATTAAATTATCTGACTACATAACATTAATAAAACAAAGGAATCAATTGTGAATCTAAAGGTTATTTTCATGGTTGAAACAGGATCAATCAATCATTTCTCGACAATACGACTTTTCGTTATTTCATTGAAGTTTTCCCGGCAACTCCATGTTTTCTTTCTCCGGAGTAAATGTTAATGATGGGATTGATCGGAGAATCAACTTCCTACAACTCCTCCAACCGGGAGATGTATCAAAGCCGTTATGAGGAGGTGAAATTCTTTTACAGTTAGGAGATGCAGACTTAACGGAAGTAGTAGGAAGCGAGTAATCGGCCGTCAATGCCTCCGACTCAAGGGCATCATCGGCTTCTGCCTCAAAAGCTGTCTCATCGGATTGGTCGGTTATAAGGGGCGCGCTTGATTGAAGGAAAGGTCCATCGGTATGCGTAAGAATAGGATGGGGCGTTCTGCTCAAGTGAAAAGGCCTCCTAACGGGTTGACTGATCAAAGGTTTTCATTAGTCTTCTTGTAAAAGTCGAGATCTTTGGAAATATACACATACGATACGAGAGAAGGAATGGAAAGAGGAGGACGTTTAGTACCTTGCGTTCTTTGAAGGCTGTGTTGTTGCTTGATCGTCATTCTCGTCTTCTACTCTAGGAACATCGTCATGTAAACTGACATCTGATGAGTTCCTGTGAAGGAATTTTGTTTCTTGAAATACAATACTTTCGGTTCCTAGAGTCAAAGAAAAGTTGCACGATGTTAAGCAAACACATACATTTACACCGGTGCAGTAATGCATAATCTTAGATGCTGTAAATTGGAAAAATTCTCGGTTGATCAATTCTAAACTACCCATATGGTCTGAAGTTTGAACTATACGTTTGAAAATCGGACTTTAGAATATATGATGTGCACAACATAAATTTATGTTGTGTTTCATCATCATACCCAAAATCCTGCTTGAAAGCAAGGTCTGGGTAAGGAAAGGTGACGGGCAATCCATACATGTACTTCCTTCACAGGGAGGACTAGAGGAATGTGGTCAATATATGCGGTGTTTGTTTCACAAAAAGGAAAAGAAATGAAAAGGGATTAGGGAAAGCAAAGGAAAACTCCTAGATAATAAACCCGAAAGACTTGCATCACTTCCCTTTTCACCCTTATGATGAAACGCTCAAGAGTCAAGGTTAGCAATGATAATTCCAGATCCAACTTTCCTGGTCGATTTTGACCGTCAAATCAACCATTTGTGTTAGTAAAGGTAATTCTCGTAATTTTATATGTTTCGAAATTATTTACTTACATTTGAAGGGCAATTTAACCTTCTTTCAACAAATTACGGTGAAAAGTAAATTGTTTTATTCAATATCTTTACGAGTGAAAAAATATCGAAAAAAGTTAATTCGATATCACTTCCTTTTTTCTATTGGTGCAAGAGATTGTGAATAGCGGTTTCAGCAATTGTTCTAGTTGTTTGATTGTGGGGGCCGTGGAGGTTTCCGTCACTGTGTTTATGGTGGAGGTATGCAATCTAGTGCAAGGATGGGGCGGGAGATGGCAGTTAGCCTTTACCAAACAACCACAAAGGCAAAATGAGTTACCAATTACCTTACCTTCTCCTAATTTCTCAACCTAAAATCCCGCTTATCATTTAAACCGAAATTAACGAGCCTCTCTCTTCCTCTCTCATTGCTATCAACTAGGATATTACCATCTAATATGTGAGTAATTTTCTGTCTACAAAACGTCTCGACACTCAAAAAATCGATTTTGTTGTAGTGTTATTCAAATACGTCAACCCCAACAAATGCAAGACTCGTCTAATCCAAATTTATCCTGATCCGGTCTAGCTAAACGAGCAAACATATTAGAAACTTGAGAGTTCACTATTTATGGTAAAAAGAAAAGATCAAAACTCGAGAGCATGCAAATTCAGATTGGATCACATCCTCATGGACCTCACCTTCCTTGCGACCAAAGGTGTTTTTACATCCTTCGCATCTGCAGCTAAGAGAACATCCGACACCGCCCTTTAAAACAAAACACAATAATCTCATCAGCGTTTGTGTATTAACTACCATGAAAAGAAAGAATAATGAAGGGAGAACCAACCTGAAAGCATTCGCAGTATTTCTTCAGGCAACCAGATTTCTTACAGTTGCATCCTCTTTTATGCCTGGCTGAAGCTGGAGTTTTATTCACCTCATCCTTCAAAACCAAGAGAAAACAGAAAATATTCATATGATATTTTGTGAAATCAGTGTCCGAAGTTGGAAAAGCATTAACATCCTACCACGGTGTTAGGAGTGCCAGCACACAGAATCACTTTAGGAGCAAATGCAAGCGGATTGCGGGACTCTATTTGTCGACGGGTTTCAAGTACGGTATCCTCGTGAATTGGCTTGTTGAAACAGTCCTGACAATTACACGGCTCAACGCAGTACAGACCAGCCGCAAAACACTCACAGTAACTGCATCAAAGAATTAGGAGATCAATACATCTAGATAAATACACAATTTTTGAAAACTAAGATGACAATCAATAGCAATGTAACGTAATTCGCTAGTTGATTCTCCTTTTGAATTCGCAATTCGCTCACAATGGCTAAAAATAGCCCAAAACCAACCATAAATTGCTTTTCCAATTTGCGATTTGCAAGGAGATAAGCAAATCATGTTACACATTCAATAGTCATTGTCCGCGACTTTTCTTGAATTAATAATGGGTGCACTTTTATTAGAAAAGAAACAATGCTATTTCCTTCACTTATTCAATTCTCGTTATACACCAAGAAGAATACTATTAAGCAATTGCAGCAACACTCACAGAATATTCATCCTATTTCAAGCAATGCCTACGCCTATATCATATATGTATGTAACTTTTAATACCTATAATGACAAGATCAGCATCGCATGATTCACTGATTTCATCGCAAATCATGAATCGAAAAGGCAAATTATGGTCAGTTTTGGACTATTGGGCAAATTTGAGCAAATTGTGAATTCAAGCGAATTAACTAGCGAATTATGTTACACTAGACAAGATCATAAAACAAATAAGCAAAAGATTAAAAGTACAGTAAGAAACTCACAGCTTTAAGCATTTTGACCTCTTGCAGTTACATCGCTTGCAAGATTCAGGCTCTCCTATGTTTTCTGACTTCCGCCTGCCAAACGAAACATCAAAACAGAATTAGATACGAAACGAGCAGCACTTGTCAGCTTGGCTTTAGAAGAGGAGGAAATGCTGCTGACTTGGAGATCCAAAGGAG
Source organism: Amaranthus palmeri (assembly GCA_019776075.1). Taxonomy (NCBI): domain Eukaryota; kingdom Viridiplantae; phylum Streptophyta; class Magnoliopsida; order Caryophyllales; family Amaranthaceae; genus Amaranthus; species Amaranthus palmeri. The sequence goes on from JAAKBH010000283.1 coordinate 1,257,603, forward strand.
TATATACCTTTTCTTCTTGGGAGAACACTGGGGAAGCTCAACACCATTACCAAATAAAGAGTTCTCGGGCACATTTTCAGACACTGGAACTCCATCATTCTGCTCGTCGGATTCTCTTTCGACAATTTCTGGCTCTAATTTGACGGTAGGAAGTCTTGCATCAGAAATGACAGAATCAGATGAGGATATGGTGCGTGGTGATCTTATTAGCTGCCTTCTACAAGTCAAAGTTTGACTCCTAACAATTATTTTGTCTTTAGACACAGCTGCTAGAGCATTCAAGTGCAAACCAATACTCGGGAGTGCTGATGAAAATTTGTAGCCCCCAGATCTGCCCGAAATCACACACTTATCAGTTGGGATCACAGAACTAACTCCTTGTTTAGTTGGAGAATTGCTCGGTGAATCACCAACCAGTTTCCGGTAACGAGACCCAGACACCTCATAAACTAGACAACGTCTTCTTGTCGTCTGCTCCTTCTGAGAACAGGGCTAAACATCAAGTGACAAATGTCAGTTTGTAACTACTAAGTGAGCAAATGAGTGTACTAAAAACTAACCCTACCATTTTTTAAGCATAAATTTAACATGTTGGCTACTTTAACTCCACTACCTATTCTGTTGTCGTCGTCTTGTGCATTAGACGAGTTTCTATACTAATATAAACAATCAAAATGAGACAGTAAAGCAAATTGTGCGTACTACTTGAAGTTAAATGTGTTTATGTCTTTGCCTTACCTTATCATCCATTTCAGTCTTCAACCACTGAATAGCTTCCTCGGCCAGTTGAGCACGAGTGCTGCCAGCAGGCACTTCCTCAACAACATGGTTATCTACAACTGGACAAGCAGAATCCAGCTTCTGGGTGTCATTAATATGATCATTAGGAGGCTGCAAGACCGCTGCGACAAAAGCATCCATCTGATCATGGTAACTTTCTTTGGTATTCGAATGAGAGTGTGAAATATCAGAAGTTTCACACACAAATTCCCTCCCCTCGCACGCTTCCTTATTTTGCTCCATTTGACTCGCCTGCACTCTCATTTCATTTTCAAATGAACCGTCTGCATCTTTAGGATTACCTTCCATGATCTTTACAGGAAACAATTCTTTTCCAGCAGCACTAAGAGCATAACGTGGCTTCACAGCATCACGATGGGCATCATTATTCTCGGGGGGATCACATTTATACTTCAAAGCTCTTGGGATCTCAGAGATCGTCTTAGAGGTTGAATCAGTCGGGCTGACATTCGCCTCCCGATCAATTTGATCCATCCCGGCAGTATGCACATCAGTTGGTTCTATTTCAACTGACATCTCTGCCGCTTTAGCTTCACAAACTTTCTGAAAGCCGTCATTTTTTGGTGCTTCGATAGCATTACTTGCCCTAAAATGAGGAAAAGAACAAAAGTAAAATTTGAGTCCCCTAATAAATCGGGTTTACATATGACCAGGTATCTTAACAACTAAAAATTGCACTTAATCATCACCTTGGGATCTTAGGTTCCCTTGGATAAGGCGGAGGAGTTTCCAAGGCATGAGGAGAAGAAAACCCGAGAAGGGGAAATGACTGTGTGCTGTTCCCGAGGCTAAATGATTTGATAGGTGACAGAGTGCTTATGTAATTAAACACTGGAGAATCCTGCAAATGAGCATTTTCTTATCAGAAACACAAAATGAAACCAAGAATGAACCAACATATCAAGATTTTCCGAGTGCTTTCATGGACCATTAAAAGCTAGATAAAGCCTCCCCATCAAAGAAATAAGTTGGGTCGATAGAAAGAGCCGGAATGTTCACAGCTTTATCATCGGCTACATGACATTACGGAGCCATAAGCATAGTGTGAAAACAAGCCCGCATCATATCGTATCGATCACGTTATAAAGGCTTTCCGATCTACTGAACCGATACCAGGCATACAAGAACCCCATTTTAGGCTGATCAAGGGAAATTTCATGATTTCGTCCAAAGGGTAAAATGAAATTTGATAAACTGCATTATTTACAAGTTCTTGGCAAAATTTTACTATGTGAAATTCAATAAACACAATCAAGCACTTAATATCCTTCAACATAAAGAAAAAATTCAAAAAAAACCCGATTTTTGTGAGGCCCGATGGATACTATTTACCAAGAATTTAGTCCCTACGACCCACCCTTTTAATTATTGCACTAAATAATTCATTTCAGCACTAGACTGGGGTTACTGTACCTAGATTCCAGTACAACATTAAAATCATTGTCATCATAAAGTGCATTATTCTCAATTATCATCTCAATCATTGCCGTACTTATTAAATGCAACCAATACATAGAAATCTATTCATGATTGACAAATGGTTAAAACTCAAGCCTCCATACCAACATTAAGCTATTCATTTACATACATCAAAGACATTTGAGTTCAAAAGTTTTGACGTTTTTTCCCTTAAACTTAAAAACACATTAGAGGGTTTAGTTAGAACAATTGTATTAGCGATTGCAATTTGATCCGACAAGCACCAATGTAAAACGCACGAAATGGGGATACCGACAAGTGGTTACATCAATTTGTTGAAACTTTTCCCTAAGACATACAATATCATAGTCTCTTGTTTTAAATAAAAAAGCATACCATGCTCCACTTACAAATGAAAACCCATCCATAGAAAATATCAATTGTATGGCCTACTTGTTGATACACAAACAAATAGACATCTAGACTAATCAAAAAACCTTTTCATCTTTGAAAATTTATTACGACAATCCAAAATTCATATCCTATGATATGATGTGAACATTCAAATATTAAGGTATAGATCCTAGGAGAATTACACAAAATATGGCCAACATATTGGACCACAAGGCCCCAAACTTGCTCTTAGTCTATCCTTCCTAGAAAAATACCAAATAAAGAAAAAAAGCATATAAGTTTCTATATTTTGTGTCATTACAATTATATTATAAACATGTCTTACACTCCTCCTTCATTGTCCAAACAATTTTCCAAAAAAAAAAGTATAAATAATTTCAAACAAAATGCTACATTAACAAATTCACCTACTTAGCATAAAACAATGTTTTTTAACAATTATGTAACTCAATTCATACAAATGTTGCATTCCTAACCAATATGCAATATCAATCCTCAAACAAAAATCATCCCTCAAAATGCAAAATAGCTAATTTAACAAGTACAAATTTTTATTACACAAAAAAGGAATTAAAGGGATAAACTTTCATGATACATAAATATTTTCAAATCTTTTTTTTGCACTAGTACTACCATTTTTGAGAACTACAAACTAATACCATTTAGATCTAAACATTCTAATAGTATATAGATCTAGATTGTTGAAGTTAAGAAACAAAATTATTGATTTATAAAATTTGGGTGAGTACAAGAAATTTGTAAGCCAATTATACAAACTTCCCAAAAGAATTTGCTTTTTCTCTTAGCATTTTGAGGCCAATCAAAAAACAAAATTTATTCATTGTTTTGGAAAAACAATTAGGACACCAAAGGATGATGGTACAACTCAATGGCGTTGACCTAAAGGTCAAAGTATCATCTCACTAATTCTAGGTCAAGGTTCGAATCAGGACCTAAAAAATAATCTTTGGTAAAAACTAAAAACCCTTAATTTTCCATTTTTCCTGAAAAAATTGTTTTTAAAATTTTTAAAAGGATGAACAAAATCCCAATTCCCAAAAGCAATTAGGATTAAATCTTATGAACCCTAATTCAAACTCCCACAAAAATAACCAAATTTTTATTTACAAAAAATTAACTTCCACAAACACAAACCAGTCAAAAATTACTCTACTCCACTAAAACACACACAAAACACACAAAAAAACCTAAAAATCCACACTTCAAAAAAGTCCCAAATTTGCATGCAGATCTAAAACCCACTAAAGAGCAACCAGCAAATTCACGAACATTTCCCCAACATTCCAAAAAACCTTCCTGGGTTTTTAAATTCACGCAATAAAAAACAAAACCCACAAAAAAAATCAAAGAAATACCTCATATTTGGAAAGAAATGAAGAAGAGGAAGGAGTAAGTTGAGCAATTTTATCAGGAGTATCCATGAAGAGATAGAAATACAAACAAGCACGAAGAGCTTCGAAAGCTCTTCCACATTCTCTAACTTTCTCTCTCTTATTTATCTCTGCAAAGATAACCCCAAATTCAAGAACCAATGAACCAAAAACAAAATAAAAAAATAAAAGGGGTAAATTTTTAAATTCTCCCCTTTCTCTTACTTTAATATACAGAAAAATTAGAGGGATACATTACAATGACAGACCCGTTGAATAAAATTAAAATTAGGGTTTGAAAAGGCGGGAAAACGGGAAAAAATTGGGGGATTTTAATTGTGTCGACATATAAGGGTCCACATGGGTTTCTTTTTGTTGTCGTTTTCCATTGGCAAGTTTATTTCTTTTGTTTTTTGGAGTTTGGGTTTACAGAACAGTTTTCTTACTGACTTTTCTGACTGTCAGAAATAGAGTATACAATACAGAGTATAGTACAGTATTTGTATATTTATACTTGAGGGAATACTGCTGAATGTACTATACTAGTATAAAGAAGGTTTGTACTACTTATGATTTGATTCTGTAAATATGTTTGTTTTTGACATATTAGGAAATTATTTATTTTAATTAATGTTGGATATGGCAGAAAGAATATTTCATCCGTTTTATAATATTCGCACTATTTTGACTTTAGTCGAATTACTTGTGTTAAGTCGGAATAGTGTATCGTGATGATGATGATGATGCACTATTCCGACTTAACACAAGTATTAAGAAAATGATAGATTGATAGTAAAATATCATTATTGTCCCTAAATAATGAGATATAAACTTGTTATATTTGTTTTTATACGCAGTTAAATGTGTTTTTCTAATCATTTATATATTGAACTATACACATTTAGTAATTATAAAAACTTTATATATAGAGTTGTTCTTGGGCGGGCTACCCGCCAGACTTGACCCGTCCGCTCGAAAAATGAGCGGGCATGGACAATGTTTTTAAAAAAAATCTAAAGTTTGGGCGGGTAATACCAACCGCCCAACCGGCTAAGATAAATGGGCGGGTAGTGACGCCAAAAAAATACCCGCGGGTATACGCGCCTGTCCACTAAGTTTAATATATTAATTATTATATAATTAATTCTATTGCTATGAAACTAGTAGTCTAGTGTCTAGTTCTACTAGTCTAGTATACCTACACAACTTTAGGAATTAGAGTCGACACCCATTTTAATAATTTTTAAATTTATTGTGATGAAGAGATATATCTCATTTTAGACGTAATTAACCTTGTTCATTCTCATTTGCTATTTTGGATTGTTTATTTATTGTTCTTCGGAAAGATATTTTATTTATATAACAAATTTTAGACGTAATTAACCTTGTTCATTCTCATTTCATTATTATGTTTATGGTCCTCACATATTTTTCTTTAAGTACGTTTCATCTCTTTTAAATTACTTGTGGTCTTCACATGTTTTCCAACTTCCACTAACTTTATTTTAATATTTTTAAATATTTATAATCTTCACCTTTTCCCCACTAAATTCATTATCCAATAAAGTAATATATTCATCATCTAAATGGTTAATTTTTCTTAATTTTCGTGAATATTCGGAACAACTTTAGAAACAGAGAAAATACTATATAGTATTAAATATATATTTAATTGGACAATTCAAAACAGACTCTACTTAACTACATGTTTTTCTTGAATTTTTTTTTTGAGATTGATTTTTCTTGAATATTAACCATAACATAAAATAAATTTAAATGATAAATAATGATAATAGGAGTAATTATAATGCAGCAAGTATTTCAAATCCGATCAAATAATACAAGGAAATAGGGAATATTGCTTTGGAAATAATGATTATAGTCATGTGGACATAGTTATGTTATGTAATGTATGTACGGTCAATGTGAATTGATTTTTGCCTTTTTGGTCTTTGCATTGACTTCTTTAACATTAATTCAACAAATATTTTAATTATTTGGCATTCAAGTGCATATGAATATTGTTATTGTAGTAGTATTATATAATTATTGTTCAATTATTGTGTTTTTAGTGGTTGGTAAAATTTAAAAAAACGTGTGAATGAAAAAAATGAGTTTACAGGTTATATTAGAGAATGTAATAAGTCGAATTGTTAAGTTTAATAAGTAAAGATAATTATAGGATTAAGATTTTATTAGACCCTATTAAATTTGGTATAGGTCTAGACACAAATTATACTATTTTATGGACTTTTTTAAAAGTCTTGGTTTATAATCAAGTTAATTTTTTTTATTGTTTTACCAAAATTGGTTAGAATAAAGTCATTTGGTTCATCATCACATTTATTTTTATAATCAAGGTAGTCTATTTCACTTTGATTACTCAGCGTGTGTTTTTAGTTGATTTCCTTTGCTTGTAACTCTTATTGGTTGGATCGAGTAACTTTCTGATCGTTTTAAATACATATCTTTTTACATTAGGCACGTTATATAGACATATTATATTTTGCCTAATTATATAATTTACCGTTAGTTCCTATGTGTTGATTCATTCAATTTTTGAGAAGTTAGAGCATATAATATAACATATAACGATAGTTGTATTTCTTTTTTTTGATACAACATACTCCTATAATACTTCTTTGTCCTTTAGAATTTGACATATATATAGTTCTAATTTTCCATTGTTCTTTTGGTCTTATTATATGTCCTTTTTTGGCTATAGAAAGAGAAAGGGTTAGGATTATAAGTGGCAAGAGGAGGTGTTAGAGATAGTTGAAAACAGATTATTAATAATAGCAATCAAAAATTTAACCTTTAATGAACAAAAAACACACAAAGATATAAATGATTTCTCTCCCTCAGATCGGATTATATTTCATCTACTAATTCAACATTACATTTAAGAAATACCATTCGAACGCTTGATTACACACTATCATACTTAAACCTTTTATCTTTAATGGAGCTTACTCATACTAATACTAGCAAACGCTCTAGGACTCACCTATGTGTTAGCCACATCTTTATGTTTCTAAGCCTAATTTAGGGACTATATATAGGGCCCAAACATTTTAAACAACTCTAATCCAAAGACGAAATTGCTCACCAAGCAAAACGCAAAACAAAAAAATGATTGTGCGCCTATGTCAGGGTGCTTGAACGAGCACTTCATATGCGAATTGCTATTAATGTTTTGTTATAGCTTGTGCCTCGTTCAAGGCAACACCATAACACATCAAAGACCCTCCTTCAATTTCCACACTTCCTTTATCAAGGCAAGCAAGTGAATTGTCGAATGTAATTAAAGTCATCTGCAAATATGGGTAATTTGGCTCTTACAATAACTGCTACAATCCTACATTCTCGATCTGTTAACGTCATCTCATTCCTATATTTACGCTCATTTGACCTTTTAACATATATCAACTAAAAATTAGTAAATTAACTAAATGTTCCAAAATTAAAAATCAAAGAAATAGAGAAAATATAACGATACTTAAATATTAATTTATATAGATCCTACATAACCCCCTACAACATTATCATGTAGGGAAAGGCTCCCTAAACTCTAAATATATACAAATTCCATTGCAAAACTCAAAAACAGATACAAACTACTAATAATACTCCTTCTGTCCCTCTGAGTTTGCACCATATAACTCAAAAAGTTCTCAAATATTGTGTCACATAGTGCTTTCTCATAGAGACAACGGTAGTAAACAATAACATATTTTATTCTTTCTCATAAGAATTTCAACCTTCTTAACCAAAAAGATGATTTGGGACACACAAAAAATGCTATATGACCAAGTTACTCTACAACTCTTAATGACCTTCAGCAAGGACATTACCATTGCAAGTTTATCGCGAGCTCTAGTAGCGATATAACTTGGCGAATAGTTCGTTGCTTCTCCTGGTTCTTAAGCCGAGTTGCGACAGATTCTGGGTCGAGCCCTTGTGAATTCTCTATTTCCTGCTGTTCGGCTCGCACTTCTTGTAGTAAAGTATCAACCTCTCTCACAAAATCTACCCTTAATAGAACCTCATCAGTCTCCAATGGTGGACGTAGAGGACCTTGATGCTGAATAAACCAATCACTCGATCAAAATGTGTTCTTAAAAGAAAAATTACAACAGTTTAGTATATTGTTTTTGCGGAGATTTTATAATCTAAATCGATAAGTTTACTTTCATTAACCGGTTTACCTTTCTTTTTCAATGGCGACGCGAACAATGAGCATAACATGACTACATGGCGAAGCCAGAATTCAAGTGAAGAGGGGGGAAATTTTTTTTTTATACTAACACAGCAAAATGGGATTTGGGTATCGTCAATATTTTGAGGTATTAGATTCTGATAAGTCGACAAGAAGAGCAAGATATACTATGACTTAAACATCATCATCATACCCAATAAATTCCGCTCACAGAAGCTATAATCAGGGAATACTATGACTTAAACATAGAATTAAAATAACTCGGGGGAAAAATACCCCTTATATTCTATACTTTCACTAATTTTAAGGGTGGCCATGGTCGACTTTCGCCATAATATAGCTCCACTCAGTGTCACATTATTCGCTACTTAATTCACATGTCTCGATTCGAGATTCGCTCAAAATGGACCAAAATAGCCCAAAACTGACCAAAATTCGCTTTTTTGATTCGCAATTCGCAGAGAGATTAGCGAATCGTGTGACAGTGGCTATGCTAAACATGACTTTCACCATAATTTTAAAAGTAAGAAATAGCCATTAGACCTTAAATTGATGATCTTTTCTCAAAACAGTTGCCTACATTTGACTTTCTTAGCCCAAACTCACCAACTACATTATGAGCACAAATTTGTCAAAGTTAGATGATGTAAGATCATATTTAAAGGGTTTCAATATACTTCTATGATTCTATCTATTGTATAAAATAATTAGCATTTAGGTGATTTGTAGGTTATATAAATGACAACTATAGGTCATAGTGCAAAAAAGCAGTAACTAAATCACGGTAATGACACGGTGATATCCGTTGAATGAGAATCTACCTATAACACGGGTTTTTACACCTTGACGGTGCGGGTTTTGTCGGTAAATTTGAAAACCTTTACATAGCGAAGAGAATTAACATTTCTGTCGTTTATTCTCCTAACATGAAGGAAACTGCAGGGACAGGAAGCTGTAAACGTACCTTATCTATGTCAAATCCTGCAGGAACAATGATGCTGAAAGGGTCTTCTCGAGGGAAAGTCTCGATCATAAGCTTCTTGCACTCCTTTAACCACCCTTCATTATCATATCCATCGTGCATATTAAGAAGATCGTTGAGCAATCTCATGGCTGGTGAAGCCTCTCGTTTTAAAATCTCGGTCTGAATATTGTTCAAGGCTCGCATCAAAATCATTATCAACAAAAGGTATGATAGGATAACATCAAAACAATGGTGATTGAAAGTAGGGGAAAAGTAGTCGCTTTCTAATTAGAAACAGTAACAAATCACGCGGCTAAATAATTAAAAGCATAATGAGTGAAAAAGGATTACTCTATCCGGAAAAATCGTTCACTCAATAGTCCAGAAGGTAGGAGAAAAGTTGCCGCTTTGATGATAATTTATAATGCAGAATGAAGAATGGACGTACGGTGCATAAAGGCAAGTGCACACCTATTGTGCAAGTTATTTTGTGCAGGTCCCTCGTCCCCATGAGATTGAGATTATAGGAGAGGAGTGTGTTTTTTATTCGTAGTTGGAGAATACGACAAAAAAAAAGTAGATGGGGCTTGGAAAGGATATGTGGATGGATAGAAAGAAAAAATAAGTTCATGGATGAGACAAAAAGAGAGAACGTGGGACATCTAAAAATAGAAATGGTACGGAATCAAAGGAACAAACAAAAATGGAAGTGTGTCAAACACATGGGGACGGGGGAGCATGGACTTTACATTCTAGTATGATTCCTCAAATTTAGAGCTTCGATAGCAAATAATGTAGCACCAAACCCATATATTTGTAGAGGCATTAAACTGACCTGAAAATGACTTAAATTGACTCAACATAGAGCCGAGTATAAAAATGAAATTGTGTTAAAATATCAACTCATACACATTGGCTTTGGCATTGTTGTTCACAGTGTCACATGATTTGCTAATCTCCTCGCGACTCGTGAATACAAAAAAGCGAATTATGGTCGATTTTGGGCTATTCTTGGACAAAATTGAGTGAATCACGAATTCTAAAAGCAAGTTAGCACTGAATCATGTTACTGGTTGTTCATTAGCAAACATTGAACATGTACATTGCATAAGCTTTCGGACTTAATATTGTAGTTATCATTTAATATTAAAGCATGTATTCTTGGATTTATCTTATTCTTCGTTAATATTCATTATTTCATTTCCAAAACCATCAAGGAAATTCAGCTACGGAATCAAAAGGTGTCATATGGAATCCTTTGACTATCTTCATGAGCCTAGTGGAACTTAAATCAGATAATAAATCTCCGTGCAAAGTCACCTTTGTCGCGTGTTAAACTGCATAACGAACTTATAAAGTGATCATGTATTTTCTAGAACAGTCTTACGGGTTCCTTACAAAAACAGTAAGGAGAAAGCATACCTCAACCCTTCTGTACAGAAGATCCAAACTCCTGATTGCATCCTTTTCATCCTGTATAAATGTGAGCAAGACTGAAATCAAAGGGGAAAATGATCGCCATACATAAGCAAAGAGAATCATACACCGACAAGAAAAATAAGCTAAAAATTTGATACACTTGGTGTTTGCACTGTCACATGATTCACTAATCTCCTTGCGAATCGCGAATCAAAATAAGCGAATTATGGTCGGTTTTGGGCTATTTTAGGGTCATTTTGAGCGGATAGCAAATTCAGATAAGAATATACTGGCGAATTATGTTACAATGTTGTTTAGTTCTATATATAAATAATTCAAGTAAGTGTACATGAATGAATATAATGCCTAACTTATTAAGGTTTTGTGGTACTTCTGTAATAGTTTTTGCGGGAATGGGAGGGTAGAGCAGCTTAAAAAGATATCGATCAAGGCATTCTCAATTTATAACGAGTTAAAGTTAGCTAATATTAATAATCTCCTTGAAGGGTATTGAAAAGCATTAATCTTGAGGTTAGATTTTGACACTTGACAGTCTCACCGTTTCTTTAGATTGTTCATTCTGTGATGAACAAACTTCATCGCCTTTGAATTACCGTGAAAATATGTTTAGTTAGCAAAGGACACTAAAGTTCTGGTATAAAGACCACAAACATGACCGACAATAGGCTGACAACTAACGCAACAATTTTGATCCTATTGAAATAGAGATGACATTGCATAAATAAATGAAAACATACATCTCTTCTAGCAAGATCAAGTCGGTTCCAGATGACCATCAAAACGAGTTCATTAAGCTCTCCTCTTTCGGCAGCTTCCTCAATTTTCTGCTAAAACAAAACCATATTATCAAATGCTCTAAAAGCTGCAGAACTTAATTCTTGAAAAGAAATTGAACCATGTACAACTGTAACATTTTACATAGGTTCAAGATACACATGACTCTAACAAGCAGCTAAGCTGGGATGAGGCCGTCTATCAAAGTGCAAAAATGCGGCAACGATCACAGTTGCAATAATGGGGATGATGCGGTTGCCATATCACCAAATACCAGCCTAAACCATAAAATATCGCTTGGAACGGCCTAAAACATGGTTTCACACCTTTACGATGTGGGTAATACCGGTACGGTAAATTTGAAAATCTTTACCATACGTCGGATACAATATGGTACGGCCTGGTTTTTGCACTATGCCACCTAATTCTACAACTTAACACTTGTGCTCGGAGATGCTGATTTCTAAGCCTAACTTTGTGTAACAAAGTAAGAAAGGGTTGGATTCAATGTGGCAATTGGAAACCTCATATTTGCCTAATATTGGAACATTTGCGTTCCTTAATGGAGTATTTCAGTTCTATTTAAGCTAAAACAAAGTTTCCTGAAGAATATTGGAAACGAGAAAGAAATTCGCATTTAAACTAATATGTTACCTCTTCCACATCTTCTTCAGCCCTAATAAAGCTAGAAACTAATTTTCTTGCATTCCGAACATCTTCATCTGGAAACTCTTTCAAACGAGTTCCGATTTCACGGTACTCTTGGACCTTCCTTTCCTCCTCTTCTTCCTCTTCCAAACGTCTTTTATGAAGTTCTTTGGTCTTTTTACGCTGTTGCGCCTGCCATTCCTGTTTTTAAGATGAATTTAGCACCATTAACAAAAACACTTGTACCGGAATCATGCCAAGTCCCTATTGACTACTAGCTTTTTACTTCTATAAGATCATTAGTTGAACGGAAAACGTGCAACGCCATAATTTACAGCTATTTAGTGCTAAAAATCGCAATCTATTCCCTTTCAAAGGCTACTATATCACAATTCACAGGATAGCATGTATAAACAAAGTCACCCTAGATTCTTGGAAAATTGCCACACAAATTTTCAGGGCTTCAAATAATAAAATTGTTAAAAAGATAACTTAAACATGTATCATGGATTCATGGTGCACAAACAATGTTTGCAAAAAAATTGTTTGGTAAACAAAAGTGATCTTCAACAGTATTAACAGTTGATGGCCCAAAAAATGAAGACGACGAGATGATGATGATGATGATGATGATGATGAATAAGCATAAAAATTGAAACTTCCAAAAAAATGAAAATAAATTCAAAATAAAAAAATGAATAATAATGGAAAAAAAGTGATGCCCAATTAAGAAAATCAAACAAACACCAGCCAGTTCAAGCATAGGCCTATCAATATTCATAAAATTTGAAACTTTCAAGAAAATGAAAAACCCAGAAGCAGAAAATGAATAGAGATTGAAAACAATTGATGCCCAGATAAGAAAAACACATCTACCAGCCAATTCAAGCATAGGCCTATCAATAAGCATAAAAATCAAAAAATTTTAAAGATAATAAAAAACCCAGAAGCAGAAAATGAATAAAGATTGAAAACAATTGATGCCCAGATAAGAAAAACACATATCTACAACCCAATTCGAGCATAAACCTATCAATAAGCTTAAAAATTTAATCATTTCAAAGATAATGAAAAACCCAGAAGCAGAAAATGAATAATGAGTGAAAACAAGAGATACCCAGATAAGAAAAACACATAAAAATCATACATCATCATAAAATTCTGGCGGCAATCCTGGAGGTAACTCTTGCAAGTCTTGCTTCCCTTTATTTTTTGTACATCTCATCAACACTGCTGCTTTAAATTACACAAAAAAAAACACCAATTTCATGAAATTGAGTAAAAATGGAATTAGATTAGAAGTAGCAAGTGATAATATGTAATTAGAAGTTACCAGAAGTGAAAAATTGTTGCTTTAATAGAGGAGATAGATTGAAGAATGGAGTAGGAAAGTGTGTAATTTGGTTGGGTGAGTGAAATTGGTATGTTAGTAGCTGGAACCCTCCTGCTTCCATAGCTGTGCCTTTAGAAGAAGCTCTAATGGAGTTTTAGTCCTCTATTTTAAAACCTTTTTCTGGAATTACAGAAGTGTTTATTTTTAAACAATTATACTCCCTCCTATTCAAAATAATTATCCACTTTAGGTTGGACACGAATTTTAAGAAAATGGTAGTTGGAGTATTTTAAGTGATTATAATAATTATAAAGATGATAATTGAGATATTTAAGTGATAATGATAATTGAAAAGGTAGTAGGTGGGGTATTTTAAATAATATAAGTTGGGGTAGTTGAGGTATTTAAGTAAAAAAATCTTTGTCAAAAATAAAAGGTGAACAATTAGAGTGACTTGACTAAATAAGGAAAGTGGACAATATTTTTAAATAGGAGGGAAACTAAAAAGTTGAGTTTATTTAAAAATAAATAATAATTTAGTTTATTTTTAGTGGATAGATAAAAGTTGGTTTATTTCTTACAATTTTCTTTAAAAATATATATATCATGAAATGTTGGTAGAATTGTATGAATGAAATGAAAATAATAGTTGAATATGCGAGTAAATGACATTATTGTCCAATGCCATTAAGTGGCTCGAACTTAGAGTAGTGTTTGAAGAATCAGATGTACGCAACCTTACCTTTATGACGGTAGACTAATAAGAAGTTAATTCTAATTAGCTCTTAGTAGTAAATATTATAACTAAAATCAAAAATAAGATAAATTAAATATGATAAATTAAAAATGTATAAGTTGTACAATTTTCGTGGGACAAAGAGTAATAGTCAAATACTCCCTCCATCCTAAAATTATTGTCCACTTTGTTGTGGGCACGCAAAATAAGGAAAAATGGTAGTGATGTATTTTTTAGTGATTATAATAATTGAAAAAGGTGGTAGTGGGGTATTTTAAGTGAATATAATAATTGAAAAGGTGATAGTGGGGTATTTTAAGTGAATATAATAATTGAAAAGGTGGTAGGTGGGGTATTATTAAATAATATAAGTTGGGGGTATTTAGGTAAAAAGTTTTGCCAAAAAAGGAAAGTGGACAATTAGAGTGGAATTACCCAAAATGGAAAAGTGGACAATAATTTTGGGACTAAGGGAGTACTACTAATTTACTAAACTGAACATTTTGAATTTAAAGTATCGAATTATAAAATTGTACTACATCCCATTCAGTCTAAATGTCCCTTTTTTGACACTATTCACTCATAACTCTTAATTTGTATTTTACTCTTAATCTATAAGTTAAAACATAGTCATGTGAAATCTTGTTTGATTCGTTTCAATACAAGAATTATTAATATCAAATTTTTATAATTGTTAATTAAGAATAATTTGAGATATAAAGGGTTAAAATGTTACATCGACAAGTGTGAAAAACTAAATTGAACATTTAGGCGATTGCGCAAAAGTGTCATATTGTTGAGCAATACTGCAATAGTGTCATATAGTGTTGATCAAATAATTATGGGAAATTATCAATAGTACTAAATTTTGAGGCTTTTTAATGTTACCTCTAAGTTTTTTTTATTATCAATGGCGTCTTCGTATTATTGAGCATTTTACGACTGTAACTTGTTTTAACTTTTTCCATCCAAAATTGAAAAAGTTAACGGTTTTGGACGATTTCGGACGGAAAAAGTTTAAAATGATTACGGTTGTAAAACGCTAATAGTACGAGGACACCATTAATAATAACAAAAAAACTTAGGAATGCCATTAATAAAATGTCAAAACTCAAAGGTACCATTGATAATTTTCAAAATCAAAGGCTTTATTGAATAAATGCTTGACGATCGATAGTTGACTTCGACAATAAATTATCTAAAATTGCATAGTCCATACAAAATAGACGACTGACCGACGAGTCGTTCACTTCGATAAGTTCAAACACATTTCGATTCATTCCCGAAAGAACTACAACAAGTTCATATACATCATGAAATACCCGTAGGCCGTAGCAGTTTACATGACGCTTGGGCGAACCAGATGAAAATGTTCTATCCAAAAGGGAATAACGTAGAAACTTGATCTATTTTTGTGCATGTATCAACTTTACTCTAAGAGACCGAGCAACAAAACCTTCGCTATAATTCACAATTTCGACTTTCGCCATATATCTCTGTCCTAAGGTCGTGAGTCTCAACCGTACCTGAAATTTTCTTTTCTAGTTTTTGAATAATCAAGGCCGTACTTTCTTCAAAGAGTCCAAACACCAACAATAATACTTTGATCTTGACATGTCGTAAAGTTCATCAGGTGTCAACTTCTCGAGATCCTTCATTTTGGAACACTCAAACTCCTTGGTGAGAAACTCGGTGACACGGCTCGGTAAGCATTCTCCAACAAAATCTTTGAGATGATCCTGGTCACGCATTCTCTTGTATAGCCTCATTGCGGAGACACAATCTTCATACGGATCATGTGTCCTCATCTGAATATCATATCTACGTTTAGACATTCAAGAACGACATTTAGAATTACTTCAAAAAACAGCGATTTTTCTAGCTCATAACTTGGTTGCCACAGCTAAAATACCCTTGGTTGTCACTAGTGAACATGTTATATCAGCTTCGTGTCGCTAAGTAGGTATTCCTGGAGGCAGGGCAAGCCCTATAAGGGGGCAAGAGGGGCCTGCGCCCCGGGCCCATCCCAAAAACTAGAACAAGTCTAACCCAAATTCATATTTCTCTAATCTTGATACTCCTACTCCTTAACTTCTATATAATAATTGGGGGCCACAGTTGTTATCTTGCCCTGGCCTCTCAAAACTCAGGCCCGACCCTGCCTGATCAAGGATCAACTAGTTAACTACAAAGTGGCTTTTTGTTACAAAGCAGCATAACCTATTTTCAATGAACAAATGAATGTAGGTTTGTCACTGACAGGATCAAATATCAGAGTTGAGTAAAATATCGTAGGATTGGAAACTACTTTCAGACAAAAAAAACGTGGATATATATCTGAATCAACAATATCACATGAGGGAAACCAAACCGGGAACGGGGGGGGGGGGGGGGGGGGGATTCGTCTGCAATCAAAGTGTGATTTTTTGTTTGTAAGATTACACCAAATCACGTTGGAGAAAGACAGGATGAAGAATGAACAAGATTTAAGTGCAGTAATAACTATATGGAGAACACGAGCTTTGTGAGATAAGACTTACCCGAGATATGTTTTTGTCAGATATTTGAGGGAGTGGCTGACCAAATTTGTTTTCATCAGTGGTTGATATTTGGCAGTGTCCCTGCATTGTAGGGAAAATCAGAATGAACTTATACAGTAGAATAATTGGCGGGTATTTTGCAACCAACGATCAACAGGAAACAATCTCTTTGTTATCACTAACGAGCAAGATGGGATCTTTTCGAGAGCCACAACGCGTAGACATGAACCCGATCAAGATTGCTTTTGGATACCAATCATGGAAGGAAGAGAGGTGACGGATGGAGAAAGAAAGGACGGGGAGGAAAAATTGTGCTCAATTTTCTACAAAATATTTCAACCCGGGAAGGATTTGGTTTATCAAATACAACAACATTTGATTATCCCAATGCTATTACATTGCACCAACAAAGACCCTCAAGCCCTACCGAGGCAGGGAAAATGAATCCTTTGTATGCTCTTCTCTTCTTCTATTGGGTATCCAAATAATAGAAAATGTGTCTCATTAATTACCCGACAAAGTTCCCTTATCTAGACCATTGTCAGATGATTCACTAATCTCCTTGCAAATTGCGAATCAAACAAAGCGAATTATGGTAAGTTTTTGGCTGTTTTAGGGTCATTTTAAACGAATCGTGAATTATTAATGGCGAATTGCTGAATCATGTTACACTGATCTAGACATATTGTAAGAATTATGGTCGGTTTACTTGTTTCACGAAAGTCTCATAGTTTACAAATCCCAGCCATCAAAAATGTAAAATCAAACCCTTGATTTTTGCATAAGTTAAGAATCTTCAAGATCTAAATGTAAGAGAAGAATAGAGGTCACCTGATCAAGTGGTCAGGATAAGTGATTCTTAAACAATCCAAATCATGCTCTAGCGAGTGACCCACGAGAAGCTTAGCCTTTCCACCATCTATCCTTGCTATTCCTATGGACTCACCATTGTATAAGATTTCCTGAATCTTCTGCTGCACTTCTTTAAGAGGCATAGCATCTTTTAGATGCTCTTCAGTTAAGCCGGTCACTTCAGATCTGCAGCATTATTTTAGAACGGATACTTAACAAATTTGAACCATTGAAGCACAAACGCGAAACTATGCCTCGTACTACTTAATGAAACCTTCGTACGGTCGTACCAAAATTGTACAAAAATGCGATTCTACACTAAATTCATTTTCTCGTCTCTAATTTGCAACAAAATGGAAAAACTTGCCTTTTCAATTCGTTTTTCCCTTTTACTATTATGGTTATATTGTGGTCGACTTTTTTGCTTTAAGACTTTTGCTTTATGATTAGTTTTATTAGTTTTATTTTATCACCCAGACCCTGCCTTTGAGCGGGATATTGGGTATGGTTGTGATGATGATGATGATGATGATCAATGCTTTTGAACAACGTCATGCCCTATCTAAGCTTTTATTGGATCAAATTTCCTTTCCTATGTTTCCAAAACACTAGATTAACATTTTTCATTCTTTGTTTCGTTTCTCATATCGAATCGAATTTCTTTTCTAGTAACAGTGATTTGAGCCATACATAAAGATGGTAAAAACAAGTGATGCAAGACAATCACCTGTAATCAGTAACAGGCATTTGAGGTTGCACATAAGCGTGAAAAATTACGTCCTCATTTTCATCAATAAGGCAAACCCTACCACATAGACTAAGAGTTCCGTCACTACCACCTCCAACCATTTCACAGTCCAGAGCAACTGCTTCACGAACTTGTGAGGCAACATCACCATTACACGTGTTGGAACTCGAGGTTTCCGATTTCATAGACGACAATGATATTGTACCCTGCATGGCAAAGTGTTGAATTATATTTTATTATATACTTGATAGATACTCGTGCCATACACGGTTAATTTTAATATATACACATTACACAAGGCTAGTCCATCACAAACAGTTGTTTGTATCAAAGATCACAAATTCTTGTATGAGACGGTCTCACTCTCACCGTGAGACATGCCTCATACTTGGGTTAAATAGCCCAATAATAGAAACTTTTAGCACAATAGACCTTTTGTATGGACTTGTCTCACGGTGAGACAGAGTCTCATACAAGAGGGGCTGATCAAAGATTTAACTTACGAGGGGAGTTGGCGGGAGTAACTGACAAGTCCATTTATGCTCACTCAACAAAATGGGACTGCAAAAAACTTTCATGCAAAGATCACATCCCAACTCATGAAACATTCTACTGCATTTATCTTTTGCTAACAAACCTGAAATTGTTGGTCGTAGAAATGCTAAGAAAATTGTATATATTAAAATAACGAACAAAAAGATAGCTCGTGTGTTTGTCTAGAATTCACAATTCATATCACTTACCTTTTGAATGCTCCCGGAGAGATTCAAAAGATTTACAGTGTTTCTTACATATTCCACATTTAGGTTGGTGCACAGAATGAAATGAGACTTTCATATGCTCCACTAAATGCTCCTTTTTGTTATATTGCTTATAACAAGCTGAGCATTTATGCCTGTTTTTATGAAAGAGCACACAACAGAAGATTAAGCATATTAACCAAATCATTGTTTGGAGAATTCACAAATCAAAATCATTTCCCGCGAAGAGAAATATGACAAAATACAGTGTTTAATCTACCACTTTATCAAAGAATTCCTTATATGTTCCTAATTTTGAAAACCAGATGAAGCATACAATTAAGAGTGAATCATAAAACTCTTACACTTTGTTTGGATAATGATTTAGTACGAAAATAAAAGGAAGAGAGGGAAGGGAAAAGAAGGGAAGGAAATTACAAGGGGAAGTCCGAACTCCCCTTGCGTGTTTAGGAGCGAAAGGAAAAAAATTATTTTTTGAGATTTTGTTATTAACAAATTTAAGGGAATTAATCCTTCCGAACCCCTCACTCCTTTCTGAATCCCTCCTCTCCATAATTAGTAATTAAATAAAGAAAAATCCATCCCTCTGAAATTGTTCCCTTCCTTTCCCGGTTTCCCTCTGAATCCTTCAATCCAAACATAGTCTTAGAGTGTGTTCGGATAATATTTTAGGAAGGGAATGATGGAAGATCGGTATGTTTTCCTTTCAAAATTTTCCAAATGGATAGTTGTTTAGTACAAAATGTAATGTATTTCTCCTCTCCAATCCCATTCCCCCCATCTTGCTATGAAATAGTAAAAGTCTTGTATTGGACTTAGCCCACACTAAATATTGCGCACCTTTCCGTTTAAAGAGTACAATCAAGTGATTCAATAGCACACTATTTTAGTGTGGAGTTAGTCAGTTAGTCTACATAAAACTTATTCCCCGAAATGTCATCCATCCATTTCCCTCCCTTCATTCCTCTCCATTTCCTTCCACCCAAACATAGCCTTACAATCTTATTCCGAACATCAAGCACAAGCTCCCACTACCTACAACACCGTCTTCTTCATCGGCCATCTTCCTCTAACCATGAAAATCTCAACCATGTCCATACCCCTTAACAGACAACACACATAGCAAATTAGGAAAAATCACCATTTAAAGAATCTTTGGAAGAAACTATGACACTCAAGACCACATACTAAGAACAAACACCCATTTTTTTGGGCTTCTAAGCATAAGAATGTTCACTAATTTCAACTACACACAATCCTTACATAACATACTAATTCATTGTTCAACATACTCCCTCCGAATCCTTTTAGTTGTTTGGCAAATTCATATCAATTGTATTCATATCAATTGTCCCATTTCCTTTTTGTCTATCCTTTTTTTTTTACCTAAATACCCCACTTTTACTACTTCCAATACCCCAACTACCACCTTTACAATTAATCGAATCAATTAAAATACCCAACTACCACCTTTTTAATGACCCCACACCAACCTTAATAACCGTGAAAACCCAAATGGGACATCTAAAATGATTGGGAGGGAGTATTAAATAAGATACACTAAGTTCTAGCAAGTTGAACCTTGTTCAAGAGAAATCAAATTGCAAATAAACATTAAAAAAACCATGCTAAATCCCTTGTTAAAGGTTAAAGCCCAACAATTTAGCATCGAGCAAGGAGCAAGAAAATCAAGGGATCATTTTCTTATAGATAGATAATAACTTAAAATACAGCACAACCCAGAAAGGGATAACTTTAAAACTCAAATTAAAAAACACCCAATTCATCAAACACATAAGAAAGTGCAAATCTTGCAACAGATTCTAAAATTTCAGAAAGGGCAAAAAATATGAAATTTGGAAGAAATTTGTAGAAACCAAACCTTATTTTGACAGATTTAGGAGGGTTAGGGTCAGATTCCATGAAAGAAGAATAATGAAAAGGAATTGAAGCAGCAACAATGTGTGAGCCAAAAGAAAATAGTGATGGATGAATAATTTCTTTGCTTAAATAGTTGTCGTTTGAATTGAAAATATGTCAGATTGAAAATTGGGTCTTGTGACCTTGTCTAGCAAGTACCCTTTTTCCGGCAACATTCTACTCCCTCTCGTTTCATAATACTTACTACTGAATGTGATATGAAGTACTTTCTCTGGATTTTATTAGTTGCTACAGATAGTGACATCTTATGAGGAGAAATGTCACTATCTGTTGCAACTATTAAAAACCAGAGGAAGTATTATGTAAAAAATATCACTATTAATAGCAAGTATTATAGAACGGAGGAAGTATATTGGATTTTAAGTTGGCCTCCTCTTTTCCCTTAACCTAGCAATAGTTAGAGTGAATTATTCAAAATAGAACCCACGATTAATAAAGACACGATTTGTATTTAAATTTGACTTTGATGTGATTTTAAAATGGATTTGATATTATGCAAAAATCAATATGGATACAAGATAGATTTTAAACAAAGTCAAAATACCTAACCCAAAATCTACTTGATAATTCGAATGAACAACTCTATCTAGCCGGTGTAAAAAACTTAGCTTGTCTTCGTCTCTCGTGGTGGCCTTCCAAATTAAAGGGCGGTATACTGTATCTATCTCCTATCGGGTCTAGTCTCACGCTCTTTTACTTCTTTAATTACGCTATGGTAAAAGTTTTACTCTACAAGATATTGAAAATAAGGTATCGGCACAATCGAGTATGTACTTTTTAAGGACTTGAATTTAATTTTTGTTACTCACTTCTTTTAACCTTTATATCCTCTCGGTCTATCTTGTACTCTGAAAAAGTTATACGACGTATATGACTTATTTGAAAAATTGCTTGGTTGTTAGTTTTTTAGCCTTGTTGCTCAATTTTAAAATGACTTATTTTTGTAATTAAATGAAAAACTAGCTTTGAAGATAAATATTAAAGTGGTCATAGTAATTTTTTTCATTGATTTTTGGCTTATTTTTTGTAATAAATTAATTATGAATTATTGCAAAATTAAAGTACTAATAATTAACCAAATTCAATACTATCAACTCATCAAATAAATCAATTCAATCAACCAACCCCCGATTGTCAAACACTTCCTTAATAAAGAGGCAATAACCAAAAAACCCGTCAAAATAACGCTCTTGAATAGTCTTGATAAAGAGAAAATTTTAAAGATGAAATTAGAAAAGAAACTAAAGGAAAATGATATTCATAGTTGAAATAGTATAAAAAAATTAATAAATATACCATTGACGTATAATCTAGTAATAAATATAAAATTTAATATTATTTAAGATAATATATAATACTTGCATAATTTTAAATTTATTTTTTAATTCAGTATTTTAAATTAATTTATATCCTCTTTATCAAGTGATTACTTAATAATTAATATATAATCCTTTTACTAAACTCAGATAAACGTAAAGGGCAATGAGAAAGCTATTACCATTTAGAGGCATTGCTCTAATCTGAATTAATGCAAGATAAGCGATCCTCAAACCACCAACTCTAGCAAATACCGATAACCAACAAGTTCCTGTCCTACATTTAGGGCCGACCCTAGATTTTTCGGCCCATGACCCGACCCGGTTAAGACAGGTCGGATACCCAACCTGCAAGTTGAAAATTTTCGGGTCGGGTTTTTTTGAACACCCCTACTCCATGGGCGTAGGCACGCCTTGCCCTTGCTTAGGGCCGGCTTTGGGTCGGGCTACATTGTAGATGTAAAATAATTTGAATCATTCTCAAAATTTGTCAAATCTTGTTCTTGCATACCATCATCTACATTAGGTTCCAAGCTCAAACTCAAAAGATATTTAAACTTGCAGTACAATTCTCTGTAATCAGTAGTAGCAGTTGCAGGTATGAACACCATAATTGAACAGACAACCAACAGACAAAACAAGAACGTTAAGAACCGAGTCCATATACATACAAGAACGTCAATGTCGTTCATGACGTTCAAGCTTTTCAACCGTCTAACAAAAAGTTGGCATGAGCTAAAGTGACGATGAGTAAAACATGAGCGTCGAGATGCAGCTTAGACTCTTCGTCATAATAGTCTCCAAAGTTCTCTACTCCTCTTCCTCCGTGGCCTGAATCGTTAAAAGTCGTTCAAGGAAGCATGAAATTTAGTCTACAAGGGATATTCAATCTTTGAAGCCGGAATAAATTTGGTCATTGGACGACATTCATAATCAAGAATTTCCGAAGCCCACCCCAGCTTTCCTTCTTTTCCGATTTTCGATCTTTTCAGGAGTTGGCAAGCCAGTACTTTCCTCGTACTTCATCTCTAATTTCTGTTTACATAGACGGAAAAGCAATGTGTAACTTAAAATTTTTTGGTAATTTCTTAAACACACGGACAAGAACAGTTCGTACGAAAAGAGCTAGAAATCAACCAAAATGATCCAATTCATGTTAAGGGGAGCTAGGAAAAGCCACACGAGCTGAGAGAAAGATAAAGAATACTTTACGGAGATATTTATTACCTGCAAACCTTCACGAATAGTGTCGAGAACATCGTCTGTCATTCTCTCAAAGAAGAGGACGCCCTGCAATTTTATTATCATTTAGACAAAATAAAAAATGCAACCCATAGTTTAGAAAATGGCTAAATTTCTTTGTCATAAGAAGAAAGCATTTTCTCAAGTGAATACATATAGAAGAAATAACGTTCAAGTACTTCCCTCCATCTTATATACTTATTTATAGCCTTTCCATGTTCTATGCTTAACAAGACGGAAAAGAAACCCCTAAACGTTTCACATGAAAAGTTATTTCGTTTAATTACGACCAATATTTATTTTTCACAAATTCTTGTGAAAGATGAACTCTTTAAAAGACCATCCCTAATTTGGTCAGCCCATTATCATCTTTTGATTTAATTAAGCTTTAATGGGTTGGGCCTGAGAGATCTCTTAAAGAGACGGTCTTAGGAGACCAGTTGTTTAATTTTTCATTCATATGGGTGGTGGTGATTAGATATGTGCGTGTGCAGGGGAGTACTTTCGGAGTCAAAAAGGACTAATCATATCTTAGATATACGAGAACTTGTTGGCAATCCCAGGCCAGTGTCTCTAACAAATCTACCCTTGTAGAACAAACATGATAATAAACCTTGTTAGGTAATTTTCCTAGCGAATTTACATTATATTTTCGTTACCATTATCACCATTTAGTACCAAACTACCAATGAAACCAAACGGGCTGTTCCATTGGGATTATCGGATGTTTTTTTTTAATTATGAACAATTTTAACAGCTTCACAAGCTAAAGTTTATATTGATCAATAACAGCAGTGAACAGAGACAGGTATCATGGATTACCAGCAAATGGTCAAACTCATGCTGAAATACACGAGCAGGAAGGCCCGACAAAGTAACTGTGAATCTTGAACCGTTGATATCCTTGGCATCAATTTTGACAGATTCTGGTCTCTGCAAACAAAAATTGTAATATTCAGCAATATTGATTGTACAGGGAAGTTCTTAAGTACGACAGCTAAAACATGAAGGCATATATAGTCTATTCGATAGAAGTATAAAAAGGTTGATTCATCAGAATTCCGGAGCCTTACAAATACGAATTTGCACACATTATCGACATATAAAGACTCTGGATAATCATTACATAAAGGGGAAAGAATATTCAGATCAATTACTGCAGTTGCGAGGAAAATTGCTTCCATAAGTTGTAATACTACTTTTAGATCGTTAATCTGAATTTCTACGAAGTGCTACAATTGTGACCGTCTATTGTCAATATATATCATCAAAGAACCCAATAGATGGGAATTATTCAATCTAATTTCAGTTCCCAACCTCTGCGATCATATTGCCCAACCAAACAAGAAACATTTGTTCATAATTTCCCGCAGTTTGTCACACAAGTTTTTCTGACACAACAATTTTTATTATCTAAAACAAACAAAACTTAACGAACTTTCCGTGAAGTTGTAATACACATGATAGCCTAAAACAACTACAGCATAATTTTAGGAAAAAACACACATTAACAGTCAGGGATCTACAATTTTTACCAACCTCGAGAAAATCGTTAACTCCAGCATGACCCTCTCTCAGCCAATTGACTCTTAGTTAGATGAATGTGTTATACTAGTGAACAAACACTTAATGGATATCAGTTAACGTATCAAATGCAAGTAGCCTCTACAACAACACCGTGCACGATTTAGATAGGATAAAAGTACCTGTACATCAGCATATAACCCAGGAAAAGATAAACAACCTTCATTAAAAAGTGTTGTTTTTAGCGAGTATTTGTTGACTCTTGGATTAATAAGAACAATTTCTTCCCCTTCACCACGTTCACCAACAGGATTAAACACCATAAGCTGTACATTAACGCCTACTTGTGGAGCAGAGAGACCAATTCCATCAGTTCTGCGGAAAAGCAAGCCAACAAGTATTGTTCACAATCCTGTACATTAAAATCGTTACCTAAAATATTATTACGCATAATATTATTACGCATATCATTCTACGAAAATCATTTTAGTTCTCATTGCAAATCCACATAAACTACAGAATGGAGTTGAAGTGTTGCCTAACTTGCTCATCAGAGAGTATAACACATGATCCAGTGAACTGACCCACTACCGGGTTTTAAGATGATTAGTTATCACTTACACCCTCCGTACCCCTCAGTTCGCCCCATTTTCTATTTTGAATAGTCCCACTCATTTTAGATCATTCAAAAAATGGACTAATTATTGTTTCTTTTTAATCTTATCCAACCAATTTAACTATAAATTGATATCTTCCCGACAATTCAATTCCTCTTTTGATATATTATCAAATTTCCAACTTCCCTTGAAAACTTCATGATGCATTATCAAGGGCAGAAAGTAGTATATAATTATAAGTTGTTGGAATTCTTCTTGGTGAATTTTACAATTTTCATCACCACCTCAATAATCAGCACAAACGCTTTCATGCTAATGAAAATTCATCAAGAAGAAGGCATTCTGAAAATCATGTCAAATCCTCTAACTCAAGTTACCACACACATTAGTTTAATTTATTCCATAACAAAGTCCTCATTCATTCTCGAGAATCGGGTCTTGTCTTCAGGAGGGCAAGTAACACTTCCAAAAAAGGTCTTTGAGTCTGATTCTCACCTAGCCCTCCCCTCGGCCTACATCATTATCATACCCAGTGTATATCGCTCAAAGAAAACTGTGATTAGGGTCTAGAGGGAAGAAAGACGACAGCTCATACCCATAGAGGAGATTACGGTCAAAGAGTCCCTCGGCCTATCTTCTAAAATAAAAGGTCCTCATTCATTCTCTCCACCATCATGTCATAACTTAGCCAAAATCTCTACTTATACAAGTGCCAAGGCAGATGACCAAATCAATACAAAATTCATGATTAAATTTACACACAATATCATAAATTAACAATCAAAAAAGCTTATAAAAATTCAATGGGTAAACTTACTTGTACATAACATCAAACATCTCATTAACTAATTTCTTCAAATTATCATCAAAAGTAGAAATTGGCTTGTTCTTAACTCTAAGCCTTGGGTCTGGATATTTCACAATTTCCAGCGGTGACTCAAACTGCAAATCAGCACCTATACAAAACAACAAAAACCCAAAACAAATAAAACACCAAAAAACCCAAAACCCACAAAAAAATACAGTAATTAAAGACTCAATTAAGGTGGGATTTCAAACATACTTGAAGCAAAATCGCTGTCTTTGGCGGGGAAGCTTCGTTTGGCCATGGCAAAAACTTTTGGGCTGGCTATGGAGTGAAGTCTGCGAGGTGGGTTATTATAACTAAAACGGGAGAAAGAGGAATTGGGGAAGAAGAGAAGAGAAGAATGGGAGGACATGGAGGTGAATTGCGTCCATTGAAATGGATGGAGTTTGAGTTCGGTTGAGCAATGCATTCTTTTGTGCTTCTCATGCTTAATCAATTTTAGATATACTTTAATTTTTATATATTTTTTTCTGAATAAACTTTTTATTTTATAGTATAGAATTTAGATGATGACTAATTGCTCAATTTCTATTTATTTGTAAAAAAGTCTCATAAAAATTACAAAAACTCAAAATAAATTGATATAAAACGTGATTATGATACACAAATTGTTAATCGTATAATATTATATTATTTTGAAAAATTGAAAGATATGAAAAATATAATATATTTCAATAATTGATTTAATGATAAATTCCAAATTTTATACTATATCAAGTAATATAACTACGTTTACATGGTTCAAAATTAAAACTATAAACTAATTTACTTATTGTAATTGATTTATATCTCTATCAACAAATGTGCTAAAACTTTCCTTAGCTTCCCCTTAAAAATGTTGTTCGTATCAATTTTTTATATAGTTAATTTTTGACTTTTAGTAGATTTCTCTTCTACCATATTATAAATATAGCTAAATCAATTCATGTGCAAAAAATATAATATTTAATCGTAAAAAATATTAAAAAACTAAAGGTATTAAATTTTCTACTCCTAAACAACATGCACCAGCACTATTATACTTTGCGTCTTTGCCTATCATTACTTTTAAACTCCAAATCAAAATGGAACTTTTATAAATGTAAGTAAACATGTTAATCCCTCCCCATTTGCAATTGCAACATCCCTTTGTGTATTCCCTTTTTACAAAGACCATTCATCATCATCATCATCATCATCATACATAGTGTATCCCGCACATAGAAAGCTATGAACAGGGTCTGGGAAGGGAAGGACGGCGACAACTCATACCCATAGAGAAGAGCGCGACCAAAGAAAGTCCCCCGGCTCATTTACAAAGACGATTCCATGTCATTATTATTTGAGGATACAAAAGAGTTATGCTTTTGTTCTAATAAAGGGCTGGAAGTCAAAACAATCTTTTAGCAACTGATATCCTTTAGCATATCATAATAATTCATAACCAAACCCAACAAAGAAGTCATGATCAAGGTTTGGGAAGAATTGAAAGACGACATATCATACCCTTATCAAAGTTTATAAGGAGGTTGCAATCAATAGGACAACGGACAATCGCCTGTAAATGAAACTAAAAAACCCAGCACACACCAATCGTCATAGGCAATATAAAACCAAACAATTATAATGGTAACGGTTTATTTGTTAACGGAACATTCGTATATAAATCATAATATCAAACAAATCCTAACTATCCTAAGAGAAGATGAAGAGGAAGTACAATAAATATGTAACAACTAGAAAGTCGTGGTGGATCGACCAGGTTTCCCTGCCTGCTTGTGAGCAAAATTGCGGGTACAAAAATTTCTCTACTAAAATCATTCTTTCTTCTCTAGCTAAAATGCCACAAGGATTACTTATTTGCTTGATTGTCCGCGTGAAATTTCCTACCAGCATCAACTGATTCTCTGCGAAGATGCATACAAATTTAAGAGTTTAGTAGCAATATCTCCAAGCAAAAGTGTAGTAAAAACATTCAAGATTGCAACGAGCCAACGACCATGATGGGAAAACTCCTATAAGGAGAAGAAAGGAACTCGGGAATTACCTAAAAGCAGAAACTAGCTCCAGGTTTTCAGGGTCAAGTTGAATACCATCGTAAAAGGCGTTCGCTGCATCCTCAAATCTCTAAAAAAAGATGACGGGATTAAATCACTTGTACAAATTTTATTATATACTCACTTTGTCCTATTTATTTTGCTATATTGTGATCCAAAAATGCTTATAATGAAAAAGAAAATGAAGTGAAATGGGTTTGACATATTACTATGCTTGTATAATAGGAGTATAACATATGGAAAGAAACATACTAGCAATGCGCGTAGTGCTGCGCCCTCACGGTAGCAAGCTTTAGCCCATTTTGGTCTTAGAGATCTGCATGCTTTAGCATCAGCTAATGCTTGCTCAGCTTGTCCCAGACGAATCCAACAGAGGCTTCTATTTGAGAAAAATGTGGCATCAGTAGGGTCCAGGTCGATCGCCTGTCCAATCACCAAATCCAAGAATCATGCAATCATATTAAAGGTCAGTACATCGAATGCAGGTAATATTACATTTCATCATCATCATCGTACCCAATGTATCCCGCTCATAGAAAAGGTAATATTACATTTGAAACAACTAAATAAGTGTCCAAAAACATCTCTTTTTTAGATAAAAGCATTTTCAAATATTGTTGGAATGTGATCATGTAAATATTATACATCGCACCAAAACTACATCAACATTGCATTCCTCAATTCCATTCAATGGCTCACCTAGGTAAAATTAGTAGCTCATATTTACGCAGCCTTAACTTTCTCATAACAAAGACGTGGTTTCTTAAAGAATCAATGGCAAACCTCATCTTGAACCTCACAAGATTAAAAAACACATGATTTATGATCCACTTTTACTAAAAAATTCATCATAGGAAAAATCGTGGAAAATAATCCAACCTTTCACTTATCCACTATGAATAATTTCACCTATGGTCATTGCCAATACGAAACATGAACATTACATAAAAGCAAAAGCAAGCCAGAAAATGTATTTACCTGTGTATACGCATCTATAGCTGAAGCAAAGTCTTTCCTCTTGAAAGCTTCATCCCCTCGTAACTTTGCTTCAGCAGCTTTCAGCCTTGCCTCAAGGGACACCTGTAAAATTTATTTACTGTTGGTATAGCAATGCACAAATCATGCGAAATTTGCGTAAGATCAACATAAGAAAACTCAAACACGTATAAACAATGCATAAATAAATTTCACAAAAAAGACCCAACTCCCAGTAGATAATATAATTTTCAATCAGGCATACACAGCCTGCACCAATAAAAATAAAGATGGTAAGACATGAGATGAGATGGATATTATTCAAGTTGCACAACGTTCTAAGATATTCTCCGGTAACAAAATAGTAACCCGAGAGATCAGTTTGTACAGCTTAACTTTTCCAAATTATGCAGGTACAGAGGAAGATTTGACACAAAAACTGAAAGTAGACCCATGTAATGCTAGCATATGGAGTTCAAAACTAGAAAAAAGTGAAAACATTACATATATACAACAATTGACAGTTTCTCATTTATAGCATTATGACAGGAGGAATGAATCAGAAGGTACAGAACGAGAGAAATGTACCTCAGGTAAATCAGGTGTTGGTAAGTCTGTATCCCTTGTTAAGTTCAATTCTTTGGTACTTCTAGCAAGCTCCTACAAAATTTAGTGCCAACAGATAAATTAATACCTGGAAAATAGCATCACTTAGCATGATATTTCCAAACGCGGCATATCACATTCATTTTTCAGGAACTCCTAGACGAATACGGAAGAAATAATTCTGGTTACAAAGCTATAAAAAGCCAAAAGGTCCAACAATTTAGAAAGCTGACGTTTGGCTGTCCTTTAACTCTTTTTCTAGCTTAGGCATCAATTGGACTATACAAAATTATTCATTATTTTGTGACAAGCTACACCATTCTGGAAAATAGCACCTTTAAAAACCTACATGCTGCTTTGAAAACCATCAAACAAGCATCAAGAGTACATGTGTGTCTTGTGTAATATGACTCAACTTGTGTAATCCACATATGTTGGGATCAAGGCTTTAGCATTGTTGTCATTTTCTGATAATTTCATCTGCACTACCATGGGTCTTCTACCAACCCGTTCCCACGTTCTTTCATTCTCAGTCAATATTGCACTCTAATAAAAAAAGAGTATCATTTCCAGAATATTTTTTAAAGCCTATTTTAAAAAATTAGATGATTCTAGGTCATGATGTTGGACAGGATAATATTGGTCAACACGATTATAGAGTGGAAGGGTGAGAAAATGAAATACACGTGATACCTCTTGTTTTTGGGTTTCAGATTGCATGCATTTGATAATTCCTTCAATGGTCCAGTCTGGAATAGATTGAACTGGCGTAGTCAAAGGAAGTAGTATCTCAACTGCATCTTTATTCCCTCTTGCGGCAGCAACTTGAATGGGCTTCTGGCCATCCTGTAATTTCAGCAAAAAAAATTCAGTGAGACTGGGTAAGGGTAACATGAAGCAGTTCTGTACATGGGTCATGCCCCAGGTATGATTAGTTGTATAAGTACAACAAAAAAATATCCCATTACTATGCCCATCTAGCAGGCTTTTCTGAATTGCGGCTTCTAGTTTATAACAATTCAAAGGATAAGCTGAAATTGGTGTAAATTGGTGTAAATTGGTGTGCTGTTAATATTAATGCAAAAATGTCTAATTTAGACCAGAATAATGTCTTACTCCATATATCATATAAGTGTAAGGTCATGATCAAAATGTGAAGAGATGTGTTCTTCATATGGCATATAGTCGTTTTTACAATATTCTTAATGCTAGTGAAACCATTTTAAATAAATCCACTTCATACAGTTTTAAGACAGAGACGAAAGGAGTGGGTACTCGGCAATTTCCTCATCTTGGAAAATAAGCAATGAAAGGAGGGCATTCAGTCAAAAACAAACAGAGCTTTAGGCGACAAAAGCTTGATGGTTGGGCATATAATGGGAGTATAGGACAACTATGTCAGTGAGACAGATATTATTTGCCCTAGCTTTACCTATTCCAGAAAAAAAGAGACAAAGTTCCATGAAGGTAACCAATATACCATCACAGCTAAATCATATATTGACAGAGATATAGCGACTTGACCTCATCTGTAGCATTTGGGTCCGCTCCAGCTTTCAGTAAACAATTGATAAGATCAGAGCTGCCAATATCTGCAGCAATATGTAATGGTGTAGTGCCACCTGCAATGATATTGACATTTGCACCGGCCTGGACATGATCGATGCAATAGTTAGCATAACAAAACAACAATGCCGAAGCCTTAATCCCAACTATAAGGTTTAGGGTTAAACAATATCATAAATAACAAAAGAGAAATGTCAAAAAAATATTGGCAAAGTAAAATATTACCAAATTACAAGAAAAAACAATAATAACCAACAGACCTGTATTAATTTCTCTAAGCATGGCAGCGAACCAGCTGCCACAGCTGACAACAATGGTGTTATATTTTCATCAGTTTCAGAATTGGGCTGCAAACGAAATACAATAATTATAACAGTCCACCCGACTATCTGACAATTTGATCCATAGAAGCACATGATGGACAAAAACATATACAAATGATAACACAAAATCTCAAAATACAAAAGAAAAAATAACAATGATAGAACACTAACCAAAAAAGCAGCAAACAATAAAACAAAAACATAGAAATGACTGAAAAATAATTTATTAATCTCAAAATACAAAGGCAAATGATGAACATATTCATTTTAACATCAAATACTAGCTTCTAGTATCCTAATTTAATCCTATACAATTGAATCAAGTATATCAGTGGTATCCAGTTTTGGACTCTATTATTAACACACCATATTAGTCATATGTCAAAGTGAGCTCACATTGCCAAGTATAACCAACAAGGATTTATAAAATATGGATTGAATGAAATCTGAGTTATTGCATCTTTACAGAAGTTTTTCAGGTAAACAATTTCATACGTGTCAGCTATTAGACGGAAACACAATTGACCGAAATCCAAATACCACAATCAACAGATGGCCAACATGAAAAAACAAGGTATCAACCCAAGTAAAAAGCTAATAAACAAAGAATGCAAGGCAGTTATCTATATCATAAGTGCAGACATTTTTAAATTCTAGCTGCCGCATACTTACATTAGCATGGTGCTCTAATAGCACCTCTACAGCATCTGTTTGTCCATGCCCAGCAGCCCAGATCAAAGGAGTGCCAGAATCACTTTGTGAATCCACAAGGGCGCCCTTCGATAGTAGTAACCTTATCAATTCAACATTTCCTGCATGTAAGTCAAATTTTAACATAGCATAGAACTCAGAGAATACAAACAAAGAAACATTCAACATTTTATAAAGAACATGGCTCCTTCATATATGCACGTCACAAACACTAACTTCTAGGCAATCGCTTTCTCCTGCCTTCCTCAATATATATTGTTTAACTAAAAATATTCATACAATAGCATACCTATACCAGCAGCATGATGTAAAGCTGTAGCCCCTAGATCACTAGCAATAGAAGAATCGGCACCATGCTCTAAAAGATATTTGACAGTAGCATTATGTCCTTGTCTGGCTGCATGAATTAAAGGAGTCTCCCCTGCAAACCATCAAGTGATTAATACCAAATCCACATTCTTCCAAGTAAATCATAGTTAAGTTAATTATAAAAAAAAAAAAAAACAAAAAGAAAAAAACAAACATTACCCCCAACTCTGTAATTGTGGTATAATACTCTTCCTAGGCAAACCATGCTCTCTAATCTCTAACAATTTAGACATGCAACACACAATACAAAAAACAATAATGAAAATGTTATTTTTCAAAGGTGTTGTGTGTTGCATGCTAAGTTAAGGACATAAGGATAACAAATTGGGTCTCAAAAGTGTGGACATGCAACTACAAGGGTCTCAAAAGTATGGACCTGGACCCTAAAATCATGGACCTAAATCTAAATTGCAACCTTAGGGTCCAATCTAGACCCTTAAATTAGGGTCGGTTTGAGTCAAGTCTAGACCATGGTCCATAAGGGTCCAAGAACCATGTCCATCCCAGTTGGTTTAGGAAGATGGCATGCTACAATTGCTACACATTATATAGCTTTTCTATCTACTCTATCTCCTCCCTAGGGATTGTATCATACAAGGACTTGTATCAAACTCTTATAGGTAGAGATAAGTTTCTCATTCCAATGGTTCTTTATAGGGAATGTATCAGGGTCCACCTCAAAGAGACCAACCAAACATCGAAACGGATCAACAATCCATTTCAATGAGGTGAACTAAACATCCCTTAATAAATGGTTGCGTCTACTTGTGGTAGGGTAAGACTAGAACCTTTAGACTAATATTGGCGAGGAACTTGAAGCCCACATGCCACAAGCATCATTTCAGAACCTATCTTACAGCTTGTCTCCCATGTAATAAAAAGGTGGTTTACAGGTCCATTCAAGGAATTTTGTCATATGTTACGAAACCTACTGGTTTTAGACTCTTGTTTTGACATTTCCCTTGCATTCATATCGAGCATCAAGATAACATTATTGGTCATTGATCTGCAAAGATAAACTACGTTTATGTTTTGTTGGAAACTATTTAGTGGTATTGGTATTGTGAAAAAATCACTCCCAAGGTGAAATGTGATTATCATTTTTCAGATCAGGAAAAAATGTTTCATAAATCATAATAACAAGCTCGACAATTAACGATTCTTCAAAATTTTCACACAAGATAGTTACAAGCTTATTTGATGTCTCCCAATTCAGCCATCAACGAAGTTGGATATATATTGTAAAACCAACTCATTCCAGCCTTTAGTCTAAATTATATCTATTGCGCTCATACTAATCTTGAAGATATTGTTGATGCTCATCAATTAGCAAGGATAAAGCCAATCAACGTTTGCAATGTACTACCTTTGTTTCTATTAAAATGCACTTATTTCTATTTAAGTTTTCCTTTACACTCTTTGTTAGGGAGTATATATGAATTGTTACACCGTAGCTTGCTGATTTTTTCCTATAATTCAACAAGATAAAGTGTGAAAATTATACCTTCTGCATCTTTGACATTAACATCAAGCTTCAAGTCCTCTAACAAATACTTGCAAACTTCAAGCTGTCCTTCTCTAGCCGCAAAATGAAGAGCAGTTCGATCATTTGCATCCTTAACTTCCGCCACTGTTTTGGACAAACCTTTTCCATCGTCTAATTTCGCCGCAATTTCTACAATCAACAAAATTCCGAATTCATTTCAAAACATCAATAAGAACGAAAAACGAAGTAAATAATTAAAATAAGATGAAAAGAACCTACTCTTGAAGAAATCAAGGTTTCCAGTAAGAGCAGCATTCAAAAAATCTTGCACTTTTTGCCGCACTGAAATTGAATTGGACAAATAGTTAGGTTAAAAGTAATGTAAATGAAAACAGAGAAAAGAGAAGGAAGAGATTGAGACCTGCGAGAGCTACTGAACCATCGGCAGCCATTGTTGGAAAAAGAACCCTAGTTGAGTGAAGTAAAGTAGTATGATAATTTTAGTTCAAGAGAATTTGACGTGGGAAGCTTCTAGCTGTGTTTAGCGGATACTCAACTAGAGAGTGAATTTTCATTTTTGTCCGTCACTTAATTTACATTATTTTTATTTTTAAATACTCCTTCCGTCCCTATGAATTTACATTTACAGTATTTTTTATTTTCGTCCGTTCCACTAAAATTACAGCATTTTTATTTTTAGACTATGACACATCACTTTCTTTTAATCTCATCCATACATTTTTAACACTCTTTTAATTTCATCCACACAATTCATTCTCTCTCTTCATTTATTATCACTTTCTTAATTCTCACAATTTTTTTCTTTGCTACTATCTCATAGGGACGGAGGGAGTAATGGTCTACTACTCTTTTTAATTTCATTCATACTAATTACTACCTCCGTTCCATTTTAGTTGCACCATTGGATTTGGTACATTTTTTATGAGCAGTCAAATCAGTATGGTAAAAATAGGAATGATTTATGATTGATGGTGATATGTGGGTTAAAAATAAAAAAATTATTATATAATATAGTGCTATTGACTTGTAGGTATATTAAATAATTAATGTGATGATGTATGATTGATGATGATAGTTGGGTAGGAATAAAATGAGGATAAAATAAGTAGATTATTTTTGCCAAAAATAGTAATGTTGCAAGTAATATGAAATTTCAAAAAACAGTAAGTGTTGCAAGTAAAATGAAACGGAGGAAGTATATTTTAACTGTCTTTTAATTTTATCGATACGATACATTATCCATGTTCTCTTTATTTGTTACCAATTTTTTTAAAATAATCATCTCTCTATTTGATGCAAATCAAAGAATACAGAGGAATCGAAGTTGTTGACAATATTAGATTTGGGAAGGTCATATTAGGCCATTATACCAACTATGACAATTGACAAAGCATAATTACAAGTATTGTATTAGACGATTTCATAATGAGACGGTATTCACACAATTAAATGTCACTAATACAAATTATAAGAAAATTCATCTCATCAAAATATAATTTCTCATAGGAGTAGGTTTAGTTAATTTATTTACATAGAGTCTCATTTACAACAATCTTATAGAGAATAATTTTAAATTTAGGCTAAATAATCTAAGTAAGTCAATCAAAATATTAACTTTCTTACTTAAAAGATTCATTTTTAACATATTTTTGATATTTAATATATCAGTCTAAATATTAAAATTGACACTTTAAATATTAAAAGACTCATTAATTTTTCAAATCATTATATACAATATAATAAAAGACTTGGAAAATTTCAAGTGTCATGTCAACTTATTAGAGCTTCCTTTTGATTCATGACATTTTAATTTAGGAAATAATATTGATTCAAATATCTAAAATTTTATAATGGGTATAATATATAGGCATATTTTATAGGCTTATTAGAGAATACTATCTTGGTATAATCTTTATTAGAAGGTCATCATAAAAAAAAAAAACCTTTTTTAATGAATAAAAAGAAACTTTAATTAATGGTTGTGAGGTTGTTATTAAATTTTAATAGTGATTATTACATTTTATGTAATTGGATATTTCATTTAAAATTTATATTTTTTATGTATTTTTATATTAAAAAATTCATGCATTGCACGAGTTACTATACTAGTTTGGACTATTTCACTATATATTCTCTTACATGTAAAACTTAAAGAGTATAAAAATCCTATTACTTTTTGATGAACAAGGATATACCCATGCACTACCATAGATTTTTGCCTAATATATAGCCAATATCAACCCTAGTTAAAACTAACATTCTCTAATATGTAAAATTTAAAAACTAATTTTAGAATAAGTGTTTATGATAATATAATATTATACTATTCCAATAATAAAACAAAAAATTATAATATATACACTTATTAATGAATGTTCGCAGTTGTCGTTGTTCTAATGAATCTTTAATTGTTTCCATTAATTTTCTTTCCTATTTTATCTCCTCCACCTCACAAAATTAGTTGGGATTGTTGATGTGCCACAATTTTCAAAAATAACAAATTATCTAAAAATATAAAACATGATATTGTAATTGTAGTACAAATTCGTTGGTAATATCATATTCTAAGAAACTAGATTCAGACAAAGCAATCATTCCAACAATCTATATTATCTTATTCTTGTATTTCTTTCTCTTTCTCGGGCCGCGGTAGCTTTTTTGCTACCACGGCCACAAACCATTCTTCTCATTGTATCGAATAGTATAACTTAGTTATAATGCATTCGTGGGATAGAATGAGCATTTTATTTAAAGATGCAAAGCTAAAATCTCCACCGCTACCTCCTCCACCTCCAGCACCTCCTCCTCCTGCCAAGAATTCTAAGAGAATAAGCCCAAAATATGCACCACGACAAACCAATGCTTCCTCACTTGAATCATCAGAGTCAGAGGAGCTACAACGTCTAGTCCATGCACCACCATTTTGGAAAAATAGCAAAAAGAAGTTGTCGAAACAAATGTCCATGAACGAGACTCATAGAGATGTTGCATGGGAGAAAAAACGACGACGACAAGTAATAAGAGAAGGAAAGAGGAAAAGTATGAATTTTGATGCAGATGATTTAACAGACGAGGATTTGAATGAGCTTAGAGGATCCATTGAGTTAGGGTTTGGTTTTAGCGAAGAAGCATGCCAAAAACTTTGCAATACGTTACCAGCATTAGACCTTTATTTAGCTGTGCATCGTCAATTATCTATAAGTCCGGTGTCAACGCCACATAGCAATAACTCCACTAATTCTCTAGGAGTCAGATCTGCATCATTTGAGAGTCCTAGGAGCGAAGATTCTTGGAAAATTTTTGGTCCAGGTAAATTCTACATCTAAACTTATTTTCTAGTTTTTATTTGTTTAAAATCTGAAAAATTGAAAACAAAAAAATAATAACAAAAGCTAAAAATCTAAATGTCATCTGTACAGGGGACGATCCTCAACAAGTGAAGACGAAACTGCGACATTGGGCGCAAGTAGTTGCTTGTTCCGTGATGCAGTCCATTTAATTTTTTGAATACTCTAGTCAAATTCACACCATCTTTTATGTATATAAACATACATATAACTACAAATTTGGACGTATACCAAGAATCTAAACCAAGCGTAACACAAAGAAAACGCGAGGAGACAGAGAGAAGGAGATAACAAGAAATATTCAAGCTAAGCTATATATGACTTGTTTTGAAGTTATATGATCATGCATGACCATTATAGAGTAGCAAAAATTGGGATGATAATATAGTTGTATGTATAATTTATTGATCAATAACTATGAGGCTAATCAATATGGAAAATGTCTCAATTGTTTGTTGATCAAAGTAATTAACACCTAACATTATGTTTGTTTTTAGACCACAACTTTTTTGTGAGGAGTAGATATTTATATTGCTCTTTTCAAATTATTATGTAAAATATGTGCATGTGTTTCACATTTTGACACTTATGATTTCTAGTGTCATGTAAAAGCCATGCAACAATTTGATTATTGATGGATTAATAATATATATGTTTCTAATATTTATTTTTAACTTGTTGAATATTAGGGCTTGTAGAGTATGAAAAATTGTATCGATTTATACATTTTAAACTTGTATAAATTCTCGAATGAGACGGTTTTAGTTCTATTTACCCTGGAAAAAAGGATTTCAATCCTTATGGAGTATTAACAAATTCATTATAATTCATCAGTTAAGCATAACTCGGTTGGTGATATGCCTTCATAATGTTGTATTTAAGATTTCTATATTCTTTGCTTTGCCCCTATAATATGTAATGAAAGTTAAAAAAAATTACGATGGTAAAACGCTCAATAATACGAGGGCGCCATTAATAATAAAAACACTTAAAAATATCATCGATAAAGTGTCAAAATTCAGGCAACCATTGATAATTTGAATACCGATATGCAGAATTAAATTGACTAATTCTCTCCAATTCATAATCATCATTCTCTATTTCTCTTAATTATAACCAAATCCATATATTATCAATTATTTTCCCTCAGGAGAGGGATATTCAAAATCTAGGTATTCGATAAATGAATAACGGTGCATCTATCCCTTGTTCTTCGCCATCGGATAAACAGAGTAATCCACTCCATGAACCCAGAATTTCAATTCCGTCATAATCAGACTTCAATTGGTGGTCGATTATTGTACAGCGATTGAATCTTAGTGTTTTCTTTGAAATTTCTGTAATGGAGTTCGATGAATCTGCACAATTGATTAAGTATTGCCATAGTTTTGAATTTTGATACGTGACAGGGATATTTTAATCGCTATAGGATTCGGAAGAATCTGCATATTTGGTACTTTTATTGTAAGTTCTGGAATCTGGCTTTTGAAGTTGAAAGATACGATTATTAGGGTTTCTACAACAGAGCTAGGTAATTTTGGAATGTCTGTGATGGAGTTCGATGAATCTGCACTGTCGATTAAGTATTGACATGGTTTTGATACGTAACGGAAGCGTAACAGGGATATTTGAATCACTATAGGATTCGGAAGGGAAGATCCGCCATTATTGGTGCTTTTTGATGATTGTAAGTTCTGGAATCTGGCTTTTGAAGTTGAAAGATACGATTATCAGGGTTTCTATAATAGAGCTGGGTAATTTTAGGAGACGAGTAAAGTAACTATGCTCGGATTTTTATTTCATTGTTAAGTCATACGAGCGTCGTGCACTCGTCCTATGGTGCATTTTTGTGCTAAGTCGTGTTATGAATAAACGCAAATTTTTGGGAGTGACGGTTTCTATGAGAGACTATCTCTAGTTGAGTTGATTCATTAGGGAAAATGTAAAGTAAATATAGGCAATTAGCTTTAATGAATTGGACCTAAGAGACATCTCTCAGAAAGAAGGTATCTCAGGAGACTGGCTGATGAATAAATAGAGTGTTATGTAAAGCTTATTTCCTAAAATTTAAGAATTTAAATGAAGATATATAATAAGATAAAATAAATAAATCAGAATTTTAATTGGACTTCAACTCTTATTTGAGTGTTGGAATTAGATCATATACAATTTGAATATTTTCATATACCTAAGATATTTTTAATACTGAAAATGACAATTTTTGGATATCGAACATCGATTCGAAACCAACTTGTATGCTTGTTTCAAATTAAATATCTGACTTTGCTCAATCCTACAGCGAAGATTATACAGTATTTCATGAGCATAATTTGAGAAGTTCACCTAGATACATTTGAGTGATTAACCTTTAAAGAAAGGGATCTTGTGTGTTTAACGTTGTTGCAATTGGTGAGCAAAACCAAATGAAACAAAAACAATATTTATTGGTTGAGTGAATTAGAGAGTGAGCTACTTTATTCATTGTATATGTTGGTCATAAATTTTCTTATCAATTAAATTTCAAAGTAAATACCCTATAACGTTCAGTTGAAAACAGACCCTCTAGTGCTCAAGTTACCCCATTCCCATTTCATTTTCTCATAAAGTCGTGTACAATCAAAAACTTCAAGGGTTAATATAATTCATCATTATCATCATCCCAATGAGTCATGTTCTAGCTAGGGTTTTAGGAGGGGGAAAGAAAAGAGACAAATAGAAGAGGTTGCGTTGGAGGGAGCCCCTAACCTAATTATCACCATACGTATGAGGTGTCTGCAAGCCTGCAAAGGTTAATATAATTAAACACGTAAATCTATCACATTCATTTGCACACAAGCCCTTTTGACCAAGTTTGTCTCATTTTTCATTTTCATTCATCTCAATAAACATGTCATATTTATGTTTTTGGACATAACTCATCATTTTAATCTTTGCATTTTCTTTTATTTTTAATTATTTCACTCTTTTAACTTACTATATTCAGCTTTTTAATCTCTATGTTATTTAATACTGAGGCTAAGCATATAATATCCTAACCCACTATGGTTGGTTCTCAAAACTTAGTACTTAAAGTTCAATAATTTGTAAATGTATGTGGTTACACTAGTCTTTAAAGAAAAGCCACAAGATCACATAGAGTAGGCCTTGCTTTATGGCTAGATAATTCCACACCATCCACATAACACTAGATAAAGTAGTCAAAAACTTCAAAAAAAAAAAAAAAAAAAAAAAAGTAGTCAAAGTACCTATATGGCTAGATTCCACATAAATCATAAACCTAACTTCTAATAGGTAGTTAAAGTAGTTAAATTGTGGCTTAGAGTAATTTAAGTAGCTTTTCTTTGATCCAAATTAATAGGATTGATCTAAAAGAAGCTTATTAGTTAAGAAAAGTACTAAAGTTACTATAATTGATAAGTTATAATTGAACTAAGTTGATTAGTACAAATTGAACTAAATAAAATAATTGAGTAGCAGATTAGAAAATACTTAGATTGACCGGTCTTTCGTGTTTGATTTTAAATGAGGATTTTTTCATACTTCTCCACCAAATTTCCTTGGTAGAAGACAATTGATAGATGGAACGATAAGCACGAAAACGACAATCATGTAAAGAACTCTTAATCTTTTCACTCTTCGCTACTTCGCCTTTTGTAGGGCCAAACCAATCTCAGGTGAATAGTGAATGTTTAATTTTGATTTTTCGGAGGAAAAGGAAGGAACATTTAATTAAGTTGGCGTATGCGCGTTTGGGCAAAATGAACAACTTAGAAAAATCTTTAATTTTCCTAATTTTTTCTAATAGCACATACTACTAGGTGCTCTACTACTAGATGTTATAGTGTGTATATGTTTGAACACCTCTTTAGTTTTACTCGCACTAATTTTAAAGGTTTTTTCTCATTTATTTTTGCACAGTTCTCAAAGTAAACTTTGAGCTTTAATATCTCTAAATATGCATCATAAAAAATTATAAAAATATAAAATAAAAAAGTATACATTATAAGACAAATCTAAAAACGAGATCTCACATAGATATATTTTATCATCGATATATGTATAAAAAATCTTACTCAAATTTCTCTATTCAAAATAAAATATTCTAAACGGGAACAACATTACAGAAGTATTCTAAATCCTCATTAACAAAAGTAGAGCGAAAGGAGTGGCTCTCACTCAAAAAGTCAAAGCTATGGCCTATGAGAAACTCCATATTAACATATGAATAGTGAATACACTCGGTACACATTTTTTGGAGTTGATCAAAGGAATAAATATTTTTACTTTTAAATGTAAAAGTATTTAATATGTTTTTTATAAAATTAGTTTTTCTTATAATAATTGATAAATACTTATTTACGATTAATAAGGCTTTATTAATGATGAAATATTGATGCAAAGCACAAAGTTGATTGAAATCTAGTTAAGTTGACTTAAAAGTGATTACGTAAAACTCTATATATCTATCAAATATTAAAATTGATCAAAATGCATTAGATAAAAAATAATCTCGCGTTAAATTTAAGATCAACTTTATACCTAATCAAATTTTAACCTATCTACATATAAATCTGATGACAAGTTATACCAAAAACTATATATTATAGCCTCCCTTTTAAAAACTAGTACTCCTATAACTTTATCCACACAAAAATCAAGTTGATGGTGAATGTCATATCAACAAAATTTAGGGGCTGTTTATTTGGAATTTTGTCTGGAAAAAAGATTCAGGTAAAAGCGTTGCTACTTGGTGTTTATTTTGAAATACGTAGTAACACTTCTCCTTACTTTAGAGTGATGAAAAATATTACTTGTTATTTGTTATCGAGCAAAGTCATGAAGAAACACTTATCTTCCCCCTCTCGCAAACCTATTCTCTCACCCAATCTCTCTCTCACCATGAGCCACTTCCCAACCAACCAACACCACCTCTTAAACTATACATTAGATATGAGTTTATTTATGAGAATTTGGTGACTTAAGGCAAACTTGCGTATAAAAGTTGAATATAGTCATATTGCTCTTTAATCGTAAAAAATAAGAGGTTTAACTTTTGGCTGTTATGCTCGAGAAAAAGTTTAAATGGAACCTCTATGTCTAATACTCACTCAAACTAATTATTATTTAAATATTTCAGATACAAAATACAGTTTTTAGTTTTTACGTCGGGACCCAAGATGAGCTCCCTAGCTCCATAGAGCATAGTCCATCCAAATTATTGGTGAATTAAAGCAAAAAAGTTAGAATGTATACTTTAAAAACGAATTTGATTCGCCACTAAGATATCATTTATGTAAAGTACAAAAAGAGTATGATCTATGATAATATTGTAAATTAGAATTACTACACCATTAACTATAGAGTATATTATTCCCATTTCCCACATATCTAATGATATCATTACATTCGATACTCTCTTTTTTACTTCTTGTAATTAAAGATTATTTGGCCCCAATGTTTTGTGCCTTTTTAAGTCTAAGATAAGATTCCCAAATTACCATCAGAGCCGGCCCTAAGGGTGGACAAGAGGAGCCGTCGCCCTAAGGGTGGGCAAGAGGGGCCGTCGCCTAGGACCCCATGTCAGAAAAGCAAAATTAATGGTGTAAAAGGTCCGTATAAATTATAAATTGCAAAGGAAAAAGGCCCCAAAATGTTATTTTGTCTAAGACCCCCAAATATCTAGGGTCGGCCCTGATTACTATAGTGAGTTGCTTGCTCAAAGAGACTCATTTTATGTTCTAATCAAATATTGTATGTTATTATCATATAGAATTTATGAATTTTAGTGTCAGATTTTGATTATGATTTATCATTGATCTATATGAAAAAACATACATATATATATATATAACTAGTCTCTTGAGAAACGGTCTCTTTAAGAGACGTATCTCAAGCCCAAGCCATTAATGATTAATGCTTACTTACTGTATTCTTAATGCCTACCTACATTATCCTTGATGCCTATTCACCGTATCCTTAATGCCTACTTTATAAATAGGGAAATTCCACATGGTAGCATTCAGTTTTCATGAAATGCCAGTGGTAGCACTT
This sequence comes from Amaranthus palmeri, assembly GCA_019776075.1. NCBI lineage: Eukaryota > Viridiplantae > Streptophyta > Magnoliopsida > Caryophyllales > Amaranthaceae > Amaranthus > Amaranthus palmeri. The sequence continues at coordinate 1,301,642 of JAAKBH010000283.1, forward strand.
TTTAAAGAAAATTCCACATGGTAGCATCCAGTTTATGCGCTATTTAATTGTCGTAGCTTTTTCCGTTAAGTTCTTGTTAAATCCCGTTCAATTCATCATTTTGTAAGTTTTTTCCACATGGTAGCATCCGATTTTTGTTAATGCCAACTGAAAATTTATAATGCCAACAATTTGAATAAAAACAAAATTGTTACAATATTAATGCTTACTTAATTCACCATTTCAACGTTTAATCATTCAATAAGAAGGTTTGAGTTCTCATGCGAACATTTACCAATAAGATGGTGTATTATTCTAGCCACTTAATTTATAATGTGCCTGATTTGACTTTTTGTTTGTTAAATAAAAAAAATTCAATTATTATGAAGATCAATGATAGAATTGTTGTACCATTACTTATTTACCTCTTGCACAACTAAAAAAACACTCCCAGTATCCCGCACAAAGCAGGGTCTAAATGGGGGTATTTTCTTTTTCCTGAAAGATGCGGACAAATCATACTCGTTCCCCCCAAAGAGAAAGTAAGAACGATACGCGCAGTCAAAAAACCCCCAACCGATACCTCTTGCACAATTATAATGCAATTTCCTTTAATTTTCTTAAGTTCAACTCTAACTTTTATACAATTGGGTTTGAGTTGTTGTCTTCAATTTCTCCCCGGAACCTGAGTATAGTTTCTATGAACGGAATACAAAGAGAACGATAAAGGCGATGATGATAAATATACCAATAATTTATGAAAACAAAATTAAACTCGAATGCACAATCTAGTTGATTCATTGCATAAAACATTAACAATACAAAGGTCTCTTGGTAATTGGTATGCAATCATCTTTATTGGGCTGACCATCTATATTTAATGAGATAGAGTGATCACTTACAATTTAAAAACGATTGATTTAAGATTAAGTTAACTATATATATAAGTCTGTCTTATGATGAGACGGTCTCCTACAAAATGAGCTAGTTAAAAACATTAATTACAAATTAATAAACGAAACGTGGCATAGAATATGGCAATCAAAGTGGGGTCCACCTAAATTAATCAGATCTCATAATCACTAATTAATGAGTAATTATATTATAATCACTAAAGCCAAACAAAGAAAACAGCTAAATCATTTAGACATGTTAATTGCAAAAATAATGATAGAAAAAGGATCATAACTTTATTAGAAATAATAATACTCTTTCCGTTCTTTTTTTATTGTCCTATTTGAAGATTTCACACAAATTAAGAAAAGTGGAATCTTTGTAGATAGTGGGTATTATTTTATTAGGAAAGGTGGAATCTTTGTAGATAATGGGTATTATTTTATTAAAATAATGGCGTAAAATAATAATTGTATTGGTATTATAAGAGAGAAATAAGGGTTAAATGAAGGATAAAGAGAGCATATGGAAGATAAAAACTTTCCAAAATAGGAAAGTATTCTAAATAGGACAAACATATGAAACTGTCCGTTATAATAATATTGACAAACTTAAAAGAACGGATGGAGTAATAATAATAATAATAATAATAATAAATTCATCATCATCATCATCATCATACCCAATGTTCCCGTTCTATGGTCAGGGTCCGGGGAAGAAAGGTCGACGGCGTCGCATACCCATAAGGAGAGGGCGGTCATAAGAGTCCTTCGGCTCTAAAGGAGTCTTCAAGGATAAGACCTGCAAATATCCGAAAACCCGCATCTTACACCCACGTTAGCCAACGGATCATTTAAAAAAATTATAAAATAATAATAATAAAATAATAATAATAAATACAATTGGGCAGTAGTAGGGAAAAATGGGGATATATTGATGTTGTTTTGTGTAGCTGATCGATTAAGACAAAGACTAGGGACACAAATCGTAATCTTTTGTATCGTACATGCATCATTTTGTCTTTCGAACATATCTGAATCATCCAGATCTATACATACACAAATTGACCCATCTTGTACCCTATTTTCTTAATTTTTCACTAAATTATTTTTCTAATAAATTATTATTTTTTAAAGGAATAGAGAAGGGGTGATTTTATTCGGGTAACAAAAATATCAACACAAATGATAATAATAATAATAATAATCGCTGATAGCATCGCTTTTGATCTGCTCTTGTAAAGCATTTAAAGATTTGTATCTTTGTTGATGGAGCTGATCTGTTGATGTATAGTGACAAAGATGATACCACCTAGTTGATAGTTGAATCGACAAATTCGTTAGATGGATCTTCCAAACGTGCAACCCTAATAGCTAACACTAGCTCAGTAGAGAAAACACAATTATAAAACAACAACCAACACTTAATAAGGGTAGAAATGTCAAAATGGTGAATTGAACAAGTCGGTCTCATAATAAAACCGTCAATTTTGGCCGGCCTAGTTTGCGCGTGTAACAACTTTAGCATTTTTTGTATCTTCTGGGCATTTTTCAATTTTGATCTTAAAGATATTAATTTTGACTTTAAAGGTATCAATTTTCAAAATTGATGCCTTTAAGTAGGGGTGAACACGGTCCGGTTTTGGTCTGGTCTGACAATAAAATCAGACCAAACCAAAAATTACCGGACCGTTTAAATCACCAGACCGGACCGAACCAAACAGTTTTACAACGGTCCGGTCTGGTCTGGTCTACGGTTTTTCATTTTTAGAGTTTTATCCAAATTAATACATGTATTTATGTAAATATTTCACACCTACAATTAATAAATATAATAATTTGTAATTAGTTAATAGTATTAACATCATTCATGTATATATTGCTATATAAAAATAACTACATCTTAAAATATCTAGGTAGCAACTTAATTTTTTAAATACAAAATTATGATTTTCGATCATAGAACGGTTTGCGGTCCGGTCTGGTCTGAAAAATAAAAAACCGAGACCAGACCGTGAACCGTAATTTAATTTGAAAGAAAACCAGACCAGACCAAATATTGAAATTCCGGTTTGGTTTACGGTTTAGACCAAACTTTGTTCAGCCCTACCTTTAAGTTTAAAATTGATAAATGCCCAGAAAATTAAAATGTTGTTACACGCGCGAATTAGACCGGCCCAAATTAACGATCTTATAATGAGACTGTCTCATCCAAATTTTTGTAATGCAAGAAATATCAAATATGAGTCATAGGCTCATGGCCTAAAACTAAACTATATCAAAACTTATCACACAAACTAAAAAGACAAATAAATTTAGCAAATGTCCCCAAGATGAAATATTAACCTAATTACCTAAAATAAGTCCAAGTTGCATATTTAAATATAGTATTAACTTATGAACCTTATTAAGAATGTGAATATTATTGTTTTGTGAAAGCTATTGATGTTTAAGGAGTAACAAGTAGCATACTAGCAAGTAGCACATAACACAACAACTAGCTAGCATACAAATATTTTTTAAATAAAAGTATTTGCTAGATAATAAATGTGAGACCCCAATTTTTTAAAATTTAAAGCTTAATAAAATCTAAAATTAAAATTAAAGGTTTGAGAAGAAGACGTCAAACGGGTTTTTATCCAGACATCCAGTTCATTCTAACTTTTTAAAAATTGCTTAAATTATAGGTGTGTTTGACAATTGACTTTTTTTTTTGTTAAATATGAACTTTTTAGGCTGTCAAATAGCAAAAAATAAACTTTATTTGATAAAAAACTTTTAAGCTAGTTTGAAAGATAATTTTTAAGCCAAAACTAAACAAATATCAGCCAATGAGAACTTGCTAAAACAAACACACTTCAACCAAAACCAAAATCCCATTTTTTATTCACTTTTAACTTTTAATATAATTTTTCTTCTAACACACAGTCATACCCAGTAATTAATTTTTGTCAAATTTACATAATTAATTTAAAAAGTTAGCACAACAATCAATATTTTCAACCGATCAAATCAGCCAGCATCCACTTCTCAAACAACACTATAGCAACAATCAATATATTCAAATACAACAATTTAGATGAATAAATTAAAATATTTTAGTAAACCATTCCTCTGTTTCACTCATGTTGCATCATTTCAAATTTCGACTCAACCAAAAGCTTAACCTGATGGTTGAAACCTCAGAATATGTTATATACTCTAACACGCCCCCTCACATGAGAGCCCTTTGGGCTAGAAGTGTGGATGCAACACAGGCTCTCCTCATACCTGGTGCTAAATATTCTACTTCAATGAGGGGGGTTGAGATTCGATCTCGCGACCACTTGTCACATTGGCTTCTGATACCATATCAAGGAACCATCTCAACCAAAAGTTTAAACTTTTGATTGAGACCCCAAAATATGTTATATACTCAAACGCAAATTCCGATATAGATCTTGAAGTATTGTTTAGAATGAGCAAAAGAGAATGTGATTGAAAAAAAAGCACTTGAAATAGAATAAACTTTAATAAGGATAGGGGGACTAAAAAGACAAGTAGCACGAGCTAAAGTAAATCAGCAAACAAAATCAAAGCTATAATCATACTCAAAAGAAGCTTCATCTGTTCATCAATTACATCTAAAAGCTGTCCCAACCACTCTTTTTTCATTTACTAATAATATCTTACCATTATCTCTTACCAATTGAGTGTCCTAAGTAACATTGAACAGTATAAACTGTCCCATAACCAAGGAGACACCCACCAACCAGTAAAACAAAAAAAATTTAAAACTTGTCTAATTGTTCAAACCAACACATCAATTTTGTGTTGTATAGCATCATCATCATACCCGATATATCCGGCTTGTAAACGATCAGGGTCTGAGATACCCATATAGGAAAGTGCGGTCAAAGAGTCTTCGGCTCGAGAAATGTCTACAAAATCTATAATTCACTACAAGTAGAACAAAAATAACAACAAATAATTAAGATTCTCTCTATTAAATTTTTGTAACATTTTTGATGAATTGGTAGTGTTGAAGAAGCCTATTAGCTTCCCTTAAGCCACTGAAATAAGCCCCATGAGTTGTTGAGTAATGGGTTCTGTGTGTTGCTTCACCAGCAAACAGAATTTGTAATGGAGGGCAGCAATGGCTGCCATCTTCAGGTGTGGGTGTGGGCAATGGCTGAGCCAATGAGTCGAAATCGTTGCCACTCGATCCGACTGCAACATAGCTGTATGAGCCTAAGAACAAAGGATCAGTACCCCATTTGCTCTTTAAAACTGTCCTGAATTGGAACTTTGATCCATTACAATCTGTTTTTCCATTGCATAATTCAAGGAATTGATTTGGGTTTGTGATGAAACTTGATATAGTTGTTGAAACACCTTCAATTATAGTCTCATCGTCGAGCGATTCGAGCTCTAGAGCTTCTTTCCCTGCAAACCAACCAAGTAAAACACTTGAATTGCTGTAAATTGGGTATAAAGATGCTGTTTTTCTCATCCACCATGGTATTTTTTTGTGCCTAAACTCTGATTCTGGCCTATGAAACACCATTTTCATGAAGGGTATTTGGCCTTCTTCTGGGCTTAATTCTAAGAACAGTTTGTTAACAACACCATACCCAAGTCTCTGAATTGCTTCCTTCTTGAAATATGGAAGTGGTGGACTAAATAACCCACCATCAGATTCATCATTTAATCCAGCTTTTAGCACTCCTAAAGAAACTGTAACAATTACATGATCAGCTACCATGATTGACCCATCAGAAAAATGCAATTTCACAGGTTTTTTACCACTTTGATCATCATTTTTATCAGATTCTAAATCTAACCATTCAATTTTCACCACTTTTTTACCTAATTGGATCAAACTAGGAGGTAAAACTGAAGCTAAAGCTTCAATAATGGTTATATACCCTTTTGGGATTGTGATTTCATCCCCAGAAAACATTCTATACTCACTTTCTGCAACATAATCAAGATTAAACAAATCACCAGCTCCTGTATAAGTTCTCTGGGTATTCTCAAAAACACCAAAAATGGCTTCTTCCAACATTTTTTTACTCCAATTCCCACAAATTTTCACATCTTTATTGTCTCCCTTTTCACCTTCCCTTGAATCCCAATACTGTTGAAGACCAAGCTTGAGAAATGAACCAATGCTGCTGACTTGGGTCCCACCAAAACCACCATTTTCACCCTTTCCTTGAGCAATACTCATCAAATTATGAAAAAGTGATGAAATGGGTTCAACAATATTTGGATTTACAACATACCCACCTTCTGCTCTTGTCTCAGCAACATTCAATTTCTCTTCATGCAAATCATCCATACATTCCCATGGTTTTTCACTCTCAAAAGACTTAATCTTTTGAGCAATTTCATAAATTGGACTACCACAAATCCCATGAATCCAAGTAGCACCCATTTCAATTAAATCACCCATAAACTCTGTAGTATTAATCCTTCCCCCAATTCTATCCCCTCCTTCCACAACACACAAATCAAACAAATCTTTTACTCCTCCTTCTAAATACAACCTATTAGCCGCCGTTAACCCCGCCATTCCTGCCCCAATTACCACAATTTTAGGCCTTTCAACCACCATTTTAAAACCCCTTTTGAACCCTTATTTTGATTGAAGCAATTCAACAAACACTACACCGACATTCACAAAAAGAAGAGAGAAATGGGAAAAAAGAGAGAGAAAAAGAGGAAATAATTGAGATTTGTGTTGTGTGTGGTGGAAAAAAAGAGGTGTTGATAAGTAATTTTTATAAGGGTGGGGAGTTATAATGAGTTGTTTAATGGGAATATGGGATCTTTAATTTGGGCACACACCCAACAAAACTACTGTCACATTAGCAGCAGCCAGCAATTTCATACAAACAATATAATAGTATTAATTAGTATTTCTATCATGTTTTTTTTTTTAAATTTTATTACTTTAGTATATAATATAATTTGGTGATTGTAAATAAAGACATGGAAATACTTTTATTGAGCTCTAAAAAAAATAGACCTAAGAGTGTAGGACTGGGAGCCAGGAGGGTCCTTAGAGTTAGGGACACCAAAATGATTCCTACGGTTAAAATAGCTCCTCATTTAAATTTCATTATTGCTGATGTGTGGTCTCTTTCGAGGTGAATTGTGTGTCTTTGGTGAGGTTAATGGATTAAGTTGTTGCTATTACTGCGGTTATTTTGAGTTTACTGCTGAAAGTGAGGGATGCAGAGAGTATGAAACCGTAGTGGATTTATGTATTAAATTATGTGAAAGTGCAATTATAAAGGGGTTTATGGTAAAGGGCTGATAACTGATTACAGTGGTTGTCTGGCTGATTTGACTAGTTTATTTTATTAATTGGTTTGACCAGTTTATTTTATCCCGCTGCCGAAAGGAGTTTGTTCAAAAAGAGCTTATTCATAAGAAGAAGTTATTTTAACTTGCTAGTTTACCAAATACTCCATCCTATTCATCTTAAGTGTCCCATTTACTTTATGCACTTTATCTAATGCACTTACTCAATCCTTAATTTATCGAGTTATATATAATAAAAAATTATAAAAAATTAATATTAATAATCTTTACATCAAAACGAATCAAATAAGATCCAACATGACTATGTTTTAACTTATAGATTAATAATAAAATGCAATTTAAGAGTGACAGAGTGAATGGGACACCCAAGGTGAATAGGAGGGAGTATTAACATTTGCTAGTTTGACCAGTCAACCTTTTATTTACATCAAAATAAAGTAAATTGTCCAATAAGCTATTCTATAATCTATTTCGATGAGCTTCATATAGAGAGATTAATTTTCCATTTGACCTTTGCCTTATGGAAGAATAAGTAACAAGAATATCAAGAGAAAAGGATTAACAGAAAGTGTATAGCTTAGCGGGCAATAATTGTCCCCATAAAAAATTTATCATAAAAGGTCTTAGGTTCAAATCTAATAATGCGGAATTCAGTTGGATGTTATCTTTTCAAAGAGATTGCTATAGAATATACTCCCTTCTATTTATAGATAATGGGACATTAAAATTTTTGACACTATTCACTTGTTACTCTTAGTATTTTATTCTTAATCGTTAAATTAGAACATAGTCAAGTGACATTTTGTTTGATTCGTCTCAATGCAAAAATTATTAATATCCAATAAAAAAATTAGGTTTGGATCTGGGTCTTGTTGGACCGACCCAGATTCGACCCTTGTCTATCCCTAATTACATTGCATAGTGTAAAAAAGCAAACGTCTCATTATCTATAAATAAGAGGGAATACATCACAATTGCACAAGTATAAATGAATGGAGTAATATGTTAATAGGTTAAAAGGAAAGATAAAGCAAGAGAAAATAGGTGTATAAAAAATAAAGATTGTGTTGGAACGTTAATCAAAATGAAATTGTTGTTATAACACATAAAAATATAAATATTGGTATACTCAAAGGGAGAATAAAAAATACACCCTCTAATCTTTAACATAAGAATTGTATTTTTGGAATCTTATTATTATTATTATTATTATTATTATTATTATTATTATTATTATTATTATTATTATTATTATTTTGGTTTTTTTTTTGGCAAAGTAATATTATAAAATGCCAGAGAAAAAAAGCCGAAGCTTACATTCAGAGGTTCAAAAGACCGAGAAGTCGACTCATACGAAGCTCCTAAGGGACAGGCCCCTCGTCATCCGCTTCAAAATTATTATTATTATTATTATTATTATTATTATTATTATTATTATTATTGTATTTGAAATTTCAATATTTCGATTTAATTAACAGAACAAATTAAAACTTAATTACTATAGTTATAAAATATTATGTAAATTGTTGCAAGTATGAAGAGCATTAAAAAGATAGTATATTGCATCTTACATGTACAACTCTATCAAATTGGGCCCTAAATAATCAAATCCCACGTAGACTTTATTTGGTTCAAAATTCGTTGAGTATAAAAAGAATATTGCATTTGGTTCAGATATTATTTGGAATCATATTGAATATTTATGAGGATTTGTATAAAGTCTTAAACACCAAGTTTATAAATAAATAATTACAAATCTTGCAAAATAATTAACTTGATTTTTTTTAAAAATATTATTTTCATGAACATCATTTATATATATTATGATCAAATTAAAAAGATTTTAAAATGAGAAGGATAAAAGAATTTTTTATTAGTCACTAATATATAAAAAGGATACGGGGATGTTTGGCTGTTGGCGGTTGGCTTTTTAAGTTGGCTTGTTTGACCAGCTGAAAATGTTGGTTGTTTTTGTTGGCTTTTAAGCTAGCTTAAAAAGCTAGCTGTTTGTGGAGATGTTTGGTAAATTTGAATATTGGCTGTTTATTAGAGAAAAAGTGGAATAACGAGCCAAAAGACAACCCAAAAAGTTAGCTGGAGCGGTTTTTTCATTTTGGCTTAAAAGCCATTTACCAAACACTTTTTTGGCTGTTTGACCTACCAACAAGCCAAAATCCAAAAGTCAACCAAAAAGCTAAGTCAAAAGTCAATTGTCAAACACCCCTATATTATAGATTAATAATGTTTTATAGATTTATGACATAGTATAGTATCTTTTCTATGTAAGATAGTAACTTTTACAATTAAGTGTTTTTGATTCAATCAAGACCTTAGATTTTTTTATCTTATTCAGATCAAGGGTGTAGAATGTTAAGTTGATTTTGTAAAAGATATGACCGATACCTTCATAAAATTGGACATTTTTTAAATTTGTGACTGCATTAAGTTAATTTTTTAGTCAATGCGTAATTGCTTATAGTATTCTCTTAGCTTAATAGGGTTTTACCTTAATAGAGAAGTTTTCTACAAAAGTCACTTTTGGAAAATACATTTATTGATGAAAAGAAGAATGAATAATAAAGGTCATATTTAATTCACTTAATAATATAAACTCCAAAATACAAAAATTAAAAAGTAAATTAAGTTTAATAAAGATAATGGAGTAATACAAAAGTATAATTAATAAAAAAAAAAAAAACACTATAAAGTTGTTAATTTTTTTAATACAAAGTATAGGATGACTAGATGAGAGAATAAGAAGGCCAAAAGATAGTGAAAATCAAACTTAAAAATCAAAATCAAACCATATTATATGTTTTAATTGAAATAAGACAGAACTAAGATAAACAATACTCCCTTAGTTCTTGTTTTTTCCATTTACTTTTTGCATATTTTTTAAGACATATTTTAAGCATTAATATCTCTAAATATACATTAAAAAAACATAAAAAATATATAATAAAAAAAGTATACATTAAGACCAAACTAATAGGATCTTATACGAATATATTTTATCTTTTAAATATGTGTCGAAAACATTAATTAAATTTCTCTTTCCTTAAGATGAAATATTCCAAATAGAAAGAACATTTGAGAACAGGAGAATCACAAATTCTTGTGAGAGACGGTCTCTTTGAGAGGTCATCTCTAATTGGGTTGGCCATTAGAAAATATATAGAGTAAATATAGGCAATAAGCTTTGATGAATTGGGCCTGAGAGACGTCTTTCAGAAAAACGATCTCTCAAGAGACTGCCTAAAATTTAATTTAGAGTGAAAAGGGCAGTCTTAAAAATGTATTACCCCTTGGATGATCCCAATAAGTAGTGATTAATGAGGATTAATGCGTATCTGCACAGTCTTTAATGAGGATTAAGAAAGAGGAAAAAGTAATGAAACAATTATGATGATCATTAATTGAAAAGCAGATCTAATTACAATTTTGTTCATTCATTTTTTGTTGTCTACTTTTAGAAACATCAAGTACTAATCCGTAAACATTTTTTTTATTAATATGAGGCTTATCGATCAATTATGTACGAAGATTAACATTTGTTACCAAAAAAAAATTTTTTTAAAAATTAAGAAAAATTGCTTTTTTTATGGTTGATCTTAAATTAATATTACTAAAAGTTTTATTTTGTTAGTTACGTCTTATCCTTATGTACGGAATGAAAAATTTTATCATGAATATATAAAAGAAATGTTGATCATGTGTGATTTTGTTAAATTTGACTCAGTTTACAAAATATTAGCCTCTTTTTTGAAACGTTTTTATGATAATCGGGTCACTAAATATGCTTAAAATAAGCAAAAAGTAAATGTAACAAACAAATGAAATGAAGTAAGTTGGGGCTTAGTTTTGGATTCAACTGGTGATTGATTTTGGATCAGTTGGTGTTGAGTTTTGAATCAGTTACTGAAGCTTCAAAATTTAAGTCTTAACGTCCATTAATTTATAATAATCCGAAATCAAAACCTCTATGACCGCAAAATCCCATCTATTCAAGTAAAATGTCATGAAGATGATTGGTCAAACTTTATTGTTTGTTGGTTGACTGTTAGAAAAAATTTGGATCAAAAACCAAAGGCGGTATAGAATGATATGTATCATGCAACATAGTATGTAATTATATATATTGCTATTCGTAAATTTTTATTTTCTTGACTTTGCATTTTGAACTTTTAACTCAAAGTCTCAAACTACAAATTAAATATCTTCACTTATATAAGAAGATGTTTAACTATAGCTACTAAACATATCTTATATAAGATGTGATTCGAAAAACTTTTCTTATTTATTAGTAATCATTTAATTTTAAGGTGAACCAACCTAAAATAATTAAAAGCAATCTATAGTAACAATTTCAAACTTTATTTGTTTTTATGTATTTGAATACTTCGAACCTTTAACATAAAGGCGAACATTGGGCACCTAACCTAAGAGATGAAGAACACTCGTTAGTTTTTACACCTTCAGTTTGTATAATTACAATTTTAACAGTAATAATTTCAAAGAGACAGATAAAATAAAATAAAAAAAAGGAAGGGAAGTGCCTGGTATAGTAGCTAGGTCTAGCACAATTCAATTTGTAGTATTATTGAGATGCAATTGATGTGAAAATGATGGGAAAGATTTGGAAAACAGCAATTAGTGGATTGATATCTATTTCCTACTCTTTGGTTAGCCCCACTAACTATGTACAATTATTTTTAGTCTGTGTTTATGAGTTTGCCAATATTTTTATTTTGAATTAATATTTTTACTGTGTAGTTTGTATATTGGACCGCTATTAGGCTTCCCCCTCTCATCCTTTTAATTCATCTTTTCTTTCTTTTTTCTTTTTTTCCTTTCTTCGTTCTCCTTCTGTCCTTTTAGTTTTCGTTCCTCTGTAACTTTTGGTTATCTTTCTCTTTGGACATTATTGTCAGTCGTCACTCATTCTCCTATTATACAGGCCTCTATCCTTAATTCTTGGGGAAAATTATAGACGACTTTCCTCTAATCCTCCTTAAAAAGAGTACGGATATGGATTGTTTGTCAACTTACCTCACACAGACCCTGCTCTGAGCGGGATATTGGTTATGATGATAATGATGACTTTGTGATTTTATATTATAAGTCCCATCAAAATATTTTTTAAACTTTCATTCGATTAATCATATCCACACAATTTAACGTCTGTGCAGCTTTTTAATTTGTGTACCACCTCCAAGTTTATCTGAAAATGAGTGTAATGATTAATTAATGTGTAATAATGTAGTAATGTGTTTTTATGTGTAAATGCTTGACTCATATTTGACTCTAAAGTCGTAATTAGATGTGTGTAATAATAAGGACATAAGAAGAAAAGTATAGTCGGTGGGCTATGACTATAGATTAAGACTTGTGACCACTCTTATTATTTTGTTTGGACAACTATTACTCCAGGTTCTTGAGCCACACAACTTCATTCTTTAGGCCTACTTTCTTATTATTATTAATTATAATTTGTTTCATTAATTAAATTAAGAAAAAAATTACCAGGAATAATACAACTTTTTGCTTATTTTCATACAATAATATTAACTTTTGATTAACTATGAATAATACTAACTTATGGGGTGTTTTCCTAAAATATACCTAATATGTTAAAAATCAAACTATAAGTGATTATATGACAGAAAAATTTAGTAAAACTAAAGTTGGTATTATTCCAAGAAAGGGCCCCCCAAAGTTGGAATTATTCATGGTTAATCAAAAGTTCATATTATTGTAGGGAAATTAACAAAAGGTTGTATTATTCACGGTAATTTTTCCTTCAATTTATTTATAGTCTTCCCTTAAGTTTTAGAAAAAATTACCGTAAATACAATAATTTTTTTATTAATTTCTCTATAATAATATCAAATTTTGATTAACCACAAATAATATCAATTTGGAGGGTTTTTTCACATAATAATTCCAACTTTAGTTTATTAGCTAATTTGTAATTTTTTTTGGATATATTATCTCATATAGTTTGATTTTTAACATGTATTCAACGCGAACACCACCCTAAATTGGTATTATTCATAGTTAATCAAGAGATGAAATTATTGTAGGAAAATAAACAAAATGTCGTATTATACTTAGTAATTTTATCCAAATTTTATGCGTTTCACACAAAGTGCGAAAATATTGTATTATTGTAAGAACACCACCCTAAATTTGTATTATTCATATTTAGTTTTACAACATATTATCAATAGCAATCTCAAAAGACGAAGTAATATTTTCATGTTGTTAGCTATTTTTTTTTTTTTTTCAAAGTTTGTCATTCTCAACCGAAATGGGCGAAAATGTATGTGTTCTTACTTTTTACCGTGGTAGATACACTTTTATTGTGATTTTCTTTTTCTTTTTTTTTTTGCTTTTCTTTATACTGTGACTCTGAGATTAGCCGGAATAAAATACTTTTAAAAAAGATCCGCTAATTAATGATTTGTTTTTCTAATTAAATTGTTGAATAATTCATATTTTACCTATTTATTATATTGACAAAATTAATTACATTAACATCCAATTGAGGCTTTAGAAACATACTACTCTCTTTGTTTTCTATTAATCCTCCTACAAGAACTATTTTACGGAGTATTATTAAATAAGAAGAATTTATGCATGATTTTTCATCAATATTTACAAATTAAAATATATTATGTGGAATTTTCTAAAATTATTCTTAACATATAGAAGTTTATTATATACTTTATGATTTTTTATGAAATATATTTATAAATACACAAATTCTTCTATGAAAAGGTTTCACCGTGAGACATGCCTTATACTTGGGTTAAATAATATCATAATTGACTTTTTGTATGGACTCATCTCAGAGTGAGATGTCTCGTACAAAAAGAACCGTTAATTATAAATAATAAGTCTCAAACACATGTATTAAAATTTGCTAAAAATCTAATCTGAACCTCAAATCAAAAAGAGCAAAATAATAATTATTAGGCAAATATCAAAAACACGTAGTTTTTACAAAAATAATACTATTTATAATTGTTAAATATAATTTTTTCAATGATTTAAGTTCATTTCAATCTATATGATTTTAATATTTTCATAACTTAAATAGTGTCAAATGGTGTTCGTCAGGGTCATCGTTGATTTCGGGTTAGGTGTTTCGAGTGGGCTTGAAATCGGATTTCGTGTTGTATTGTTTTTACATAATTGTAAATTTTTAAAGTCGAATTAAATCGGATTCGGTTACTTTGTCGTGTAAATTTCGAGTCATCGTGTCTGTTTCTAACACCTCTAGTTTATATATATAGTAAAAAATTCTAGTATATCAACAATATGCATTGACCCCCCAATTCAAAATCCTGATTTCGCCCCTGATTAAAGGAAAAAATGGAATAGAATTTGTGGTATTCTCATAGAAACAGAGTTACTAAAATAAAAAGAATAATCCAAACCAAAATAGAATTCGTGGTAATCTCTTAAAAACAAAGATACTAAAATAAAAATAATCCCAACCAACAGCCCAACATATTAATGCCCGCATTAAAATGATAAAAAGACATATTTTTTATTAAGACCGTCAGATTATGAGACAGCTTAATATGAGCTAATCCAATTGAAATTTAAATAAACTTAAATAAAAAACCGTTTATAGGTAGGTTAAATTCTTTTAACATAAAATTATTAAAGCTACTTATAAGGACACATCTTACGCGGTTTTATATAACACTTGCTGACACAATAATCTCTAAGTTCGGTCCAAAAAGTTATAGGCTTGACTCAAAAGTCAGGTCCAAAAAGTTCCATATTCACCAAATTTTTTTATGGGCCAATGAAATCCACAAATATGGAGTACATTGGCTTAAATATACTACTCCCTCTTGGATCGATTATATAACAACTAGTTTCTTGAGAGATCGTCTTTCTGAGAGACGTTTCTCATGCCCAGTTCATCAAATCTTACTTTGTACTCTTACTTTATATTTTTTTATGGGCCAACCCAATAAGAGATGGTCTTTCAAAGAGACCGTCTTTCACAAGTTGTGCTATGATAATGGTTGTGGATCGGAGGGAGTAACAATATATATCCATTATTATAATTAAATGAAAATATCAGCTATTTTTGTGAGAGATTATCTCTCAATGAGACGATCTCAATTTAAGAAGTTTACATTTTTACTTTCTCTTTAATTTTTATTAATTGAATTATTTAACCCATATATCTTAAATGTCTCTTGGAGAGAACCTTCCTCACAATAATTTATGTGGAATATTACAACTTGATAACAATAAAATATACGTACATTATATTTTTAAATATCATATTTATATATGCATAATGACTAGCAATTTTGTGGATTGCATGAATTTTTTACTATTACTCTTAGTTTTAATTAATTTGTTAAAATTTTTATTTTTATGTCATTATCAAATAAAAACATTTTTTAGGTTGTTTGGTATAGATTTAATACTCCCTCCGTTTCCAAATGTTCTTCCCATATTTTTTGCACAGTTTTCAATGTAAATTTTGAGCCTAAATATCTCTAAATACGCACCATAAAAAATTATAGAAAATATATAATAAAAAAGTATACATTAAGACGAATCTAACGAGATCTTACATGGATATATTTTGTCTTCTATATATGTCTTAAAAATCTTAATCAAATTTCTCTTTCCAAAATAGAATATTCTAAATGGGAAGAACATTAGGAAACGGAGGGAGTAGTTGTTATCCTATATCAAAAAAATACATTCTTCCAAATCACCACTAACGTCTCATTTACTTTATGCACTCTATCCAATGCAATTATTCAATTATTAATATCTCTAATTGTGCATAATTAAAAATTATGAAAAGTTGATATAAATAATCCTTGCATTGAGACGAGTTAAACAAGATTCCAAATAACTATGTTTTAACTTATGGATTAATAATAAAATACAAATTAAGAGTAAGAGATAAATAGAGTCCAAAAAACAAATGGAACGTTAGTGCTGAATTGAAGGAAGTATATAAAAACATGTGACTTCAGTAGCAATATATGTGGCTTCTGAGCTACTCTTGTATAGAACAATATCACGGTGAGACAGATTCATAGAAGAAACCAATTTACTAAATTGATTATTATAATTACTAAAGTGAAATTTTTTAATTAATTTTATTAAGTTAGTTAGCTTAAATTAATCAGTAAGTCTCATGGGAGACGGTCTATTCTATAGACGGAATCCATGAAGCCCAACCCAAAATATAACATAGTATTTTTGGGGTTATAATAAATTATTTGGGGTTATAATAACTTATATTTGGGGTTATAGAATAGTATATTCGAGGTTATAATACCTTACATTTAGGATTATAGCATAATATAATTGATATTATAATAATAAAAAAAATCAGTTAAGGGAAATGGGCTGGCCCAATTTTGTGGTCTATCCTATAGACCGTCTCTTGTGAGATTTTGTGTAAATTAAATTATTCAACAATAAGACCGTCTTAAATGATAAAAATGGTACAATGCGTGTAATGTATTTTAATAATCCAGCTAGATTGAGACGGCCCATAAATTTGGTCCAAGCCCAAGTGAAATGGGCCGAGTATTTGCATGTCAGTACAATGACAATGACGTACGCATGTGGAACATCAGAAATTCAGAAGCGTCTAATTAACTGCTCTCTCCGTTTCATTTTAGTTCCACCATTGGTTTGACACAATATTTAAGGGCTGTCAAATCAGTATGGTAAAAGTAGGGATGATGTATAATTGATGGTGATATGTGGGCTAGAAACTAAAAAAAATTATTTTAAGTAGATAGTGGTTGTGACTTGTGGGTATATTAAATAATTAATGGGATGATCTATAATTGATGGTGATATGTGGTAGGAATAAAACGAGGATAAAATAAGTAGATTATTTTTGCCAAAAATAGTAATGTTGCAAGTTATATGAAACTTCCAAAAACGGTAAATGTTGCAAGTAAAATGGAACGGAGGAAATATATGTTCATGTTCCATAACATAACAAGCTTGAGAAGAGTTTATTCTTCATTTTTTTGTCGGTATTAAATAGTGAAAATAATAATGAAAAATTCAGCAGATCTTGTTTGAAATTGTCTAACTATCAGATGGACTCATATAAACAGTCAATTTCTCTTATTAATCTCTTTAAGATTGTAAGTTAGTATTGATCATTTTAAGCTTGTAAGTAATCATTTTAAGGTTATAAGTTATCACTTTGAGATTGTAAAAGTTTAATAATCATGTGTATTTTCTTTCAATTGTTTAATATTTTTCATTGCATTACAATTTAAAGATCCGGTATTACTATAACCATTTCGATGCATTACCCTTGAAATTGCGAGAATGACAAAGCAAATAGTTTTAAATTAATTTCAATGCAATAACATTTAAAGATGTATGTAATAATGGAAAATCGGTTGTGGTTACTTGTTATGCAATCATTTCCCAGACCATAATTTATGTAAATTCGTCAGGTCTCTACAGAAACTGACGTGAATTTTTTAACACCTTTATTATTGAAAATGATTGTATAATAATATGATGATATAATATGATATTATGATAGATTTATGTACCATAAATTACAACCTTAAGTGATGTGAATCAACATTATATTCACTTTTAAATTTAGAATTATTCTTTATAAAAAAATAGAATTATTCTAATTTAATACAAAAATACAAATAAAGATGTAATTAATACTTACTTTTGTCAAATATTTCTACATTTAATTTCTTATATATACGGTCCTAAAATTTAAATATATGATTACCATGTAAGTTAAAGATTTGAAAGTGAGGTTAAGGTCATTTAAGTCTAATTAGGTCTATATTCTGTTAATTACTCCCTCCGAATCATTTTAGTTGTCCCATTTCCTCATTTGGCAAATTCATATCAATTGTCTCATTTTCTTTTTTATCTATCTTTTTCTTTTACCTAAATACCCCCACTTTTTCAATTTTCAATACCCAACTAGCACCTTTACAATTAGTTTAATCAATTAAAATACCCAACTATCATCTTTTTAGTGGACCCCACACCACCCTTAATAACCGTGAAAACCCAAATGGGACATCTAAAATGATTCGGAGGGAGTATAATTTATAAGACTTGATCTAGAATTGGACAAAATTAGTGTTGTGAAGTTGCTTTTTCTTATGATTAGGTTTTTTTTTTTATCAATGATGATATTTTGGAATTTAATTGTATATTCTAAAACTTTCAAGTCTTCTTACAATGAATGAACCAATTATGTTAAGAGAGGAACAAGCTAAGTTATGGCTCTTTAATTTTTAAGGCTAGCATATTGGAATTTTAGATTCAATACTAGCTTGTTAGTAATGTTTGTTCAAATGATTTCTAGCTAGTAATGTTTGTTAAAGAATTTATTCATATGAACACGAATGGCTTAATAACTGGTTGAACTTTCGTAAAGAATCGAATTGAAATCGGTTCGATCTAGGGACATCACTACTAAGATATATAAGGTTATGAGTTTTACTTGATAAGTATTTAAATTTTTCTTAAAAGTGTTAACTTTTCATAGGACAAGTCACCCTGACTTTCTAGACGACATAAGCGCGTTTGTTTATCGGATACAAATCCATCTCAGTATTCCTCTTAGTTTTTCCCTTTTCTCATCCGATCCTATAGAAAAACATATACTCTATTACCAAAAGCGCTTGTGACTCAATGGATAAAACATCTGCATGTGGAGCAGAAGGTTTTTGACCTCTATTAGGCGCAGGTATTAATTGGGGGTTTCTTGACCACGCGCATCTCTCTTTACTCCCTCCTTGGGGGTACGGGTATGATTTGTCCGCATCTTTCAAGAAAAATAAAACCCCCACTCGGACCCTGCCTTGTGCGGGACACCGGAAGTATCCTTTACCTTTACCTTTTTATATATATCCTCTAATATGTTGGGATTATGTTTGTGTTAGCCTAACTATTGTGATAATAACATTTAATTGAAAATAATATTTCTTAAACTCACACGTAAAAGAAAAAGGGCAAAAGGTTTAGAAACGTCCAAAAACAAGACAAGTGATGATATATAAGATTATTAGTGGCATGTGACATGCCATTGCAACATTTTTCAAAGTTATAATTACACAACTAAAATATTTATAAAGTGACTTCATTAGAGTGACAAGTCAACTATTTGATCTTAGATATATAAGGACTTATTGTTATTAATTTTTAATTATGAATAATAATGATATGAGATATTTATTTAAGTTACTACTCTACTTTGGTCAATTTGAGATAATTAAGTATGAAAAATACTCTAAAATTATGGAAAAAAAATAGAAATTCTCATTTCACAAATGTACTAGTCCTACTGTGCTCACTATTAGCTAGCTATTAGAATTTAATACACAAATTAAACTAATATTATTTTTACATTTTATTAGAACAAAGTAGTATGTAAAAAATTTTAGTTATTTTTTATCCTCATTCAGAAAACACTTGTTCAATTTTAAATATGAGCTGGGTGTTTGATTAGACATGACCTCTTAAAATATTATTGATAGCTCGGCCTCAAAATACCAAAAAGAATGCCTAAAGAAATTAGAAATTTTGATTTTAACAATGTTAGCTTGGGTGTTACAATTCAAAAAAAAAAAATTCTTATTCACTTTAAGCTATTTTTTAAAAATCATAACTTTTGACTTTAAAATTATTACATAAAATGTCCAACTTTTTTTTAAAAAAAATACATGAATTAATAAAATAATGAAACTTATTTGTGTTATTTTTACCTCCTTTAGTGATTGTCAGAGATTATGTGTTTTCAAAATAAGATATTTCTATAGTTGAATATTAAAATAAAAACACAAAGTTGAGATTTTTATAGTTGCAACATAATGTTAAAAATTGTAAAATC
Source organism: Amaranthus palmeri (assembly GCA_019776075.1). Lineage (NCBI taxonomy): Eukaryota > Viridiplantae > Streptophyta > Magnoliopsida > Caryophyllales > Amaranthaceae > Amaranthus > Amaranthus palmeri. The sequence goes on from JAAKBH010000283.1 coordinate 1,321,724, forward strand.
AAATTTTTTTTGAAAGATTATTTGTTTGTGCTCCACCTTTAGGACAAAATCATTAATAGGGTTTGAACTTTGATGTATTAATGGAACCATTATCATGTACTAACTTTTTTATTACATCTAAGTAATTGCTAATTTATTTTAATAAAAACCTAACTATCTAATAGCATTCTCTAAGAAAATGCACCAACCTAACTTTAGACACATATCAAAAAAAGATAGAGAAAAGCAAATTGCGTGAATAAGAATAAAAGTAAAAGAGAATACAATCAATAACACAAAAAAGCGATAAAAACCATTATTCAAAATAGAAAAATATAACATAATTTAAAAAACATACTGAAATAAAAAATATTACCAACCTTTTAAAAAAAGGGGTAATATAAAGGAATAAAATATAATTTAATAAGAATATGGTAATCAAGTTGGCAACGACCCATTTAATTTCTTTAATAGTGGGAATGTGGGATATTGTTTGAGGGTAGTATATATACACCGTCAAAAATGATGCACATGATTGGATGATGTTACAAATAAATAATACTCCATTCTATTCCGGGTTACTGTTTACCTATCACTTTTAATTTATAATATTTTTTTTTTAATTTATAAATTAAAATATTCAAGTAAAATTTTGTTTTATTTGTTTCAATGCGCGAATTATCAATATAAGAGTGTGTATAATAGGAGTAATAAGAGAAGTGTCCAAAATAAACTCAATGACCCGATATTTATTCGACCTTGTAATCAAATTGATTTGACCCGAACTCAAAATGAATTTAGAATCATGTATGTTAAAAATCAATATAAATACTCTATCCGTTCTTTTTTGTTCTTTTCATTTACTTTTTGCATAGTTTTCAAAGCAACTTTTGAGCCTAAATATCTCTAAATACGCATTATAAAAAATTATAAAAAATATATGATAAAAAAGTACTTATATAACAAGACGAATCTAAGGAGATCTCATATGGATATATATTTTATCATCTATAAATGTCTTAAAAATCTTAATCAAATTTCTCACTCCAAAAATGAAATATTCTAAACGGGAAGAACAAAAAAGAACGAAGGGAGTATAAAACTTGATTTTAAACCGACCCGAAAAAACTAGCCAGATATCACTTAAATAAATAACTCTAAATTAAGATTATCTAATGAGCACTTTGACAAATTAGATTTAAATAATAATTGATTTGTTGGGATTTATGCATATTTTCATTGGGGTCATCATCCACTAAAGTATGTCTGTCATGGTTTTATAGTGAGTGGTGAATCGTCTATATGCTGTCTTTCAACATACTTTGATTCTACCAAACAAAACTATTTTTATATTTACTACCACTAATAAGCTTTTCTTCCTTCTCATATTTGGGTTGCTTTTTTATTTTTAAATCTTTTGGGTTATGCTAATTGTAGTGCTTATGCTCTATTAATTATACTCTTAATCTTTTATCTAATTAATCATCATCATTATTATCATATATATATATCAATCAGGTTCATAACAGTTACGATTAGGGTTTGGAGAAAATTGAAATATGACAAACTATGTTGAAGGAGGTTAAAACAGGCGACAAGTGAGCCTCTCGGCGCAGTATAGACCTTCAAAATGAAAACAGAAACATGAGTAGCCAACTAGGCAAAAAAACAAAGCAAGACAAACATAAGGATTGGAAATAAACCACGGAAAAAAGATAATAACATACACACATGAATCAAAAAGTATGATAAGAAAACTACAGATTGTTTAGGAGTTAGGACATTAGTTTAACGTCTCCAATTAGATGTATTCATAGTCAAACTCTCAAAGATGTGCAACTCGATCACGTCAATTTTATAAACTTATCATGTCATGTGTAACTATAAAAAATATTACTAAATTATTTTTCTTAAATTTATTAATGGATTGCATAAATGATACATAATACGGACTTATTTACCATTCATTGAATCGTATAAAAAATACTCGTTTGTTTAAGGATAGCATTCATATATTTCTTAGTCTTCTCCTAGTCTTATATAGATATAAAAAATCAATGAAATAAATATTTCAAATACTTAACCCATTTTAGCTTCAAAATTAATTAGGAAAAATCAATTGCCACATAATTAATTTTAACTATGAGCTTTACGAAGTTATCATTAATTATTTTTCATATCTTTTAACAAGATTTATATTTATGATTGCATGACTATAAAAGTCTAAATTAAAATATTAGCTATTGATTTTGTTTTCTAATGAAAAAGATTATACTTGTATTATGCTTGCAAAAGGAATAGAATGAACAAAATTGTGGGAAGATGCTTAATTGCTTGGTGTATCACACAAGATTTACTTTGAAGAACCATAAAATTTGTGGTGGCAAACATACATTGGAACTCAACAACAAATTCTCATCTAGTTCAGTTATAGAGTAAGTACCACTTTTTAAAAATATAAATTTTTATATAAAACGATTTTACTATGAAACGCTCCTTATATTTGGGCTGAATAATCAAAAACGCTTGTAGCTCAATGGGGTTCGACCCCTACTGGACGTAGGTATCAATGTGGGGTTTCTTGACTGTACGCATCTCTCTTTACTCCTTCCTTGGGAGAACGGGTATGATTTGTCCGCATCTTTCAGGAAAAATTAGCCCCCCCCCCCCCGGACCCTACTTTGTGCGGAATACTAATATTGTCCTTTACCTTTACCTTTACTTTTCATTTGAGGTCGTCTTACCGAGAGATAATCTAGCACAAGAGTTAACTTTGTTTAAGATGTTTTGAATTTGATTTCCACTTAATAAAATATTAGAAGAAGATTAAGGAATCTAATTCGTTTTAATTGATAAAATTAGTGGCCACCTTATACAATAGATAATCCAATGGATAATTATTATGGGAAAAAACTAACGGCTATAGGTGTCGTTTCATCAAATAGGAGTATCATCTTTTAGTTGCCCACCATTAATAAGATCTTTCATTATTAATTATAATTAAAAAATTGATTGATGGAGATTGTATGACCAAAGAAATCACACATGATAAGATTTATCTTAGAGATGGAAAAACCCACTACATCTTTATTATGTAGGGATGAGGTTCATCATCTTTCTTAACTAATAACTACATTTGTACTTGTACAATAATAATTTTTTTAAAATTATTACCAAAAATAAATAAATTAATAATTTTGGAATTAATATTAATCTTTAAAAATTGAAATCGGTATATAATTAAGCATTAGTTTTTACAAATATTTTTTTGACTTTTGACTGATTAACAATGCAAAAACTAAAAACTAACCCAAAAGTTTATGCAAAAGTCAATTACCAAAACATCACTAGCTAGATTATTTTTAGTCAACTCAATCGTGCAATAAAATCTTTGTGATATAAAGTTCGACTAAATAACCTTTTAAGTTAGCATATTCACTCTTATGACAAGGGATTCTCACCACATAAAACATTAATTAATTTTCTGTTTCCCGCTTATGAATTCTCAAGCCTAACCCTAAATTAGAAAAAATTAGTTGGACTAAAGGATATATAGTAAGGTGATGATTGATGCTCCATGATAAGAAAACAATACTCCATCCGCCCTCATGATATTGCATCATCATCATCACCATGCCCAGTGTATCTTGCTTGTAAGAGTTATGATCAGAGTTTGAATAGAAAAAAAAGGCGACAACTCATATCCATAGAGAGAGTATGGTCAGAGAGTCCATTTGCTCGAGAAAGATCCTCATGATATTGCAGCAACACATTATTGTAAAATCAAAAATAATAGGAAGAATCTTTTTTTATTTTTATTTATACATTTTAACTCTTAATTAATATCATCTACAAGTTTAAATAATTTCATTATTTTTTAATTTTTATATAATACACTTCATATAATTAAGTGGGATAATTTCTGAAGGACCCACGAAGTACTTGATTTAAAACCCTCATAGACAGCCCAATAATACCATATACGACTTTCAACTTGTATTAATATCAAATTGCATGCTTCTCAACATCTAATAGATGTGATGCCAATACTTATATTATACTTCTAGTCATACATGCACTATAAAATACTTATCTTTTTTTTAGGAAGACACTCATTATTCAAACTAATAATTGTTTTGAAATGAAAATATAATACTCCTAAAATCTCTAAGTTAAATAAATATGCTACCCGTTATTCTAATTTAGGGATGGTCGGGTTGAGTTTTAGTTGGGTTCAATCGGATCCGAAGTCAGACCCATTAGCATTGGTAGACACATTTCCGAATTTGGACTTTAGGGTCTAGAAATTATAGACTCGGACATAGACCAATCAAGTCTGATGGGCATAGGATCCTAAAAGGGTCTAAAATGGGTTTTAATTTGACTATTCATACTTAATTATTTTACATTTTAAAGATTTTATTAATACTAAAACAAATCTGTAGGAGTTAAAATGTAAACAAATTAGTTAGCAGATTACAAGAATTTGATATATTCGCCTAAGATTAATAAAGTGCAAAACTGATAACGTTAAAAAGTAGTGCACCTACGAAAAAAAACTGGAAAATCACCATGACAAAAGTGCATGTAGTTTGGTAACATCAAAAACAACTCCAAAATAAAAGTGATGGTACCCCTATGTGGGGCAATCTGTACTGAAAACCCTGACAAAAGTACGTGTTGATTTGGTGACGTTTGAATGACCCATTGAGACATTATCCTCAATGATGTCTAGAAAAAATTGAAGCATTAGCTCATCTATATGGGATAGAATGTGCGCAAGCGCAACGTCATAGAAAAATATATCTGTTAGTCTCGCATCGTTGTTTATGACTCTAATCTCTTGATGAACCTATGACAAAATTACTTCAATCGTTGCTCCAAATAGGCAATATACTATATGATGCATGCATGAGGATTAATTTGGCATGCTTGCAAGCTTAACAAGGAAAGCTCTAAACACAAAAAAATGCAAATTAACTCTCTACTAGATTAAATATGTATTTAAATAAAAATGAATTTTTCATAAATAATGCAAATATAAGCAATTATCCTTGCAAAATTTGCTTGGATTTGTGGTAAATTTCTAAAATTTGTTGAAAAAAGACAAAAAAAAAAAATCTTGCACATTTTGAGGCCATATTTTAGTGTTGAAAGGATGAAAAAAGATGGAGAAAGAAAATGGAATAACAAGGAGGTGGTCATACTCATAACTCATACTTCCTTCGTTTCATTTAACTTGCAATATTTTTCATTTTGGTTCGTCCCATTTAACTTGAATCATTTTTATTTTTAGATTATGACCCATCATTCTCTTCATTTAATACCATTATTCACATTTTTCTTAAAAAACTTCTACAATTTTATCTCTAATGCAAATTATATGGGACGGATAGAGTAAATCGTAGAGGTGTTCATTCGGGTCATCAGGTTGATTTCGGGTCAGTTCAAAATCGAGTTTTGTGTTCACATTGATTTTTACATAATTGTAGATTCATTTTTATCGGATCAAATCGAATTCGGTTATAACATCGGGTGTCTATTAGATAATCGGGTGTTCCAAGGAAGTGAGTCATAAGTTCATAAGTCATGTAGTAGGTGGTGGACCCACACATGGGATCTTCGACTTTGACAGAGACGTCAGTCTCTTTTTACCTCTAATTATCTCTTTCATCCTCTCTTTTCTTACTTCTTAGCTTAACTCTACTCATCTCTCTTTGTCTTTTCTCTTCTCTTTTCAACTTAATTTTGACAAAACCTTCATTTTTTTAATTAAAAGATACACTTTGTTTGCTTTTGCTCAATTATACTTAACCTTATTCTCTTTTTTAGTGTGCTTTCTTACAACAACACCACACACAACACTACAAAACCTAAAACAAACTCATAAAAAGTTTTAGACATAGAAAGAGAAACTCATAAATTCACACATCTTCTCTTCTTAAAATGGGTTGATTCTCTTTTAGTCTTGTTTTTCCCTTTTTAAACTCATGTTTTCTTTCATATTCTTCTTTGAAAATGATCAAATATGAAGAAAGTTGAAGACTTTCATCTAAAACTCATTTGGGTTTTTCATTTTCTTGATTGAAAATGATAAAATCTTAAAAAAGTTCAAAACTTTTAACTTAATCTTATCTGGGTTTTTCATTTTTTGATTCAAAATCACAAAATCTTATCTGGGTTTTCATTTTTTGAATCTTTAAAGATGTTTTTCCATCTGGGTTTTTAGTTTTAAGACTTAAATTTTGTTTTTTTCAACAATTTTTAAGTAAAAATTGAAGAAAAAATGGAGATTGAATTAGCAAACAAAGTTGCAATAGAAAGTGGGAATAGGGTTGTTGCTATACTTTCTCAAAAACAAGAACTTCAATCAAGAAATTTAATGGCACAAACTAGTGAAACAATTTCTAAATTCAATAGAGTTGTTTCTCTTCTTACTAAAAAAGGTTTTGGTCATGCTAAAATGAGAAGATCAAAAAAATTACCTTCTTCTTTACCTGAAAATCTTTTCTTAGAAACCCCACATTTATACCCAAAATCTCAACCAAAAACAGAACAATTTTTACCCAAATCAAATTTTCTCAAAAACCCATCTTCAGAAACTCCCCAAAACCCTAAAATTTCATCCCAATTTGCTGAAAAACCCTTGATTGATGTTACTTTATCTGTTAAACCCCCTACCCAAATCCCCTCCCTTCAAAAACCCACACAAACCCTACCATTTGTTCATCAACAACAGTTTCAAAACCATCAACAACATCAATTTCAGCAACAAATGATTCAAAGATTCCAACTTCAACAACAAATGATGAACAATAATACTTCTAGAAGTGGGGTTAATCTGAAATTTGATGGGTCTAACACAATGTCATCTAATAGATCATTTGTATCTTCTTTAAGTATGGATAATAGTGTTGCTAGTCTTAGCATGAATTCATTCCAATTGATTGGTTTGCCTCAATCTTCTGATCCTAATTCACACCATCTTAGAAGGAAATGTGTTAAGGGTGAAGATGGAAGTATGAAATGTGGGAGTAGTAGTAAATGCCATTGTTCTAAGAAAAGGTTGAGTTTTTAACTAATTTTTTATCATTTTTGGTGATTTTTTTTTATTAATTTTGTGGGTTTTTTGAGAATTTATTTGGGTTTTATTAAACAGGAAAATGAGGATTAAGAAATCAATTAAAGTTCCTGCTGTAAGTAACAAGATTGCAGATATTCCTAATGATGGTTACTCATGGAGAAAGTATGGGCAGAAACCAATTAAGGGTTCACCTTATCCAAGGTTAACTTTTAAGTTTTGAGTACATTTTTATCAATCATTTATTTTGTTTTAAATTAGACCGCTTTCCTCTCGTCCTGATATGGGTATGGATTGTTTGTCATCTTAACTCACCTCACCCGGTCTCTGCCTTTTGAGCGGGATATTGGGTATGATGATGATCAATTATTTTGTTTGTTCTAATTTGGGTCTTTTAACTCTAGTTTTATGTTTGCAACTTTATATCCTTAATTGCTTGAATTGCCAAATGAAGGAATAGTCAAATGCTAGTAAAGTTTTCTCTTTTTTTAAGTAAATGGTAGGTTGAGTCAAGAAAAATGGTACATGCTCCAATCAGAGATGTCATTCGGGTTAAGTGTTTCGGATTGGTTTGAAATTCGGTTTTATGTCATATTTGTTTACACATTTGTAAATCATTTTTTAAAGTCAAGTGAAATCGAGTTCGATTACAACGCCAGGTAAATTTTAGGTCACTAAATCTTTTTTGAACACAAAACATTAATAGCTCCAAATTCCAATTGAGACAAGTGTGGTTCACAAAACATGCTAGTGTAGATGGAGTAATTGCTAAATTTGTTAACTCTAAATTTACCTAATTTTAATGTTGTCTTGAATAATTTTTGTTCATTAAAGAAACTTGTTTACCATTGAATCCTTGGTAAATCTTGCATGTTGCTCATGTGAATGAAAATGAATCTAATTCAATTCAATTATTATCGCGTTTTGACCGCTTTGTTCTCACTCACCCTGAATAGATGGGAGCCACTTAACGACATTAATGAAATGTTGTAGTCACCTTCTAACCATCAAAACACATACATCATTATATTCAATAATTATAAATGTAATTTGTTTTAGTTGGGGGTTAGTGATACATATTTTGAACTTTCTTTTTTTTTTTCAACTAATTTTCTTTGTTAATCTCTTGATCATGGATTTCTTATCACATAAGTAGTAAATATCTACAGAAATAATTATGTGAAAGGTTTTTTTTTTTGTTTTATCAATTCTAATAGTTTATGTCTTAGTTTATGGAAAATGAATTTTAGTTTTAGTTTGGTGAAATTTCCATGGTAATGTGTCTCTTGTCCTCGAATATTTGGTCTTGGACAAGAATGAATTTTGTGAAGTGAAAAAACATATCCGAAAGGCCAAGCGTGAACATTAGTTGAACGATTATTTACATTAGTAAACGCTATGTTTGGATAAGAGGAAATAAAGGAAAGGAATAGTTCCCTCATTTGGATACCAATAGGGGACGGAAATTCGAAGGATTATGGAAGAACTCTTTCACTATTTTAACAAAATAAATCCTTCCATCATCGGAAAGATTTAGATGGAAAACGCACCAATTTCTCCTTACCTTTCCTTCCCTTCCTTCCCTTTACCTTCCTTCTACAAATGGTGTCCGAACATAGTGTAAATTACCCTATGTTTTTGTTATCGTTTTCACCAGTTAATACCAACAATCAAACAAACTGTTAGTTGAAATATCATTCATAACTACAAAGACGAGCAAGTTATGAGTTCGGAAACAATTAGTTTTGAGTATGGTGCAATTTTTGGAACCTAGACCTACACCATACGAACAAGCTACCCGTTTTGTTCTTTCATCAACAATGAACATTGATTTTGAATTTCGATGCGTGCAGGGGATACTACAAGTGCAGTAGTATGCGTGGCTGCCCGGCAAGGAAACATGTCGAGAGGTGCTCAGACGATTCTTCGATGCTAATAGTCACATACGAGGGTGAGCATAACCATGCTAAGTTTATAGCTTCGCATTCATCGCAGACTTGAAGAATCGGAGAAACTTGTGATATATTTGAGGGAAACCTAAGCTTTGATACAGCACAACTACACAAATTTGTGGTTTGTGCTTTTGGTTTTGCTTTGATCTTGTATATACTAGTATTATTATGGTCGAAAACTCGAGAACATTATATAGCATCGAGCTCTTTAGTTGAGCTTTTCGATTCTGGTTTGTAAGGTTTGAGCCGCAGGCCGGAGCTTTAAAGGAATGCTTATACAATTTAGAGGTTTACAAATCGGAAATTCGTATAAAGCGTTTTTCTGTTCTTCTTCCCGGTTTCTCCCCGCCTCGGATACAATATGATGGAGCAACCTAATATGAAATATGATCTAGGTTTGATCTTGCCTAGACAATTGTTTGTGTCATGATAAAAAAAATCATATTATTTTATATTACGAGATGGGTTAGAGGAAGAGGAGGCCTAAATGAAAATCGAATTTAAGATATTACATGGGTAGTGTCACTTATTCTGATTAAGATAAGCTTTGATTCTTAAAAATTGTATTAATATTAAATTGTCTAATATACAAAGTGAAAAATTTGGTAGGTGAGTTAGTTCAACATACATGTAGAGGAGAGTGTTTGACTTACATTGTAATAGTATTCTCGATTTGATCTTTGTAATGGTTCCCATCTAAGTCGGTGGAGTTTGGAATTGAAGGCGTTGAATGTTCGTAATCTTACCTTTGTAATGATAATAAATATTACCTCCGGTTGGAATTCAGTATATAATCGAAAAAAAATAAGAGTTGTACAATGGGAGGAGAGTTTCTATGACTTACAAAAAATTTGCACATCATTTTTAATTAATTGATTTTGATTGAACCATTTCGACAATTTTGTATTCTTTGTATCAACTTTTTATAATTTTAATTAAACACAATTAAATATTAAAAGTTAAAACAACACATCAAATATTGTGAAAATAAGAATATAATCATTAATACAAACGGAAAAAAGTATTTTTTTTTTTTTTGCCCAAAGAAAAAAAGTATATTATTTCTGATTAACATTAATATTTGATACTTCTGTTTTTCTCGTGACTTTCCCTTAAAGTATATCTGACTGTAAGTCTATAGCTTTGGATATTTTCCTATTAATTGATGTGGGTTTAATAAGTTATTCACATTTTTTTTTATCTTTGACTTTTTGATTGATAAATGAGTGAAACAAATATTTGGTAAATGACTTTTAAATTAATCGAAAAATTAGCTTTTTTAAGCTATAATAAAATAGCTACTCTACAAGCTTTTTTCATTGGCTTTTGCTATTTTTTTCAATAATCAACCAACAACTAGCAAGTAATTTTTACAAAGATCTCCTTAATTAAACAGCGCTTAAAGACTATAGCTGACATGTTAGCCAATACTTTTAGCTAGTCACACAAACCAAAATCTAAAAAACTCAGTGATTTGCCAAATAAGCCCATATAAATAAATTAATAACAATTACTCATGCGAGAGACCGTTTTTAACAAAATAACCTGAAAATTAAAAACCCAAATTTAAGTTAATTTGTATTATTTAAATCATTTAACCTATATATAAAACGCAAATTCTTGTGAGAGACGGTCTCTTTGACAGACCAACTCTAATTGAGTTGGCCCATAAAAAAATATAGAATAAGAGTAAGAATCAAACATCTTGCAACACAAAACGGCCTGTTTGGTAGATGGTAATAAATCGCGGTGATGGGAATGAAAAGTTAGTGTAATTTTGGTTGAAAAATCTCTTTGCTTCCTTGATGGCCATGCTTGACAACCTTCAATCATCTCATTTTGTTCATAAAATTCATTCCAATGCATTACCAATGGGAGAGGTGGTATTAGGTGGTAATGGAAATTTGTGAACAAAAAAACTTTTTCGTGATCAAAGTTTCATTATCATGTAAATGACATGAAAGTTTTAATTAAATTTTACACTATAAATCATTCCCATTACCACCATTTAGTACCACTAACCAAACGGGCCGTTTAGTGATTTAATAAAACTTTACGTCCTTTTAAATTGAAAACTTAATATTTTTATATTTTAAAAAAAAAACCATACTAATATTTTCACACTCTCCCTCGTGAAGAGAAAAACGTGAAAGGGCGTCCATGCACACATGGGCTTAAGATACTTTACCAACGGCCCATTTAGTATTCCTATAGTTTTTATTTTTTTATTAATTTATTTTTTAAGTTATATGATTAAAAAATTATTAGGAATATTTAATTTTTAAAATTGACAACTAAAATGTGAAAAACTAATTTTTAATTTCATGTTGTTTGTTTTTTGTTTTATGAAAAATAAAAACTAGAAAAAAAATAATGAATGGGATCTAGGAAAACTTTTAGCCGTTTCACCATGCCGATAAAACGCCGGAGAAAACGGAAACTACCAAGTAAAGCCATAAAATCTTCTAGTTTGAATTAAAGTCCAACAAAATCAACGACAAAATCCTAAAATTGATGGAACGCTCATGAATTTGAATGCCATCCACTCTTTATCTGACATGGAATATTCAATATATTTAATATGAGAATGATATATATTGTATCTGTATCAACACTTCTAGTTTAAACGAGCTCTCATGTAAAAAGACGTGATAAAGTGTATAACATAACGGACTTTCTTTTAAGGGATGTAATTACTAATTAATGAGTCATGAGTTTTTGTTGTACATTAGTGTTGTGGCCAATCAAAGGGAGCAACGGGAGTGTGAAACATAAAGTAAATCTGGATCATATTACTTGTATCAAATCGACTTTTGCACTATTTATTATTGTATAGTTTACACAATTCGCCTATTATACGAGAAAAAAACATAATCATGTGGAATCTTGTTTTATTCGTCTCGTCTGATAATTTCATAATAATAAATTTTTATAACTTTTAGCTACATACTCCCTCCAATTCACCATACTTGTCCACTTTTCTTTTTGGGTAAATTCACTTTATTTATCCACTTTTCTTTTTTGGCATGAAATTTTTACCCAAATATTCTATGTTTATACAAGTAAATACCAAAATACCCCTATTTACACCACTTAAAATACTCCAACTACCACCTTAAAAATTACTCATAATCACTTCAAATACTCTAACTATCCACTCTTAATATGCGTGCCCATAAAAAGTGGACAAATATAGTAAATTGGAAGGAGTATAACTTTAGATTTAAATCAATTAGAAAACACATAAAATTGCGCAAAAATATATTTGGTTGAATTATTTTGTAACGGAGAAAGTAAACAGAATCTCATTCTATCCTTCGCTTTCTCAATTTTTCGGCTAATTCCTCACTTTCCCATTATTCTTCATTTCTTAGTGTGCGTTTATGGAAATGACCTCCTTTGCTCCATACATTAATTTTGATTCTTTTTTCCATTATCCACCCAAAAAAAATATAATTGATTTAAATTGAATGACTCAATTCAATATTAACATAAAATATTTAAATTAAATTGAATTGATATATTTGATGTATTATTTTGGAATAATTTGTGTTATATTTATTTATGTGATGAAAATATTTTTGTTTATGTAGAGACTTTTGGAACTAGATTGATATTTTAAGCATATTTGTAGTTTGTATAATACTATTGGATGAATTTTGGTTATTCATTATTAGTTTTATTATATTATTAACAGTACGTAAACTAAGTTTATAACTCTATCGCTATCGCCTATCGTGAAGTAAAATCTAATCAAATGCATCAAAATAAGCCTAGATCCGATTAGGACGCGGACTTGATCCTGAAATATAATAAAATGATATAGTGATTATTAAAACCAACTTATTCTAAAATATATGTCCCATACAGTTGGCCTCCTAAGAGGCCGTCTTTTTGAGAGGCGTCTCTCAAACCCAATTCATTAAAGCTTAGTAAAATTAAGTTTTAAATAGGCTCGCTAAATTAGAGATAGTCTTTCAAAGAAACCCTCTTTCAGAAGAATTTGTGTTTCCCTTAAAACAATTCTTGATTTATCCCTCCAAGTTTTTTGGGCTTGTGACTTGTGCAAGGGGAGAGAAATGTGAATATGTATTTCCATGGACTTGGGCCATTTAACAATGAAACAAAATTGCACTAAAATGGAATCCTTTATTGCATCAAAAGAAGCTTAGTTTGCGTGTTAGTTGTTGGCTGTTGCTTTTAGTTACATAAATTGTTATACGAGACATTCTCACTTATCATGAGACGTGCTTCATATATTGGTTAAATAGCCCATTTAAAATATAATATTAAAATATAAACTTTTTATTTGAAGTAATCTCACTGAAAGACGATCTCTCATAAAATTACCTAAGTTAATTACCTAAGTTAGTTAATTAATACAGTTGGTGGGCTTTAGTTGTTTTTAGTGAGTGTTATTGCTGGTTATTGGGCTGACTATATGATCAAATTGTGGTTCATTGGTTTCTTCTAATCTCATGTGTTTATATTCTCAAATGCATTTTTTATTTGTTACTACTCAAAGAAATTGTCACAATTTCTGGTTAATTGGTGTAGCGTTATGGTTGTTGGATTTGTGTTGAATAAAATAACTTTGAAAATATATTAACTGAAAAAAAACGATGTAAAGTTAATATGCTTGTTCGAGCATACGAGCATAAAGAATTTCATACTCGTATGGCTTTAATTAGAAGACAATATCGATCTTCCGACAAACAAAACTCTAGGCCTCTGGCTTCTAAGATCTAAAATGTAACAAGGATATCGATATAAGTTATGTAGGTGTGTTAACATGTATTAGCCGAGATTCTTGTTAGCGTGATTCTACCATGACGAACCAATAGTTCAATCTTTCGGCCACAACTAGCACTCAGAGTTGGATGAGATTGGCATATGAAATCATCTATCGAACAAAATCTGCAAGTCGATTATCGCCACCATTGTGAAAACCGTAAATCTTCCAATAAAATTTCAGAGGCGGAAATAGACAAAGAGATGAAGGTACAAGAACTACCGAAACAAGCGTAATATACAAGGGTTAATTAAGTATGCACATTTAGCAATTCAGATCCAGAAGCTCACTGAGATCACCAATCCTGTCATTCATATTCTTCGCTTCATATGGAACATGGTACGGAACATGGTACGAGCCATTCGTTCGTAAACTTCAAAAAACTAGCATCCGTTTTGGCAACCCCGTCATGAGCCATGGTAGCATCAAACATGGCGTTGAACTCGGGTGTTCCCATGGACATCTACAGCGGAGCATAATGGATACACAACAAGACCCGCATAGGAGGAGAGCTGGCTACACATAAAGCTGATTAGATTCCATCCTGAAACCGATTGGTATTAGGAGAAGTAGCCCATCAAATATATACTTCATGTTAGTCAACCTCTCTCTAATTCTTCGATGTGGGATCACAAGTGGATTCTACAAATTGATCATGACATAAGTATATAGCCTACTTCTAAACAGAAAGTTAGTATACAATTGTCAAATTGATATAAAAAACTACAAAAGAGAACTTTAGAGTTAAGGGTGAAGAAAGAACATTACATGCTCCAAAAAAGAACTAATATCTTCCTTTAAAACATCAAAACAATGAGGTAAAGCTTCCCAAATGTCATGAAACAGTCAAAAATCAAATGAACTCACAATTCTTATGCTCCATTAGTCCAATGGACCTGAAACTCTAAGAACATAAAAGTACAAGCTGAGCTACTTTTGTGAAAGACCGACCTCAAAAAAGCAGTCTATATCTCATAACATGCATGAGATGAACTATTTAACCCATGTATGAGAAGCGTCTCTCAGTAAGACTGTTTCATACAACAATTCGAGTAAGCATAATGCTCTTCAAATGCAAAATGACACAATGAAGTTATATATGATGTTTTCTGCTAATGGCCAATCCGAAACAACCCCTCGGGTAAGATAGATTACAATCGACCCCTAAACCCCACTTACGTGGAAGCCAGTTTGCTGCGTTGGGATAATGTAATGTTGTTCAAGTACAATAACAAGTGTATTCTTTCAGATTGGATAGAGGTAAAACCAGCCCAATTTAGCAAGACTTGCAGAATTTATCCTTTTAGTTTCCATGAAATTCAAACAGCACAAATTGTTATGATAGACGGCTCTTCAAGAGACGCATCAGATATATAGGCTAAAAGGCCTAATTAATACGAATTAATGAGAAAATAAGGATATGGATTTCTTATTTTGAGGTCGTCTCTTTGAGAAAGAGTCTCTTTAGTTGAACAAACAAACCAGGACATAATTCACAACAAATCTGTTCTGTTGCATGCATAACATACATCCCCAAAGCCCAAATTTTTTATATTTCAATTGTTAGATACTTTATTGAGAAAATTCAGCAAATAAAATCAGTAAAATTTGTAAAATACAACCATCAGTCACCGACAGAAGAAAAATTGAAATTTATACTCCATAAATCTAATAATTCAAACATCAAAATAGACAATTACATCAAAGAAAAAGAACAAAATGGAAAACTTTTTATATAATATAAATCTATGATTTTTCTTTTTCTAACAATACAAGAACACCCAAATTCAACAAAATAATGAATACTATAATCTATAGAAAAACCTCTAAATTATCCTATAGTAGAGGCCTACAAAATTCATACCATGAATTCTCAAGAAAGAATAGTAAACTTAATATAAAATGCTTAATACTATCACAACTAATTGTTACTGCAATACATGATCAATACATCATATCTAATGATCTAATCATACAACAAAAATACCCAATACCCATAAATGTGATCTAATTCAATTTCATGTATCCCATTTTAAGAATTTGAAGATCACAAAATAAAAACCCAGATGAAAAATCAAAAACCCAGATCAGATCACTAACCAGATCTTAACTTTTAGTTGATCTTCTTCTTGGACGATCTTTAGGTTTCAATGATTGCAAAACAGAGTCATGGTATTTCATAGGAATAGCTTTTGATCTTTTCTTCTGCTTATTTTGATTACCCTTTTTCTTGATCTTATTCTTCTGGGCTATCAAATTACAATCAACATGTTCATCCTCAAGATGAACTTCAAATTCATCGGAATTGATGACAAGATTAGTGAAACTAAGAGCAGGTTTTCTACGCCGAATAACTCGCTTTTGAATGTAAGGAACACCCACAACTGATCCAGCGACATAGTAGACAGCTTTTACAAGTAGATCAAGGCCTTGACAGCGACGATTTGAGGAGAGTGAAAGTGAAGAATGGGAAGAAGAAGTTGAATTTGAGGAAGAAATGAGAGAATGAGTTGAAATTGTGGAGTGTGTTGTTGAGGATGAGAAACAAGAGGACGATGATGAACAAGAAGATGGAGTAGGAGGAGATTGAGAAATTGGGGAAATTGTAGATCTTCGAATTCTCATTTTTAGGGATTTTGAGATTTAAGAAATGGGATTTGATGGGATTTTTGAGAATTGATCTGGGGTTTGGGGGATTCAAGAGAAGGAAGGATGAGATTGAAATGGGGAAAGAAGAAATGAATGAAAATGGTGGCACTGGCTGAGAAAGAGGGGTGAAGCGAGTATAGTAGAGGAAGAGAGAGAGAAGAACAAAATTGGGTTTGGGCTTACCGCGTTGAGGAGATCTATTAATGAAACCGCTGGTCTTGGATGAGACGACCTCATAATAAAAGCGTAAATTTGAGTTAGTCCAGTATGCGCGTAGAAGGTCTCCTGAGAGACCGTCTATGAAGAAGACGGTTCTCACTTCTCCCAACAGTCCAACCCAATAATTTAAAATTTAAAAATAAGGCTGATGACTAATTGGTTACTTATTTTGCAAAATGGGTTGACCCATATTTACGCGTTTATGCTATAGACGGTCTATAGTAGGAATTTGTGTGACCTTAAAGGTATCAATTTTCAAAATTGAGAAAAATTGATATCTTTAAGGTCCAATTTGATAAATGTGTAGAAAATTAAATTGTTGTTACACGCACGTGAAATGGACCAGCCCACACTTCATCTTAACTTGCTATGGTCTCGTCTAAATTTTTGTGTTAATGAAATGGGTGACCTCTTGCTCTTGCTCTTGCACTTGCACTTGCACTTGCATACTTTTCTTCGTTATATTTTTTAAAACTAACTTAACAATTCATTGATAAAAATGTCATCTAGCATATATAATGGAGGAATAATTGATCAAATATATATAGCAAATTTAATCAAATAAATTTCTATATAGAAAAGTTACGATCATTATGTAGGAGATCTAACATTGAAGCATTCCCTATATCATATGGGTCTTTAGATTTGTTGTGGCTTTGAAATAGGGATAAGTTTGTCACCATTGACTATATTAGCAAAAATGACACTCGTGATAACGTCATATACCTTTTTACCTTCAAATTCGATTAGACGGTTTAAACGAGATCCTATTTGACTATATTTTTTATACATTAGCCGCAAATTCACAATATGTGAAATAAGTTTGAGCGATGAATAACGCCAATAAATATAATGTAGCAAGTATTTCAGAACATATGAAGTATATGACATGAAGTGTAAATTATGAGCTATTCTGGTGAGACGACTTCAAAAGAAGTTTATATACTAATGGAGTAATTTGTTTGATAGACCTATTAACCTCAAGTATAAGGTGCGTTTTATGGAAGATCTTCTCATACAATACAAGAATTTGTAGAAAAATTATAGATATATTAATTTTTTAGGAGATATTAATTTAGCTATAAGACTTCAAAATAAGAAGTTATATTCTTATAGTTATATTGTTAGGTCATTTAATATATGTATAAGGCGTGTCTTACAATGATATGCTTCGTGCCTTCTTACAATAATTTGTGTTACTTTTTAACTATCATTGAAAAGTAGTATATTAGAACTAAAAATTTTTAACTTAAATCAATGTCATAACTCATAAAATGCTCAAGGTTAATAGGGATTCTACTTGAATTAATCATGGAATGAAGTTCAATCGGTAGAATTCAATCGTAAAGTCATATAATCCTACAATAAACTTAGATTTGCTAGAATGTTTGTTGTCATAATAAAGCGGTAATAACTTTGAGAATTAAATCCTTCTTGATGATAAGAATCGTATCCTTATCACGAGAGTGAAAGTAAAAACTTTAAATCGATAAGGTTAACGCATGATTCTCGACCTATGAAAGACTAAGGCAGCAGAATGAGCAAGGTATATATGAAAAAACATACACAAAATAGTAATGCAGAACACAAATTTACTCAGAACAGAGCAAATCAAACAAATAATTCTGTGTTAAACAGAAAGTTAGATCACATCCCCGATTAATCCCACGATCAAACAAGTGAAATTCAACAATTTCGCGACTCTAATGGTATACATTATGTACTAATATAAGTTACAGAGATATACAACACATGTCACCCGAACAAGAAAAGACGACACTGGAAACAAGTCGGGAGAAAAACGAAACAAGGTTGAAAGAAATCGGCAGGAGAAAGGCCATTTTCCTTCCCTTGCAATGTTTTTCTTTCCTTCTTACATTCCCAGGACCTTTCTTCAGGAAAAAACGCAACTAGAAAAAACGATAAGCCATGATATTCCTAGACCGGAACTTATAAGATACCATGTGTGAAAGCTCTAATGATCAAGATCGAACAGCGATATTTGGGTTGGTCGGTTTTGTCATCTTAGGAGGAGTGTTTTTTGTTGTCTCCTTCACTTGTTTCAACCGATCCTTAGCTAGCGGATCCTTCTTCCGGGGAATGTTAGTTGGGGTTGAGCGTTCCCTCGGGTTCTGACTTCCTAAGCTGTGCCTTGATACCCTAGCGCAGATCTTGTCTTCGGAAGAGGAACAAATTGCATCATTGCAGCTCTTTCTGCGTCCAAGTTTAGGCGATACAGCACGAGTTGTAGGAAGCTAGGATGCCAATGAAAATGCACGTCAGTTAATTGTTGCACGGATAGTTGCAATACATTTGCACGACAAGAAACTGTCGTGTTTTAAGCGAATATGAAAAATGTAAGCTTTAACATTTGTTTAGGGTGAAAAAAGGAGATTTTCCCACAAACACAAAAGACGTTAAGCAAATCATATGCTACGACCTAATAAAAATCTATATACAAAATATTTAACGACCATGGAGCACAACGCAAAACATGACGAGAATGAAAAAAGAATAAAATCCGAAGGAAAATTAAATCCACTCGCATAGAAGATTTGGACTTGAAAATCATGAATGTCTTGTTACTTGAATGAGAGTAACGTAATTCACCAGTTCATTAGCTTTTTGGATTCGCGATATATAGCCCAATACTGACCATAGGTCGCTTTTTATCGATTTGCGAGAAGATTAGTGAATCATTTGATACCGACTTGAATAAACACAATATACAGAAGAGAAAGAAAGGAAAACCGAGTATTCGAAGATGCAAGAGCACTAGGAGTATACTCAAAAGCGGATTTTCTCAAGTAGATGGCATAGTTGATAAAATCCGGCATTTGGGATTTCAAAAAATCAAGTAAAATAATACATAATTAAAAAAGTTTGAAAATGAAAGGAAAACAAAGCCGTTTGCGAAACAATAAGAGGTAATATGTCCGGGGCCAAAGATTTGTAGTTCTTGAAATTCAGATTATAGTGAAGTATAGTAAAATGATTCATCAAAATCACGTCCACTTCTTATTTTCGTGAAGTTGCACATGATGTTTACTACCAAAGGTCAATCGAAAACATCCTTTTTGTTGGTGTTATCACTAACAACGGTAACTTCCGTAAGGATACTAAGAATATTGTAGTTGAGTAACCTTGGAGTAATGCAAAGAACAAAAATTTAACATCAAGAAACGAAATAAACGTTTAAGAAAAACGCTGGCTGCTCAAAACAAACAGCTTACGACAAGATACTAAGAATGCAGCCATACCATATAGCTATAACTTGATTTCTCCGTATGGATACAAATATAACGAAAAGCAAAACACATGTACCTTCTTGAGCTCTTTCTTGGGTGGAGGCTTTTCGTGGTAAAAACTGGGAACGGGATTAGCCCTGAAAACCATGTTCTTCCTAAGCTGCTTTATAGCCGCTTCTTCATCTTCCTACATTTTGATAGCGAAAAGAAACCAAAGTCAATAAAAGTTAACATAGTGCTTTCGATAGATAAAAGAAACGGAACATATATTTGCAGTTTCTACATGTGGTATACCTTAGTCCTTGCTTCACACTCCCGTTTCTCAGCCTCTAAAGCCTTGCGTTTCTCCTCCAATTTTGCATAGTACTAGATTGGAAGAATTAAATATCAAAGATCAGCAAAGCGAGAAATTATACATATACAAATAAAATCACATCAAGTTAAATTAAATTTATATGTACCTCCTTTCGCCTCTCCATACGTTCAGTACAGGTAAATGTTGGAGCTCTACCGACTGTAGTTCTGGATCTTGTGGTTCGTGTTCTTTTTACGGTTAAGGATTGGCAAAAACGTGAGCAGAAATTAATGAAAAACCTACATAATTTGATCAAATGTCGAGATGGGGATGTCCATCCTTCGTTCTCTTTTACTTTGAAAATCTAAATGTAAGAGAATCGTGGATTGGTCTAATGGCTGATGTTTTAACCTTTCATCCTTGTGACAGAGTTTAAATTCTCACAGCCTACATGAATGATTGATTTTCCCTACTCCCCTTATCTATACGGGTAGCCTTACCCTCAAATCAGAAAAAATCAAAATGTCACTTATTTGACTTTATACAAATTCTTATATGAGACAGTCTCACCGTTAGACTCTCACCGTTAGACGTGCCTCATACTAAGCTTATGGGCTTCTTGTTTGAGATCGAGGGTGTCATACAAGACGAGTTGTTCACTTTATTATCTTTACAATAAAGTTGCAGCTCAACAAGAAGCCCAAAAAAGACTTAGAAGCCGTTGGGAGAAACGGTTAATATTTTCATAGTCCGCCCAAAAAATGTCTAAAGCAGCATACAACTTACAAAGAACAGGATAAAACTTGAAAAAGCGTAAAAGTATCGAAATTGATTAGATAATTGGACAAAGGAAGAATTCAGTGTAAAGAAAGGATACGAAGATGCCATAGACCAATTGTCGTCGTCATCTAAAGGCTTCCTTGCTACAAGCGGCGTACTTGGCTGCAAAAGAAACAAAAGCTAGTAAGCATCGGCATTGCAAATGGAAGTATGCTTACAAATTAGTACAGTGATCCGAAAAATGCTCGAGCTAGTAAGTACAAATCATCAATGATTTAGAGTTACAGCGCCTTACCTAAGTTATCAATGCAATCAAAGCACACATTCTAATACTTCTATAAATAGTTTTCATCATCCTACTTCCCATTAAACTAAAAGAAGTGTGTTTTATGGATATAAAGCATCAATAATAACATCTTCTTGACAATGGAAGGAATTAAACTTATGTCGACCCGCTAAATTTGTTTCACAGCTCATGTTGTATGAGAACGTTTCACCATGAGACATGACCATGTAATTAGTTCATTTCTGTAATTGATCGATTTAAATTGGTAAGTGATCAATTTGACCGACTAAATGTATGTGAGTCAGTTCAATAGAAATAGCCTCACCATGAGAAGGCCCTATTTTTTTCTCAACTAAAACAATAAAATTCAACTTGAAAACAATTTAATCAATGCCTCATAAATCATGTGAGTTTTACTAGAGAACTTAATTAGCATAATGTATTTTAAAACATAAGAAATCAATTTCTAAAAATCAAATTAAATTAGAGAAAATTGACTTGAACAGTTAAAATCAATATTTGGAATCAAGAAATACAATAGGGAAGTAATAAAATTATAAAAGTCAACCTCAATCAGCAAAAAAAAAATAGTTTTAGCAAGTAAAAACTGCAAAGTAAAACAAGAAATAGTAAGTAAAAACTAAAGTAAAACAAGAAATAAATAAAATTGATTTAAATCAAGAAAAAATCAGCTTTTTCATCATTAAAAATAATATTCTAACAAGGACCAAATCAAAGACAACTGATAACATCTCTTTACCAATTCCAAACAAACTAACATCATCATCATCATCTATCGTCATCCCAATCAATCACGCCCAAGGTAGAGTCCGAGAAGGGCGGAAAATAGAAATTCCTAATAAATCACCAAATCAAGGTGAAAATACAAAACAAACACCAATAATGTTATAAAAAAATTTAATTAAAATCCTTAAATCCCACCTATCAAATTCAATAAATCACCGTTATTTACTTAAACTGGTAGACCAATACCCTCGTTACGAGGTGGTCGCAATTGAAGAAAGCCCTTCAAACAAACTAAAAATGCAATCAAAATCACCAAATAAACAAATTAACTCTTCATCATCCCTCTATAAACCAAATCCACATGAACACACAACATTTCCACATAAAAATCCAAACTTCCATAGAAAATATGAATCAAAAATAGCTCAAACAATAGAACTCCAAATAAACAAAAAAAAAACACAAATTCTTGCAAAAGATCTCTAATTTAGCCGGCCCATTATATATATATGCATCAAGAATACGGTAAGTAAGCATTAAAGATATTGTAAGTAGACATTATTCTTTAATGGGTTGGGCTCGAGATAAGAGACGGTCTCTCAAGAGACTAGCTAACAAAAAAAAAAGAAAAAAGAAAACCCATGAAACTCAAAAACAAAATCAATCAACCTGTGATTTGTGGGTAGAGCTAGGAGACTTAGAATTGCTAGGAGTAGGAGAAAGAGGAGTTTCAACAGCTCTAGGAGTCTCCCAAATTTGAGTATTAACTGTCACATCATTATTTTTCTGGGTGCTGTTCTTCATCTTCAATTTCCCACTTTCAGATGAAGATTTATCACTAGATTTCAATTTCTGATCCTCAATTTTTGGCTTTTCAGGATCAAAATTTGGGCTTTTATTACCCAAAATTTCTTGTTTTTCACTACTAATTTCTGCACAAGATACCTCTGAAGTACACTCTTTCACCTCACAATCCTTTAATTCACTACAATTTCCTTCTTTTTCTGAATCTCCTGAAACTTTTGGTTTAATTTTTGGATATAAAGATTTATTTTGTTCTACTCTTACCCCTGTAACTTCTCTTCCCATATCACTGCAAAATAAAACATAAAATGTTCAATTAACCATTAATAAATATAAAATGGTTGAAAATTAGGGAAAAAGGTTAAGACTTTATTCATTCAAGCATTCACACTACATCTTTGACAAAAAATCTTCATGATTTTAACAACATTCAGCTTAAAAAACAATTATTTTTGTAAATTCTTTAACCCCATTTTCTTATATGAACACCATTATAAAACAACAAGATCCACCATAAAAACCATGGAAAATCAAAACCCAGAAACAAAAATTAACCACCATAAAAACCCAGATCTTGAAGAGAAAAAGAAAAAGACCCAGAAACTTACCACCTTCAAATTCTGAAAGAAATGAAGAAAAGATTGAATTTTTGAGTCAAACTTAGGTTTGAAAAGACTAGATCTGAAGTTTAGAGGTTTGTTTAGGGTCAACAAAAGGTCACCTTGAAATGTGGGTCAGTAATGGAGGTTATTAGAGAAAGGTTGAGGTGAGGAAGATGAAGATAGTGGGGTTAAGAGAGGAATCTAAGGGTAGATAGGGAATATGAGAGTAGAAAGATCCAAATATAAATAAGGGGAAATTTAGAACATTTGTGAAGTTTAAGCAAACAACAAAATGGGGTATTAGAAGGGTTTATTTATTTCATTTTCCTCATTAAACTCAACCCTTGAGAAAATGAAAGGAATTTCAAAGTTTAGAGATAAAGATTAATAAAGGAATATGATATGAATCCTTCAAATTGGGTGCACATCAATTCAATCCAATAGGAAACATTCTTTTTTTATATGAGGGGAAAAAGAAAAGATCATGAATCATTCTAAAGCTCTTTATGGGTTTTACTTGGCCAATTTTGACTTTGAAAAGGATGGAAGGAATTTCATTTTAGTTAATTAAATTTACATAAATAATTAAATTAATTCAATGAAATAGTTAGTCAATCAAGGGTTAAATATTATTAGAATCAACATCATAAATAGGAGAATTAGGACATTTACAAGACTAAAGATAAAAA
Source organism: Amaranthus palmeri (assembly GCA_019776075.1). Taxonomy (NCBI): domain Eukaryota; kingdom Viridiplantae; phylum Streptophyta; class Magnoliopsida; order Caryophyllales; family Amaranthaceae; genus Amaranthus; species Amaranthus palmeri. Next base: position 1,345,847 of record JAAKBH010000283.1, read on the forward strand.
ATTACTAAAACAATCTAAGAGCATTACACATTATATATATATATATATATATATATATATATATATATATATATATATATATATATATATATATATATATATATATATATCTTATATATATATATATATATATATATATATATAATATATATATATATATATATATACATATATATATATATATATATATATATATATATATATATATATATATATATATATATATATATATATATATATATATATATATGTATATGCATATATATATATATGTATATGCATATATTATATATAGATATATATATATATATATATATATAGATATATATATATATATATATATATATATATATATATATATATATATATATATATATATATATATATATATATATATATATATATATATATATATATATATATATATATATATATATATATGTATATGTATATGTATATGTATATATATATATATATATATATATATATATATATATATATTTTTTTTTTTGCCAAATGATTTTTGTATTATACCGGGAGAAAGAATACAAACAGACGCACGGGCAGAAATTAACTCCACCCGAGCAACCAAAAACGCTACCGCTCAGACAAAAAGAAGAGCGCTAGCCCAAAAACCCAAAAACCCCAAAAACAACCTACTTAGAAACAAGCATCAACCATCCTACTGTTTGCTCTACCCGCTAATCTAAAAACTATACAATCAACCATATCTTTCCTAGAGATCCTATGGTTTTCAAAAATAATCTTGTTGCGTTGCATCCAGATGCAGTAGATCATTTCTGTCCAGAGCCCTACGATAAGCTTTGCCCGATCTGTTTTCTTCTTATTCAGCTTGTTCATCCGGTGGATTTCTTCCTGGAAAATCGTGTCTTCCAAGGCTCGGGGAAGGAAGCTGAACAGGCTGGAACGGATATCTCTTGCATTTCCGCAATCCATGAACAAATGCTGAGTGGATTCCCTTTCTACCTTACAGATCCCGCACAAGTCATCCGAGAGATGCATCCACTTAGCTAGTCTATCTTTTGTTGCTAAGCGATTTTGAACCGCAAGCCATGTGATGAACCGTGCACTCGGACTAGCCACGTTCTTGATCATGATGTTCCCCCAAAAAGCTCTAGGGTGATCTGCGACAAGCAATGCATAGGCTTTACCAATATCAAAGGAATCGCCATTAGTGATTTTTTCCCAACCTCCCAGATGAACCAGAAGCGCTCTCTGCTTGACTATCTTCTTAAAACTCCAAGAAGCATGGATGGACGGGTGAATCTCATGAATCCCACAATTCTTCAAATAATAGCTATGGATCCATTTTACCCACAAATTCTCCTTATGGCTTGCAATGTTCCACAGGTGTTTGAGAAGAGCGGCTTTGTTCCAACTATACATATCCCGCAAATTGAGGCCCCCCTTAGAGAAAGGTAAACCCATTTGTTTCCAAGAGACTGCGGCTTTCTTTGATATGTCTTCCTTCCCAGACCAAATAAACGATCTACAAATGTTTTCCACCATTTTAAGAAGCTTTTTTGGCAGACAGAAAATCTGGGCCCAGAAGTTAAGCATTCCCCCGATAACTGATCGAACTAGCTGAATCCGACCTGCATAAGATAGAAGACGAGACGACCAGTAGCCAATTCTACCCACAATCTTATCCACCAGCGGCCTACAATCCCGGGAATTCAGTCCAATCTCAAATGAACAACACTTGGTAGTGTATAGGGGATACATGACTGATTATGGACAATCAATATATTGCTAAATGTAATGACTATTAATTATGCGTTTGCTCTAATGTCTGTTAGAGTTGTATAATATGTCAGTGGACTTGAATGAGTATTGGGATTATTGGTAGGATAATATTCCTATAAATGTTCATTTGAGATTGGACTACAAATGTTTCCGCCTCTAGGAGCATACATATTGATCGACAAAGTATTCAACAACATATAACCTTTATCTTTTGAGCTTTAAGAATGATGCTAACATAACCGATTGGCTATCTGAGAAACCCATTTGGGTCTTTAAGCTAATGCTTCCATATTTAAGCACTCATACCCCGATTGGGTATAGGGGATTCTCAATCGAGTATTAGATCAGAGTCCTTTATTTCTTCGCTTATTTGAAATATTCCAATTATAAACTTTCTTAGCTCCTTTAATGGCTATGATAAGTAATTACTATTCCCTTCATTTCAGTACGTTACATATAAAATGTTTTAGAAGTACCAAACTTCTAAGTTCTAATACATGTATAAAATCGATTGGAAAACATACAAAATAATCATAAAAAGGCTTAAAAATACAGAATAAATAGGAAGAGAAACATATGTAAATATTAATATATATCACTAATTATTTTATACTAGTCAATTATTATTTATCTCGTACTCCCTCCGTTCCTTTTTGATGTTCCTATTTGGATTTTTCACCAAAATTAAGAAAAGTGGAATCTTTGGTGGTAGTGGGTATTATTTTAATTATATAGTAGTAGGAAGTAATGATTTTATTGGAAGTATGGAGAGAAAAAATAATTAAATAATAGTGTAATGTAATAATTGTATTGAAAGTATGAGAGAGAAAATAATTAAATAGTACTTCGTGTGAAGTAAGGAAAGTGGGGTTTTAAGGGGTAAAAGTGGGATGAAAACTTCTAAAAATGGAAAGTATTCTAAAGTGGAAAAACTTATGAAACCGCCCATTTTAGTAAGGTGGAAAAACAAAAAGGAACGGAGGGAGTATTAATTATTGATTCTTGCTAATTTTACATAACCCATGTTGTGCATCATTTATTTAGTATGCATATATGTTCAATAGATTCTTTTAATGCATAACTTATATATGTTTAGGCAACTGAATTGTGAAAAACATTAAATCACCTTTTAATTAATTGTGGGATTATTAATATATACACTTAATTGTTTTTGCCATAATTTATATTCTTATATATGCCTTTAGTGATGATTTACGATGTATATTGATATATAGTACTTTAAACTCTACACCTTTTTTTGTTTTTTTCATTCCTTTGTTAGAATTAGCTTGTGTTCATCCATCATATCTATCACACACTTTGCATTCTTATTTTACAATTAATCACAAATATATATAATTTCTTGTAATAAAATGTCATTTTCATCCCTTTTCTTTAAGAATGACATTATACACAAAATATGTTCTAGATAAACTTTTTTTTTTTGAATATTCTAGATAAACATATTAAGTACATATTAATTAGGGACGGATATATAAATATATACACAATGCAAAGTAGGTACCTTATCATTACTTAATCATTGAATTATAAGCTACTTAATAAGCTAAACTAGTGTTACAAAAGAGAAAAGGTACAAGTTTTAAAGTAAATATAATGTAATTATGAAATTTCAAAATTTGATGAAAAATTTGAAAAGATAATCATATTTCAAAAAATCCAATTAATAATGAAAAAAATAATTTAAAGATTCTCTCTTCCCTATCTTTAAGTATGCTTGTAAGTTATTACGTGTTTAGTAAAATGCCTCAATAAAACACTCTTTGAACTTTTTTCGTACATCATCATTGTATGTATATTGCCGAATTAATTAATATATATACATATCAATGATGTCACAATAATAATTATTTATAATTGAAGTAACCACCTTACCCATCAAAGGTTTTTACATTCGTTTCTTAGAATTTGTCACATTTAATTAATAAAAATAAAAAAATCACAAAAAATAATCAAATCAAAAAGTAGTATCTAAAACCTTGAAGAAGAGAAAACGTAGACGCATGTAATACATAAAGTGAATATGATAGAAAAAAAAGTCTAGAATTTTATTTTTTTATTATTTTAAAAAAAAGAAAAAAACAAAAAATTTGCAAATAGTGCACGTGTGGGATTGTTAATGAAGACGGTGAAAAAGACAAGTGAAATGGGTAACACCAACCGGGTTTTTGGGCATTGGTTCACCAACATAAGGGACCCCAAATCTCTTACAACAATATTTTCAAAATCTTTGGAGGGCCATTTTTTAAAAATACACTACAACCACTTGTACTACTTATACTATGTCAATTCTCATACTTACATACCACTTAATAATTAATTTTATAATTTATTCTCGAGTTTGCTACTGAAATTGATATTTTCACTTTTAAAAATAAAAATTATTTTTAGTGGTGAATTTAAAGAACAAGAAATTGAATTAAAAATATAAGAATGAACTCCTAATTAGATGTAAACTAAATTAAATAAAAGAACGAACCGACCTTATTAAATTAAATTAAATTAAAAATATCCCTTATACCTAATGTTTGATTTCACGCTCTTTGAAGACCTTTCTCGAGCTGGGGGACTCTTTGACCGCACTTTCCTCCTTAGACCCTGCACATAGTTTTTAATGAGCGGGATACACTAGATGTGATGATGATGATGATGATTTAGAGATATCGGAGCTCAAAATTTGCTTTGAAAACTATACAAAAAGTAAACGAGAAAAACAAAAAAGAATGGAGGGAGTAGTAGTTGACTTTCCGCTTATTAGTTGATTAAATAGTTAAAAATTGTTTGATAAACTATTTTGTTAAAAAGTCATTATTTAAGTCAAAATAAAAAAATATTTTAGATAAATTTTGATTATATTTTGGCTTATTTATTCATTTTTTCTTTAATAAATAACTAATTATTATACTATTTTACCAAACATCTCTATTAAAAATTAGTTACTTCATATAATAAACTCATAATTTTTTTTTAAAAAAAATTTAAACTATAAACCGATCAATTAGTCACCTTAAATAATAAAATAAATTAAAAAAGCTATTGGAGAATTTTTAAGTGACATGAGTACCTCTAATTAAACACAAATTATTGTGAGAGACGATTTCTCAGAGCGACGTATTAGATACATGAGCTAAATAACCCAATTAAGACAAATTAGAGAGATATAAAATGTGAGTTTCTTGTTTTAATATCGCCTCTTTGAGACTCACAAGAGTAGGTGCTAATTAAATAGATATCAGATGCTCTTTGCTCTCTTGAGAGACCGTCTTTTATAAAAATGACTATTAAAGTCCAGCCCAAATCTAAATTTAGAGTTGTAATAATATATAGAATTGGACTGATCTTTTGAGAGTTGTCTATACAAAAGACTGTCTCAAGTAAGAATTTATGAATAGATATAATAAGATATTTTAATTGGTGGTGGTAATTTGTGTATTCTTATTCTTATTATTAGTTTATTAAATGAGAAAAAAAAATGTGGCTCCCGTGCAAACTTTTAATAGCTTTTGGTAGTGCTTTATTTTCAACTTTTCCTCTTTTCACCTTTAGTTGTAAGAATGTCATCTAAATTCATTTAAAAAATCTCCATGTTGATTTGGCAAAACATTCAAGGACATCATTTGTACTCTTGTGCTTTCCTACCCTTTTCCAACATTAGCCTCAATCAAACCTAAAAAATTAAATAGAATCTGATCTTATCTCAATAGAGAATATATATTAATATTTCGTTTTATAAAGAAGTTTCTGTAAGAAATATTCACAGGAATGAAGAAAAATAGAATCTTTTAGATAGTGGTTATATTATTTTATTAAAATTATAAATGGTGGCGAAAAAGTGGAGATTATAAATATTAAAAAAATTAAAAAATTGTGATTTTATCCATTACCATAGAAATAACATGATACATTTCATGAAAATTTATACAACAAATTATTCTCATTTTCATTGTTTCGCACCAACAACCAAAAGGAGGACCGTAAAAAATTATCAACAATAATTTCTTCAAATATTTTGGTGGATTTTATTATTCAAAGCTCATTATTTTTAAAATTTTTCCTCCCCTAAATCTTTTTTTTTTGTCAATGACAGATCTTTAATCAAAAGTACGTACATATATTTCCGAAATATTTGATTTCGTGTTAATTCAAACAAACAAGGACTATATGAGCTTATCCCCATGGTAGACTTCACTCCACGCTACACTAGCTATATACATCTTATGAAGGTTGGTATTGTGTTATCATTTTCACAATAAGTTAGTAGGTACCAAAAACAAATATATATACATGAGTTTTATACATCTTATGAAGTCTAAGGATGCCTAATTTATAAAATGTTGACATTATACCTAAGATTGTACACTATAATTGCATACATGTATCATTGGTTGGATGATGATCATAGAAGTAGTATACCAAAGGGAATGCTAAAGAAAATTAATAGTCAAGCATTGTCTATATTTAGAAAGTTCATTATTTATATATAGACCATTAATTAGGTAATCATTTTTGGATAAAATAACACATGAGACTTTTTTGTCTTGATAACTATGAAAAATTTTTTAATAAGAATTTTAGAGTATAGGATTTGGCGAGGAAAAGGAAGAGTTAAGAAAGACGCTATAAGGACTGAATTTAGAACAATATCGTAAAAGAATTAAATTTGATATAATAGAAAGATAATAATTGAGTCTTAGGCCATGTCCACATCAATAAGAAAAGTTTGAATCAAATCCATTTTGATGCGCGGATAGAAGTTTTATTCACTTTTACAAATTATTAAAAGAAACACTGGTTTATAAATAATTTAAAATTTATAAAATGGTTAAAAATAAATAATAAATAGGTAACTTTTGATTATTGAGGATAAAACAAACAATTTTAAAACTAATTTTAAATTTAAATATAATAAATAAAGAATTAAAAGTAAAATTTTAAAATAAGTATAAATTTATTAAAAAAGAAAAGTCATGCGTACAATTATACATGTGACGTCACATAATGTGCAATATCTAAATAATAATTAGTTAATTAAATTAACAAGTAACACGTTGTTCAGGTAACCAATAGGTACAACCAATTGGACGAATATTAATTTAATTCTTACGCAGTCCATTTCATTAATTTAATTCTTATATCTTTAATTATATATAATAAAAAATTATAAAAAATTTGATATTAATAATTGTAGCAATGAGATGAATCAAACAAGATCTCACTTGACTATGTTTTGACTTCGAGATCAAAAATTAATCACATATTAAGAGCGATGAATGAATAGTGCTATTTTGTCTAATGTTGCAGCTAATATGAAACGGAGAAAGTATATTTTCAGTTCAGTCCAAGGAAACAATGAATTAAACTACGAGAAAGTCTTAGTTTATAACGGTTATTTATGGGGTTAACAAATAACCCTTATGTGACAAGATTTGATAGGGTAGGAATTTCGTTATTTTAATTTATCTTTATTGATTTTATTTATGTTAATATTATTATTATTTTTTTACAGCGATTTACAAATCACGGTTATTGATTAGGATTTTTTTTGATAAACTACATTATAAGTAGGCTTTAAGGCCTAAGGGTCAATAATTCAACCTATTTAAAGCAATTTTTAATTATTTCTATTCAATACACTTTTATTCTATAGAATCAGGGGACCTTAGATATTTTGGGACCTAAGCAAAATGGCACATTGGGGTCAATTTCCTTTGCAATTTATGACCTATATAGACCTTCTAGAATCATTAATTTTCTTTTTTTGACGTAGAACCTTGGACGACGACTCCTCTTGCCCATCCTTAGGGCCATCCCTATATAGATATAGTAAATCATTTTATACAATATCCTTATTATATGACTTTAAAAAAAGACAATTCTTACATGATAATTGTATTTTGACCATAACCTTGTTAATACTTAATAGAAGTGTAATGATTCAAAAGGAAAAAGGGGACCAAATGGAAAAATGAGCAAAAACTTTAAGTAGTCGGAACAGAAGTCCTATGTCGGCATGTCGGGAAATTAGTAAATCCCTTTTATGATTCATATTCATATTCATATTCATATTCTTATTCAGGTGGTACCAAAATCTTTGGAATAATATTGTTAATCAATTTTTATAATACCCAAATTTAAATTCAATGTCTAAAACCTATTACACCTTCCGGCAACGACTCATTCTCCAATTATAGGAATTGTGTCATTATGTGCAACTATATTCTATTTCATGTATCTGTCTTTTTAAAAAACGTTTCAGATTTAATGAATAGAGCATCTACATATAAAGCAGAAGGTTTGGAATTTAACCCCTGCTGAAGGGTTTTTTGAGTGCGTGCATCTCTCTTTACTCCCTCCTTGTGAGAATGAGTATGATGTGGACAAATCCTTCACCCGGACTCTACCTTATGCATGTGAAATACTGAAAGTGTCCTTTACCTTTACGTATATATATGTCTTTTTAATTTACATCACTTTTTATTGTAGTACGTCATATAATATTTGTACTCTTTTCCATCATTTTAACCAATGTTTCTATGACCAATTATTTTTTATCTTTTTCTCCTTACTTTTATTAATTTTTATCTAAAAAATAATATTCCATCTATTTCATATCAAATGTTCCATTTGCTCTCCAATACTTAACAGATTTTATGTTGTATAATCAAAATTGTAAAAACTGGATATTAATAAATCTTATGTTGTGACGAATCAAACAAATCTCATTTAACTATTTTTAATGCATGGATGTAGATTAAAATACAATTAAAAGTGTGATTGATGAATAGTACTCCCTCCGTTCTTTTTTGATTATCATATTTGATGATATCACACAGATTAAGAAAGGTGAAATCTTTATAGATAGTAGGTATTATTTTATTAAGAAAGGTGAAATCTTTGTAGATAATGAGTATTATTTTATTAAAATAGTGGTGTGAATTAATAATTGTATCGGTATTATGAGAGAGAAATGAGGATTAAATGAGAGATAAAAAGAGTATATGGAAGATAAAAACTTTACAAAATAGAAAAGTATTATAAATAGGACAAACTTATAAAATTACCCCTTATAATAATGTGCACAAACTTAAAAGAACAGAGGGAGTAATTAAAAACAAACAAATATTTGAAATAAAACGAAAAGAGAGTATTTCTAAATGCTAAATAAAAAGGAATAAAAAATAATAGTTTGACCATATAATGATTCGTTTTGAAATTCTGATGCCGCCAACATTCACCAACTTCGTGGGTTCAGCTCATCACCTTGCATTTTAGCCATACTTGTTCACCTGTCTTCTAACACTTTTAATTTGCTCATCTAATTATTAGAGGTAGTTTTGGCCTTTTGGATAGTGTTAAATGGTGGATTGCACATACCTCAAAAGTTCACAAACACTAAATATTGTGTAATACTGTGCGAATCATTTTAAATGTCTCATTTGGATTTTCACGGTTATTAAAAGTGATGCGGGGTTCATTAAAAAGGTGGTAGTTGGGTGTTTTAATTGATTAAATTAATTGTAAAGGTGATAGTTGGAAGTAGTAAAAGTGAGAGTATTTATAGACACAAAAGGAAATGAGATAATTGATATGACTTTTGCCAAATAAGAAAATGAGACAACTAAAAAGATTGAGGGAGTATAAATTATTTTGTTGAGTTGATTTTTTGATATAATATTACAGGGCAAAATGTGATGAAATTTGTATAAATTTCGAATTCTAGCAATTAAGTTTTAAATTTCTTATTCGACCTCCTTGAATTTTGATGAATTTTTTATATTTTGCATTATGCTGAGCACAAAAATAGATTAATATTCGCTACTGAATAAATAAAAACTAATTGAAGAAAATATAAATGTAAATCAAGTTCTAGATAAAAACCACTGTTGAATTTATTAATTATTATTCTATTCGTAAAAATAGTTTAAGTTTTTTTTTTTTTCAAATTAAACCTACATCTTACTTTTGTTTTACATATTTTTTTAATTAATATTCAATTAGATATTTTAGTATTGCACTTTTAATTCAAAAATACTAATTCCGCCACTTCATATAATGGAGCCACAATAATTGACTATCATTTGAAATTTACTTTAGTTAAAATAGTTTACTAAAATTTAACGATCTATCTTAAAATATTAAATATTTGCAAAGGTAGAAAAATAATAATATCAACAGTTAGCATGAAATAAAGATCTTTAGGACCTCACCCTCACTATAGTAAAAATAGAAAAAAATACAAGAGAAAATCAAAACACAACAATAAAATAATGAAAACCAAGAGAAAAACAATTATTTAGCTTAATAATTTATCTTAAACTCCCCAATATTTGCAAAATACAAAATTAATGGGAGTACTAAAATTAGCCCTTTTAAGATATTGATTAATTATTGAAAATTGTTTATCAAATTTAATGACCCAATTAGGCAATCATTAAAGTTCTAATTCGATGTGTTTGGTACTTAATTAATTAATTGACATGATTAAGTTCCAAAATCGTAATTATTAAGTGATTAGACAAATGAAATTGATCAATAACTTCTAATAGATTGACATTTATAGTGGCCCATCAAATAAATTTAGGAATTAACTATTAACTATAAATAATAATTGTGATTTGAGTTTAATGATGGAGATTTAATCATACACTATATTAATTTTAATGTATAGTATAGAAAAATATGAGTGAATATGAGAGTGACAAGTGTAATATTTGTATTGGCCAGTATTTATGACAGCAGTATTTATGGACAGGGATTTTAAAATACAGCAGGATTATTTATGATCAGGGATTTTTAATGTATAGTATAGTAATTATTTTACTATATGCCATAATAACAATTAGATCAGAGATTTTTAACAGTAATTATTTTATTTATGGCAATAATAGTGTAGTGATTATTTTATTTATGACCAGAGATTTTGACAACTGAGACAAAATTTCTCCAATTTTAAAATGACAGATTATTTATGACCAGGAATTTTTAATGATTATTATAGTAATTATTTTATTGGCCAGTATTTATGGCAGTGGTATATATGGCAAGAATAAAATTGAATACATTATACATTTGACAATTTTTAAATACAGCAAATTATTATAATACCGCAGATTATTATATAGCAAGAATAAATATTTTATTGGCCAGTATTTATGGCAGGAGTATATATGGCAAGAATAAAATTGTATACACTACAATTTTGACAATTTTTAAATACCGCAGATTATTATAATATTGCAGATTATTATATTTATGACTAAATATTTTATTAGCCAGTATTTATGGCAGAAGTATATATGGTAAGAACAAAATTGCATGCTTTACCATTTTGACAATTTTATTTTTTACAGAAATAAAAATTGACTTTTACTACAATGGCATGAACAACAGTATAAAAACATCTTTTGATCAACTTAATTAGTTGCTCATATCATTTTATGTTTTTTATATTTAATTCTTTTTTTAATTACAATGTATGTATGTAAATAATTTATCACGCACCTTCATTTAATATTTTCGTTCGTATAAAATTTCACTAAAATATCAACGTATTAAAAAATCCGTGCATTACACGGGTTTCTATCCTAGTTTATTTATAATTGAATAGAGAAAAAAAAAACATTTTATCACTTTTTGTAATTCTATACGAAACTTCTAATGCAAGTGTGTTCGTATGTTACCTAAAGAATCTACATAGATGCAATGTTTTCGGCCATTAATAATTAACATATTAGGAGTATTTTATTAAGGGAATAGCCTAACAAATTAAGAGAATTGTACTTGATTTTTTCTAAAATGTGATATTTTTTGTTTTTTTTATTTGTCTACTTTATCTATTACACGTATTTTTTTAGCAAATTTTAAGTCTTGTTATCTCTAAGTACGCGTCATAAAACATTATAAAAACTTTATAATCCTTTACATCAAAACAAATCTAACAAGATCTCACATGAATATTATTACGGGGTCAATAATAAACCCGTAATTTATTTAGTCAAACCATAACTACCCACTACTAACCGACTAATAACTTCCCATTATCATCTAATATAACCTCCAATCTCTCAGAAATAAATCCCTCCTTAGTATTATAAATGCATGTTACATACATTATTTGCAACCGAAACAAATATATTTTATCTTCAATATATACTTTAAAAATCTAATTTAAATTTCTCTTGTTTAAAGTGGATAAACAAAAAAGAACGCTTAAGATATTAAGGGTTCAAATATAGACTGACAAGTGTGAAAAACAAATGGGACAAGCAGGGTGAATAAGAGGAAGTATAATTTTTAATTATGCATAATTAGATATATTAAGAATAAAATAAGCACATTGAATAAAATGCATAAAATAAATAGAACGTTTAAGATGAATAGGAGAGAAAACTTCGTGATCAGGGCCGTCTTGAACAATTTGGGGGCCTTGTGTAAAATTTATATTTTGCGCCTTAATTATAGTAGATATATTTATTTTTTTAATAAATTTTACATATTTCTTTTTTTGATTAACTTTTTCCATATATTGGAGAAAGAGGGGCCCTGTGCGGTCGATCACCTCGCACACCCTCAAAGACCCCTCTGTTCGTGATATAAAAAACAATTAAAAATGAAAACTATACTCCACTATGTCAATATTAATGTGTGTAGTCTCGGCGCTATCAGTGGGCGTGCAACTTTTCAACGCCCGGTTGGTTTCATTGATTTTGGCTCAATCTCATGATACCGTACCGTCATACGTCTCCTTTTAATTCTTCATCATCATGATCCTATCCAGTATTTTCCGCTCACAGAAAACTATGGGCAGGGTCATACGTCTCCTTTTAATTGCTTGCTTTAATTTATTGGAAAAATTATATTAAATAATCCGACCTATTGTCCATCTGCTGTGAATAATCCCAACTATTGATTATTTTTAAATAATTCAACCTTTGTATTTTGCTGACAGCACCCCTTACCACATTTTAACTGACTATTGTAAGTACCTACTTGCCGTTACTCTCACTTTTTCTTCCTTCTTATGCTTCTTTGTTGGTCTACCCCAACTCTTATTTGGTGGTAAGTAGCTATAGTAGTCGGTTAAAATGTGGAAAGGGGTGCTGTGAGCGAAAAAATTCCAAGGTCGAATTATTTATAAATAATCAATAGTTGAGATTATTCATAGCAAATTGGCAATTAGTCGGATTATTCTGGACAATTGTTTCTAATTTATTTATTGTTATTATTTTTGTTTTAAAATATAGAAAATTCTAATCAATTACGTTCATTTGTAAATCATAATAAAAAAAACAAAAAATATATTAATAAAATAAGCAAAACACAAAAAGATAAATTATAATATAAAAAAGTCACCCTATTAAATTTTTCCACATAGATATGATTTATCAAGGTGGCAAATAACCATTATTGACCTTGAGTTACTCTTTAAAATACTTGTAAGCATGAAAACATATTACGATTAATCATGTTTGATTTTTTTAATAAAAGAGTAATAATGAGAAATAAAATTTTATTAATATGTAAGTAATAGAGAGGGTTACCTCGAAAAAAAAAAAGTAATAGAGAGGTTTAGTAAAAAAAAAGGATGAGTTACAACTTACAATGAGGGAACATATATATATATATATATATATATATATATATATATATATATATATATATATATATATATATATATATATATATATATATATATATATATATATATATATATATATATATATATATATATATATATATATATATATATATATATATATATATATATATATATATATATATATATATATATATATATATATATATATATATATATATATATATATATATATATATATATATATATATAGCATTGTTATAATTAAAATATCTTTATGAAATTTTTTATTAGCCGCGCGCATATATCAACCAGGAATGATTTGCATTGGTATTATATTGTTCGCGTTAATATTGTACGTAAAAAGATATGGATTATAATTTATATATACTACAACTTTTAACGTAATAAGATTTTTGATTCTCAACTAGTCATTTTTTTCTCTCAGCGTATTTGTCTGTACTATGCTTAATCTTTTTTTTTTTTTTTTTGAATATACTATGCTTAATCTTTTTAAAGAAAAAGTATAAAATTTTATTGAAAAAATTAGGAAAAAATTTTTAGAAAGCAAAATAATTAAACTTTTTTTACCTCCAAAAAAAAAACATTTAACCAAACACGTGGTGGATGAATAAAAAAATACTAAAATCTCTCCGCGGTTATTTGTAAACCAATCCTTTAACAATGGCGTAAAATTTAAAAAGAGTTATAAAAATTAATAAAACTTTTTGTTTGATTTTCTCATAAAAAGAGTTATAAAAATTAATTAAGCTTAAAAAAGATCAATAATGGCGTCGGTAGCAATGGGTGTTCCTGTTCCTACTTCACCTACAAAGAAGAATAGAATTCAAGTATCTAATACCAAAAAGCCTCTCTTTTTCTACGTTAATCTTGCTAAGGTTACTAATAATTCTTTTTTTTTGTTAAATAATTTTCTTGGTTAATATGTGCTATATTTTACAATAATAAAATTATGTTAGCATATATAATTAAGACATTTTTGGGTTTCATCTAAAAGTTTAATTCTTTATGTGGTATCAGAGCCCCATAGAGGCCATAGTATATGTTTTACATATGAACTCTAACGTGTTATATAGGTAGAAGCACGTAAATTTACGATATGCATTGAAGAAGTAGGGTGCATTATGCTTATGAGAAGTATCTAATTTAATTCATATGTGATTTCTGATTTCTAAGCTAAAACATCCTATGAACTAATATGTGCATATATATATGAACGTTTTACTTTGGTTTGACCATGTACTATTTTATATGACGAAATATATGTAATAACATTAAAATAATGCAATATTGTCGTGGTTGGTTATATGTTTGTATGTGTGCATATCTTATCCATTAAGAAATAGACTAGTGTGCTACATATAATCGAATGTTTTTTTGGTTGCATTGGTTTCGTATATATGTTACTTATTTTTGTTTTATATAAAGGGAAAATTAAAAATTTTAATTATTTGATTACAAGATAATATGCATGGATAAAACTTACGTACATTAATTAAAGGTATTAAAAGAACTCTATTTTTTGATAAAAATAAATTTTAATAGTACCTTTCATTAATTCTATTCTTATTATGTTTCAAAATATTTACCAACTGATTAATTTGGATGGATAGTTGATAAATTGTACATCTAGATTTAATCTATGAAGAAATGTGGTATTGTTAATTAATTATTTTAATTTTATAAAAGAAAATGTACAATTATTTATAGCATTATATTCGCCACGTATATAGGAATAATTTTAGTAAGTGATTAGATTTTTTGTGGATCGCAGAGGTACATTCAACAACATAATGAGGTCGAACTTTCTGCATTGGGCATGGGTTTGTATTCTGTTCTTTCTTTTCTTTTGCTCCTTTATTTTGAAATTAATAATAGCTAAAAATCGTGATTAATTAAAAATTCTTAATTTATATGGTGAAATTATTAATTTTTAAAATTTACCTTTTACCACTTGTATTGATGATTATGATAGTAGCAAAGTAGATTATTTTTGGGATAAATGTAGATATTTTATAATAGATGAGGAGAAAGAACGAATTGGATCTGTGTGGATGAGTAAAAGATAATTGAAATATATGGATTATACCTTTTCCTTTTCACTATAGTTGTTACATTTGATTTTTTACATGATATCCAATGTGTTATTTTAATCAATTATACATTGAACTATGCTTGTAACAACCCGACCTATTGGCCAGCCGATGACTACCCATGTAGACTGTAGACTAGCCTAACAGACCAACTCAAGTCTTTTCAGCGCACTTTGGTCTCACTCGTGCGCACCAAGGAAAACTTTCCGATAGGTCACTCATCATAAGATTGCTACACACCAACCAGGCTTAATCGTGGAGTCTTAGCAAATGAACTTCCATGAAAAGAAGATGCACCTTGTTTACATGAGTAGTCTATCAACCATTTTTAAAGCTAAATCTGGGGTATCACAAGGCACATTTTAAAAAAATAAAAAGTTAACATTATGAAAGTATGTAACTAGACGATTCAAACAAAGTCACACTTAACTATATTTTTTCTTGCATATTAGCTACAATATATAAAATAAGCTTAAATGATAAATAATAACAAGTATTTTAAAATAAATGGAGTATTAAAAGAAAGTGATAAACCGTTATCCAAAATTAAATATAATGCAAAAATGAGAGGCACAATTCAAAATAAAAAAATAATACTATATGAAAAGGACGTGGAGAGTATAATTTCGTATTTATCACAATAATTTATAAACTCAAACGATATAAAGAATAGTGATTAAATTTTTGTTGTGGAAGAAGTAATATTTTAATATTTTCAAAAAAAAAAAAAAGTAATATTTTAATATTCTTTAGCTAAATTCTCGTGCTAATTACCATTATATTTTTTAAATTTGATTGCATATTACAGCAATTACAACAGTTGTCACCATTGCTGAGATATTGAAGAATAATGGATTTGCTTTTCAAAAGAGTAATAATCTTGCTATACCTTTTAATAAATCCACTTTTTTTGGTTATTTATTATTTATTAGTATTTTTTTTATATAAATATAATGTTTACTAATTTTTTAATTTGAACTTTACAATAGAAGTTTGCACGTCTACCATTGGCATGAAAGATGAAAACAAAGGTCGAATGGTTCAAAAAGCCAAGGTAACTTTTTTTCCTCACTATTTTAATTAAATTACAAAATTTAATTACATAACACAAAACAAATAATACTTCATAAATACCTTAAAGTGTTTTTTACTCGCAATATTCAATTTGTAGACAGGGCCGGCCCTGAGAATTCAGGAGCCCGGTGAGAAAAACAATTTATGGGCCCTAATTATCCGCTTTTTGGTTGATAATCGTGCACTTATAATTCAATAATTAGTAAATAAGGTACTAATTATCATTATTAACACTTTGATGACTTGGTTGAATACATAATTTAATTACACGTACAAGGCCACATATATTCGATGCATACAAAGACAAAAATTGTCAATTTTTTCATAAGTCCTGGGCACATGCCCTTTTTGCCCTTGTCTAGGACTGGCCCTGTTTGTAGACAAGCTCATAGTCATATATAATAATACTCTCCATTTATTAAAATTGTTCTTATAAGAAAAGTTTATAAGAATTAAGAAAAAAATAATTTTTTTATATGATAGATATTATTTTATTGAATAATAAATTTAATAAAAAATTAAAAATCATAAGTAATTAAAATATAATTAAAATAAAATTAGTAGGAAAAAATATAGAAATAATAACTATTATAAAATTTTATAAAATAAAATTAGTAGAAAACAAATGGCCTCGAGATCATAAGAGTTTAATTGTATAATTTGTGTGTATGCATTGGTTGTATCCTTATTAAGCTCACAAATATAAAGGTATATGGTGGTAGATAAACTTATAGAAGTATGTGAGTAGGGAAGAGAATATAGAGAGAATGAGGTTTATTGTTGGAAATAATATAGGAAAAATTATCTTGAATATATTATTATTTATTGTATATCTGTTGTGAATGATTTCTACTATTGATTATTTCTAAATTAATAATCTAACATTTGTATATATTCTGCTGACAGCATCGCTTACCATATTTTAGTTGGATATTTAATTTGAAGTACCTTCTAATCATTACACTCAATTTTTTTCCATAGGGCAAGATTTATTGTTTTGAATTTATCCAAGTAAAATGTCAAATAGTGAAAAATCATGAAGAATATTGGATAAAGTAATATTTCAAAAAAAAAAAAGAATATTGGATAAAGTACAATCACATTTAACCTAAAAAAAAGTACAATCACATTAATTAATTAATTAATAGTAAAAAGTACATGAATTATATGATGATATATTTCATGATTATTGATACCATTTTTTTTATTTTATCATTATTTAACATTCTCTTTAATTTTTGTTATATTGCATGACAGATTGAAATTGTATTAGAGAAGACAGAAAAATTTGACTCATTAATGTCTCCAACCTATAAACATAACAATGACAAAAGCATTGAAAATGGTAAGACTACCAACACAACTCAAGCTCCTTGCATAGAAAAAAAGGAAGAAGGAAAATAATATTAATATACCCAAAAGTCAATCATTGCTCTAATTAAAAAAAAAATTAAATTACCACTAAATTTAATAAAGGTATATTCTTTAATAAAAAATAATATTAGGATATTATATAAAAATTGTAAAGATAAAACTAGTTTATTTTTGGGTGTTTGGGGAAAATTTGCTTTATCTAAACAATATTTTTGTGTTCTTCTTTTGGGAGAAGTGTATGATATATTTATGTATTTATTTTTACCTTTTACTTATTTGTAAGATGTAATAGTAACATTTATGTGACTTATATATTAGAACAATGATTGAATTAAAATTTTTGTTTAAAAATTTATTGATTCTCTCTCTTGCAATTTAGTTTAATTTCGAAATTGTAAATTATATTGAATCAAATTATTTATTCGATATTTTGCAACATACATTTGGTTTTGAATTATAGGAAAATATAAGTTATGGTTCAATTTAGTGTTCTTAATATCAATATCCAAATTATAAATTTTAATGTCAAAAAGCCGATTTAGTTTGAATTCGTATGTAGCCATGCTAGATTATATATTATATTTACTTAGAATTTAACATATTTTTTTTACTTATTTATAGATTTGGCATTCACAACGAGTCATTATTCCAAGTAACACTTAATTTTAGTAACTAATTAATACTTGTCAACATGATATTTTTATGTTAAACAATTAGATGTACGTAAAATCTTTGTCATTAAAGAAAGAAAGTCAAAAATAATTTTTCATAAGAAGGATATGCTTAAAGTAGTTCAAATAAAAGTTTATTAATACGTATAATATTTCTTAAAAACACTTTAAATCATATTTTTCTTAAATTCGAATTTTTATTATAGCAACACTTTATTTCATAAATCACAAATTTCATATATATACATTTACATCTTTAATCTACAGTTTAACTTGCAAAGCTTCAACTTAACTTAGTATTTTCAAATTTTAAATTTTTTCGTCAAACAAAAAATATATCATTTAAAAAATAGATCAACCACAATATTACTCTTTAATTATTCATTCACTAATATGATAAACAAATAGATCAACCAAAATATTTGAGGCAAAACATGATATTTCATACTCCGATTCGTGCAATATGAGTTGTCCATACAGTCCTTAAACTCCTTATGATGTAAAATTTTTCAAGAGGCAACACTCAATTATATGACGTTCAGCATATGTAACATAATATATCTTTCTAGTCAGGAAAAATTAACATTCAATCAGAGTATTGGCGTTGCACACTTGACACTTCTTTATTCTTATCTTTAAGTATACCACAAGTTACCCCAAACTTATGTTCGGTTATCCTTAATATCAATATATCATGTATATATGGATGACATACTGCAAAGATGAGATTAAAATATGCTCATAGTCATTTCCTATTTTAAACGATTTAGAAGTAACAAAGAATTTTAAGTAAAATCCCGAAATCACAATAATTAGAAAATAGTATATTTATTTGAAAATAATATAAAATCATCGTCAAAACTTATTTTTAAATATAGAAAAATCATGTAAGTATTAGAATATTCTATTTCTAAGTAATATTTTTATATTTAATTTTTCTATTTATTTATTTATTTATTTTACTTATTCTCACAACTTATTTAATATAAAAATCAAATTCAAATTCAATTGTAATTTGTAGGTGTGACTCAATTTTTTTATTTACAAAATTTTTTTTGTTTGGAAATTGACTCAAATTTAAATAGGGATAAATCATAAAATTAAGGCCACAAAGCGAGGGCAAAGCTAAAAACCAGCTAGTCTCCTGAGAGACTTCTAAAAGACGTTTCACAGGCTCAACCCATTAAAGCTTAATATTTACTTTTACTTTACATTTTTTTATGGGCCAGTTCAAATAGAGATGGTCTTTCATAAAAACCGTCTCTCACAAGAATTTGCGAAAACCAAAAAGAACTTCAAAAAAAAAAAAACAAAAAGAAATAGAAAGGGGAATATTCTATCGCTTCTGAAATTGGTAGCGGTTAAGATAAACCCTAGAAACCGCTTGTTAGTCGCACCAAGCTCTACAGTACTTCTCTCTCCTTAAATTTCACCAAAACCCCTCCAAATTTGTGGTTCGTTTCCGCTCGAACTTGTAAGTGTTCTTTCTATTTCGGTTTTTGTTTTGTTATTAAATTTTTTTTACTTTAGTGTTTTGAATCGTAATCCTAGGGTTTATTTTATGGTTTCTGCTTGCTTTTATTGGATAATTTGTTTGTGTTTTCACTTTTTGTTTTTGTTGGATTAGAATTCGATATTGTTGTTTTAATTGTAATTTTTTTATAAAAATTAATTTAGGGTTTATACTTTCAGTTCTATCTCGTTTTCCCCTTTTCTTTCGGTTTGAATTGGTGTTATTGTAATCATTTACAGTTTGTTGAATTGTGAAATTGTAGTTTTTGAACTTCACTGGAGAGACTTTTGTGTTTATTCGATTTTTTTGTTGCTCTATTGTATTCAGAGAGGTAATTATGGCAGACACCGAGCACAATTTTGATGAGAACAACGAGGAGCAAAATTTTTCGATGCAGGAATCAGAGCAGCATCATCTTAATAGTGATGAGTTTGAACAGCAAAATCTTTCTGGTAGTGTGCATGAAGATTACCATTATACTGGCAATGATACTGATAACCAAAATTTGGGGATAAATGACCAAGGTTTTGCTTTGAATGAGACTGAAAACAATTATGGAGCTCTTTCTGAGCAAACTTTTGTTGAAAATGATAATGAACATACATTAGGGGGAGATGAAACTATCCATGAATTGGATGAGGATCAGCTGAAACAAGAATTTGTGGATAATGAAGCTAATGAAATGGGTAATGATCAAGAGAATCCACATTCTGAGAAAAAGGAGGAACATGAAAACAATTCGGCTGCTGCTGGCAGTGAAAAGAAATGGCCTGGGTGGCCTGGAGAGAGTGTTTTTAGGATGTTGGTACCTGCTCAAAAGGTTGGTAATATTATTGGGCGTAAAGGCGAGTATATCAAGAAAATTGTCGAGGAGACCAAGGCCCGTATCAAAATTTTGGATGGTCCACCTGGATCACAAGAGAGAGCTGTAAGTTTCAAGATTTATGTTTGATTTTTGCTTGTTATTGTCTTACTAACGTGCACGGTTTAACTTGATGATCTCACTTCAATTTTCGCAATGTAGCAAAGTCAAAGACATAGAGTAGTATTTTGAGAGGGGTTGCTTGCTTGTTTATGTTGCTTTAATGTTTGTATCCTCTTAATATACATTGAATCTATGAATAATTAGGTTTTAACACATTTGGTCTATGGCAATTGTTCTGAAGAGCGTTTTAATAAGATTAAGAATCTAACGTTGAAGGGGGTATTGGAATATCAAAGAAGTTTAGTGAGTAATTGATGTTGATCACCATATTTTAGATGGTTGTTATACACACAACTGTGATGTAACTCCTCCCTTTGTATCCCTATGAGAAAGCATCGTATGACTCAAAGATTTGAGAACTTTTGGAGTCATATAGCGCAAACTTAGAAGGACAATGCGAGTATTACATAAATGATTGTAGTAGATGCTAAAAGCTCTCTTAAAACGTGATAAAATATCGCCTACTCAGTATAACATAACTACTTGTTTTAAACCTGCCTAGGGGATTGTAGAAAGAGAATATGAACATGAATAATATTTGATCTAAGGTCATTGAGAATCAGTGGAATTAACTATAGTCTTCTATAGCTCAACAATTTCTTAATTTGTATAATGGAAAATTGTGATAAACACTGCAAAAAGTATTAAAACGTGTGTTAAAATATTGACCATACATTTGAACATATACATTTGTTTGAATCTCTGCTGGGGGATTGCAGATGGAGAATGATGAACGTATATTGTATTTGTTAAAGATCATTGTGAATCAATGGAACTAACTAAAGTCTTCTATGATTCTATAACTTCTCTTGATTCATATAATGGAAAAATATCATAAACAACTAGCAAAGAGTAAACTATGTAAAGATTTTGAAGCTAATTATCAGTAAAAAGTGTGATAATTTGTTGGATTCAATGTCTGAAAGAATCTTTCAGATATCAAATTTACTCCAAATGACAAGACTTGTGACATAATCATTGGGTCATGTAAACAATTTAGCAAAATTGAGGAAGCTCATTTTTACCTTGATCATAAGCAATAACAATTTAACAATAGTCAAAAAATTCAACACAAAATGTAAAAGAGGAACGTTGATATAGTGCAATAACCAAAATGAGTATGTGCAGGTTTGCAAATTTTAAGGGTACAAATCAATCATCCATGCACCCCATAAATGAAGCATCACAGATCCAGATTGCAGAGATCAGTTTGAGCATTACAAGTGCTGAAAAAAGTGCTTGTTTGGTTTGAAAGAGTTGTATTTTGTACATATACCCATACCAAGAAGCTATGCACTGTTTTCTGGAAATCAGTGTCTGGATGGCTGATTTCATGTCAAGCATTGTTCATCTCTGTTGAAGAACTTCCTCTACCATGCTTATGATCATTGGCCATAGCAGAGGTGCTTTTTGAGCTTCTTTCCCGATTATTAACCAACTTGAATAAAAGAAAATGAAGTATAAACTGGAAGAAGAATTTCACTAGGGTAAACTTTTGATCAAGAAATTTTGAAAATATATTGAAACTAAATCACCAACTTTACGATATGCCATGATGTTTGGTGACTAAAACATATATTAGGAAAAACACAAAATGCAATATCGTAAAACCAGCCTAGTAAAGTTGTGTACCCAATTGATTTGTAAGTGAGGTTGTGATGTTATTTGATCGGTAACAAGCAGACATCTACTAAAACAATCGTTAAACTCTATAAACACAATGCTCACATCCTGTTAAAGTTTAATAGCTGTGTAATGATGTAATGAAAATATCTATGGGAATACATTTTACACAAAATGATTAACTGACATGATTTATCTGAAGTTGTTCTTAAAGATTTACTATTGTTATAACTCTTTGGCTTATAACAATTGACTGCTGGGCACATTTAAAATTTTGTTAGGAGCTCATCGCTTCAAGTGAAAAGGCTGATGTTGGTTTTAGTTGGGATGTATATTTATATGATATGCATGTTTTATGGTGTGCTTAGGGGTTTTATTGATTGGTACAGGTTGAATGGTGTCGGGTTTGAGGTTTTAGTTTTGATAAAATGGACCATTCTTGATTCATATTTTGAGGAAAAGAGTGTGTAACTGTAAGCCATTCGAGTTTTGACTTAGTGGTTTAGTTCTCTTCTAAGAGATTTAAGTGTTATGATGGGATAGGTTAAAGATTTAAAGGATAACCAAATTTTATGTGAGAGATTGATGTACAATGACACATTGACTGTGCCTGTTAGGACTTAATCCGGAGGAAGCTCTGATATGTATTGTGGTTACGACCTTAAAAGCATAGTGTATCAGATGAAGGACTGCTTGTCATTGTAGATGAACCTGAAGTTAAATTAAACCATATTAGTTTCTGGTTCGTGAAGATGATTTACATCCCTTTTAATGTGAAGTTGACATTGGTTGGATGCTTCTAGTGATGTGTTGATCCGGGTGTGCTAGCCTGCTAGGTTATATTTGTATTGGAACTGCTTGTAAAGTAGCGTTTTTTGGCATGTGCTTGTGTCAGTGTTTCTGTCCAGTCAATAGATAGAAACGCTAAATTTCAATATCATTAAATTTTCTCTTTTCCATTTCCAAGTTGTCATTTGTGATGGTGTGATTGCAACTGCATGAATCTTATGTGGGGATGTTAGACTGATGCACTTTACAGAAAATTAGTACTGATAGTTGCAATTACTTTGTTGCAATTACTATTCAAATTTAATTGAACATTAAAATTTTACCTAGGGCTTTTTGGAAAGCTTTTACTGAATTTATAGATAAGAGTCTTTGAAACAAATGATGTATGAAGTTAATGGGGCAAAATCTAGATCTATGTTTCTCTCTGCTCACATTCTTTGGGTATCTTGGCCGCGTAAGTCCAATTGTTAGCGAGCCTTGTTTTGAAGTTGTCTAACTAAACCCTTCTAAGAATGCAATATAATTATAATCAAAGAAAGTTAAATGAATCATGCCAAACAGGGCTACTTCTACACATACGTCTGACAAAAATGTGTTATTATTGTAATTAGAGGTGTTAACTCAAATATTTTAACCTGACTTTGTGACTCAAATTTTTTTTCCTTAAGGAATTCATGGCTAGTTATCCACACCACAGCCATATGTTAACTCAAAAGAGTGGATATCCAATTTGAAGATCATCGATGTTTGGAGTTTGGATAACCGCAATCAAAATGGTCATATGCACTCATTTTTAATAATCCACACTCAAATTATATCTTAAATCGAACGCAACTTGAATTGACACTATGCTTGAAACTCATAACTGGATTATGATCGAGATGACTAGGAGTAAGATTGACTAATTGAATAACCAACTTGAATAGTAAATGAATAAATTGATGTGAAAAACTTAAATGGTGAGAAAGCTCGTTTTTCTATCAACTTCATTTTGACTTGAACCAATTGTGAATAAGTTCATCTATCTTGAATTCAAGATGCAATTGTTAACTAGTGCATATAGGACATGATCTGGATAATCAGTGATCTGCTTCAAACCTTTCGAGTGATGATTTACTCTTATATAGCATTGATCTATTGTTTAATCATTTCAGCAAATGTTATTTGTTAATTGTTATTATGTATAAAAATGTACAATATTGCTTATATTTTTAGAGTGAATTCCACTAAAGTTTGATTTCTATAAACTCCTCCTATCTTTTCTTAACCAAATTCGATTTATCTTGATACTCATCCCAATTCAAATGTTGAAAATGAATCTTAATCGTCTATATTTTCTATTAAGATAAATTGGCTTAGTGGACATATTTGTTGGTGACCGTAACTGGTGATGCTCCACCATAGGCCTAACCGTAACCTAGCTGTCCCCAAATTAGACTAGAAGTTCCACCGAATCTCAACCAACTTGAATTACAACCGACTTAAACCCAGAAAAGAAGCAAATGCACAAACTTTGTTTGAGATCGAGAGTTAAGTTAACTATTTGAAAAACTTTTTGATATTATATAATGTGGATTTTGCGTTGCCGTCAACATCTACTTAAATTCGTTGATCTTAAAGAAGAAATCATTGTGCTGTTTCTTGATACATAGTGTGCTGTCCCTTTAGTTATTGTATTTGCATGTCCATCAGCTTCGGAAAGAACATGAACAAAATTGCAATTGTTTATGTAACTTAATACTAACGTTGAGTTGAGTGCTATCTAAATGTCCTTAATTTGACACTCTTTTGTATTTTTTTGCTGCATTTTTTTTGAGGCTGCATTAGTTAGTTTCCAGCATGTTGGATTTTGAAGTTTTCTGTCTGGCTGTGATGCGATGTTGTATTGAAGTTGAGAAGAGTAACTACTAAGTAGTTTGCAAGTGCAAAACCTCGGATGTGCTCTGGTTATGGTGGAAACTCCAGTTTTTCCATCAATGCTGATTTTGCGCTGGCAATATTTTGCTCTATGCAAGTAACTAGTAATAATTGATAAATCTTTTTCTGTTGCTATTTCTTACTTAGGCTCTTTGTGTTGCTAATTTCAAACTTGTGATTCTGGAACATGTTGGTGCTGTTTTAGAGAGGTAGAAACTCTTTAGGGCATGTCTTTAGTTCCCTTGTCGCTGCCCCTTGTTAAGTGGTCAATGTGGTTATTCTTTTTAAACCTCGGAGTTCTGTAAAGCTTAATGAAGATGTCTTTTTAGCCTGTTGTTGGACATGGAAAGCTTAGTGTAAACTGAAGTGTGTTGAAGATTATGTTCCTTGTGACGTGGGGAGTGAGTGAATGACTTCCTTTTTGGCCTTTGCCACTTCATGTGGAGTCACCCCTTATTCTTTGATGTATTTACTATTTTTCTGACCTTGCAATTTTTACATTTGCTGGATGGTCTATTTGTCTATCTGTATCTTACTTGTTTCTGGTTTTAGGTGATGGTCTCAGCTAAGGAGGATCCAGATTCTTCTTTTCCACCTGCAATGGATGGACTTTTGAGGGTTCACAGGCGTATTGTGGATGGATTGGATGCTGATTCTTCCCAGGGTCAGACTCCATCTGCAGGAGGCAAGGTGTCAACCAGGTTGTTAGTTCCCGCTTCCCAGGCTGGCAGTTTGATTGGAAAGCAGGGAGCTACTGTTAAATCAATCCAGGAATCTGCAAATTGTGTTGTTAGGGTTCTTGGGCAAGGTAATATTGAAATCTGTTTCAGCTGCTATAATTCAGTTTTTGAAGGGAACAATCTTTTGTAATGCACTAACAAACAGCAGATATATTTTTTTAAAAAAACATTTAATTATTCTTCTTATTTTTTTTCTCTGCTTATTCTGGGATAAATGAGTTTTTATTTGCAAGTTCTGTTTGCTGTATTCTAATTTATTTTTATGTTATTCCCTCATGTCTTCCTCACACTTGTTCTATAGTTTCTGTTCTCTGTTAAAGTGTTAAATTTCTTTGGTGGGTGGGGTGGGGTGGGTTATCCACTCATCAACAATACCATTTTTAAGGCTATAGTAAACCTGACCAAGTATTGCTGCAGAGGACCTTCCTATTTTTGCTCTTCAAGATGATCGAGTGGTGGAAGTAGTTGGAGAAGCTGTGGAGGTTCACAAAGCAGTTGAACTGATTGGTCAGCATTTGAGGAAGTTTTTAGTTGATCGAGGCATTATATCTGTTTTTGAAAAGCAGGTAACTCCTATTGTCAAAGTTGTAATCTGTTTATTACTAATGTCTTTTAACATTCTAACTTGGTATGGGCCGACATCCATTCAGATGCAAGCCCACAATTCACCTATGGAACATATTCCACCCCAGCCTTGGGGACCCCATCATGGTCATCCGTCAAGTGGGGGCAGTGGACTTGGAGGCTATGGTATGCAATACATGCCACCACCACGCCAAATGGACAATTACTATCCACCTGCTGAGATGGCACCCCCACCTGATAGGCAGCCTCACCAAGGAATATCAGCTTATGGAAGAGAGCCTCCAATCGGTGTCCATGCTTCATCTAATACTCAACCAGCACCATCTTTGATCACACAGGTCTTTACTTGTCTGCCTCTGTTTTATTGATCTAGAATGCAATTGGATTCCTCTGTAGTGTCAAACTACAATTTGTTCTGTTTTATTGATCTAGAATGCAATTGGATTCCTCCTCAGACCTAGTTTACAGTAAGTATGGTTGGCATGTCCAAATTAGTGGTAGACTATGAATCTGCTCCTTTTCAAGAAATGTAAATTCTGAGACCATGACCTAGGTAAAATGAACCTAATCTGAAATAGAAAGATAAACCTGATGAAACCCAAAAACAACCTTATTTCACTAGACATACAGAAGTCATTACACCTTAAATACTGTCTATCTCCATATCCTTTTACTATTGTGATAATATGGTCAAATATTAGTTGAGGTTGGAAGAACCATGGGCCAGCTTCTTAGTGATCTTATTTTTGGTGCGCCTCCCTCTTATAATTAATTCAAACAATTGATTTCTCTATATTATCGTGTTGCAGCTCACGCAGCACATGCAGGTCCCATTGATATATGCAGATTCTGTGATTGGCGCTAACGGTGCCACTATCAGCTACATACGGCGGGCTAGTGGAGCAACTGTCACCATACAGGAGACAAGAGGTGTTCCCGGAGAAATGACAGTTGAGATAAATGGAACTGCGTCACAAGTTCAAGCAGCTCAGCAACTCGTACAGGTGATGTATCATATGACTATTATGTTTAAAAAGTGCACTATTTTTCTGGTTAAAGGGTTTTTACTTGGGTCTGTGATACCTCTATTCGCTTCACTTGCTTACACCATATCAATTTCCATGCGTTTTTTGAGTTTTCTGCCTTAGAGGAGGTTCTTATACTATATGTCTGGCACTAAAGCTTCACTTTTAACGGAAAAATCTGTTGAGACTGATTGAAACTTTTGTTCCTGTTAAGGGCATTTCATGCCAACCTGTAGTATTTCTGTACTTTAATGTCAGTTCAGGCTTAATGGGTTTGTGATGATTACCACTAGAAAAATCGAGGGAATTTATCCTTCGACTTGAATCTAAAGGATGGCTAATTCTGGAAAATGGTGTCTTACAAGCACATATTTATAAGCCATAGGCCATAGTCTTTTCGATTTTCTGTTTTCCTGTGATGTTAATATATGTGTATGGCTTGCAGAACTTCATGGCAGAGGCAGCAGCGGCGGCAGCAGCAGCAGCAGCCGCACCAGCTCAAGCAGTTGGTGCCACAGACCAGGTTTACAGCCAAGGATACAGCTCATATGCAGCTCCTGCATCAGTTTATGGAACTACACCGGCTAGTGCTGGACATGCAACACAACCTGGATCTTATGGGTCGTATGGTGGAAGTTATGGATACTAGATCTGGACAGTTAACTTTGGTTCTATTAGATTTAGATTGTTACTGAATAAAGAGATTTCTAATTACAAGTACAAAATGTTTTTGATGTTTTAAAAATCATGTAGTCAGACTGCTTGTTTAGACATGGGCTGTACTGATTTGTAATATAGGTTTATGTGTCGAAAGTAGTCAAGTCAGCCATTCTGTTATGAAACAGGTTGATTGTGATTGCCACTTTTGACCTATGAACTTGATTAGTATGAGTCTTTTACTCTCTATTGCTGACGGAGTATATGCCATATAACTGTACTTGTTATTATCTCTTTGCTTATAGCCAAAATTCGGAAGCTTATGTGATCAAAGATATACTTCCTCTGGATTTTATTAGTTGCTACCGATAGTGACATCTTGTAAGGAGAAACCAGAGGAAGTAGTTTATCTCATGAAATCTGTTCAAATGAGAGGGAAAAAAGAAGCTCATTTTACTCCTAATTTCTTTTTACTTTTGGAGAGATTTGTCCATTAACAAAACTAAGGAACTATAAGATGTTGGTTTAAAAAAAAATTTTTAAAAATTTTACACGGTAATCTGGAGTTTTTGATTTTAATCTAAATGGTGATTCCGAGCTTTTAGTTATTTCTTGGTCATGGTGGATAAAGGAACTATACTCATTTCAAACATAATTTTGAAAAACGTGGGCATAAGGATGATTGCAACATTTAATTTAATGTTGAAATTAAAAATTAAGGTCACCATAAAAAATTTTCATAAATTATTTTAGGGAAATTCCACATGGTAGCATCCAGTTTTGATGAAATGCCAGTGGTAGCATTTTTTTAAGAAAATTCTACATGGTAGCATCTAGTTTATGCACTATCTAATTGCCGTAGCCTTTTCCGTTAAGTTCTTGTTAAATTCCGTTAAGTTCATCAATTTATAAGTTTTTTTCCACATGGTAGCATCCAGTTTTTGTTAATTTACCATTTTAACTTTTAATTCACTATTTTAATGTTTAATTCACCGTTTAATTCATTAACGCTCATAAATATTTAATAATTTTATTGAAAAATTATAAGAAACTATCTAATTGGGTCGAAACAAGTACTTATTCGCTTATTTTTCGATACGTAAACCGAAAAAGATATTTAACGTCATTTTTACCTATCGTAACGATTTTTTTTCAAAAAACGGACATTGCAAATACCCTTATGGGGTAACTCTTTTGAAAATCCGGTCGAAACAAGTACTTATACGCCTATTTTCCGATACGTAAGCCGAAAATGATATTTGACGTCATTTTTACCCATCATAACGATTTTTTGAAACAACGGACGTGGCTACTATCCTGATGGGATAACTCTTTCAAAAATTCGATCAAAACAAGTACTTATTCGAAAGAGTACTTATTTCGACCGATGAGCGTTAAGGTGTTCAAAACAGACCCGATGACCAGATAGACACTCGACATTATAACCGAATTCGATTTGACCCGACTTAAAAATGGATCTACAATTATGTAAAAACCAATGTGAACACAAAATCCGATTTTGAACCGACCCGAAATCAACCCGACGACCCGAATGTACACCTATAGCGTTAATGAATAAAACGGTGAATTATACATTAAAATGGTGAATTAAAAGTTAAAATGGTAAATAAACAAAAATTGGATGCTACCATGTAGAAAAAAACTTACAAAATGATGAACTTAACGGAATTTCACAAGAACTTAACGGAAAATGCTACGGCAATTAAATAGTGCATAAACTGAATGCTACCATGTGGAATTTTTTTAAAAAAGTGCTACCATTGGCATTTCATTAAAACTTGATGCTACCATGTGGAATTTCCCATTATTTTAAATGTAATGAGTTTGACTTGAAAGTGATTCAGAAAAAGTTAAATTTTTTTGAAAAACGAGTAAAATAATGAAAAGTAGGTTAAATTAGCAAGCGTAGAATTATGTTTGGATTTGATTCACTATTTTCTAATTTTTCAAATCGGGTCAAAGTAGTTAGATTAGAACTCTGATTGGATTCAACCTGCTCTTTAATATTTCTAATGGGTTTCTTTTCAATTTAGGCGTCATATAAAACTTAACACGTGTTACATGTCTAATCACATATATACTATGTTCAATTGATTAAAATTATAATGTTTGATCAAATAAAATTCCAACAACCAAATGAGGTAGAAATTTGAATCTAAGCATTTAACATTATAAATATAGTAATAAGTTCTTCCTTTACATAGCATTATTCACTAAAAATAGGTATATAACATGTGATACTAATGTATTTTTGTTCACAATTTCTCCCTAATAACAGGCAAGAGACTAAATTGAGTAGCTATTCTAGTTAAACTAAAAATGTGGCATAAATACTTCATATAGGTGCTGCACATGTGGTTCTGAAATGACCTGTTTGATTGCAACGGCTACAATGCACAACCCGTTTTACACGACCACGATCTTCAGCTCGAACTCTCTTCTTTCTCGGTCTTCCAGGTGGGCGAAGAGACTTGGGTGGGTTTATAATTATCTCGACAGATTTGCTGCAATCCGAGGCCCCTTCAGTCATCTCCTTCCATAAGGACTTGTCTGGAATCGGATGGATAGTCTGAGAATAGGTTTTCCTATAAGTCGTAACAGTGAAACAACTTTCTGTGAAACGATGAACATTCTGCCTGCACGAAAGAAGCGCTGCCACAGCATGGGCACATGGCAGCCCATACAGCTGCCATCCTCGACAAAGACAACATCGGTTTCTAATATCCACAAAATTCGATCCTTCATGGGTTATAACTTCGAATTCCGCCTCATTAGCACGAAGTACTTGATAAGAACGAGCACGCTCAATTGCCTCTGCAACACATCGTTCAGCAGTAGGAACAAGTATCGATGTCCACTGCATGCTTGTCTCACGTCGTTCGTTAAACCAAGTCATTAGCTGTCTCCGTATGCACTCCATCATCTGAATGATAGGAAGCCCGGAAGCTTCCAGAAGCCAACTATTTAGTGATTCCACAATGTTGGCAGTAAGATGCCCGAATCGAGTGCCTTCAAAATAGGCTGTAGCCCACAAACGAGAAGGAACTTTTCGAATCCAATATGCAGCTTCCGGTGATATCTCTTCGATTTCAAGAATTTTTGCCTCAAATTCAATAATAGTGAGTGCTTGAGCAGCTTCCCATAAAAGATTGACGAGCATTGTGTTATTGAACTCTTTACGAAAGCTTTCACTCAAATGGCGCATGCAAAATCCATGAAAAGCAGTAGGAAAATTCGCTTCCACGCCTTCCACAATAGCCTTTTGCCTGTCAGACAAAATGGTGAGCCTTGGCATGTTTTCGGTATTCACCTCAAGAAGATTGCGAAGTTCTGACAGAAACCACATCCAATTCTCGTCATTTTCCTCATCAACTACACCAAAAGCCAAAGGAAAAAGAGCTCCATCCCCATCAAAACCAGTGGCCAACAACAAGGTACCCAAGTACTTGCTTTTCAAATAGGTTCTATCAAGCCCAATAAGGGGCCGACAAGCATTTAGGAAACCATAAATAGAAGCTTGGAATGAAACAAAGAACCGCTGAAAGCAATTGTCGGCAGCATTACCATAAACAGAAGCAATACTACCAGGATTTGTAAGTTTAATTTGCTCACAATATTGGGGTAAAAGCCGATATCCTTCTTCAAAGGATCCACGCATAGCTGCCATGATACGCTCCTTTCCCCTCCAGGCTTGCTTGTATGACAAGGTGATCCCGTGTATGCGATGGATCTCTTCTAGTATTTCCTTGGGTTTATAATTAGGATTCTCTCTCAAACGTTGCTCTACAGAGTTCGCCACCCACTGAACTGATGCTTGCTGGTGGCCAAGATGACCTATGCCGTTGCATGTATGAACCTCATGAAGAGTCCTGATTGTGAAAGTAGGAACCGCTGGAAGCTTTGCAGCATGTACACGCCAGGGACATCCTTCCGCTGCGCATTTTGCTGTGAAACGAGTTTTATCGGATTTGATAGTCTGCATTTCAAAGTGTAGAGCAATTGCAGTATCCCTTAAAGCCCTGCGGCAGCTCTTCACATCCGGGAATTCCTGTCCCACATGAAGCTCATGGCCAGGGCTAACAACGAGAGCACGAGCTTGAACAACGTGATCAGAATCAAGTACATAGTCTGGCTCCTGAACATCAAGATCATCAACAGCTTCAATAGCCAGTTCATTGCTCTGAACCATATCTAACTCCAAATTCTCTTCTAGATCATGATTGCTTGTAACAGCTAGTTCATTGTGTTCTATTAAAGCTAATTCGTTTTGGGAAGAAAAATCATGGCATTCATGACTAGGCTTACGCTCCATGAGCAAGTTATTACCTTGCTCATAATGATCATCACTTGGTTCAATATCATGGCTCTGTTCCAAAGCCAGTTCATCTTGGCTGTGGGAGTGTCCTAGATTCAGTTCGTGCTCATGCTCTTGTCTCATAACCAAATCATGTTCGTGAGTTTGTTCAAGACCTATGCTATGATTATGTGCATGCACTAGTTGCTCGTCATGAACTAATTCCCCTCCATGATTTTTTCCAAGGATCAACTCATGGTTCGCCATAACTGAAGAATACCAGTTGCAATCTTCAGAACCCCAACTAAAATAGAAAGCAACTGAAGTAGCTTCAGCAATGTTCAGTCACCAATGCCATCAACAGTCTGTGAGACAAAATAAACAAACCACGTAAGGAAGTCATCACACGACACTAGAATCTATAGATGTAACCTATGTTACTTGGACTCAGGTACTAATGTCAAATACTAGTATGTGTCTAAGTGTTGGATATGTCTAGATATTCAAATTTACGCCTAAAATGAAGTGTCCAAGTGAATGTCCGAGCGGCATCAAGGATCGGGCACGGGTACGTGAAGCAAAATGTCCGAGTAACATAGAACGTAACGTGCTCATGAAACATAAATGAACATATAGCCAAACACAACAAGCTATATACTGAGCCTACATGTTACCAAGAAGCAACAATAGACCCCCACTTCCAAAAGGCAAGAAAGCCATAGATTGCTAGCGGGTTCAAAAGTTAAGTTTAAGTCTAATGGTTCACTTGAAGACTTCAAAGTAAAACTAGTAGGAAGGGATACAATCTGAAGTATGGAGCGGATTAAGAAAAAAACTTATTCTTTTGTTGTCAAAATGACAACAATGACATGTATAATTGTTGTTGCATCAAGCAAGAAGTGGCCAATATATCAACTAGATGTAAACAATGTCGTGTTATACGACCTAGTATTATGAATACGTCTTACATAATTTCTAACACGATCAACTGTATGGCCTAAAACAAGCTTCAAGACACCAATTGAAGCTTTTAGGCATCATGGTTATGAACAATCCAATTATCCAAATACAATTACACTCTCTTTTTGAACAAAGTTGACACACACATCACACTATAGTGACAGTTCATACAAATGATGAAATTTCTAGTTGAAATAAGCAATGACATAATACAGATAGTCTTATAACTCATCTTCATCAAATTTCACCATTAGTCAGTAAGCTTGATAAGTGATCATCATTCATTTAGAGTTTAAGTCTGATCCTGAAGTTTCTTCTTCCATGAAATTTTCTAGAAGCTTATTTTTTTTGTGCTATTTGTTACAAAATACCTAAAAAAAGTGCAAATCAAACTTCAAGGTGAAATTTATTTTTGTCATTCTGTTTTTTTAATTAACAGTCCAAAAGAATTCAACAAACTTTAAAATTTAAAATACCCAAGTAGCAATTCAAACTACATCCCTCAAATGAACTTCAGTAAACAGAAAATTAGCTCAAACAATTAAGTGGGTATTACCAAAAACAAGAAAAAGAAATCAATAAAAAAACAATTAACAACTATACCTTATGATCACTAACCCTAACTCAGAAGATCCCAGCTTTGATCCATCAATTAAACTTCAAAATTCAGCAAAATTTGAACAGGGTATTTCTCAATCATTGAAATACAGATCATAGAACCCAGATAGTAAATAATCAGACATAAATCTAGAAGAAAAACCCAGAATCAGAACTGAAAATTATTGAAGAAGGGACATAAAAAGGGAAGAGTTAACGGAAATTCGAAAGTGGGAGGAGAGAGAAAAATGGCGGGGAAGTGAAGAAATTTAAGAGTAAGAGAAGAAGGGTAATGAAGGAATTGAGGGAAAATGGAAAGAATTTACAAAGGGGCAAACAAGAATGAGGAGAAGATTACTACAGATTGCAAAACGTCGGAGGGTTTAGATGGGAATTGCAGCTTAGGGTTGCAAAAGGGCGATTAGGGGTATTTAGGTCAAATTTTGGGATTATTTTCAATTGACACTAATACCCCTCATTATATATACTCCCTCAGACCTCAGTTGACTCAAATTGCGACATTTTTTCATTTTGATCTGTCCTACTTAATTTGCATCAAATCTATATTTGAAATAGAAATTGCTTCCAATAATTGTTTCTAAAAAGCCAACCTTTGGCCATCTGCAAATAACAGTAGAACCCTAAGAATAAATCAATAAATTTAGAGTTGAAAACTTATCTGCTATATTGAATAAATAAAACGTTGACTCTTTATTTGCAAAAATGAAACAAAGGTTGTCTTTTTATTGAATAAATGAAACATTGACTCTTTATTTGCAGATGGCCTAAAGATTGGCTTTTTAGAAACAATTTTTCCTTATTTTTATTATCGTTATCCATTTTTAAAAAAAGCTCTCATTTTTTCTTTACTTTAATTCTAATGGAATAGAGGATTTATGTATTACTACTCTTTTTTTATTTATCGTTATTTTTATTTTAAATTATGCTCTTACCCTTTATAAATACTATTCGAATTTACTTTATTTCTTTAAATCTCTTTTGAAATTATCTCAAACTTAATTTCTTTTTTCATTTGAACTTTAGGATTTATAGAATTTTATCACAAAAATTTTATCACAAATGAACTACAATTAAGAGGTATGTCTTAACCCTTAATCTTGCTGATTGGCCAATGTTAGGTTGTGGTGTTTATGCAACTTAAAGCGACTTAAAGTTTGAAACAACATATTTACGCATTTCTCCAAGGTTTAATATTTGTTTATTTATATTTATTTATTAAATTGACATTTTTTGTTGTTTATTATTGTTCATGTTATAGTATATTATGTTATGCATTTGTATTTTTATATTTTATATGATTGTTAATTGTATTTATTATTAATTTGGTCTAAATTGTATACAATTTATATCTAGACTTAAAATGTCGAATGAATACGTGTATGCGTTTATCATTTCCTAGTAATAGAAGACATGATTTTATGTGAAATTAAAGATTATTAATTAGTTGTTCAAAATGGCCCCAAGCCCCCCAAAACTATCAAAAGAAAAGGTTTAATTTATAATGCGTAAAGTTATGCGAAGTAAACTATATGAAATTTGTTGATCGGGATGGTAGAACCCAAAATTACAAAACAAAAATCAAAGATTAGTGATTGTCCCAAAGATTTTTCTCATAACGCCCTATAAAGCTATAATTACAATTATTATTTTCCTTTTAAAAATAAAAAGAACAAGTATAACTTAAACAATTATCACAAAATTGTTAAGTTCCATCAAAAATGCTATTTTTATCCATAGAAATTCTCATTTAAAGAAGTCTACATTTATCCAACTCTGATTTTAAGAGGTCAATTAGAACAATTTTAATGAGACAATTTTTAAAAAATTTATTCAATTTTTTGTTGTTGATATTTTTCACCTACTACTCTATCCATATATAGCAATATAAAACATCAATTTTTTCATTATACAATTTTAAAATAACAAAAAAAGTAATACTATTATTCAAGCAATATAAAATCTAAAATATTCGCTACATAATGATTTTTGACACTATTTATCGTTCAAGCTTATTTTATAGTATATTGTTGCTAATGTATAAGAAAAAATATAGTCAGGGGGGATTTTGTTTATATCATCTAACCGCATACTTTCATAATATCAACTTTTCATAGTTTTTGATGTATATAGTTTAATATATAAATCATCAAAATAACATATATTAAATTGCGTAAAAAAGTAAAATGTAGCAAATATAGTGGAACAGATCGAGTACGAAGATGCATATAAATATCTAATGAAACTAATGAATTACTTGAGGTTTAGCAAATAGATTGTGTCATCAACTAACCTTTAGCAATTAGCATTGTGTCATCAACCAATTCCAAATCATTTCAATCATTTCTACCTAAAAATAGTTCCTAGGTTCTAAAATCCATGTAAATAGTAATAATACAGCAAGATCAAGAGAAGACAAAATCTGTACTTAACTAACATTTTTTTGGGATTTTCATTAACTTTCGGTCAGCCGACTTTCTTTTTCTTAATAGTCGCCATTTTGATCTCTTTTGACCCTCCATTGATAACTACGTGCAGATCTCTCTTCACTGGATTTCAACTTCCATTCCCCTTTTCTATTACAAAAATCATTCTCTTTCATGTGAATCTGTCAAGACCCTAAAGTACAAACCTTTTTTTGTATTTTTCTTTTGAATTGAATCCCTTTGATGATCTGACATTCAAGAGTAGTTTAAAGGATTCAATGCTTTATGGGTTTTTGTTTTTTCTACTGATTATGTAAGAATTCTTTTCAATTCTTCTTTTATTTTGATGGGTTTTTGATTTCTACCTAATTAGGATCAGTTTATTTGAAAGTTTTTGTTTTGATGATCCTTTTTTTTCATTTCTTATGATTATTTGTTTAAGATTGAAATTTGGGATGTTTATAATCAAACAATTTATATAGCTTCCTGGGTTTTGATTTAGACAATAGAATTTAGTATATCTCAGCTGCTGATCATTTATTGTTTAATGTTTGATATGGCTATTTTGATTAAGAACCCAACTTTGTATGATTTATTCTTAGGGTTCTACTGTTATATTGCTAATTTTACTTGCATGTAGGTTGATATTTGATGATTTGTATCTCAGTTTATAACTTATGTATCTCTTGCTGTTAAATTAATGCTATGTTAGTAGTTAGTCGGACTCTTCATTTTGCTTCATGTGCCCGTGTCCGATCCTTGATGCTCGGACATTAGTATGGCACTTAGACACTTCATTTTAGGTCTAAAATTGAATATTTAGAATTAACGTTGTTTATAAGCTGGTATAGGTTAGATTGGTGATGGGTTTATTGACTTGTATCACCCATTTGAAGCACTTTTTATGCCTGTTTGGACTTTAAATTTCATGGTGTTTGATTTGTTTTCTGCTTGTGTTCTTTTCAGCTTTCCACCAGCAATTCTGATCCTCTCTTGGGTGTATAGTGCTTGATTTGTTTTTGCCTTTAATCTGTGTTCTGCACATGATTTAGTAATCTTCTTGAAATGGGTGGAAGGAATTTTATGTCATCGGAATCGCAAAAGCACTCGAGGTCCTTCACTTCGGTTTTAGGATCAGCTCTTCTTGAATGGGTACTCATTGTTATGCTGTTTGTCTATGGGATTTTTGGATATCTAATCACGAAATTTGCTCGTTATTGCGAATTGCCTATTCCTTGTTTGCTATGTTCAAGGATTGATCATATTCTAGGAGATGAAAAGGTTGGATTTTATTGGGATATGATATGTGGTAATCATAAGTTAGAAATGTCATCCTTGGTTTATTGTCATTTCCATGAGAAGCTTGTTGATGTCCATGGCATGTGTGAAAGCTGCCTATTCTCATTTGCTACGAAAGATAAATCGAATTCTGAAACTTATAGATTGTTGGTTGGTAAATTGGGTGGAGAAGATCTTAGTGGTTTTGACGATAACCACGTGTCCAGTGATCGTAAGACCAAGAGCTTCGACATGAAACATTGTTGTTGTTGTAATGAGTTATGGACTTCGAGATGTCATGCTCATTCATTACTTCAAACTAAGTCGACTGGGTTAGACGATGTGGATATCGACTCGCCTTTTTTGAGTCGAGATTGTAGTCAAGATCTGACCGACATGAAAAAGGAAGTAAAGTCATTGCATTCATTGGCTGATTTTGGAGGAAAATCTAAGGATTCTTTGGTTCAATGTGAATACACTGAGCTGAAAGTCACCTCAGACACTGAATCGGATAATCGTATATCTGATGCTGAAGACATGAAATCATTGATTTCTAATGATCCTTTACGAGATTTGATATTAGATTCTACACCAACGAAACCATTCACTGCTGTATCTAAAGATGAATATGCCTATGAAAAGCCTAACAGTCCGACAAGTGCGAATATTGGCCATGGGTTGGAAGAACTTTGTTGGCAGGAAGTAGATATTAAGGGTTATCCATCTACATCAACAGATTCAACGAAAAGCAATACTTTGTTGGAGTCACCGAATGATGGGATCGTCTTGATCGATTTTCCAATAGACAGAGGTAATTCCTTGTTTTCCCAAAGTTATGTTGTTATTCTCCAAATTGTATTTCTAAATATTTTTGCTCAATCAATAACATTCCATAGCCCCAACGCCATGAAATGGTCTCCACATAAGTGGAGTTTGGGGGTCAGATGTACGCAACCATACCCTTTTTTACTGATAATAAAGAGGTCGTTTCTGATTGACCCTTGGTTACGAACATCATATGCAACTTAACATAATTTTAAGTGCATGAAATTTAACGAGCTATTTAATATAGTCCATTATAACCCGAAATCAATCAAGTATAAATCTTTGGCCCATCGAAATAAGGGACATGTTTTTGCTATTTCATTGTGGAACCATTTATAATATCATTACATCCAAGTTTGCTGATTTTGAGGAGCAACTAAATTTTTTTGGTTATTTGGATACTCAGAGCTGAAAGTCACCTCTCACACTAAATCCGATATTCATATATCTGATGTCGAAGACATTAAAGCACTGATTTCTGATGATCCTCTTAGAGATTTGATTTTAGATTCTACACCAATGAAACCATTCAATGCCGAATCTGAAGATGAATTTGGGTACGAAAAGCCACTTGATCTGGATTTGTCATCCGAACCCTCAGAATCAATACATGTGGTGCAATCTGATAAATTTGATTCGCCTAACAGTCCCGCAGTAGCACCTCCTTCGACTACTATAAGCCACGGATCGGAAGTCAATAGTAAAGTTGATCCATCTACATCAATGGATTCAACAAAAAGCAATGTTTTGTCGGAGTCAGCGAATGATGGGAATGTCTCTATCAGTTCTCCGGTAGACGGAGGTAAACCCGTGATTTCCCGTGTTATGTGCCTTTTATTCTCTTATTAGTTGTAAATGCAATTATTTTTGCAATGTCATTGAAGCATAATGCCATTTTCTTATTTCATTGATATTTCCATTGCCTCGGTTGTTTCTAGATGACATTAAACATGTATAATGGAAATCCGAGAATGAGTCTTGATTGTAATCGATTTTAAGGAAATTTTGAGTAGCGGTTGTTAAAAGGTCGTAAAGACTAGTTTGTTCACTTCAAGTCGTATTTGAGGCACAACCACATCGGGAAATGAGTCTTAAATTGTTTCATAGTTTTACTTGGGTTATATTTGGTTCTTTTTAAGTGGCTTAATATTAAAAGGTGAGCGGGCAGTGTGAATTAAAGTATTAAACCCAAGACCTTACTTGGGAAAATGGGGGTATGTGCTCCAACTGAGACAAGACTCGATCCTCATGATTTTACCATTTCCTTCTATTACAGTTTGGGTAATCACAGTTGGATCAGTTTTGCTCTGTCTAGGAGATTACATATATTTTTGTGTGCTTGTTTGTTCGGCTTGTCAACATCCCCCAAACCTGTTCCTCCCTGTCAGGATTTTAAACCCCTGCTATCTGTCTCTTGCAGCAAATATCGAAGAAGCAACAATTTTGTCGGAGAAAGATGACACGGAAGACTCAAAGGACTTTGACATTAAAGAAGCTGTAGTTGTGCAAACATTGATTCCTGCGGCTGATAAAACCCAAGAGTCGGAGTCCTTGCAAATTGCCGCAGATTCGAACAGTTCGAATATTAAGCCTGAACCCAAGGATGGTGTTTTGTCCATGCCAAATCAATTGGAACTTGGTGATGCATATAAGCTAGCAATTAGCAGCAGGGGTAGGCAATTCTCGGGTAAATTGGCCGAGCAGCTTAGTGGGAAGGAATCACCAAGAATCAGTCCTGATTTGATGCTATTGCTTTCACAATTGTCTAGAGGATCCGAGTTTCCTTATAACGACATATTGAGTCCTAGCCCTAGGCCATCTCGAAATCTCGATGAGCTCAAGACGGGCGATTCATCTACTTCAATCGGAATGAAATTTCTTCAAAAAAAGCTTTCACTCGAGAGAAATGATTCCAAGTCCTCACTTGATAGAAATGAGTCCGGAGTTGAGTCTTTAGATTTCAGTACTGTCGGTGAAATCGAAGGAGAAACTGAACTTGATCGATTGAAACGACAACATGAACACGATAAGATGTTTTTGATTACTTTGCTGAAAGAGTTGGAGGAAGAAAGAAATGCGTCGGCAATTGCAGCAAACGAAACAATGGCTATGATCACGAGATTGCAGGAAGAGAAAGCTGCTCTACAAATGGAAGCCTCACATGATCTACGGATGATGGAAGAACAAGCCGAGTATGACATCGAAGCATTGGATAAGTTAAACGAACTTTTAACCGAAAAGGAGAAAGAAATTCAAGATTTAGAGGCAGAGCTCGAGTATTATAGAAACAAATATCCGAACGAATCTGCATCGGAAAACCTTGTCGACTCTGCACCAATTGTAAGTATAAGTGATCCTAACGACTTGAACATCTGCACAGGAAACCTCGAGAGTAATCTACACAAGCCATTGTTCGAAATTGAAAACGAAAAAAAACCATATTTTGGAGCGTCTAAATAGTTTGGAAACGAGGTTAAGTGTTTTGTGTTGTAATCAACGCGGGATAGATTCATGTGAAAAACCTTCTGAAGACGGTGAAGAAGTGAAGAGTAGAATCGATGAGAACGGTGTAATATCACAGAAAGGCGGCTTCACCATGATCGGAGGTTGTCATAGTTTAGTAAGACGTATGCATTCTTTCGAAAGGTCCAAGTCCGCTGGTGCTGAACAAAGTGAATTAATCCTTAAAGAGGCTGATATTGTACGCCTAACGAGCGAAGTATCTATCCTAAGCAAGAGATTACAAGCACTTGAAGCTGACCGTTCGATCCTTGAGAATTCGATCAATACACTGAAAAATGGGGAGGAGAAGCTAATACAGGAGATTGCAGCTCATCTCCGAGCATTGCGAAACAGTGGTATCCGAAGATGTGATCAATGTAACGAACTGAAAAGGTCAGTAATCTATTGACAATGTCTCATTTCCGTTTTTGGCTAAGTCGCTCTAAATGTCCCATTACTATTTTGGGTTAGATTTATTTTTTTACTTATTTACACTATACGGGGCGGGCAGAACATTCACCTTCGTATGTGTGTGTTGAACCAATTCGATTATATGCTCTACTTTTCAGGTAAGAAGGGCACGATTTTACTACCGGATCAATGTTTCGACAATTGAGCACAAAATTATGGTTTAAATACTGAGATATATGTATAAATCTGAGTTTGATCTATCTTGCAGCTAATATAAATGTGCATATTTGTTTTCCATTTGATATATTTATTTGGTATTCTGTGGGTGTATACTGTGTGTATACTGTATACTATACTGTATATTGTATACTGTAAAATGAGCAGAACACATAATGGTTGATTGCTTGCCAACCTTGTAGTTGTACATCAACTTCTTATTTGTCCTTGAGAACGGATCCGATGTCATTCAATGATGTCAACCGACAACATTCTACTTATATATAAAATCGTATACCTAGAAGTACTAATATATGTGTCGGTTAAGTTAGTTGAAGATTTGCTATGTGAATGCATTGACTACAATTCAAACTTCTTCAAGCACGGGTTTTTACATCATCAAAATCTTTTGATTTTATTCTTAAAACGCATCTGGTTGTGCTATGCATATATACAAATTCGACTCTGCTTCTTTGCGTTACCATTCACAAATCACATGCCACATCAGGTTGTAGCCACATAGTGACATTGCTTACGGAGACAAGTGGCAACATACTATCGGTCCCTTCTTTTCCGATGGTATACCATTTTATTAAATGCTCTTTTATTGTTTAGATGTGTTTTAGACTGCTTGTTTGATCTATAGAGATGAGTTTAAGATTTCCTCATCTTTTAAATCTTATTTAGTGTATGTTTACAAATATTTGATAGCTGATTGGAGTTGTTGATTTGATCAGCTAATTTTAAACATGCTAATGGGACATCTAATTGAAAACTTGTTCATTTATAACAATAAGTTGTTTCAAATTTGTACCTGAACGAGCTAAACTTTCCGATAATATAAAGATGCCTTAGCCCATGGAATAGTTTTGTAGCTATACTCTTTTGGCAACTTTACTCAACCTCAATGTGGGTAGCATGAGATACAGCAAGGCAAAAAATTCCTTCCAGCCTAGAAAATGCAATTGTAACAAAGCAACACTTTTCTTAAGAAGATGCACAACTTTATAGTGAAACCCAACTTATAGGGAATATGTGGATTGTGCCATCTAATTTTAAAAAAACACTCTCAGTATCCCGCACAAGGTAGGGTTTGGGTGGAGTTTTTTTTCCTGAAATATGCGGACAAATCATACTCGTTCCCCTAAAGAGGAAATAAAGAGAGATGCGCGAAGTCAAGAAACTGATACCTGCGCCCAGTAGGGGTTGAACCCTAAACCTTCTGCTCCACATGCAAATGCTCTATCCATGAAGTTTTAGTGTATACCAATTCTCTTGTTGGAATGACGGTCACAGAATTTATGTCCAACCACAAGATTATATTTTCAAATCTTAGTATCAAATTATCGAGTACAAAATATATATTTTTTTTCTTTTTAAGTTGTATCTAATTGTAATAGTATGGGAATTAAGAGAATAGAAAATTTTAATTTAAGTTTAAATGTGGAAAGCATCATTAATTTTGTTTGGTGGTGAAGAAAATTTTAATATCAACCTTATTTAGATGATAGTTATGATATAAATGATGGGGTTAATGATGTACTTAGGGTTAAGGTAAGAAAGTGTCAAATAAAGAAAATAGCGTTGGTAATAAGTCAAATTGAATTCAATAGAAGGCTAAACGTACAGGTTTGTGATTTATAAATCATCATAAAAAGACAAAAGAATAATATTAAAATAAATAAAATCAAAAAAGATAAATTAAAATAATAAAACTCTCACTCTATCGCATCCTACTACATAAGAGTGATTTATTAACCTCACAAATAACCGTTATTTACTAAGATATTCTCGTAATAAGGAAATGTCAAATTCAATAAAAAAAAAGTGCAAACTAAATTTAAATATTTATGTTATATGAAATCTAATTTTTTTTTAAAAAAAGCCCAAAAGTATTTAAAATCAAATATTCGGTATTCTATTTTGAATCAAATCGAATATCAAGACTGCAAATCTTCAATTATTCTAGATCGACACTGAATCATTGTTTTCAACTTTCACCATCCGAATAACCAAAACC
Source organism: Amaranthus palmeri (assembly GCA_019776075.1). NCBI lineage: Eukaryota > Viridiplantae > Streptophyta > Magnoliopsida > Caryophyllales > Amaranthaceae > Amaranthus > Amaranthus palmeri. The sequence continues at coordinate 1,389,866 of JAAKBH010000283.1, forward strand.
TGAATTTCCTAATCCAAATCGATCCAATATTTGATTTCAAACACCCTTACTCCAACAACAAATTCTTGTATGACAGAGACGATCTCATCGTAACACGTGTCATATACATGGATTAAATACCCCAATAATACAATTAGCATATAAATTTCTAATTTTAAGATCATCTCACCGAAAGACAGTCTCTTACAAGAGTAGCACTATTACAACCAACACCAATTAATATTGGGGTCCACCACCAATCCAAAGTATCCGTTACCTCATGGCCCATGGGTCTTGAACGTTAAGCACATTTCCGTTGAATTTTAAAAGTTTAAAAAGGTTACATGATCTAACAAGCATACATAACATAACATAACATAACATACTTCATTTCTTTGATTAACGAATCTATTCCTCCATTAAAAAACTCCATAAATTCCTCCATAAATCTCCCTTTTCTTTCATTAATCTTCATACCCACAAAAAAATTCTTTGAATTAGAACAATCAAATACAAAAAATGGCATTGGTATTGGTTGTATCTCTACCATTGATATTGTTTAGCATATTATTGGGAATTGGGTGTTATTTCCTTGGTAGGAAAAGAGGAAGAGAGGAAGCTCGTTCCCAAGTTCTTGGAGCTCCGATACCGCCTCCGGGATCATTCCCTACCTCTCCTGCTCCTCCTCCTTTCTACAAACCAGCTGATACTAATGTTTGAATTGTAAACACTATTTTCTTCTTTTCTGGGTCAGACCCTGATTAGGCGAGATTCATTGGGCTGATGATGATTTCTTCTTTTGTGGGCTTTTGTTTGAGGGTGGTTTGTGTCGATTTTTTTATGTATTTTTTTGAAAATATTTCAATTTTTCTTGTAATTACATATTTGTATTTCGCTGTGTAATTTTTCTATGTGTTGTTGATTATGTGAATTACTATATGAACTTTTTCATTGAGGTGCTTGAGTGATATAAAAGTTTTTTCAGAGTATATAACATATCGAGGCTAGGGCTATGTTGAAACTCAAATTCACCATTTAATGTTGTGGATGTAGTTGAAATTTAGTTTCTCAATTAAAAAGTGTGAAAATGAATTATAAAATTACATGAAGATTTAATTTAATGGCTTTTTCATTTTATAGAATACATGAACCTCTTATAAAATAATTTCATTAGAAAGAGTGTATCTAAAGGGTTTTATGTGGTTACATGATAAGTAATTCTCATATAACTTAATAACGGCTAAATAAAATCTAAAACTCAAAAACACAAAAAATTATGTCGCATTACACATGCTCGCCCAAGCATTTGTCATCTACTACATTCTGCCTCAAATTATGCCAATTTGCTCGCCTAAATTAAGAATAGTCTTTTAATCACATTAAGTTTGTTCGCTTGAGCTACCGGTTGCTCGCTACTGTCTGGCCGAGCAACCGGTAATAGTTGTGGAAACACTTTAGCATTGCTCACTCAAACAACCTATACTTGAACCCATGCTTGTCCTTCAATACACAACCAACACTTAAACCATATCTAAAGCCATCAATCAATGACTCAAGGCATCAAATAGAATCCCTCTTGACTTTCTAAATACTTCCACATTTCAATTTATCCAACACTACATATATCATCATCATACCTCCAAAAACCCGTATGTACACAATGACACATATGAGCCTTCAGGGCTGTTCGCGTTCATTTTTGGGCCCAGAGCAAAAGATAAAAAAGGCCCCTAAAAATTTAAGGCGTAACGACTCATATAATACATTTTTAATTTTGTATTAAATATTTAAAATATTTTATCATATTACTTAAAAAATGTAAGTTATAGTTAATATCATTTGCATACATAAAAATAAGTTTTTAAGCTCTAAAATAATTGGAGCCCTGGATAGTAGCCCGTTTTGCCCTTGCTAATCGACGCCCTTTAGGCCTTAAAAGACAAGGTACTAGATCAACCAAACCATAACTCACTGAGAACTTGTTGGAGGCAATACTTTGCTTCTATGATTAAGCTTGATGGTAATTAAGACAACATATACACTTTCAAATATTCTTCCCTTCTTAAACATAAAACCCTTTACGATCTTGGGAGAGACCGTCTTAGAATAAGACGACCCAATATTCCAGCCTATTGCCTTTCTCTCTTTGTTAGCATTTTCTGGCCATTTTTCAATTTTACTCCTAGAAGTATCAATTTTGACCTTAAAGATACCAATTTCGATTTAGGTAGAAATTGATCAGTTTAATGCCACAATTGATCACTTATAGGTTCAAATTGAAATTTATTTTAATTGATATGTTTAAGTACTAATTTACGTTGAAATTGGTACCTTTAAGGTCCAAATTGAAAAATGCCCAGAAAATTTTAAAAAAAAACAAAAAAGAAAAAAAGAATTCTGGAGGGCGTGTGTAGCACACGCGCTTGCAATGGGCCGGCCCAATTATGATCTTAGAATAGGAATTTTTATTAATAAAAATTAATTAAGAGAAAGGCCAAAGAAACGCGGGCATAAAAATCCTGCAAGGAAAAAGTCATTGAAAATAAAAGGCCCAACAAAATCTCTTAATTCACGTTATACAGAAAAGCTTGATAAACTATCAAGCAAAGAGCATCATAGTACAATCCACCTATTACAAATGGCACTTTTGATACATACTCAAGAAACCAGCTCAACCCAAAGCTAAAGCTGGTGGTCGAGGCTCCATATGTTAAATATTTCCACTTTAAATGAGGGGTAGTTGAGATTTTAACCAGTGACCTCTTATCATGTCGGCTTCTGATACCATGTCAATGAACCAACTCAACCCAAAGGCTTCAGCTGATGGTTGAAAGTCTCTTGTTTGGATATGAGTTGTCGTCTATCTTCCCTCTCAGACTCTAACCATAGTTTGTGTATGAGCGGGATACACTGGAAATAATGATTACGACGAGGGCATTACCATCAAGCATATTGACATGAAAAGAATTTATACCAATCACTTTGCATAAATTCCATTGTTGTCCATGATGATATGAATATGATCTGATTTTATTGTACTTAAAAGTTAAAATAAGATTTTTTTTTTTGATACCATCATTTAAAGATGAAACATTTAGAAAATTTACAACAAATAAAATGTAACAAGTAAGATAAAGGTAATTTTAGTAAATCAATTTAGTGTATTTATATAAGTGTAAAAATCAAAAACCACATATCTATGTTCTCATACATTTTTTTTTTCTAGGAATGATGCGTGTTATTCTCAAAAGGAATATTAACTATACAAATATAAAAAAGAAAAATAAATTTAATCAATTAATGGATATAGATTAGTTATAAAGAGACAAATTATTTTGAGTGTTTTAACTGCATTTTATGTTTATTGGATTTATCCGATCTATACTAATTAAAAGAAAGATAAGAATCTCATATCAAAATTTGATTGGTAAAACAAATCATGAATGCAACAAATAAAACAAATCCATCAAAATTAGTTAAATTTATTTTGATCAAGTTAACGATATCATAGTATTTCATTTGTAAAAAATTACAAATTTTATATTAATAAAATTGAAACAATATAATATAAGTATTAATTTTGTTAATTTCACACTTTCAATAAAAGTATGAATTTGCACAAATATAAGCAAATACTACTATGATCAAAGAATTGTTAGTGTAGTTTCCACCAAATATTTAAAAAATAGTTTGTGCACATAAATTAAAAGTAATAAACATATAATTCTCGCGTTTAATTCTCTTCCTAACGGTCAGGTTTGAAAATATGAAGCGTCATACACCGAGTATACATAATTTCCCTAAATTGGTGAATATATTTGTGTTTAGTTGTTGTAACAACATTTAAAATTTTAATTATTCTAATAACTTTGTATTTCTTTGAGCAATTATCAATGTAACTCATGCATTTTTTTTCATTGCTTAATAAATGCAACAAAATATATACATTAAGATACACCTTATGAAATTGCACTTTATTGTATTTTTATTATGTATTAATAATTATTTAGTATTTTTTTCGTTTTATAATATTCACTACATTACTTTTTGCACGTAATTCAATATATGTTGTAATTAAATATTTTTATTTTGACAAAACGAAAAATTATGAAAATTACATACTTAAAAGACTTAATTTTAAGACCAATCAAACAATAATTCATAAATGATATTTTTTATGCATGAGTCTGTACTACCAAAATAAAATTTATAATAAATTTATAGTATTACTATTTAAATGTAGCAAGCTAGTATTATAGAATGAAAAAACAAAATTTTATTTGCAAGTACTATGTATAAAAAGTATAACATCCTACAAGATTTAATTATGAAAATATCCTAAAAGTAAACAAAACTAAAAAGACATGATCTTTGACTTATTGGCTAGGGTGAGAAATCAAAAGAAAAGATCAATAGGAACAATATAGGGAATAAAGGAGCTAGCTAGCACACAATGACTACACATTTTCCTATCATCATCATTAGCAATCTAAAATATAGTGCAAAAATAAGGTAACGATTGTAGTTGTAATTGCGGTGATGGACTCAATAATATGATAATAGGGTGATGCAGTTATCATATCGTCAATTTTCAGCCTAAATTCCAAATATCGCTTAAAACTATTAACCGCCTAAAACATGCTTTTTTTTTTTTTTTTACATCTTTGACTTATTGGCTAGGGTGGGAAATCAAAAGATTAGATCAATAGGAGCAACGTAGGGAATAAAGGAGCTAGCTAGCACACAATGGCTATACACATTTCCCCCATAACATATCATCGTCACATTTTCTGGTACAACGTATCATTGTTATCAATAGCAATTTGAAACATGATGCAAAAATACGATTTGCGATTGCAGTAACGGAATAATCCAGCTATCGTGTCGTTAAATTTTGGCCTAAACCCTGAAATATCACTTGAAACCGTCTAAACCGTGATTTTTCTTACATCTTTACAACACAGGCAATATCGGTACGATAAATTTGAAAATCTTTATAATACGGCCTATATAATACGATACGATACGATACGACCTTGTTTTTGCATTATATTTTAGATAAGATTGATCCAAAGGTAAAGCCAAAACCCTAAAATATCGTTTGAAACTGCCTAAAACATAATTTTTTCACTCCTTTACAACACAGGCAATATCAGTTATCGATAAATTTGAAAACCTTTACAATAGAGGTAATATGATATGATACAATACTATTAGGCCGTGACAATTCGTCACATAATCTCACCGTGGCCCACTCGTGGGGACACGGGACACCCGTGGGCTCGGGCCCACAAACCCACGGGTCAAGAGCGTTGACTTGCACATACACTCGGTGAGGTTCATTGTTTCCCAAAACCATATAGCTATAGGAGGATTAACTCACCAAGTATATATGCAAGTCCACAACCCACTTTTTTATCGATGTGGTCTCACATGTAAAGTATTTCCAACAAATACGATACGTTGTTATTGTTTTAGATAAGAATGATGGAAAGGCCAAAGGTAAGTCCAAAAGGGGTTGGGCGGGTACCCTACAAAGGTAGTCCACAAGCAAAAAGGAGAGGAGAGAAAGGAGAGAGGGCCTGCAGGGGTGCAGCACAGAGGAGAAGAAAGTGATAGAAAACAACACCAACCAATAGGAAATTAATAAATAGGAATAGGAATAGGATTTATATAAAGACAATTTTATAAATAGTGTATTGTGACACCCAACAACCCATCATGCTACTACACCCGGGAGCAACCCTAATCTTTTCTTTTCTACCCTTTCATCATTTTATTCTCACCCTCTCGAGGTGTTCAAAACAGACCCGATGACCCGATAGACACTTGACTTTATAACCGAACCCGATTTGACCTGACTTAAAAATGGGTCTACAATTATGTAAACTCGATGCGAACACAAAACCCGATTTTAAACCGACCCGAATGAACACCTCTACTCTCATTCTCACTTTTCTTGCCTTGTACATCCTACGTTTTGAAATACTCACTACATTTGATTTGTGAGTATTATTTATTGTTCGAGCATATTTTATATATAACGACTAATGTGTAAGAAGAAATATAGTCTAGTGGGATTTTGTTTGAATCGTCTAATTGCATACTTTCATTATTTGATTTTTATAATTTTTAGCTAAGTGTAATTTAAGATGTTAATGATTAAAATTGTGCAATGAATTGCGTAAAAAAGTGAAATGTATAGTAAGTATTATGGAACAAAGGAGGTATTGTCTACTCTTGTCCATAGATGGATACTTTTTATTGTCTGATCGAATTAGCATCAAAGAGAAAATATATTGTTTTTATATTTGAGAATAATATATAAAGAAAGATAATAAATTGGGTGGATGCTATTAAGAAAGAGTTAGAATGTATATGTGGATGAAGTTAAAAGAGAATGATGATTTCAAATTAGGTAGTTCGGCCTTTCGGGGAGGTTTGAAATCAGGTTTTTGAACGCCAGTCAAATTGGGTTCGGTTCAAGGACGGGTAAATTTCGAATCATCATATCTGTTTTGAACACCTCTAATGGTGAGTACATTTCAAAAATAAAATAATGCAAAATAAAAGAAACAATCCAAAATGAAAAAATGTTAAAGGGAAAGGGAGTTAGTAGTAAATAGGAATGTACTCTTAGTTTAATATTCAGTACCCTTTTTGAAAATAAATACACAATATTTAAATAATTTTGATATAATTTGATTTACATTATCTACTAATTATTAAAGAACTTAGTTAAATAAAAGTTAAAATTGATATTTTCTCCAAAAAAAAAATTAGGTAAATATTAAATCGTCAAATATGTTTTAAACACCTCAATTTCCAGCCTTTACTGTTACGGTTTCTTGAATCCCAATTAATTATCACCTTAAACTCAAAAATAAATAGTACTTACTACTTTGGAAAACTTTGTTTAGATTAATAAAAATATTTAATTTGTTGATGTACATGAAACTAATTAAACCAAAATCCATTTAATTTTCTTAAAAAACTAGTTTTGAAAAATAATGATAATAGAAGGAATATAAGAAAGTGAAAAAATATGGAATCTAGCAAGTAGCAACTTGTGCATGTAGGCTCTGGTAAACAGTAACCCTAAAGAAGAGAAGATAACCAAAATTCAAGATCTGCAATAACCAAACAAAAAGTCAAAATACCATATAATGCAAACCTTGTCAAATCTACACCAATAATATATAAATATCCGTTCTGAAATACTCGCTATATTTCGATTATACACACTACTCATTGTTCAAGTTAATTGTATATATTGCGATTAATGTGTAAGTAAAAATATAGTCTAGTGAGATATTGTTTGAATCGTCTAATTGCATACTTTCATAATATTAACTTTTTATAGTTTTTGTAATAGTATAATTCAACATACTTCCTCCGTTCCATAATACTTGCTACATTTCACTTTTTTACGCAATCCAATGCACAATTTTGATCATTAATATCTTAAATTACACTTATCTAAAAATTATAAAAATTTAATATTATGAAAGTATGCGAATAGACGATTCAAACAAGATCCCACTTGACTATATTTTTACTTACACATTAGTCGCAATATGTAAAATAAGCTTGAACAATGAATAGTGCACAAAATAGAAATGTAGCGAGTATTTTGGAACGGAGGAAGTATAAATAAACAAAATAACGCACTGAAATGCGTAAAAAGTAAAATATAGCAAGTATAATAGAACGAAGGAAGTACTACTTTTTTGTTCAATTATATTTACATTCGGTAATAATTATTTTTTGACATATATTACAATCAGATGCAAATATTTAAAACGAAGATGATATTTTTTCCGTGAGTGTGACATACAAATATTGTATGAAAAAATGTCACTATCATTAGCAAGTAGGAGTATTATGGAACGGAGAGAGTATATAGGCAACCCTGTGCGAGACCATGGCTGAATTGATTATCAGATGTGGCAGACTTAGTATTGATGCAAAGAGGTGCAATGTACTCCTATCTTTAAAACTTGAAAAATTGTGCGTATGCTTTTTTTTAAAAAAAAATTATTTCGAATAATTATGAGTATGTATTACTCATTTGCTATGAATAATTACTGTTAAAGTATATAATTTATCTTGAGGCTTTAATCATCAGCTAATGCTTTTGGTTGAGTTGGTCCTTGACAAGGTATCAGAGCTAGTGTGACAAAAAGTCACGGGTTCGAATCTCAACCATGTATGAGGAAAACATGTACCATATTATAGGGCTTCAACCATCAACTTAAACCATCAACTTAAGTTTTTGGTTGAGTTGGTTCCTTGACATTTTATATTATTTTTTTCAAGATTGACATTTATATTATTGATTACTTTCAAATAATTTAACTTTAATGTATTTTCTGCTGATAACATCTCTTTCTATATTTTAATCTAAATTATGGAATTCACTTCATAAGTCTAGAAATTATCAAATTTCATGATCGTCAATTCCAAAATCTTTAGATTGATCTTTTAAATCTTTTTTTTTTTTTTGGGGGGGGGGGAGGGGGGCAAGATTGAACTTTTAAATCTTAATTAGCCTTTTAAATCTAAAAAATACTCTCTCCAATTCAGCACTAACATTTCATTTGCTTTTTGGATATTATGCATCTCTTACTCTTAATTTGCATTTTATTATTAATCTATAAGTTAAAACATACACAAGTGAAATCTTGCTTGATTCGTCTCAAAGTAAGGATTATTTATATCAACTTTCCATAATACTATATAATTATGCACAATTAGAGATATTATTAATGATTAAATAAATGCATCGAATAGAGCACAAAAAGCAACTGGGACATTAGTAGCAAATCAAAAAGAATAAAATAAAATAATTAACTTGGTTTAATAAGACACGTCTCACGGTCAGACAATATCGGTGGCGAAGATTTTGATTGAAAGTGATGGATGGGGCCAATGGGCTATGGATGGACATGTTGGGTTTGGCATGACATAGAAAGCAAAGGAGTGATCACTCTCCTGGCTGTGTAGATTAGACAGCACAATGTATGTCAATATTTTTAACTCTTCCTAATCCTTCCACAACATGTGACCTCTACTTTGGTGCTTCTTTCATATAACTTGAGAGTGAGACTCACTACCTTTTGAGTTTTGATTGATACTTCACTATTAGAGGACCCTAGTTTATTCAACTCTTTTTGACCAATGTCTTCTTTTTGGGAGAAACCCTTTATCAAGAATTATTATGTACCCTTACTTTGCTATCTTTTCTAAATTATGTAATGTAATCATTAGGGGTGTTTTCAAATATCAGCCCGACCATCTTTTGAAAAACCGTCTTTTTACGAGACATTTCTCAAGCCCAGTCTAACGTGCGGAAACACTGCCTCTTTTACCTGTATTGTTTATAAATTTTTATATTCCCTATGCTTGGCTAACGTGGGTGTAAGATGCAGGTTTTCGGATATTTGCAGGTCCTATCCTTGAAGAATCCTCTAGAGCCGAAGGACTCTTATGACCGCCCTCTCCTTATGGGTATGAGACGTCGTCGATCTTCCTTCCCCGGACCCTGACCATAGAGTATCTATGTGCGGGAACACTGGGTATGATGATGATGACGATGATGATTCTCAAGCCTAGTCTAACTGAATCTTAATATCCACTTACTGTATTCTCAATGCCTACTTACAGCACACTTAATGCCCACCGAAAAAATACTCAAAATGCTCACTTTACAATAATTTTAATGCCTACCTATAATATACTTAATGCCCACCGAGTAATTACTTAAGTACTTACAATATTCTAAATAGCTACCAAGAAACTTACTTTATATTTTGCTTTTTAAACTAGTCTAATTAGAGTTTGTCTCTTAAAGAGGCCGTCTCTCAAAAGAATTTGTGTCAAAATATTTTATTCAATTTTCACTATTTCACAATCTAACTCTATGGTTCATACCCCACTAGTAAATTTAAGGCGATGAATAGTTATATTTTTCATCTCTTACCAATCTAAATTTTAGAAAAATCCTATTTATATTTTTTTTACCTTTTTTTATCAAGGTATCCAACCAGGTACCATTTATTCAACCTTGTATCGACTTAGAAAGTGGGATACCCGGTTAGTGGTAAACTTGTTTTAAAACAAGTATCCTTATCAAATTGAGATACGTGCAAAAATTTCAAGTAATTTAAATATTTAATGCCGCATTTTGACTTTTCAAATTAAAAACGTGAATGGATACATTAATTTATATATTAGACTAATAATCCTAGCGATCTTATATCAGATGGACAAATCAATAAATGTTGGAGGAAATATCATCCCTAATTTGCATTATACCAATAGATGAATTTTATCGTTTAATTTCCACAAATCAACTACCTTTATTTTATTAAATGTAAAATTTCTAAAATAATTATATTTGGTAAGAGCAACCAACAAGCATTTTATTAAATGTAAAATTTCTAAAATAATTATATTTGGTAAGAGCAACCAACAAGCTTATGCATGCCTTCCTCAATAGACCCCTTTAGGAACATTTAAGGCTCCTTCAAAATATTCAAATCACCACATTCACCAAAACACCTAAACTAAAACATTCTTTATCCAAAACACCTAAGGAAATTAGTGTTATTTTAATTAAGTTGAGAACATGAAGAAAATTGATAAATGTTTTATCAACATTATCAAAAATAATGATACATTTTCCATACATATAGTTAGTTAGGGATGAAATTGACAGTTGAATATGCGGTATATCCTACGATCCCCAATATCCATATTCATATGCATTTAAACTCATCCCTATTCACTATGACTAACCGAGTATACCTATCATGGGTTTACCCACCTCAAATTCACTCCAAGTCTTCTTGATATATATACTTTAATAAAATCAAGATAATTTATCCGCATGTCATCCTTACCTATAGTGACATTTCTACTTCAACCAATATAAGTTGAAAAGAAACTTGAGTTATGAGTTATGACTAATATGGAGCTAACTCTTTTAGACTTGCAATCATTAGATTGTTTACTTTTTTACTTCTTACAATCTTTTTAAGGTGATATTTCTTTTTACAATAATTACAAGTTATACCTTTCATTTCTTTACTTGACTCCTTGACAAATAAAACATAATTAGACTTATTAGACTATTTTAATGCAGATTGAGAATCAATAAAAATAAGGTCCTTTTAAGCTAAAACCTTTTCAACAACAAGATAACCAAGTCTTCAACCTCAATAGAAACCTCAATGTTGTGTAAATTTGGAATAATAGAGTAAAACTCATAAAGATGAAATTTTATAGGCTTATCTTTTTGCAATCGGGATCATATAAATAACTTTGTAATGTAATGGTTGGGAACAAGTATGTCATTTCAAAGTATGGATTTCAATAATGAAATCATTAATGAAAAATTTGAAAATAACAAGGTTTGGGTAGTCATTCTCAAATCCTCGGTTTTAATTACTTTAAAAACAATGATGGAATTTGATACAAATCCAAATTTGAAAATTTTTAATTTGCCAAACAATAAATTTGAGCAAATTTCAAATTTTCAAATGAAATAAGAAAGAAAAGACCTTCCCGGTATCCTGCACAAGGCAGGGTCCAAAATTTTCAAATGAAATCATTGTTTTCAAATATGACATTAAAAAACGACATGTTGAATAATAACTTCAAAAATAAACCACCAAGAGTACCTTAAGAACCTCACAATTATCCTCATGGTACGATACCATCATTCAAATGCTAGGTGTACGACCAAGTGAAAATGTAAAAAAAAAAAATAAATAAAAAAAATGAGGAAGTAGGTGTTTTAAGCAATGAATGAACTATAACAATTTGCTAATAAATTAGATGTAATACGTAACGAATAAGCTTAAATAACTAAATAAGCAACACATAATTTTACAAGCAAGATTCACTAAATATTGGCTACGCCTTCACTAGGAAAGTGTTTGATTAAGTTGTCGACAAGAGCATAAGCTCACAAATTTTATTACATTAAATTTGACTTTTTGCGACATTGTCTTTAGTGGCATTAAAAAATGTCACTGATTTATATTCTTAGTGTAATAATTATTTATTTTTATTTTAACTTCCACTATAAAGTAACTGCTACAGGGTCTAACAAATTTCACTAAATCCTCTATATATACTATTAAAAATATAAATTACCGACATTTAAATTAAATACCGCTAAATATATCCCACTAAAAGTAAATTATGTTTTAGCGTTTGATGTAACCACATTTATGAAGTAAACTAATAATGTTTGGAAGAGAGACTAGCTAGAGAGAAAATGATACAAACTTTGATTTGGTTAAGACATGTCTTTGAACATAATAACTCTTCTACAATTTTTGACTCTAAATGATAAAGTCTAAAATGCTTGAACCAAATAAGTAATCATATATTGTAATAAAAAATCCCATCAAGTTAGCAAAGCCGTCTTGGAAAATTTGGAGGCCTTGTGCTAAATTTTTTGTGTGTCTTATTTATAGTAAATATAATAATATATTTTATTAATAAATTTAACATATTTTTTTTGATTAACTTTTTCATATACAGGAGAGAGAGGAGCCTTGTGCGGTCGATCACCTTGCACACCCTCAAAGACCCCTCTGCAAGTTAGCCAAAAGTCCTCCATTGAGATTTATTTATTTTTTAAAATTTTTGATTCAAGCTACAATGGTAATTGTTAGAGTATATATATAATATATCTTGGAGCCTCAACATAAGTCAGTCCACTTTAAATGAGGAGTGGTTGAGATTCGAGCCTGTGACCTCTTGTCACTTTGGCTTCTGATATCATGTCAAAAAAACAACTCAACCAAAAGCTTAAGTTTATGATTGAGGCCCTAAGATATGTTATATCCTCTAACAGTAACGGAAATGTTTCCCATTGAGATAAATGTATTTCTCCTAAAGGTGGTCTGTACATTGTACATATGCTATATTAGGAATAGGTTAATTAGTTGATATTGCTAATTGTATTGGTCACTATATTATTCATATTCAATCTATTAATCTAATTATTTATTAATTTACTAACAACTAGATGGCATAAAATCTTGCTTCCCACATGAAATGTATAATCCAAAGAAGATTGGGTATTTATTAAAAGAATTAATGAATTAAATATCAGACCCACAAACATATCTATTATTTCGATGGGGTTAAAAATTTATAAATTTTTTAGTTTCAGATTAAAATAGTTCATCGATCAAAACACGTGCATTTCCTATTTGTTATTAAGGGTTAATCGAAAACAACACCGCTCTTTGTTATTATCAACAAGAGTAAGATTGAGTTTATCTAAGTTTCATAATCGACATAGGTGGAAGCTAGTACACCAAACGATATTGAGATAACAAAATATTACTCCCTCCGGCCCTTTCTTATTGTTCACTTTTTCGTATTTGGTTAGTTCACTCTAATTGTCCATTTTCTATTTTTGGCAAAGATTTTTTACCTAAATACCCCCAACTACCCCAATTTATATTATTTAAAATACCTCACCTACCACCTTTTCAATTATTATAATCACTTAAATACCTCAACTACCACTTTACAATTATTATAATCACTTAAAATACCCCACTACCATTTTTCTTAATTTGCGTACCCATTCAAAAGTGGACAATAAGAATGGGACAACCGGAGTATTATAGAGAATCAATGCAAATATGTGGTCATTTGTTAAAGAAAACATTAATTAATATTGTCCAAGAAAATCTAAAATTCTCTAGTTGGTTTATGGCAGTAATTAAATAATAAATTAATGTACTTCAAATCTCTAAAAATAAATAATTAAAATAAGCTCAAATCTAAGAATAAGATGGAGTACTTAATTTAAATATTAATTATATTATAATTACATTAAACGAGGTACAATCTTGATTATAGTTTAGTCTCTAGGTGTTATATTGGTCCATATTCCATTACAAGAATCAATGTCTTATACCTTGTGCAAAGCATAAAAAGTCGTGGTAATATGCTGTATTTTTTTGGCATTATTATACATTTTATTTTCTTTATTAATTTATAAAAAAACCCAATTTTTAATTTAAGAATCATTTATTTGTCACCTTCTAAAATCCCTTAATTAAAATATTTAATATTTATATAATAGGCTCTAGTATCAATATCGTACATTTTCTTGGGATTTAAGGACTGTCAACAATAGACAATTGCATGCAGCCATGCACATCCCAAATTGATATTATTCCATGCATTTGTAATTTTAGTTTTTTAAGTGAAAAGAAAAAATTCCATTATTTTTTAAATTCGATCCCTTTATTAATCTGTAATATGATGACTGATAAATATAAAAAAATCGAGTAAAATTCAGTAGTCTAAATAGCAGAAATAAAATTTGAGATATGCAGTGTTTTTTAAAGTGAAAAGAAGCTAAGAAACTGATAATGGCAAAAGCGGCATTGCTTAATGCTTATTTAAACTTTAATCCCCTTATTAATATATGTTATATAATGACTAATAAAATATCAAAAAATTGTATTGAAATCGGTGGGAAAAATAATTGAAATAAAATAATATAATTATTTTGAAAAATCAAGTTTATTTTGGAGTTATTGAGTTCAAATTAATACTAATTTATGTTGCAATTAATTCTAATATATACATGAGTGTTTTTTTACATTACGTGCCCCATGCAAGCAAGCAAGGAACAAATTAAATGATTCTTCAGAACAATGTTTGTGGAGCAGGAATAAAGATTTCTTGATGAACAATTCAAAAAAATATTTTTTTAATGAAGTATTATGGTAAGAAAAAAAATTATTCGTTAAATAATACTGAATTTAGGGTTGTTCCTGAATACAGGTAATTAAGGTAGACTTTGTCTAAGACACTAAGTTAGAAAGGGACCCAACACTATCTATTTGTAATTTATAATTATTGTTTATCAATTAAAAAATATATAAAACGTTTAAATCTAAAATGATAATTACCGTAAATTATATAGGGATCCATCTCTATAATTTGTCAAACAATTATAGATGAAGAGCTCATTTCTTTTATTTTGCCTAGAACCTGTAAAATATTATAACGATACTGACCTTGTTGGAAAATATAGTTCTATGGTAAAATATCAGAACAACACTGGCCTTGTTGGAATATCAGAACGACATTGGCGTAAAAAAAAGTTGAAACTCTAGTCTTGTGTGAGTCTAAATAAATAAAAGTTAAAAAATAAATTTTGTAAATTTGAATATTGTAGATAAAATTTGTGATATTCACACCCTAAACTTTGTAATTAGATAAAGCGTAAAATTAGAGTCTTTTATAAATCTAAATAATAAAAATAAATAAAAATTAATGGAAATATGATATATGATCAAGTTTCAAGATTGAAGTTAGAGTCAAAGATATTCAGACCCTAAACTTTTAATGGGTGTTGAATAGGAAAGTGACATCATCACTATTAGCAATAACTATTAACAATTAATACTGGATTATTATATTTTTATTTTTCACAATAATCCACTTTATATATTTTTAATACATGCATACAATTATTTAGAAGTAATATATTTTTATTTCATTTACATATTTATCCCACTATCTTATAAATCTACTTTTATTTTTACAAGGATTGTACTTGCGGTAAAAAAGTATTACTATCTTCGTTTCAATTTACTTGCAACGTTTGCTTTTTCACATAGTTCAATGCACCAATTCAATCATAAATATCTCAAATTATATAAAATAAAAAATTATAAAATTAAATATATTAATAATCTTTGCGTTGAGACGAATCAAACAAAATCCCACATGATCCATAGTGTAATATTTATAATGTTGCGAGTAATTCAAAACGAGGGAAGTATTATTTGATCATAAGGTCTCCTGAGAGACCATCTATGTTGCAAGTAATTCAAAACGAGGGAAGTATTATTTGATCAGAAGTCTCCTGAGAGACCATCTATGGCATAGATGGCACTCTCAGCAGCCCAGCCCAATGAAAATTTAAGTGTTTTTTTTTTTTGGAAAGAGTAAAAATGAGTTAGACCAATACATCCGTCTATGTTATAAACCGTCTATAAAAGAATTTGTGTTATTTGATAGGGGTAAATGGCTAAATGCCGTTAGCGCGTGGGAAACGGTGCAGTACTGAGAATAGAGCTCTAAGAACATAGAAAAAGGCTCAATCTTCAAAGTCTATGTACGTGAATTGTGAATTAGAGAATTTAAAATGTGAAAATATAAACATATATAAATAAATTAAATAAGATTTTTATTGATTATTTTATTATTTATTATATTTTAAGATTAAAATAAAAATTAAGATTAATCGATAATTAATATTCAAAAAATTATATGAGATAATAAAGTAGTAAATAGAAACTAAAATTATTCTAAACGAAAGGATTCGTTTGAAAAATAGTTATTGACTGTCTGAAACTGACCAATAAAGTTCATATAATATTTATTATTTGGTTAAAAATTATTTTTTCATGTCTTAAAAGTTATTTGTCGTTAAGCATACACTCTTACTCAATAAATCATAATCGCTAACTTTAAACTTTTTCCTAAATAATAACAATATTGTGATTTGTGACTTTGACACTCAATTGTATAATTTGATTTATAATTGTTTTAGTTTTTAAGCAAATTTAGAAAAAACATCCTTATATGTATGATTGGTTTGTTCATTTGATTTTGGCCAACTTAATTATGTTACATCTTTTTTTTTTAAATGCTAATTATGCTACATCTTAAAACAATAATAATGTCATAGTTTTAATTCCAAATAGAGGTGTTCATTCGGGTCATCGGGTTGATTTTCGGTCAGATGTTTCAGGTCGGTTCAAAATCGGGTTTTGTGTTCACATTGGTTTTTACATAATTGTAGATCAATTTTTAAGTCGGGTCAATCGGATTCAGTTTTAAAGTCGGGTGTCTATCAGGTCATCGGGTCTGTTTTGAACGCCTATAATTCCAAATAACGGAGATTCATAGCTATATAAATTACTAAAATAATTTTAATTGTACTCGACACATATAATATTTTTGTTTATTCGGTTAATTTTATTTTCATCCAACTAAGTTATATCTATTTCAACCTTATTTGACTTACTCAGCCTAATACTTTTACTTTCACATTTAACTTTACATCAATTATTTATTCAATTTAGTTCAAATCTATTTAGCTAAGTTTACTTCTATTCTAAAATTGGTTTTTATTTCAATTTTTTTTAATTTAGTCTAGTACATTAAATTAGGGATACTGATATGTTGTATAAGAATTAACAAATTCTCTTTGTTATCGATAATTTTAACTTTTCAAGAGAATCTAATTTATAAATTGAAAAAAAAACTAATACTTTAACGTTCCGATAAAAAATAAACGGTCAACTAACAAAGTATGATTAAATTCTTATGTTTCCTAAAGCAAAAATAATATCACCTCATAAAAAAAAAGCAAAAATAATATTAAATTTGATAAATAAAATACTAGATTCTTTTTTATATGCGAACACAAGTTTCATGATTAGATCTTACTTTTATGTGGTCAATACAAATATACAATACAACACAACATGACCCGACACAATATTGTTCACACCACAAATTAATAATTCCTTCGTTTTGAATTACTTGCATTTTTGATAGTGACACAAGAATTAGGAAATATCATCTTCGATGCATTTTTGTCTATTTTATCTTCTTTTGAACTATAGATGAAAAAGTAATGTTGTGATTAACTGATTATTGAGAATAAATAGGAGTAAAATAGAGAACTTTTGAATTTCTTTTTGACAAAATTAAAATAGTGTAAGTATTATGAAACAACTAAAAGAAAAAAACAAAAGTAATATAAATAATAAAGAGTACATTATAAATTAGCAACACGTCAATTACTCGACACAACATATCAATGACCTATTGCCAAATCCCCAACACAAACACAACATGGTTTTCATAGTTAATCATATCACTAGACAAAAACACACATAGTAAATTGAAGTCCAACGTCAAATCGCCTACACAACACAACACAATCTTCATAGAATCATAGTATATCATATCACTTAATAAAAACACATAGTAAATTAAAATGCAGCGCCAAATCGCCCGCACAACACAACACAATTTTCATTGTTAATCATATCACTAAACAAAAACACACCTAGTAAATCAAAATCCAACTCCAAATCACTTGCACAACACAACACGATTTCACGGCTTATCATATCACTAAACAAAAACACACATAGTAAACCAAAATCCAACGTCAAGTCTCTTGCACAACACAACACGATTTTCATAGTAAATCGTAATTCGTATCACTAGACATAAACACACATAGCAAACTAAAGTCTAACGCCAATCACCTACACAACACAGTACGATTTTCATAGTTAATCATATCACGAGACAAAAACACACTATATAGTAATCCGAAATCCAACGCCTAATTGCCTACACAACACAACACGATTTCCATAGCCAATCAATAATCATATCACTAGACAAAAACAAACATAGTATCAAATCACTGCACAACACAACACAACACAAAACAAATTTCATAGTTAATCATATCATTATACATAAACACACATAGTAAATCAAAATCCAACGCCAAATCACCTACACAACACAACAATATGATTTTCATAGCCAATCATATCACTAGACAAAAACACACATATCACCAAATCACTGCACAACACAACACGAACTTCATAGTTAATCATATCACTACTCAGAAACACACATAGTAAACCAAAATCTAACACCAAATCACCTACACAACACAACACAACACGATCTTCTCATCAATGATATCGCTATTCAGAAACACACATAGTAAACTGAAGTCCCATAATGCAAAAAAAAAAAAAAAAAAAAAAGTCAGAAGCACCACCCCACATCTCCTATCACGTGACCCCTCACTGGTAAGTGTGGAAAGAGAAGAGATGAGATGAGGGACCCATCACCATCACCATTTACCCATTAATTTACAATCTCCACCCATTAAACCCCAAATCAAAAACCCTTCCCCCTTTCATTATCTCTCATCTTTATATACCCCTTTCCCCCCCCTATTCCCTTTCCCCTATTCCCTATTCCCTTTCCCCCACACTGTCCTCTCAGTCCTCAGTTACAGTCTCAATCCCTGTCTTCTCTTCATGGAGTCTTTGTGTTTTTCTCTCTGATTCTGCTCCTTACTCTTACTGTTCTTTCAGACACTTTTTTCTGCTCTTAAATTGTAAAAAACCCCATAAATATAAGTAATTCTCATACTATTTGGTTCAAAACAAGCTATAGTAATAGTAATAGTCTATACAAATTGTTTGTGTGTGTGGGTGTGGGGATGCAGCAGCACCTGATGCAGATGCAGCCCATGATGGCAGCTTATTACTCCAACAACGTCACTACTGATCATATTCAACAGGTTTTTTTCTTTTCTTTTTTAATAATTTTTCTTGTTTCTCTCTCTATAATGGTTTGTTTTTCTGTTGATTTTTCTGGGTTTTGTTATTTTTTGATCCCGGAAAATACCCATTTCTGGAAATAAGATAATATGGACGACGTTTTGATTTTGTTGATTTTGTTCATTGAATTGGTGAAATTGCACTTGGGTGATTTTGAATTGATTTTTGTTGTTTTTGTTTTTCATGTTAATCAATCATTCTTTGAGTGCCTATTAAGTTTTAGTACTATTCTTTAAAGTTCATATTCATGATGTTTATAAAAGTATTAAAATGGGGAGTAGTAGTTTCTAAGTATAAAAGTATTGTATTGATAAAAGTACTAATGATGAAAACTTTTTAGTTTTTGAGTATATTATGGACTTATACTTCTATATTACCTTACATAAACTCGAAAATTTTGATTGAATTGGTTTCTTAACGGAAGTTCAATCTCTTCCACCTTTAACCCGTGTTGCATTCATAATTTTAGTCTTGATACACAAAAGGGTATGTATGATATGATAGGATATACACTGACTTACTTTTTTAGTTGAATCGATTTCTTAATATGAATTTAAATCCCTCCCCGTTTTATAGTGATTTGTGTTGCATTCACAGTTTTATTCGGAGGACCTTTTGGATAAGCTTAAAATTTTAGTACATGTTCCTTACAATTTTGCCATAACATGATATTTTGACATAGATCTTAGTAAGTCATTCTTCAAAGGTATGTAACTTTTGTGAAGGGTCACAGTCTGCTACAACCATGCGTATTTTTCTTAGAATGGTATGGTCAATTATGTGTTCCTCTTCTCCATCATTTGTGTAAGTTTCCCCATCATTTTTTTTTCTCTATTTTTGCCATTTAGATTTATATTCCCTCCGTCCCTTTGAGATAACATTATTTGACAAAAAAATATGAGAGCTTTTTGAGTTAAATGGTGCTATTCAGAGGGACGGAGTGAGTAAAAAGGTAAGACTTGTCTATGAAAAAGAATCTAGTTTTGCATGCACCTTTTTGTGTTTCTCTCATTGCTTATATCTCCCCCAACACTTCTCACTTTTGTTGTTGCTAAACTTTTTTAGGACAATTTCTCCCCATTTATTTGATCCCACCATTTTCTTTAGAAATACTTATGGGTTGTTATCTGTTCGTTTAAATTTGCTACATTAATAGAAATAATGCCTTTTTTAAATGGAGTAGTCAACAAACTTTCACTTTAATTTGCGTAACGTAATAAATTCAAATGGGTGGAGGGGCATATGTTAATCATGGACAATCATTTTTAGATTATTTTGATCTAATTTGCAACTTAACATCCCTAGAGAAGTTAAGCTTATAGTAGTTTTTCTAATCAAGGTTTGTTAATTATTTGTGGGGAATATGAAGTGTCATGAAAAGAGAATGTTGACATCTATTGGGTTTTAATTTTTGCTTATTGATTTAATTTCCATTCTTTTGGAAGTTTAATTAATATTTGTTTAGCCTTTTTTAATTGATATTTGTTAAAGGTTGATTTTTTTTTGATTGATAATTGATCTTATTCTTATATTTTGGTTTTCTGTATGTCTAAGAATGTTGTTCATATACTTCATGGAGTATCATCCTAACTCACCTTTGTTTTTTTGATCTAATAGCTTTGCAATATTTTTTATTTCTTACACTAAAGATTAGTTTGGTATAAACGAAACTAATTTTTGTAAAACTATTCATCTATCACTCTCGATTTGAATTTTATTCTTAATATATATTTTAAAATTTAATCAAGTAGTATCTTAAAGAATGTATAACTTTGAAGTACTCCTCCAATTCAGCACTAACGTCTCATTTGCTTTTTGGACAATACTCATCTCTTATGGTTATATGGGATCTTGTTTGATTCGTCTCAATGCAAAGATAATTTATATCAACTTTTTTTTATTGCTAATTATGCTCAATTAGAGATATTAATAATTAAATAAGTGCATTTGATAGAGTGTTTAAAGTGAGGAGAAATATCATTAGAGTATCTGTAGCAACTAATAAAAATGAGAGGAAGTAAAATTTGAATTAGTATATTGACGGGACACATAGGGTGGAATGGAGGGAGTACCAAATTGATTGGGCATTTTTCTTAGTTTCCTACATTAAGTTATTACCCTTTTTAACTTTTATGTAGTTCAAGCTTTTTTTGAGCCATAGTATTCTTTCTTAATTATATAACTAAAATTTATAAAGTTAGGTTTTGAAAACTATATATTAAAACGAATCAATAGTGAATAGTAAATACTAATTGTACTAAAGGAGAATTTATGACGCTAAAAAACACATTGAAAGTCTCATTAATAAATTTAAAGGGACAAATGAGTATTCAATGAATAAAAATTTAAAAAGTCTACACTTTGCTCTTACACATGTGGTTCCATTTGACCACTTAAAAAATAGTAAAAAGGCAAATGGGACACCCAGGAAGAATAGGAGGGAATATCTTGTAATCATAGTGTAAAAATGTTGTAAGGTAATGTTGATGCGATAACAAAAATATGCAATTATTATATTGCCAAATAAAACGTCCGAAAGCATGGCATGTCCCTCGAAACAACCCAATATATTTTTTTATACTTTTACAACACGAAATATATCAGTTTTTTTAATGCTTTAGAACGCGACCGTTGCGATGTGACGTAAATTTTTTTTTCACTTGGTATTAATATAATTTTTCACAAACTTCTAAAATCGACAATCTCCAGGCTGTACTTTTTTTGTTGTGTGAGCCTACAAATTTGATTCTTGCAAATATAATAACCAAAATATTGTGAACTCTCCCAGCTTCATTTCTCATTTGTCATTTCATTTGTATAGTAAATAAAGAAAGCATGTACTTTATCCTTTTTGAAATAGAGTACTCGTTTAAAACTATTTATTATTTAAATTTATTTTATATTTTGCGGCTAATGCATTAAAAAATACTATCAAGAATGATCTTACTTGAATCGTTTAATTACATACTTTCATAATATTAGTTTGATTATAACTTTTAATCATGTATGATTCACGATAAATAGTATTTTCAAAATAGCGTATTTAATTGAAAAAAAAAGTGAAATCTAATAAGTATAATAAGACAGCCGAATACTTACCTCCATTTCATATTACTTAGCTACATTACAGATAATACACTATTCAAACATCACTCTTAATTTATGATTAGTTTTTAATCTATAAGTATCTTTAACATAAAGCATAGTGAAGTTGGATTATGTTTGATACGTCTCAATATAAAGATTATTAATATTAAATTCTTATCGCTTTTAAAGTAAAATTTAACAAATGCTTCCTCCGTTTTCATAATACTTGTTACTGAGTGTGACATGACACATGTTGTAGGGGAAAATGTCACCATCAGTAGCAAGTATTATAAAACGGAGGAAGTATAATGAGACAGACAAAGTATTACTATATCACTAAAATACTCTTGCTTTGATCAGCATTTTTCTTGTGATAATACCCATGTGTTGTTTAATCCTATCAGTGCATGAAAATTAGGCATATAATAGTATAGCATCCTAGCATTAGAATTGTCTTTTCATTAGTTACTCACCGGTCAGCATATGCCCTATTTTAAAGTAAGTAGACTCTAGTAATAGGACAAGCTGTATCCCTTAAAAGTAAAGAGTAAAACTCACCTTCCATTAAAAATCTGATGTTAACTTGTTCTAGTACAGGTACTTGCCACGTGTATGGTTGGATATGGTGGATGTTAGTGGGGTGTTTGGGTAGGGAGAATCCTTGCTAAAAGACAAGCTAAGTTCTTTAGACTGTAGGGAAGGAAGTACTGTTTTGCTGAATATGAGTACTTTGGTTTGTATGAGATATAAATGCTGCTAAACTAACTTATTGCCATAAAAGTGGGTGTGAAAAATGCTATTCAAAGGGTTGAATTGAACCATATATGATTCATTTGTTCTTGGGGAAAAGGTTGATTGGACTTTTCATTAAGTTTTACCATTATAAGCAAATATGGGAAACTTTTTGTTCTCATAGAAATGGTTAAAGATGAACAGTTTTTGATGTACAACTTCTTAATGGTTGTTTATGTGTTGGTAGTCAGAAGTTGTAGGTTGTATGGTTGTACTTGCTAAATAATGGGATTCATGCTTTTGACCACTAGAACAATGGAGTAACTAAGGTGTAATTACATGAGTTTTTGTCTCTTGTGTGTACTTTTGTTTTTGATTGGTGATGCACATGCCCTTTTTGTGGGAGCTTTGTTCTCGTATAGTCCAAAAATGCGGTAATGGTAAAGCATAAGATAATCATTGAAATGGCCTTAAAATGCGGTAATAGTAAAGCATAAGATAATCATTGAAATGGCCTTAAACGAGGGTTTTTACACCGTTGCATCATAGAAACATAGGTTTTGTATTTTTGAAAAACTTTACAATGCGGCTGATGTGATGTTGCCTTGTTATTGCACTATGCTTTTGAGTACTCAAAACGTCGGTTTGATATTTTTCAAAAACTTTACAACGCGGCCGATGCGATGCTGCCTTGTTTTTGCACTATGCTTTTGAGTACTCAATTTTACCAAAAAGAAATTTAGGCCAAGAAATGTATTACATGGAAATTCAGGCTAACCTATCATGATTACTTGGTACTTATTTCTCATGGGGAAAAATCTGACTACTGATAATGAGTACATCAATATTTTCTTTCCTTTTCCATTCTCCTTCAATGTGATGAGCTGTGAGGCATTAGCATTGCTATCCTCTTAAATTCTATATGTATCATAGAAGTATTAATCACCAGCTATCAGCTTGATTGTTGCTGGCATGCTCTACCTTCAGAGCAGTGAACTCCTGGCCTAAGATCTCTTTATGGTCCAAACTTTCCTTTTCCGGCAAGTCGAAAGTGAGCTGTTTATGAACCTGGACCACCTATGTTACCTGGACTCCGTTACATATGTGTGACTTGGATTCGTATCTAAGTGTCTGGCATGGCTATTTTATGAAAAATTTTAATATTTTGAATCAAATTGAAGTGTCAAAAGTCATACCCATTGTCACATGATTCGCTAATCTCCTAGCGAATCGCAAATCAAAATAAGCGCAATATGGTCGGTTTTAGGCTATTTTAGGGTCATTTTGAGCGAATTGCAAATTCAAAATTCAAAAGACAAATGAACTTGCGAATTATGTTACACTGATCATACTCATGTCCGAGTGTAGTTTTAAACATGGGTAAAGAAAGTGAAAGTCAAGGTAACAATGTGGACCACAACTAGAGATGAGAAAAAAGGGGGGAGGGGACTGGAAAGATGAAGGGCAGAGTGGGAGTAGAGGTTGTCAGTGACTCAGTCTAATCATTGAAGTGTAGCACACTTGAATCTCACTGATACTTCTAGAAAGCTTTATCATTCGGTCATCTGTGTAAGAATTTTTTTTTGCTGCTCTTGAGAATTGTAGTCAAGCATTTAGAAAAGGAGGCATGTCAGTATTTCTACTCCCAAGTAATGATGCCATGTTCAGTTAGCATATTGTAAAAATAGGTACCTTTTTTTTATAAATGCCCCATTAATGGTGGTTGTAATGTTTATGGTCTTGAGCTTATTTGCAAACCTAGTATCACAAACTTTTTCATACCCCATGCCAGGAGGGATTTGGTGGAAGAGAATGGGAATTTAAGAAAAGAAAGTCCCGAGTCATTGTTTTGGTGTACGGAAAGCACTTAAATTTGATCAAAGTCCCCAAGAAAATCGTCTTGGAAGGCTTGTATTTAAGGTTGAGATTTTCTCCTAAATCTCAACTAAAAGTATAACATAAGGGTAATGTTAAGAAGGGTAATGCCGTGAACATCCGATCCTTCAAACTCTGCCTAGGTGAGAGCCCATTATTGGCATTGAAGTAACGAAATATCGTTGTTTATATCCTACTTTCTTTCGGGCATCTAGTAAATTTGCGTTGTTTGAATCTATACCAAGTTATGTTGATTTGGGGATATGTTGTACTAGCAATTTCCGTCATCAAATCATTAGAAAAGATTACCAAATATCAATTTGAATCACGGTTGTACAGACATTCGTCATGAAATATAGCTAAATAATGAGATTATGAATCAAAGATTTGTTTCATATATGATTGTTGTAGATTAGTGTACGATCACCGAAATTTTTTTTGTAATTCAACGCTTGTTTACATCTTGCTTTTGCTCTATGCAGTACTTGGATGAGAACAAGTCATTGATTCTGAAGATTGTGGAAAGCCAAAATTCTGGGAAGCTAAATGAGTGTGCTGAGTAAGATAAACCTGCAAACTTTTGGTTGTTTTAATATGATTCAGAATCCTATTTCTATTTGTTAAATTAATAGAAATTGCAGCTATTGTTGGAAAATAACTCGCATGTGATTCCATATCGAAGATCAGAGAAATGTTGACTAACATATATACTGTTCTTAAGTTACAATCTTCGAAAGTTTTGTGAGTGATGTTATGTATGATTTACTCCTTAGTATTGATCTGAAATCCGAAAGATAATTATTTTTGAAGAATCGGATGTGGTAATACTAATCGTTCTCATTAGATTCACATGGATTTAACTAGGGATGTGATAGTTTAAGCCCTTCGACGTGTATATAGATTGGATTTTCGATGACAGACATGACACTGGAATATTGTTCTGTTTAATTGTTCGGAACTCATTTTCATCGTAGATTATGTTATTTATGACCTAGTTTAGGAGTGGAACACACTTCACAGTTTATTGCGTAAAATTTCCTCTTCATTTATTGTCCACCCGATGTATAAATACTTCTATGTGGAAAGCACAAGTGTTCATCGCCATGGCATATTCATTGTTCTGCTGTTTGAACTATTGCAGAAATCAAGCTAGGCTGCAGAGAAACCTTATGTACCTCGCTGCGATTGCTGATTCCCAACCCCAACCTGCTACCATGCATTCCCAGGTACAAATGCTAAGGGGCTTCCCCGTTTTTCGTGCTCATTGAAAATCTATTGCAAGATAGATAAACTCTGGAAATTAATCCTTCCTGTAGGTAGTTGATTCGCTGATCGAAAAAAACAAATTATGGTCGGTTTTAACCATTTTGAGCGAATAGCGAATCCAAAAGACGAACCAACTAGCGAATTATGTTTTGAGATATCGTAAACTTCGTTATGTGTATATAATCTGAATTTCCGTGAACATCATGCAGTATGCTCCAAGTGGAATGATGCAGTCCGGGGCACATTACATGCAGCAGCAGCAGCAACAAGCTCAATCAATGTCGCCCCAAGCAATAATGGCGGCACGCTCTTCAATGCTATACAGCCAGCAAGCATACCCAACACTTCAACAGAGCCAAGCTCTGCATGCTAGCCAAATGGGGATGAACTCTCCTGGTAGCTCAGGCCTGACAATGCTGCAAGGTGAGCCTCATAGTTCATCCAGCAGCGGTATGCTTGGAGGATATCATGACTTTGGACGTATCAAGCAAGACATCGGAAGCTCAGATGGTCGTGGTGGGAGTTCAAGTGATGGCGGTGAGGCGCTCTACTTGAAGTCTGGTGATGACGGAAACTAAAATCGTAATCGTAATAGTAAGTAAAGCAAGTTAATAGCTGGCGAGTCGGTCGTGAGGAGTTTAGTACTTAAGTAAGTAGTACTTTGTAGGAAAATCTAGTAATGTTTTTTTTAAAGAAAATATTGCTGCTTAAAGGGCTAAATTTTCTGTGATGGAAAACTTTAACGGGTATTTGCTCGGAGTTCCATCTTCTTGGTTCTTTTAAGTAGTGAAACTCGAATCGGAATTGTCCTAAACTCTTTAATTATCATGTAAATTGTAGGTTTCAGTTTTCTGTTTTCTTGAATATTTTGTGCTTGCATATTTTTAAGTTTTTTCCCCCTAATTTTCTATTTTTTTTAAAACCAAATAGACATGCAGTTTCTCCTTGGTGGAAACATGATACTTTACTATAACCCAATTGGGCTAAACCTAATAACCTAATAGGTTAGGTTTGCTCTTTGTGCTTGGTCGTTTGTAAACGATTAGATTAGATGATTGTTAAGCTTTGTTAAAGAGATTTAGATTGGTTTTAAGTCTGGTCATTGGGCGATGTTCAGTTGTGTTTGAATTGACTTATAGTTGACTCTAATCTTTGGACTTTGGATTAAGACTTTGATATTTTTGTTGTATGGGTTCGAGTTATGTTCGAGTTATTCAAGTATAGATCAAAATTCAAGTTGAAAATGATAATTTTTGTACGAATTTTGAAAGTATATAGAAATCACATTTTATAATAAATTTTAAAAATGGTCAAACTTGTTTGTGATGGAATTGTAAAATCTCAGACCTTCATATTAAGTATTGACTAAATTTTTCTATAAAATGACATGACAAATTCTACATGTAAGATTTTTTTTTTCAAACAACTATTAATTTACTCTATTCAAAATAAATACTTCATGAAACTAATTAGATTGTGTTGAAACATAGTGTCAAAGGTAACTAACGGATTTACTCTAATGTTAATGCATTCAATATAATTATGGGTAGAACTTGCCTATAAATAAGTTCACCAATGTAAAAAGTCACACCAATGAGTAAAAATATTTTCATCTTCTAACTTTTACTTATTCTACTTCCTCCTTATCTCTCTAAGTTTTAATAGATCGATTATTCAATTATTTGTTCAAATTTTATCGATAGTCGATACCAATTCAATTCAAATTTGTTTACGGTCTTGGTATTGGATCAGTTTGTCAAGTTAACACAATTTAGGTACAAGTCAACTATATATTTTTGTTGAATTAGATTTGGATCAAGTAGACATAGAATCAGATTATATCAAATTTCTCTTTAAGTTTGCATTTATTATTACAAGTTTAATAGACTTTAGGGCACTTTATTATCCGTTATCCGTTGACAACTTGACATTAGGAAAATATGCGATTACTTGTACACTTTGTCGTAAATCCAAAAACTCTCATCCATCATCAGCATCACCATATCTAATATCTCTCGTTCATAGAAGCTAGTAATGTTAGCAAGGCTCACAATCAAGACATCAAGCAATGAAGTGAAGTGTTCTAGCCGCCGGCAACTATCAAATCCTTTATCCTAAAACTCTCGACCATATCCTAAAAAAGCTAGTTTTTCGGTTGTTCCATCAACCGATTTCCTGTCGACAATAGCACAACACCATCAACCTACACATTCGAAAAAACGCGACCGTAGTAGCTTGATGGTGTTGTGCTAGACAAAAATTGTATATGGTTTGGTATCAAAGAAACAAAACTAGAATAAGCAGGAGAAAAACATATGCTCTAGAAAAGTACAAAGTGGAATATATGTTGAAAAGCTTTATTGACATCCCTTCCTTTTAAGGGAGTAAGCAAAACCAAACAAAAACTTCCAATATTCTATCTGAAATACATAAGAAAACCCAGAAAAAAGCTCTGCCAATCAATCAAAAACAATACAAATAGCATATATGTATTCTAATATACAGTCTTAGCACATATCATACATTGTCAAAACTTAAACGCTGGCTTTGTCAAGCTTCGGCAACTCCATAGGTTCTTGCAGGGCGGGATTAATTGGAAACAACTCACACTGTGCATACTGTGCCATCAGCTGATCGACAAGTACCAGCGCCACCATTGCTTCCACCATTGGTACAGCTGCAGTCACATTTTTGCTAGATTAGTCGACAATTACCCGAAAAACTACTAATCGGACTATTATTAGTAGTCCGGATAATCAAATAACAATCTCTTGTTGCAGTAGATGATATTTGAAAGAAAAATTCCATGTTGTGACCCCGAGTTTTTGGCCACTAGTGGACAAACGTTTTTTTGATCCGAGTGGTGATCCATTTAATTTTTCCACTTGGTATGCAAAATTTTAGATTTTTGTTAAATTTTAAGTTATTTAAATCTTTATCCATAATAACGACCTTTTTTCAAAAGAACAAATGCTCCGATCACCGATAAGCTACACTTTTCCAAAAAAAAATTGGTCGAAATAAGTACTTAATTTAACAAAGACCATAACATTTGTCTATAGTTAAAAGCCCGGGGTCACCATGAGGATTAAAAAAATGCTTGTCTATTACACAGAAAAGTCAAAAACATAAGGTGACCACGTGAAATTTTTCTATTTGAAAAATGTGATCTGAGTACTTTACTACCGAGTACTAGTATATCCTGATTTTTCTATTCAAACAATACTGGTGTCACTTATTTGTAAAGATACTTTCTGCACCTATTACCAATTTTTGTTCTCGTCTTTTGAAAAGGGTACATAAGCACTATTCATTTCTCCCCCAGAAATACACCAGTTTGGTTGGATATTAGATCTAATACACACCACTATCAATTTAACTCGGAAGCATTTCAATGATCAAGCTTTGTTGGTTCATTTGCAGATATTTATGGAGCATATTTTTGTAAAATTGGCTCTATCATAACATTGCATTGTATTTCATAGTAGGTGTTAATCGAGTCACACCAAATGCAAACAAGTATTAGCATTCTAGAGTTGTGAAGCACAAACCAACAATTGTTTTGAAAGAAGGATACATACCCCGTGGGACAACACAAGGATCATGACGCCCTCGGGCAATAAGCTCTGTTTCCTCTTTACCTCTTGTAACAGTATGTTGTTTTTTCTGCAACATTAGACAAAATCAACAAACTTTCTTGCTCTTTTTATCACATCAAATGAACCTTTACAGGACCTTATGAACAGTAATGTTCACAGGAACACAACAAAAAAAGACCCTCACCCCAATAGTAGAAGTCGGCTTAAATGCTATTCTCATGTGAATAAGTTCGCCGTTTGATATTCCTCCCTGTTCAAAGAAAGAGCCAGTATCAACAACGTCAGGAACTTCAAAGAGCTACAGTTACTATTGCAAAATTAATGATCAGGTTAGCTAGAAATTGGCTTAACCTGTATACCACCAGAACGATTTGTTTTTGTCCTGATCCTCCCATGGTCATCCATGTAAAACTCATCATTGTGTTCACTCCCAGTCATAAAGGTACCTACCAAATAAACAGATCATAATCAAACAGCTGTAATACTAAAAGATAACTTTCTCCTAGGACATAATACTACTAAAACACCATTGCATTACCCGTTTGCCCCAACACCACTAAGGTAATTTCCGAGGGACTCTTGATAGCAAACATCAAATGCAACTTCACATAAAAAGAAGAGCACATGATTTTGTCATGACTCGGGTCAAAGGGTCAAAGGGCATTATTGTCATTTCATATTAATTAGTCTTTGTACTTTGTAATTAGATTAGTTGTTATCTTTTAATTGTCATTTAGGGGATTAGACTATATATATAGGTCATCCCTTGTAATAATGGAGAGTCTTTTGGATAATAATAATAATAATAAGAGATTAGTCTTTTGGGAGTTAGAGGGCAAACTCGAATTGTCCTATTGGAGTCATTGGGCAGACTCGAAGTGTCCAAACTATCACTATCCGTAACGGATCTTGGCGATCTGTTACAGATTTTAGGAGCCATTTTACCATAGCTCATTATAATATGAAATCAAAAAACTATTAATTTTTAGCTTTATCAAGAATGGATATTCAGACATAATATTACTATTAAATAAAATTTTTAATACCAACCTGCAAATCCACTCCCAAACTCAAAACCCTTGGTTGCAGGTAATGATAGAGCAGCTTTAGCCAACTCAGCTTCAAGTTTGTCAAAAACTGGAGAACCAAGTCCCTGATATAATATGATTTGTTAAAAAATTCATAGTCAGAAACTGTGATTTGAGCTTTGTGAAAATAGCAATGGATCTTAATACTATCATGGATTACAAAAGAGTGAAGGGAACTTACACGTGGAGCATTTTTAACAATACAAGTGACAACACCACCTACGGAATCCCCTTTAACACGAACAGTATCTATAGCTTGAATCATTTTCTCAGCATATTCCGGATCAGGACATCTGACAATATTACTCTCTATCTGATAAAAATTTGAAACCAAAAAAATGTTATGAAAAATAGAATTGACTATATAACACCTAGTTCAAGACATGTAGACATCCTTGTTCAGAGTACAAAAGAATATTGGAAAGTAAACAACCTAACATACATTGGAATAGTAAACTTTATTTAGTGAGGGGGAGGGGAAGTAGATAGAAAATGCCTCTTTCAGTAACCAATCTAATTACACCAAATGATAATTGTATATTAGCCAGTAGCATCATTGGCTTTTACATGGTTGATGGTTTTGTTAGCCCTTTCCAGTTTCCCAGGAAGTTGCACATATGCAAAAAAAGTGAATGTCTTTGAAAAATAATTGGTTCCAACACAACTTTGCTAAGTCATTCG
Organism: Amaranthus palmeri; assembly: GCA_019776075.1. NCBI lineage: Eukaryota > Viridiplantae > Streptophyta > Magnoliopsida > Caryophyllales > Amaranthaceae > Amaranthus > Amaranthus palmeri. The sequence continues at coordinate 1,421,624 of JAAKBH010000283.1, forward strand.
CATATTCATATACCTTCTTAGTTCGTAAGAGAAAAGGTTGGGATAGAAATTCTAACTATACCTGTTCAAGAGTCAGAGTTTCATTGTTGATCAATCCATCTGGCAGTACAACCTTGTGCACTTGGGACACATAAGCAAGGACCTAAAAAAAATCAGTTTCCACCAGAGTTATATCAAACCACACAAACAGAAGACACAACCGGAGCACTCACTACTGCTAAGATAACAAAATGATCATTGAACAAGCAAGAACCAGTTTACTGACTCCCTGAAAACTGTGGTCATCATAGCAGCAATGAAGCAGTTTCACAAATGGGGTATTTAACAAGCATTAATCTTGAGAGATTTGCAACTTAAACTTCACTCTAGCTTCAGTTTAGTTTTTGACATATTTTTGATGATGACAAAAAGAGAGAACTGTTACCAGAAAGTTAGTTCCTATTTCCTAACATTCATTTGGATGCTACATGCTGAATTTAATCGATAAGTAGCATATATATTAGAGATAGTATCAGTGAAAATTTTATTATAAAATACAGGCTTGACAAACAATAAGAATTCAACGAAAAAAAGCACCTCGGTTCCAGCGAACTTCTTGAGTATCTGCTTAGCTATAGCTCCAGCTGCAACTCTTCCAATAGTTTCTCTGGCAGAAGATCTTCCACCACCCTGCATGTCCATTAGAATGAAGATTGATACAATACATAACAGAGAACATTTGGATCAATGCAGTTTTCTGGAATAAAGAAAGAACACCAATTCATTCGGTCAGTGAGTACCTGTATAGACCGAACACCATATTTGAAATCATAAGTTGCATCAGCATGCGAAGGCCTATAAGCTTTAGACATCTCGCTATAATCCTGGTAAAGAAGCAAGAGGAAATGAATTTCCCGTCAAAAACTCATAGAAACTATAATATTATATTTTTTGAAAATATTATGTCAGCATTCCGTAGCTTTCTTGAGTCCCAAAAATACATGCAACACGTTAACACTCAGCCAGAAATCAACACAGAAAATTACATAACACAATTTTGACATGCAAAAGAATTACTTACATGTCCTCTTTGGTCAGTGTTAGGTACATTCACTGCAATCGGTGATCCAGTAGTGAGACCTGCAATCAAAAATATTGATCAGGGCACCAGAATCATGAGTCAATGAAACCAATATCTGCATATACCAGCTACAGATTTAAGCAGGCTTCTACAAAGCAAACTAACCGTCAGCAATGCCGGAAATTATTTTGCATGTATCCGTTTCTTTCCTAGGAGTAGTGATTCGGCTTTGACCAGGCCTCCTACAAACATCATGAATAAGTCCATGAAAACAAGACTTAAAGAATATAATGCACATAATGACACATCTAGGGAACATTTTTTTATACATTTCTTCAATACTCTACCACTCTTACCAAATTCACTAATGCAAATCAAAAAACAAACGATTAAATACTCTGCACATTTCTCTTTCACTTAAAAATATTTATCGAGTCTCTAGGAAACCAAAAAAATCTTGGATAGTAAGACCAAAGGGCTCAAAAAATGGCCAAAATTCAGGTAAGTAAATAACTAAACTCAACACCCTAAACGCAATAGTTCAAACATTTATACAGCAAAAATAATTTGAATCACTTTTACTCTACTATAATTAACCATATTTTTGTGTGCGGTAGCTGAACCCCCTAATTATGATTTTCCTCAGTTATTAGCGTCAAGTCAGCAAAGAAATTTACTCATCAAACCTGATAACCACCATGTTACATACCTTCTGTCAAGATCTTTTTGTAAATCTTCCTCACACAAGGGAAGTCGGGGAGGGCAGCCATCAACAACACAACCAACACCTCCACCATGTGATTCTCCATAAGTTGTAACACGAAAGTAATTCCCATATGTACTTCCAGCAGCTTGAACTTCTGCAATGCACAGAAAATCTCTCGTGAGGCGGGGATATGCTTTGAAGAGTCGAAAATTTTTGATAAGTACAACAATTCAAAAACTTTATTCCCTAAAAATGTAATTGCGACATCAACCCATAAAGAAACAAATGAGGTAATAAAATTTTGTATTTTTAATTAGTATAAACATGAGGTGTCATTTTCATATTCCCGCGTGTACTTGAGCTTAAAAAACAAAAATTGCCATCAAGGGAATCTAGACTAAATTAAGAAAGTTGAAGAATAGTAAATTTAAAAAATAAATAAAATAAAAAACTAAAGAAGAACTGCTTAGTTCTATGCACTGTAGCTAACACTACAACTATACAACACAACTGAATAGACATAACACAGCTTCAACATCTCAAATAGGTCTATGAAGTCAGTATAATACCGTACAAGGGATCTAAAAAGAATCATAAACTAAATTCCCAGTTTTATAATTGCACGTTCACCTATATTTTCCCGTCCCAATGCATAATCTAAAGCTTCCTAGCTCTTCCATACAATCCTGCTATCTAGTACTTGGAACTGCTCTACTATATTGTTTAAGGAATCCGACCCTTGGAAAAGCTTGATTATAATTGTAGTAGAGTCAAAGGAGAGATGAACTTTGGAGTTTGGGAAGCTAAATCAGAGCGATCATTGAAAGTTCCTTTACTGTGCTTCATTTCTACATGGCTGTATAATCTAGTTTTAGCTTTATAAATAACTTTGCTAAACTAATCCCCTTTAATATTCAACAAATTACTATTAATTTGTTGATCATCATGTCTTCTAATAATCTCAATAAACATTGGCTTAATGGATTAGAGAAATACAATTCTTCATTGGATGACCTGAACACAAGGTGCAGACTAAATATTAATCTTAGCTAAATTATATACGAATTTCAAGATCATTGCACTGAGACATAATTGATGAATAAATTTTCTCAGCGGAAAGCATGTAAAAAGTTGAATGAAATTGCAAATTACCCCAATATCCATTTAATCAGTTTCATCCTCTCAAAAACAAACCCAATTATTCAGTTAATTCAAAGGTCAAAGCAGAATCAATTCAATTCAACCTTAGCAAGAACAAAACATAAAAATCCCAATAATCAACAAAAAAATATCAACCACAAAACTAAACAAGAAGCTAGGTTAACTAATCAAAACCCAATCACTAAAAATTAAAAACAATCTACAAAAAATTAAAGCCAGCAAAAGTCAAATGATGACAAGCTGTGAAATTACCGAATCTACGAGTACGACGAAAGGAGACTTGGGTTTGAGTCGGAGGAGTTAAGAGATTAGAGAAGGAAGAATGGGTAGATCCGAGCGTTGATGAAGAAGTGGAACCTAAGAAAGTTTTAGTGGAGAGAGAAGACGCCATTGAAGTTGGATAAGGATGGAAATGGAATAATTAGGGTAAGAGTATGAGAAGCTTATCAATGGCGGATGAAAGTAGAAGAATGAGGGTTCTTATGGTGGATTGGAGGGTTGTTGGGAATTGACAGCACAGGGTAGGTGAAGTCGAGGGTAGGTAGTTAGGCTTTTGTTTTAGACCAAAAATTGTATCCACATTTTTCCTCTATGAGAGGACTAGATATAAAGCTAACAACATCAAAATTCATAAGAGAATGTCACAATTTGTAAAAAAAAAAATAATAAAAAAAATAAAAATAAAAAATTAGTTTAGATATAACAACCTTTCCTTAATTTTCCTATAATGATAATTTATGCTTAGTTTATTTACGATATGAATGAATGATGCAGTTTTCAGAATTGCTTAGGAGATAGCTTAAGACCTAAGTAGAGTTAACATTAAGGTCTTAGTCTAAGTTGTGGAGATTTATAAATGTGTGTTGAAACGTGTTAAAATTTATCCAAATAAATACTAGCGAATTTGTTTGAAGAATCTTGATTGGATGCTTTTATTCTACATGGATTTAGTACAAGCCTTGTAATAGCTAGTTTGACTCAAATTTATTGTAGAGAAAAAGGTACTTAATTTTAAGTCTTATGTCAAGTCTTTCATTGAAGTTACATCATTTGTAGTAGTCGCACAATAACTATCTTAGTCTTAATAAGTTTGAGTTTACGTGTCTTAAAGTGTCTTAAAATTGTAATTCAGTATGGACTTAATTTTAAAAGGTTATATTTTGTAATTAAGCCGTTTATTTTCAGCATTTTAAGTGATTTTATTAGGAAAGCAAGTAGTTTAATGCTTGTAATTAATTAATTGTCTTCGTTGTTTGTTATAGCCAAAGTATTCTAGTTATATTAGAGTCTTAATCATTGTATAGCCTATATATGGCAAAATTAAAATGGAAAAACAATATGAGAATTTGATGATTAAAAAACAAGTTTTGCTTTACAAATTTTGTGTCAATATCATGCAAAATTTGAATATAAGGTTTCTAAGTGTGAGTTTATTCATATTTGATGAATTTGAGTGGTGCAAATGATTCTTTCCACTATAATTGGTAATTTCTAACTTTAAGGGAGTGTTATCTCTTAAAGTACTAAACTATTTTACAAAAATTCTTGTGAGAGACAGTCTCTTTAAAAAGACCATCTATTGTTGAGTTGACTCATAAAAAAATGTGAAGTAAAAATACAAAGTAAGCTTTAATGGACTAGACCTAAGAGACGTCTCTCAAAAAGACGGACGATCTCTCAAGAGACTAGCCGACTATTTTATAACTCTTGGAGAATCTTTGAATGACTTGAAAATAAGGTTCTTCCTTATTTTTACCTCAGAAAACCACGCAAATACATACCTCTTTTATACCTAGATCTTTCTAAGCCAAACATATTTCTTTTCTAATCTTACAAGTCCATTTGGAGCTCTTATTGTTTAACTAATCCCACTATTTTACACATCAACAAACATTATAAACATGATGCTAACTGTTACAAGCACTAATATTAATTTTTTTGGCGCGAATTTAACAACTATAATAGCAGATCATAATTTCCAAGAGAACAAATTCAAAGGTAAAGACCAAGAGCACTGACATAAGTCAAACCCATAAAACAGATCATTGTAAAACAACAGGATCCTAATTCTATAACAAGATTAACCAATCCAAAATGTCTACCATTAGGATCCTATACCTGAATTGTCTGCCCTTGATAAGAGCAGAGTACATCTAGTTTAGTTTATTTTGGCCTGAAAATGGATAAATGAAGATGGAATCATGAAGCAGCCAAAAGATGCTGCCTACACCTTGAGGACGGACCGACACTTGGGAAGGAGAAGCACACAGTCAAGGAGGCCTCATAGATCGCCAATCACAGAACAACGCCAAGGCCTACCTTTTTCGGTTCAATTTTGTTGCCCGGGAAAGCATTCCGTGATACATCCACCAAAGCCTTGAAACTGTATGGCTCATGCATGGCCAGTTCTGACAGTACTTTCCTGTTTAATTGAATATTCTCCTTCATCAGCCCATGCATGAAGTTACCATAATTTACCTGCCAGCGGAAGGCAAAACCAGAAACAGATTTATACAACAAACTTGGAAGAAGATTTTTCAAATAACGTGACCGTGCAAGTGCAAAACATTAAACGATAATCCAGTGATCTGAATGTCTGGTACTTCAGTGTATAGAAAACCCAAACTTTTCATTCAGACCTTAAATTTCGGCTCATTATAGCCCTAAAAAGCTACTAATGAACATACTGCAACAGATAATAGATAAAAAACAGGTGCCAAGCTAGAAGTGTTTGTATTCATCATAGATAAGACAACGAAAAGATGCGCTAACAGATCACTGTTGATATGTTCTCTAGCCATGAGTTTAATTTACTGCAACAGCTAAGTGTTAAAAAAAATCATTCAACTTGAACAGAGAATCAAAATCTGTTCCATTTGAGACAGACTGTAGTTTATAACACATGATTGTCACCCAGAAAATACAGCAGCATGTGATAGCAAAATGTTGCAGTATTATGTCCCCAAAAGTTACACTTTTCTGTTTCAATAAACTAACGGGACAAAAGACCGTATGGGAAAAAGGACACCCATACAAGTAAACACCATAACTTGCAAGAGCATCGCTCTTAATGTTATACTTCAAATGTAGAATAAATAAAAACTCGAGACATTTTTATTGAGACAGGATGCCTTTACGCTATGTTTAAATAACATTTTTGAAAAGAAAGGGGAGGGGAGGGAAGGGGATCAAAAGGGAAAGGGAGGAGAGGGAAAATTGGTAAGATTTCCTTCCAAATCTTACCAATGTAGGAGGTATTTTTTTTGTTTAAAATGTGAATAAGCTGCTCCTTTCAATTCTCTTCCTCCATTTTTCTTTCATCTCCTACTGGTATCTAAATGAAGGAAATGCAATACCTCAATTATCCTCCCCTTCTTTTCCGTCTGTTTTCTTCTATTCAAACATAATGTTAGAATACAAAGACATTGCCCAGTAGGCCTAACATAAAACCTTTTATAAGCCCTTAACACACTTATTTCTTATTTCATCAGTCATCACTTAAGCTATTGATCTTGTTACAAGGATGGATCTTCTTTGGGGCCTGAATAGGCCCAACCCCCTAAAAATTTTTAGTTTATTCATAAAACAAACATATTGTCGACATTTTACAATAAAAGAATAAACAGATGTAATTCAGGGTTTAGAGTATAATTTTTAAACAAGAGGCTGGGAGTTCAAACATTCGCCCACTAGTTTTTTGTTTGGATGATGACTTTGGCTCCTTCTAATTTATGACTCAAGATCCGCCACTAGATTTTAAAGCCCAAGCAAAAACAACTTTAAATGAGATCAAAACCCAAAACATTTTCCAAACTCTTGGCTCCAGCAATGACTTACGAGAGTTGACCTCAAACAAAACACAATTTAAATAGGAATAAAACCCATACAAAGTACTAAAGTAACAGTGAGTTTTATCATCAATATAATTTCAAATCATTAATAAAGATAAAATTGTAAATACGAATGCTCAAATATAATAAATCAAATGAAAATAGTAGTACCCCATGTTGGCGAGCACCAGCGTTAATGCGTTCAATCCAAAGAGAACGCATATCACGCTTCTTGGTGCGACGATCTCTGTAGGAATATTGAAGCGCTTTCTCCACTCTCTCTCTTGCTATTCTTATACAATTCTTTGCTCTACCTCTAAAACCCTTTGCTAATTGAAATACCTTCTTCTTATTCATTGTTCTCTCTTTCTCGAAGCAATATGATATTCAATAAATGGGAGTGGTGTATCAGTACGATGCTAGTATTTAGCCCTGTCACAAAAACAAGATCTTTAACAAGTTAGTTTTTAAAAAAGGAACAAAAATACCATCGTAGCAGCAGAAATTAGAAGTAATTGTTATAAAAGCCTAGAAGTTAAGTAAAGGGTAGCTGCAGATAAAAAATCAATGATAATAACCACAAAAATCCAGAACAGGTGCCAGAACACACAAGAGCGCTTCTGCAAAAACCAGTAGCAGCAACAAAGTGATGGATCAATTTTAGACAATCAACAAGCGAAAGAATGCATATTCTTAAATTAGAAATCCATGGGAGAAAAACATATCGGACCAGCAACGATAGGGAAATAATTAAGCCAGTACTTATTAGAGGAAAAAGCTGAAAGTCAGCTTTCAGAGTAATTGCATGAGGTCATCTACTAAAACCTACAAAAGAGTCTTGAAATTAAGCAATCAAACAAAGCACAAACAAAAGAGTCTTGAAATTAAGCAATCAAACAAAACACTTCAATTACACATTTCATCGAACACCTGGAGTGCACCAATAACAAAATACACAAATTTACATATACATTTCATCAAACACTTGGTTTGCACCGATGATAATGAAAACCCAGCAAAAAAAATCACAATCCACTAAAACAATAACTTCTACCACAATACATCACTCTTGAATAGTGATAATTATCAAAAATCAACAATAAACAGTCATCTCAAGCAATTTCCACATCACAAAAATCAAATAAAAAAATCCAAAATCTTTTATTAGACCCCTAAATCAACAAAATGTTTCATTGATACATGAAAAACCTTAAACCTAAATGAAGAAGAAAGAGTAAAGAGAAGCCAAAAACTAACTCTATATTACGACTGGTGAAAGGAAATGGGGGAATTTCGGCGTTTGCTCAAAGGCTGTTGGTCGTGTCTGCGGGCCGCGGGGTGCTGAATGCGAATGCATCAAATAACGTGGTTTGGGATCACACTCGTTGATTTATAAACTTGTAAAAAAAATTAAAAAAAAAATGATAACGAGAATTGAAATTAAGACCTTTGTAAAAGCGATAGAGCTAGAAGACCTTAATTAAGGAATTTATATGTTCTCATAATATGCGTTAGCAATACTGCAATACACATTTACATAGACTATTTAATCTATATATAAGGCGTATTTTTCGATGAGATTATTTAATACAACTTGTGAATAAAATTTGATTTTTTAATTTCTACTAGTTTCATTTCAATTTGCAAAAATATCTATTAGATGGTTGGGATCACGTTACTTGGAGAAATAAGGGGTGCAATTCGAGTGATTTATTTTAGGCTTTATCCAAAAAAAATTAATCAAAAGAAAATGAAATATTTAGGACACTTAAGGATAACTTAGTAAAATAATCTAACTTAAGATAAAAATAAGACATAATTGCTACAATTTTTTTCTTACCTTAAAGTTAAAACTTATAATTGTCTACTAAAGCACATTACCTCTCTTGTAGGTTGTCTTAATATACCTTAAGAGAAATCTTACTTAATTACTTATCAATTAGGAGTGTTCACCGGTCCGAACCCGGACCGGACCGGACCGGAACTGGTTGGACCGAAAGACCAAAAAATTAAGACCGGAGACCGGACCGGTTCCATCCGGTCCAGTCCCGGTCTAACCCGGAATTCTTCCGGTCCGGTCCGGGTTTGGACCGGTTAGACCGGAAATATTTTTTTTAACAAAAAATAAATTGAAAAATAAAATATTTTAAATTAATTTAGCAAATTAATTATTATAAAATTAACATATTTGAATTAAAAAATTATTTTGTGTTGAAAAAAAAATATTTTAAGTCCTTTAAAATAAATATATACATATTAATTATAAATAATACTCCTCTTCCAAATAACTTTTATGACATTCGGTCTCATCCGGTCCAAGCCGGATTTTTCCCGGTCTAGACCGGACCGGACCGGAAGCCCGGAATTGGGAAAAAGTAAGACCCGGAGACCGGACCGCCGATCCGGTCTTATTTTGCACACCCCTACTTATCATATGACGAATTATAAAAATCTCATTTTTACATTAATATTTAAAAATCTGACTTTTTTTAGATAAGTAATGACTAATTGATTTAAATTTTTTAAAAAAAGACAATGATTTGCAAATGCCATTGCATGAAAGCTTAGAGATCAATTAGCTATTTCGAAGTTCAGCGAAGTTAAAGGGTTAATAACAACATGTCACTTTTTAAAACTATTTCTAATTTTTATTATCCAATGAACAAAATTTTCGAATTAAAATTCTTTCCATTACTTTAAAAAATTATGAATATTCTATTAGTTAGTTTAATGGTTATAATTTCTTGATCGAGAAAAATAAGGAAAAAATTTTAAAATTTTTTGTATTCTAAATTAATTGTCAACATATTAACACGAGTAATGGTGAAAAAGTGAGGAAAGCTGACAACCAACAAAAAATTACTTTATGCTTTTCTTTGTCTTGGAAATTTGGAAACTCTAATCGAAGAATTCACTTGCATGTTTATCATTATCGATTCTAATTGGATCATCATCAGCCAAATATTCCGCTCGAAAACAGTAATTGATTGAATATGCTAATTCTAGATTCGACTGCTATTGATTTATTTTGATTTCTCTCAAATGGTATGTGATCTTATTCTCATTTTTAATAAAAATTAAATTTGTGTTTTATTATATTATTTGGATGATTATGAAATTGTTGATTTCAAATATTGTTTGATTCTATTTCATTAGAAATGTGCTTAGATATTAAAGTGTTTAGATAATCTTCTCAATTAATAGTTTGAGACGAATTAATCTTCTTGATTATGCTTAGGCTAATTTTGATTATTATATTTAAATTTTTAATACAGGGGCCTTTTAGATCAAATGTAACAACTTCAATGGCAACATGGAATAATATACTTTTACGGCTCCATTTAGTAGTCTATTAGACTAAAAGAATGATAATTAAAAAATAGTATCGTGTTTAGTATATAACTGTTGTTTTTATTCAATAATTTCATTTTCTTCACCAAATTCAATACCATTTAAAAATGTGATATTAAGTGATCATAAAAATAAAAATATGAATTTTTAATAATCAAATGAAAAACAAATGTTAACAAATGAAAAATAAGATAAAAACAACAAAAACAATAAGGAAAGATGAACACGAGATGGATGAGGTATCTTGGATACCTCCACTCGACAAATGTTATTTATATTAGATTCAACAATCATACAATTATATAAAAGAGCTGCTAAATGACAAATGTCACGTTTATAACACTCTTGCCAAATGGCAAAGTATTATAGGTGTTGTGCTTATGTGACATTAAATTTACAACTAGAATTTAAAATCTCCATAAAATTAAACAAAAATATTATAACCAACTTAATGATCATTTATGACAATTAAATCCTTATAACAAGTTGTTTCAGTAAAATTTATGAAAATGGTATAATTACAATATTATGTATCTTTATTATTTTAGGTATATTTTCAAAACTAATAGTATGTTATTTAGTTACTTGAATTTTTATTGTAAAAAATTAAACTAAAGCTAATGTTTTTCTAACATGTCAATATCTAAAAATCTGTGCATTGCACAGATTCTTATACTAGTACAATATAAATGATCCTCACTATCTTAAGAACAACGTCTAAAGATCACAAATACTAACTTAAAGAAAGAGAGCTCTTTTGGTTGACACACCCTAGCTCCTCACTATGAATTAGCTCTCACTTTAATGTTGTGTGTTGTGTTGTGATCATTTTATGAATTTGTATTCCCTTCATATAGAGGGTATACCACATTCTAGGGTCACAGAACAGCTCTACATCAATGCATACTAAAAACGTAAAGGAAACTTACTGTTGAGACCATTAAACTGTCGCCCATTTGAGAAACTATCTTACTCGTTTGAGCGAACCTTTTGATAAGCTATTAATTGCTATTGTGAACTATGCTCGAACGAACACCTATCACGCTTGAACGAGCACATTGCTTTCCCCTTCTCTGCTTGTTTGTTTTTCCTCATTCGGTCGAGCAACCCACATACGATGTCTTGCCTCGTTCAAGGCATGGTCAAACATCCTTAGTGAAGCCTCATTTGCCCCTGGTCGATCACTTCATGTCTTGACCCAAACCTTGAAACATCACAACACAATACACGTTCATCGTCTTTCTCCAAAGTACCAGATAAAACATGTTCAATCATATGTTCAAATTTCATATTCTAGACTATCATTTAGTATGCAAACACGAATGAGAATGTTGTTTGGTGATGTTATGTTCATTGGGCTCATCGGGTTGATTTCGGGTCAGGTGTTTTGGATCGGTTCAAAATTAAGTTTTGTGTTCACATTGGTTTTGATATAATTGTAGATACATTTTTAAGTCGGGTCAAATCGAATTTGATTATAAAGTCAGGTGTCTAGGGGGTCATCGGGTCTGTTTTGAACGTTTGTGACAATCAAATCCCAAAATTTAGTCGCACAATTCCCCCTCCCTTGCCAAACATCCATTTCACAAGAGAAAATACTCGTACTTGAGAGATGAGGATAGTTAATATGCAACCTTCCCTTTGTTCTTGCAATGAGACACTCTCGTATACTGGAAACTTCGAGAAGGTGAATCTTCTATGTTTTCATGGAAGATGGCATTCAATGGAGTTAGGAGAACGAAATTTAACAACATTTCAAGGTATAGATGAGTTCAAAGAGTTGAAATGGCTAACAATATATGGAAAAATGGCAGTACTAAAATGCTATTTTGATGGATATCTAGGTTTTGTTTTTGTCGTATTTTGAATCTCCTTGTCTTCTGTTAGTGTAAATTTGATGTTTTACATTTTCTTTAACAATGATCAGTGATATTCGGTTCATTTTTTGGATTGCAGGGAACTCCAGTTAACATAATAATAGGCTCCCATGTCTGGGTTGAAGACTCAGATGTTGCTTGGGTTGCTGGAGAAATAGTAAAATTAAATGGACAAGAAGCTGAAATTGAGACTGAAAATGGAAAAAAGGTGCTCTTATAATTTGTAAATATCATGACTTGATTGTCAGTGTCATACTTTCACATATTTAGCTAATCTCTCTGGAATAAAAAAAGTGAATTGTGGTCAGTTTTGAACTTTTTAAAGCTATGTTGAGCAAATTGTTAATTCAAAAAGGAATTAGCTGCTGGATAATGTTACATTGGCCAATTCCTTAAAAGTAAACTTAAATGGATGAAGATATGAAGTGTCTTTGATGATGAATTGTGGAATAAGTCAACTACCTCAAATTATACTTTATCTTGAAGTTCCACTTAATTTGATTGAGCTTTAATTTTTTTTGTTGATGTTTTCAATGGTAATCTCTTGGTGAATCAATTTTATTTGGGTATTCAATTATGAATAATGATTCTGTTCGTGACACTATCTGGATTGCTTGTGTTTGGAGATGATTTTTGCTTAAGTTTAATTATATTTTTTGAGTGGAGGGTTTAATGATCAGAGTCGTCCTGAACATTTTAAGGGCTGGACGCAGCAATATTAAAAATGGGACCCCTAAACAAGAGATTATGCACTGTTTATGAGCTTGTTCATGGAGGTTGCAAGAGTAAATGAAGGCTACCATTTCTAAAGCAAGAGAGAAGAAAAACAGAAATAATAGCACTCATCTTTTCTAGTTTTCTTTTGTCAGTAGTTCTAATAAAGTAGAGTAGGTAAACTTATTAATAAAATAAAGTAGAACTTCAAATCATCATCATCAACAACCCAATATCCCGCTAAAGTAGAATTTGTACTACTTAAAAGACTAAGAAGTAGCATTAGGTAGATTAGTTTTATCAGTAGTACAAGAGTTGCCTCACATCTATGCTCAAGCTCATGTAGAACATGACTATAGTCGGCTATGTTAATGATGCATTGATGCTAGATGTTCATTTTGAATGGCCCTTTCATCTTGTTTGCGAAGTTTTCTATTCTATTTCTTTTTATTATGAAAAATGCATGGGTTCAACCGTTCAAGTAATGATGTTCCGGTGTGTGATTAAAAGGTCACGAGTTTGAGTTTAGAATGCAACCTCTTGTAGAAATGTTGTGTAAGGCTTTCTTGCATTACATTACACCTATGTGGTGGGAGTTTTCCTCGAACACTGGCTGTGTGGGGACGCTTTGTGAACCACACTGCCCTTTCTCAAAAACCGAAGTGTAGCCTCGTTGTCATGCATGACAAACAACTTAGATCCCCTATGCACATAGAATATAACCATGACTTATAATTGTCTCAGAGCTTCTTACTTTTTATTTCTCAGTCACAACATTATTATCTTCTATTAATTGTTTCTGTGATCAGATACTGGACTTGACCCAAGATTTGTTGCATCACGTCTGTACTCTTTAGGATATGACATCTTTTAACATGTAGTGTTTGACTTGTATGTGAACTTTGTTCTGGATGATGTATAGGTTGTTGCTAAACTGTCAAACATACACCCTAAAGATATGGAAGCTCCTCCTGCTGGGGTTGATGACATGACTAAGCTATCTTATTTGCACGAGCCAGGCGTTTTGCAGAACCTCCGCACTAGATATGAGCTCAACGAAATCTATGTAAGTACATTAAAGATAACATGATATGTTTCAGATTTTATACGAATGATGTTCATATTAATGTGTTGTTTGTAGACTTACACTGGAAATATACTCATCGCGATTAATCCATTTCAAAGATTGCCTCATCTTTATGATTCTCATATGATGCAACAATACAAAGGTGCACCATTGGGAGATCTAAGCCCTCATGTGTTTGCTGTTGCTGATGTTGCTTATAGGTACGTAGTATTTGTCCCTTTGCCAAAAACATTCTGTTTCAGGTTGCAAGTTCCTAAGATGAGAAAATTGTGCACAGGGCTATGATAAATGAGGGAAAAAGCAACTCAATTCTTGTTAGTGGTGAAAGTGGAGCTGGTAAAACGGAGACAACAAAGATGCTTATGCGGTACCTTGCTTGTTTAGGGGGCCGTGCTTCAACTGAGGGACGTACTGTTGAGCAACAAGTTCTTGAGGTATGTTTGATATTTTAAAATATTGCATATATATGCTTATTATTTTTCCTATTTGTCTCTTTTCTAATGTCATGTGAAGTGAATTTGCGCAACTAATTAAAATGCAGTCAAATCCAGTTCTTGAAGCATTTGGAAATGCTAAAACAGTCAGAAACAATAATTCCAGGTGAAGAACATATCCTGTTGCTAATGAATTTTTTTCAATTATGATTGCACTAATACTTGTACGAGGGAATTTTATGATTCCTGTCGAGATGTCCGTCATTGAATTAAACTTCTCTGGACAATTTTACTTGTTATTGCAGTCGCTTTGGTAAATTTGTGGAGATTCAATTTGACAAGCGTGGAAGAATATCAGGGGCAGCCATCAGAACATACCTTTTGGAAAGATCTCGTGTTTGCCAAGTCAATGATCCCGAGCGAAATTACCATTGTTTTTACCTGCTTTGTGCGGCTCCTCAGGAGGTATTATCTAGTTCTAAGTTTCTAACAGTTACTATTACTAAATTGTGTGTTTTTACTTTTACCATGCATGTCGTTAACTGATTAGATTTCTTTATGTGATACTTTTCTGGTTTCCAGGAGATTGAGAAATATAAACTAGGAAGCCCCAAAACATTTCATTATCTTAATCAGTCAAAATGCTTTGACTTGGATGGTGTGAGTGATGCACATGACTATCTTGCCACTCGAAGAGCAATGGATATTGTTGGAATCAGTGAAAACGAGCAGGTATTATTTTTAGCTACTTGATATACATGAAGCTGTGTTTCTATCAAGGGTCGATTTGAAACAACCACTTCATCATCACTAACAATGATAAAGTTGGTACATTTGATCCCCCAAAACCCTGCCTTGGTGGGAACCATCAATGGCATCAGGGTAATGGAATGTTGTTGATATACATGAAGTTGTGCGTCCTCTTATCCTCACTCTCTTTCTCAGGAGGCAATTTTTAGAGTAGTTGCTGCAGTTCTTCATCTTGGAAATATTGATTTTGCAAAAGGAAAGGAGATAGATTCATCAGTTCTAAAAGACGACAAGTCAAAATTTCATCTCAACACAGTTGCTGAACTGCTCATGTACGAATTGCTTCTAAATACCAACAATTTTTGGTCCCGTTGCTAACTAAGGTGAAAATTAACCTTTTATTTTGATAAATATTAGGTGTGATGCTAAGGCGTTGGAAGATGCATTGCTAAAACGTGTCATGATTACCCCTGAAGAAGTCATTAAAAGAAGCCTTGATCCTCTTAATGCTACAGTTAGCAGGGATGGCTTAGCAAAGACAATCTACAGTCGACTGTTTGACTGGTATGTGTTTTTGGAGACATTGCAGTATCAATTTCTGAGGTTCCAATAAATATTTTGGTTTTAATCTCGAATGTTTGTTCTCATGTTTGCATGTATTGTGTCCTTTCCTTTTGCAGGTTGGTTGATAAGATAAATGTATCAATTGGACAAGATCCTAACTCAAAGTCTTTGATTGGTGTCCTTGATATTTATGGTTTTGAAAGTTTCAAGCACAACAGGTAAAATATACAAAATTGATACGTTAATTCGCTGTATTTTAAACTGAATGTTCTTATTTACAGAGTGCCGTGTAGTTCTGAAGGATTTCTTGTACTTAGAGGTTGGATGTCTTCAGATAATTTATTCACTTTGTCATAATTTTCTCTGTACCTGTTTTGCATAAGCCCAGTATTTCATCTTTTGTGTCTGTTTTCGTTTAGTTCTATGTGTATAGTTATCCTCCAGTTTTATATCAATGTAAAATGCTTGTTTCACAGACGGTATCATTTGATAAAGGTGTGGCATGAATGTTATGCTCGTACTACCTTTGTTTTTTTTGTTAGTCCATGTTCCAGCAAGGAAGGTGATGTGGGGCCGTGGGGTTGTAGTTTTTTGCATGTGTGTATGATTTGAAGAGAAAGTGTGAGTAAATTTTGATATCCCGGATACTAAATGGAGAAGGTGGGCCAAAAGTTGAAAAGGTAAAGGTAGAACGGAGAAAAACACAAGATACAAATACCTATAAAAGATTCCAGAATGCAAAAATTAAAAAAAAAAAAATTAAGAGGGCAGAAAAGAAAAAAGGCAGTATAATTTTGTCGGATCACTTTTTGTCAGCTCGTTAGTTATGTACTCCATCCGTCAACAAATGATAATGTATATAGGTCTTAGATTGAGTTGTTGAAGCCCAAAGGTATGTGAAGGACACAAGTCACATAACTATTCATAAGCTAATATTGTTAAAAATTAAAGAAAAATTTATCAAGGATTTGGGACGATGTGAGCATATTCTTAGATGGAGGAACTATATCTCCTTTTTTAGTTTTTATTGTAACAACTATTTGTAGTACAAAAACATTTTGGGAAACTTATATTGTGGTTTTACTTTGTTTAGCTTTGAGCAGTTTTGCATTAATTTCACAAATGAAAAGCTGCAGCAACATTTCAATCAGGTGAGCTCTTTCATATTTATTTGATTGCTAATTTCCTGTCACTCATTCACTCACTGTGCTGATTTTGATTTACTCTTGTGGAGATGTGCAGCATGTCTTCAAGATGGAACAAGAGGAGTACACAAAAGAGAAGATTGATTGGAGCTACATTCAGTTTGTTGATAACCAAGATGTTCTTGATCTTATAGAAAAGGTAAGTCTTGTTTCTCTTTTATTTTCATTTTTGTTTCAGCCACAAATTTCAGTACGAAATGACAGGCTAAGAATATCAGGGACTGGGGTCGTGAAAAATTCACGTTCAGTTTTAGTGTTAACAACAACAATGCTAAACCCTTAATACCAACAATATGTGGACATCTACAAAAAGCAAAACAATTCAACGTGAGATATCGTTGTTATGATCCTTCATGCTAAAGCGACATTTCATGTACTCTATCTTACTTCAACTTTTTAATCCTTTGTTAGTATTGACACCATCTGTAGTTCTGTCTACTAATAGGATGTCATTAAAGAACAACATGCACAATAAAAACTCTCCTTGAATTTGTCTTATTATCTCATCTAGGACTGCTGCAAATACCAACTTATCTCCAATTACGAACGTCTCAACCCAAATTCAACGCATATATCAAATAATTTAGAAAGTCATCCTTACTTTGAATCATTTATGAAATGGATTATTTGCTTAATTTGTTTAATCCTTTTTTCTGCGATCATTTTGAATTGTTGATAATGTATAATCTTAATTTAGAATAATCAAATAAATTCACGATAATATTGTCAAAATAAAAATAAAAAAATTCATGATGATATTAATGCATTTTTATTTTTTTAAATTTTTTTTCATATTATGATTATGATATACATTTAAAAGGATATCATTCAAAATAAAACATAAAAAAGGACCTTGGAGACCAGAGTCACAAGTATTGAAGACAAAATGATTCTACAGCGCTCTTTGACCCAATGCCATTATGTGGCTTCCACCTAGGGTGGAGTTTTTTTGGGGGTCGTATATACGCAACCTTACTGTTGTTAGTGATAATACTAACATAGAGATTTTTTCCAATTGACCCTTGATAGCAAACATCGTGTGCAACTTCACATAAATAAGAAGTGCACATAATTTAATTAGCCATTTTATATAGTCTATAAAGATTCTACATTGGTTGAAATTTTGAGTAGCTTTGAGGTGCGACTGGTATATCGAAGATGACTTGGATAAACGAGTGAAATTTGACATGAATAATTGAAATTTATAGGAGCATATGGCAATAGATAAAAACAAATGAAGGAAGAAGCTATTATACAGATGATGATTGGGATTGAGTTTGTTAGTTCTTGATTTGTTTTGGCTCATGAGTCAACCCCATGTTGTTGAGATTAAGGATTTGACGTTTTCGTGCGATATGATTATTTTCATACTTGTGTTTTTTTAAACAATTCTATTATTTACCAAAATAAGTTATTTGGGATATTTAAATATAAATGTGCGAGGTCATGCATGTATGGATGGAAAATCTCAACCTCCACCTAATCCATTTACTGAGCGAATGAGGTTAGGTCTGCCTGTTTATAAATGGGTCAAAAATGCCAACCTAAATGGCCCAAGTAAATGATGTTGAAATTAACACAAAGCATTGAACAGTAAAAATAAGAGTCGAGTATTTGAGTAAATTGAAAGTGTATATTAATTTCTTTAGATCCTAATGAGAAAGTGAGACAGTCGCTTGGAAAGATGTTAGAGCCCTTGAAAAGGACATGAAACACTTCTTTTTGCCAGCACAACTATTGGGCATTGACTAAATTGAAAACCAATACAGCTTCATTGTCACCTAACTAAAAGGATACCTTGAAAAGGATATTAGAAATAGAAATGCACCATAAGTGTAGAATATACATGGCCAACTTTTGGTCTAAAGTTAAAAATGTAGCTTAAGGGAAAGAGAAATCATGTGAATTGATGTTTGTACTCTAGATAAAAGGGAAAGTGAACATGCACTGTATTTTATGTACTGGCGGTTTGTTTAGAAAACCAACATTCAATGTCATGAACCTTGTGAAGGGTAGGAGTTTAATTTTGATTTGGGAGAAAAGGTTAATTACAAGAAGAGTTATGGCCTATATATATGATGAGGCTCATAAGGGATCTTTTAGTATCTTGAGAATATTTTCCAACACAGAAACGGTTCTTGGCGTATATATATGATGAGTATCTTCTTTGTCCCAACTTTGATCGTCTGAGGTCTTCTTACAGTTCTTTGCTGATAACTATATCTTTAAGAAGAAATGAATGATGAACAATTGTGCATTAGCTGATTGTTTCTGATCAAAGGAAAATATAGAAATAAAAGACATGGGAACAAGTTATAATAGTAAGTAATATATTCTCCACCTGAATATATGATCTTGTACTATCTTTATTTGCAGAAACCTGGTGGAGTCATTGCTCTTCTTGATGAGGCTTGGTAAGGATTTTTGATAATTCATGTATATATCAAATAAGAACAACGCCTATGTCTTTGCTACCTTGAATTCTCATGTGCTGTTTTAAAATATCTGTAATTTTAGAGAGGTGGCCAGGATTAGAATACCTTTATTAATTGAACCCATGCACTGTCTAAAACATATCGTCTTTGTCCGTAGTATGTTCCCGAAGTCAACTCCTGAGACATTTGCGTCAAAGCTCTATCAAACTTACAAAAATCACAAGCGCCTTCTCAAGCCAAAGCTATCACGGACAGATTTTATCATTTCTCATTATGCTGGCGAGGTATGTTCTATAGTCAACCTTTCTATTGTGCTTTGTCGTTGGTGCAAAGATACTCATTTGTATGTACTGCACTTTCGTCCAGGTTTTGTATCAGTCGGATCAGTTTTTGGATAAAAACAAGGACTATGTGGTGCCTGAACATCAAGACTTGATAACGTCTTCCAAATGTTCATTTGTTGCTGGCCTTTTTCCTCCAGTGGTCGAAGAGACAACAAAATCCTCAAACAAATCTTCTAAATTTTCCTCAATAGGTTCTCGTTTTAAGGTAGCGTGCAACATTTTTTACTTCTAATGAACTGTCTTTATTACTAGTAAAAATGGTTTGGTAATTGTTTTTATCATTTATTTTTGTAGCTACAATTGCAACAGCTAATGGAGATCTTAAGCTCAACAGAACCGCACTATGTAAGATGTATAAAGCCTAATAATAAACTACAGCCTGCTGTTTTTGAGAATGTGAACATCTTGCAACAATTGCGTTGTGGTGTGAGTGCAACTTAACTTCTGTATTTCACAACAGTTTATGTAGTAATGTATCTATATGTTTCTTGTTCTCTATCCCCAATTTTACTTATAAACCTCTACTCTGTTGGTCTAGGGGGTTCTAGAGGCAATCAGAATTAGCTGTGCAGGTTACCCTACTCGCCGACCATTCTTTGAGTTCATAAATAGATTTGGACTCCTTGCACCGGAAGCCATTGAAGGGAAGTACGTGTCATCTTCTTTGTACACATTAATAATTACCTGATAATATTTGTTTTTTGGGTACAAAAAAAAAAATTATTACCAAAACATACCTCAGTACAATCTAAAAGGGGAGGGATAAGGAACATCTAAGATGGACCCTTCCCAAAGCTGTAATGGGAAAACAAATATGAGGCGGACCATCTAGGATGGAGCCCCTCCCAACTCCGTTTGTACTGATAGTTAAATGTAAAGCAACTGCTTTAAATTTTGGACGAGTTAGGGCTGTGCCTGCATCCTGTTCCTCTTACAAATGTTTTTATTGGTATTAATATGACCAAGCTCATGTGCAGCTATGATGAAAAGGTTGCATGCCAAAAAATATTGGAAAAGCAAGGGCTAAAAGGATACCAGGTATGTCTTAACTACTATTCTTTAGGGGATTACTGAAAATTCTTCACTACAGATTTATGATTTCTGTTCGATACTCAATTCGTCATAGAAACATGCTGATGCATATGACGCGAAAATCATTGTGGTGTTGGTGTCGACTGCTCTACTCTGATTCCTTTTTACTTTTTGGTAAAATGTAGTTCATTCGATAGTTTTTCCTCTCAGTAATTTATGCTTAAAAGGTCTTTTGCAGATAGGCAAGACTAAAGTTTTCCTGAGAGCTGGTCAGATGGCTGATTTGGATGCCCGAAGAGCTGAGGTACTCGGTTCTGCAGCAAGAATTATACAGAGACGCACACGAACTTATTATGCTCGTAAACAGTTTATTGCAACGCGCGAAGCAGCAGTTTGCATACAGTCTTCTGTGAGGGGTAGTTACTGATATAATCTTTTTAAAAACATAATTTGTTTTTTAGTGTTTCCATGTCAATCTCGAGAACAAGAGAAGGAAGGAAGAGTGAAGCTTATGTTTTCTGTTGTATATGGAATTAGGAGAAAGGAAGGGCAGGGAATCAGAGAGATCAATTTTTCTTCCACTTGTTTTAGAATAAAAGATTCCTCCAAACATAGGAAAGATTACGAAAACAAAAGGCTTGTTCACTCCTTCAGTCACCACCTTTTCCTTGCCATTCCATTCATTTGCCTCCCATTGTTTTTATCCAAAGATCTAGTTAATCTGAATAATTATTGTGCTTCAACATATTTAAGCTCGAGATTAATATGCGTTTTATTTTGGGGTCATGATATATTAATGTAGTCCAAAGGACTATGTGATCATGTGTTCGTCGATGTTATTAATTATTAATACTAGGTGTTTTCCCTTTTAGGTTAAGGGCTATGAACATCATTTCCATTCATTTTATTTTTAGCTCGTTTAAGCAATAATATTGTCAACTGTTCTATCTTTCTGTACCGTTGCTGAAATTTCTTACAATCATTTCTGTGTGTTTCTTAAATTAGGTTGTGATGACTAGAATCAACATGGCATGTAGTCCTTAGAAACTGCAGTTTTTTTTTCCTATCTTATCAGAAATTAATGATGTAGCGCGATATTTCCAAAAAAAAAAAATGATGTAGCGCGATGAATTTTATCATTTGCTTCATAAGGTTAATTCATATGTATATCTTATGTAACTTCAGGAAATCTGGCTTCAAAATTGTTTGACAAGATGAGGAGGGAGGCAGCAGCTATAAGAATCCAAAAGCATGCACGTAGACATCAAGCTAGGAAGAAATACAGCAAACTTCGTGTCTCAGTGCTGGCCTTGCAGATGACTTTACGGACGATGGCTGCTCGTAAAGAATATCAGATAAGAAGGCGAAATAAAGCAGCAACTCTTATTCAGGTCAGATTTTCAGATATGTTACTGATCATAATTGGTTCTTTCTATCATGTTACTCTTTAGTCTTTGCTATATACAATAATTCTAACTCAGGTTCAAATTGAGACAGAGCCATTGGCGTTGCCATAGAGCTTCATCATACTACCGGAAGCTCAGAAAAGCATGCTTAATTACACAGTGCCGATGGAGAGGGAGACTTGCAAAGAGGGAACTAAGAAAACTCAAGATGGTAATATTTCAAAATATGATTGTTACTTGTTTTATGTAGGTGTCTAATGTTAGCTGGTAGCGTTGCTTATCAGTCCTATGTCCTCAGTTGTTGAATGATACAAATGGAAGATTCTATAAATCAGAAGATTTCATGTTAAATATTCCCAGGAATTCTGTTCACTTTGTATCTCTGTTGGAGAGTCTTGATTTATTTTTGTTGTGCTAACTTGGAGAATCTTGATTTAGATGTATTGTTTAAGTTCCCATGACTGGACACAAGTAGTGCACTCAAGGAACTATAGTCCCGCGTGACATTACCTCTTTGATACTATCCTCAGCTCATGCTTTTGACTAATGGGAGCCATCTGTATTGGCAGGCTTCAAGAGAAACAGGAGCTCTGAAGGAAGCAAAAGACAAACTTCAAAAGCAAGTGGAAGATCTGTCATTGCGTTTGCAGTTAGAGAAACGGTTGCGGGTATTACATATAAGCTTATATGCAACTTATGAAAGATTGCTTTTGGATAAGCAGTAGGTTTTTAGTTAATACTGCTCTCAAACCAGAATTGTTGCTTCTTTGACGCTAATGATCAAGTATGTTTTCTTGTTGCAGACAGATTTAGAGGAAGTAAAGTCCCAAGAAATAGCAAAGCTGCAAAATACTGTGCAGGCTATGCAAGGTAAATTAGATGAGACAAATTGTTTGCTTGAAAAGGAAAGAGAATCTGCGAAGAAGGCCTTCGAAGAAGCACCTCCTGTTGTCAAAGAAACACAAGTAATGGTTGAAGACACAGAAAAAATCAATTCTCTGCAAGCTGAAGTTGAAAGCTTTAAGGTCTGGATATAACCAACTTAAAGCCCATTTCTTTCTTTTAAGTTTTTCTTTTTGTCTTCATGTTCGCATTTTCACTGCATATATATTATTAAACATCTATGATAACTATTCAAGTTCCATGCTCCTCAGGCCTTGTTTGAGGCAGAAAAACAAAGAGCTGATGAATCAGATAGGAAACTTGCTGAAGCACACAAACTGAGTGAAGAAGGGCACAAGAAGTTGGATGACTCAGATAAAAAGAATCAACTTCTTCAAGATTCTGTTAACAGGTAACATGATTGGTTGCATATGTCCATCTTTTTTTTATTAAACTAACAATGCCATCATCTCTTCGTAAATATCCATAGAAATAGACTACGGTAAAGGGGTAAAGTCAGCTAGTTGATAAGCTTAGCATTCTAGATTTCCGTGTTATTTGCATCTACCAAACTTGTGAGCCATTAGCAGTCAGGAGCATCCTGATGCTTAAAGTGGAACTTGAACTTCGCTGAAACTGTTTTAAGGTTAGATATCTTGGAATTTTAACCATTTATTCCTCCTCCTCCCCCCTTCACCTCCCCCCCCCCCCCCCACACACACACAAACACAAAAAAAAAAAAAAAAAAAAAAACTGAAAGGAAAAAAAGTCGTATGGGTTGTTTGGTGTCTGAGGAAGATATTCAGCCTCTAGTGTCTAGTGATTAGAAGATAAGACTGGTTGCATGCTCTATCTACAACGTGACATCTTATCTGCGACGTCTCTGTTCTTGAGCCTCTAGTAAAGTTTAGTATGTTAATTGTGTTGTTGCATCCATGGCTCCATCCTCCCAATATCATGCTCCTCACTTCAATTTTGAGTTGTAATTTTTTATATTTATCTCCACTCCTTTTAGAGAAGCAATACTGATATTGGAAACTAATCCTGTGTGGGTTAATGTGCTTCCTTTGTTTACATCATGCGCAGCTCATTCAGTTTGATTATAAACAAGTTACTTTCCACCTATGTCCTTTTTTCCTCTGTAAGACAATTGTAAGACAAAAAGTTCAGACGAGAAAAGCAGTCCTCATACAGAAATATCAAAAAACAAGGGGTATCCCTTCTCCTCAACAGTTACTCTTCCACACAGTCCAAATGATTGCCTTTATTTCATTACACTTAGTAATAGCCTTGTAAAATGAAAAAACCTGCAGAGAATTGGAGTCCTGAATTTGATAGATGCTCCTATCATACCTCATCAGCTCTGACTGCTTGGTGAGGTGATGCACTTTTGAGAGTACCCCTTTTCTAACGTTGATATTTCCTCAATCAGGCTTGAAGAAAAGATTAGCAATTTGGAATCAGAGAATCAAGTTCTTCGTCAACAGGCCGTCTCAATGGCATCAAACAAGTTTCTGTCGGGTCGTCAAAGATCAATGCTTCAGGTATACCTGGTCATGAATATTAATTATTAACTACTACAAATAATTTCGGTCAGTTTTTTGGCATGTTAATTAATTCAAGTGGCTAAACTTGTTTAATAAATTGAACTAGATAGAGGGAGAAAGTAGAAACAATATTGTTGGAATTATGAGAAATAAGAGGTTCAAGTGATGCAGAAACATTTTTCTTGAACTCTGTGTTGCTCATTTTTCTTGTTTTAATGGCAGAGAGGATCCGAGAGTGGTCATTTTGCAGACACACATTTTCGGGTATCCTTTTCAAAGTTTCCATGTTAGTTTACTCTGTATCGCGTGTACTACAAATTTCTTTGCTTACCTCTTTCTTTGAATGCCCCAGGATTTGCATAGCCCTTCCATGAATCTAAGAGAAGCAGAAGTAGAAGAAAAACCACAAAAATCTCTAAACGAGAAACAGCAGGAAAATCAGGAATCACTTATACGATGTATAGCTCAACCTTTGGGTTTTGCAGGGAGCAGACCGATAGCTGCCTGCATTATATATAAATGCCTTCTTCATTGGAGATCATTTGAAGTGGAACGAACTAGTATCTTTGACCGAATAATACAAACAATTGGCCATGCTATTGAGGTTTGTAATCTTAGCTACTGTATTTTTAAGATACGAGTGTAGGTGTCAACAACGCGCATATAAGCACAGAATTGGGCTTGTAAACTCCCAAAATTTTTGAGAAATGTTTGTTAAATGTTAGGAAACTATTGTGAGTCGGAGGCATACACAAGCAATAGAAATGAGAGGAAAAACTTCAAGAATAAGAACAATGGCAATGTATATTCAACAACTAATAAAAAATAGAGAAACAGGGGGTAATGACAAGTATTTTGGGTATCTTAGGGTACCACTTCAGACATTAATTGTATTTCATACAGTAATATACACATTTGCATAAAGAATACAACACTTACAAACATTTACTATGTGTTTGTTTACTCAACCTCAAAACACTTCCAATGGTGTTTGCTCCCATACATGAAGTACAAACACTCTCAAGTCTCTTTCTAGCTCTCCTGTGTTTTCACTCCCTCACATGTGTTTGGGCACTCAAATATAGATTCACCAAGCTCACAAATGAGCTACACATACCCAACGACAATGGAGAAACTCCAACAAGCTTCCCTCAAGGCTCATAAGTTGCTCTCCCTTTTGTGCTAGCTTAAATTATTAAAAAGATCAACTCTTGGAGATTGATGAGCATCAACAAGCTTCACTAGATTCACTGCTCTTTGAATTCAGTATCAAGACCTTCTCAAAGACCACAAAAGTTTAAAGGAGTAAATCCTCGAATGACATATAGTTTTCATGCATGTTAAATGTTAACGAGGCTTTAACAGCCCCTGCTCGCCTGTGCACTCAGCTTGCTTGGCCTAGCAAGAATAGCACAAAACTTTCTGCCTGCTGTCTGACCATTTGCTCGTCCTACAAAATTTAGTTCTCACCGAAGCATTTCTTCTCCACGGCCGCCCATATCTTCACGTTGGACCATTTGCTCACCCAAGCAATGGTCCAAGCAACCCTTTCTGCGTTTGTGATGTCTTGGCCTTTGCAATAACATACACAGTTGAATATTTTCCTCATTTTTAATGACTCAGCTTTTCACAATACAAACTCATGTGCACTGTTTTCAAGTTGTTTTGAATAAGGGCATTACTATGTACCGCCCCTCTAAATTATTTTCTTTCCCTTCTCTTTTCTCTAACTTTCATTTTCACCCAAAGTCCACCACCAATACGTCCTCATTCTCCTTCCCCGGTGATGTCTCCTCCCCATCCAGCCACAACTCTTTTCTTTTTCCTCATACTATTTAATAACAAACTGTTCAAGATGATTGAGGTGTGAGGATAAAAATTAAAATAGTGAGCATGTATATCATCATTTGTTGGTGTCAAGTGTTTATACTTGGTTTTGTAATACATAATGAAGAATTAAAGCAACATAGGATAGCAATTTAAGTGAAACTATCCTTCTAAATGAGGATGCTCAAACTGAATTTTTTTACTTTTGTTGTATAGAAAAGTCAGGATAACAATGAAATTCTGGCTTATTGGTTGTCAAATGCTTCAACTCTTCTGCTGCTGCTGCAACACACACTGAAAGCAAGTACTGCTGCTGGAATGGCACCACAGCGCCGCAGACCGTCATCAGCTGCTCTTTTCGGAAGAATGACTCAGGTGTGAAAGGCTCTCTCTTTGTAAATTGTCCCACTACATGTAGCTACATGGAGTTTTATGATATTATCTGTGAAGTAACTGACTATCTGTCGCTTTTTAATACTTGCTTCTGTAGAGCTTCCGTGGAACTCCGCATGGAGTGAGTCTTGCATTTGTCAATAATGGCATGACCGGCGGTTCAGATTCTCTTCGACAAGTTGAAGCCAAGTACCCAGCTTTACTTTTTAAGCAGCAGCTTACAGCGTATGTTGAAAAAATCTATGGATTGATTCGAGACAATCTCAAGAAAGAAATTTCGCCATTGCTTGGAATGTGCATCCAGGTTCAAAGTTTGTCTCGTTTTATTTCAAGTGGAAATCTTGTGTCAGGGCCTTATTTTTGATCAGAGATATAATCCTTTGTTGGAATAGGCTCCACGTACATCAAGAGCAAGTTTAGTCAAGGGTTCATCACGTTCGGTTGCAAACACTGCTGGCCAGCAAGCTCTGATTGGTCATTGGCAAGCAATTGTTAAAAGCCTCGGGAACTTTTTGAACACTTTGAAAGTCAATCATGTTAGTTTACCCTCTTTGTTTGTCTGTTATTCTTTTGCTTTATTCCTAGCCTGTGCCATAGTGTGCAATAAGAGAAGAAAAAGGGGAGCAACATTAAAGAGTGTAAAGTGTAAAAACTTAGAGTGAAGGAAATATATAAATAGTGCAGGATGCAGGGATAGGTCCAAATGGAAACCGCCTTTTACAGAAATCATAAGATTATTGATTTATCTTTTAACAAAATATATTTTCTAAATGCCTGCCTTTGCAATCTTACTACTTTTCCATTTCTTGTGCTTTCTTGTCCCAGGTGCCTCCTTTTTTAGCTCGAAAGGTTTTTACACAAATATTCTCATTCATCAATGTCCAATTATTCAACAGGTCTTGTGTTTTGTGATAAAATGGAATCTGTTTTTTCTTTATAGAAAGTTTTACTTATGGTTCCTCCACTTCTTTGTGCAGTCTTCTTTTAAGGCGTGAATGTTGTTCATTTAGTAATGGGGAATATGTTAAGGCAGGTCTGGCCGAGCTTGAACAATGGTGTATCTTTGCGACCGAAGAGGTAACAATTTCCAAAATTACACAAGTTATGGAAATATATATTTATTCTTATATTTTTAAAACTGGAAAGGATGCAGTATGCAGGTTCAGCATGGGATGAACTGAAGCATATTAGGCAGGCTATTGGATTTTTGGTAAAACCTCCTTCATTGTCTTTGTCCATCCAACATTGTTATTATTATGTATTATGTGCAAAAAGTTCAACTGTCGATTTTATTTCTGTGTGTATTCCGGTTTTTTTCTATTTCAGGTCATACATCAAAAACCAAAGAAGTCTTTGGACGATATAAGCCGTAACCTTTGCCCTGTAAGTGAAAAGCATGTGCAGAAGTTGATCAGCATAGCTACCTCTATTGAAAAGATGTAACCACTGTTTATTTCCTCTTTTAGGTACTTAGTATACAACAACTATATCGGATCAGCACCATGTACTGGGATGACAGGTATGGCACTCATAGTGTGAGTCCTGAGGTAAGCTTCACCGTCAACTTTTGTCTCCACGATATTGGAAGCACTTACTAAGATTTTCGGAATTGACATGTTGCGATGTAAATTGTGGGTTTTAACCAGGTTATATCTAGTATGCGAGTACTTATGACGGAAGACTCAAACAGTGCTGTTAGCAACTCTTTTCTTTTGGATGATGATTCAAGGTCTGCACTTAATTCTAACTTTTACTATTGAAACCAATGAACCAAATCAATTTCCTACAATATGTCCAACATGTTCAAACACACGGGTTCCTAAAATAGGAGCCCTCGAATGTTGAACGACATGTAATAAAGTAGAAGATTTTGATATGAAACATGTCATTAAAAGTGCAAAAGGTTTAGACATTTCAGTTTTCACTCTTAATTCTTTGTTTATCTGGTGCAGCATTCCTTTTTCTGTTGACGACATATCGAAGTCGATGGAAAATATGGACATTTCAGACATCGAACCACCGCCTTTGATCCGTGAAAACTCGGGCTTCAGCTTCTTGTTGCCTCGCGCTGACTAATCTCTCGCATTTTTGAGTTAGCGCAGATGTTCAAACATGTTCTTAAATAATTGATTTGTATGTTCTTGTTGTTCATTGTTTTGTAATGTTAGATAGAAATAATCCTAGAATGTAGTTACATACATGGGGGTGCAGCCTTAGAGTACCCTTGTTTGCTTTAATTGTACTAGCAAATCAAGGTTTTAAAGGAATAGCTTGTAATTTTTTGCCTTTGGACTCTTGTACATGGAAAGTTGTGTTCCTTTGTGAGGATTGATCATTCTAACTAGTATAAAAACTCGTGCAATGCTTAACTTTTGTTATTATAAAATAATACTATATAAATATAAATTTAAGAAATATGCAGTCATATATTATCGTTATCAAATTATGCATAAATGGCAATAACCCATAAGTTATATTGATTATTTATTTTAATGAAAATACTATAATTAATGATTTTTGCCTATATCACATGTAGGCTTGTTAGAATCATTTAAAAACAAATTTTTACTGTAGACGGTCTTTGCCATAGATGTGAAATGCTAATGCAATAATTTATAACTTTTTGCCATTATATGTAATAATTGTGCAATTTAATTAGATAACAACTTTTTAAAAAAAATAAAAAATCTTGTTTTGTTTTTTTAGTGACTTGTAGAAGGTCAAAAGTGAGCACTTGCCATGTGTGTAATTCTCATTCTAATAGATTGACATTTGTTAATTTTCAGAAAAATAATAAAATTTATATATATGAGGACTTGGCTAATTTCCACTAAAGTCATCCTCATCATCAATAAATTTATATTCTTTTGCTTTTAATAATAAAACGATGATTGTGCTTTTGATTTCCATCTCATTATTAGTTGATTGAAGCAACCATATTTTGGTTAGATTGTTGATTGGAATTGATGCTCCCTATGTCCAATCCATTGCCTCATCAGGACTGGCCCTATATTTTTAAGCGTCCGGGGCGAAAGATTATTTATGAGCCCCTATATTATTGTATACATAGAAAAGTTCAAACCTTAACACTAATTAAAAACTAAAATTTGTGGTGGGCCCTAGCCCTTGGACGTAGGCACGTCTTGCCTTGCTTAGGGCCGACCCTGTGCCTCATATATATTTGTTGGGGAAACAATGAAAAATAATGACAAAAATAAATATCTTGGCGTATTGAGATAATGCATGGATTAAATAAGAAGGCAAATTAAATTTTTAAATGATAATTAAAGAAAAAATGTAGGTCATGATCAAAATAAAAATAAAACAAATTTAATATAATGGACTTAAAAATAATGTTGGGGTGAATTTCGTATACTATACTAATATACTATATATTCCCATGTAGTAATATTGTCTACTAAGTATTGAGTATTAGTAGTCTATAGGTATAGTTTTAACATTAGAAATCAGATCTTATCTCAATTAACGCAATATTTTTTAAGATAAAGTTTCAGATTCTATTCTCACTAATCTCTCTTTCCTAAGGTTTGTAAATTGTAATTGTAATATATAATAAAGGAATAGCTTTGGCATCAAATTCAATTCAAGTATTCAAAAATTGCAATGTGAAAGTTGATTTTGATAGCTAACAATGAACATCTACCTTTTATTTTCCATGGCCGGTGATATTATTCCTCCACCACTACATGTACTCCTAATTTAGTTGAATAGGATAACATTTATAATTTATGTCAACTAAAATTAAAATAAAAAAACAACATAAATATTTTGACTTATTTATAATTTAATAATTGATTTTTATTCAATTTTATTTTAAATAATATATAAATTCATACTTATATATGTAGTTTACATATACAAATAAAATACGGAGCACCCCTCTGTTTTACGGGATTTACGATATCTTTTTCTTATGTGATTTCAATATTAAAATCACATCTTTAGTTTTAACCTTTGATTTATACTGTTTTACACGAGATTTGTACTCAATAGCAATATACTCCCTCCGAACCAATTTAGTTGTTCCATTTGCTTGGCCACACTTGTTGAGGTAACATTTTGACTTTTAATATCTCTAGTTATACTTAAATAAAAATTATGAAAAGTTGATAAGAATAATCTTTGCATTGAGATGAATCAAACAAGACCTCACATGACTATATTTTAACTTATGAATTAAGAATAAAATACAAATTAAACGAGATTGATAAATAACGTAAAAAAACCAAATGAGACAACTAAATTGGTTCCGAGAAAGTATATGGGAAAGACAAAGAGTATATGATAACCTATTAAACCAAAGTTTTGTACGTTTATTAGTGTCTTTATTAAAATATTAGGGTTTATCTAGTGGTCCACATTTTCTTAATGCAAATTTTACGGGTTCTTTTTCAATGATGACATACCCAATACCCAATATTATATTATATTCTTGCATCAAAGTAAAAGCTTATTTGTTCTTTAGCTACTCACTAAAACCATAAGCTTTACAATAACCCTTATATACCGTCTTATTATGAAACGAGTTCATATAATTAATTTATTTCTGATTAAACTAATAATTTAATATCATAAGTAATTATTTTAAGATATAAAAATGAACACTTTAAAGTTAAATTAATCACTTTATAATAATAAATGTATATTATTATATCATCTCGATAAAGATGATCTCACCATAACAGCGTATGTAATCTAATTTCAATTTTTAATCCCAACTTGAGTGTTAATTAATTAATTTAAAATCTTAATTAACACCGACGACACGTGAATCCATGTGAAGGAGGGCCCTTTGTTTCCTTGGGGACATTTTTTGTATTTTATTTAAAATAAAAAAAGTTAAAATAGAGTGATAGGATTAGGATAGATCATCCATGATTGAGTTCAAGAAAACATCACCAATATTTTGACGTTGTCCTTAAAACCTACATTTATTCGTTCTCAAGCACTAGTATTAAAGTGTTCATTGGGATTATCGGATTGATTTCAGATTAGGTGTTTCAGGTCGCTTTAAATCGGATTTTGTATTCGTATTGATTTTGCATAATTGTAGATTTGTTTTTAAAGGCGAGCTAAATTGAACTCAGTTACAAGATCGGATAAATATCGGATCATCGAGTCTGTTTTGAAGCCGTATAATCAATAGAGTATAAAAAACTTTTGAGGGTCCCCTACACCACATTGGTCTATGTCTAAGACTGACTAATAAAATCTTTGGACTTTGACATACTCTCTCCGTTTCATTAGAATCACAATACTTTCTCTGTCTCTCTAAATTAGCATCGTTTGATTAAAAAAGTTCTCACATTTTTGGTCAAAGGGTGTTATTACAGAGAGACATAGAAAGTACTAGTTTTTATAAAGATTTATATAATGTTACAATTTAAATTAAAACACTTTTTAAATTATTTTTAAAATTCCACACTACTGAATACTTTCAAGTTTAATGAAATTAGTAATGAAAACGTTCGTGGTTAGAAAATAACACTTAAGATTATTAAAATTATGTGGGCTAATAATTTTAAATAAAATGATTATAATTACAATATCGATACATGTTACTTGATCTTTATAGACAATGATGTGTCTTTGTAACTCGTTACTTGATTTGATGCATATTGTAGTATATTTTTTAACACAAATTTTTGTGAGAGACGATCTTTATGAGAGATTATCTCTAATTGAACTGGCCCATAAAGAAAAATATAATGTAAAAGTAGTTATTAAGCTTTAATGGGCTGGGCCTGAAAGACGTCTTTCAGAAAGACAGTATCTCAGGAGACTAACTGTTTTTTTAAAGGCATGCTTATTTTGGGGTAATATTTAAAAAAAATAAAATTCAAACTATACAGAATGAATAAGTAGAAGCGAATTTAATAGAGAAGATGAAGCATAAAAAAATACTCAAAT
This sequence comes from Amaranthus palmeri, assembly GCA_019776075.1. Classification (NCBI taxonomy): domain Eukaryota; kingdom Viridiplantae; phylum Streptophyta; class Magnoliopsida; order Caryophyllales; family Amaranthaceae; genus Amaranthus; species Amaranthus palmeri. The sequence continues at coordinate 1,454,160 of JAAKBH010000283.1, forward strand.
GTGAAGCACACAACACCAAGACAAGATTTGAGGTTGAGGAATGTGTTTATAAGTGTCTATGGTGCAAGCAAAGAGTTAGACTAAAATGCAAGAGCATAATCTAGGCTAGGATATATTATATTAATAAATGTGTTTAGAGTATAAACAACAGAATTTGAAGGAATTACAATGGAGAGATTAATGGAGGAAAGAGGCTTAATATTAGGGAAGTAAGAAAGGAGAGCTAATAAATGAGACTTTTGGCACATTAATAAATGCGATTGTGTGATTTTTATAAGAAAGCATAGGGCAAAAACAACGATGCATTAACACAAAATAACAAACGAGGCAGAACCTTTTGGCACTTGGCCGGTTCTTGTTCGAGCACTTGCAGCCTAGCAACTGATTGGTCGTATTGCTTGATCAACGAGAGTCACTTGGTCCCCAATGCTCCCTTTAGCCATCGAAAACTTGTTCTAGTCTAATTGCTTACCTTGATGGTTGATGCCGAAGATTACTCCAACCAATGATTGCACAACTCTTAATTTCTATTATAACCTTGTGTTCTTAATTTCATTTATTTCCTCATAAATATTTACTGTCAATACATACAAGTATGACCAAAGTGTTATTAATCTAAACTGGAGTGTTAAAATTTGCATTGCAATACTGATTAATTATATACAATAAAAGAACAGAAAAGTTCCAAATAACAAGAACTTTGCTAAATATAGCATTTTTATAGGTTAAATATAATTACATGCATAACATTCAAAAAGATTTTATTATAAGTTATGATTTTTTTTTGAAGATATATTAAACATAAGTTTTTAAATAGATTTTATTATATTGAATATGTATAGCTAATAAAAATCTTTTTAAAAACTTTACATAGTGATATATGATTTTGTGACAACTTTTTTACAATTAAGTTTTGGTTGTAAAATATAAACTATTTTGTATTTTTATAATATAAAACTATAATCTATCAAATTGAAAGATTTTTTTTTTTTTTTTTTGACAGCAAATTGAAAGATTTTAACATTATACATATCGGTGATTTGTTGATAAATGTCAAATGATATGTTGTAAGAGCTTTATCATGTATTTTAGTTTTATTCCAAAAAAAAAAAAATCATGTATTTTAGTTTTATTGTAAATGCGTGGATTTTTGGATTGCGTGGGAGTAATTTTGCAAACATGTTAATTTTTTGGCGCAATTTTTTTACAAAATGGCCAATCTCACTTAAATAGCTAAATTCAGCCACTATAATAAATTTAACTTCTTGCGACAATGGATTTAATGGCATTAAAAAATGTTACTGAATCATATTTTTAGCGTAATAATTATTGGTTCTTATTTTAAGTTTCACCATAAAATGATTTAGCGATAATTTATTTGATCTTTAATGGCATATGTAATTGTCACTATAGTCTATAGTGGTATTTGTGAGAAATGTCACTAGATCCTATGTCGCTAAAAGCTTTAGTGTGACTTTTTATTATGCTGCTAAAGAGTCTAATAAATGTCACTAAAACCTCTATATACACTATAAGAAATTTGAAATATTTAAATGTCAATAAATATATCCCACTAAAAGCAAATTATGTTCAAGTGAACAGAATATGTAATCAACAATTATTTACTTATTCAAACAATCATTGTGTTTTTATAAACAACTTATATCAATTATGTTACATTTCATTAGAAATATTTTGGTCATGGTAATACGCAATTGTATCTTTCTTTGAATAAATTTATATTTATATGTAGTTCTGTAACACCCGAATTTCCTCCCGTCTTTTACGGTTTTGGTTCCGTATAAGGGTCAGAAATTCAGGGGTGTTACAAGTTCTATATATACTAACAATATTACTTATTTCGTGCATTACACAAATTTCTATATACTAAAATGTGTGTATGTACGTAACGTAACTACGTATGTATGTTTGTTGTTAGTTGCTCTATGTTTTAATTTATGTTTTGTTTTTCAATCATTGAATTTGTACATCATACAATATAAAAAAAAACTGGAAATCTATATGGCAACCTTATAGAGCTTAGCTAAATGAAGAATTTTTTTTGGATAGAATGTGATCATGATATTCAACAATATTTTGTTATGTTAGTTTGACTTTAAGTATTAAAGATAAGTTTTCAAAAAGATTTTATTACATTAAATATATATAAATATTATAATATTTAATAAAAACTTTACATAGATTTTAGCAAATATTTTACAAGTAATGATTTGTTTCTAAAATGTGAAATATTTTATATAGCAATGCATCATATCTTTTATGATATATATAAATTATTAATTTGAAGAATTTTAACATAATACATGTAATTAATTTAGAAATGACAAATTACATAATATTAAGAGTTTTGTCATGTATTTTGATTTTATTAGGAATGAACAGAATATTGACTATGTGGGCAGTATTTTTGCAAACATGTACCAACTTTGGCACAAAAGTTTTAAAAATTCATCAATTTCACAAAAATAACTATTTTGCCGAGAATATATATAATCATTTATTATTGACTCAATCAAGCATTTATTATGTTGCGAAAACCTATTTATATCAATTACTGCATTTTATTAAAAATTATTATAATTTGATAACAACAATATACAATATACAATTGTATCTTTCTTTAAAATTTATATTTATATGTAAGTTCATAATATATATATATATATATATATATATATATATATATATATATATATATATATATATATATATATATATATATATATATATATATATATATATATATATATATATATATATATATATATATATATATATATATATATATATATATAGGTTTAGATTTTTCCAATTCCAATGCACGTAACTCTAAAAGAGAATTTAGACTAATGTATTCTCAGTATGTTTTGTTTAAATTTGTTGCACTTTGTAATAATGTAGCAAATATAAAGGAATATATGACAATAACGTACAAAGAGAGCCAACAAATAAAGCTTGCATAATATATTATTATCTTAATGAATAATGATAGGATTAATTAAAGCCAAAGTGAGTTAGGTGATCTTTAACATAAAATTAGTTATTAAATCAATTAAATTATATATATTTTGAGAAATTAGTGGAGATCAAAGATTGTGAATGATGAAGATTTAATATTCAATATATTATCTTCAAACTACAATTTTTTAAGACAACTAATCTTGAAGTCATCTAAATAAGTAGTGAAAGATTACAATCATATAAAGAGGCAAGAAAACATAGATTATTAATTAAAAAATGATAATAATTTAATAATACATTTCAAGAAAAAAAAAAGGAAGGCATGAAAATAAGTGTAAAATAATTAATAAATAATTAAAATTATTATGAATAAAGCATCAAAGTTAACACTTTTCAAGGAAATTTCAAATTACCACAAAAAATGAATGGAAAAACAACAAGACAAGCATTTAAGTATTTGAGCACTTCCATGCCAATTTTGCTCCTATCAATGAATGATTCCTACCACTACTTAATCAATTCTTTATTTTAATTATTAAATAATTAATATAATTATTAATTTCTCACCTCTTTCTAGTCAAATTTGTTATTCAAACATGGATATATAAATATAATCAATGCAAATTTTCAATTAAAAAAAAGAGGCATGCATTTTTATATTTTTTTAGAATTATTATTAATAATACATGTAAAGTTGAACCCTAGTCTAAGAGAAAATAATAACATTAAATTTAATTACAACAAAACACTATCTTCATTATAGCTACCATAAAACCATAATAAACATTTAGGCACATTTTTGATTTGCTTTGCTTTCCTTCATCATTTTCTCTTTCTCTCACTACAAATTTAATTAACACCCAAAACATACAAATAACTACTATTTTTATTTTATTTTTTTAAATTAAGTTCTTGATCATTAATTTAATTAATTCATAAAAATGACTAATAATTTAATTTTATTTTACCTCAATAAAACCCATTATTTATTTGTTGTTAAAAAGGAGGGCGACCACCATGAGTCCATCCATAAGCTTCATGAGTATTATTATTTCCTCCTCCATTATTATTTGGTAACATATTTGGTGCTAAGTTGTACATTCCTAGGGCAGAAGATGGATCCGGTACGGATCCTCCAATATTATGATGTTGTTGTGAAGGGGACCCGGACCCGGTACCCATCTGGCCCGGACCCGTTTGTTCTTCCTCTTGTTCTTCCAATGGAAGTCTTTCATATGTAGCGTTGGAGAATGTTGAAGAGATTACCATAACCGGTCCGGAGGCGATGAGCGGCCCCACCACGCATCCACCGACTACTTGACCTTGGCCTCCGGCCAAGTAGACGGTGAGACCCGTGGACCCGGGTGGGGCCGGGCCTGGGAGGAAAGCTCCGGTAAGAGATAAGATCTCGAATTGTCCGTGTAGGGCAACGACTGTTGCCCCACCAGGCCCTGATGAGGGTTGTCGGATAGTGACGTTAGCGACGGTGCCTGTCGCGGATAAGACGCAGACACCTCGCTGACGTCTCCTAGCGAAGCTGGCGATGCTATCAGCAACGTCAGCTCCGCTAGCTATCTCCATGACATGGGAACGAAGCGCGTTTGGGCTGTCCCGGGTCACAAAAATAGGGGGTTTGGGCTTGTTTTTTGACCCAGCTGGGCGCCCTCTAGGGCGTCTAGAGGGCGCCTCAACTGCGCCTTCTTTAGGCTCATCGCTATTTTCTCGATCTTCATCTTGATGATGTTGATGATGATCATGATCAGCTCCCATGGAGATTCCTAGATCTGGCTTCACTTTCATCCCGGATGAAGTTGACTCCATCCCATGTAACCCTACTTGACCCGCCCACCATGGATTCGCCATCTTTCTTCCTTCGCTTACAGAAATCAATCAGAAAGTCAACCACTATAGTATTACCCAGAAACAAAAAACCCAGAATTCAATCACCTTATTTATGAATAAGATAAGTTGATTTCATATATAAAATTTTCTTTTTTTTTTTGAAGTACTATTTTGATATATATTTTTTAAATCTCTATCTACTAGGAAGACAACTATATCATAGTATAAGAGTTAGAAAGTCTTCCTGTTTATGAGGTTTGGTGTTTTTTCTATGTTTTTTTTTTTTGGGTTTTTCTCTCCCTCTCTAAATAATTATATATAGTGATAAAAACCCAAGTATAAAAATGGATAATTTTGGTAATTAGTAGAAACCCTAGCACTAGCAATAAGGTTGGATATACTTTGTTATGTCAAGGTTATGGGAAACCTTGAGGTGAAGGCATTCTTTGTTTTTACTATGACTTTTGCTACAAAGACTGTCCTACAGCTGTTTATTGAAAGGACAAAAAAATTAGGGTTTTTTTTTTTTTGTGATAGTAGATGTGAGAAAGTTTAGTGAAAAACAACAGATTTGCTGTTGTTGAAAAATATCTCACATCGAAAAATTAAAGAAAGGTTGAATAATATATACTATATGTTTGATGGCTTACTTAGGATGAAGCCAACTCTTCTTTTATGCAGGTCTTGTTATGTACAAGCCCAATAACAAATTTATTAGTTATATTCTCTCCTATTTTGCCCTTTAGTCCCGTTTATTTTTTGTCACTATTCACTTATCACTTTTAATATGTAACTTCTTCTTAATCAATGAGTTAAAACATAGTTATGTGGGATCTTATTTGATTCGTCTCAATACAAGAATTATTAATATCAACTTTTTATAATTTTTAATCAAGAACAAGTCAAGATATTAAGGGTTAAAATATTTCCTGTATTTTATTTGTCTATTAGTAGTGGGTGATTTATCTACCGATGGAATTAAATTTTTTATGTTTGTTTTATTAGGAGTGGACCAAAATTTTGGGATAGGGTTATGTGCGCGTGAGTTGGTGGAAAGCACGTCGTTTTCATGCCCCTTGACATCTTAACCGATGGGTGCTCATTGAGCTAATTTGGTTTATTTGTAATACCTAAGGAGTTAGGAGATGGAAAGAGCAAAATTTTATGAGTCTGTATACAGGGCCGACCTTAAGGGAGGGAAAGAGGGGCCGTTGTCTAGGGCCTCATCTCAGAAAAGCAAAACTAATGGTCAAGTGAAAACACTTTAAGTGGTGAAAACTAACAACCAGACAGAGGTATACATATTGTGGCAAAAGGGGTACATTACATATTATCTTAGAATGCGTATATATATTTTGTGAAGAAAAAAGTTCATATTATTTACAAAAATGCCATCTGGTTATGTACCCCTTTTAAGCATATATGTACCTTTTTAGCAAATGTCTAATTATTTACAGAATTGCCATCCAAATATGTACTCCATTTGTGCTTTCATGTACCTCTGTTTTCAGTTTTCACCATTTTAATTGGTTTTCACATTATCCAATATATATATATATATATATATATATATATATATATATATATATATATATATATATATATATATATATATATATATATATATATATATATATATATATATATATATATATATATATATATATATATATATATAAAAGATTGTGGGTTATTTTTATATTTTTATATTTTTTATATAAAGATTGCGTTTAAGATGTTGTAGAAGCACATAATATAAATATTAAAGACGACTCTGATTGACGATACTAATAGGGTTATTACTCGATTATTCTCGTGATAGAATAGGCAATTTTAATCATGTAATATTAGGATCGACATTTAGTTACTCTATTTATATATGATGGATTTGCTAATTATAATGATATGGTGTGAATAAAATGTTACTTTCAAATTATAGGAAAATGAGTTTATTAATTGTATATTTCTTGGTTGATGATCATGTATGAATCGATAGATATGGTTACATATAATGATATGACTGGTTAATCAATACATTTGACACATTATATTAGGGTTTATATATATTTGAAATTTTGAATCATGTGAAAACTAATTGAAATGCTGAAAACTGAAAACAACGATACATAAAAGCTCAAATTGAGTACATATTTGGGTGGTAGTTTTTTAAATAATTAGACATTTGCTAAAAAGGTACATATTTAGATGACATTTTTGTAAATAATATGAACATTTTACTTCACAGAAAATATGTACACCCTATATAAGATAATATGTATCCCTTTTGCTACAATATGTATACTTCTGTCTGGTTATTTCAGTTTTCACCACTTTAAGTGTTTTCACTTATTCTACCCATATATATGTATGACTTTTATAAAAAATATACTCCATGTTTATATATTCATGTTAATTAGAGGTAATAATTACATCAACAGATTAATAATTATTCAAGAAAGTTCAAACATAGAGCATAAAATTTAGATAAGTTAAAATGAGTATTAATAAAGTGGTATCATTCTCCTAGCTAATTTGTCCAATTCATCCTTTACATACGTTCTAATAAGTCCTTTAATTAGATTTGAAACTTCTAATGGAGAGATCTTTTGTTAATATTATCATTAAGACGGGTAATGAAATGTTTTCGTTGTTGGTGTAAGACATCTAATTTTAAGGGTTGATCTACATGGAGTACCATAATGAATTGAGATTAAAAGGAAAGAAAAATTTGTATGCAAGTTAAAGAAGAATCTTTATAGGCTAAAGCAAGTATCGAGACAGTGTTATAAAAAATTAAATTTGCTCATGACAAGCAATGACTATAAGAAAACTGTAGTTGATCCTTATATGTATTTCAAAAGGTTCCCTGATAGTAACTTCATCATTCTTCTTTTATACATTGATGATATGATAATAGTAGGGCAATATGTTGAGATGATTTACGGCTTGAAGGAAGAATTATCCAAGTAATTTGACATGAAGAATTCAGGTCCGATCCTACTAAAAAAATTTAATAGAGATTTCTCGTGACAAGAAGTTTAAGAGAGTCTGATTATCACAAGAGAAGTATATTGAACAAGAGCTTAAAATATTCAATATGAAGCAACCTATATCGGTTAGTACACCACTAGCTAGTATCGCACTTGAAATTGAGTAAGAAAGATTGACCTACAACAGCAAAGAAGAAGGACAATATGTCGTAATTTCTTATATATTCTTTTGTTGTTGGTTCTTTGATGAATAATATGGTGTTTACAATGTTTGATTGGTAAGCAAGTGCTTATCTAATCCTAGTAAAGTTTACTGGGATTTAGTGAAGTGAATCATCAAATACTTAAGAGGCACCTGCAAATTGCGTTTGTGTTATGGGTGTTGTAAGTCCCATCTATAAGGTTACACTGACACACATTTGGCTAGAAATGTTGATAGCAGGAACTAAAGTCTACCTTAACTTACTTGTATACATACATAGGGGGAGTCATCTCGAGTCAATCCAAGTTATTATAATATGTAGCATTTTCTACTACCAAGGCAGAATACATAGCAACCATAAAAACAAGAATGGAGATGGTTTGGTTGAAAATGTTCTTTTAAGAGTTGGCTTTATACCCAGTTGAGTATTTTGTACTTTGTGATAGTCAAAGTGCAATTAATTTGAGCCAGCAACCTCATACATAATCTGCATTAGTATGATATTGTTCGTTGTAGGCAAAACTCGCACCAAACAACTTCATACTAATAAGGAGCTTAATAAGTTTGACATCCCAATCATAGTTCTTTGATGTGGATGACACCCAACAAATTCAACCAAAGATTTTCATAGACAATTATGACAAGATCATCCATAAGCTTCATATATCTCTATGAGAGGAAGAATGTGGAGTATGAATTAATATAGATGCATGTGATTAGACAAGCCCATATTGTCCTCACTTAGACTAAACGTGATGTGCTACATTTGGTCTTTATTGGATATAACATCAACAAGTAATGTGGTCCATTCCATAAAATAAAGCTTGATGGGTAAAAATTTATAGTTTTATATTATTTAAGCTTATAATGATTTATGTTAAAATGATTTATTAAATTATACTTCTTTGTATTTATAGATAATGGGATATTTAGTTTTTGACACTATTTACTTATTACTCTTAATTTGTATTTTATTCTTAATCTATAAATCAGAATATAGTCAAGTGAAATCTTGTTTGATTCGTCTCAATGCAAAGATTATTAATATCCACTTTTTATAATATTTCGTTAATAAGAGATATTAAGCATTAAATAAGTGCATTGAATAGTGTAAAAAAAACAAATGTCCCATTATCTATGAATAGGAGGGAGTAAAACTTTTTTATGTAAAATACGAATAATGTTTGCTGTTAAGGTTGTGTTTGGTATAACAAATTAAAATGTGATGGAAATAAAAAGAAATAAGGGTAATGTTTGTAATTATTATCAATGTTTAGTATGAAGAGAAGTGAGGAAATGAGAAGAAAAAGATAAAAATGATTTCTAATAAGAAATGAGTGGTAAGATTTTGAAGGTATCCATTACCCTTATAAAAGGATATGAGTTAACTCAATTTCGCTTATAAGTCATAACAAATACTCAGTAATAAAATAACTTAAATGGATATATTCCTTATATAGAACCTAAATAAGCTTATATGAAATCGCCTCACAAGAATCAAAAATCAATCAGAAATCTCATTTTAAACTATGAATAAAAAGGACAAAGTTTTCCATTGAACCCCACTAAGGTATAGGATCCATTAAATGTCCTAACAATTTAGGAGAACATGCACCATTTAGCATGTTGCAATATTATTTGCTAGACTTGTATCTCAAATACATGCATGAAACACTTGTAAAAAGAAAGGAGTGTCTTACATAATGTGTTGTTTATACCAAGAGCTTATAAGACAAATTTTTCATGGATACTTTATTAATGTTTAGTGTTGACATTCAAAAGATTTACTACATTTACATGGAATGAAAATTTCTCTAAAAAAATGTAATTTGCTCTCAATTTAACTCCTAAATCTATGGAGATGTTTATGGTGTATGTTTCATTGGCCCACTTCTCCATGTTGATCATTGGCATACACTATTATATTGGATTTTTATAAATAAAGTTAAGCAAAAATCAAGCAAAGCAAAGAAAAGCACATACTAATAAGTATTATTGTTATTAGGTTGATACACAGTAAAATAGTATGAATCAAGTCTATACAAGACTTTTACTATAATGATACGTCAGTCATTTTACACTCAAGTTCCGATTGAAGTCTGGAACATGAACTACAGTTAGCAAACAAGATACCCGACTTTCTAATTCTATAACATAATAACTTTCATTCTTAATCTTGAAATAGGAATCGTTATATTGTATGATATCGACCCGCTAATGTACTAACTCTAATCCTTCAACAACATACATTTGACGTTCGATCACCTAAGCACCCTACTGAGTTCGTCGATCATTCCCTGCAACACAACCGGTTTACGTATCAAACCATTCATCCCAATCTGCAAGCATCTCTCCCATATATTTTCCTCTGCACTCGCGGTTAGAGCTATTATTAATGGACCACTTCGGCTATACATTTTTCTAACTCTTCTTGCAACTTCAAAGCCATCAATCTCGGGCATTTGAAGGTCAAGTAGCACAACCCTAAATGTGTTTGGTGACGGGGCTAAGGTAGTTAGGCACTCGTAACCTGAAGAACTGGCCGACACTTCACAGCCTAGCTTCTCAAGCAGCTTCTTCGTCACTGTCCGATTCACATTATCGTCATCAGCAATCAAGACTTTCAAGCCTCTGAACGAGTCTGGATACGTATGCTCTGATACATTCGAATTTCCCTCTGAGCTATATCTTGGTTGTTGAAATCGGAGAAGAAGAGTCATGCTTTGTGGTAAGCCATATGAGTTCGATGATATCCAAATATCACCTTGCATCATCTGTAATCGAGAATATAAGTAGTTAGATTTGAGTAAACGAACATATGTTGAGCATAAATGCTGGGAAGAGAACAAGTTGCAAGTTGATGCAAAACCCATCTCAGAGCATGACCGTCTTAAGAGACACATCAAGCCACCAACCGAAATATTGACACAGTCAAAGCAGGCTGGCCACAGACCACGTATGAGCAAGGCGGCACGCTGAGTGGTTTATTCTACAAGTATTCTACATGTCAAAAGTGCAGCTTTCAAGTTTGATTTGTGTACTAACCGAGTTACTTGGCGTTGGGTACTTCTGTGAGATACTAAGTGTGTCCAAGTCTTACTCAACTCTTACATAAAAATTTTCAATGATTTAGATCAAAACCAAGTATCGAAGTGTGCATACCCATGTCAGCTCAAGGATTTGGAATGGGTACTTAAAGTGAACTGAACCGTGCAGAACCCATCCTACATGTGGAAGGGAAACACATTACTGTCCCCTCCCTCCCCTCCTTTCCTTTCCTTCCTATAAAAAGCTATTCAAACATGAGCATGTAGGACACACACAGGTGAACTAGTTTACAAAACCAAGTAGTTAATAATCATTACATGTGCCAAAATGTACATCATTCATTACAAGGGCTATAGAACACTCCTATCCTCCTCCTCCCCCCCGCCCCGCCCCGCCCCCCTTTCCAATAGAACACATAATATAATAACCCCTTATCTTAGCTATAGTGGGGCAGCTTCCAACTCTGCTAAGCAGCTGATGACAGGTTCCAAAACCCACAAAAAAGACGGTTTTACGTTTCAGGTAAAAAGTACTGGTTGAGCTGCAATGGAGAAAACAGCAAGACTCTTAATATTTCTCGCGTATGAGCACTGATGAGACTTGATGCTAAGCTCATCTTAGATTATAAATAATGAGGCTCAATTAGAGTTCAAGAAATGTATTTTTGGACTCAATTTTGTGTGATAAAATCATATAATCAAACTATAGTGGTATAAATTGAATTTAAGAGTGTTATAGAAACCTAAATATAATCTACCCCCTCTGTCCCTTTGAGTTTGTTACAAAAAGTGACATCTCTCCTCACATGTCACTTTCAGTAGCAAACTTAAACGGACAAAGGAGAATCAAAGAGAAGATTGGTGGTGGTGGCAATCTGATGATCTAAGGCTTAAACCAGAATTGAACGACTATCCTGAACTTCGGTGCAGTTAGAACTTGACATCATAACGAAGTCATGCATGACGGTGTTAACTTTTAACAATTTGAGCATGCTATAAAATCTGCAATGTTTAGATTCAAATGTTGTTGCTTGAAAGGAAATTTTGAAACAGACCTGAGCTAGCCTTTTGCACATGCTGAAGCTCAGCATTTCCTTGTTTCCATCATTGTGGGTTCTCTTGATAGCATCTGCTGCCAAATCCCCACTTACGTCAAACTCGAACTTTATTTTGATGTATTCATTAGCAGTAACTGATTTCCACATCCCCCATTTATCATTCTTTCCCTCACTGCCCTTTTCTTCAGAAACCCGAAAGATGATCAAACCTCCATTATCGGAAAGATGCAGTAGGTTGCCTACCATGTGTAGCAAGACCTGAAAAGTCCTTCTCTCATCACCAATTACCTGAGCAGGCAAAGTACTTTGAACATCAATAGAAAAACTAAAGCCTTGATAGACAGATAGACATTTGGCCAAGCAAGAAGCTTCCTTAATCATGGAATGCAGATTGAACGGCCTAATCTCCAACGGGAACCTTCCATTGTCTTTTGCAGATACCTCTGTTACGTCGTTTATCAAAGTTGAGATAACATTACCAGTCCTAACCATGGTGTCAACTATAATCCTCTGCTCACAATTCATATTACCTTCAAACATCGAAAGAAGGCCCAGGATTGAATGCATCGGTCTCCTCATTCCCTGACTCATTACCTTCTGAAAAGAATCTCTAGCTTGGTTCGCCATAATTGCATCCTTCTTAGCCTGCTGCAGAATGCAATTCCGCTCCTTTAGCTGATCTCTCATCAGCTGAGATTCTTCAAGAACGTTAGCATGAGAAAGGGCAACAGCAACTTGATCAGCGACCACTTCAACTATCTCTAAATCATGATTGTTCCAACCCCTTCCATTCGAGCTTGGAAAAACCAAAACTAATATGGCGTAAGACGTCTGAATGAATTCAGGTGTTCCACCTTTAAAATTTGATACATTAAGCATTGGCATCCGTATTGCCGCCACAGAACCGAGGGACTCTTCCAAACCTCCACTACTTGCCATTCCCAACCTTGAATCCGGCCTTAGAATTATCACTCCTTTACTATTACAAATCTCTCTAACATCGCTATCATCTATCGGGATAATTCTAGGAAAGATATTCGATGGGCTAGGCTTCAGTTCATGGGTCAAATTCATAGCAGTCTTGTTACTATTTGGCATCCAAACAGCACAATTCTGCAAGTCCAATATACTCGAAAGTTCAACCAAAGTAGTCTCTAATATAGTAAGTTTATCAAGTGATTTCCTTATTTCTCGAGTAAGCATTCGAACATGCCAACTAGCTTCCTTCTTTCTCTTCATAATCCCAACCTCTTGGTCTAATTCCATAACATTTTGAGTCAAAAACACTTCCCTAACTTTCAATTTAAGTAAAAGAGGGATCAAAGTAAGAAGAGTAATCGCGGTGGCGCAAGAAACCAAAGCTGTTAGGAATTTGAATATTGTAAGTGACATCATAAGCTGGAATGATTGAGGACCAAAATAAGTCCATCCATTGAGCAAATGGGTCATTCCACAAAGTACAATGAAAGCAATGAATTCAACCAAGACCCATTTAAAAGGTATATTTGCACAACTAATAAAGTAAATCAACTCAATGGGTATAGAGAAATAAGCAATAGCAATTAAAAAATCACTCACTTTTTGACATTCCATTATTAAGTTGATGCTCCAAAACCCATCATCATCACAATTACAATTTGAGTATCCATAACCCAATGTGGATAAAGATAGTATGAGAGTACAAACCAACAATCTAATGGCTACCATTCTCAACATTGCATCAATAATTCATCTATTCTCAATCTACAAAGTAGATTAAATTAAATCCTTCTTTAAACCCTAAACAGAATCCAATTCCTGACAATTGAGCATAGAATTGTCAGGAAAAACCTTTAATTACAAGCAATGAATTTACCCATTTGCAGGAAATCAATTAACGAAAAACCCATGTTGGTGCAACTCCATATCCAATTACTACCCACAAAACCCCAGCCATTATCAACGCAAAACGATAATCTATAGTTCAATTATCATAACATCCAATATCTTAATAATTTGAAATAAAATTCAAGCGAAAACTAACCCGAAATGATTCTTCTGAGCAAGAGTAGAAAAAACCCAAGAATTATGCAATTTAGGCTTTGGAAAAAGCTCAAAGTATAGCAAATGAAAAAGGAATAAGAAGATTACAGTAACAGTTAGACCCAGTAGCTTTTTCTTGAAGCTAAAATGGGACAAATTGAAGATTGTGAGAGTAATTTTTAAGAAACCCAAATACCCAGAAAGATTTATAAATAATGGAGGAATTTAGTTTGATGGATCCAATATTGGTTGGATTAGTATGGCAGTATTCCCTCTGTACAAACAAACAATGTGGAAAGAAGTACTAGTAAGAAAAAGTTGCAGCTTGCTTAAAACTTTGAACTTTGAACAATAAAGAGGTTTTACATGAATTGAACCTGGACTATCCGTTTCTTCGTGTTCAAAACAGACCTGATGATCCGATAGACACCCGACTTTATAACCGAACCCGATTTGACCCAACTTAAAATGGATCTACAATTATGTAAAAACCATTATAAACGCAAAACTCGATTTTAAACCGACCCGAAACACCTGATTCGAAATCAACCCGATAACCCGAATGAACACCTCTATTCCCTACCAATTTGGAAGAGTATTTTCAATTCACAAACTCCAAATGTTTTCACGCTGACATCATTACTATTAAATTGATTAATATTTAAATATAAATTTTTGTGAGAGACGGTCTTTTTGAAAGACCATTTTTTATTGAGTTGACTCATGAAAAAAATGTGAAGTAAAAAAACAAAGTAAGCTTTGATGGACAGGTCTGAAAGACGTCTCTCAAAAAAACGGTCTCACAGAAGTCTAGCTGATATTTAAATGATGTCTTTAAACTATCATGATCATTAAAGATCACGTATATCTATAGAGTGATCACTTATAATCTTAAAATAGTCAATTAGAGAAATAAACTATTATACAAAACTTGTTTTCAAATTGGTATTTTAACTTATTATCTAAATTTTTTTATTATTTAACTTATAATCAAAAATTGAAATTATCATTTTCAACAACAAAATTAAATAGATATAAGAGTTTTATTTATTATTTTTTTTGAATTTTTATCCAGTTTTACATTATTTAATATAACTAGGAAAGTTAATTATTTTATTATTATCTAAATAAAATTATAAATAATTATTAAATTAAATATAAATGTAACAAATTCATTAAGAGCATCATACTAAACACCTTCTCATGGGGATCTTGATGTATTTGATTTTTTTGTTGCGCCTATTATTTTGGTTAGTAGTTGGAAGGAGAATGAAATAAGTACATGATTATATAAATTAATATGTGTGGATTGATTAAAAATTATATATTTATACTTGCAGATGAAATTAGAGATGAAAGAACTTTACATGGTTTTATATTTCAAATTTGATGGTTATAAGAGATTTGAAATTTGTATAATGTATTATTATCTCAACAATTACGATAGATACTGATAGAGACATATCAATTAAATATGTTAAAAGTCAAAAGTGAATTTAAATGTCATATACTAGATAACTCATCTTTTATCAATTCAATCAAAAGTATGTTGAATTTTTTATCTTTTCATTAAATAGATTATTTTATTTAGATTAATATACAATAAAAATTAAGAATTTGTCTTTTTCTACCATGCACAATGAATCCTAGTAAGTAGTAACCCTTGAGCTTTAAAAAAACAAATTTATAGGGGTATTTCCTACACTATATTTCAAATAGCACCATTATCCAAGCTTGGAACTGTTATTTATTTCTATATTAATATATTAATATATTTACTATATTTCAAAATGGTGAGGGATTTGAATTTTTAATTTTATATTTTTATTTTAATATGTATACAGTGAATATGATCTTTTTTTTCTATTAATAATTATTAACTATTAACTAACAATAAATAGTGTCAATTTTAAAGTGAGTTTTCCATTAACATCTATAACATGTTGGCAACCAACGAGTGTAGTAATAATTTTGTTTTAGAAAAGATAAATTAAAAAAACTAAAATAAAAAATAAATTACTCAATTGTTTGAGTTTGAGTTTTTTTCCCTTTCTTTTTTCACAAATTCTTGTGAGAGACGGTCTTTTTGAGAGACCATCTCTAATTGAATCGGCCCCAAAAAAAAAATGTAGAGTAAGAGTAAAAACTAGGTTTAATGAGTTGGGCTTAAGAGACGTCTCTCTGAGAGACGGTCTCTCAAGAGACCGGCTGTTCTTTTTTTGCATTCTTATTTTTGCAAGTTAATGTTTGTCTGGGACCATAAAATGATATTCACCTAAAAATAATTTTATCATATCAAATTAAATCTAATCTAAATTATTATAATTCCAGTTTAAATATTATTAAGGATTGAAAAAGCTATACTTCAAATAAACATTTGTTTATCTTGGTTTGATTTAAAACTTGGTTTTAACCTTAAATTAATTTTTTAAAAATAAATATGACGATTACTCACTCGTGATTAGGACGTTGTTCAAATTCTTCCTTTAAAGACTATTTTGAAAATTGGAACTAATTATGAGATGTTATTTCGGCTATCTCCAACAGAATAGCTGGTCGAGCTCCTATACACCTTATTTATGACTCTATTATCTCCATGCTTGATTCCTTTGCTGCTGTAAAATTTAGTTTTGTGCGTAGAGGGGATAACACCGTTGCCCACATGGTAGCTAGATGGGAAACCGAATATGGCCATGAAAAAGTATGTATGGCCCCTTTGCCTGTTTGTCTTCGTACTTTGATTGAGCTCGATTTGAGCTAGTTATTAACAGGTTAACTTCAAAAAAAAAGAAAGAAAAAGGGAAGGACAAAGAAGGGATACGGGCAGCAAGAATCAAACTCATTTTCCTCGTAGAAAACGTGATACATGCTCTAACTGACACAAAACCCGATTCCTGTCTTGAATACACAGCTTAATTATGTAAAGCTGCAGCCATGTGCACAAGTCAAGTAAAAAAATAAAGTAAAAGACTGTTAGTCAGCTGTACAAGTAATCTCTTCTCCTGAGATTGGGAGTTCATATGAATAGGAAAGGTATAATATTATCTAACTAAGGAAACAAACTCAAGAACATAAACAAGCCTGTGATTAAAATGAACATCAACATGGACACCAAGTTATATGGGGACTTAATCAGGCAACTCTTCATAATCTCCATTTTCAGGTGAATCATGGGATCTGTGACCTGTATTTCCTGCAAATCGTATTGGTTTTTCATCTGTTAATATCTTGAAAAACGAAACTAATGTTCGAAAAACTAAGAGGAACTCGATCCATAAAAATTTGAGATTATGCAAACGATGTGAAAGTGGGTATGCGAAAGTGTCGGACATCATCGATAATCGTAGTTCTATTAATTTAAATTGGCCCATTAGACCGTCGTTGACTACCAATCTTAAACTGACCCTACAAACCAACACAAGTCCTTTCAAAACGCTTTGGCCTTAATCGTGCTCACCTGACCTGAGAAAACTTTCCAGGAGATCTCTCATCCTAAGATTGCTCCACACCAAGCACGCTTAATGGTGGATAGCTTTGCAAATAGGCTCTCTTGAAAAGAAGATGAGTCTTGTTGATATGGATAGTCGATCAATCCATTTTTTTAAGCTCAACCTAGGGTAATATAGTCATGTATTTGCCTATTGTTAAGTCTGAACTCACTATGAAACAAACGTCGTACAACTCTTTTATCAATACATTAAATTAACTTTTTAATAAAAGAATTAGAGATTATGCATGAAACAAGTTACCTCCTAAATCATAATTAAGTCCACTTCTCCACTGATGTTGAATCAAGAAAGGATTCCCATCCATACTCTGATGATCATCACCCCCAGTAGACACGGTAAATCCTCCAGAAGATTCAACCACTGGACGGTAAACTGCAGCTGATGCCGAAACTGGTGAAGGTATCGTACTAGCAGAGACATCAGCTTTGAAGCCAGCACTAGAATCTTTTTTGGGGTCAATCAGAAAAGTAGCAACAATGACCTGCAAATACAACAATCAAGCATATATATGACATGATTTCGGTTTCACCGGATTAGCAAAAACATTACATCGGTGCAGCACAAGTTGATATTATAAGTTCTCAATACATCGGTTCCACTAAGAATATGTCTACCTCTACAGGGCCTGCAGCAATCAAAGGACCACCTACGCCACCTCCGACGATCTGTCCATTTGTGTTGATTAGGCATGCACTAAGCCCCCCTGCTTTCCCACCAAGATCTGAGCGGACATAAGAGCCACTAAGCGAAATAATGTCAAAACGTCCCTGAAATAGCACATAAACACCTTGTGAGCTCCAAGAAGTAAGCAAATGGGCTATAAAGTTGATGTGGCAACGGGAGACCATTTTAGCTGGCTATATATTATCAATAGTACAAGCAAAGGGAAAGAAGGTATCATAATTTATGAAGTCATGAGCTAAATGAAATTTTGGGAAAAAGTAACCTACATGCGAGGAGATACCCGGATATCAGAGAACCAATGCGCATGCTTAGATAGATGAGTGGACATACTTTGGATAGAATTCAAAAGGATGACATAATATAAGGGTTTTGAGGTCACGAATATTAAGGATAAGATAGAAGATGATCATTTAAGGTAATTTTGGATACATACAAGGACTCAGTGAACCGATAAGAAAAAGAGAAAGTTGAAACTTATGGGATTTAAAAAAGAGAATGGGGATGATTATTGAAGATGACTTGAAGGGTGAGTAAAAAGAATATGAAAAGTTTGGATTTACAAACTGAAGTGGTTGATAAACATAAATGGAGAAGGAAAATTTTTGTGGCCAACCACCGAGTCTAGAGCTAATTAATTAGTTCATTTAGTTGACCCCAAACTTTTAAGATTAAGACTTTAGCATTGTTGTAGTAAAAATAATGAAAACTCCAAGATAGTCGTTTAACAATAGTCAATAGAGATACCTGATTTGCACAAAAGGTTAAGGAAAAATCACAATCAAGCAGGAAAATTAGTATATAATGTACCTCATAAGCTATACTGCCTCCAGATGTGGCTGGTTGGCGAAGCGAAGCATTTGAGATAGAACCAGATGCTGACAGGATGCACAAATCCTTTCTTGATTGTTGCATGAATAACATAATTTTCTGGCCCACATCCTGCAAGACAAAATCAACCTAGTTAGAGATAAATTCATCACCCTCTTTTACTCATTAATGATTTAAGTATTAAACCCAAAACAAGTACGAACGATATCATATTACATAGCCATACATATCGCAATGAAAAAAAGTGACAATGTATTTTCTCCACAAAGAACTAGAATTTCATCCGGGCACATTTATCATGTAAAGAAAACCGGAAATAATGAGAAATTTTTTTTGCTTTTGGATAAGGAAAGAGAGAAAGAGAGAGATATAAATAATTTATATAGAAGGGACGTTAAATTATTTTTTTTCAAAATGGGAATCCATTCAAAGGGGAGGGAATAGCTCTTTCAATGCTTTAATACCAATGTAATATCGGGGGGTTTAGCTGTGGTAGTGGGATCTAGTGAAAAAAATACGGTAATGGTCGCAATTGCGGTAACGAAACGGTGATGTGGTAACGAAAGTGATCCAGTTACCGTAACGCCCAAATATCAATCGAATCAT
Source organism: Amaranthus palmeri (assembly GCA_019776075.1). Taxonomy (NCBI): domain Eukaryota; kingdom Viridiplantae; phylum Streptophyta; class Magnoliopsida; order Caryophyllales; family Amaranthaceae; genus Amaranthus; species Amaranthus palmeri. The sequence continues at coordinate 1,473,930 of JAAKBH010000283.1, forward strand.
AAGATCCCTAAATGCTGCCCAAAATACGGTTTTTTTACACTTTTACAACAGGGGGAATATCGGATTGTTTGTTTTGAAAACCTTTATAATGCAGCCCATGCGATGCAACGCGACCTTGTTTTTGCACTATGGGTGGAATGGTACTTTATGGTTGTTTGTAGGTTTTGGACGTGGGATGTGTAATGGTAGTGAATGAGCACTTAGAAAAGCTATGTAAAAATGAACAAGAATATAAAATAAGAAAGAAGATTATAATAATATTGTATTAGGTGAATGGGCAAAGAACCTATATAAGTGAGCCATTCGAGTGAGCTCAATGGTTCATATCGTGTAAGCACATTTTTGGTCAATATAAAAGCATAGTTCTATTCTTCCCCTCCCCTTACTTATATATACAGAAACTGGGTTGGCTTCCTTAGCAAGAAATAACAAAGTGGTAAATAATTAAAATAACAAAACTAAAATATTGCTTCTAGATACTTATTTCTTAATTGCCAATATTGTCCACTTTCCATTTGTGATTGTGAGTGAATTTCCAAATCATGGCACTTTGGTCAACAAAGATATGGTAATTGGTGATCATCATAAATCCTAGATACAAGTAGGCTTCATATCCTACACAAAAGATTGTCAAGAAATAAACATCATAGTATACTTAAATATTATCTACACTCTCACAATTGACATCACTAAGACCATCATAAACCAAATCCTCCACCCCTGCATCCCTTTTGACCTCCATGTTCATTCTCTTCAACCATTTTATCAAGCAAATGAGACAAACAAACACTAGTATTCTAGAGCGAAAGAGAAATGTGATCATCATTAGCCCGAACCAACCTAAAAGGCTTGCCCCATAAAGCCTGCATCCATAAAAGAGAGCAACAAGAGGCAACCTAATGACCAACCCATTCCAAAAAACTACAAGCTTGGCCTGAAAATTTAGTCCCTCAAAAACTATTCAGATTGCAATTCAGGCCCTAAGGTCGAGTCTAGCCTATAGGCTATCATTTTTATGAAAAAAAAAATACTAAAAGTTATAAATATCTTCTTTTTCATAGTAATGGAGGATTAAAGGCAACACTTGATGTAAGTTGGAGAGATGGGCATTGAACATTGTGCAAAAACAAGGCTACATCATGTACTGTTGGCCATATCTTTAATGTTTCCGAATCCATTAATATGATAATACCAACATTTTATGGTACAACGTTATCCCAGTTACCACATCACCCTGCCTATTATCACAATCGCGACTAAATTCCATTTTTGCACTTTGACATTGATCACCAAGTGATGACAGTGAAAAGAAGGAATAGTGGTCTACATAGAATGGTAGTCGGGGAAAAAGGAGAATAGTCATGTTGGCATCAAAGAATAGACGTGATGGTAGAATTGATGGGGGCTTTGTACATGGTTGAACTTTAGCTTTTAGCTTAAAATCATGTTCAAACACTTTGAGTTTAAATTCTTAACAAAATTCACTAATTCTTGCAAATGGCAAAATTCAACTAGTGAATTAAAAGGCATTTGGGTCTGATCATGGACCATCTTAGGGAAATTAAGAATATGATATAGTGAATGTAGAGAATATCCCCAAGACAAAATGACCCTTTTGGACAAGGCATGCAAATGATTTTTATTTCAGTAATATATTTAGTCGCATGGAATGAAATGGATCCTAGACTATTAGGTCGCTAGGTGGGTTATGTGCACGTGAGAGCGTGGGATGTTAGGTGGCATGCGACATTGCACTGAATGGTACAATAATGCAGAGGTGTAGGGTTATGATTGCTAGACAAATCAGACTATGGAATACGGGCTAATTGTTTTCTAAATTACCCCCTAACCTTTATAATAGCAATTAAATTTAAGCATAATTAGTAACATAATTGGTCATTGAGCAATATCAAAAGATACCTCCTAATTGGGATTTCTCCTAAAGAATCAAATCATGAAGCCAAAGAACAATATTCTCTTGTTTAAAATTATGAAACTATAAATTGTTCATTAAATCATGTGCACTTTTTATATATGTTCAGGTGCAAATAATGCTTGCCATTAAGGCTCAATAAGAAACAACACTTTTTATTACAAGTATAAGGTTGCATAAATCCGACTCCTCCGAACCTTGTATAAATGGGAGCAACTTGATAACATTGGAAAAATGAAATATTGTAATCAAATCGTGGAATTAATGTAAGATGACCTGAAGCCCAAAATCAAGTATTATTTATACCCTTCAAGAATATACCGGGATAGTTTAAGGAAAAAGGGCAGACATTTTCCATTTGAACTAGTGGGAAGTAAATTTTGCATTATTCAATAAAAAAATAATAAATAAAATTTTGCGTTATTCAACGAAAAGTGTGTATAGGTGTCTATCACCCAAAAAATAAAAGTACACCCAGCCAGAATTGCTAGAGTGACTATCAACCAGGTATATGGATTATGAAGCACCACAAACTAAAATTTAAAAGAATAATTAAAAAAACTCAAAAGACAATGGGTTAAACACGGTTATGACTTATGACCATGGATTCCAAACAATAGTTTTGGATCTTAGGTCATAAATTAGAGGGAGTAATGGTATTATCCAAACAAAAAACTGGAGGGGCAAGGTTCGAACTCCCAATCTCTTGTTTAATAATCATATTCTTAACCACTAACCACATATTTTATAGATATAGACCATATTGTGAATTTAAAAAATGACCTAAATTTTTCCAAGAGGTTCGGACTTCGGCCCCTTCCGACCCTAAGGAAGATCCACTACCAAACAATCAAAGACGACATAACCTAATATTTCAATGTCAAGCAAGATTAAAAAAGAAAAGGCGTCTGTAATGAATAATTGGGAAAGGGCATTATAGGAATTAAGTAAGAAATAATACTTAGTATTAGTTAAATGGGAGAATGAAATGTGGGGATAATTAGTATAAATAGATGGGAAGAGAAAGGAATGACGAATCATCCAAGTAATAGATTTGAGTGGAGTATTATGCTCATTGGGAGAGAACAAGCCTCTCAAAAGCTTGTAAATCTATCTTTTGTAATTTTTCTTTTATTACATTCAATCTTCCATATACATTTACATTTTACATACAAATCCATACATTTGAATACATTTTTTGTTTAATCTTTAGTAGTTACATTCCATGGCATATCCGGTCTATGACAACGTCATCCCCAAAGACAGCCAACCAAGAACGGGTCAAGGCATAACAATTTGTTAGACTTTGTTATAAAATGTCAAATTATAACTTCTCATAGTTTCAGCAAGCCAATGACTAAAGGAAACCACAATCTCTCCCTGGACCTACTTCATACCTTTGAATTTTAGTACTTTAGTTAATCAAGCATTCACATTTACCCTCACATACTTAGCATCTTTAAGATAATTTATTCATGGGTCACTTATTTGCATTTACAAATCTTTCCAAAAAGTAAAGTACCGGGTTATTAGCACAAAATCCTTGGTTACTAGCACAAAAGTAAAAAATCAATAGCAAGAAAGTTAAGTAAGTTCAAACAAAAAGATCTCATATTCGATATTGAGGGAAAGTTAGCATGTCCCAACTCCCAAGTACAACTAAATGAAAGTATTTGTTTCAGATAAATTACATTAAGTAGGTTAACAAGTTTTGCATGGAGAATAGTTGTGCCTTAGATTATGGTTAATTGTCCTAAAAAATTGAGAGCATAATAAATCATATAAAGCTAACTGTTGATCAACTCCTAACTTACCAACACTGAAAAAATATTTCAGTTCAAACACCAACAAAAGGGAGGGAAGATATCAATGTCTTCGCAAATGATTCACATAAAGGCTATTAAAAGGCAAATCATGCAAGCCTTCACACTACAAAAGAAAAGTACTACATGTAGACTTCACAATAGGATATTGCTGCATTCAGAGAACCACACAGAAAGAACTGTATTGTATAGTTATATCTTTCCCCACATTAAATAGGAAGCCTTAAGAATAAACATGATATTTAAATACGCTAATCCCTCTTTCCCACAATACTTCAAATGCTATATTCTTTTTAAAAAATCTTCTAAACACTCACCATTCACTTATAAGGGGGTAATTACAGACAATTTAACAATTTTCCCTATCCTGCCCCAAAGTGAGTCAGGTTCACTTGACTCCTAAATTTCCAATTAGCATAAACCTTTTTACACTATCGCCACCATCTCAAAACACAATGTAAATCGCACTCGCTTGCTAATACGGTAATAAGCGACTTAAGTGTGGAACACTCATACTGAAACTCAGACATATTATATCGAATCTAACAACAATGTTGATAGTTTTAGATGAAAAGATTCAACAATAGGATCAAACCTACCTCTCCAGCAACCACATTGATAACATGAACAGTTAAAACCTGAGCACCTGCATAGAGCAATTGAACCCATTTAAAAAGAGCACAACAAAAACAAATGCAATCAACTATAGTACATGTTACTCCATAAAGCCATTTCAACATAAATTTAGTAATTGATGCTGCTAGATGTGGTGACTCAATAAAGCTCAATGCTTATCTTGAATAAAGTTGTGACTTGGATGAATGTAGTTGTATAAGGGTTGAAAGATAAAAGAAGTTGATGTGGATTGAAAATTTGATGGCCTGTTGTTCGTTCGACTAGTTGCTCGACCAGTGTAGGCCTGCTCGACCAGCCGAGCAAGAAATCAGAGTTTTGGTTACCTTCTGATCTCAAGCTCCTCCTACTCCCACCCCCGCCCACAACACCACCCCCCACCCCCCCCCCCCCCACCCCACACACACACACACACACACCCTTCTTTCCAATAGAACACATAATATAATAACCCCTTATCTTAGCTATAGTGGGGCATCCAATTCCTTCTTTAAACCCTAAACAATATAGAAACAACCAATCTTTTCTTCATAAAAGTTTTTCAACTTCTTTCATATGATTTTAATTATAAAATGGGATTCACCCAAAAATATTCAACAAACTTTTGACAAAATTAACCCAAAAAAATATCAAATTCCCAAATCAAAATTAACAGTCCCAACTACGAAAACCAATCCTTACCAACAGCATCCAAATTGGATTTCTTAGAAGAAGCCGAAGAGGAATGACAAGAGGACCCAGGAATGAAATGCTTCTGCTGTTGTTCTTTACGCTTCATAGGAATAGCAGTTCTTTTCGCAATGGCAGCAGCTTCAGGTGTAGCATATTTTCTGGGCCTCCCTCTTTTACGACGCTCCACAGTTGCCGGCGCTTTACCAGCGACGGATTGAGGATAAAGTGCACTAGCTGTACCGTCGGAGATTCCATTATTGGAAGGAGAATTAGCGACGGCAGTGGTGGCGGAAGGTGGATTAGGAGGAGAGAGAGTGGAGCATGGTTGTAGTTGTGAGTGGTAGTAAGACGTTAGTCCACTTTCATTTGGTTCCATTACAGACAAGATTTTTTGAAGATTTTTTTTCCAAGAAATGAATTGAATAATAAATAAATTAGGGTTTTTTCGACAAAATTGAAATTAAGGAGATATTTTTCGATTGAATTTAGGAGTTTTGGATCGTTAATTTAGGTTTTTGACTTCTGACGTGTCAAAATGTGAGAAGTAGATTGTGAATTAGGGTGTTAAAAGATTTTATTTTAAATAAATTAGGGTTTTTTTTGTTCTTTAAGGGGTTTTTTTAAGGTATTTTATTTGTTGTTTTTATAAAAAAAATTTTTTTTTTTCATGAATTTGCACCTAATTAACTTTGTACATACTCATTTTAGCGTTTTAATAATGTTTATAATTGTCATATATTTTCTAATAACAAATAACTTTGTTATATTTTCTAATAACTTTATTGTAACATTTTTATATAGTTTGTAGTCTCTACATATTTTTCACTAACTTTATTAAAATATTTTTTAATAGTTATTTTTTCATTTTTTTGCCTAATTTATTTTTACTTTTCAATGGTTATAATAGTCTTCACTTTTTGTCATTAAATTTATTGTTCAATAAAATAATATATCTACCATCTACAGAATTCTATTTTTTTTTATTTTCGTGAATTTTTTTGTCTACTTAAAAGAACGGTGGAAAAAATTACCTAGAATAATCCAACATTTTCATGATTTTCCTACAATAATTCTACATATTAATTAACCATGAATAATATCAACTTTAAGGGGTATTCGTCTAAGATAAACTTGGGTTACCTGATGATCTGTTATAGTAAGTAATTCACCAAATAAAAATAAATTGAAAATTAATTTAAAATCCGAGAAATTGAGAAAATTTGCATAAAAATTCTAAGTAATAAAAAAATCATAAATTATTTTAAGTAATTTTTTCTACAATTTTAATAGTCTAAAAAATATAAATAATTAGCCTATAGATAAGCTCTTTACCTTAAAATGAAAGAAAGTGGACTCGCTCCGATTTATGCTTTATATGATTTGTTACATGTTCTTAATTCTTCTTTTGTTAATTTTGACTGTAGCGTTGTACGTAGGAGTGGGAATACCGTAACCCATATAGTTGCTAGATGGGACACGGGCATTGCTCAAGAGAAGATTTGTATGGAACCTTTCCTGTCAAATCTACGGACTTTGGCTGATCTTGACTTAATATAAGCTACAGGTTTACGATAAAAAAAAATGGTCTCTTATAAAATAGGTTTTGACTTTTGTGGGTTTAGGTTTTGATGTAAGCAAATCAAAGGGAGATATTATCTTATCGGTGAGGAATGGGATTGGGAATCATTTCGTCCCACATTTTAAGGGATAGCATTTGAATCTTCAAATTCAAAGGTATGCTTAATTTTAGTAAGAGCAAAGTGATATGATAGAAAGTTGGATTCCTCTCTTAAGGATAAGTCCTACGATGCTTTAGTGACTGAAAAATGGGGAAACCAGTCATTATTAATTTGTCGATGTGGTATAACTGTTAAATTAGGCTGGACTTTGTGAATGCCAGCAATTATCGGGAAAACACGAGGTGCACACACTTCACAAGCCAAGGAGATATATGTCATCCCAAAATCATATGGTGTCATCCCAAAATCATATGGCAACTAGTCATTATTAATGATACAACTTATGTTCGATTTGTTGAAAATAAATTTATTTACGCCCTCTCCTTCTTTTTTATTGTCCACTTTAAATTGGACACGCATATTAAAAAAGTGGGCTTTGAACTAGATATATGAATTCTACATTTTTGATTTATGTTGATCAAAATCAAAAAATGGATTTTACTATCCGAATATTTAAATTTGATATTCAATTTCAAACACTGCTAACTAGAGGGTGGTCATTCAGGTTATCGAGTCTTATATGTTTAGGTCAATTCAAAATTAGGTCTTATATCATTTTTGCTAGTTAATTTTTATTTATCAAATAAAATTCAATTACAAGAGCAGGTAAATATCAAAATAATGAAGTCTATTTTAAATATCACTACTCGTAATTTTTACTCTTTATGTCCCTATCCCACGAACTTCTAAATATGGGTACCATCTAACAATAGGGCAAGTATCTAAAATTTGAATAAAATGAGTTTTTTCATTTAAAATTTGCAAAATAAGCCTCGAAAATTTTAATTCTCAAAATAAGGTAAGACTTTGTTTGCTATTAGCAACATTGAATAAAAGAAAGACGAGAAATTTTTTTGCCACAACTATATTTGCTATTAGTAACAACAAACAAAAGAAATACAATGTCATAACAGTTGAAAATAATAATAAAAAATTACATGCTTGTTTAATGTTAACTACAGATGTATCTCGTTGAATGTAGGACGTAATCTTATTTTGTTCGTCGTAGCATTAAACTCTTTCAAAAACTTATTTTAAGAATTTTTTCAAATTAGTTGTGGCGTCGTGTAGTACGCACACAGTCCCCAAAGTTACACTATCGAATTTTTCATAATGGTTTGTATGCATTTCTATTAACAATAATACGAATGTATATATTCAAATGTCAATATGTTACAAAGGTGTGAAAAATGCAAGGACTAAAGATGCATATGTTATAGTACGCAACATCATCAAAAACGTATTGTGTATTGAAGGCTTTATACACTTCTATTTTATATAATGTTATTTAATACGCCTTCGTGCCAGAACTGATGGGTGTTAGACAACAATTGTTGATGGGTTGCTTGGCTTGTCGAATGGCTACTGTTTGGGCAGCAGAGGGTTCTTTGAGGGTGTGCGAGGTGATCGACCGCACAGGGCCCCTCTTTCTCCCGTATATGTAAAAGTTATTCAAAAAAAGAAATATGTTTAATTTATTAATAAAATATATTATATTTACTATAAATAAGACACATAACAAAATTTAGCACAGGGCCCCCAAATTTTCCTAGACGGCTCTGTTGGGCAGCTTTGTTGTTGAAGTTGTTTTACGATGTTGTTGGTTCGTCGAGTTGAGGTCTGCTATCGAGGGAATACCAATGCTTGATAATGTTGGAATAACCACTAAAATCAACTTAAAAACTAATTGAAACAACGCTACAAGCAAAAACAACATTATTATAGAAATAAAACGCTATAAGATAGTAGCAGCCACTTAGCGGGATTGATTAACTTATGCAAAGTTGAATTTTACTGTTCTAGAAGAAATGTTACCTAACAATAGCCCAAATAATCAAAAACAAATTGATTGGTGAAAACCCAAAAAAGAACCAGTAAAACCCAAACTTAATTTGGTAGCCAAAATCCTAATTCACGTGACAAAAAATTCAAATTAAAATCTAAATAAATACTCAGTTAAGTTCACCAAATTTAAAACAAAATAATTACTAAAAAAACAAAAAAAAAATCATTAAAACCCTAACTTAAATGAATAGCCAAAACCACATATTCACATGAGAAAGCATCCAAATCAAAATCTATAAATAAATACTCAATTAAGTTCACCAAATTTAAAAATAATTATTGAAAACCCCAAAAAAATCCATTAAAACCGTAACTTAAATCAGTAGCCAAAACCCCAAATTCTCATGACAAAGCACCCAAATCAAAATCTAAATAAATACTCAATTAAATTCATCAAATTTAAGTAACTTTAAGGGGCTGTTTGGTATCTAATTTTTCAAGGCTATAAACGACAACGGTTAAATCAATCAATTACCTAGTGCTTGATATGTGTAAAAATGTAAAGATTTACATTTTCGCTTTATATTAGCCCCTAACTCCATATTTAACACCACCTCAAGATCCAATGATCATTGTCACTTATCGATTAAGAATCTAAGAACTCAACCAAAATCGAATACTGAAAAGCAAATTGTGATCTTAATTTGAAATCAAAAGATTGGCGACTTGTTGCAATGGTGGTAACAGTGGTCAAGAACATGGCGGTTTCCCGTACATGTAATTATACTCAACAACTATTAACAATAACACTTAACATTACGGCCTTATTCCTCTTAAAGTATTCCTTTTCCATTACATTTTGACTTCTTATACCAATCATTCCATAAATGTAAAATCAAAAACAAAATAATTATTGTGTTGTGAATGAGCTATGAATTTTGGTTAAGGAACAAGAACAAAGAAGATGGAGAAAGATGAACAAAAACAGAGCACAATGAAAAACACACACAACAAAGAGATTTATGAGGTATATTGAGATACCTCCCCCTCAACAAATGATTCTTATTATTAATTTATCAACAATACACTAATGATACACACTCTTAGCTTTGAAAACAACTTAACAAAGCCTTAGTTTGAAACTCTCTTTCAAACTCTCACAAATACATAAACAAAGTAAGAAATCTCAACAAAGTGTTATAACTTGTGTATGCCTCACCACCCTTTCTATGATGTTTAGAGTCCCTTTTATAGACCTAAAAACACCCTAGAGGCTAGAACATTCTAGAATAACATAGTACAAAGGTGCTTGAAGCCCAAGCAAAACAAAGGAAAAACATGAAACTCGGATTAAAGGACGAATGCGTCAGAAGCTGCAGACCCTCCTTCGCTCGACCGAGCGTGTTCGCTCGACCTGGTCGAGCCAGGTCACTAATGCTTCTGTTTCGCTGCTGCTTCCTTGCTCGAGCTAGGCTCGACCCCTCTCTGTTCAGCTCAACATGGTCGAGTGTTCACCAAGGCAGCAGCTGTCTTCATCCTATGACCCATACCATCATCATCATGACCCATACCATCATCATCATGACCCATCCTATGCTCTAGCATGCTTGGTCCATCATTCAAGCACATAATGTCTCCCACTTTGATCACTTCACAAAGTGATCCAAATATCAAGTTATCACATCCCTTTGCACATACACTATCATCCTCTAATGTGCAAGACAACGCATAAGCTACAATGTGATCAAACTCGCCCTCATCGATATGAGATTTTGGGTTGACTCAACATATTGAAAAACAAAAAGAAATAACTATCAAAACTCAAACTTGAAGTAGAGAAGAAGGAAAAGTTCACCTTGGCATTGTTGTAGAGATCCATCCTTGTTTTTTTCAAAATTGATTGAAGAGGGAGAAATAGGAATGGGATGGGATGGGAAGCACAAAAATAAGGAAGATAGACAAGAAAGACATGAGGAAAAGGACGAAGAGATGGAGGGGCTAGAGGATTGACACTACATTATTCATTGTTCAAGCTTATTTTTTATATTGCAGTTGATGTATAAGAAAAAATATAGTTGAGTGAGATCTTGTTTGAATCGTCTAATCTAATTGCATATTTTCATAATATTAACTTTATACTCCCTCCGAATCATTTTAGATGTCCCATTTGGGTTTTCACGGTTATTAAGAGTGGTGTGAGATTCATTACAAAAGTGGTAGTTGAGTATTTTAATTGATTAAATTAATTGTAAAGGTGGTAGTTGTGGTATTTAAAATTGGAAAAGTGGGGTAAAGGTGGTAGTTTGGTATCGGGTGTAGTAAAAGTGAGAGTATTTAAGTAAAAAAAGATAGACAAAAAAATATGACAATTGATATATGAATTTGCCAAATAAGAAAATGAGACATCTAAAATGATTCAAAGGAACTATAATTTTTAGATGCATACTTCCTCCGTTTCGAAATACTCGCTAGTCGCTACATTTCGATTTTGTTCACTATTCATCGTTCAAACTTATTTTACATATTGCGACTAAAGTGTAACTAAAAATATAGTCAAGTTGAATCTTGTTTGAAACGTCCAATCGCATACTTTCATAATATTAAATTTTTATAATTTTTAAATAAGGGTAGTTTAAGATATTAATGATAGAAATTGTGCATCGAATTGCGTAAAAAAAATAAAATGTAGCAAGTATTATGGAACGGAAGAAGTATAATACAATATATAAATATTCAAAATAACATATGAAGTATTAAATTGCAGAAAAGTCAAATGCAACAAGTATATTGAAAAGTCACAATCTTTAGATGCGTATAAATATTCAAAATAGCATATTAAATTACGTAAAAAGTCGAACTGTAGCAGTATGTCACAATCTCAATAATTCAAAAGCAACACGTGTCAAAATCTAAACAAAAGTAAAAAGCACTATTCATTTAGCATATCATGAAGAGTGTCATCTTCTTAAAAACATTTTATAGCAATCGGATTTTCCAAATTATCTTGGTGGGACGAATATCTTCTATTCCTTAACAATCCTCCATTAATCATTGCCCAAACAATCCTCCTTCCACTTTTTCCTTGCAAATCAATCTAGATAAGGTATAATCTCCCTCCATTTCTATCCAAACTCCATTAACACTCACCATGCTTTCTCTCTCTTCTTCTTACTCTACCCTTTTCTCCTCTAAACTCCCATTTCCTCCATCATCGTCATCATCTTCTTGTTCTGTTCGCATCAATTTCACAATTACCTCAAATTACTCTTCAAATCCATCATCAAACTCTCCTGTCAATCTTATCATTCCCAAATCAAATTCTGCAGCTCAACCTCAAAATTTCTACCAACCGTATCGTCCTCCCCCTTCTCCCTTACCTCAGAAATACCGAAATCTTGATACTGCGGGGATTATAGATGTTCTTGCTAATCGTCTTGGGTTATGGCATGAATATGCTCCTCTTATTTCATCCCTTTTTCGAGACGGGTTTACTCCATCTATGATTGAAGAATTGACGGGAATTTCAGGAGTTGAACAGAATCGTTTGGTGGTTGCTGCTCAAGTTCTTGAATCGATTGCGGAGTCTCCCCAAATTGAACCTGAAACCCTAGCTTTTTTTGACTCGGGTGGGTCTGAATTATTGTATGAAATCAGGCTTCTATCGGCTTCTCAAAGAACTTTGACTGCAAATTATATTGTGAAAAGGAATCTGGATGGTGATAAAGCGAGGGAAATTGCTAGATCGATTAAGGATTTCCCGGCAAGACAAGATGAACCTGGGTTTAGGTGTTTTGATTATAATATGCCTGGAGATTGTTGGGCATTTTGGCATTTCAGGCTTTCTAAAGAGTTTATGTTACAACCTGATAAGAGAAATTCGGCATTGGCGGCGGCGTTAGAGGCGGCGGAAACGGATAAGGCGATAGAGAGGGTAAGGGAGGAGATTGAAGGAAAAGGGCGCGACAAGGCGGATGGGAGAGAAAAGGAGGATGCGGTCAAAGTGCCGGTGGTTAGATTAAGAATGGGAGAGGTGGCCGAAGCGACAACAGTGGTTGTTTTACCGGTTTCGAAGGCGGTGGATGGGGAAGAAGGAATTGGGAATGTGCCCTTAAATTGTAGGACTCAAGGGGAGTTTGGAATAGTTGTATCAGACAAGGGGTGGGATAGATGGGTGGTGCTTCCAAAATGGGCACCTCTAGCAGGAATCGGTTCGGGTGGTGTTGCGGTGGCGTTTAGCAATGCGAGGGTTTTGCCGTGGAGGGTGAATCGGACGTACGTAGGGGAGCCGGTTTTGGTGGTTTTGGATAGGGAGAGGAGGGAAATCGAGGTCGACGAGGGGTTTTATTTGGTGGCCGGAATCGATGATGGCGGTGAAGGGAAGTTGAAGGTGGAGAAGGGTTCAAAGTTGAAGGAAATGAAGGTTAGTAAGAGTTTAGGAATGGTGGTTGTGGTGGTTAGGCCACCTAAAGATGATATGGATGATCAATTGAGTGATATAGATTGGGACTAATTTGGTAGTTTAGATGGATACATAACCTCTTTTATACAAGAGATTGAATTTTGAAGTGTATTGGTAGACTAGCTAGTTCTACTTGTGATAGAATATGAACATTTTGGTCTTGGCAATGAAATGAATAGTCTATTCTATTAATTGAATTTTGTATTATTCATGTATACTTATCATTTATGTGAAGACAATCACTACATAGTTGCATCTATATTTTTTGACACTATCTATCTCTATACCCACTACATTTTTGCATCTACCAATTTCCTTTTGGGCTTAAAAAGCAAAAGCAAAAATAGCTAAATCACAACTCACAAGACATGTAGAGGGACTATACTAAAGGCATAAGGTACTAGCACAATTGCATATTTCTAGTGTTTAGGTTGATGGAATGATGCATCAATCTAGAACCTATATAATGGGCAATCGCGACGACAAAAAGAGTAAAGACGACCTGAACCAGGTCAGGTCGTCAACAACAACAGGCGATTGTCGATGACAAAAGGACGACCGCCTATCTATCGCCTAGAATTATCTTTTTAAGAAATTGTGTATGTTATGGGCGCTACACGAAGAAAGTTGTCTGCACGTTGTACGGATATAAATTTTTTTGAAAATTGTTTTTGTTAGTTTGCGACGACTACAGATGATTGCCAACTTGTCACATGAATGAATAAAGAAACATTTGCTATTATAATCAATTAGAGATTATAATTAAGGATTACAATATTTTGTACCTAATCAATTAGCCTTTTTTTAAGGAACATTCTAACTTTTTTATTAGGATAAGGAACATTGTAACTTTTGTAAAAAAACTTAAATGTAAAGTAGCAATAATAATAAACCAATTATTAAACCTATTATAAAATTCAAAAACCTGAGATTTAAACTAACGATAAGAATGAACTTATTCAATTACAACTATTATAAAAATTCACGAAAACATAAATCTTATTGTCCACGTCGCCAAATGGTCCACGCCGATGCAACTAGACATTAGTAACAAAGCTAGGGAGGTACACTCGGTCACACCAATGTGCCTCTTATTTCTTTATTAAAAACATAAGATAAGTAGAAAACAATAAATATCAAAAACATAGATTTATTTGGTTTACAAAAAATATGTTAGCTACCTCAACACGAAGAGAAAATGTTTTATTTATTTTTGGGGAGAGAGTCGAATACTAAATATAATTAATAGGCTAAGAGGGATTTATATATGACCCTTAAATCTTGCAACATGAGCCGTCTCTGGTCTGCAAAGTGAGTGAATGAAAATATAATAATTCATATTAACACTTCCGTTTAGAGGTGTTCAAAATAGATCCGACGACTGGACTCATCAGTAATTGAACTCGACTTTAACCTGCATAGCTTCTTGTGGTGGCAAGAACAAAAATAGAGTAAATGAGGATTATTTTAGATTTTAGAACAGAGTATATGCAAAATGTCCCATTACATAAAATTCTCTAAATAAATTAGAAACTTATCTAATAAATTATTTTTTATTACTTTTGCTTTAGTATAAAAACTTAATTTAACTATAGCCCAAAAATCTTAAAAATTTTAAACGTCTCATTTTCTGAGAGATCAGGCCCAGTAATGAAACTAAAAGAAAATAATGGGCTAAGCAAATTAGAAATTATCTCTCAAAGATACCGCCTCTCACAAGATTTTTATGAACCTTAAAATAAACATGAAATTATGTATTTTTATTCCGGCTCTTCAGAAATTAACTAAGGAGTAGGAGGTGGTGGTGCAGGCAATGGCTGAGATGCCGGAATCAGTGATCTCGGACTTGACACTGGAGAAGACGAGGGATTAGAAACGACAACGCCTCCTGGTCTAGGAGGCGGTGGTGGAGGAGGAGGAAGTCTAAACCAAACTTTGGGTCCGTGGCGAATCGGAGCCAAAGGCATTGGGTATCTAGGTGGCCATCGCCTTCCTCTTCCTAGCCATGATCTATATGCTTCTATGTGTTGAATATGTAATAAGAGTAGCAAACTCAATATTGTTATTTTGCATTTTGTAGTCAATTTCATTTGTATTTGTTGGTGTTGTTTAGATTTTAGAATAATGTATGTATGTTGCAATTGTGTATATAGAGGACATAAGTAGGTATACCAAATGGCAAATTTAATTGGTGCATGGAGAAATGTAGGTGTAGTATATAAGTTGTTGGGTGATTAATATAGCAATTATTTTTGGTCTATATTATAGTCTTGATATTTAATGAACTTATGGAGAAAAGTCAACGTTACTTATTGAAAATTTTCAGTGGTAGATTGAGGGCTACAAATTTAGTGGTCACTGTTATTCTGAATTAGCATTATTTGATTTTAAAAGTTTTGATATTTTTTTGTTAAATGGTGCTATTTTAGAGGGAGTAATATCTTTGTTTCATAATACTCCTATCGTTTTGGTTTGACACAAATATTAAGAAAATAATTGGTCCATAGTAAAATTCCATTGTACTTAAAAAACTTTTACATTTTTTTGTCAAATGGTGTTATTTCTGAGGGACAGAGAGAGTAATACCTTTGTTTCATAATACTCCTATCATTTTGGTTTGGCACTAAGAAAATGATTGGTCCATAGTAAAACTCCATTGTACTTAAAAAACTTTCACATTTTTTTGTCAAATGGTGCTATTTCAAAAGGACAGAGGGAGGATTACCTTTGTTTCATAATCATAATACTCCTATCATTTTGGTTTGGCACAAATATTAAGAAAATGATTGATCCATAGTACAATTCCATTATTGTACATAAATAATGACAAAAGTGTACGAGTAAAAAGATAGAATAGCAATAAAGTAGCAATAAAGTAGTTAAATAGGAGTAAATACGATAATTTGTAAGTTATTTTTAGGGACTTTTTTATTTTTAATTTATGGGTAAAAAATAAACAAGATCACTTTAATCCAAGATATTTTCATTTTCCTCCGGTATCCCAACGCCAACTTTCTAGGACTACATAAATTCTGGTTTGGTGGAATAATCAATGAAATCAGTACACAAGGGAAACAACAAAATAAATAATAATTTAGTGAATTTGTTGGGATGGATTTAAATTGAATATATACTTATAAACTAGTATAGATTCCTGTGCAATGCACAGTTTTTTTAGCATCGACATATATAAATATATATTAATTAAAAAAATAATGTCTGAGATGATTTGTACTAAATTACTCAATTTTGACAATATATGTATAAACTAAATTTGTAATTTTAGAAATTTTCTAAAATATATGATGCGGTATATATATTTTCTAATTTACTCAAAATTTAACTATAAATAAATGTTAGTCAAAGATAATTTAATGGTAGAGATATTGGTCAAGATTAAATGCATTTTATTAATTTACTCAATTTTATTCAATTTAGTTTAATAAATATAAACAATTAATTAATTTGCTTATTCTATGTGAAAAATTTTTGAAAGGGTGTCACGTGATATTTTTTTTAGTTCTTTTACTTAATATTATGATTGGTGAATTGGTTTTAGTTTAATAAAATAAAATCAACTTTACCTTATTTAGTTTAATAAATATAGCAATTAATTAATCATATTATTAATAAATATAGCAAGAATCCAAAGATTATTCCATGTGGCAAATCATTGTGAGCATGCCACATGGAATTTTTCAGTTATTTTAGTTAATAGTATTAATTAATTTGCTTATTCTATGTGAAAAATCTTTGAAAGGGTGTCACGTGATATTTTTTTTTAGTTCTTTTACTTAATATTATGATTGGTGAATTTGTTTTAGTTTATTAAAATAAAATCAACTTTACCTTATTTAGTTTAATAAATATAGCATTTAATTAATCATATTATTAATAAATATAGCAAGAATCCAAAGATTATTCCATGTGGCAAATCATTGTGAGCATGCCGCATGGAATTTTTCAGTTATTTTAGTTAATAGTATTGTTTTAGTTTAATAAAATAAAATCAATTTTACCTTATTTAGTTTAATAAATATAGCAATTAATTAATCATATTATTGATAAATATAGCAGGAATCCAAAGATTATTCCATGTCGCAAATCATTGTGAGCATGCCACATGGAATTTTCCAGTTTTTTTAGTTAATAGTATTATGCCACATGGAATTTTTCAGTTATTTTAGTTAATAGTATTGTTTTAGTTTAATAAAATAAAATCAACTTTACCTTATTTAGTTTAATAAATATAGCAATTAATTAATCATATTATTGATAAATATAGCAGGAATCCAAAGATTATTCCATGTGGCAAATCATTGTGAGCATGCCACATGGAATTTTCCAATTTTTTAGTTAATAGTATTATTAATAAATAAATATAGCAAGAATCCAATGATTATTCCATGTGGCAAATCATTGTGAGCATGCCACATGAAATTTTCCAATTCTTTAGTTAATACTAGTAGAACTGTTCATGGGCGGGCTTGGGCGGGTAGCGGACCATGTAGCACCTAAAAATTCTACCCGCGGCCTCAAATACTCAAAAGCCCGCCCGCATTCGCGGGCATATTTTTTTGTCGCAACCCGCCCATTTTTAAAGCGGGCGGGACCCGCGAGTAGGCGGGTATTTTTATATAAAAATTTAAAACATAAATCATATTATAAAGTTAAGTTTTTATAAGAACAAAAAAAATATAATACATTATCTAAAATACTCTAAATATATATAAAGTCTCAAAATAGTCAAATTACATGAATATTGACGGTCCGTTTGGTTAGTGGTACTAAATGGTGGTAATGGGAATTATTTATAGTGTAAAATTTCATCTAAACTTTTATGTCATTCCCATGGTAATGAAATTTTGATCACAAAAAAATTTTTTGTTCACAAATTTTCATTACCACCTCTCTAATTGGTAATGCCTTGGAATGAATTTTATGAATAAAATGAGATGATTGAAGGTTGTCAAGCATGGCCATTAAAGTAGCCAAGAGATTTTTCAAGCAAGATTACACTAGTTTTTCATTCCTATTACCGCATTTTATTACCACCTACCAAACGGGCCGTGAATATAGACGGTGGAGTCGGCTACTTGTTCGAACTTTGATAGTCGATTGTTTGAGTGCTTTGAGGGTTAAAAATATTAAAGTCTAAAAGAAATAAACCTTAAGACTAGTAGAAAAATAATAAACTAAAGTTGGGTATGGGTCATGTAGTAGTATAGTTTTTTTTTTGAAATGATGTAGTAGTATAGTTTAATATTTAATATTTAATAAAATTAATTATTTAATAAATAATATATCAAACTTTAGTTACCAAAAAAAAAAAAAATATATATCAAACTTTAAATTTTTTTGATAAACGTTGTCCATGCCCGTCCGTTTTTCGAGCCGAATTGGGCGGGCCTAGCGGGTAGCCCACCCATGAACAACTCTAGTTAATAATATGATGAGTGAGATATTGAAGAAGCTTAGCTATGGCATAAACGACTCTCTTACTGCCCAGCCCAATGGCTGACATGACTATTCAGTTACTCATTTAACAAATAAGTTGACTCATGTCTTTACGTCTATATTATAGACGGTCTATAGCAAAAATTTGTGATAGATATTAAGAAATAGTAAAATTAAGTTTACCTAGATCAGCTAACTTTTTCCCTACCTCAAAACTCATTAATTGTTACATCTATCTATTTATGGGTTATAATGATTTTTTTATTAAACAAGAAATACATATATTTTAATTCTTGTGTAAAGCTCTTAGGAATGAAATCAATAAAAAATAGATGGATGCAAAATGAAAAATTCTAAATAAAAATTAAAAAATGAGTTTTATTTTGTACTCTTTATATTTATAAAGCTGTTTTCCATTGGCGCAAGCACGCGGATTGACTTCTCGTATCAATTGGAATTCACCTAATTTCAGGAACCTTTTCCTAAACAATAGTTCACCTACTTAAAATAAATTTTGAAAAAATAATTTATACTCCCTCCGGTCCAGTTTACTTGTCCCATTTGACTAAACACGGATATTAAGATAGTAGTGGAGTCCATTGGAAAAGGTGGTAGTTGGGTATTTTAATTGATTAAATTAATTGTAAAGGTGGTAGTGGAGTATTGGGAATTGGAAAAGTGGGGGTATTTAGGTAAAAAAAGGATAGCCAAAAAAGAAAATAGGACAAGTAATGAGGAATTGTCAAAAAAGGAAATGGGACAAATAAACTGGAACGAAGGGAGTAAACATATGGTTATGTAAAATATTTAACTTCACTAAGAAGGGATTTATTTTTAATTATGTAAATTACACTTGAATATATATGAATATAAGAATCATGGCCAAGAACATAAATTAAAGTTAATTTATTTATATTTATGTAAAGTATATTCATTAAAACTAAGAGTTAATTTTTTATAGCTTTTCATCCGTTTTTAACAAATAATTAATTGATTAAAAAAAGCCATCACTCGCATTTTCTGATATTTTCTTATTTATATTATATATTGATATATCTGTCAGAGCTAACTTTGAGGTGTGTGAGGTGATCGACCTCACAAAATCGATCCTCTCTTTTTCCCGTATACACATCATATCATACGTAGTAGGAAATATTATAGAACGGAGGAAGTATTTCAAAAATAACTCCTATAATGTAGTGTTTGAAAACTAGTATTTCATTTCAAATTATGGATTTTAATTATGTAATTATAAATGAAAAATTTGAAAATGATAAGATTTGAGTTGTCATTCTCAAATTCTTCACTTTAAAAACAAAGGTGGAATTTAATCCAATTCAAATTTTTAAATAAAATCATTATTTCCAAACAGTGCATATAAAAGATTTTTACATTACAAATACAAATATAGTAAATTCCGTAACAATTATTCCCTCCAATTCACTTGTGTTGTCCCATTTAATTGGACACGGTTTTTAACGGTGGAATGATGGAGTATTTTAATTGATTAAATTAATTGTAAAAGTGGTAGTTGGGTATTGGGAATTGGAAAAGTGGGGTTTTAATTTGATTAAATTAATTGTAAAGGTGGTAGTGGGGTATTGAAAATTGGAAAAGTTGGGGCATTTAGGTAAAAAAAGATAGACAAAAAAGAAAATGGAACAATTGATATGAATTTGCCAAATAAGGAAATGGGACAACATAAGTGAATCGGAGGGAGTATTAACTAAACCAAAAACTCGAACATTATTGCAATTACAATTGTTGTACAATATTATCGATCAATAATAAGGTGGAGGCGGACGTGGTAGCGGTGCATACGGCGGCGTAGAGCACCGCGGTGGAGGAGGAGGAGAAGGTTTAAAATAATGAGGCGGTTGATTCCGAATAGGCGGCGGAGGCCGTTTCGGTGGCCGTCTTCTAGTCTCCCTCCTTGTCCTATAAGCAACGCCCTGTAACTGCGCTCTAATTTTATCAACACTATAGTATTTTGAAGGCAGCCGACCAGCCCTTGCAACTTCAATCAGCAGTGAACCATAGATTAGTATCAAAATCAGAAACAAATTTATACTATTTTTAGAAATTTTCATGCTTGCTCAATACTGATTTGATTTGATGTTATAATAGAGTTAAATTAGGAGTTATTGTGCAATTTATTTATAAACAACAATAAGGTTGACTGGCCGCTATGACGAAGTTTCTGGGGTTTTTCATTTTGCAATTTGTATAGCTGTTTTCCATTTCACCATTTAGTATTACCGCAAAATTTGACATTACCCGTCCCGTCCCGGTTCATTTAAATTTTTACTTCATCCGCTTCCATGGCCGGTTCTTGGGGCATCCCGGGTAGCCGACCGCCTAAGGCCCCTCGAAATAAGGGGCCTCAAATATTAAATGCTGGTATTCAAACGCAGTAGTTACGAACAACACTTATTAAGTGATTTGATTGTAAATATTTTTTACATTTGAAATAATATAATGTTACAATACATTTTGTCTTGAATTATTTTTCTTGAAGTGAAAAAAATTATATTTTTTGATATAATAAAGGGCCTCATTTTAATCTAATCGCAAAAATAAGTAGGGTCTCTAAAATCTTTGCTCCGCCCCTGTCCGCTTCGATCTGTCATCTGACATGTTGAACACCCAGGGGCGGAGCAAAAACCGACAAATTCAACATAGGCCTCTATGCCATTTAAAACATTATGATATTTTGCTAATAACTTTGTATCGTTAAACACTTTGATATATATCAAGTAATTTAATATTTCGGAGCCTTATACAATCGAACATGTTGAACATGCTCAAAACCAACAATGTGAACACTCTAGTATTGAGTATTGAATTAATTCACGTCAGGGAAATAGTCAATAGCAAACTAATTTTTGCTTTGATTTGACAAATTAAAAATAAATCTAGTTACTATTTATTTTTAAATAAATCTGCCTATTACATTTATTTGTTAAAATGAATATACCTATAGTTTAGAATTAGATTTTGCACCCACATTAATTTTACATTTAAAATCAAATCAAAGTCAAATTTATAATAAGGTCGCGTAAATATCAAATCGTCAGATCTGTTTTAAATTCTATTAATAAGTCTAATTAATTATCAATTATACTACTCGATAGTCTAATTCTTCAGTTATTCTACTTGGTAGTCTAATTTCTCAATCGCAAATTCTTGCTATAGACGGTTTATAGCATAGACAGGTGTAATGGGCCAGCCCATTTTTATACTTTTCAAAAATAACAACTGAAATTTCCATTGGGCTGGGCTGCTGTGAGTGTCGTCTATGCCATAGACGATTTTTCATGAGACCTTATGTTTCTCAATTATTTTTGTTGGTAATGTAATTTATTGTTTGTTGTAATTAACTACAATAAACATTTATTTATAGTGTGAATGCAAATAATATAAATTGGATTAGGTGAAGGAACATTTTTTAGTTGACTAATTTTATCTGGTAAATTATTAATTACACTAATAATATTAATAGTGATTATTTAACTTGCTATCACATTACTCCACTTATTGATTGACAACTATGAAACTTTTTATAAATTAATTAATTTTGTCACTTTATATGATCTACAGACTACAGCTTATAAAATGTTGGATTTGCAACATTAAATTATAGCCCTAAAAAACCCTCTTGGACTTTCCTCCAAAAGGAAGAGGAAAGTCCAAGAGAGTTTTAAATGATTCCTATGTTTTGCTAATGTGGGTGTAAGATGCAGGTTTCAGATATTTGCAGGTCCTATCCTTAAAGACTCCTTTAGAGCCGAAGGACTCTTGTGACCGCCCTCTCCTTATGTGTATGAGACGCCGTCGACCTTCCTTTTCCGGACTCTGACCATAGATTTATCTATGTGCGGGAATACTGGGTATGATGATGATGATGAACTTTCCTCCAAAAGGTCAAAATTTTCTAGGAAGAAAAATAAAACAAGACAAAGTTGATACTTGCTCCTTACGTTTTTCTTCTTTCATTTTAATTAAATGTCTCATTTAACTTTAAATAGTCACTACTATGTTATTTTAATTTTATATAGTGTTTTGGATAATTTCATTTTAAATTATGGATTTTAATTATGAAATGATAACTGGAGAATTTGAGAATGACAAAGTTTAGGTAATCATTCTCAAATTTTTAACTTTAGTTACTTTAAAAACAATGGTGAAATTTGATTTAAATCTAACTTTGAAAATTTTTGATTTGTCAAACAATAAATTTAAGACATTTCCAAATTTTCAAATCAAATCATAATTCCCAAACATGGCATTAAATTACTTTCAATTGTGCTATGTTAAAAATCATAAAAATTAATATTAATAAATTTTGTTGAGATAAATCAAACAAAATATGACTCCTATTAAACATGTTTTAATTCATACACGCACCGAAATGATCTGTGATAGTGCCAATATAACAAAAGAGACATATAATAAAAACAGCATAAAAAATACTTTCCTCTGACTTTTAATAGTTGCTACATTTCTGTTTTTCACACTATTCAATGTAAGATTTTAATCTTTAATATCTCTAATTTCATATGCTAAAAACTTTTAAAAAGTTAATATTAAGATAATACACGTCAAGACGAATCAAACAAGATCCCACCTGATAATATTTTACATTTTAACATAGAGAAATATATATTAAATAAGATCAATTGGTGAACAGCGGAGGAAGTAATAAATAGGATAAATTTTCAAATATAAATACAATATTATACTCCCTCCGATTCAATTTATTTGTCCGATTTAGCTTTTCACACATGCCGAGACAACATTTTAACCTTTAATATCTCTAATTGTGTATAATTAAAAATTATAAAAATTTGATATTAATAATCTTTGCATTGAGACGAATAAAATAAGATTCCACATGACTATATTTTACCTTATAGATTGCAAAATAAAAATTAAGAGTGATTAGTGAATAGTAACCAAAAAGTAAACAGGACAAGTAAATTGAATCGGAGGGATTATCAACTAAAAAAATTTAGAAAACAGCATAAAAAATCTAAAAAATTGAATCCCATGGGAGAAATTAATTAACAAGAACAACCTGAAGAGAAGGAATTAATAAAATATGGAAATGTGATTAATAATACGGAGGTGGTGGACCCGGTGGTGGTGGCGGCGGAGGAGAAAACATCCACTTGTAACGCACTGGTCCGTTTCGACTAGTTGGCGGCGGCGAAGGAGGATGCACAGGTCTGTTTCGACTATATGGTGGCGGCGGAGGATAATTCGGCTTGTTAGGCACTGGTTTGTTTAGATTAGTTGGCGGCGTCGGTCCTAGTGATGAGCAATGTGGCGGCGGAGGCGGAGGAAGAGGAGGAGGCGGCGGAAATATCTGCTTGCAATGTACTGGTCTGTTTTGACTAGGCGGAGGAGGAGGAGGAGGAGGTAGAGACGGAGGCGGCGGAAATATCTGCTTGCAATGTACTGGTCTGTTTTGACTAGGCGGAGGAGGAGGAGGAGGTAGAGACGGAGGCGGAGGAGGATAAGCGCGCTTGAAATGGACTGGTCGGTTTGCAGTAGGCGGTGGTGGCCGTCTAGGCGGCGGTTTTCTTCTGGGCTTGGTTGATGCAGCAAGCTGTAGAAGGTGGTCCTTATCCTTAATTTTATCAATATAATTGTGGAAATGGGATAATGGAGCATTAATTAAAGTTGGTTGTGTAGAAGAAACTTGAAATATTGTAGCATGTTGGTGTACTATGAATAGGACTAAAACTATTATTTGTATTTTTGTTATTTTCATGTTTATTTGACTTTGAGCAACAAATTCTAGGTAATGAATACTCTACTCAATACTCTTATACCCAACTTCTCTACTTGAAACCCAAGGTATATAGGTGGAATTTCTCTTCAACTTGTAGTTTTTTAAGAAGTAGTTTCTCTGTTTCGAAATGCTTGCTATATTTTGATTTTAGACACTATTAGGCCTTGACAATTCGTCACATAATCTCACTGTGGCCCACTCGTGGGGTCACGGGACACCCGTGGGCTCGGGCCCACAAACCCACGGATCAAGAGCGTTGACTTGCACATACACTCGGTGAGGTTCATTGTTTCCCAAAACCATATGGCAATAGGAGGATTAGCTCACCAAGTATATATGCAAGTCCACTACCCACTTTTTTATTGATGTGGGATCTTGTCTCACATGTGAAGTATTTCCAACAGACACTATTTATCGTTTAAGCTATATATTGCGGCTAATATGTAAGTAATAATATAGTCAAGTGGGATCTTGTTTGAATCGTCTAATCGCATACTTTCATAATATAAACTTTTTATAATTTTTAAATGTGTACCATTCGACATATAAATGAACAAAATAGTACATTTGATTGCGTAAAAAAGTTAAATGTAGCAAGTATTATGGAACGGAGGAAGTAGTATTTTTTTACACAAAAACTTGGAGGAGAATCAAGAGATGGTCTCATTATGAGATCGTCAATTTGGGTCAGCCCAATTCGTGCGTGTAACAACATTTCAATTTCTAGGCATTTATTAATTTTGACCTTAAAGGTATCAATTTTGAAAATTGATACCTATAAGGTCGAAATTGATACCTTAAAGATCAAAATTGAAAAAGGGCCAAAAAATGAAAAAATGTGCAAGTTGTTACACACGCGAATTGAACCAGTTCAAATTGACGGTCTCATTATGAGGTCGTCTCATCCAAGACCCGCTGTTTTTTTATTTATATACGTTCCGTTTTAAATTACCAAGACCTTGCTTGACTCGGTAATTTATACTTGATCTGCAATTGAGATAAGACTTGATTTTTAATTCAATGAGAGTGCCACGTTTATAATAGTTACTTATTTAGATATCTTAAATGTAAATAAATAAACCCTCAAAAATTATTATGCATTTGCAAATAAAATGGTCTCACATAAAATTATTTTATTTAAAAATTTATATTTTGCTTTACTCCTAATTTATGGTTTTTAAATCTCATTGTGATGATGATGAAGAGCTATATCCTTAACTTGTTTAGCTACAGGTTTATTAACGTTATTATTATGAGGATAACACTTAAATATATGTATTAATTCTTAATTTTGGGTTAATTTGATTGTAATTGGCTTATACCACCATACCAAATTTAAACATTAACAATTACTCCCTCCATTCCGTACAAAAGTTTGAAGCAAAGGGAAAATTGTTGATTTTTAAGAAAAAGGTAGATAATGGTAATAAATGAAGAGAGAGAATAAATTGTGTGGTTGAAATTAAAAGAAAGTAAAAATGTATGGATGAGATTAAAAGAAAGTGGTGGGTCATAATCCAAAAATAAATGATGCAAATTAAGTGAGACGAACCAAAATGAAAAATGTTGCAAATTAAATGGAATAGCGAGAGTACTTTAAATGTGACTGTCTCTTGTAGGAAAGATTCTGACATTGATTCTCACTTAATCGTTCTTTCTTAAGCCTACTCTATAATAAAAAAATAAAAATAATAATAATTACTTAAAACTAATTGTTACATTATATCAAACTTATAATCATACAAAACAAGAGGAAAATTAATAAGTATATTAAATAAACATTCATTAGAGATGAACATATGGGCATATATCTGATGACATGATAACTTAGAAGTTCTATTATACAAGAAGTTCTATTATTACAAAATGACAATGAAGTCTGCATTAAAATATTATACACTATTTTTAATTTTTTTTCTTTTCTATATTAATATCGACTAATTTTATACTCCCTTCGAACCAATTTAGTTGTCCCATTTGCTTAGGCACATTTATCGAGGTAATATTTTGACTTTTAATATCTCTAATTATGCTTTAATAAAAATTATGAAAAGTTGATAAGAATAATCCTTGCATTGAGACGAATCAAACAAGATTTCACATGACTATGTTTTAACTTATGGATTAAGAATAAAATACCAATTATACAGGATTGATGAATAGTACGAAAAAGCAAATGAGACAACTAAATTGATTCGGAGGGAGTATAAAACTTTTACCGGAGAA
This sequence comes from Amaranthus palmeri, assembly GCA_019776075.1. Lineage (NCBI taxonomy): Eukaryota > Viridiplantae > Streptophyta > Magnoliopsida > Caryophyllales > Amaranthaceae > Amaranthus > Amaranthus palmeri. The sequence continues at coordinate 1,500,454 of JAAKBH010000283.1, forward strand.
ACAAATTGAAAAAAAAAGGGTTGGATTTATTAGTGATTAGGAGGAGGATGTGGCAATGCGAAACGCGGAGGACGAAACCGTGGAGTCGGTGGTGGTAAGGGGCATGGATAAGGTGGTGGAGGCGGAGGAGACGACGGTGGTGAAGGCGGAATAGGAGGAGGCGGGCTGAAGTGAATATGAATATTGGGCTTTGGAGGAGGTGGTGTAGTTGGGAGTGGTCTTCTTGATCTTTTTTGTAAAGGAACAAATTCTTTGGTTGATGCCAAAAATGCATTCACCACTAAAATGGTTAGTATGAACCAAATATTCTTACAACTACCCATTTTGGTAGTGTTACAAATGGGTACACAAAGGTGGTTTTATACTCCATCCAATTCAATTTATCGCCCATACTTCGACAAAAAAACTATTACAGTTTTGATCAAAGTGTAATCAACAGACTGAAATAAATGAAATATTTAATAAGATATGTTTGTGTAACTTGTTTGTGTAATACTTTATAGGGGTGTTTGGCAAATTAGCTTATTGAGCAATTTTAGCTTATTTTGATCTAAATAGAGGTTTGGGTGGTCAAACCAGCTAATGCTAGTGTTTGGTGAATTAGCTGGTTGAAACAACTTTTGATATAAATAAGTTGTTTTTGAACAAGCTGCTTATAGTAGCGAGTTCAAAATCAACCGGTCACATCAGTTAATAAAATCAACTGGTCAAATCAACTATTATAATCAACTATCAGTCATTTGTCAAACACCCTCTATGTATTGAGCAGGTAATCAATTATAGGACTTTATTGTTATGGTGGCAAGTTAGGTAGTAATAAAGTGGCAAATGATGCCAAAGGATATTATTAATTAGTAGCAAATTGCTATGTGTTGCATATGGGTACACCAATCCTAGATGCATGTACATATAAAAAGAATATATATTCTAAAACAAGGGGCGATGATTTATTGAAATTTTATTCTACACTTGAATCTAGTTCATAAAAGAATGTGTTTTGAACTAGATTGCTACTAAGAATAATAGTTGTCTTAGGAAATATTTAGCACACCACTCTATACTTGGTGTTCATTTTACGTGTTTATTAGGGCGGATCAATTTAACGAATTATAGATCAAATCACTTTTAAACAAATTATTAACAGATCGGATCGATTATTAACATATATGGGTAACAACTCAAAACAAACCCATTTGGTGTTCATTTGACGTGTTTATTAGGGCGGGTCGATTCAACGAATTATGGATCAAATCACTTTTAAACAAATTATTAACAGATCAGATCGATTATTAACATATATGGGTAACAACTCAAAACCAACCCATTAATAAAATTCAAGTCAGACTGATGAGCTAAATCTTAAATTAAATGAGCATCATTCAACATTTTATTGCCCCAATATTATTAAATGGCTCCCAATTGCCACTTAGAGTGAAGTTTGAGGGTCAGATGTACGCAACCTTACCCTTATCAGTGATAACTCTAATAAAGAGGTTGTTCTTATTAGACCTTTGATTATTAACATCATGTGCAATTTCACATAAATTCAAAATACACATGATTTTATAAGTTATTTACAATAATTTATTATAATATGAAACCAAGAAATTATAAATATTTAGCCCCATTGAAATAAGGGACATCAAATGGGTATGGTTATATTTCTATATGTTAGTCATCAACTATGTCCCTTATTTCGAAGGGGATAAAGATTTGTCTTTTTTTAGTTTTACATTATAATGAACTAAATTAAAATAACTCATTAAATCATATACACTTTTTATGTAAAGTTGCACATAACTTTTCCTACCTACGATCAATTGAAAATAGCCTTTTTGTTAGTCTTATTGCTCACAAGGGTAAGGTTACATTCGTCCAAGCTCAAATCTCATCCTAAGGAGGGGTTTGAAAGGTCAGATGATGTTGTGCCAAGTCCAAATCTCCTAGTGTAAGAGATGACCTTGATCATCTCGTTACTTACTCCATGCTTGCACACTAGATATTGTAACATCCGAATTTGCTACTAAAGACCAAATAAAGTGTCACTAAATCATTTTATAGTGGAACTTAATATGAAATTCAATAATTATTACACTAAAAACATAAATCAGTTGCATTTTTTAATGCCACTAAATTTAATGTCGCGAAAAGTTAAATTTATTGTAGTGAGTTAAGATGGAGATAGTATAGGTTTGTAGATGAGATTATCTTACACTTAAACACGAGTTAATCGAGTAATAATCAAACTACTGACTAGTGATTAAGTGAATGATTAGTGAAGAACACATTCATTAAGTAGAGAATAGACATGTTCACCAACTTAAGTACAATAAAACTCAAAGAATTGAATAATTTGCGAATTACAGCCTTAAAATTTAAGATTTTAGCGAATTACAGACTTAATGTTTATTTTTGCGAATTACAACCATCTAAGTATCAAAATTTACAAATCCAGGCCAAAAACACATAACTCCGACCACTTAACCTAAAATCCCGATCATCATAGCCGGGATTCTGTATTTTGACATGAACCTGCAAACTTTGATAATTTAGTACCGTAATTCACAAAAAATAAACATTAAGATTGTAATTCACAAACTATTCCAAATAATAATTAACCAAATCTAATACCCATTTATTCTTGATTTTCACTATAAACATAGTATTGCTCGTATTTTTGATCTGGTCTTATTTTAGTGTCAAACCTGTATAACGTGACGGTCAATGAGGAGGCACCGCCCGATGATGGCCCGACCCAGAGGACATATATATAGGGCGCCCGGGTTTCGGAGGCCATATATAATAATATGGAGGCTTTGGTTTTCTTGCTGCTACCATTAAGATGAAACTTTTGTTTTGAGGAGCCAGAAAAAATCCATTTAACACTAAAATTAATATCAGGAACCACCATATTTTTATTTTCATAATTGTTTTGGTAATGTAAAATCACTCTTCTTAATTATGTTTAGTGTAATTCCGGCTCACTATATATATTAAAATTAAATACACATAATTTTCTTAGTATATTAATTATATGAATTAAACTACACAAAAGTCAGCAGCTTGAACTTTGATTTAGTCTTGCACAAAATAATTCAACATTAAAAATAATTGTTATATTTCGTTACGTATGCCTTTATGGTACATGGCGAAACCTTTTCTTTTAAACTGATTTATTGATATTTACTGTTTTAATATGACGACTTATAATTCTAAAGTGATAACTTTTATAATCTTAGAATGATTAATTATAATTTTTAAATTAATATTTTCAATTTTAAAGTGATCAATTAGAAAAATAAATTATTATATAGTACATATAAATATAATAGTGAGACGATTCCAGTTCATCACTTTTTTTCCTTTACTCTCTTCATATGTGGTCCTTTTGATCCTCTACTCTTTTTATTAAATTTAGTGCATTATTATTATAGAAAATAGAGCATTTAATTAGAATAATTGGAGTATTAATTTTTCAGATGCTCTCTTAAAAAACCGTCTTTTGTAACTAAATATAATTAAATCAAACTAGTGAGTATTGACCACCAAATATTTATGACTTTTATAAGAATAACAATTTGGAATACATATATAAATAAATAACAATACAAATTTCAAAATTGACCAATTAATATGTTTATTATTTCAAGTCAGACTATTGAGAAAGATTCCAATTTAAATTAAAATTAAGTTAAAATATTATTTTCGTTTAAATAGTCATGTTTAAAAATTTGGCTTCTGATATAAACCTGTCTCTTTATAAGTAACGTTCTCGCGTCAATTATTTTGCACGTACTAGTTTCTTGAACTAAAATCGACTATAACACGTGCTAACTCCCTCTAAACAAGCCCGAGACTTAGATTTGGGCTAGGCGTTTGAGAGCCGTCTTTACAAAAGACGGTCTCAAGTAAGAATTTGTGTACATTAATACGGTAAAGCAAGATACACCAGTCCAGGTGATCGGAGGGTGGCGGATCGGGCGTTTCAGGCGTCGATTACCGAACCAGGGACATCCCATTTAACCCCAAGGATGCGTTACAAACTACATCAACAGATTAATCAGCATAATAATAAGTCAGAAGATAATTGCTCTCTAAAACAGTGAAATAACTAGATTGCAGCATGTATTATTTTCTTCCAGGAAATAGCCTGGAAGGTGAAGCACACATATTAGTGATCTTTATCTAAAAAATTGCAGTTAAAATTCTAACAAAAACTCTAACTATATACAACTATAGATTACTATAACACTCGGTAAAACCACGGCCCATGGCTTGTGTGTTTTAACTTCTCTGTCTCGTCCATTTTGCGACATTTTGGTATCCCATATCGAAGTTCTTTGGTAAAATGCAGAAAAATGAGCGGGATTGAGGAGTATCCAAGTAAAGCATGCTGATAAATGGGCGCTTTGGAAATTCAGAGCGGCCTTATTCCTTTCAGCGCTGACGAGAAAATCTGAAAGAAAAAAACAGATCATTCGGTTTATGCTCTAACTGCAGTGCTTAAGCTTAAGGCTGTCATTCGGTAGGTGGTATTAAACGGTGGTAATGACAATGAAAACTAGTGTAATTTTGGTTGAAAAATCTCTTGATTACCTTGATGGTCATGCTTGTGCAACTTCCATCATCTCATTTTTTTTCATAAAAATCATTAATGCATTAGTCATTACCATTAAGAGAGTGGTATCAGGTGGTAATAGAAATTTATAAACAAAAAACTTTTTTCAGATCAAAGTTTCATTACCACAGGAATGACGTGAAACTTTTGATGAAATTTTACACTATAAATCATTCCCACTAACCAAACAGGTCATATGTACAAACCCATCATGAAGTGCTTAAACCATGATTTGCAATAAAATCTCAAGAAACCACTAACCAGAGAAGAGCCAGAGGGCTGCCCATCTACTGATCTGTCCAGAGAGCCAAAAACTAGCTGCTGCTGCTGCTTCTTCACATCAACTAATTTTTCCTTCCCTGCAATCTTGCCATTAGACTTAGACTCAAGTCCAGTATTTCCACCATACTCCCCCAGGGCGACGCCTTTTAACTTGATTGTTAAATCGCTTTCAGTTTGAACACCAATTTTTCGTTTATCTTCTTCCGAATTGATGCCTCTTAACTCAGCCGAAAAATCCTTCTTGACCCGATTATTGTCCTGCAAAGTATCTTTTTGGGTGTTATGAACTTTCCTTGAATACTGCGTTGATGCAACGATTGCACCATCTATGGCTGCAATCAAGCTCGGTGGCTTCTCGGGTCCAAGAGCTTTCTTTTCCAATTGATTCAAAGGCAAGCACCCCGGCCTTAAATAATCAACGGTATCTGGGAGCGGAAATTTTATTAAATGTGGATTTTCGACTGGAGAAAGACCTCGAACTGCAGCCTCAGCTATCTGCCATTAACAAAAAGAAAAACTAATCTGAGAATCACAAGTTATAGTAATCAATGAAATGAAGAAATAATGCATTTTTATACACCTACCTTTCTTTCCAGGTCATAAACACCCTGATCACCGCGCATCTTCAGAGGATGTAACAGTTTCTGTATCAAGGAACAAGCTTTAGTAAAAATGTTCGAGATCATAATAGAATAGAATTTTTGTACTACAAAACTTTTACATACCTGTGGTTGTTCACTAAGCCAACAGAATTCTGTCAATGCTTCTAGCCTTACCTGTTAATGGGATAGTACGCTACAATCAAGTAATTTTTCACGCAAATCACAAATCAAAAACATTGTCGGTTTCAGGGTCTGATAAGGGTCGGGCCGGGCTGGATAAGGGCTTTTTAAACTTAGTTAGGGCTTTAAATGGGCCAAAGCCCGTTCCAGCCCAACCCGACCCAATTTTATTACTAAAAATTATTTTAACCCCCATTTATCAACTTAATAATAATTAAATTGAAACAATATTAATAATATTCATTGACATTATAATTTATAATATTTAAATTATACATCAATTTTGCTATTTACAAAGGCCCTTTTCCGACTCTTATTGAACCCTTTTATAGCCCGATTCATTTAATAATAGTAGAGTCCATTGTAGGCCCGACCCATTTTAGGCCTGGCTCTTACAAAGCCCTTCTAAAAACGGGCCGAATAAAGGCTCAAAATGGGACCCCGGCCCATTGAACACCCCTAATTCCAGGCTATTTTAGGCCATTTGGAGCGAATCAAAAATTCAAAAGATGGTTTTTTCTTACCCCTTCGGGTACTGCTTTCCAACTAGATAGCTCGTCACGTCTAAGACACCCAACAACTTCTACACAACCTAAATGAAAACAACATCACCCAAGAGCACATTTCAGGATATGCTGGAAGGAAATTATCCTGTACTTTTTCATGTGCTTTTGAGAAGCAATAACTAATAAGCATGTGATTTTTACCTATAAGTTTTGAAACTGGATAATGCTCGGGGAATTTAAGATCAGTCACACCATCCAACGCGTATATCTCCCTGTAGAAATTCTCCATGGCTTTTATGGTGGATTCATCTGGGACCTTGCTTGCAGCATGGATCCAAAGCCGACCTTCCAATTTCAGACATTTTTACAATTAGAGTTGATGTAAAAATTATGAAACTGTGCATCGGCAATCAATCAAGTAACCACAACTTTTACACAATAAAGTTAACTTAAATTGTTTTGTGGCTGTGCCTGTGTCAAAGGAAGGTGTCTAGGAGGATCAGAATTCAGAATAGTGTTGTTCAGAAAATGCAACAGACTTTTCTACTTCCATAGTTTCATAATGTAAGACATCAAAAGATTTCATACAATAGACATGAAGATACAAACTTACATACTTTATTGTTTCTTTTTACTTGCAACCCACATTCATGGCACACTTTGAGAAAGAGAATTGAGGATGTAAATAGACATAAGCTAAAATATTTAACAAGCAATTAGGGGAAGATATAAGATTACTACGGTTTAATTTTTTTTTTTTATTAACTTGTCCATCAACTATAATCTCGTTTTCAAAATGTGTGTTACCTCCTACTCAGCTTAAGTGTATTATTTGACTTTTTTTTTTGAGATAAGTGTATTATTTGACTTTTGACACTATTAAATTGTATTGTATTCTTAATCTATAAGTTATAATATAGTCATAGAAGATTTTGTTTGATTCATCTTAAAAGATTATAAATATCAACTTATTATAATTTTAAATCATGCACACTTAAAAAATTAATGATAGAAATAGTACATTGGTAAATGTGCCGAGTTAATGGGACATTTAGGCTAAATAGGGGGAATTTTCCTTTACTCATACCAATGAGACAATGACTTTCATAATGATGTGACCTAGAATCCCAATTCCTGAACTATATGTACTTTGCTCAAAAAATACATGGAAAAAATATAAGTCAACCAAATATACTTGTTGTGTCAAGCTCCAAATCTCTTGATGGAGGTGAGTTTGATCACCTCGAAGCTTACTCAATGGCTTGCACTATTGAGAGTGATGATGAGTATGGATTGAAGCATGGAGTGATACATTTTGGATCACTTGATGAAATGACCAAGGTGGATGGCTAGGCGTGGCTTGATGTTAGCAAGGGAGTGCCAAAAGGAATTGGCTCGACTAGTTGAGCACAATAGCTCGGTCGAGCCAAGAAACAGCTACAATCCAGTGGACACTGATGAGCCGCTCAACCACTCGAGCATGCTTGCTCAATCGAGCGAGCTACAGCGTGCCAAAACAGAAACATTCTGTTTTATACGACATTCTTTGTGGGCTTTTGAGGGATTGTCTTAAGGCTCCCAAATATGACATGGGACTATATAAGGGGTCTTAGGAGTTCATAAGGGTTTATGAGAGAGCCTAATACTTAGAATTGACTAGGGTTTTAGCCAAGAAAGTTCATTCTACTTGTATTACGGCATTTGAGAGAGATTGACATCAAAGGTTTAATCTTTACTTTGAGACAGGGGCGGACCCACTTTGAGACAAGGGGGTACAGTTGTACCCCCAGTTTGAAAAAAAAAAATCAGAAAAAAAAAATAATAAAAAAAAAATTAAAAAAATTTGAGAAACCCTATTCACCAGACACGCATTTCTGCCCCTTCTCACTCTCGCGACGCCTTTCCACTACCCAGACGAATTCTGCCCCTTCTCTCTCGCCCACCCAGTCGACCACCGCCACCAGTTCTGCAGTCCAGCGCCACCACCAGCAGGTCCAGCACCCGACCACCCAGTCGACCACTGCCCCTTCTCTCTCCATTTGAGGTAAATTCCCTAATTCACTAAATAGAAAAACTCCATTTGAATTTTAAAGTTTCAATTTGTCTCAAACTTTTGATTTACTGTATATTTAAGTTGGATAATGAAGACCCCATATGCAATTTTCGACCTCAACTGTAGATGGACGCCACTGACCACGAATTTTTGACCAAGAGACCTGAGGAAGATGAATTTTTAAAGAAACAAATTGGAACCCGGGCTCTTGAAAATTGGGGAAGAAGACTTCAAATTAGGTTCCTGGGAATGAAAATGACCATAAACTTTACTAAAGTAACTTTACTAAAGTTTAGAAAAAAAATTTAAAATTGAAAATCTAACGTGTATTTCTTTTTCCAAGTAAAAAATGGGAGGTAAAGCCATTGTAACTCTTAGTTTTCCGAGAAAACATTAGAACAAAGGTGAATGTGAAAGAATTATTAAAGTCATGTTCAATCCCATATTCCCATGTTTCTAGATGTGTTTGTATAATTTTCAATTAATTTATTTATGTTATATTATAATTGTCAATTACTCAATTAGGTTTTCAAATTTCAAATTTATGCCATGGGACTATGAGTTGTTAGTGTTTGTATAATTGTGTTGATTGAAAATTGAAATTGGTAATTGTGTTGCTTGAAAATTGAAATTGGTAATTATAATTGTGTTGCTTGAAAATTGAAATTGCTTGAAAATTAGAATTGACAATTAATTCATGTATTTAATTTAATTAGGAAATGTCAAGTAATTTAATTCATGTATTTAATTTAAATTTATCCGATTACATGAATGATATGACGTTCGTGTTTTGTACCCCCAGTTTGAAATTCCTGGGTCCGCCACTGCTTTGAGAGCTTGTTTTCAAAGGTTGTGTGAGTTGAGTCATTAATGTATTGTTGAGTATATTTATGATAAGATACTTGCTTTGAGAGGAGGTATCCTTAGATACTTTGTGTTCTCCATTGTTGTGCTCTGTTTTTGTTGTTTTTCTTTGCACTTGTTTTTGTTATCATTCTTCACCATTGCCATAACCCATTCACAACAATATTTTTCCTTATCTCTATTCTAATATAACTAGCTGGGAATTACAGGGCCGCCAGCCCGGCTCTTTACAAGAGCTCCATAAGCCAGGGCTTGCCGTAGGGGCCTAAATTTGTTGATATGTATTTTTTATTTAAATATTAAACACAGAATACTTTTATTTAAATGAAAGTGATAATTTTATAAATAGCAATGATTTAATGGTCATTTGTGACCTTGTTAATGATTCTTTTTGTTTTTGGATTATTGTTGGTAGATTTGATCTGGTATTTTTTTCATTGATAATCTTTGTGTTTAAGTAATTACGTAATAATATTTTTAATTTATTTTATTTTCTAAATTAATAGTGTTTCGTCTAATTGATAATTTTAGTAGTTTATCAATTGTCACTATAACGTTTGTATTTTAAAAATTTGTTATTTTGTCTTCGCTCAGAGCCCAAAAATTCATCAACCAGAACTGATTTTCTGTCTCCTTACAAGATAGAACTAAACAATACAGAGGTACAAACAAGAATATATGAACATACAATGAAAATAAATCACTTTAGTGGGTATTCAATTTTGGGATCATACACTGAAAATTTATCACAATTCAAATACTCAACCAAAAACTCCAGAATTTGAATATACCATTAAAGGAAAATCAATTAACAAATAAGAATAACCTAAAATAGCGAATTGGGTATCCGATTTCGGGATCATAGTTTATGCAAATTAAAAGTGGATAACAAAAATTAGAGGAAGAAAAGATCGATACCTCGAATAGGAGAAGGCCATGATCTGCCTTCAATACGTTTAATGCCATAAACAAGCAAAGAAGCCCAAGGTTGATGCATCGTCAAACATGGATCTGTATAATAATTTCTGGGTTGAATTCTTCTCCTCATTGCTCTTCTACTGCTACTAAACTGAACGATTTCTCGATTAATTGACAAAATATTTTAAAAAGAGGGATACTTTGCGTAACTTTTGGCGAATCGAACTTAATTTCTCCCGAATTTTGGTTCTCTAATTAGGGATTTTGTTTACCAGGTGTTGTGAATTGTGCTAATGAATGACGCCCTTTTTACGTGAAAATTAATACTTTAACCGTTTAAGCAATTAATTTTTTTTTTTTTTTTTTTGTTTCTCAAAAAAAAAAATTTAATTTTTTTTTGAGAGAAAAGCAATTTTTTTGGAGTTATTGAGAGAAAAGCAATTAATTTCTATTTCTTATTTCCAAAAAAAAAAAAAAAAAAGCTAGTCTTCTGAGAGACCGTCTTTCTAAAAGACGTCTTTCAGGCCCAATCCATTAAAGCTTAATATCTACTTAAACTCTATATTTTCCTTTATGGGTCAATTCAATTAGAGATGTCTTTCAAATAAACTGTCTCTCACAAAAATCAAAGGACCTAAAAAGTTTAAGAAATAAAAAATCCAAAAACTATTTGTAGCATTTTTATTCTTAGGTTTTGACTTTTTAGTCTATTTTTTCTCTGATAAATTACCAATATCCAACAAATGATTTTAATCAAATATCTTTGTTAACAAATTGCTTAAACAACTAGTTTTTTTGGGCAATTAATTTTAACTATTTAAATTAGTCAATAACTCAATCTAACAGACACTTGACAAACAAGTCTATGGTTAGTGACTTAGAGTTAGAGCTAGAGTTCGCGTCAAAATCAAAATCAAAGTCAAGAACGAAAACAATACAAGACCTTGGAGAGGTAGAAGACTAGTAGCGTTTAAAAGAGATACTCCATATCGTTGATTAATTTTCTAAACTTACTATTATCATCGCGCCCAGTTATTCCGTGTATAATAATTATGATTAGGATTTAAGAAAGTTGAAAGGCGACAAATCATGTCAATAAAAAAGAATGCATTAAAAAGTTTATTTGCTTAAAAAAGACCTGCAAAGGAAAACCATGCAAGACAAGACAAACCAATGAAAGATAGAAATTAAGCCTAATAACATGACCAAAGAAATATAAAAGCGATCATAAAGGCTAGAATAATAAATAAAGCATAGGTAACATAGGTATATGGTTGTAGGCGTAGGGGACTATTTAAGGTGTAAGATACAAATATGACGTCTCCAACTAGTTTTATTCTTAATCAAGTCCACAGAAAGGTGTAACTTACTAATGTCATTCTTTACTTACTCCTCTCACATTTTCATAGGCATGTTGCATCTTCATTTTCATCAGCTGTGATGTTTTTCACTCTTCTCACAAGCATGTCGGTGGCTACCTTTGCCCATGACTAGTTTAGAGTTTAGACATCGTCCAAGAATAAGCCAAGAGAATTTTAAAGTCATCGTCCAAGAATAAAACAAAACAACGATAAATGTACTATTATTGATAAACACATGACTAGTTTAGAGTTTAGACATCTGGAAAAAAAACTTAGAACTATAAATATGGTATCTCAAGCTTATATAATAAAATATCATGAGTTCGAATCTTATTGATCTCTTATTTCAAATGAAATTTTTGTTTGACCTGGCAGCTTCGTTCTTTTTGAACATGTATTGTAATATCACATAGCAATTTGTTTTTGATTGATTATTTTTAAATGTTGTTTGTACATTGAAAATAATTTTTCTTGTTAGAGTTAAGTTAAGTGAGTAATCTTTTTTAACAATTCTTTTTTGGGTAAAAGTTGTTTATTTCCCAAAACTTTTTCTTTATCTATACTCAAAAATAATACTTCATTTCTTTCACGATACTCGCTACATTTCAATAATACCACTTTATTTCCAATCTTGTTACAGTAATTTTAATTCATGAATAATTAAGATATAATATAATTGTATAGAATCTTGTTTTATTCTTTTTAAAATCTAGTTTTTTAATATGTAATTTATCTTAATTTTTCATTTAGTCAAAATAAATATTTAATATTATAATTATATTATATACTCCTTCCGATTCACCTTAGGTGTCCAATTTACTTTTAGGACACTATTCATCTATCACTCTTAAATTGCATTTTATTATTAATCTATAAGTTAAAACATAGTCATGTGCGATCTTATTTTATTCGTTTTGATGTAAAGATTATTAATATCAACTTTTTATAATTTTTAATTATACAAAATTCGATATATCAAGAATCGAATAAGTGCATTGGATAAAGTGCATAAAGTAAATGAGACACTCAAAATGAATAAGAGAGAGTATTAAATTATGTCAAAAAAGAACATAATAAATATTTTATTTAATTTCTATTAATTGCTATTTTTTCTTATCTTTACAACTAATAAAAACGAGAGAAAGTATTTGGTGAGGGAGAACGTATATAATTATGGACATTGGACAACGAATTCCAGAAACAAGATAGTCATAGTCCTAGATGTCTCACGGATGTCCAAATTTCCATCACATCACCAACTCAACCCGACCCGACCCGACCCAACCCATCATTAAAAACCCGTCATACGCGGCACACACACGGCACACCCATCTCCTACTTCCTTTAATTAATCAGCAGTCTCTCGAGAGACTATCTTTTTAAGAGACGTTTTTCAAGTTCAGGTTAGTAAATCTTAATAATTTAACTAAATGATGATAATGGATTGACTAAATTGAGATAGTCTATTAAAAAAACTGTTTCTCTCAAGAAGTTGTATTAATCAGAATAAAAAATGAAATTTGTCTTTGTCTTAATTGAAGCATGTAACAATTTACATTGATTATCGTCAAATTTTTAATTCCCCCTAAATTGTAATTAAAATTTAGACTTTTATTCAAATTGATTTTTATCCAATTTTTTTGTTTTACACTTAGAGTCGGAGTCAGTTATAAAGTTGAATAATACTAGATTGGTGGATCTATTTTGAACAGATCTACCGTAATACATAAATAAATAAAAATTTAATCTCCCAATCAATTTCAAATGCTTCTCACGCGCCACGATTCTCTCTCAACAATTCTAAAATCTTCTCTATCACCCATTATTTAATCTTTCCCAAATTATTTAATCTCTCAAAATACTAACCCTTCACTAAACGACACCCACTTTGTCTAAAAACGACACTATACTCTACCAAATTCCTCCGAAGTTTCCTACTTCCTTCAATCAATCATCTTCTACAATCTAGAAGAAGCGAACCCATAAAGCTAAGGAAGAGTTCCTGCTTTTTCAATAGTGTGTTGGTTTAAAGAAATTGAGATTGAGTAAATGGAGCAATCTGTTTTAGATGATATAATTCGTCGACTATTAGAAGTTAAAGGTCGTCCTGGGAAACAAGTTCAGCTTTCTGAGTCTGAGATCCGTCAACTTTGTTTAGCTTCTAAAGATATCTTCTTAAGCCAGCCGAATCTTGTTGAAATTGAAGCACCCATCAAAATTTGTGGTATTTTTTTGCTTCTTTTTTCATTTTTTTTTTTGTTTTTTTCCCATCTGGGTTTTGCTTAATTTTTGCATTGGATTGTGGGTTAGTGGGGTTTTTTATCGCTTAATTATGGTCTACTTATTTGGGTTTTATTATTTTTTCTGTGGGTTTTTGTTTTTTTATTGCTTAATTATAGCCTAATCATTTAATTTGATGGATTATGTTTAATTTTTCCTATTACTTCATTATAGTTGTGGTCCCTTGATTGATGTGTTACAGTATATTTTTTGTTTGATTCCACCTTTTTGAGGGTTTAAATGCAAGTTTATATTGTACTTCCAAGCCCTGATATTTGGAATTAATTGTTTGATTTGAACAGTGAAATAACAACTAAATGTAGATGGAGATGATATATACTAGTTGATCTTTTTGGTTATTTGATTTTTATTTGTTGTAAATGGGGTTTGGTGAGTTATTTATGGATTTTAATAAATGAGGTTTATTGGTTTGAGTTCATGTAGACAATGTGATGTATGGTTTTGCTGCTGATGTGATTCACTTAAGTTTTTGTGATCTGACCTAAACATATTGTCGATGATTTAGATCAAGTTCTTAATTCTAAATTATCTAATAATCTTTTTCTGGCTAATAACTAAAGAAATATGGGCTAATCATGGGTTAGCCTAGTGTTTAGATTCGATTCTCACACCTACACGAAGGATTAATTCCCTCTTCTTGCCAGTAGGGATTCTATAGCCTACCCCAAATTTATAAAAACGTCTAAAGATTTAGGGGTGTTTAGCAATTGGTTATTGGCCCTTTTAGTTGGCTTGTTTGACCAACTGAACTTGTTGACTGTTTTTGTTGGCTTTTAAGCTAGCTGAAAAGCCAGCTGTTTAGTTTGGCTTGTTGAGGTCTGCCTAATAATAGTGTGTTTGGTAATTTCAACGGCATTACAGTCGAAGTGCATACAGCTTAATTACACTTTTAAGTGTAATCGATTAAGATCTAATTACCAAAGCATACTTATCTTTGAGCCTTCATAAAAGCGTACGTTTGATTGATGAAGCATTTGATATTCATGTCTAACAGCTTGTTTTCATGTGACTCACAGGTGATATACATGGTCAATATTCTGATCTTTTGAGACTTTTTGAGTATGGTGGGTTCCCTCCTCAATCAAATTACTTATTTTTGGGTGATTATGTTGATAGAGGAAAACAAAGCCTGGAGACGATTTGTCTTCTTCTTGCATATAAAATAAAGTATTCCGAGAATTTCTTTCTCTTGAGGGGAAACCATGAGTGTGCTTCCATAAATCGGATTTATGGATTCTACGATGAATGCAAGAGGAGATTTAATGTTAGATTATGGAAAGTCTTCACCGATTGTTTTAATTGCCTACCGGTTGCAGCCCTTATTGATGACAAAATTTTATGTATGCATGGAGGTCTTTCACCTGATCTGCACAATTTGGACCAGATTCGTAATATGCAGCGGCCTGCTGATGTGCCTGATACAGGCTTACTCTGTGACCTTTTATGGTCAGATCCTAGCAAAGATGTACAAGGATGGGGTATGAATGATAGGGGAGTTTCATTTACTTTTGGTGCTGATAAGGTGACAGAGTTTCTTGAAAAGCATGATTTAGACCTCATCTGTCGTGCACATCAGGTCAGGAAACCAAAATTGATTTGAAGCTTTTCTCTTTTTGTGCTATGGTGAAGACTTCTCTCTGAGAAGGATGTATGTAAATTGAAACTAGTGCTTTCAGCGTATGATGTTAGTGAAGGCTTGTGCTTCTTTTATGAATTCTGATTTCCTATGTCCAAAGCTATGTTAGTCAGACTCTTCATTTTGCTTCACGTAAGCATGTCCGATCCTTGATCCTCGGACATTGGTATGGCACTTAGATACTTCATTTCAGGTGTAATTGAATATTTAGACTTATCCGACACTTGGACACGTACCAGTATCCAACATCAGCTCTGAGTCCAAGTAAATTGGTTCAGAGCGTATCTAAAAAATTTTTGTATTATATGCCCAAAACTTATCTATCTTGTTGGCTATGCAGGTTGTGGAGGATGGATATGAATTTTTTGCAAATAGGCAGCTTGTGACAATATTTTCTGCTCCTAATTATTGTGGCGAGTTTGATAATGCCGGTGCTATGATGAGTGTGGATGACACTCTGATGTGCTCTTTCCAAATATTAAAGCCTGCTGAAAGGAAGCCAAAGCTTAACTTCGGAAGCAGTACTACAACTGCTAAGTCTGGTAATGGTGTCAACTTTTTTGGAAGCTCTACAACTATGAAATCTGGAACTTCTATCCCAGGGGTCAAGGTAATTGAGCTTCTGATTACCACTTTAATGTTTTGTGTTATGGCATTCTATTCCCCCCTTTCCCGTGACATTTTTATCGACATCTTTCTTTCTCTCTTGTGTCTGAGCCTTGCCCCCTTTAAGTCATTGATGGGATGTGTGATTTGGCTTTCCTCTTCTTGATCCGAAAGTCAGACTTACATTTCAATGTCTCTCCTTTAAAACACATGATTTGCTTAAATTAAAGTCAGAAATTTGAAAACCCTTTTGGTTCATCCTCTTTCAAGATGGTAAATCAAGTCACCGGAAAACATATGTGTTTGTGCAAGTTATGTAAGCATTACACTCCCAATCAAGTTGGATTTTAAAATGCGTTTGGTATTGCCGTTAAATTTTGTTGGCCAATTAGAGTTTTGTGATTAGTTTGTACATGCTATTTCTTCCATCTATTATGTAAATGTGTGGGCATTGAAGCATAATCTTACTGTTATAGATGACAATACATGGTCAACTAGACACTGTTAAAAGACACTTTGGGGGTGTTTGTTGGATTATGAGTTTTTTAGATTTAACAAAGGGTTCACTTTACTCATTTCATTACTTAGTCTTTGTTCTCTCTCTTTCTCAATAGAAACAGATTACCTTTCTTTGGTTCTCTCTCTATCTTCCTATTCTTACATCTCTTTCGGCCTGTTTGGTTAGTGGTATTAAATGGTGGTAGTGGGACTGATTTATAGTGCAAAATTTCATCAAAAGTTCCATATCATTTGCATAGTAAAGAAAGTTTGATCACAAAAAATTTATTTTGTTTGAAATTTCCATTATCACCTAATACCACATCTTCCAATGGTAATGCATTGGGATGAATTTTATGAAGAAAATGAAATGATTGAAGTTGGACAAGCATTACCATCAAGATAATTAAGAAATTTTTCAACCAAAATTGCACTAGTTTTTCATTCCTATTACCACCGTTTATACCTAACAATTAATAAAAACACTCAACATTACCCTTATCTATCATTATGCATTCCCTTTCCATCAGATTTCCATTTTTCATGGCATCCGCTCCTTTATTAGTTAATACTACCTTAGAAAATAAGGCTCATCCTTGTACAGTCTCGGTCTCCCAATAACTTCTAATGTAGTTTTAACGCTCACGGCATATTGTAACATTATAGTCTTCATCTGCAGCTTATTTAGCATACCGCTAATATTGATAGTTACACGCACAACCCCCTCAAAGAAGGTTTGAAAGTTACATTTACAAACACATTTTGTTCATAATCAGACACACTATAATCCAAAGAAAAGCAGCTTCTTTTTTATAGTTGGATTGTCACATTTTACTGTGACAAGACTTGCTATGATCTCTATGTGTTCTTCAGTCCTTGCTGAAAGATTCCTATTAGATGAAAGAAGAATAATTAGCTTTGTCCTGATTCCATCAGGAGATTTCTTTCAACATTGAGCTATCATTTTTCTGTATTATGCTTTTGTCCACGCTGCTGAGTGCTCTTCTGATTTGCAAATTTATTTGCTTTAGCTTCTTGATTGAGCTCTTCGTCAAAGAATTCTTCTATGAAAGATAGCCATGAAAGTATAGAGATGAAAATAGCTCACTGTATTGAAAATTGTTAAACCCAGTTAAGTCGTTTACAATGAACCAATCCGATAGTTGAATATGCAATCCCTCTTATGGACTCCTGTGGTTGTGGCTGTTGTATCCCTCATTCCCTCCAACAAGGGATGAATCTTAGGATACTCTTGAAGGCATTATATGCTTCTGGGATATGTCTGCGCCTTACATTTTGTGGTGAAGGGAATATAAGCAGGCAAGATATCTGATGTAGCATTACAATATGATTTTAAGATGCAGCCATAATAGTAAGTCACTAGTTGCTCATGGATTACGGCTGATTTGGATTTGTGTATATTAAGGGCGAACTTGAATAAGCCAATCTTATGTTCATAGAAGATCTCTTTCTTAATATTTAAGTTGTTCTTCGAAGATCTGCTGTTAGTAGTTTGAGGATAATCGTCTAGTAAAGATGAGTTGTGTTCAAGTGTCAATCTGCATCTCATTTCTGATAGGCTTATATTGCATGAGCATCAGTTCTGCATTTTGGAGGAGTTTGTGTTCAATCTAACAGTCTCCTCCATGAAACTTGGTATTTTTTGTAGAGTTACATTGTCACTAACGCTCGTTATATATGATTTATTTGAATCAATTGGTCTTTGCTCGAACTTATTTTAATTTATTAGATATATTTTTATCTTATCTGAATATATCTGAACTCATTAGCCCCAATATGAATGTTTTGGCCATAGAATTAGCCACAAAGACTAGGGCCTAAGTTCTAATCCGTATGGCCTTCGTTTTACAATTAAAATTCCCTACAACAAATGTTATAGGAAAAAATAGGAAAGCTCACCCAAAAGACTAGCCTATTAGGTGAGAGAGCCCATTTACCTATAATCCCACACCAATTGCATACACAACCGATGTGGGACAAGTTCGATATCTTGCAATGGACTATAACAATAAATGGCATATGAAATGAGATAATGTTAATTTCCTTGTTCATTACCATTTGCCTAATGATATCTTTACATTGCGATCCTGATTCTCCTGAGAAAGGAGAATATCAATGGGAAAAAGATTATTCAGATTTTGCTCCTATTCTTGTTTGACAATAAGGTTTTGCAAAATTCACCAGTGCCATTTTGCCCTTTAATTTAATTTTGTCTTGGATTGGGTGTAGATAAAGTCAAATTAATGAAATGAAAGCAAACAGAGATGCATTTGAATAGTTGAGATAGTTGTGAAGAAGGTAAAATGAGCATAAAATAAAAATAATGTTGTAAAAAGAAGATGATTTTCCCTATTATGGAGGTAATACATTCCCCCCATCCTCCCCTAAGGTAAATATTTATCTCACAAAATTAGGAGCTCCCTTTATTTTTCATTACTTTGCAACCATTCTCCCACCCCTACAACAATCAAATTTTACAAATTTCTCATTTAACAGCTTGTTTTCTTATTTTTACTTTTTTACCCTCTTAAATATGTACATCCAATCCAAGCATGCCCTTATCTGTGTTAAGTTGTATGATCTAATGGAATGTCCATTGTCCATAATTTATATTAATCACATGATGTATCATGTATGATCAATCAAGTCAAAACAAGTTGCTAGATTTATAATTAGGTTCAAGTTAAGAACCCAAGATTAAACTTTAGAGGTTGTTTATAAGTCTAGAAAGGCTGTGGCTTGAAGAATTGAGTTTCTGGAACACAAGGAAGTAGAATAGGAATCCGTTTCTGCAAGTCCACAACTTTCTTATTGCTACATGTGCAACTACTGGGAGACCAACATCATTCATCTAATCGTATATGATCAAACCTTCTTGTGGTGACTGAAATCATTTGAATTTGGGTTGTAATCGTAGTTGTAAATCGGTTGGAGATAATAGTCGTGTATCTACTCTTGTTCGTTCAAGTATTCCCTTCATGGTTGGTACTTAATTCTCTTTCAATTTTGACATGTTGGGTCACGAGCCAAATTTATAAATACCCGAAATTCCGACACCCGCATTTACTAGTACCCAAAAACACAGGTACCTGGTTATGAACACCATGCCAAGTAGTTTTTTTTCTTTGAATATCATGCCAAGTAGTTTTTAAATGACATGAAAGGAGAAAATTATACCTTACACCATGCAACATCCTCAAATCCTGATTTTGCTTTTTTTTCTTTCCTGCTGCTAACCATTCATAATGCTGCAATTGGGTAATATATGTTTTGATTTCATTCCAGTCTTTCAGCTGTTAACTCTCTGTGTCGCTCCTATGCAGTCATTCCTTGGCGCTTAAGTACGAAAAACAGTGGATTTTGTTGAACCGATAATTCACAGTACACAAGTTCCCCGGTGCTGTAAGTCACAATGAACGTGATCCCGACTCAAATTGTGAAGAGTACAGATTTTGTTCATTTCAGTATCGAGTATTTTGTTTAAAAAGGCAACGAGAAATCTTAATGTGATGTGAAGGGACGGACTATCCCGGTTGGTAACATGTAAAGCTGGGGTTTTCTGGAAGAAGACTTCCTAGCTGCGCCCGTTGCTGTCACAACTTGTATGTACACTTAAATTTGTGTCTAACAATTCTCTTCTCAGACTGAATTATGTCTTAACTCATTTTGTTTAGCATTCGCAACTTTTGATACAAGGTAACCGGAAACTTGTTTCTCTCGACAATTTCCCCACCGCTTTCTTTTCTCTCGTCTACCCCAACTGAAAAACCGTGGCTCTTTCAACCCGCTAACTTGTTTCTTGATTAATGGAGGTTCCGATAACAAGGCCCCTGCTCAGGCAATCAGCAGCTTTGACACGCACTCAGCAGCTTCGTCCAGCCCCTACTTATAAACCTAATGAGCCAACTGCCCATTCTTCGCCAAGCATGGCCGCCAAGCGATCCCGTTTTTCGCCTTTGTTTAGTTTGTTTCCTACTTATAACTCCACTCCTAGTTAACACCCTTGTGTTATCTCACCAATGTTGCATTTTTCTACACCAAATCAGTTTTAACATAAAAAAATTGTGAAAATGTAGGATCATATTTATCATTTGACGGCTATTCATCGTTCAAACTTATTTTATATATTGCGGCTAATGTGTAAGAAAAAATATAGTCAAGTGAAATCTTGTTTGAATCATCTCATCGCATACTTTTATAATATTAATTTTTATAATTATTAGATGTGTATAGTTTAATATATAAATGATTGAAATAACACATTAAATTGCGTAAAAAGTCAAAAAGTGTCACATAAAAGTAAAAAATTGTGGCCAGGACAAACTAGCAAGTAGCAACTGACACACACATTAAACTGTAGAACAATAATAGCTGGATTTCACATACTTCTATTTTATCAACTATGAGTATTATTATCATTAATTTTTGTTATTTAACATCATGGTTATCAGAATCTCGATCCTGATCACCGATTCTACGATCTTACGATCCAAAATTAGGCGACCGATCCGGATCGTAGGTAGGATCTTAAATTGGTAGAATCGTACGATCCTACTTAGCTCCAGGATTTAAGTGGTAGGATCATAACACGATTCTACGATCCTACGATCTTACGATCCGATCCTACTAGGGTAGTTTCAATCGTATAAAAATTTCATATAATCTAGATTTTACTTATGTATATATATGAATATATCTAAACAATTATATCAATTTGACTAAAATTCACTTTTTTCTCGATTCGAATTTTAATAATGATTATTAAAGGTATTTTTTACAAAACTTAATAGTTGAAGTCAAATAAGTGTTAATTTAAACCTTAAAACATAAAAAAGAACAAATACAATTGAAAATTAGTTATCTAAAGCATATAAATGCATATTTGTAGGATCACACGATCCTACGATCCGATTCTACCGATTTCGATCCTACCCCCTCAACGATCCTACGTAGAATCCCGATCCTAACAACCTTGTTTAACATTGCTAAATTGATATTTTAGCAAAAGCAAAGAAATAGAGTAGTAAAATGTAGGAAGTATTTATTAATAAAATATAGGAGTAGGTTTTAGTGGGATCATATAAATGGAGTCATGTCAAAGTATAGTAATAAGGTGGGATTTATTTCCTCAGTCTTTTTAAATTTATATTATTCTATTTATTTTGCATTTTAATCTTATTTGGACATTGATTCTCACACCTTTTATTAATGGTATTCACGCAATTTAATTTCTCTCTCCTAATTAATTAATATGTATAATATACTAAAAATAATAAGTAAGAGTTTCTCGTACTTTTTCTTAAAAACTATTTCAATTATAAATAATGCAAATTTAAGAGCACGGAATAGTATGGCGTAAAAATAGGAGGGAAACACTAAATCACTAACGTGTATAATTGAACACTCAAAAGTATTCAAAATAGAAAGTGGTGTCATTTGCGTCATCATGTTAATTTAAAATAAAGTATTTTAAGTCGGTTCAAAATCAAATCTTGTATCCACATTGATTTTTACATACCTGTAAATTCATTTTAAAATCAAATCAAAATCAAATTCGGTTATTAAAACATCAACTCATTTTGAGTCATCAAATCTGCTTCAAACATCAACTGATAAAGAAATTGAAAATATGATGATAATGTTAACTAATAAGTGAGTCAGAATTCCTGAAATAATACAAAACCAAAGTAAATTAGTCCATACAGATGGGTAATAAAAAGACAAGTTATGAGAAAAATAGTGTACAAAAAATAATACAAGTGGGGGTTCAATGCTCATACATATACTCACTCTAAGACATGCCCACAACTGTCTGTTTGGACTGATCTATTCGTTTTCTGTTAATAAATATAGTGAAAATATCCACTTGCAATTTCTATTCTGTGTAGGGCCCAAAATGTTCAGAACCCAGCATAGGTTACTTGTTTGCCTTTTCATGCCTTTCAAAAATTCATACATACCCCCAAATAAATCACTTTCATGAAAAGGATTACTTTAATTTTTCTTGGTTTTTGCTTGTTTGTTGTGTGATTTGAATTACTCTAACGGCCCGTTTGGTAGATGGTAATAAACTGCGGGAATGAAAATTTAGTGTAATTTGGGTTGAAAAATCTCTTGGCTACCTTGATTGCCATGTTTGACAACTTCCAATCATCTCATTTTGTTCATAAAATTCATTCCAATGCATTACCATTGGGAGAGGTGGTATTAGGTGGTAATGGAAATTTGTGAACAAAAAAACTTTTTTGTGATCAAAGTTTTATTACCATGGGAATGACATGAAAATTTTGATTAAATTTTACACTATAAATCATTCCCATTACCACCATTTAGTACCATTAACCAAACGGGCCGTAAGTGGCTGTTTGGTATGCGGCGTAAATGAATTAAGTTTAAGTTGAACAAAAGTTTAAGTTGATGATTGAGATCTCGGGATATGTTATATATTCTAACACACCCTCTCACACGAGAGTCCGGAGTGTGGATGTGCAAAGGCGCTGAACATTCGACTTTAAATGAAGGGTGATGAGATTTGAATCCGTAACCTATTGTTACGTTGGCTTTTGATACCATGTCAAAGAACCAACTCAACCATCAGCTTGTTTTTGGCTGACATAGTTCCTTGACAATGAGAACATAAAATACAATGGGAAGGGAAATAATAAGGAAGACTAAGGATAAAGGTAAGGGTTATAACTTATAATTATATACTGTTTGGTATAATATAAGGGAAACGCTTAAGACAATAACTACGTAAAAATGAGAATTCGTTACTTGACATGAATGAGTGATAACAAAATAAGGGTATACATTATCCTTAAGAAAGGGATTAGGTTAACCTAATATTATGCCAAACAAAAAATGTATAATAATGGTAATTAAAATTCTTATTTGACATTAAAATATTCATATTAAAAACCGCTAAATAATCACATATTGACATATTATACGAAAAAAATATCATTAGCAGTAACAATCACAAAGTATTGGTTTACTCATCAACATTCCTAAGGTTCACTATTGTAAAATACGTGTAAACTATGCACTCCATTTTTGTACTGTTTTGTGCATTGTCCATTGCTCATTAATGACTATCTAAGTTAAAACTATTTGTTCATCATTTTGTTTTCTTCTTTCACCTCCTTTTATGGTGTGAGTCCATTAATTGATACCTTTCTTAAAGGTGGCATTGTCCATGCTATTGTCACCACGTAAGCCGGTTATGTTGTGTCGTGTCTTGTCAAGTGAAAATTAAAATTTGGAATTTGGGAGATTCCACGTGGTAAATCTTAAAGTTTTAGGTTTTTCGCGTGATAACTAAAACTTTTAAAAAATCCACGCGGTAACCTTGAAGTTTACCAAATTGTTCCACCGTGACCTTTTTGCACATAAAACGTTAGCAAACGTTAATTTCAAAGCTTTAAGGTTGTTGTACGCTTAAATATGCGACTCAGCATTTCAAATGCCATTTGTTTCAACATTTTTTCCCCCAAAAATATATACACAAACTCTACCATCTTTGGATTTGGGGGGAAAATATGATTTGGATGAAAGATGGTAGATTCGGGGTTTATGTTTTTGGAGAAAAGGTTAAAACTAAAGGCATTTGAAATAGTGAGTGGCACAACTAAGCCTACAACAGTCTTAAACCTCAGGGTTACCGCGTGGATTTTTTTAAAAGTTTTGGTTACCATGTGGAAAACCCAAAACCTCAGGGTTACCACGTGGAATTTCCCTTAAAATTTTGTTAAATTGGGCCGTAAGCCAATCTATATTTCAATTTTTTAATTTATAATTGAAAAGTAGATGGCCTTGGCCGAACATACATGACACATATTGGGTT
Source organism: Amaranthus palmeri (assembly GCA_019776075.1). Lineage (NCBI taxonomy): Eukaryota > Viridiplantae > Streptophyta > Magnoliopsida > Caryophyllales > Amaranthaceae > Amaranthus > Amaranthus palmeri. Next base: position 1,524,743 of record JAAKBH010000283.1, read on the forward strand.
GAACCATTTTTCAATAATATCAAACAAAACCGATATTTGTATCTCATGATGTCGATCTAAGCATGAGTCGTGCGTGCCTATGTTGCCCGGTTGTTAGTTTGACAAGTGATCAATTTTACTTCTACAAATCCTTTTGTCTTCTTCAATAAGGATTAAGTGATTTTCCTCCTTGTATTGATAACCCTAAATTGAAAAAATAAAAATCTAGTATTTCTTTTATTATTTTCTTTTTTGTCAATTCCTTGATTTTATTACATTTACGGAGTGTATTTTTAGAGAACATACATGACACATATTGGGTTGGACCATTTTCAATAATATCGAACAAAACCGAAATTTGTGTCTCATAATCGATGCAAATCTAAGCACGAGTCATACCTATGTTGTTCAGTTGTTAGTTTGACAAGTGTTCAATTTTACTTCTAGTAATCTTTTTGTCTTCTTCAATAAGGATTAAGTGATTTTATTACTTCTTGTTCGTATTGATAAGCCTAAATTGAAAAATAAACGATCTCTTATTTTTTCATTTTTTATTATTTTTTTTATCAGTTCCTTGATTTTATTATATTCATATTCTCTCCTGTAATTTGATCCTAACCTCTTTGCATATTTGTAATTTCTACCATCTACTAATTTTTATACTACTTTTCACGATAAATCAATAAAATAATTTGGCTAGCTTGTTGCAAAATAAAAAAAATAAGAGAATACTTATTTGTTCGTTTAATTTTGCCAACCTATGAGGGAGTAAATTGTTTTTATCGAGTTTTGGTATAAGAATAAGAAAAATGATAGAATATACGAAATTTAAACAAGATAAAGTGAGAGAACACGTCTGTAAATAAGTTAAATCAAAATAATAATTAATAAGAAGGGTTATATTTAATCGAAATGTATCAAAATTTATGCACAACTCAAAATAAAATGTTAAGTAAAATTAAAGATACATATAAATATATAATTCATATTTAAGCTACAAACCCTCATTTAACATCACAATCGTAAGAGTAATAATTTTCTTTATCTCCACCATTCATAATCTCGACATTAATGAGTAAATAAATTACTCCCTCTGTTCTTTTAAGTTTGTCCATATTACTATAACGGACAGTTTTATAAGTTTGTTATATTTAGAATACTTTCCTATTTGGTAAAGTTTTTATCTTCCATATACTCTCTTTATTCCTCATTTCTCTCTCATAATACCAATACAATTACTAATTCACACCACTATTTTAATAAAATAATACCCACTATCTACAAAGATTCTACATTTCTTAATAAAATAATACCCACTGTCTACAAAGATTCTACATTTATTAATTTGTGTGAAATCTTCAAATAGGACAATAAAAAAAAGGGAGAGAGTACGTTATGAAATAAAAAAAGTCCATGTTTGAACATGATATCATCCTACTAAAGAATGAGTGGATTCTAAGTAGCAAAACACTAAATATCTAGATATATAGCTTATTTAATATTTTAATGTGTAAACTTTATTGAGGCTCAAAAGAAAAAGGAATTAAATCAAAACAAAATTATATACTAATTAATCAACAATGATAATAGTGTCATAGTTTTAATCCCAAATTTTAATTCCAAAAAATTAAGATTGACTACATGAACTAATATATCAGTTTTCTTAATCTCAAAATCATAAAACCATAGTAAACTAAAATTTGAGACCCTTATTTATAAGTCCTCTACGGTTTACAGTTTTACACATTACACATAATAATACTCAACAGTCAACACCCCCTCGACAAGTTCATAGAGTCAAGGAATCAGTTCAACCAAAAGCGTACGCTGATGCTAAGGCTTAAAATATGTTATATGTTTGAACACGTCCCCTTATACAAAACACTACAACATAATTTTCTTTTAGTTGGATATATTTAGCGACATTTAATTTAAATGTCGCTATTTCAAATTTTTTATAGTATATATAGAGGATATAGTGACATTTATCAGAGTCTTTAGCAGCATATTAAAGTCACACTAAAGTTTTTAGCGACATAGGATCTAGTGACATTTTTCACAAATGCCACTATAGACTATAGTGACAATTACGTATGCCACTAAAGACCAAATTAAGTGTCGCTAAATCACTTTATGGTGGAACTTAAAATAAAAACCAATAATTATTACTCTAAAAATATGAATCATTGGCATTTTTTTAATGTCACTAAATCCAACATCGCAAAAAGCTAAATTTGTTATGTTAAAAGTGCTTTAGGCTAGAAGTGTAGAAAGTAGAAACAACACAAGTCTTCTTCATTCGTGACGTTAAATATTCCACTTTAAATGAGAGGTGATTAAACCGTGACCTCTTGTCATGCTGACTTCTAATATCATATCAAAAAATCAACTTAACAAAAAATTTAAGCTGATGGTTGTGGTCCCAAAAGATACTCCTATTATATACTACAAGAGGTGTTCAAAACAGACCCGATAGACACCCGACTTTATAACCGAACCCGATTTGACCCGACTTAAAAATGGGTCTACAATTATGTAAAAACCAATGTGAACACAAAAAACCCGATTTTAAACCGATCCAAAACACATAACCCGAAATCAACCCGATAACCCGAATGAACACCTTTAAGGCTGACCACCAATGGTATGCAACCAAGCATAAAGTGTAAAGCGTGGAGATCCTACAACCTTAAAAATAATGAAGTGTTGTATTCTTAAATAAGTCCAAAATCCAAATACGTGCTTAGTTGTAGTTTGTTTGATTCTACTAAGGAAACTAAATTATTATTGTATTTTTACAAAATGTAATACTTTGATGTTTGACAAGTAACGTATTCTACATGTTAGGTTATTTAGACCACATGGGTAGGACCTTCTTATTTTGACTTTCTCTAATTATTATTTTTTGGCTTTTTATAAAGATAATTTAATGCTCTTTTCTCCCACCGTACTTCTCACTTAGATCGAAAAAAATATCAATTCAATTTTATAACTATTTTGATTAATTTTATGAGTCAAATTAAAAAAAGTAAATTGGCTTTTTAAGGATTTAAATGTTACTCATAATTTATGTTATGCTCTAGATTTGAAACACATTGCTAGATTGGTGGCATGTGCTACGATGAAAGATTCTAAAATTAATTGGGACATTTTTATTAGTAATATAATAAAACAATGAAAATTACACTGCTATTATAATGTTAATATAGAATACTTTTTTGTGTATGGTACTAAATGACTAAATGTTTTTTGATGAACACTAAATGTAGAACATCGCGAAGATTTGGATTGCGATACTTAAGTCACTCAGAAATTTGGTGATAAATCGAATGCGATATGCATATTTTTCTTACCCCACTTGTGATATTTCTCCCACAAAGATTTACTTGGATTTGATGATGGAAATTCAGAAAGAGATAAAATCAATCTCTATAATCACTTTAAAAAAACTTTTGACTATATAGATATAACTCTTTATAAGTCAACTAGAGGGTTTTGATAGCTGGTAACTGATATCTTATTATAGTGGCTGATTTGACCATCTGAGTTTATTAACTAGTTTGACTAGCTAAATTTTGAGCTCGCTGCTATAAGCAGCTTGTTTAAAAACAACTTATTCGTATCAATAAGTTGTTTCAACCAGCTAATTCACCAAACACTAGCATTAGCTGGTTTGACACTCAACTCTCTTAAATCTATAGTCTATAATGCAACCACTCGATAATCTGATTTGCTAAACATCCCTATAATCAAATCCTCTTAGCTCTAAATGCAACACTTTCTTCTTTATTCAATAGATAGTGCAAAAAAATTATCATGTTTCAAATTTTAAAAAAAAGTATGTTAAGCTTCTTTACTAAAATAGTTGAAAATGACTAGTTAGATGTTTAAGGGCAAACAAAAAAGGGTTTCTTAAACTACTTGCAAATTGAATTTGGAAGCAATACATAATTTTATTATTCAAATTAAGAGCAAGGTGTGATAAGCTAACTAAAATATGATTGAAATGGTTGTCAAATGTACAATCAATGTGAATTGAAATGGTTGTCAAATGGAATACTAATGTTTGAAAAAAGGAATACTATTTTTTTCCAACTTTTGACTATATATTTTAATTTTGTATTCAAAAAATAAGTCAAAGATTTATTGGTCAAAAAATATTACTTAATTTTTAATTGACTTGGAAATATTTATGAAGAAATGCTTGTTTACACACAAATATGTAGCAATTAATAGTTCTTATACTATCAACTAATTTACTAGATTTCAAAAAAAATAATCTAACGAATAATAATTAACAATAAGTTCAAATGAAAATTAATGTTAAAACCAAATAGTACTTATGGGTCGATATTTCGATAATCAACCCAACAAATTTGTATATATATGTGTGCTTATCGTTCGATTGGTTATGTCGACGTTGAGCTAATTTTAGATTTACAAATAATATATCAGTTTTAAACATAATATATTATTTTAAAATCTAGTACATACTATCCTCAAAAAAAAAATCTAGTACATACTTTATTAGAAATTATGTATCCTAATCTAATTAGGTCACTTTAATCATGAAGGTTCCCGTTACCCATTAGATTATTTATTAGTGCTAATCATCTAAAAGATGTAGACCAGACACACTCATATATGAGTTAAATAATTCATCTCATACATATTATGAAAAAATAAATTTCTTATTTGAAGTTGATTAACCGAGAGACAGTCTCTCAGAAGAATAGCTCTAGAAAGCAATACCAAGTAGTTCTAGTTGGCTAAACACCGGTAAATCTCTTTGTTCTTTACTACTTTCTCTGTTCTGTTTTTCTCGATAATTTTAACCAAATGGGTAGACCAATTAGTGGAGGTTTTATTTTGATTGGTTAATAAAGTTAGTTGAGATAATATATACAGTAAGTCTTCTGAGAGACCGTCTCTTTGAGAGACTTCTCTCAGGCCCAGTCTATTAGAGTTTAATGTCTACTCTTACTCCATATTTTTATTTATGGGCCGAGTCAATCAGAGTTAGTCTTTCAAAGAGACCGTCTCTCACAAGAATTTGTGTAATATATATAGCGTGGCGTCCAATATACTAATGGCCAAATTGATTGATGCATGGTGTTAGTTAATAAGTTTGATCCAACGGGTTATAAATTAGCAATATTTTTCATTCATTTTATTAATTTGTAATTAATAATGACATTTTTTTACAAAATATATCACTATATCAATTACGTATAATTTTTACAATTGATATAATAACTAATTAGTGGTTATTTATGTAACACCCCTGAATTTCCAATTTCCGATCCCTTGTACGAAACCAAAACCGTAAAGGACGGGAGGAAATTCGGGTGTTACAATTTAAAATATATAAGTGGTCTCCTTTGTAGAGTTAATAGGTAAAGATAGTGAAATTATGCTCATAATTTTAATTAGTTATAGTTATTTTCTATGACTATAAATTAGAGTAAACTTAATTAATTAAGTATGAATTAATTGAATCTCAACAATAAAATTTTATTGGGAATTTATCACTTCTCTGTCTCATTAGAATTTTAACAAGGTAGACGTAAATAAAGATTTGGATTGAAAAAAGACAAAGTCTTGTATATGAATTCGGTTCACGTTATTTTAGTTTATATTAATTTTTTTTGGAAAATGAATATATCTATAGTCAAGTACAACTGAGACAAGGAGACTACCGCCCTTCTTTGAATAGCATTAGTGTAAACAAAGAGCCCACCTTCTAGAAAGGGTTGCTCTAACTCACTCTTCATGTGGAAAGAAGGGGAGAGACACCTTTCAAAGAAGTAAAGAAAAACTATACAAGAGTATATATTAACCTTAAAAATATTAAAATAATAAATATGTTTACTTAACGAGTACTATTGTTAAAAATTTATTATTATTATTAATAGATTGATGTATACTAAATACTAAAATATTACAAATCAAATTTATAAGACATAAGAATCATCATGCATGCAATACTATAAAAATGTTGGAAAATTACAAGTGTCATTCTCTAAGAAAACATAATAAATATAATTACTTTAGTAGATGATAGTTGATTACATGACAATATTTACCTAATTTAGAATTTCATTATTTTTAAATTCATATCATACAAGTCCATCAATATTTTTAGATTTATATTTTTATATTTACATGACAATATTTTTAAAGTTATATTTTTACATATTTCATACTTTAAATTCGTAAATTACACGAGTTTTCATACTAGTACATGAATAAAGACAATAATAGCCTATCAAAATAGAAATACAAAGCCGATAGAAAAGCGGGTTAACTTATCAATATTGAATCCCAGTCAATTGCGTGGTCCTCTTTTCTTTTATTTTTTCGCCGAGTCCGCTGACACTATATAGTCCCACTTATTTTTTCTAGTAATTTCAATTATTTTATTTTGTGTTTATTGAGATAATTTTTTATTTTTGAATATTTTTAATTATGTATAATTAAAAATTATAAAAAGTTAATATTAATAATTTTTACTGAAACAAGTGAAATAAAATGTCACTTGAATATATTTTAACTTATAAATTAAAAATAAAATTAAAAGTAAGAGTAAAAAATAAATAACAAGTAAATGTGATTACTAAGATGAATAAGAGATATTATAATTTCTTAAAGTGAAAATATGTACCTGATAACTATAAAGAGTGTGAGTCTGTGAGTGATTAATGATCAAAATTGAAAATAGGGCAACTTCAATAAGAACATTTCAGAACATTTCTCAAAATTACTCTTTTATCTAGCATAGTGATCGTAACACTCGCTTAGGTAAGAATCACACTAAAAACCTTTTTTAAAAAATAGTACATGTTCTTAGAAAATAAAAGTATTTGATTTTAATTTGATACTCCCTTCGTTTTAACAACATTGTTATATTTTGTTTTTGGCACTTTTCATAATTTCAAACAATAAATCATTTTCATTACAACCGTTTAATACCACTAAACAAACGGGCCGTTAACTTTTATTTTGCAGAGATACTAAATTTATAAGTAGAAAACATAGTCAAGTGGAATTTTCTTTAAATTGTCTCAACGCAAGAATTATTAATATCAACTTTCTATAAATAATTACAGATATTAATGTTTGAATAAAAAAATTCAAATTAGGTGGGACAATATAGCTGAAATACAGGGAGTATAATTATTGTAATTTAATAAGAAAAGATATATATTTAAGTCCAACTCACAAAGTTTTGTCTAAAATTAATTAGAAAAGGTAGTTGAAAGTGGGAACAATAATAATGATAAGTGGGTAAATAAAGTTCGAAAATAGGGATGTTGGGAGGATGTGTACTCGCACATGGTCTGCCTGTTATTATTGTTAGTGATACGTGATTCACCTGATCAATACTTCCACACTTCTCCATTATCACGTGTCTTCTGCTTTTTTTCTTTTTTTTTTTACTATTTATATTATATTTATATTCCGTAATTTTTTTTAAAAAAAATTTATTGGATTCATATGAAGAATCTCCTGCAAATTTAAGAGAAAATGAAACTTAATAAATTTTTTAAATGACGAGAATCTAATAATACCTCTATTTAGCTTAAATGGGACGTTTGTTTTTTGGCACTATTCACTCATCACTCTTAATTTGTATTTACTCTTAATCTATAAGTTAAAACATAGTTATGCCGGATCTTGTTTGATTCTTCTCAATACAAGGATTATTAATATCATTTTTTATAATTTTTAATTAAGAATAATTTGAGATATTAAGAGTTGAAATGTTGTCTCGGCAAGTGTGAAAAACAAAATGGTACATTTAGGCTGAATAGGAGGGAATATTAATTACTCCTTCCAATTTTATTTAGCTGTCTCATTTGCTTGTGTACGGTTGTTAAAGATGGTGTGAGGTCCATTAAAAAATGAGTAGTTGGGGTATTTCAAATAATTACATTAATTGTAACGGTGATTTTAGGGGTATTGTAAGTAGTAAAAGTGGAGGTATTTTGGACATTACTTGTGTGAACATGAGATATTTAGATAAATAAAAGATTGACAAAAAAGGGAATGTGCCAATTGATACGAATTTGTCAAATAAGGAAATGTGACAACTAAATCGAATTGGAGGGGGTATTATTTATACAAACCGATAATTCTTTAATTTTGTTAGCAATGGAGAGAAATAGAAACTAGATATTTGGTAATAAATGAAGAAAGATAGAGTAATTAAATTGTGTATATGAAATTAAAATTAAATCAAAATGTATGAATGACATAAAACGAAGTGATGAATCATGATATAAAAATAAAAATAACGTTAAATTAATGACACAAAAAGAAAGATGGATAGTGTTATGGATTGAAATTTTATTATACATACAATTATACAATTGTTTAGGGGTTAAATAATATTTTGTGTCGGGCCCTTAAAAATCAAAGATTAGTATTGTTTAATAAATATCTCTTAAAAACATATTTAATTAATATCAAATTAATTATCAATTATTACCTTGCGCGAATAAATTATTCAATATATGTAGCTAAAGTGTTGACTCTTGAACTTGTTTGATAATTGATGTGAAGTATTAGTTTTCAATTCCCACTAATTTACGATATTGATGGCGTGCACCCCAAGTCTATTTCTTACTCCTTGATGGACCAAACTACCATGCTTAATGAATAAGGAAAATTTGATTATAAACATATGAACTTTGCCCCATTTGCTTTTAAACGTTCGAATTTTCGATTAAATATTTAGAGGAATGAACTTTGGGGGTCATCCGCCAAAAAAGATACGGATGACCTGATACGTTGAAAATGTTACTTCTTCATCTGTATCAGGTCATGAACGTTCGAACTTTCGATTAATATTTGTTGGCTTGTACAATAAATCCTCACATTTTCAACCGGTATCAGGTCATTCGTATCTTTTTTGGTGGATGACCCCCAAAGTTCATGCCTTTAAATATTAATTGAAAGTTCGAACGTTTATAAGCAACTGAGGCAAAGTTCGTATGTTTAAAATCAAATTTTCCAATGAATAATGATGTTCTATCGGAAAGCATCCAACACAAAAAAAGTGCTAATAATATTGATAAATTGTAATTAAATAGGAAAATTTGGAAACTTTGTACGGATGGGTATAAGTATGGAATGTTTTTTCTTTCACTTTTATAATAGGAAAAAAATTGTTTCTAAAAAGCTAATTTTTTGGCATCTGCAAATAAAGAGTCAACGTTTCATTTATTTGATAAAAAGACAACTTTTGGCACTCTCCTTTATAAGTATGAGTTGCCGCATTTCTTCATTCTCGAGATTCTTATCATAGTTTTCTATGAGCGAGATACATTGAGTAAGATAATGATGATGATCAAGTTCTGCTTCAATGACATCAAAACTTAACTCTAAATCGTAATTAAAACGACTCAATTTAGTGGCCAGTCCGATTTTAGATGAGATTTCAAGTGAATCAATCAAGATCTAACGAATCACTTTATAAGATATTGGCTTTATTGGATTCCTTTTGTAAAAAAATACGAAAATCGTGGAGTTAAAAAAGTGGCATAAACCGAAGGGCAAATAGTAGAGGTTGCCGTACGTACCAAAAGCATTAATAAGCATAGATTCAAGATTCCAAGTATGAAGTATCAACCATAACATATGCCATTTATGTATAGCTTTTTGAATAACCTTCCGCTTTATAATTGGATATTCGCATTCTATGTCTATAATTGTACACAATTTTACTTTTAGGTTGTTGAAAATTTAGATTCTCTATTAATTTATATTCATTGAACCGAAAGAGGTGTTCAAACAGACCCGGTGACCCGATAGACACCCGACTATATAATCGAACCCGATTTGACCAGACTTAAAAATGGATCTACAATTATGTAAAAATCAATGTGAATACAAAATCCGATTTTGAACCGACCCGAAATCAACCCGATGACCCGAATGAACACCTTTTCTAAACTAATATATACTTTATATTTTGAAATTATTATTTATAACTAAATTAGTCATTTTTTTACAATTTTCCAATACTATTTTTTATAGACTTAGAGTGATTACTTATAATTTTAAAGTAATTAATTAAAGAAATTGACTAATTATATGAATTCATCTCATAGTACATTCTCATACTAGATTTTTTGTTTATACCTTGAGTTTCAAATAAAATATTTTAAAATTGAATAATTATTGAGTAAAAATTTATTATTTTTGATTAAGATATGTGCCTATACCAGGGGACTTTAATTGAAAGAAAATAAAGAGGTTTATTACCGTTTATAATCAACCCAATAATTACATCACCATATACCATTCGCAATTCTTGTATGATACGGACTTACTGTCAGACATGCCTCAATCCTCATACTTAAGTTAATAGCCCCATCACAAAAATTGTTAAGCTATGAAAATTCTTATTTTGAGATCGTTTCACCCAGGGCCGTCGAATGGCAAGTGCAAAGCGGTCAACCGCCCAGGGCCCCGTGTTTTTTAGGGCCCAAAAAACTAATTTTTATGTATATAAGTGATATTGATTTGAATCAAATTTATATATAACTTACATTTTTTGCTAAATAATATGAGTTTTTAGTGTTTTTTTGTAAAGTAGATTAAATATTAACAATAAAAAACAAAAGATGTATTGTATTATGCGTTATGTCTTAAGTTTTTAGGGGCCCTTTTTTATCTTTTGCTCTGGGGCCCAAAAATGAACGACACGGCCCTGGTTTCACCGTAATACACTCTTGGCAATATACTAGTATTTATTAGAAGTATTAAACTAATATCAAACCCATGCTTTTTCATTGTTTATTAATTCAACAAGGGCATAAAAAGAATAACCCATTCCATATCCTATATTCCATTTCTAGAATTTTCTTTAAGTCTTTTTCTAGAATATTGTTGCAAATAAATATTCAAAAATAATATGCAAATTACTTCACTAGTCAAATTTGGAACATAGAGTTAATAATAAACAAAAGTCAAATAAAACACCAATAGAATTTCAAAAGGAAAACCCAAGATATGCAAGTTGTAGTATATGATAATTGATAAAACACCATAATAATTGTTTTGAATTTATGTTGGACAAAATCACATGAAAATGAGATATGGGCCATATAAGTACTATAGATAGTACAAAACTCAAAATTATGCTTTTTTTTTTTTTTTACATTACATCCACAAATTGCACTTCATAAAAAAAGAAAATCTCTCAAATTTGCCTCCATTTATTGTTCACAAAAAAAATAAAAAGGGGCAAAATGGGAAACTTAGTGCTTTTATGGAGGCCTAAACATAATTATTCCTTATTATTATACTAATTATACTAATTACTACTCTAACACGGTCTAAACCGTGCAACTGATCCAAGCTCAATAAATTTTGATCTCAGATTTAATTTTCTCGGTCTATCTTATAATAGAAGAAAATAAAATTTGCCTTGACTTCAAATTCTTCTTCCCATCCATGATAAGTAGAAGGAACTTTCATTGTTTTTTTGGATTTTTTTTTTTTGGATTTTTTTCCTTTTTTTTTGTTTTTCTTGTGAAGTCTTCAAAACTTGCAATTAAGTGATAAAAAAACTGCCGAACTGGAGAAGAATCTAGAACCATCGATCCGCCATGGAATTTCATCTTGATCCCATTTTATTCTCCTATTTACAATACTCGACCCAGAATTTCATAGAAAATTCGGACTATTTGTTTGCATTTCATATCATTTCATTTGTGATTCCTCCATTTGTAACCCATGGATGTCCTGAAACAACCCAAAAATGGCATTTATCAATATATAATCCATAAATAAGGGATTAAATCATTAAATCTCCAAATTAATCAAAATAATCAGGACTAAAAACGAAGAAAGCAACAGAAATTGAGACTTACTTAGAACTTGTTCTGCAGAATATCTGCGAGAAACATCTTTACAAAGCATTTTCCTCAACAAATCTTTAGCTTCAGATGAAATAGATCGAAAAATTTTAGTCGGAAATCTAAGATTAGCACGAAGAACAGCACCAAAAGTTTCTTCAACAGATTCACCATAAAAAGGAGGAACACCACCCAACATTATATACAAAATAACACCAGCACTCCATACATCTATTTTCTCATTATACTCTCTTCCTGCTAATACTTCTGGTGCTACATAATACGGAGTTCCCACGATTCCATCCATTAACTCTCTTCCTTCAACACCTCCGAACCACTCAGCTGATCCAAAATCACACAATTTCACCCTATTTCTTGAATCAAACAATATATTCTCCGGTTTCACATCCCTGTTTGAAAAAAAAACACACAACCAGTTAGGAAAATTTTCTCAAAGACGAAAAGATTTAATGGCTTTTCAAACGAAATAAAATCAGATTTGAATATCAACCTGTGACAAATATAATGGCGGTGACAATGAGCAAGAGCGTCGATAATCTGTGTAAAAAGAGAACAAGCGTCGCGTTCAGAGAAAGGGGCGGAGGAAATTATACGGTCATAAAGCGTAGTTTCCTTGCAAAGATCTGTGACAATCAAGAGATGATTATCAGAATCAAAAATGTCATAGATCTGAAGAATATTAGGATGAGGTGAAAGAATTTGAAGGATTTTAGGTTCTTTATCAAGACATTGACGATCAATATCGTCGTCAAGAAGGAGGCGTTTATCGATGGATTTAACGGCGAAAGATGAACCAGAAGAAGGGGAAAAACAGCGGTAAACGATGCCGAATTGTCCTCGACCGATCTCCTCGCAGAGTTGGTACTGGTTCTTGAAGCTTTCACACATTTCTCAAGGTTTTGATAATGGTGATTGCAGGAAGCTCTTGGGGGTGATAAGGGGCCATTTATAAGCGGTTGGTAAGATGAGAAAATTGTGGGCTCAATTTTGGAATTTTTGAATTATTTTTTGAGGAGGGGAATATTCCTAGTCCTCTACTTGAGGTTTTTCAAATGCTTTAGGGGTATTTTAGGTATAACGTGTTGAAAATAAACTCGACAATTTGATATTTTTCCGATCTAAAATTTTTACAATATTTGCTTTTTCACGCAGTTCAATGCGTTAATTCTTGATATTTCTAATTACGTACTTCCTCCGTTTTTTTTAGTTGCACCATTTCCACTTTTTACAGTATTCATCATTTATAGTGTTTTGCATAGTGCGGCTATTAAACGAGAAAAAAACCTAGTCATGTGGGATCTAGTTTTTTATAGTTTTTTTCGTCTCGTCGAATACTTTCATAATAACAAATTTATATAATTTTTAATGGAGTATGATTCTAGATACAAGCAACCCGACAAATACATTGGACTGCGGAAAAAGGTGTTTGGGTGCAAGTAAAAAAACGAGGAAGTATAATAAAAAATTATAAAAAATTTGATATTAATAATCTTTGCAATAAAACTAATCAAACAAGATTTCACTTGACTATGTTCTAACTTATAGATTAATAATTAATCACAAATTTATTTTTTGATAGAAAAGGAACTAATCACAAATTAAGAGTGATGAATGAATAGTGTCATATTTTCTAATGTTGCAATTAATATGAATGGAGGAAGTATTTATTCGATTGTGTAATCGAAGTTAGTGTAAATTAAACTGAATCAGAACTCTTGACTCGAAATCAAACCCGAATTAACATCTAATGGGTTTAATCAAGATTTTTGAGTTTGTGTGACTACAAAAAGTAAATATGTGTTATAGTGTGAAGTTATTTCCAAAAATAAAAATAGAGCAAAAATAATAAGACAAAAAAGTAAAATTACCCTAATAGCCTATTTATTATATTAGAATTATAATCAATTTTTATTAATAGTTTTTCTTCATTATTTGGGTTAGGATTTTTAGCTTATTAATTAAAAAAAGATTTTTCGATTAATTAGAATCATAAATTTGGGTGCAAGTTGTTGTTGATTTTATTTTTATTACTAGGACTAGGAATGTGGTAGAGAAGACATTTGCTAATTTAGTGAATGAGATACTTTTTGAGAGACTTAAAATAGATATTATAATAGATATTAATTAAATAACATTTTTATTTGATTTGAATTTTAAACACTTTACTCTTGAAGTACTTTTATTTATTTATCATTACACATAGTTTTTCTTCTTCATATTTCCTCCATTTTGGCTATTAAACATTACTTTTCATATTGAATTCATTTTATATTGCATTAATTTTATTTTTGAAAGTATATTCACCATTTTCTTTTAGTTTCATCTATACAATCTTTCTTTTAATATTATTTGGTTTCTCATAATTCAATTTTCTCTTCTTTTATTATCGACTATGCAATTTTAAAAAAAAAAATATCTAATTTTTTCTGAAATGCTACATTAAAGAAATAGAAGAATATTACTTCATGGGTACATAACTCAAAAAAAAAAAAAAAAACTTTACAATATTGGTTTTTGAGTTTTAACGAACTACAATATGAAGTATTAAACTATTAAATTTGAACTACAATTACGATAGCTAACTACTAAAAAATTGTTCATTCCTTGAAAAAATAACTTGTTCACAAAGATTTTGCCCATCTAACTAACAATTACCAAATAAACATCATAAAATAATGGTTGATTTAGCATTAAAATTTATATTTTTATAACTAAAAGTTCTTAATTTTTAATCTTCATATGGTTTCGTCTAGCCCGAAAGTAAAAATGTTTTAATAGATCATTTTAATTTGGAAAAATAAAAAGAAACTACCTAATCAGTAGGTTTATTGGCAAAAAACTACCAGAGGTAATTTTTTTGCAAAAAACTACCTAATCCAATATATTTCTCTGAAAATGACCACGGCTTAACGAAAAAAGTTAGTTTACCGGTAAGTTTGAGGGTTTGACCGATTTGAGAGGTTAAGTTGTTTATGTGGTGGTAATATCTCATTAGTCCTCATATTTTTAAATAGTTTAAAAATTAAAACACATAAATTAACAAAATAAAAATAAAAGATATTTAACGTCACTTTTACCTATCATACCGATTTTTTTCAAAAAAACGGACTTCGTTATTATCTTTATGGGGTAACTGTTTCGAAAATCCAGTCGAAACAAGTACTTATTTGTCTATTTTTTCGATACGTAAACCGAAAAAGAAATTTAATGTCATTTGTACCCATGTTGCGACGTCCGTTCTTTGAAAAAAAATTGTTATTTTTGTGTAAAAATGACGTTAAATATTTTTTCCGGTTAACGTATCAAAAATAGATGAATAAGTACTTGTTTCGACCGGATTTTCGAAAGAGTTATCCCATAAGGGTAATCACGACGTCCGTTTTTTTGAACAAAAAAAATCGTTATGATAGGTAAAAATGACGTCAAATATCTTTCATTTTTATTTTGTTAATTTTAATTTTAAATTATTAAAAATACGAGGACTATTAAGATACTGCCACATAGACAACTTAACCCCTCAAATTAGTCAAATCCTCAAATTTAACGGTCAACTAACGTTTTCCGTTAAGTGGTAGTCATTTGCAGAGAAATATATTAATAGTAAGTCTCATGGGAGACGGTCTATCCTATAGACGGAATCCATGAAGCCCAGCCCAAAATATAACATAGTATATTTGGGGTTATAATAAATTATTTGGGGTTATAATAACTTATATTTGGGGTTATAGAATAGTATATTCGATGTTATAGTACCTTACATTTAGGATTATAACATAATATAATTGATATGATAATAAAAAAAATCAGTTAGGGGAAATGGGCTGGCCCAATTTTGTGGTCTATCCTATAGACCGTCTCTTGTGAGATTTTGTGATATATTAAATTACATAGTTTTTTGCAAAACAAATTAAATAAGGTAGTTTTTAACGAATAGACCGATAAATTAAGTACTTTCTTATAATTTTTCCTTTTAATTTCAATATAAATCCATCATTTAATTTCCATATAAATTTCCATAAGAAAATAATAATTTAATTTGACATGTTTCTAATTTGAAAAGCTAAAAAGGAATTATTTGTGAAGGAAGCATCCCAATAAAATTAGGAGTCAAAAAGTTAGCAGTGAACTTTTGGAACCGAAGAAAGGGTCCTCTGTTTCTAAGGCGTCTAATTTGTAACCGTTTTTAACGACCAAGCTAATTAAACAATGATTTTATTTCATATTAACGCATGATGATCACATGAAATTAATTTAGTTGTTGCCGGATATGAGTTGTCGCCGTTCTTCTCTCTCCAAACCGGGTTCATAGTTTTTTATGAGCGGAATACATTGGGTAGGATGATGATGATGATGTTATCAATTTAATTAGGTCAAAACGCCAGTTTTTAAAAAATGTTATAGTTCGGTATATTAGCAGATTAAAGGACATTTAGTGATATGTATATCATAGATTCTCAGTATTTGGCCCGAGAGACTCTTTGGTTGTTTCCTCCTTTAATTTATGAGTATGAGTTAGTCGTAGATTCTCAGTTCTGGTTCGGGTTTGGACCGGTCTTATTTTTGCACACTCCTAGTTCCGGAACGCCTAATTATTTATTTATGAATGCAATTTATAATAAATAAAAAGGATGGAAGGAACGCCTAATTAAACAGAATTAGTTGATGGGATGACCCATCCCGATTCCTGATTATGCGATCAAAATTGACAGCATTTAGCAGTTTAATTAAAATCAACATCTTAAAAAAAATACTTTTTAAAGTTTGATAAAAAGTCTCAAGTAGAGCTATCAGTGAAAATTTGATTCTTCATTAGTTTCATTATAATTGCAACTGATAGTGAAATATTCCAACGCAACATGTTATAATTAAATGCAAGTATATTTCAGAACAAAGTATTATTTAGCTTAGAAAAATTAACTTGACCATATATATATATATATATATATATATATATATATATATATATATATATATATATATATATATATATATATATATATATATATATATATATATATATATATATATATATATGATTATGCTTGTCCTAGTTCTAATAGAATTTCTAATTTTTAACCATAATGAAAAATTATGAAAAATGAAAAAATGAAATTTACACATTCAAACGTAAAACGACTCATTTTGCTCATTTTCATCATTTAATATTAATAATAATTAATCAATCGGGTAGTTTATGGACCTTCATACTTCTCAACTATGTCACTCTCTGATTATATGAAATTCTTTTTTAATGTAAGGTTAAGCAATCAATTCGTAATTAAATAATCTAATTTTATATAATTTAAAAATTAATAATGTCATACTAGTTACATAACGTATATATTATTCTATTTGTATTTAACATTCTCTTTATTATATTTTTTATTACTAGTGTGGTTGTGCCTCAACAATCACATCGAATATAAAATACTTCATTAATATTTTAGGGTTCCGTTCTTATATCTATTTTATTTTTTTTCCTCAATATATCCTTTAAATAAAAAAATAATAGAAACAAAAAAAAATAGAAAAGAAAAAGCTAAGTGAATAAAAGCCAGACAACTTCTATGGAAGGAAAAGCAGGCAAGTTATCAAAGTCAATAGTCAAAACTCAAAATTGATACGAAATACGCTAGTGTCAAGTATGAAACCATAAAGATCTTAAAATATTCTCTCTTTCTCTCTGAAATAACACAATTTAATTCAAAAAGATCTCACATATTTATATTAAATGGCGTTTCAAAGGAACAAAGGGAGTAATAATACTCCTATGTGTCACCTATTTAGCACTATTAATTTTTGACACAAAGACAAAAAAAATTAAATGTCGTAAGCTAAATGCTAAAATATTATAGCATTTAAAAATTAAAGTAAATATAGAAAGTAAAAGCAGTGTAGTCATATTTGACATAAAAATAGATAAATTTTTTAAACAAATTATTAAAAAAATTAAATAAATTGAATAATGGGACAAACAAAATATGTGTGCTATTCAAGTATTAATTGCTTGAATAAATAGTTCAATGGCTATGAATCAAGCCTTGGAAAATTGTTGTCGTAAGTGTAAATTGACACTTACGTGCTTACATTGAGTTTCAACTTTCAATTTAATTCTAACGGTTAACTATGAATTCGTAGTTTTCAATGAGCGGAATATATTGGGTAGAATGATGATGATTAACTTCTAGTTCAATTACTGATTTCAGTCTATTCATGTGTTAACTAACTTTGATATGCAAATGCATTAAATATTTTTAAGTACAATTTTTCTCTTAATAGACTACATGATTATACTTATCTTAATTAATTATTTATTTTTTTAACAAAATTTATTGTTGAAAGATTGGTGTATGATATTTGCTGATGATATGTAAGGTAGCTGAAACTTGTGAAGAAGTTGATGTAGGGTTTGAGAATTGGCGGGTAGCCCTAAAAGGAAAAGAGTTGTGAATATTTCTTGTTTTCAAACAGAATACTTATGATGTAGTTTTAGAACCGGAGAGCAAGTAGGAGAATCTTAAGTGACTATTGGAGATGATATTATTGTGCAAACGACCAAATTTAAATAATTGGGATAAGTAATCTAGAATAATGAGGAGATTATTAAAGATGTAACACATTGAATTTAAGTTCAATGACTTAAAAGAAGATCACTGATGCGCTTGTGAATAGGTTGGCAAGCGTCATGATGGTAAGGGAAGTCATGGTAGGCCTAAGAAAACTTAGGAGGAGCAAATATGAAATACCATGAACGCATTGCAAGTTGCAAGACTCTGAGAATCTGACCGGGGATAAAATCAATTGGAGTCGTCGAATTTGTGGCCTTGACCATCAATAGCTACCTTTGCATTGATTATTTATTGTTTAGACCTGTATGATTGTTTTATATTTCCTTAATTATGATTTTAGCTTTAATGTGTCTTGTCTAGCTTTATTTTACTAGGTGTCTTACCAAATCTCATTTATTTTTTAAAAATTCGACCTTTGCTCTTTTTCTTTTGAAAGTTCAATAACCTACAATATGTTAATCAGGTTGCTACTTCATTTCTCATTTAAAAAATATATTGTTTTATGTTTTTTTTGAAAGTTCTAGATTTATTAGTGACTGAACTTATATTAAGCATGATCCAATTAACCAATAGGCTGCTAAGCTTAATACCACCTTTTCCGCAACTGTCATTTTGTTCTATATTAGGCTAAGCTTATTTTAGACAATTGATTATGAATAAGCTTCATCTTTTTCCAAAAAAAACAAATTTCCTAATTCCCTCTTATTAATAATCACAAATTCTTACTTCAGACCGTCTTTTGTAAAGACGGCTCTCGAAAACCCAATCCGATTCTAAATATATATTGATACAACTCTAAATATAGATTTAGACTGAACTTTTGAGAATCGTCTTTATAAAAAACAGTCTATTAAAAGAGCATTTGATTAATAATTTAATCTCATCCATTGTTTTTAATGAACAATGCTTAAATACCACTTAAACGCACCTTTTTCAAGTTAAAAAATATAGGTGAACATCGAACCAATATCTCATCGAAAAACAAGATATTTATTCCAACTGAGATAAAGCATGTTTTACACTAAAACTTCTCTTAATAGTTAATACCAATCAAATTTGCACATTTTAAATTGCCTTGTTTTTTCATAATTAGTTTTGAAACTATATATTTTGGAACTCTAAGATCGATGAATCACAAAACGGAAAAAATTAGTTGAACTTACAAAACGACACCTATGTCACCCACGGGCGTATCAGTCTTCAAGCCCTCTTATATAGGATTCAATTGCGAGGTGTTCTGATGTGTATGCCATAAAAGTTGCCAAAACAATGCCATCAAACCTAGTCTGCAGTGCGAGAAATCAAGATTTGTGGAATAGGAAAAGATGGTCTCTTAGGAGAGACGCTATTTAATATTAAAAATTCCTAATACAGTACATAGGTCTAATATTTTTAGGTGTTTCCCTCATTTTCTTAATATATTAAAAATACCCAATATTACACATGAGTCTATTATTCTAGGTGATCCCTTCATTTTCTTAATATGTGTATGCCCAAACCAAATGGAACAATTATATTGAATTGGAGGAATTATTCTAGATTAAAATAGCATGACATTTAAAAATAAATGAGAGAATGTAGAAAATAAATATAGTGAGCTCACATTCAACAACAAAAAGTTAAGCAAATTCATTCAAATAAATAAATTGAGATACAAAAATTTAAAGCCAAACAAAATTTCTTTTTTCTTTTAGTTTGTTTATTTTTAATTTTTTCAACTTAGGAGATATATTTTAAAATTAGATTTTTAAAATACTTATTGAAGATTAAATGTATTCATGTTTAATCTTATTAAATTTGTCTTAATGCATAGTTTTTTATGTATAATTTTACAATATTTTACGATATATATTTAGAGATATTAAGACTAAAAAATAGTAGTGCACAAACAATAGCTTAGAGCCAAGTAGTCTTAACCAAAATAAATTCCCAACTTCCATCAAAAAATAAAAATAAAAATAAAATACCAACTTGATTTCAATAAGAAAAAAGAAAAAGAAAAGAAAAAAACTGATCCAAGTGTTGGGCTTCTTAGTTATCCACGTCCACTTCCTTATCTTAGTGGTCAACCTTCCATATATCCATAGCCAATTAAATCTCCAAATAAACAAAGAAAAAAAATAATATACTCTTTCGTCCCTTTAAATTTGCTATTTAGAGTTATATTTCTCATCAAAACTTACAAAATGTCACTCTCAATAGCAAACTCAAAGAAGAGTGATATTTCCTGTTATAAAATGTCAGTTTCAGTAGCAAGCTCAAAAGAACATACTACTAAGATAATATTTCCCGTTATAACATGTTATTCTCAGTAGCAAATTCAAAAGGACGGGTTATTTTTCCTCAGCAGCTCACAACCACTGGTTTTGACTAGTGACAAAATTTTTTTTACAGATATCTTCTTCATATATTCTGATTCTTGTAAACATATAGAGTTTCTGTAACAAAGAAAGAAAAAATAACACCCAAATGACTATATTTACAACTGAATTGTTCCCCATTTGTCTTCCTTATATTAGGGAGCTTAGATTTCCTTCATTGAATTCATTTCAAATTTGTTTAATTACCTGCAAAAGGAGCATTCAAAATGGGACTTACTCCAGAAATATACCAAAACTACATGTATTTTCTGTCGAAAATCGACCGACATTTTTGCCAACTCCTGATCTAAAAGAGACCCAGTTGCTGAAATTGGTGAAAAAGTCATTTAAAGCTGGGAATTTTAATGAGGCTTTGTATTTCCTGCAGAGTATGGTGAGTAGAGGTTACCAGCCTGATTTGGTTTTCTGCACAAAGCTCATTAAAGGGTTTTTTAGCAGTAAAGAAGTTGATAAAGCAATAGAAGTAATGAATATGTTAGAAGCGAAAGGCGAACCGGATTTAGTTGCATATAATGCTATGATTAGTGGTTTCTGTAAGGTAAACAGAATTGATGATGCCAATCAATTGCTTAACAGAATGAGGGCTAGAGGATATTCACCTGATGTAGTTACTTACAATATCATGATTGGTAGCCTTTGTAGCAGAGGGAAGCTTGATTCAGCCTTGAGAGTTTTGAATAAGCTGTTGAAAGACAATTGTCGACCGACTGTTGTCACCTATACTATCTTGTTAGAAGCTACTATAGTCAATGGAGGGACGAACAATGCGATGGAACTGTTTGATGAGATGCTTAAACAAGGGCTTCAGCCTGATATGTATGTATATAACACTATGATTAGAGGGATGTGCAAAGAGGGCTCAGTAGATCAAGCGTTTTCGTTTTTTCAGAGCTTACCTGCCAAAGGTTCTCATCCAGACGTGATCTCGTACAATGTCCTCTTACGGGCATTATTAGACCGAGGGAAATGGGAACAAGGAGAGAAATTAGTGAGAAAGATGCTACGTAGAGGATGCGAGCCTAATGTTGTTACTTACAGCATACTGATAGCTGCATTATGCAAAGCTAATAAGGTAGAGGAGGCTCTAAATATGCTGAAGGTTATGATGGAACAGGGCCTAAAACCTGATAATTATAGTTATGATCCTCTGATTTCAACATTTTGTAAAGAGGGGAAATTGGATTTGGCTATTGGAGTTTTGGATCTTATGATCTCAAATGGATGCTTACCTGATATTGTCAATTACAACACTGTTCTGGCAGCTCTATGCAAAAATGGAAAGGCTGATCTAGCTCTGGAAATTTTTGATAAGCTTAGTGATGTAGGTTGTCACCCAGATGCAAGCTCCTACAACTGTTTAATTACAGCATTATGGAATAGCGGGGATCGATCTAGGGCAATGAAAATGGTCGAAGAAATGTTCAAGAATGAAATTAAGCCTGATGAAATAACTTACAATGCCCTTCTGTCGTGTTTTTGTAGAGATAGGATGGTCGATGAGGCTATGAAGTTATTGAGAGAGATGGAGAGCTTTGGTACTAAACCAACAGTTATTAGCTACAATATGGTCTTACTTGGTCTTTGTAAACAACATCGACTGACAGACGCGGTTGAATTACTAGGACGAATGGTCGAAGAAGGTTGCCAGCCGAACGAAACAACTTATACGTTATTGATTGAAGGGATAGGATTTGCTGGGTGGCATGATGAGGCTATGAAATTGGCTAGCTCCCTGGTGGAAATGGAAGCTATTTCCTCCGATTCCTTCAGGCGTTTGTGTAAGACCTTCCCCGTTCCTCCATACAAAGAACCTGCAGCTTATGGAGAATGAAGTTTATATTGCCATAATGAAATAGATTTGTATTTTTTTTTTTTTCCTCGGTATGTCAGAGATAAGACACTGTAAATAAAGTTTTTATATTCAACACCCACAATTGCATAGATATTTAATGTTGCCAGTTGAAGACATCTGACATTCCATGTCTGATGTAATTTTACCAATTTTCTGTACTATTTACATCAGATTTGTATAGTATAGTTAAAGTGTGAATATTTGGTCGTACTTATACCACATGTAATGCTCTGTATAACCAAGCATATAATGAGAAACAGTTAGACCAAACCTGCTGTCCCTGCCCCTCTCTTGAGTCTTGACCTCTTCTCTACTATGCCTTCTATCTCAAGTCCAGTGACTAAACTGTCAGCAACAAAAAAGCAGTGTCACCATCAAGAAGAAACCATCTCAACTTGTTTTCACGCAACTTTGCCCATAGTGGCACAACCCATAACCGCTCTCTCAACCCATAAAATGGATGACGTAATAGTTCTATATAAAATCACAGGATTCAAAGATAATGTCGTGGACTCGTTGTTTATAGAACAGTCATCCTATAGAAGGCAAACCAACTCTAGATAGAATAGATAGCATGATCTTGAGTGCTTCCCATTGTTTCAATCAAGTTATTAGTTAATACTAAATTGCTAGATTCCATTTATGGTGGATGCGTAAATGCACATACCTTAGCAAAAAAAATCTCCATAAAACCACAAAGCGAAGATAATCCAGAAAGGGTGCTACTGGAAGTTTGAAGAGGTAAAAACTTGCATGTCAATTCCACTTTAACACCTTCTCTCTGAAGCCCCCACATAACTAGCTTAGAAAAAAGTCTCTGAGCCTGTTCAATCATACCACGAGCAGCTAATACTTTAATTAAACTGATATAAATATTTGCATCTGGGTTGATCTGATTGCATATCATGATTTCCAACACTTGTAACATCCAGTTTCTCATATCTACAGAACTCCAGAATCACAAACCTGCCAAAGTTGTTAGCAATTTTGCGGCTTGAGTACCTCCACAACCTTGTCAAATTTATCTGCTCGACAAAAGCCCCAGCAAGATAATGATGATTGATGAATTATCTCATCATTTAATCCACTCATCTAACATTTCATTGGACACTTGCACTGCATTCCCCATAAGCTCATCAATATGAGTAATCAAGTCAACAGAGGACTTGCTATCACTCTATACCCTAACAATTAAAGACCCCAATCCACTATTCCTACTTTATCAATTACTATTAATAGGGTTTTGTAAGTGATTCATAGATTATATCTTAGCCATAGTTCCTGATAATCATTTGTTCAAGAAAACTTATGGCACAATTTATGAGCCCATACTTGCACAAACCATTAATCAAGATGTTATAACAATTGCTGGTGAATGGGAAGTTTGATTCATGATAGACAAAATGTAATCAGTTTGTCCCCAATATCCATGATTGCAGATAGCATGAATTTGGCACTAAACCATGACAGAAGTATCAGATTATGCATGACCAAAGTCATTTCTTTAAAATTCCCTTCTTTAAAAGTAGATCAGTGAGCTTAAGTAATGATATCTTAATAAGTTGATAATGGTTTCAACTGCAAAACATTCAACACGTCAAGAGTTCTTACCACCATTATTTTGGGGAAAAGTAGGGGAATATCTAACCCCAAAATGAGGGGATTAATTCCTCCTTCCTCCTTCTCCATCACTTAATAACCATTTCTTTTGCTTCACAACAATTATATTATCTTATTCTATACTTTAATACTCTTGTTTTCTTGTTTGACTTTTATTTCTCCGATAAATATTTATTCTCAATCCAAGTATAGCCTGAAAGGATGTTAGTACAATATATGTGAGAATTAATACCATAAATCAATTCCGTCTAGTTAGAGATCCAACAATGATAGTTGACAGTTGAAAAAATCTAACTGGTTTCACCATTCCAACCTCCCAATATGGATCAGTGTAGCTATTCTCCCTCTCCATTTTTCACATCAAAAGTATTACATCTTAGTCAAAAAAATTCCAACAAACATTATACAGATAGTGCAAGCTCCATCAAAGCTCATGCGTAAGTTTTGGCTTTAGTTTCATGACTTCATCACAACGTCTGCTATGACCGCTGTTCAAATTAAGCAACTCCATTTCGCACTATCAACAGTTCTAGAATCTACCAAGGAAGCGCCACAACAATCTACTCGTACATAGCTATGATAGCACTTCAGTAGTCCAATATCATAAAAGACCGAATCAATATGCATACAACATTCACAACACTACCAAACATAAAACTTCCTGTGGTTGATACCAAAAACACAGAATAAAATCATAACTTATCAAAAGATAAAAATGTCAATACCTCAATCGAATGGAATGAGGTAGATTGTATCAACCAAGAGTCTAGTCATCCACAAATTTCCTCTTCCTCCCGCCACTTCTATCTATTGCTACATGCAATTAATAAACATAACACTTCTACATAGATGAACAATGTCGTTGAACAAAATTGTCTTTCATATTCAAATCCAAATCATTATTTAATAGTATGCAATTTTTTACTGCATAAAACACATGCCATCCAAGTAACAAACATTGGGTATAAATTATAAAATCAGAACATTCACAATAATTATAATCAACATCTGGATTAAACTCATCCTTGCAGCTCATAAACAAATAATACCACCAAGTTTCCCTCAAGTTAAGTTACATCTTAGCAATGCAAAACTTAGAAATTAGATAACCCAACTACAATTGTTCTAAAATTTTGAGTACAAAGCTTTGGTAAAACCTGACATGTAAACATTCATTCCATAATACAGGTTTTAGTTCGATTTTTATGTAGTTCAAAAAGACCAAATCAATCACATAATGTTATAAGTGAAATTCTAAAACTAACAATTAGCAATTTACAATACAATTATTATGAAGGAATGCTAAATACGGCTGTTGTTAAACAAGTTATAATTAGAATCATGGACATAAAAAAAAAAAAGGGAAAATAAATATTAACAAGTAGTAGGTTAATCTCAAATTTCGTATATCGACATGAACAAAAGATGGGTGCTCTGTTTTGAATTGGAGAGGCGCCATTTTTATGCTAGTAACTGAGAAAATGAGAAGTAAGGTGGCTTACTGAAAACTGGCAGCGGTGGTACCGGAGAACTGTTGAGGATACGCCGCCGTAAGAATCGCCGAGCTCCACTTAGCCATCAATTGCGTAGGTTTCGATTTCGAATGGTTTGATCGGATTTGGGAAAATAAAGTTTGTTAGGTTTGGAACTAAAATTTCATTTGAAAATCTACCATTCACTCAAATTCACGGTTTGGCAAAAAAAAAAAAAAAAAAAATTAGCCCGAATAATTTAATTTTTTCATGATTTTCCTACAATAATTCATTAATCATGAATACTTTTATTTTTAAGAGGTATTATTTTTATACAAAATTCGGTGACCGGATGACTTGCTTTAACAAGTTTTATTTTTTTAAAATTAAAGCTAAATTATAACAAAATGTCAATAAAAATAAAAAAAAATTTATAATTTATTTTTATTATTTAGAATTTTTTAGTAAATTTTTAAAATAAAGATTAAGAGTGTTGGAGCCTTGGAGGGATAATATATTAATATCATAAGTTTAAATTGTATGAATGATAATATTATTAAAAGAACATAAATATGTGCATAATAATAAAAATTGGATTAATCAACACTAATTAATAAATGAGATAGTTATAGAAAAATTGATGAGATGTAAATTTATTTTGGTTAATTTTTTCTTAGCGATAGTATAGTATTTTCAATCAACAAAACAATGACAATATTTAACACACGCTTAAAAAAATACAAAATTTATTGCTAACTTAATATATCAATTTCATAAAATAAAGAAGATAATATTCGCGATGATTTGCGGTGAGAACGAGGGTGGTGGTAGGAACATGGAAGTGTGAATAAGGTGGTGTGATAGAGTTTTTTTAAGTTTTTTAAATTGGAAAATATTGAAAAATAAAAATAATTTTGATTTTTGAAGAAAAAAAAAAGGTAATTGTGGAACAAAAGATAAGTATTACGGAAGTAATGTTGAGTGTAACACCCGTTAATGTACCATCTAAAAGATGAATAGGATGGGCAACGACATGAGTTGGTGAATTAAAAAGTCGAATATGAACTAAAATTGTTAGAGCCTTTGTATGCTATGATAAACTCATTGCTTGTATGTAATCTATATAATGCATTGTATAGTCTCTGGCTTGTACTAGTTTATGTTCTTTGAAACATGCAATGATGTTGGCATTCGACAACTAGCATGTTGATTGTAGGTGGGGTTGAAAGAGTGAAAATTGGACATTAGAACCTCTAATTAAGAAGTCTGATGCTCTTAAGTATTATTATATGTTTAATGAACATAAATTTATTTATCTATCGCAAGTACTCTTACCTTATAGACATTAATTTTGATGATGCCAGAAAGTTCTCGAGTTGTAATTTTCAAGATTTCAGCTGAATTATTATCATTGATGCCATTTATTTATTTCTTTATCACTAAAAATCGTCGGTCCTAGAATTCGGTGTAACTTAAATATCCGACGTGTAACCCGAAATTTATATTTACATGTGAATATCTAGTTCAGTTTAACTCGGACTTTTACATGGAGAATCCAAAAACTTAAGAGTACCATTAATAAAGTGCTTGCAGGCCGTTTGTTAATCGGTATGATTAATAAATGGTGAGAACTGTAATGAAAATTTAGAGTAATTTTTGTTCGAATATATACATATGGTGAGAACTGTATTGGTTATGCTCCTTCAATAATCTTCGCAAAATTCATTCAAATGTATCAGCATTTGAACACGTGGTATTAAGTAGTAATAAACAATTGTGTAAAGAAACTTTTTTATGATCAAACTTTTATTACCATGGAAATGACATCATATCATGATAATTTACATTACAAATCATTTTCACTTCCATCATTTAGTACCAAATATCAAATGAGCCATAAATAACCATTGATAATTTCTGTTCATTTTTGTATTAAAAATAAAAGTCAAAGACAATTAAGTATTTTTCTTAATATTTAATTTAATTTAGTTTTTAACTAGAATTGTAAGATTCTACAACTTCAAGATTCTACCTACTATTCACATCGCTCACTCATTTTTAAATCATAAAAACGTAAAATCGTAGATCACAATCGTGATTTTTGAAATGTCACAATCGTGATTTTAACAACAATGAACGGAAGATATTCAATATAATCGCACGAGTAAAAAGTAGAAAAAAATGAGAGTACCATTCATTCATTAAAAAAAAACTTGATAATAATAATTTCCTTATAAAAAAGCCAATATCTTTAATCTTCTGAGATGAACCCCATTAAAAAACGAGAAAAAAAAGCTTTATTTTCTCGGCTCGTTTCCTCTCTCTTTCTCTCTATTGTCTTTATCCCATTTGTTTATCGCCCTCTCCTCTCACCAAACCCAGTAATAATTTTGTGTGGTTTCCATCATTTTCCCCCAAAATAACATTTTTTGATTTCTGGGTTTTCCTTAAAATCGCTTTTTTGTTGGTGGGCATTTGGGATTCAATACAGTTTTGTTGATTTTTTTTGCCGATTTCTTCTTTTTTAGATTGTATTCGGATTGTTTGATGAATAATGTAGGTTTTTTTTAATGATTTGAATTCTGGGTTTGTGTGAATTGGATCGGTGTAATTGATGTAATTTTTAGTGGGGGCTAAATGATCTTTGTGTACGATAATGAGAAGAAGCTTTTTTTTATTTAATTGGTTTGGATGGATTAGGTTGATCCACCAAAAGGGCTGATTATGAAAATTTGAGGAAATTAGGGTTTTGATTCGAGGTTAAATAGTTGTTTTCTGATTTCGTTGAAGGTAAATTTTGAGTGTTCTATACGATGGATCTTGTAGTCGGTGGAAAGTATAAACTGGGTCGTAAGATTGGGAGTGGTTCGTTTGGTGAGCTTCATCTGGGTATGTTTTTCCAAATTCAAGCTCTTTCAATTTTGTTGTATTGTAATGTATTCAATTAATGATAATTTGTGATATAATTGATTGAATTAGGGACCAATATTACTAATGGAGAGGAAGTTGCTGTTAAGTTGGTATGTGTTGTTTTAATTTTCATTTCTTCATGTTTAGGGTTACATCTTGCTTTTCTTTTTTTGCGAATTACTTAAGCTAATTGCATACATGTTTATTAGAGTTATTCGTTAATAATAATATCTTTAGTGACTGTTTGATTGGTTGTTTTGCAATAGGTTTTTAGAGAAAATTTTGTTTTGAATTATGACAATAGAATAGAATGGATTTAGTGGGATATGTGTGCTAAATGTTCAACCCCAACAATGACAATGTAACAACCTTAATTCCTTGGGGTTGGTTGCATGGATCAGTGTATGACTATATGAGTTTAGTGGTTGTCCACATGAATTATCTTCGATATCCATTCAATTTCAAATTTAAATCTTTTATATCCTTTTTCAATTTTGCCCCGGAGTCTTCCTTGACCTGCTTTTAAGCTCTCGAGTTCTAATTTTCCGTTGTTTTTATCAACTAATTAATACCTTGTTGTTGCAATACTCAAACCATAGTAAATGAATTTCATTCATTTTCTTCCAAGACATGTGACTCTTAAACCTTTTCTTATATGTTTGTCCTTCAAAGTATATCTAAGGCCTAAGCATTCACATTTTCCTGCTATGATCCTTTGTAAAAATGTACCCTTTGACATGATGTGCACACGTCCTAGTAGCCGCTCTCTAGTTTCCCCAATTTTCCTTACCCAAAACTTTATTTAATATTAATATTAATGTATTTAGTGTGCTACTTTTGATTTTTAATTATTTTGCATATTGGAGCTCTAACATGGTCATATACTTGGACCCTATTATAATTGAAAACATCATTCACGCACTTGGAAAATTCATACTTAGACACTCATTGATATCAATTAAGTAATCATCAACCAAATCTCATTTTCTTTATTATCCTTCATCCAAATACAATTTGTTAAGGACATGCAAGTGTAGTTTTCGCATGCTCTATGTGCCTTGCAAGGATGACATTCGAGTCTTTTACACGTTCCTAAACAAATGTGCATATTACACCACCATATTGAGAAATGTTGAAGTTTTTAGGACAAAAACTTTTGTTTAGTAAACTTTGGTTTTAAGGGTGCTACCTCAATGATTCAAGCTTCTTCAAAGAGTAGGGTTATATACAGGGGCCAGGGCTGACCTTATGTTCTTAGGGGCCCAGGGCGAAAAATGATTTATGGGCTCCTAAACCATTGTATATATAGAAAAGTTCGAACCTTAGCACTAGTTGAAAACTAATATTTTTTGGGGCCTTGGGCGTAGGCACGTTTTGCACTTGCTTAGGGCCAACCCTTGTTATATACACAGATTGCTTCCAAGTTGTAACATCTAGTGATGGAGTTTTTTAAGTGCTCCGTGCAGCCAATCCCCCTTCTTTTCTGACCTTTAGGCTTTAAATGACACTAAACACTTGAATGAGATTCTCAATCATTAGTGAAGATAAAATATTTTGAAAGGCATAATATTGGTGATCTGCTCCTAGCCCGTTGCGCTCTTGTTGTAGGAAACACATTTTCTTCATTTTTCTTCCTTCAACCACCCTTTTCTTTAATTATCAATCTTCGTTCTTCTTGTTTTTTCATTTTTGTTCTCTTATGGTTTTGTCATTTTTTCTCTTCTTTCTACAACAATTAGATACAAAGCATTGATACACATTGCTTTAAAATGTAGATTTAGGTATGCTCTTGTGTTATTTTGTACTATATTAGTAGCTTAGTGCAATGATGACAAATGTTTTTGATCTTTGATGTAATTATGATACAAGTATCATATATTTTGAGTATTAATGTTTTTTTTGCAAAATTGTCCTACAAGCTTTTGAACCAAACATTATGCATCATCTACAAACTCCTCCCGCTTTCGCTTGCACTTAGGCTCTACAACCCTTTTCAACCTCGGTGTGCCTTGTGCCTTTTTAAACTAAAATTAGGGGTTTTGAAGCTTGATTTCTCTTCCCTTTGGCTATTAACAACACAAAGCCTTGTTTTTTTTTTTTATTAACCTTTGTGGTACTTGAAGGGATAGTGATCTTAAAAAATGTGGAGATATGGTCTTTTGGCATTCTATGGTCAATCTGGTTAAAAAAGAAAAATAGAACTTTAAATGTTAGATTACTTAGATATCTACAAGTAGAGTTGCCATGGGAGAAGGTGTCTCTTTGGGCTAAGGCGCATGGAATATATCATCATTTCTCTCTAAGCGATTTATGTAGAAGTAATTGGAATGTGATATTGCGACCATCTTTGTTTGCCTTTTGGGATCTCTCATTTCTTAGATGTATGACGATATTTCTTCATTAATAAAAATTTAATCTTAAAATAAATTGTGTATGTTCTTTTCCTGAAACATTTACATACAAGACTCAAATTGTTTTTGTTTGAAAAAGGTCTCTTGTAAAGATAGAAATTGGATTGGTTCTTTGTCATTAGTTTCTTTGAATCTAGTATAGGTTGATGTATTTATTTCTTAACAGTTAACCCTAGGGCTTGTGCCTTGAGTGAGGGTAAAATGGTTTGTCTCCTCCCCTTTGGGTCTTGTAAACGGCTTTGATCCTTTTAGTATTAAACCTACTCATTTAACAATAAAAACATTTACATACAAGGTTGTTGTGAAGTTATTGATCCTTTAGGAACATAGTAGATCATTGGTTTGTAGTGACTAGTGACCCTTGTACACTTGATGTTTAGATTACAACCTTTTGGTACTTATCCAATATTTTGACAGGAATATAACCAGTGCGGTAACGATGTAACATATTTTCAACTTAGGGTTATGTCAAAAAAATATGGCTGTTATTACACATCCTCGTGTGAAGTGGATTTTTCTTTCAAGTACAAGACATAAGGGTTATTTGTGCTCTTTGTAAAATTTCCTACTTGTGATGGTTAACGTAATCATGCTTTTGGCTTTTTTGATGCAATCTCTGGGCCGTTGAATAAATTTAAAGTACTTGTTAATGATTAAAAGTTTGCTAACAATTTGAATGTGCTTGCTAACACCAGGAATCTGTAAAAACAAGGCATCCCCAACTTCACTATGAATCGAAATTATACATGCTTCTTCAAGGGGGGAGTATGTTCTTCATAGATTTCCTTCTCTGTTAAATCTTACATTTTTAGGTCTTGAAATTACACTTTTTTCTGATTTATCACTTTGTTTTTTTTAATTAAAGCTGGGGTTCCTCATTTAAAGTGGTTTGGAGTTGAGGGTGAATACAATGTCATGGTGATTGACCTTCTTGGGCCTAGTCTCGAAGATCTCTTCAATTATTGCAATCGGAAGTTTTCATTGAAAACGGTTTTGATGCTTGCAGATCAGTCAGTATGTTCCTGCCTTGTCTTTATGACCATTAGTTTACCTTATATTTTTATTTCCTGTGTGATGATCTTGTGCATGTTGTTTTAGATAAGCAGAGTTGAATACATGCATTCAAGAGGCTTTCTTCACCGTGATATAAAGCCTGACAATTTCCTGATGGGCTTGGGACGTAAAGCAAATCAGGTTCGTATTGTATTTCTGTGTATTTTAAATATGTCCTGTTATTGAACGTTTGAAAACAATCTAATGTTGCCGGTGCTTAGAATGCCTTCTGTTGAAATTATAAGTATCATCTTTTATGTATCATACAGTTATCAAAACGTGTTCTTATGATTGAAGGCTAAGATCTCTTGAAGAAATGTCAGCTTATCAAGTGTGTAATAATTCTCATGCCGAGTTCAGTGAAGTGTGTACGTATGTAAGGTTATTATGAGCAACAAGAAATTAATCGTTACTAGAGAGATTGACAAGAAAAACATATGGAGTGAGCGATTTCACGTGCTTCCAAATAAATCTCACTTTATAACTCTTATTAAAGTTGCTCATATCCACTGGGAAAGGTCCCTTAATTGTATGCAAATTCGAAGAACTGTTGAATAAACTAAGAGCTACAGTTACAATGTCAAGGACTCAGGGTCTTAGAGGTCAAGTAATAGCTATCGATACTAGATTAAAATAAGCAATTGAAAAAAAAAATCAAGTGCTGCCAAATCTTTGTTAAATTATCCTCTAATGAATTCCTTTCAACTTGCCAAGGAAAATCTCCTTAATCAAACATTCTTGAAATAATTTATTGTAGAATGGAAGTTTATGTTTCTCCTTATTGTTAACTAGAAGGAGACCGCTTTACTAGAAAACCCTTACTGTTAGACAACACAAAACAAGCGTTGAGATTCAATTCAATAGAAGCAGGTCAACCTGGAGAAATCAGTAAAGAAAATTGTGAACATAAGCACTTCAATCAATCAATATAATTATTTCCCTTTGAAATTTCTAATCAAGAAACATAAGCCTTAATAGTCTAAATACCTTGCTAATATTCAACAATTTCTCTTGGCAATAAATACATATCAATCCTTAACAATTTATGCACCATTAATATTAAAATATTAATCATATCAATTGGAACAAGAGATAATTGATATTCAAGAAATAGGGAGTAAAGAAATCTGCAACTATGTGAATCCAAAATCTTCAATTAATTATCTTTACATTTTAGCTTAGCACTTTAAAAGTGACAAAAAGATCCCTCAGTAGTCTGAAAATAAATTTTCTGATAGATGCTTAAAATCTAATTACAAGACCTTGTATAGGTTTTTAGCAATCAAGCGTAATCAGGTTAGGATAAATAATAGAATTGGTCCTGGTCAAAAAATTTATCCATTTGACAAAAGATATGGCTAGCTGATTGTCTTTTGATTCTGACAGAGCTGTGGCTGAGGGTAAAGAGGTGCAATTCGAGGGTAGGTGATTTGCTGTTCTTGCATCCCTGCCTTGGTTTTTAGTATGTCAAATCTGAACATCATTCATTCTCAAGAAACATTCTTTATAACATCATTTAACAATCAAGAGTAGTAATGATCAGAAGAGTAAATAACTTAATTTTATATGCTAAATCTGAGCATCATTCTTTGAACCAAGAGATATATTTTCTGTAACATTACTTAATGATTGAAGAGTAAAATTAATCAGAAATTCAGAAGAGTAAAAATTTTTTAGTTTGGCAAATCTGATTTTTTATCGAGGGATATATTCTTATTAACCTGGAGATTGTTTAAATCTTATTGTTTCATTTTACTTTGCTTCATATTTTTTTCATTTGTTATTTTTGTTTTAATCTAGGGAAGGGCTTGCCGTAAATGCATATCTTCATTATCATAGTTATAGTAAACCACCAAGGCAGGAACTAATGAAACGTTGAATGTCATGGACCTCCAAGTTTTCCATTTTCGACTTGACCCTAAAGATTCAAGATCCACTGGCTTTGTTTTTTTTTTTTTTCTTTTCAGTTTGTGATTGTATTTTTATCATTTTTATACTAAGATAAAAAATGTAGCCATATTCAGCTTTATAGAAATAATTTATTTTGATTAATGATTGTTTCTTGTGCATGATTTCTTAGGAATGATACGGCTAGGAAATAATTGAACATAAGTGACACTTGTCCAGTATAGTCTCATTTAACTCCCTAGATGTACTGAATTTGGCCTGTTTGATAGCCTAATCTGCCCCGTCATAGTTACCCAACACCATTACACTCAAAATGTCTAAGAAACACAATCTATAGCTATGTTATTGTGTATTCAGATCGTCTGACCCCTACTTGTGTTTGCATGGTATATACAAGTTTCACTAACATAGTTGGATGGACCAACATAACTCTTCAAATAAAAACCCTGAGGTCTTCAAGTGATTATTTAGATTTTTTCTTTAAACAAGCTTCCATTACAATATGACGCAAAGCTTTTCTTTATTCACCAGTCAACACCTTGACGAATTGCATTGAACATGTAGTGATGTGACATACACAAGCTAAACTTTGGCTACTCCACAACTATCATCATAGCTGCACTGTGGCAGTATTTCTTTTTCGACACTCCTATCTCTACTTGTACGGCCTCCATGTGGATCGTTGGTTTTAGATTTATTACATATCTGTGGATGGACTTGAATCAAAATCACTAAGCCAATTTTGGTATTGTTATTTGCCATCTCACCACCAATGGCTTCTATTGTCGGTTATATATTAGAACTCATTGTGGACCATGTGCTTTGGTTCTTATATTATTCTGACTAAAGAAGTTCTATTTTCTATAGTATGCATGAACATTTGTTGTATTGTAGGTGTACATCATTGACTATGGCCTTGCAAAGAAGTACAGGGATCTCCAAACTCATAAGCATATACCATACCGGTATGAAACTAGCATGTTTCTTGTGATATGCAAACAACATGTTGTATGTTTAAGGGTTTTTATGTTTTATAGTAGCTATTTGCTAATTGCTATGTATTTGTGTGGTCTTTTTATCTTCAAATTGAGTTGATTGGAAATCACAACACTAAATTAATTTCTAATTTTGAGAAACAAATTCCAACTATTGAATTATTGTATTTTTATTAATATAAGTAGAAAGTACACCTACCTAAGGGACAATAAAGTACACTTTTATTAGTTTTTGTGTTACAAAGTAGTACTTGGCATGCTGAATATGATAGCTATTTATTTAGTATTGTCCAAATACATTGACAACTTTTTACATGCTTTATTGTAAAGTTTTTTTTTTTTTTTAATGTTTTTTGTTAGACTGCAGACTAGTGCATATATATTAACCAAATCTATGAATCTATGACTCTCCATAGGAGAAAATAATGGATGTGGCTTGCGATGTCACCAAAGTGACATCTTGTGGGTGTTATGATGGGCTTTAAAAGCATCATTGTGTGAGTTGATAACTTGATAAGATCCTGTTAACCATAGTATTTCAAGTTTTTAAAACCATTTGTTTTAATGAATGTTTATTGTATTCCTTTTACTTTTAGTGCCTACTTCATTTTTAGTAGTGGATTATAACGGGTAGTGTAAGAATCACATATAATGGATGTCATGGACTCATGGTGCAATTTAAATCATTTGTTACTAGAGGATTTCACAAATTGGCAAGTTCAAAATCTGTTATGGAATAGCTTCATTTTAATTTTTTAAGACCCTCTATATTCATTTCTTGCAAAAGTTTGTACCAAGTTTCCATGAGACATGTTCAACTAGAGACTTTTAGTTACTTGATCTTTTTGTGAATGACCAATTATCCACTGCTCTGTAATTTGTTGTACCCTGATCATTATTGTCCTAGAATGCTAGGAAATTGTCTGTTTTAATTGTGTTTTATTTTGTGTTTGTCTGTATTAGTGCTCACTAAATCGTACCGTCTCTCAAGGTTGTTTACTTAATCTTCTCCTTTCTGTAGGGAGAACAAAAATCTTACAGGCACTGCTCGATATGCCAGCGTTAATACTCACCTCGGCGTAGGTTGTGAAGTGTACTTTGTTGTTTTTTCCACTCTTTTTTAATCAGAGAAATTGTTGGGAAGCTTAACCTGGTTGTGGTTTATGCTCAGAACAAAGCCGGAGGGATGATCTAGAATCTCTTGGTTTCGTGCTTATGTATTTTCTGAGAGGAAGGTTGGGAATACTTTTTGTCTTCTGCTAAATATCATCAGTATTATTTTGAGTTTATTTGGGGGTTGTCTTCCTTACCCTTTTTGCTCTCCAAATGATGCCTTCAGCCTTCCTTGGCAAGGATTAAAAGCAGGCACTAAAAAGCAGAAGTATGACCGGATCAGTGAGAAGAAAATGCTGACCCCTATAGAGGTTTATATCCTTAGACCTTTATTTTAAATTTATTTCTCCATATCGATAGGCACTAGACTTCTGAATGTTCTGTTTGCTGATGTGAATCTTTGTTCATTTTCTTGATGTTTTATTTTTGATGCACCTAAATTAAGCTGTTTTTTCGATTCAAATAAACTGTTGGTTGTTCTTTTTGTTCATGCCTCGTGCCATATTGATACTTTGTTGATCTCTGTTCTTTAGAAGGATCTGATGTTGATTTTTTTCTGCAAGTATATAGGTTTAGTCAACATTGATCTGCTGTGTCTTTTGCACCTTATATTTTGGCGGTATGACTTTACAGGCCAATATTTTGAGGTAGGAAAAGTTAAATATATTCTGAAGGAAGCAGGAGTATCATCTGCACACTTTGTGTGTCATGCTTCGCTGTGTATCATTGTCAATTTGTCATGCTTCGCTGTGTATCATTGTCAATTTGTCATGCTTTGTAGTGCATGATGTCATTCACGTGCTTAAAAGTACCATGACACGTGTCAATCTTTGCTGGAATTGCTGGGAAACTTCTTTTTATAAGTGATCAACCTGTGATTGCATCTTCACATAAATAAGAAGCGTAAATGATTTGATGACCCATTCTATAGTCACCAAAGATGTCATTGTATAGCTCCATGGAGAACGGACATAGCTATTGGAATCAATAGTAATTTGTTTTTGTTAAAAAACTTTGAAGCTTGCGAGTTGCAAATTTGTAGTACAGCAAGCTAGTTATGGTTATGATTTGCTTTAGAAATGAAATGAGGTCTAGTTGTTTGAGTCCTTCGAATGGAACTGTATGCTCAAAAATAGCTGTTGTGTCTGCATGGTATTTTGATGTCATGCGAGGCTAATCCTCAATTTTCGGTAGAGCTTTCATTCTGAATCTGTGATCTTTTAATTGTTGCGATTTCTTAATACTACTTGGACAGTTTCCGATGTCACATTTTACTTCAAAGCATTGGTACTATATTTCGTTTGCTATTTATTGGCAGGTTCTTTGCAAGTCATATCCAACAGAATTCACATCATACTTCCATTATTGTCGATCGTTGCGTTTTGAAGACAAACCTGATTATTCATACTTGAAGAGGCTTTTCCGAGACTTGTTTATACGAGAAGGTGCACTTCCAAAGACTTTCCTTAGCTTATATTGGTCATTTTTTTCGTTATCAATATTGGTTTTAAAAATTGCTTATTCTTGGAATACTATATTAGTTAGTGAAGTCAAGGTATCTTTTTTCACAAGTAATCTTGACCAGGGTGTAATTATTTTTTACAAAATATAAGATAAAATGCAATGATTCTAGAGATAGTTATTGATAACAGTTCTCCTCTTTGTTTCTTTGGTCATGTTACCTGGGATCGTACTCTATGTTACTGCCTTAGTTTCTCTTTGCAAGTCACGAACTTAAATCCCATTGTTTACAGACTCCTGGGCCTGCTTTTCAAATGAAATTTCAGTTCATTGTAACTCTAAAATGTCCAGTCTATTTTACCACAGCCCTGAGAAGCTCACTTCAGCACTTACGGCCCGTTTGGTTAGTGGTACTAAATGGTGGTAATGGGAATGATTTATAGTGTAAAATTTCATCAAAACTTTCATGTCATTCCCATGGTAATGAAACTTTGATCAGAAAAAAGTTTTTTTGTTCACAAATTTTCATTACCACCTAATACCACCTCTCCCATTGGTAATGCATTGGAATGTATTTTATGAACAAAATGAGATGATTGAAGGTTGTCAAGCATGGCCATCAAGGTAGCCAAGAGATTTTTCAACCAAAATTACACTAATCTTTCATTCCCATTACCGTGATTTATTACCACCTACCAAACGGGCCGTTAAAGTACTGGATTCATTTTTTAGTATTTGAATTCAGATCTAATTAGTCCAATTTAATCCTGTCAACATCCCTTTAGGTTTTGCTTCCAATTTATATCTTATTAACTGGAATTCATGTTCTATTTCTGAAGACAATGAAGTTCGATGGTTCTTTTAATTAAAAAGTTACTCCTGTTTTTGCTTATTTACTGTTCTTGTTCCTTTTTCTGAATAGGGTGTATTTATTTGTTCTTTTTTCTTTCCCGATTTGGTCAAACTTCTCTCATTCACCAAAATAAAAGTCACTTTCATTGTGGTCCATCCCCTATTTTGTGGAACACGTGCAGGGCAAAACAGCAAGAACAGAATAAAAAACCAAGGGAGTATTATTTTGGTGTTGCCCGACATTGTTAGTTAATGGGTTATTGAAAAGGAATAGAACGTTCTTGAGTGACCATAAATAATTAGAAAAGAGCCTGTGTTTCTGAACGCGTTCATCCAATGTCTTAAGTTTTGATGTGATTACTGGCCTTTGAAATTGTTAGTACGAAGTATCTACTGCTGAAGTTTTTTTTTCCATAGTTTATTTTATTGTCTTTGGAATGGTTGACAATTGCAGGGTATCAGTTTGACTTTGTTTTTGACTGGACTATACTAAAGTACCCTCAACTTAGTGCTGGCTCAAGACTAAAGGTTAGTTGTGCATGATAACTATAATTTTCAAATAATTATCTCAAGTTTTTTTCCGTTTTGTGTTTTATGTGTTGTATATAACTCTGAATGTGGCATTTAAGGCACCTGTTGGGAAGACAAGTGGACATGCTGGACCTTCCGCAGAAAGAGCTGAAAAACATAATGGTATGTCTGTTCTTTACAAAGTATGGCTCACTTCACTTGAATGGAAGGAGGCCGCATTTTTAGCATGCTTAGAAAGCTTGGTTTACCTTTTGTGTTTCTGAATTGTTCACTTATGCCGTTTGTGTTTGAAGGGAAAGAGGCTCGTGATAAATATTCTGGGGCTGTTGAGGCATTTTCAAGGAGGAATTCATCTAGTGGGGTTGTGGCGCTCGGTGATTCATCAAGACATAAGTCTTCAGAGGTGGTGATGTCCCCAAAAGATCTGGTAGATTTCAAACACTTCCTTTCTTTTCTTGTATTGTCTGTCTTGTTTCTTTCCTTTTTTACACTTTTCCCTCCCCGACCCCTATCGTGAATACTGAGATGTTGGACTGTATTCTTAGTCCAATCATTTAATCAAATCCTCTTCTTGACAGCCTGATCCTCTGAGAAGCAACCACACCTCTACTCGACCAAGTAGCACATCGAGACGGGCTGTCGCTTCATCTAGCAGACCTAGTTCTTCAAATGGACCAAGTGAACGGTCTAGCCGTTTAGTCTCAGGTAGTGGCCGCCTATCTACCAGTCAAAGACTGAAATCTGGGTCTGAACCCAGCAGGTTGGGAACCCCTTCTCGTCCGCCAACTGCTAATAAAGGTGTTCTTGATGAAGCTGTCCGAAGCTTTGAGTTCCTTTCACTTGGCAGAGACAAGACGAGGAAATGACCAAGTTATCTTGTGAGTGGCTGAGAGCTGACTTGCGATTTGCAAACAAATCTATTTTCTGTCGTCATAGATGGATCATTTTCTTATCTCTGACATGGGAATTCAGCGTCTTGCTCTGAGACTAAGTTTCGACAGGGTTTCTGCCAGGTTCTCTCATCATTTTTAATATTTGGAGGGGCAAAACATGCGGTCTTCATGCTGTCGTGAGTACCAATTTGTACTGCGTCTTCTAATCTTGACAGCACCTGCCATTTTTTTATCCCCCTCTTCCTGCATCGGAGTTGTTGTCTCTTCTTTGTTGGCGTTCTGTAATATCGTTCCTAGTAGATCAAACGATTGTCAAGTTTAAAGAAAAAGATACCTTTTATGTAATGATTTTTAAATCACGTAAAATAATCCGTTCAAATGCAGAAACTATTCTATTAGATTTCGTGTCTTGTTCTTGTCGAGATTTTTTTTTTCACTTCTTCCATCAGAGTGATCCTACTGCGACTAAAACCGAAAATTTGAAGTTCTGATTCAGGAATGATCTTGTATAATTACACTATTTGAAAGCATTTTTTGGGGAATAAATGCCAAGGACTGATTGCTGGGTTGGTTGGGCATGGCTAGAGCCATGGACATGGAGCTTTGAGGATCAATTCCCAACTCATATTGTAATCCATTTCGACTTTCCATGTGGTACGCTAACTTTTAAAATTCACAAGGTAACCCGAGATTTGTAAAAAAAGAACCACATTACCGACTTTTAAGAGTTGGGTGTTTCATATATAAAAAGTTTACGATAGTCCTATTCATTTCTATGATATGTATTCCCACGAAACGGATCAATTTTCAGTCCACAAGTTTCAACTTTCTATATTATTTATTGTCAAGACTCGGTTGTTGCACTTGCCTTACCCACCTTACACATTTTCTTTCATCTAATCCTCAATAGTAACAACACCTAAACCTTTTCTTATGTCTTCGGTTTGAATTCTATACTTTAAAGTATGTCCACTCATTCATACCACATTTACTCAATATTTTATATGCGTTCTAATTTCTATACCGTTTTAATAATGAAAAAGTAAAAAATTATTTAACATTAATGTGTACAATGAATGACACATCATGACTTTTACCCATTAATTAAAATTTTAACTTAACATCATAGAAAAGAATTTATCTACAGTTTAAAAACATGATAAAGTACCTTTAACTAAGCTATTTGCTAATAGAAAATGTACCACTTTAAAATTTTACAATTTAATAATTAATATATAAAAATCATACAAAATAGTATTTTAGAGGTAGACCGGTATGGGGTGGAGCAGACGAGTAAAGGTGGATCGCTTAGGTATGAGGTGGGTAAGAACACACATCGACCACCTATCCTCTACATGTAAGATTCTTTTATACTAATATTCACTTACTATCGAATTAATTCGTATTTATATCCATCATAACTAGAACATGTATACTATAAAACCTGTCAAAATAATATCTGCCTACCATCTTATGTCAGTGTAATAAAAAAATACATATATATTTTTTTGGAATAATTTAGAATTTTCAATTATTGAAAAAAAATTTTCCAAAAAAAAATTATTGAAAAAAAAAAAATTCTCCTTTCAATTTGTTGAGGCAATTTAATTCTCCCTCTCATATAACACTCTTGTGTTCTTGGCCCATACCTTTTTTTCCTTTTTCATTCTCTCTCCTTTTTCCTTCCCACCATTGTTTCCAAGGGCTCCGATTTCGAAGCCTCGAATCTCCCCATTCTTCCTCCTTTTTCCGATCTCTTTGTGTTTCTAATACTTTCTTCTTTTCGCCTAAAGATCTCTGTATTTTCCCTTAATTTTTCGCGATTTTGCCTTTTCGCAACGAGCTTTGTTCGAGCTCTTGAGGAGCTGAATCTCGATTCGAAAATTTCAGAATTTGTTCATTTATCAATCAACCTTTGATTTGTGTTTATACAGGGAAGGAGTTTTTACCAAGGGATTTGTGGATTTCTCGTTTTGTTTGTCTAGGGTTTGTTAATTTTATTGTGCATGTTGTTACGTCGTTTTGTAACGAGGGATTGATAATTTTTTGGAATGGATACGGATTCTATTTCGGATTTGGTATCTCTTGATGCTGAGCTTTTGCAACTACCTGAAGTTTCGCCTTTAGCTCTCAAGTCGTATCCTTATCTCGCTCAAGACCTCTTTGAACAGTGGCTTTCGCTCTCCGAAACCAGTCGTTTGGTAAGACTTTTGTTATTTGTTCTTACCGTGACTCTAATTGTTTATGGATTGAGTTTGTTGTTTTATGTGTAAAAATTCACGCTTGTTTTCTTTATGATTTGATAAATTGATTGTAATTTATGATGAGTTGAAAGTCGTGTGGATAATTTATAATGCTGACCATTTTAATGATTTGTTCTGCGGGTAAAAGGTTTTCTGGCAGCTTGAGAACTGTAGTTTTGAACATGGATGATGAGTCTTTGGTTCTGCAGAGCTTATTTTTCTTTGAACTGGTTTGCTATCTCCTTTAATGTTGAAGAATTCGGCTTGTGCGAACTCATGGAGCCATCGACTGAAGCAGGAAAACTGTTTCTGCTTATTATCAAACCCGCTTCTTATTTTTAGCCACCTTCTTCCTTGTGTTGCCAATTTGGCCCTCCCTCCAAAAAAAATCTCTGATTTTTTCAATTCAATGAACTCAATGTTTGTTCGATGTAAACAAAATGTCAAGTCGTACAAAACGTGCAAATAGTCCTATATTTAGTACGATTTGGCTCTTTTTCAAATTTTAATTTTTAGTTTCATTGAAGCTTTGCATAAATTAGTTATCAATGTTTGAATTCACCTCCCATACTTTGATATACACAATTAATTACTTCCTCCGTCCCTCTCATCCAGCATCATTTTTATTTTGAATTTTTTCCCCTAATTTTCTATATTCAGTTATAGACGTACCAATTTTTTTAATCTCATTCATGCATTCTAACGCTTTTAATTTCACCTACACAATTTAATCTCTCTTAATTACCAGATATCCTCCTTTTCTTAAAAACCTTTCTCTTTGATACTAAATTAAAGTGACAAATGAGTTGTTGAGGTTGAGTCGAGAGAGCTTAGTTGAGAGAGTGGTTAGAAAGATGGAGTTTATAATATTTTAATTTTGTTTTGAAATCATCGTTTCCTAATTTGTATTACTTGATTCAGTTTATAATACTCCCTTCTATTCACCATAGGAGTCCCATTTGACTTTTCACGGATTTTAAGAGAAAAATGTAAAGTGGGGTTAGTAGGTATAAAGGTGTAAAAAAGTTAAGTTTAGTAGGGATAAATATGTAAAGTTAACATACCCAAAATAGAAATGAGACATTTAGGGTGACTTGACCCAATAAGGAAATGGGACACTTAAGGTGAATAGAAGGGAGTACTTCTTAATTCCATCAAAGTAGGGATTGGCGGGCTTTCCATTTTTGGGGAAATGCTACGGCCTAAAAATACGCTTTTTAGTTAGGTGATGAACTAGTAAGGCTCAGGTTGATGCATGCAATAAAGTAATTGAGTTATCAGTTGGAGCTGTGGATGCTTATGCTGATCAAGGGGTTTTGGTGCTTGAAGATATCATATTGATTTTCTAGTGAACGAGAATGAAGTAGACGATTCTCCTGTTTTGTTCTTTGATGTTTGTATTTTGGTGCTTGATATTCAACTATTAATACAAAGTGACGTACAAATGCCTACACTACAAAAGAAACGCGAGTTCTGTTAGGTGCAGAACTTAGAATCTAGACGGTAATTAGACATGCATATATTATGTTTCTTTTTCCCTTGCCCTCACTCTTGCCTAGAGTTTCTGACTTCTGCGGGAGGC
Source organism: Amaranthus palmeri (assembly GCA_019776075.1). Classification (NCBI taxonomy): domain Eukaryota; kingdom Viridiplantae; phylum Streptophyta; class Magnoliopsida; order Caryophyllales; family Amaranthaceae; genus Amaranthus; species Amaranthus palmeri. Next base: position 1,568,456 of record JAAKBH010000283.1, read on the forward strand.
CACTAGAAAAACCATCTTATGTTGATTAAGACGCTAAGCTTTATGTTGAATGAGTATTATGGAAAGAGTTTTTGCTTAACTCCGACTATCAAGCAATCTTTTGTTTCTTTACCCTGAGGTCTGTAAATTTGCTGTATCCATTGGAACACCAATATGAACATTGCACAGTATAGCATCCAGGCACCTGCTTTTATTATTTTCAGAATTGACTAGGTGAACTATAAATGTTGCTCTAGACATGTGGGTCTTCCTACCAAGTTTCTAATAATAAATAATTAACGAGCTTGTGTTACTCTTCTTGTGGCATTTATTTTGGATGAACTTGCTCTAGAAGTAGTATTGAAGAACAACGTTAAAGATTATAAAGGTTATCTGAATGATATTTCTTGTGAGAAAGTTATTGTCAAGTAATAGACTTAGGGTGCGGTGCTTTTTGTTTTTCCCCCTTGTATATACAGGGTTTATGTTTACAACCCCCACCCATGATGTTTTACTAACTTAATATAATAAATTATAGTTTCTCATCATGAAGAACTTTGGTGGTTTAAAAATTGTCTGTCCAATGTGGAAAAATATTTCTCCATTATGTGGTGTTTCTGCCACCTCTAGTTTTGGTTAAGGAGAAAATAATGTGCAATTTAGTTGGCTTTTAGCTTTGACAAAGTTCAAGAATTTACTGTATGTTTGTGTTAGGGCCTTTTCCAGAGATGTCTTTTGGTGTCAAAATGATATATTATCTAATTCTCTGTGTTTGTATATATAAATTTGCTGGGGCATTAACTTGTAAGGGCATGAACATCCAAGAGGATGAAGACTCCTTTTAAGTCCTTTTAATCATCCTCTTGGATGTGTGGAGGAAGATGGAGTCCTCTTTGCCAAGAGGAAAGGTCTTGATCCTCTTCATGAAGAGGAAGTAAAAACATGGAAGAGGATTGCATGTGGACCCAAAATGGGCCAATCTCAAGTGGGAAGGGAGAAAAAGGAGGAAAAAAAAAAGGAAAAATGGTTTTGGAAATTCATAATTGCTCCACTTGGCCAATTTTGATTGGTTTGAATTTAAATTTGATTATTTATAACAGTATTATTTAAAACGGTCATAAAAAAAACAGTTAAAAAAAATTTTAAATTCTATGTTTTCCGAACATTTAATTAATGTATGTGCTTTGTTTTTTTAAGTTATAAAATATTAAATTATGAATAATTTTTTTGTACGTTGCAAGACTAATAAACGCTAATTAATTAATTATACAAAAATTGAGTAATTAATATTTATCATTTACACAAATTACAATTATCAAATTTGGATAGGAAAAAGAATGTGTAGTGTGGTATATATGAGTAGGAGAGAGAAAGTGAAAAGAGGATGACAAAGTAAACTCTTGGATGTTGGATAAATTAAAGGAATAGAATGAGGAAGAGGATGTGAATAGTGAAAAATGATGTGGAGGAAAGAGAAAATGATGTGTTAAATGGAGAAAAATAGATAGAAATGTGAAGAGGATATATATATCCTCTTCATTGTTCATGGTCTAATGACGTCTTATTTAGGGGAATGCTTAATAGTTTCACATTGCTCATTTAGTTTGTTTCTTTTCAGTATGAAGTTTCTATTGGTCTTTAAATTTAGGATAATTATATATTAATAATCTATTCTTCGGCTTACTTTAAAAAAATCCATTCTATGGCCCATCTTTTCAAAGTTGTAGTATGGGTTAACTTCAAATAATCCATCCTTTTAAGATAACCTTCTCAAAGGACACCCAAATATGTTTTTACAAGTTTGGAGTCAAGTTAAAAATAACTTTAGATCATTTTGAGAAAGTTATCTCAATTGGATGGATTTATCAATTAACCAATATTTAGGTTTATGTTGAGAAGATAGAGCAAAGAATAGATTATTTATATCAATTTTTCTAAAATTTATTCAACTTGGGTCTAATTGTTCATTAGCTCACTTTTTCGCTGCTATATCTTTGTTTTAACTCTTGCTCTCTAAGTTCTCGTGTCATTGTTTTCTACAATGTGCTGTTTTGACTTGTAAATGTTGGTGTACTTGCAGGTGAAATCACTAGTCAATGATGCAAAAGCTGGGAATTCTTTAAATATAGCTGGAAATGCTTCTAGTACAAGCGCTGCTGCTAGCAACTCAATACCATCCATGTTTCCTGCTGGGAGTGCACCTCCTCTTTCACCAAGAAGCTCATCAGGTTCCCCACGTGTTATGAAACAAAGGCCTGGTCCTTCTTCTCTAGGAAGTCCTCTTAAAGTACTTAGCGAGCCGGTGAAAGAGCTGATACCTCAGGTGGGTTTATTCTCTCGGTTTCCAATGCGTTCTTCACTTTGTTATGTTTTTCTGCATGCACATCCTAGGTTCCTGTGGATTTTTTTTACCAACATTTTTGAATCTTTACTTAGATTTCTATGCCTATATTGCAGTTCTATTTCCAGAATGGCCGTCCAGCACCAAAAGAACTAAAGGAGAGATGTTTGTTTAGAATAAACCAGTTCTTTTATGGTCATACAGAGGGTCTGCCCATGAATGGTAAGAGGCATATAAGTTTCTGTGATTGACAAGTATTATAACGGAGCTGAGGTGAGAATGTTGACTTGTTTTTCAATAGCAGAGTTCAAAGCTGTTACAAAAGAAATTTGTAAGCTGCCATCCTTCTTCTCCACTGTTCTTTTCCAAAAGATCGATGTTAATGGCACTGGATTTGTCACCAGGTATATGACTGATTTCATGATTTAAGTTTCTTCCCTCTTTTTCGTCTTTTTGATGATGTCACATCATCGATGTTTATTTCATAGTTGTACTGTGTAGGTTTTTTAGTCGCATTTAAATTTTTGTAATTTCTTGCGTTTCTTGATCTTGTCTTACATTTTATAGTTTGGATTCTTCAACCTTATTAACCCTTACTCACAATTAATAACTTTACTCTTGCATATATTTGAGACTTGTGCAATATGGAGGCTAAGTTGTCTAGATCCTAGAAACCACTATCTATATCCCATATTAGTTGTCAATTTCCCCATCTCTAGGAGTCTCAAATTATTTGTTTTGTTTTAGTTTACTAAACATTAACACGCAACCCAAGTAGTAACTATATTTTAGTTGGTCAAAAATAGTCAAATCTCTCTATGATGGGAAGCATTATGCCCAATGGTTGCCTTTTTTCATTCCCTAATACAAAAACAAATCCAAAGCCTTAGTTTCTGATTATGTTAATGAACATAAATTGTTTTTAACTCACGGGTATTCATGTAGGGATGCATTTGTTGACTATTGGGTCAATGGAAACATGTTGACCATGGACATATATACCCAAATCTATACTATTATGAAGCAACATGAGAACAAGTTTTTGACACAGGTGAATTTGACGCTCTATTCCTCCCTTCTCTTTATATGTTGATTGTGTTTGCGTTCAAATTCTTGGTATTGGTTTTTTCGTATAGTTGAAAGTTAAGATTCATGATTTTCTGACCCAAAATGCGAGAGATGTGGTTTATGGACGTGGTTTAGATTTATGTTTTACTTATGGAGACTTCTTTTATATGTAATTGAGCTTTAAGTATTGTGAATAAAAAATAAAACAAAATATTTATCCAAGGAATTCTTTCCCAATATCTAGGAATTGGATCATTTTCTCTGGCAAAAGTACCAGCGTTTTTGATGGAAAGTTCCTCATTTCCCCTATTTGTATTCAACATATAAAAATGACATGAAATTTCTGAGCTAGACTTAACATTGCCCCCCTTCTCTCAAACGTAACTTAAGTAAGTGAATAATGCTCTCTCCGCTTAATATCTTTCTTCACCCTTCAAATTGTTGAATTTCCTTTTCCTGGCTTGCCTTTTAGGATAGCACACTTCAATTCAATTCTTTTTCTTCCTCAATTGATTTATGCAAGTTGTGGCCATAAATCTGATAATTCTACTTCTAATTTACTCTAACCTATAACTTCACTTCATTAGGATCCTTAGTGTAAAGTAAAAAGTGGCAGGAGTAGTGGAGCATGTCTAGCGACTGAGAAAATGCTAATCAGTTTAGTTGGTAGTCTTCGTTAGGAGTGAGGTGTGTAGAGGTTTGGCACTGATCACATATAAACAACGATCATGAAAGGAAAAAAAGGAGAAGAGAGGGTGGGCTGATTTGGCTTTAAATATATGCATTTTTTTTGTACATAAATAAACACACAGCTTTAGCGAGAAAGTAAACCCAAACATGCTTTCTTTCTATTGTCTTTGTTCTGTATTTTATGTAGTTTTGATGCAATCTCACAAGTTGGATTGTATCTTTTTGAAGTTGTTTTTCCTTGAATTTCATCTAATGTGTGTATTTGTTGCTGTTGTAGGATGACTTTAAGCCTGTTCTTCGAGAACTGTTGGCAACCCATCCAGGATTGGAATTCCTGCAGAGCACGCCAGAGTTCCAGGAGAGATATGGTATTTCCTAGTGTTGCCTCTCCCATTAAATGCTTTCCAATATTTTCATGTAATCTTGAAAGAGTTTCCGAGATCTGATATTTACTATATTATTTCCAAAATCATTTCTACGTGGAGTTGAAACTTGAAAATCTCTTGGTGTTTGTCTATCTTTATTTGCCTCGAAGGGAATTCGTAAAATTGAAGCTAGCCCATTTATGTTTTATTCTTATGCTTTTGCAAGTTGTTTATGGTTGGTTCATATTCGGCACTTACTATTCTGCTTGATTAATCCATGGTTGTTGATTGTACAAGTGCTTCAGTGAGAACTCACACTAATGTGATTACCTAGTCTTGACTGAAACAATCGATCAACTAGTTCCACGTTATTGAAAAGACTTTATGGTAGTTAATATAATTGGACAAGGCATGTTATTAGTGTAAACGTCGAATGTTTGCATGTAAGAAAACAGAGGTAGGTTGAATAGTGTGAGTTCCACTCATGTGAGAGGATATGTGGAACACAGGATGTATTTGATACTGAGCTAGCTTCTGTAACAGACCGACCCCGACCTGTCACCGAAACCGATAGTATAAACACTTTGAGTTTGCCCACTAACTCCCAAAAGACTCTTCCTTATTATTCAATTAATCAAAAGCTAATGGATTATTACAAGGGTGACTCTATATATAGCCTAAGCCCCTAAAAAACAATTAAAAGATAACTACTATTCTAATTACAAGACACAAAGACTAATTAATATGAAATGTCAATAATGCCCTTGGACCCTTTTGACTCGATTCATGACAGCTTCTCTCATTTGATTTTTAATTTTCAATTTTTTCCTTGTGTTCGGACAGCTGAAACTGTAATATACAGAATTTTTTATTACATTAATAGAGCTGGAAACGGTCAACTAACCCTTAAGGAGCTTAAGCGTGGAAATTTAGTCTCAGCTATGCAACAAGCTGATGAAGAAGAGGATATCAATAAAGTTCTGAGGTACACTTGAGCTGATTTATAATAGTAATTTTTCTGCCGTAGTTGATGATGGTGTTTTATCTTTAAGATTTGATTTGCTTAATTATGATTTATGGGCCATGGACTTCTATTTTGACATTGCCAAAGCACTGAGGTACACTTGAGCTGATTTATAATAGTAGTATTTTTTCTGCGGTAGTTGATGATGCTTTTTATCTTTAGCATTTGATTGCTTAATTGTGATTTATGGGCCATGGAGTTCTATTTGGCATCTGTAATTTTCTCCTTATTTATTCTAAGAAAGCATTTGTGATCTATCCTTGGAGGTGTTTCTATTGGATGCTTGTTTCAGAATGCTGGCTGGCAAATCCAGTTTAGGATTCTGGCCTGTACTTTCTTGAACGAATGTCTCCTTCTCACATGGTCATTTGGTCTTGGATTACATCTGAAAATGTCTGAGATATACTTTTTGATGTGTATGTGACAGACTTGTTCTTCTCTTAATGTGAAACAATAAAATACTTCATTAATTTGAACTAAATGTGCCGATCTTGTTAATTTTGTAGCTTTAAATTATGGCATCGCAAATTTTCTGTTATTGGGGACAAGGGTTGGGATATCAGGTTATTGTAAGGTGACATTTTTAAGCATTTTTGGTTAGATGGTTCTGTTTATGTGTTTTCCCTCTTCAGTGCAATGTTGAGTATGTATGGTCTGCTTCAGTTTTCTTTTGTTAATATCTCATTTTTGTTCTGCGACTTTTGCGATGCAGGTATTTCTCTTACGAGCACTTCTATGTGATCTACTGTAAGTTTTGGGAGTTGGACACAGACCATGATTTCTTGATTGATAGAGAGAACCTTATTAGATATGGTAACCATGCTCTTACCTATAGAATTGTTGATCGGATTTTTTCCCAGGTAATTTCTAGTAGTTCTTTCTCCTGGAGAAATTGGATTTTTCTACAACAAGCTTCTATTTTTTTTAACCTTTTAACCTCTTCGAAAATCTCCCTCCGTATTTTTCTATCAGGTTCCAAGAAAGTTCACTAGTACCGTTGAAGGCAAGATGGGATATGAAGATTTTGTTTATTTCATACTTGCGGAGGAGGATAAGTCATCAGAACCAAGTCTTGAATATTGGTATGTATTGGAGATGTTTTTTGTGAATCTTTTTTTTGGACTGCTGAAATTTGAGTGTTCAAATATGTATGAGCTTTGGAGGATATTGAAGTGGTGGATTGGTAGCAACTGCATTGTCCAACCTGTTGGTGTTTTGGTAAATGTTCACAAAGTTGGTGTGCAGCTGGTGGGGATTTATGTAGTTAGCTTATTGACTTGACCACGAGAACTTGTACCTCATAAGTACTCTTCTCAGTCTTCTAAGAACATTTGAAAGTAATTATTGTATAGCATAATAGTTTTGTCTGATTTTCAAGCAAAATTCTTTGCTATTCTGCTCTTATGTTTCGTTGATATTATTTTACTCTCAACTTAAATTCATCTTCAGGTTTAAATGCATAGACTTGGATGCAAATGGAATTATCACTAGAAATGAAATGCAATTCTTTTATGAGGAGCAGTTGCATCGAATGGAGTGTATGGCTCAAGAACCAGTGCTTTTTGAAGACATACTCTGTCAGATAATTGATATGATTGGGCCCGAGGTTTGTCACATGTGCACTTGTTGAAGTTGTACTTTAAATAAAAATTTGAACTCTAATACGTTTCATTTCAATCTATAGTTTTGGATCTTCCTTGTAAGAAGCTTTGGATTCACCTGGGAAATTCCTTTTTGAAATGTCTTGTTGTAAGGGGATTTCATTCTGGGGGTGTACTTGTTTCTGATGTTTGTTACCATCCATTCTGAGTGTTTTATTGGACAAACAAAAAAAATGATATTTGGAGGAAATACAAAGGACAAAATTTGTGGTATATAGATGGATATAAGTATAGAACTATAGAAGCTAATCCATAGAAGTTGTAATTTAAATTACCTCCTGTAGAATAGGCAAATGTCGTCCTGATGTTTGATGTTTTGCCTTTTCAGTATTGGATATTAGGTCTGACCTCCCCCAAAACTCTTTTTTACGTGTTACTTAATGCAGTCATGTTTAGGAAACTGCCTTGTAGATGGGACAAAAGAGAAAAACCCCGAGTTTGCATGAGTAAGACCAACTGTAATGCTGCAAAAGAATAGTGGGCATCTCTGGGATCTGTCTAGATGCAGATGTGTTGATAATCGGAGTATTAAGTTAATTTAACCTGATCAAATGCTGTTTCAATGGCTCATTGTTTGATTGTGGCAAGATAAATGTTTTCATGTTTGTTTATCCTGGCCTGCTGTTTTCTGTATTTTGCATATTGCATACATCGTAATTGTCTTTGCATGATCCTTACACCTGACTATATGCAATGTTTCATATGCAGAATGAGAGTTATTTCACTATTCGTGATCTGAAAGGAAGTAAACTTTCAGGAAGTGTTTTTAATATACTTTTTAATTTAAATAAGTTTATGGCCTTTGAAACTCGGGATCCATTCCTTATTCGTCAGGTACATTTAAATGTTTAAAGTGGTAAATTTACGCTCCCTTTTCTTGCCAAGTGTGTAAACTCTTATTTGTTATGAACTATTGAACAGGAGAGGGAGAATCCTACCTTGACAGAGTGGGATCGTTTTGCGCATAGAGAGTATATTAGACTTTCCATGGAAGAAGATGTTGAAGATGCTTCTAATGGAAGTGCAGAAGTTTGGGATGAATCTCTTGAGGCTCCCTTTTGAGTTAGATATGGTAACTAGGCATTTCTGTTACTTATGTTTCCATTGGTGCTATGGGCTGTTTTTCTGTTTGTATTTCCATGTTATAATTTAAAAATTAACGCTTTGAACTAAATTCTAGTGTATATATCATCTAACGGTTGAGTGATTCAATTGGTGCTCTTTCGAAGGGTTGGAATTTGACTGTTCTACTGTAGCGCTTGTGTAACCCGGCATCACACTTTTCAGAGTCGGGTTAAATATGAGATGAGCTGCGGGTCAATTTTAATAGGGTGGAAATAATCTTTCGGTCCTAATGATTAGTGCTAATTTTGAAACTCTTCTTTTTTAAGAAAAAAGAATGAAAAGAATCAAGGTAGCAGCATAGAAGGCGATTGACCCATTGCGGCTAGCTTTTACCATTAACGTTGCTATATTGTAAAAATATATTGAGCTTGTATCACTAAAGCACAGTTCAGGATCTGATTAATATGCGTCTCTATGGCAGTTGCTTCACAACAAGATGCAAGTTTTTTCATAAAGCAGGCCATCGGATGGGACCATGGTCAATTCAGCTGAGTTGGCCTAGCTGAAGACACATCTTCATCAGACACAGAATGCCTAAGCTGGGCTGGTTGATGTATACCTTAAAATTATAGGTCGTCTTGAAGATTTTTTTTATCAGATAACAAGCGGTGGTTGTTTGTCGTCTCCACATCGGATTCGGTAGACCTCCTTAGAGAAGAGGAGCGTTCATCTGCTGACAGGTGATATTTTTAGTAAAAAGCAGGAAATGATGGTAGTTTTAGAACATTTGGCAATTCTTTTGGGTCTCCGCTGTAAGATGTCGCTTGGTCGTCTTGTTTTTTCCCTTCCTTTTTTCCCATCTATTCTTTCAATTTAAATATTTTGCTTCTGTACTAGTGTTGTTTTAAGGAGACTAATTATATGTATTAAAAAAGTCCATTGTTTATCAAATTTATCTTCTTTAAGATTTTGAGCTACTCATGTCATGTTCCGTTTTCAGTGGCGAGATCAAATGAGAAGCAAGTAAGCTACGGATGCTGAATAATCGTGACTTGGTTTACCATTCGTTAAGCGTTAATATTCTATCAATTCTACTTTCTACCATGTCAAGATCATTATTGTGAATCAAATCTGGCTTCTTTTGGTATTGCCAAATACTTGGGCCAAGTTTTCTATCAATGAACGATAAAAAAAAGGGAAAATTTCATGTGGTTATTCAGAATTTTTAGCTTTTTCATGTGGTAAACAAACCCTATTTTGATCCACGTGGTGAGTGGTGACTTTCACATTTCAATTTTTTCATGTGATAGACAGAAGGGAAGTATTTTTTGTTAACATTACTCTTTTATCCAGCGAAATGACATTTTTTTCAAAATACAAACGTCGTGATTGCATAATTGATCACATATTTCGAAATTCAGTCGCTTAACCAAAAATTTAATATTTTGTATACTACATGAAAAATTTGGAAGCTCAGAGTTACTATGTAGATTCAAAAAAACATTTGTGAAAAGAGCCAAAAACTTAGGGCAATCACATGAAGTTTCTTTTTTTTAGAGCAACTATCACGTTTGACTTGTGCAATGTAGTTCAATTTAATTAACAAGATTTCGTTTTGATTTTGGATTAGATCTTTGAGATTAGTTTAAAATTTGGTCTTCTGTTTATATTAATTTAAGATGGGGTCAAATTGGGTTCCATTACAAAATCGGATAAATATCAGGTTATTAGGTCTGTTTTAAATCCCTCTATCCCTAAACAATCGTCAATGTCAACGGCGCAAATGAAAGTAGTTGATTATAAGTCATAACTGTAAAAATTGTTAATTATAGGTTACAACAATATAACAATTGGTCACATTTGTTGCACTTCATTAATGATTAGATTTACAATGTAGTAGTAAATCACATTATTAGCAAGTACTGAAGTGCAATTTCATTGAATCTCAATTTCCAACCTATTCACTTGATGCCTCCGTTACTGCTTTCTGCAACGTTTAGTACATATCGAGTATTCGTAAATTAAATATCAATCAAACTAGGTCTCGAGAGAGAAATTTTAGGGGGCGGGGATTAAACGAACGAAATCAAAACAAAGCAAGTTAAATACGAACACATTCAATAATGGAATTGAGCTTACCGGAAGGCATGCCAAAGTATATTCAACATCTCTTGTTGTGATTTGATGGTGGATTACAACCCTGAATCTGAAAACATCACAATGTTATCATCCCTAAGTTCCTTTGTTTAACATACACAATTCCGGCTCGATCAACTATTAGTCTATTATACCGTCTTTGCAGAAAATAAATACAAGAAATCGATAAATTCGAAGCGAACATCAAGAAAACATGAAAATGTATTTATCGAAAAGAATGGATGAAAGTTCATGATAAAATGATCACCTGAATGTGTTTTCTAACATAACCAGTATACCATTCTCCTCCAACCTCTTACACAGTTTCGGTGCTGTAATGTTCGAGTTTTCACATACATCAACAAAGATCTGACGGGAAAAGGAGCGATTAGTTAAATCAATTATCGTACAAATAAACATCTCGGTTCCGTGAAATGCACATCTGCCGAATCCAATGACATAGGTTCATATCGTCCAGAAAAGAGAAGGGATTCGAGGAAAAATACACTATTATCTAGGATAATTTGCCGGATACTCACAATATTAGTATCAACTGCGCTCATGTCAACTTTTATCCCCGCAATTCGATTCAATCCGTCTGTCATACAAAATATGGCACAGAACAACTGACGTAACACGAAATTTTCGAGAAAATAGGCTGAAATGGGAAATATTTACGAAAAGAAGATGTTTAACCTGCTAAGAGCTTAGCATTCTTATGGTCATCCTTAAGCTTTGCCACATTTTCTTGCACTGCAACTAAGGCAGCCGCACACAGGATCCCGACCTGTCTCATCCCACCACCTAGAGTTTTCCGCATTATTTTTGCCTAAACATTTAGAAGTCGAAAAGGTCAAATCTTATTAGAGTACATATAAAGCGAAAGAATATTTACACGTAATATGAAGCTTAAGTGATACCTTGGCTATAAAGCTTTTCGATCCAACAATCACAGATCCGACAGGTGCTCCAAGGCCTTTGGAGAGGCAGACCTAAAGTCGTGTGTCAAGGAAAATGTCATGGCAACATGTAATATTCGTTCAAGAAAATGTCCGCTGAAAAATGCACGAGAGTCGAAGGGAGGCGGGGAGGCTCCCCATACATGTTATTTAGTCAAACCCATTGTCACATAATTCGCTAATCTCCTCACGAATCGCGAATCGAAAAAAGCAAATTATGGTCTGTTTAGGCTACTATTGGGCAAATTTGAGCGAATCGCGAATTAACTAGCGATATATGTTACACTGGTGAAACCCCGCATATAACAAGGTCAAGAATTACCGAAACTGAGTCTGCTGCTTGCACCAGTCTATCAACAGAAACGTCAAGGGCCTGCCCACGGATGTATATGGATTTATCAGTCTAAAAACGTATGCAACATATTACATACTACCAGTGATTGGATCTGTCATTCGTGAGTCGTGAGTTACAGTCTAAAAGGTTATAGGTTTACTCACTGTAGCAGCGTTAAAGATGCGAGCCCCATCTATATGAAGCTTCAAACCGTGCTTCTTTGCCACCTCTCCGACTTGGTCTGTGTATTCTACAGAAAGGCATCGGCCACCAGAGCTGCAATGTCACAGCAATGACGGTAATTAAAGGGATTAAAACTTGACAGCAGAGATGGAGCCAAATACATCACAACATGCACTATCCCACTAGTTAATATGCATACATTATAGATCATCTTAATTGAATGCCTTGAACTAGAAAAGCATTGCAGAAGTGGCACTTGCTGCTAACAAGAGAGTTACGAGTCGTATTTAGGAATTCACGTTTTGATGAATCCCTCTAGAAGTGTAGATGTAGCACAAGCCTCCTCATACATGACGCTAATGTTCAAGTTTAAATTAAGGGTGGTTGAGATTTGAACCCATGACCTCTTGTCACACTGGTTTCTGATGCCATGTCAAGGAACCAAATCAACCAAAAGCTTGAGCTAATGATTCAAGCCCCAAGATATGTTATATACTCTAATATATATAGTATTTTCTAACAACTAATCGTTAGGATCGACATTCGGCTTGCTCTGATGAACTATAAGATAAAAAAAAATAGGCAAAACATCCAGAATTAGATAGCACAAATTCAAGTGTATCATAGAAGAGTACCAATAACTTACTTTCCATGGGAGTTCTCAATGCAAATAAGTTTAGTTGTTGGAAAAACAAGGGCTCCTTTAGGATCTCTAATGGCAGACTCAATCAAATCCAAATCCATAGTTCCATCCTTGTTATTCTTTACTGTTCTTGGGTGGACCCCACCAATGGTAGAAATGCCACCATTCTCATAAATATGGATATGAGAGTTATCTCCAAGAATAACTTCACTTCCTCTTACATCACAATGCACAAGCACACTAATGAGATTACCCATTGTTCCTGATGGAACAAACAATCCAGCCTCTTTGCCCATGATTCGTGCCATCTCTGTTTCAAGGCGGAGAGCAGTCGGATCATGACCCAATACATCATCATCAACCTCAGCATTCGACATTGCAATACGCATTGCTTTGCTTGGTTTGGTCACTGTATCGGATCGCATGTCGATCACTCTCATAACCATCTCGGCATTATCTGAAACAAAAAAATTCGAGAATAATTTACAAAATAATGATTTGCGAATTACAATCTTAAAGTTAACACTTTTGCGAATTACAACCTCAATGTTTATTTTTTGCAAATTACATCTACCAAAGTATCAAACTTTACAAGACCAGGCCAAGAAAACAAAACTCCGATCAATTAACCTAAAATTCGAACCATCAAAATGGTCGGAATTCTGTGTTTTGGCTTGAACCTGCAAACTTTGATACTTTGGTGGCTGTAATTCGCAAAAAATAGAAATTCTAGGGAGGGAATGAATACATGTTAAGCTCATTACTGCAATTACTATTGTCATGTAGATTTTATTTTGTCAAATATGAAGATGGTAATTTAGGGAGGGCCGAACATTCATCTTTGTACATACACTGAATCAATTCGCAATAAACAAAGAATGAATTGATTTATGCATATAATGCACTCCTTCCATCAAAAAATAATAATCACATTTTTATTTTTGAGATTTCTAAACAATACCATCATACTTTTTCTTATACGATCACTGTTATTGTTCTATTTGGTTTTTGCACGTTTGCTCATGCATATACTTTTAATCTTAAATATTTCTAATTGTACAAAACTACAAAACATAGATGGGTGTATGAATAAATTTTACATTAAAACGAATCAAACTAAGATCTCATTTTGGCTATGTTTTAAGGTATAGATAAGAATAACATGATTGATAAATAGTATAAAAAAATACTCCCTCCGAATCATTTTAGTTGTCTCATTACCTTATTTGGCAAATTCATATTAATTTTCTCATTTCCTTTTTTGTCTATTTTTTTATCTATATATCCCCACTTTTAGTACTCCCAATACCTAACTACTACCGTTACAATTAATTTAATCAATTAAAATACCCAACTACCACCTTTTTAATGGACCCCACACCACCCTTATAACCGTGAAAAAACAAATGGGGCATTTAAAATGATTCGCAGGGAGTATCAAATAGGACAATCATAGTAAATAAGATATTTCATAAGACGAAAATGATCAAAAATAGAGTTTCAAGCATACCCCAACTTAGATAGAACAGTAGTGAATCTTTAATTTGCTATGAAAAAAGCTTTGACATGAATTAAGGTATTTTAGAACAGAGGAAGTACTAAAGATCATCATCATTATACCATATGTATGCCGCTCGTAGGGATAAAGATATAGACCATACCCTTATCAAATGAGGTTATCAAAGGAGGTTGCAATTAATAAGACCCTCGACTCGAGAAATTACAAAACAAGTCTACTTATTCAAAGAACATACAATCAAAATGAATGAAATAGTCTAGTGTCATCTAAACAATCATCATACAAGTCAAGCTTTGAGAAAGTAATTAAGAGTAAGGACAGCAAAATACCAGTATGAGCAGTAAAGTCCCCCATTTGATCTGAAATAACACTAATGAAAACCAAAAAAGATTCAATCTTTTGAGAAAATAAATTATGGGTTTAATGATTTAAGTAAAACCCATGAATAATAAAATATTGAAAATGAGAAAAAGTTTCTCAAAAAGGAGAAGGTGAACAAATAGATACAATCATACTAAAATTACCTACTCACTTTCTTGTGGTCTGTCTCTTTCTCAGTGTTGAGGTGAATAAAGTGACACATACAAAACTGTCCACTTTATCAAACGTGACACAAGTTTAATGGTAAAATAAAAAAAAAAACAAACAAAGAAAGAAATTTTGGTGACCCAAATAATAACGGGTCTTATTTCGGTTGAAGAGTAAACAATTTTTTTTAAGATAAGATTATGTATTTGATTTTCACGAATTTCTCTTCTTTTTGGCCTACCATGTAAAAAACACGGGAAGAAAGCAACAAATAAGAAATTGTTTGTGTGTTTGCCTTTTTGTTGGAAAAACATGTTCGATTCATTGGGTAGTTGATATTAAATCGTGGAAATGATAATAAAAATTTAGCATAATTTTTGTGGGAAAGTTGATGACAAGTTGGTCATGCACTCATACTTGTTTTATTTCATTCATCTTATTTTCTTCACAAAAATAATTCCAACGCATTACTATTTTGATACGTGATATTTGGAGGTAATGAAAAATTGTGAACAATTTTTTATGATCAACTTTCGATTACTATGGGAATGACATCGTAAATTTCATAAAAATTTACAGTAGAAATCATCCTCATCACCAATATTTAGTAACAACTACCAAACAAGTGATATGAGTATTCTGTGGACTGTGAAGTTTAATTTAAGGTTGTTTGTCAAATGCTTGTTGGTTGTTGATTTGCTAGTCATTAAATCAGCTAATGAGTCAGCTAGTAGTTGTATGCGACTGAAATTGTACGATTGTGGTGCCACTTTAGAATTACCCGGCTTACTCATAATAGTTTTTAAGTTTTGATTTAAAAGTCGTTTTATCAAACATTTTCTTTTGTTATTTTTTGGAGTTAGTGTAATAGAAGGAAGGAGCCTATGAAAGGCAGATTTTTCTGCCTTCCATAGCTATCGGAACTCCTCAAACATTCTCTATTAAACATCATCATACCCACTACTCAGTGTATCCCGCTCATAGAAAACTATGGTGAGAGTTTGGGGGATTGAGGTACTTGCTCCAACTGAGACAAGACCCAATTCTCAAATGGAATCCACATCCATCGTTCAACTGTTGTCGAAAGCAGCTCACCATTGGTAGAACCGTAGAAATACCACCACTCTCATAATGTGGATATGAGAGATGTCTCCAAGAATCACTTCACTTCCCCTCGCTCGCCCCGCAATCCACAAGCATACCAACGAGATTACCCATAATCCCTAATGAAACAGCAACTCAGCCTCTTTGCCCATGATTCGGGTTTGCGGGGCGGAGGGTGGTTGGATCATTACCCAATACATCATCATCATCATCCTCGGCATTAGGCATTGCTTCAGAAGGCTTGATGACTGTATCTTACCCATCACAGTATTATCAACAGAAAAAACTTATGCTTGGAGAAATCTTTAGGATTGGTTGAAAACTTGCAACCCAAGAAATTGGATGAAATCTATAACTTATCTTTTGCAACCCCAAAAGAATTTCACATTCATCGCATAGCGACGAGAAATTTGATGAAAAGCTAAAAACAACATTTATTCATGACATAAATGTTGGAACTCAAACAAAGAAGTAAATGACACAGCAAGGAGTTTGGGGGTCGAATGTACGCTAGTTTATTCCAGTGATGATAGAGTATATAACATATGTAAGATTTTGGTTGAAGTCCCTAGATATCTTATATACTCGAGCAAAAGGGTATTAACCCTTGATGGGTAACATGGCTACAGTACAGACTGCAGACTATTCTCGGACGTACAAAGGAAAAGAAGCAGAAACAGCGATTCTCATAACGAACACATCTCCACCAAGATACAAAGGCTGTAAAAACAAGTTGGTGACGATAAAAATGATAAACTCTTTATTGATAGCAAAACTAACATTACAAATTAATTTTTTCTGCTCAACAACAAAGACCTCATTACAAGAATTTACAGGTTTCCATGGCTGCTCCTCCAAAATGATATGTAGGTTAGCCCGTCTAATTTAAGAATTTATAAATCCTCGTTCACCTTCGTTGTAGTAGCAAAAGGAAATTATCTAAATCACAAACTAATAGGAATATTTTCTAGATGCTAACAAGTAACAAGCAAATTGATAAGTAAAGCATGAAAAGACCTTGGATTTTGACTCACTAATCAGTATGTCAGCATAAGCACAGGAGAAAAGATGTGGTACGAGTGTTTTATGTCGGTTCCCATGTGCTTAAAGCAAAGAGTACACGCCCTTTCCATCCCAGAAGCAGCCACCGATTGTCTTCATCAATCATGAAATCCTTGTGGTAAGCTGAGTGCACAAGCATCAAAGCCCTCTCCTTGATCTCTGAGTCAAGGGGAAGCTGTGTAAAACCAGCTCTGATCGTACGGATCTTCCACTGCTTGTACGTCTCTGGCCGTTCAACCCTCTCCCATCCTTCACAAGCTACGACATTGAGGGCCTCTCTGGCAAGAAGATCTCTCTCAATCAGCATTCTTTCACCATATTCACGAGGCACCACGGTTTCCAGCATATCAAACTGTGCTGAGAAGTGAAAAAGAGCCTCTCTAAATCGGGTCACGAAGAAGGGCGCACTGTAGGCACCGTTAACCACACCATGGATGAAAAGAGCAGGATTGAGTTTTCTAATCATTTTGAGAACAATATTTCTAGAACTTTCAACAGAGACTGTTTCATCAGGCAAATTCTTCAATCTATAGATACAATTAACAATAAGCACCTCATCCTCATCAATGTCAAAATCTTCTGGCTCAATGGTATCCCATCGTTTTGCTATTGCACGATACTCGAAAGGAACTCTAAATTCCTGAGCATAATTTTCCAATCGACGTCCTGTCTCCTCAACCCTTTCTGCAGGTCTAAAACCAGGTTGAGGAAAATCTATGCCAGTAATCTTAATTTTTGGCGGCCCGCCCTCTCTCATTGATTGTCTTTGAATAAAAGTCGGCCACTGAAACCCATAAAGTATGCCGAAATCAATGATATGGATTTTCGACGCCTTTTTTGTTTGCTTTGCGATCGATTTGTTGGAGAAAAAATTGGACAACTTCCTAAATGGACATGCTGCAAGGTAGAGAAGGTAAGCTTTTAACACATCTGCTGCAGTTGTTCTTTGGCTAGTAAGTGCTTTATAAATCTGGCTACCAGTGCCTGCCAGACGAGCCTCAAGCCCATCAGCCAAATAATGAGCCAACCTCTGGTTCCCATCACCAAGAGGAGATGAGTGCTGTCGAATCTGCTTTAGCAACTCATTTGCAGTCCTACGGTCATCAGTCGCAACAGCTTGCGCACAACTCGAAAGAAGTGTCCTTAAGTCCACCACTTCTTTTCTTCCACCATGTTTCTTGCCACGACCCTTACCACCAACAGATCCTTTCGACTGAACGCTTTGTTCAGTCTTCATGGTCGCAGCTGTCTGCAAGGTTGTTCTAAGAGAAGCCACAAGTTCGTTTTTGTCACCACCATGATGCAATAGCACCTGATCAAACATGTCTGACCGCACATTAGAATCATCAAATACAGCAGCCAGTTTCGTAGTCCTCTCTTCTTCCGTATCCAGGTTATCCGCCACAGCATGCTTTCTAACACGATTTTCATCCCTAATGTCATCTTCATCTTTGTTCACTCCTAGATTTACAGACGATTCCATAAACCTCTCGGGTAATCCATTAGCCTCAGCAATGCCAAATAAGTCACTTTGACTAGGAAGAAACTTGCTCGCTTCCTCGATCCCCTTCGTAAACTGAGATATAGACCTACTTTCAGCACTCATTTCGAGACCCCAAGGGAGATTTTCAGTTAAGTGAGAATCCATTAACCCCCCATTTATGGCATAGTTAACAGCAGATGAGGATACTAGGGGTTGGTAAGGAGTACAAGCATTCTCATATCCTATATCACAATAACCACCTCTTCCATAAGCCCAATCGGGATCAACCGATAAGTTATTACTTTCACCAATTCCAAACTTACACCTATAGTAATCATCAGAAAAATAGCATTCTGGGTTGTTAAAATTTGGGGAAAAGCAAGCCATATTTGCTTGAGAATCAAGTTGAGGCCGGTACGACTTTCCAATGACCTCATACATTGATTTCTCAGCATCTTGAAGAGCTTGATGTTGCAAAGATTCCTGAAGCATACATCCCTTACCCTCTACTTCTTCCTCCACAAGAATCTGATTTATAAATCTTAAAATAGAATCTGAGAAATCATAATCTTCTAGCAAATTCCCTTCATGGGTAACACCAGAACTAGATGATAGATTCGAATTTGTTGCACTTTGATCATTAGGGAACATGTAATTAAACCCACTAATATCACTACCAGTATTGTTAATGTTATTATCATGACCCATAATCACTAGTTCATTCCTCAAATCAGGCAATCCATTTACAAGACCATTATTTGAACATAAGGGAAATGTATGATCATTAAATGCCTGTAAATTATTTCCATTAGTAATTCCTAAGTACTCTTGAACCCTAGGAGTTAGATCCATCAACCCAAAAACGGAAAATATTGCAACAAATTCCAATCAAATCAAACCGAATGATTTAAACTCAAGTAAATACACCAAAATTCCTAAAATCAATCACTTCCAGAGAAATAAATAGTGTTTTTCAGAATACTTAATCAGTTTTGATGGGTTTAGCAGGGAAAACAGCTTCCATTAAAGAACTTGAAAGCATGTGAAAGAGTAAAAGAAATAATTAAAAAAGAAGTAAAGTTAAGTCTTACCTGTGTAGAAAGATGGAACCACAAAAATGGAGATAATGAAAGAGAGAATAGATGAACAGAGGATGAAGAAGGATAATAAGTATAGTAGGGAGAGACTCTAATGAAAGTGATCTCCATTAAAGGAGAGAATAGACTCTATGTGGCTATGTCTTAAGTCTCAAGTCTCAACACAACATCAATAAAGAAAATTTCTTGGAAAATTATTATGAATAATACAATCTTTTGTTAATTTATCTATAATAATACGAATTTTTGATTAATCATGAATAATACAACATTGGAGGTTTTTCCCTAGAATAATACCAACTTTAGTTTATTAACTAATTGCAAAAATTTTTTGTCATATAATCACCTATAGTTTAATTTTTAACATATTAGGTATATTGTTGGAAAACACCCCCATAAGTTGGTATTATTCATAGTTAATCAAAAGTTGGTATTATTGTAGGGAAATAAGTAAAAGGTTGTATTATTACCGGTAATTTTTCCAAATTTTTTTTAGCAAGTTTTTTTATTGCAGATTTTCTTATTTGAGACCATCTTTTGTAAAGACGGCTCTCAAAAGCTCAGTCCAATTCTAAAGATACATTGTTACAACTCTAAATATAGATTTGGGTTGGACTTTTGAAAGTCGTCTTTACAAAAGACGGTCTCCCAAAACAGATTTTGTATTTATTGGGTGTAGGCTAGGGAGGGAAAGTTCGATTGGATCAAATGTAAATATTTAAAAGGGTAAAAAATAGTCAATTTTATGAAATTAAGGTAACTAGAGTCGCAAATAAAGTAATTGAAATAATTATGAAAGAGATAGAATTGGACTTGAATAAAAAAAAGATGATGATTTTCCTCGTTTGGAGGACCCTCTCCTAGGGTAAATTTATACTTCAATATGAGGGAACTAATTACTATTTTATCTATTTTTCATTACCTTTTAACCAATTCTTTCATCTTTCTAACAACCAGATTCCTTTAATCTTCCATATAACTAAAATTGTTTTCCTACTTTGACTTTTGTTTTACCCCTTAAATATTTACAATTAATCCAAGCGACTCCTAAGTAGTGTTCTCAAAGTAGGGTTTAGGAATGTAAAGCGAGTAAAACTATACAGATGTTGTTGTTGCATTTGCTTTAGTTGGATTGGGTGTGATAAGAATTTAGTCGGTAGTGGGTGGATATGGGTGTGAAAGTCTCACTCGTCATAAGTAGCGGGTAGATGGTGGGTATGAAGTCTTATTTCCATTCCCACCTGCCCCGCCCCGCCTCATACATGTTCGTCTAAATCTATAACATACTACTTTAAGGTTATAATCCTATTGGTTAATTTCAATTTTTTTTTTTTTGAAAATAGTTTATTTCAATTTTATATATACATGATCACTGAATTGATCGATTAAGGTTATAATTAATACTTTTAAGATTAAAATTAACGCTTCTAAAAATAATAACTAATGATAATGATCGAAATTGAACACTTTAAGATTACAACTGATCTATAATGAGTTTATACAACTATATTACATATTATAATGAATGTATGTAATAAATCAAAATTATTGGATGATTTTATCATTAAAAAAAATTGTGGTTGTAAAGCTGAGTAAGTTTCCTTTTTAACGGTGGTAACCTACCGCCGTTCCGGCGAGGGAAGCCATGGCAGCTGTAATCTCAAGTTCCCCATTTTCTCCCAGTTTTCAATATACGACTCTAAATTCTTCTTCTTCTTCTTTCAAAATCCCCAAACTCATCAAAATTCAAAATTCCAATCCATCTTCATCAATAAGTTCAACATATGGCTATTCCTTTTCATTGGTTGACATACAACATGGTAAAGCTCATCGACGTCTCTCTCGAATTCATTGTAAAACTGAAACAGACCCAGAAGATCAAGTGCAAAGTACAGGTGTTGAAGTTGCATTATCAATGCTCAATTTTTACAAGAGTAAGTAGTTTTCGTGATTTTAGCTAAACCCTAATGTTTAGTGTACTTCATATTAAGTTTGATTAAATTTCTAGATCAATTACAATTACAATTACAATAACAGTTTCTGTTTACATATATTAAAAATGGCAGGAGAAATTTCGCCATTGTTGCCGAAGAGTTGCCGTTATGTGCCATCATGTAGTGAATATTCTATGATTGCTTACAAGAAATATGGGGTTGTCAAGGGAACTGTCTTGACTGCTTACCGTCTTTGTCGCTGCAACCCTCTTGGTATTTTTTGTTTCCTGAATCTTCCATTTTTTGTTGGTATTACTGCAACTTACCCGCTTGGAACATGTTCTATATGTTTTTTCTTTGTTTGTGTAGAAGTAGATTAACCCAAACTCAAAGGATTTTTAAGCTTAAGCTCATTTTGAATACAATATCCACTCAAGATAACCTAAATTTCGTACTTCTATGTAATTTTGAGGCTTGTACTTTGTTGGAATAACACGTTCGAGCTTTAGGCTAAGTTTGTTAGAGTATATAACATATCCTGGGGCCTCAACCATCGGCTTAAGCTTTTGGTTGAGATGGTTCCTTGACATGGTATTAGAAGCCTGTGTCACAGGTTCGAATCTCAACCACCCCTCATTTAAAGTGGAATATTTAGCACCAGGTATGAGGAGAGTCTGTGTTGCATCCACACTTCTAGCCCAAAGGGCTCTCGTGGGCAGAAATATCTATCCCCCTTCAATGTTTATGGTCAGATGTCTTCCATTCATCTTGTCTAACGCTAGATTATCATACTTGACTGCGTCTGTTGATTTAAGTTGTGTATGTGCATCCAAAATTACAGTGAACAGTCTTGAAAACATCTTAAGCTAAGATGGATGTAACTCTATTTTACGCCCATGTTTAATGTGGAACTAGTTAAATAATGAGCAACCGAAATGTATTGTGGTGATCTTTCTAGTGAGAATGTCTCTTTATTATGATTTCAGGTGGATCGGGCTTTGATCCTCCGAGGTGGTTTGGTGAGGAACGGCCATCAGAGGAATGAGCTTTTCGGTTTCCTTATTTCATCAAATAGGTACTATCTACATTTTTTTGCCCTCTCTTCCTTTTGGGTATTGGATATATGTAAGGGACAAGAGATGCGAGGGCGTTGATATACGTATTATCTTTAACATATATGCTAGGGACGACCACTTTCCTTCAAAAGTCCGATGTGAGGTCGGATGTGAGGGCGTTATTGGTGGAGTGATTTGTATTTGCTTCTGTAATAGAACATGTTCCGGAAGCTGGAAGAAACGCATTCAACTTGGCATAAACTTAGGTCCCAAAATAGTATATATAGAATAGAACAAGGAGGGTAGGAGAAACACATCGAGTCATTTGTAGAAAATTTCGGATGAGTTCCTGACTCATTTCTCGAAGAGCCACAAGCCTCTCGAAAGCTTGTACTACTATCATGTATTATTGTAAATTGTAATAATCATTTAATTTACAATTAATATACGATTTATGTTTACATTCGATACACATTCATACTTTCTCATCATTCAACTTCGTTCTTACAAATTACGCTATTCGCACACATTCCTCTACAATTCTTGCAATACATTGCTTGTTTGCTCGTCCACGACTCAATTATCTATGGCGCGTCATAAGTTAGCCAAAACAAAATACATCTTCAATCTCTAATACTCCTACCATAAATTTTATGGTGTAAACTCAAAGAGACAGAAAGGGTAATGCTAATAAAAGGCCATTAAAGCTCCTAAATCTTGAAGGAGGCTACTCACATATCATGAATTCTAAGACAAACAAGTATGAAAAGAACATAGTAAAGCTAAGAATGATTAATTAAGCAACAATTTTAAGACTAAGACTAATATATCAAGATTAAAACCTAAATCATTAACAAATTTAAACATAGCATTCTACAATAAATGAATAAAAACTCAAACCTAAAACACTTCAAGAAATTTAAAAATAATAAGCATTAAGAAAGAGAGTTCTTTATTATCCTAAATATAAAAGGATATAGTTACAGAAAACAATGATTTTTACATTTGTAGCACTTCATGAATCATAACATGAATACATAGATCACCTAATTAGCAAGTGATGAAGTGCAACTTATAGCCTATCCGTTCTCGACACATTCGCTTCATGCTCCAGTTACAGCTTGCTGTCATGTTTGATACACGTTGAACATTCGTAAGTTGATCGATAAAACTAGGTTTCCGGTGAGAAACCGGCCAGAGAAGGGTTGGAAATTAAAGGCAAAACAAAGTAAACATTATAGGAAGCGAGTTTATACGTGAACTTACCCGCAGGCATGACAAAGTATGCTCAACGTCTCGTGTTGTGATTTGATGATGAGTTACAACCCTGAATCTGAAAAGATGACGAGGGTTAGGTCGTCTTAATAACACCTTTGTTTAGCGTGCACAATAACTGGTTTGAAACTTCGTGACAAGATGATCACCTGAATGTGTTATCTAACATGACCAGTATACCATTCTCCTCCAAGAACTTAGCCAGTTTTGGTGCGGTTGTGTTCGCGTTTTCACATACGTGAACATAGATCTAGCCGGAAAAGGAAAGGAAGCACTTTAAGTTGTTTTAAGTACAATTTTCAAAATTTCCGAAATTTTGTAAAATTTTGAGTTTCTCGTTGATATTTTCGAGTTAGACCCACTATTTTTCGCTAGATTATAGGTTTTACGGAAAACATATGCAATTAAGACTTAAAAAGCTCTTCATGATCCATAATTATAATACATAAGTAAGAAAAAAATAATAGATTATTGACCCGTTGGTTAACCTAACCAACCCGAAACCAACCCCACCGGCTTGTTAGCAGAATACTCACAATATTGGTCTCAACTGAACTGATATCAACTTTCAGGCCAGAAATTTGGTTCAATCCATCTGTTATACAAGATATCACAAAAAACTAAATAAACAAGGAAAACTTTCATGAAGCGGCTCGAAATGGTAATAGGTTCGAGAAAAGCCGGCTAACCTGCTAAAAGCTTAGCATTCTTGTGGTCATCCCCAAGCTTTCTTACATTGTCTTGAACAGCAACCAAGGCAGCAGCACACAGAATTCCTATCTGTCTCATTCCACCACCTAAAGTTTTCCTCAAAATTTTCGCCTAAACATTTAGAACCCGAAAAGGCCAAGTGTTATTAGAGTCCATATAAAGCCGAAAGAATGTTTACCCATCATACAATGTTCAAACAATACCTTGGCTATGAAGTTTTTTGATCCAACAATCACAGTGCCCACGGGTGCTCCAAGGCCTTTTGAGAGGCAGACCTTAAAGAATGTGTTAGGGAAAAACGTCAAAGAAACAAACAATTATGATTTAGAAAGAACCGTTAATGTTAGATCGGAATGGTTTACATTGCCAAGCATTATAACGAAAACCAAAGTTTGCTTCCTCTTGACAATGTAAAGTTGGTTGTTCGTATGACTGAAGATGATAAAAAGGTCAAGAAGTTACCGAAACTGAGTCAGCAGCTTGCACCAGTCGATCAACGGGAACCCCAAGTGCCTGCCCACCAATGTATATGAACTTAATCAGTCCAAAAATGTTTGAAACTAGAGATCACACGGCCTCACAAACCAGTAACTTGCATCAGATATTCCAGGTTACACTCCAAGAGATCGAATATTACTCCCTCCGTTCTTTTTTTTCGTTCTTACAGCTTCTTTATTGAAAAATCCAATGGAAAATTATAACTCAAAAAAATTTCAATTGTTAGTTGCTGAATATATTAAAATTATGACGTATGAAAAATATACGTTGAGACAAATCATAAAAACCACATATCAATGTTTTTTATATAGATTGGCGAGAACTTCTAGTCAAAAATTGGCTTAAAATTCAATTTTTCAAATGGAGAACACAAAAGAACAGAGTGTATAGCCATAGGTAGTTGGTCAAGAGACTTTTTTACACCGCAATTACATTACATTACCCCTGGCTCCCGCCTAGAGTAGGGTTTGGGGTTGGATGTTGCGATATGCAACCTTACCCTTGTCACTGATAACACTAACAAAAAGGTAAGTCATTTCCAATTAACCCTTATTTCATCTAGTTAAGTCCAAATTCGTATCATGGAAAGTAGTTTATCAAGCTCGAGTTCAAAGTTAATTAGTCTAAAAAAAGGCGCGGAGTAAATTTCATGATTGCATGATTCAAAATCAAGTTCTAAAGGTTTTCACTCACTATAGCAGCATTGAAGATTCGAGCCCCGTCTATATGAAGCTTCAAACCATGTTTCTTTGCCAACTCTCCGACTTGGTCAGTGTACTCTACAGAGAGGCATCGACCACCAGAGCTGCGAAGTCACAACGAAAATGGTTATTAGAGAAGTATGCGGAAGGAATACTTGATAACCACATCTACATACACTATATACCCTAGTTAACCGGCAAAGGCATTATAGCATGTGGTGACCCCGAGTTTTTGGCTTTTGCATGCGGTGGACAAACTTTTATTTAATCCCTAAATTCATGTTATTATATCCATCATAACGACCTTTTTCATAAGAAAAAACACCTCGATCACCCTGAGAAGCACTTTTGAAAATTTGGTCGAAATGAGTACTTAACTTAGCAAAGAACTTAACATTTAGTTAGCCACATGGAAAAGTCAAAAACTCGGGGTCAAAATGAAGTCTACCAAAGAAGAATGCTTACTTTGCATGTGAATTCTCAAGGCAAATAAGTCTAGTTGCAGGATAATAAAGGTCTCCTTTAGGATCCCTAATGGCAGACTCAATCAAATCCAAATCCATAGTTCCATCCTTGTTATTTTTTACTGTTCTTGGGTGGACCCCACCAATGGTAGAAATACCACCATTCTCATAAACATGAATATGGGAAATATCTCCAAGAATAACTTCACTTCCCCTCACATCACAATGCACAAGCACACTAATGAGATTACCCATTGTCCCTGATGGAACAAACAATCCACCCTCTTTGCCCATCATTCTAGCCATCTCTGTTTCGAGGCGAAGGGCAGTCGGATCGTAACCCAATACATCATCATCGACCTCAGCATTCGACATTGCGATGCGCATTGCTTCGGTTGGTTTGGTGACTGTATCGGATCGCAGGTCGATCACTCTCTTAACCATCTCGGCATTATCTAAAGAAAAACAAAGTCGAGGATACAATGTTACAACTTGTAGCGTTCTATTATTAATTGCAGCATAGATTTATAAATCGCACATTTTTCTCAATAAATTATACTCTTAACAACTACCATAACCATTACTTTTACCGAATAATAATAATTTACACGATTCATTGGAGGTTTAGATTTCCAATTGTTTAGACAGCTAACAAGTAACCCACAACTTTTTAAGTATTTTCCGTGCTTTCTCATCGAGAGAAACCCACTATATAGGACTATAGGAGGGGTACTATCTGACACCTTACATATGCTTATCATCATCATATATACGCAAATACCATGGCATAAATGAAAGAACGTATCATCATCACCATCATTCCCCGTGTATCCTGCTCATAGAAAAGTATGGTCAGAGTCTGGGAAGAAATTAAAGGCGGCAGCTCATACCCACAGAGGAGAGTGCGGTTAAAGACTCCCTCGACTCGAGAAAGAACGTATATACAACAATATTTTATTACCCTAATGTCAACTATACCTCATCCGACCAGGTTTAAAGTCAAATATACGCAATTTATTGTGCTTATAATAAAATATTAGTATTTTAATAGCTATTAGCAAAAACCATCGAGAATTTTGCATATTGATAAAAAAAAAGTACACTTCACTTTAAAAATCAAAACTTTCATTTTGAAATGTCCAAACAAAATTGCTACATTTTTCAAGCTAAAATTAATTACTAAAAACCCTAGTTGATCTAGGATCATAAAGCCAAAAGTAATAAATAAAAATGAATTGTATAATCATCTAAAATCTCATGCATGCAAAGGTTTTAAGAAACTAAAAAAAAAGACTTGAGGACAGAAAAAATACCATTATGAGCAGCAACTTCCCCCATTTGATCTGAAATTTATACAAAAAAAAAAACAAATAAAAATCAAAAATTTGAGAAAAAAATTTATGGGTTATATTTCTCGAGTAAACTCAAATAAAACCCTTAAATTAGAAACTCATAAAAGTGTCAAAAATAAAGAAAAAAATGAAGGGTATACTAAAAACTCACACTAATTAATTTTTTGTTCTATTTTTTGGTTTTTTTGTAGGTGTTGGAATAGATGAACATAAATACACACAAAAAGCCTAATATTTGTAGTATCCGATTCAAAAGGACACGTAAATTTGGTGAAAGTGAAAAGTAAAGGAATTTGATGCCACATCAATTTTGTTTTATGGTATATAAACTAACAAACAAATAATTTGGTGACCCAAAAAACAAGGAACTAATACATTGTACAAATTCAATTTTTCCACTTTTGAATTATTATTTAATCCAATTGTACTTAGACTAGTAATACTTTTTTATCGATAATCGAATCTTGTATAGATTAAGTATCACTTTTTAAAAAGATTTAAGTCTGATTTCCAATTTTAGAATATTAGATGATGGAAATATTACATCAACATGAAGAAAATAATTAAGATTATGATGAAATATAGGTGACAAAAAGTATGGAGATAAGGATGCTAGATAAGGATGGAGATCATAATGGAGTTTGTCATGTTAATTTTCGGATTTTATTAATTTAATGGTGATTTTAATATAGACTTTCATTAAATGTAATAAAATTAAAGTTTAAGGATATGTTAATGTATGATGATTGTAATTTTTTCTGCATAAAGTATTACGTAAAGATATAAGTCGATGCTCAATAAACATAGAAAAAAAATAGAAAGATTAAAGTTTGATAACGTTATCTCCATAAACACCATAAATAAGGAATAAAAAGAAAAAATTATTGCATAAAAGTATTCCCCATTTAAAAATGTTTGTTGATACTTGATAGCATTTATATAACAATTACTCCATCAATAGTTAATTATGATATATGAAATATAAAAAATTCTCATTTAAAATTCGGCAATAGCAAAATCATATAAACGGAAAAAAAACTAAAAGGCATACCTAATGAATCAATGAGCGTTATTGTTGTGAGTTTTTCCTTCACAAGTAAATCTTATAGAGATGAACAGAATACACTGGGTATAATAAATGATGATGAAGTAAATCTTATAGAGATGTATAGTGTAAACCCAACTTTTAATACTTTGTTAAAAAAGTTTGGTATCAAAAAGGAAGAAAATAATAAAAATGACCCAACTTTTTTGGCAATAAAGGAAAACGATAGGACAGGAATTGGGTAAGAATGCCAATTTGGAGACGATTCAGTGATGACCAACAAATGGGTAACAACACGTTTGTAGCCATCACCAAATTGAATTTGAATTGGATCTCTTCTTTTCATGAAATTACTGTCTGTAAATTTGTCGTACTTATACTATGTTTGGATAAAAATAAAACAGAGAGAAAGAAAATAAAGGAATATATAGGAAAGAAAAATAAAGAAAAACTCTTTCATATTTTATATACAAAACAAATACTTCAAACACTCAAAAGAATCGAAAGTAAGAAAAATCTAAGTGAATGATATCATCATCATCATTCCCATTGTAACCCGCTCATAAAAAACTATGATCAGAGTCTGAGGAGGAAAGAAAAACGACAGGTCATACCCATAAAAGGGATGCGGTCAAAGAGTCCCTCGGCTCGAAAAAGGCAGCTCATAATCATCTAATTGAATGATATGTCGCCATTTAACGATGCCCGAGCGAGAAAGGCATATCATGAGCTACGACGTATAAAAAGATTCGACACTAAAAAAAAGAAGCAGAAAATACGGCAGAAAATAAATTCGATCACTAATTTACAAAATTAGGCATAAACTGTACTACTACATGTCTACATGGGTACTCAAGTTGTACAGCAAGTTCAGATGAACACGTTCGACAAAAATTGGTATCAAAACTTTAAGAACGAATATTAAATTCGATGACGAATTTCATATGGCGGAATGTTTGATTCAGATCATTATCGGTAGTACGAGGCCAAAATATAGAGCATGATGGATGATACACTAGTGACGATCAGTTCCTGTTACATCCGCAAGAGTACAAACCAGGTGTCAAAAAGAATTATAAGTCGCTAAGCTCAGCTGACGAGGAGAGGGGTGCGATAGCTTACCTGACTATTGTAAAGGGCAACAGGTATGTAATTGCCGGAAAACTCTATCAGGTTTAAAACACCCGTGAAAGCCTACAAGTGAATAACGGATCACATTAGTAAGGTCATAAAATAGACAATGGAACTAAATAGTGTAAGTTGATCAGAGTTGTATACAACGTTGGTCATCCATGTTTAATTCGGGTTTTCATGCTAAATCGGAACATAGCAAAAGCTCTTTGCTCAAGTTTCTGTATTTCTTAAGCTAGCAACTTGCCCTACAAATTTCTCAAGTATCAATGAAAAAACTTCCCGCATTTTACAATGTTCCACAACCGATTAATGTCACTCAGAGTCTTGATTTTATCTCAAGTACCCATGTTAACGCTCGGGCATAAGTGGGAGTCCTACTTAATGGCGAAGGAGTAATGAAACGAAATGTTTGTAACTACAGAATCAGTTCAAAGTCCTATAAAAGCCGACAACCTTGGTGCAGCATGCAATGTAAAAGTCATAAACCACTAGTTTTGTTTAAGATTTTGTTTAACAGCTACTCTTGTGGGAGATCGTCTCTTACAGAGACTACCTCAAAGAAGCCCACATTCTTATATCCTTTTAATTATAAATTGGCCTATTTAGCCTATATATCTAATGCGTCTCTCAAAGAAACCGTTTCTCATAACAATTTGTGTTTAATTAATTGCTTTGGAAGAATGGAACTACAAAAAAAAAAAAAAAAAAAAAAAAAAAAAAAAACTTAAATTCCAGATATAACAATCTGCAAACATATAAATTGCCATAAAGAAGGTTAAATACCATGGAAGCAAGACCGATACAACCAAACACTAAACAAAGAGATCGAAGAAGACGTTTCCCCATACGTAAACCACGTGAATCATCCTCACCTTCTTCCTGTAACAAAGAAATGCCCAGTTATTAAGCAGGATTTCGAGTCATGTAGTACAAAAGAATCAGAAAATGTAATGTAACCACCCCTAGTCACTCACAGTGAACGTTGGAGACACGGGTGGCTCAAAGGATTTAAGCTTCTCAAAAATTCGATAGACAAACACAAAACCCATAAACTGCATAGGCTTCCATTCAGCATTACGCTGGATGAAAACCCAAGCTATCTGCATAAGCACATGAAAGAAAAATTAATATATAAACTTCAAAGTTGTAAGATTCACAAAAAAGCAATCACATATACTTGACTACTGGACAAGGGGAAAAACACAAAGCACTAAATCAAGCAACACTTACAAACACAGCAGATATAGCCATGTTGATACGCATATCTTTGACGTCGGACTTGGTGAACCTGGAAGCATACTAGATTTCATCATTATACAGTAATATAAATAAGATGAGAACGGAGGACCAAGGATGCTTCATACTTTTAACTTATATTCTCACAATGTAAATTTAGAAAACCTTTAGCTCCAAAATTTTACAACTTTTCCCTAACCAAGCCCACATACAAATTTTTAAGATGCTTGTATCTGATTTCAAGATGCCTTATTAACTATCTCATACACAAAAACTTGACCTTATACGTTGAGAATAACCTGAAACAAATAATACAGCCAAAAGGTGTTTCAGAAGAAAAGCACAGCAACAAACCTGGGACCCCATGGTATTACTGGCTGCTTATCCGCATATTTAATATCCTTTGAAACCTGTGTTTAACGAAAACGAAACAAAATTAATAAAGAATACTATTACTTAGACTCTAGACGATCATAGAAGGCCAAATAAAAGCAAAAACAGGAAAACACGGTCCTTTTAGCTTCATAAAAGTACAACTTTGCCCTCAAAGGTTAAAATCAATGCAGAGCTAAAATCAATAAACCCAGGTTCCACAGAGAAATAAATACCAACAAGGTAACAACAACAACAAAATAACATTACTCTTCTACGCCTTACGTGCAGAATAGAGCTTGGATCACAAAAGATGAGGTCTGATCCATGAATCAAAAAAAAAAGCTCATGAGATCATTCACAAAAAATTCCTTTTATCCATTTTCTCTTGTCTAGTCTGTTTTTAATAAATGCATTACTAAAATAGCAACATAGTGATAGACAAAGTAAGCCCATTTCTAAAATACATACCTTAAATGAGCCAAATGTCTCCCCTTTCTTCCTCTTAGTTAATTGTGCCATCATGATCTTGTCGTAAGCCCTTTCTAGCTGAAAAGGCACATTTAATTTAGAATCATACACAAACAGACCAAGAATTTTCAGAGATCAACACACAGCATACAACTAGCTACTTCATCAAGCACTTGTCATGAGGAAGCTTAAGAGAAAATGCATGTTTACCATGGCAGCAGTGGCTTCATCACCCCTTCGTTCAGCATCTTTGCGCTTTTTGGTATATGCTGCTTTAATCATGTCAAATCCCTCAATAGGGCTCACACCAAGGACCTACCGGAATCAAATATAGAAAATGAGAGCCAAATTTTGCCTAAAAACGTCCAAATCTAACATCATTTAGGGGTAATTACCATCATATATAACTCTAAAATGACTATTGTCATATTATCATAATATACTCATCTAGATAGTTTTTCTGAAGGTCACTATCACCATATTATAAGCCTAGACAGACCATTATCACGATATAACAAATATTGGTCTTGCTAGTTTTCCCAAAAGATCAATATCCTCATACATATCTCTAGAATTTCAATATGGTCGCACTAGTACCACCCGATACAAGGATGATATGAAAAATGATGAACAATATACCTTTGGTCGAAACATCAAATTATACGTTTACTAGTAACTAAATGCGTTAATATTAGCTCAATAAGACAATAATAGCTATTTTTTCATGAATTGTCACAATGCAAAACAATGAGCATAACTATATTTAAATAAAAATGCATGGATTAAATAAGAATGAAGAAAATTGACCTCAAAAGGATTTAGATCACCACCAAATCCATCTATGCTCTCATAACTATATGGTCATAATTTATCACAATGCCAAAGAATGATCATAAATAAATATACGTAAAAATGCAGAACAAAGAAAATTGACCTCATAATGATTTAAATCACCACCAGAAGTAGCAGCAAAATAAACAACTCTTGCACAATAGTCTATTGGTGGGTAATTTTCGAAATCCTGATTTGAAAGAAATAGATGTTTAACATAGCCTGCAGTTCTCCGATCAATTGAAGATTTTGAGAAAGCAGATGTGCATTAGGTCATGGCATGAGGACTAGCGTCAAGACATGCTCGGTTGAAATAGAGACTTGCTTAGGCAAGCAAAATGGAGGTTTTGTTCAAGAAAGTGATGTGGTGGTAGAGGATGATTAGTAGCTTGCATTCAAAGGCTACTAGGATGAGCTTGCCTGAAATCAAGTTTTGTGTTAAGAACACGTTTAGACATTGAGGGTTTCGAGGAATTATGAGCTTTTGAAGTCTCTTGAAGGCTTCTTAAATGATGGATTGAAGTGTGAATTGTGTAAAGTTGAAACTCAATCTCCATGAGATTTTGTAGCATGTAGGGAGTAGAGTGGTAAGGTGAGCTAGCTCAAGATAAAAGCTTGTTGAAGCTAAGTTGAGTGTCCAAACAAGTGCGAGGAGAGTGGAAGCACTAAGAGAACTAGAAAGAGTTAAAAAAAAGTGTATGTATTTCATTATATTAGCCAACACCATTAGAGGTGTTTGAGAGTGAGGTTAAAACTTAGAGTGTTTGTGAGTTAATGTATATTTTACACAAATGAAAACAAAACATTTGTGGCCGATGTGGTATCATAAGACACCCATTGAGAATTGTCTTTCCTCCATTTTTTGTGTTTTTCCTTGTGTTTGCTCATGGTCATTGCTATCTTGCTTACGAGTATAAGCTCTAAGACCTCACCCACTCCCATTAGTTGGTGACCCCAATTCCACAACCTTTATAACTCTCAAAAGACCATTATCGTGAAATCAACATATATTCATCTCGCTAGTTTTTCCAAAATATTAATATCATCAAACAAATCTATAGAGTTCGAATATGGTTACAGTTTTATCCCCTAATGCAAGGATGATGATATTAAAATGGACATATACCTTTAGTCAAAACTCTAAAATACACTTTTATAAACATATCTCTAGAGTTCCAATATGGTTACAGTAGTATTTTCGGATGTGTTTTTATACGTACTTTTCCATTAACACTTAATAAAAGTCTCTCAAGAAGTAATGGATGAGAATAAATTCTATCTACAAAAATGGATTAGGGTAGGAAAAAATTGATCATATATTGATTTCCTAACTAAATCAAATTGAATTTTTATTAATATTTCATCATTGAATACAAACAAACAAACAGACATTGAGTGCATTATATTAGCTCATTGATATTAATAGCTATGCTGTGACACACTATCACAATGCAAGGAATGATCATAACGAAATCGACATTAAAAAAATGAAATTAAGAAGAAATGAAGGAAAATGACCTCATAAGGATTTAAATCAGCACCAGAGCTAGAACTACCAGCAGCAGAAGCAGCAGAACGAATAAATCTTGCACAATTTTTCCGAGTAATTTTTAAAACCCTGTTTTTAAACAGAAAAAGACCATTTTATAACAAACTAAAGAATTCCCAATTAAGAAATCAGAAAACCTAATCGCAAACCTTTAATCATTCAGAATTATACCATTATCCAAACTGGAAAAAAGTGATTAAGAGTAAAATTACCTGAACGAAGAGGAGGAAGATGAAGACGCGAAATTGGAGAAAGAAAATTTGACAGGAACATGATTATTTCGGGTGACATTGAACTTGAAATTAGGGGAATGGGATACGATATTTGAAGTAGTTAATGCCATTTCTTAGACAAATCCAATGTTCTAAGCCAAAAAAAAAAATTTGAAGATAAAAGGGGTTTTAATTAGGGTTTCATTCTGTAGAGAAATTACAAAGATAAAGAGGAAGAGAAGATGAATTATTTGGTATTGTCGAATTTATGCGAACAATTGTTCGCGTGGCCTAATGGATAAGGCGCTCGCCTCCGGAGCGGGAGATTGTGGGTTCGAGTCCCACCGTGAACGCTTCATAGCCTTTATTCATTATTTTTATTTATTGGTATTTTTTATTTTTATTTTTATTTTTATGGTGGAATGAAATTCTATGGGAAAGATAGATCATTGGAGTTTGATTCTTGATGGGTATTTTTTTATTATATCAATCAAGTATGGAGATGGAGAAAACTAATTGAGAATCAAATTTAGTATCTTTACTTGTAAAGTGTTGCTCGCCTCTAAGTCCAACTGAGACAAGATAAGATTTATTAGGCCGTGATAATTAGACACGTAATCTCACCGTGGCCCACTCGTGGGGACACGAGACACCCGTGGGCTCGGCCCTACAAACCCACGGGTCAAGAGCGTTGACTTGCACATACACTCGGTAAGGTTCATTATTTCCCAAAACTATATGGCAATAGGAGGATTAGCTCACCAAGTATATATGCAAGTCCACAACTCACTTTTTTTATCGATGTGGGATATTGTCTCACGTGTGAAGTATTTCTAACAAGATTTACGACTCTTGAATGGTATTTTTATTTTTAATGGTATTTTATAGCCTTTACTTACTATGGGAAAGATAGATCTTTGGAGTTTGGCTCTTGATGGGTATTTTTTTATTATATCAATCAGGTTGGGAGACGAAGAAAACTATTTGAGAATCAAACTTAGTATCTTTACTAGTAAATTGTTGCTTGCCTCTAAGTCCAACTGAGACAAGATAAGATCTACGACTCTTGAATGGTGTTTTTAATTTTAATGGTATTTTTATAGCCTTTGCTTACTATTTTTATTTTTATTTTTGTGTTGGAATGAAATTTTATGAGAATGATAGATCTTTGGAGTTTGACTCTTGATGGGTATTTTTTTATTATATCAACCAGGTTGGGAGACGGAGAAAGCTATTTGAGAATCAAACTTAGCATCTTTACTTGTAAAGTGTTGCTCTAAGTCCAACTGAGACAAGATAAGATTTATGACTCTTGAATGGTGTTTTGATAATGAAACGAGGAAGTGCAAAAGACACTTAATATACCTAGAAATAGGTGTAATTGGGGACGATTGTAAATATGCTGAGTGTGCTAATGACCCTTCCGATGATGAGACCTCAAGTCCTGCAATACAACGTTAGCCTTGCCCGATAGTGAACTCCCGAAAAACCTCTCCGACGCTCAAGCTAGATCGGGAACCCAAACAAGATAACGGATTGTAGGATGAGTTCAGATCAATTAAAGAATATTTGGTTACACATCAATCGTAAGTAGGAGGGCAGTGTATTTTTTTTTGGGGAGTATGGTAAGAATATCAAAACTCAGTCTTTTGCAAATGATATATATAACATCTATTTATAGTACTAAGAAGGGAGTTATTTCTGGGTGATTGGAGGTTATATTAGATGATAATGGGGGGTTATAGTTGGTTAGTAGTGAGTAGTTATTTTGAGAAGTTATTAGACTAAAGTGGGCAATTTATAGTTTGACAAAATAAATAACGAATTTATTATTAACCCCGTAACAATTCACAAATAGTATTATTATATAGTTGTTTGGCATGAAAATTTACTTGTGATCCAATACACAAATTATCCATAGTAACAAAATTAA
This sequence comes from Amaranthus palmeri, assembly GCA_019776075.1. NCBI lineage: Eukaryota > Viridiplantae > Streptophyta > Magnoliopsida > Caryophyllales > Amaranthaceae > Amaranthus > Amaranthus palmeri. Next base: position 1,604,470 of record JAAKBH010000283.1, read on the forward strand.
TGGAGTGTTCTAAGTATTATAAATAATAATTTAATTGTTATAAATTGAGACATAGGAATTAAAATAATTTTTAATAGTAAAAATAAATCGGATTAGACCGGACCAGCCTTTGAAAGCCCGACAACTCATAAAAGGGTTTTTATCAATTTTGGGGGTTTTGAGATCGACGGTCTCAAATAAGAATTTGTGTTTATCTTTTGATTTTTTGGGTTTTTGAGGGTATAAATGTGTCCAAAAGTGGGTTTCTTAAAATCGGTGTAAACTACTAAATCAGAACAGAGAAGTATCTATGAGAGTATGAGTACACCAAGTTGGATTTCAAGATTTGAACTTTGAAACGCGATTCAACGGAGACGAGACAGATTATTGATTGATTGATCATCATTCATCAATCCCTAACTATCTTAATCTCAGCAGTCAAACAATTCTCCAAATCCCTTTTTTGAAATTTCAATTCCACTTGCACCCATCAAAGAATCTTCCTTTACTGTCTTCAAATCCAATTATATTAATACTCTTTTGAAAAAACTATTTTGCGAGTAAACCCACCTGAATTATCCCCAATTTTTCCACAAATATGGTGAAATTCAGGATTTTGAATCATGGGTTTTCATTGTTTTTGTTTATGTTAGTGTTTAAATCTTCAATTTGTGATTGGGGAGTAGATGCTAGAAGAACACAATCTACTGAAGATGCATACGTAACTTTATTATATGGAGATGAGTTTGTTTTGGGTGTTAGAGTTCTTGGGAAGTCGATTCGTGATACAGGTTCTAAAAAAGATATGGTGGTTTTAGTCTCTGATGGTGTTTCTGATTATGCCAAGACCCTTCTAGAGGTAATCATTTACTAATTTTACTTTTGGGATATTTTACTTGTGATTGATGTTGAGTGATGTTTTAGATTATGATTGTGAAGAATGAAATCAAATGTGTATTTGATTAGTTCTAGATTTGTTTTGATTTTCCCTCAAAGGTATAGTTTTTGAATGAATGGCCTGATAAAAGCTGTTGCTTTTGAACATGGGAGTAGGAGAATATGCATTTATGGGAGCTTTGTGAGAGACTTTGATTGATATGGTTGTATGGCTGCGTGATTAGTAGAATGGGAAGTTTTTCGTAATGGGTTCAAAATCCAGAACTTTAGGTGTTTGGGGAGGGGGAGAATTTCTATAGGAACATCACTAGAGGGTCGAAAGTCGTCATCACCATCATCATCATCATACCCAGTGTATTCAGCTTATAGGAACTATGATCAGGATCTGGGGAGGGAAGAAAATCGGCAACTCATACCCATAAAGAAGTGCGCTAAAGAGTCGCTCGGCTCGAGAAAGATGCACAGATGAACTCTTAGAAAATTGACTTGGAGTTTAAATTAATCACAAGACCAACAACTATTGTAACTTAAAAATAGAGTTAAAATAATCTGTGGATAAAACTTTCCCATACGTATTATATTTTCACTGATTTTTTAGGTTGCTTGTGGCCAACTTTCACCCACTAGTAGCTCTGCCACTACGTGGGTGAATAAACTTAGTTTTGATCTGATTGTGCAAATTGTTTTTAGCTAAATCTTTCGTTATGTACTTCTTTGTATAAGTGAAAGAGTATTCATAAGAACTACTCTACTGTGCTTCAGCTTGTTGCATAACTCTATAGAATTGTACCTAATTAGGAAAGTAGCCTTGTATGATTTTTTATGCGCTAAACTGGTTATTTTGTATATGTGAAATTTTCCCTTAATCCCGATGCTCTGAGAAATTTCTTAACTTTGTTTTGCGATGCGATATCTGGATTGTATACAAACTTCTTTTGATGAAGTTTCTGAGAGGACTGTAATGTGATTTGTTGGACAGGCTGATGGCTGGATAGTAGAGAAGATTTCATTGTTGGAGAATCCTAATCGTATTCGTCCAACAAGGTTTTGGGGTGTTTACACGAAACTCAAGATATTCAACATGACCAATTATAGAAAGGGTAATTTGATTTCTTATGTATAATGTTTTTTTTAATCACTCTCTACATGTAATATTTATTACTACATTTGACTTATTTGATGAGAGTTCTTTGTACAATGATTAAACAAAGTGCTTTTGTCGCACAGTTGTGTATCTTGATGCAGATACAATTGTGATCAAGAGCATTGAGGATCTTTTTAAATGCGGGAAGTTTTGTGCTAACTTGAAGCATTCTGAAAGACTTAACTCGGGAGTCTTGGTTGTTGAACCTTCTAGAACGCTTTTTAATGATATGCTCAGGAAAGTTAGTACTTTGCCTTCTTATACCGGAGGTAATAGCTCTTTTCTGTAACTAGTTGTGTTTTGCATGTTAAGAAGTTTCCGCTTATATACATTATTTGATCAATAGTCAATACTCTAGCGTAGTCTCATTCTAAGTTGGCAACTAGATGGCTGTTGTTGAAAGATTTCTCATTGAAAAGATCAGTGCCCTTGTGTTTGTTTACTCTTACTCTTTACGGTTGTAGTTACTTGTTGTGGAGGCATTTATGTACAGAGGTACTATGTGCAAAAACTTTTTTTTGATAAAAAATTGTATATTAATGTTTAAAAAGGCAATAGGGGTCTTGAGCATACACACAAGCTTTAGGTGCATGCCTCATTGAAGTAAGGTGCCAGGATGAAAATATTATAGTACGAAAGAATGCAAAATGGTTATTTTTGCTATTTAGCTTTTTTTGTGCCTCTCTGCACTCTTTTGTGCGTCAGGTCCTCCTCTTACCTCTTTAGTTTCCTTTAAGTGCTCAAAGCATGGTAGTTCAACTCTTGTTCTACATTTAACTCTTTAATTCTCCAAAGCTTCTTGTTGATCTATAATTCGTTATAGAGGTGTTCAAAACAGACCCGATGACCTGATATTTACCCGATCCTATGACAAAACTCGACTTGACCCGACCTTCATATGAATTTAAAATTATGTAAAAATCAATGAGAACACAAAACTCAATTTTGAACCGACCTGAAACACGTGACTCGAAATCGACCTAATGACCCGAATGAACACCTCTAATTCTTTGGGGTAAATAACGGAATAAAAATTTTCAATTTAAACAAATGCATTATTTTTGAACTTTCTTGACCTAAATATATGAAACTTAATCATGCTGAATATTTAGAAATTATATTCCCAGGTTTTTTGCTCTGTGTAGCTTTGTTATCTCTATGTGACAGTAAAAGTATTCTTTCAGGTAATTGTAACACATTTATTCTGAGTTATGGAGCTTATGATGGGTTTTTTCTTTTTCCATAATTCCCCCCGTAATAAAATATTGTACCTTTATGATTCAAGGCTTTGCTGTTCTTCAATTTTAAGAAGTCGTGCTATGCAAAAATCATTGCTTGCACATAATTTTTTCATGTTGATCTTTTTGGCCCCACTAATATGTTGGCTTTTGTCGTCATTCCATGCATTTATTGTTCTTTATACTTACATGGTTCTGTTAATTTCAGGGGATCAAGGGTTCCTAAACTCATATTACGCTGGGTTTGCTGATGCCCATTTATTTGATCCTAAATTGTCATCCGAAGAATTAAAGTCTAGACCAACACCAGAAATGGAGCGCCTTTCTACTCTCTACAATGCTGATGTTGGTCTATACATGCTTGCTAACAAGGTATTTGTTCTTGGAAAAACGTCTAATGCACCGTATTTTCTTCTTGAATTGCGTTCTTATATGATTTCTAGCGGAATGTAGTTTTGTGTCCTTCATTGTTCTTTATTATATCAGTAATAATAAGCTTTTGCTTTATCTTGGGCTAAAATAAACATCTTGGCGCATAATATTTGTGATTAGGGAATTTTGATCATTTGCATTGTGTATGCAGTGGATGGTAGATGAGAAAGAACTCCATGTTATTCATTATACCCTTGGTCCTTTAAAACCATGGGATTGGTATACAGCTTGGCTAGTGAAGCCTGTTGATCTCTGGCAGGTAAGTTCTTTTTTTTTCTTTTAAACTTTTCCTAAGTCTACTGTCTTTGTAGTATGTATGCAACGGTAAAATAACGGGCGTTACTCGTTACGTAACAATATGCGCGGCGTTTAGACAGTGAAATTTTATGCACCGTTATATAACGTGTTTTAACGGCCCGACAACTCTCAAACATGTTACATAAAAGGCGTTACGTAACGTAACGGGGTAGTTTTGTTCTATACCTTTATATATCTGCCTATCATGCAGGACATTAGGCTTACGATTAAGGAATCTCTACCTGGAACTGGGGGAGGAAGAAATCCTCAAGATGAACTTTGGGTCAAAGTTCTTTTTCTGCTTCCTTTTCTTGGTCTCATCTTTTTCTACTATCGCTCTTTTCTTCAGGTATTACAGAATGTAAATGTCGATCTACTTGATTTTTATAGAACAATAAAAGAAAATTTTGATCTGAGAACATCTCTATTGTGTTTCAGGTTTTCGAGTCTTTTGGCTTACTTTGTAGGGCATCAATGTGTGATCGCATGAGACACCTTGCTCTTAGATTTAGAACGTGTACTTTGCATCCGTTTGCTACAGTGTCTCCTTCTTCAGCCATGAACTCCAACCAACAGGTATGTTTTAAATGACCACTAAAACTAAGTATTCTAAAAGATTTGACTTATGAGCTGTATGTAGAGGTGTTCATTTGGGTCATCGGATTGATTTTGGGTTAGGTGTTACGGGTCGGTTTGAAATCGGGTTTTGTGACCATATTGTTTTTTACATAATTGTGAATCATTTTTGAAGTCGGGTTCGATTACAAGTTTACAACTAGGTTGGGTACATTTCGAGTCATCGGATCTGTTTAAAACACCTCTGCCTGTATGCTATGATGTTGATTGAAGCTAAGTCACTCGCTTCAGATCATGTTTGTTATAGAACTGCTTTGATGCTTACAATTTTTTTGAACAGTTCTACAGTGGCTTGCTATCCAAGGTACCTTGGTTTCTCGGAGGAATGTCTATCTCTGTGTGCCTTCTATCTGTTGTTGTCGCACTCGGATTGGCTTTCCTGATGGTTCCACGACAAGTGCTCCCTTGGACAGGATTGGTACTTATGTATGAGTGGACTTTTACCCTCTTCTTCCTACTCTTTGGAGGCTATTTACGGCTGGTTTACCAATGGGGTAAAGTTAAAGCTACACAGGCAACATTGTATTCTTCCGATCCCGAGTCTTTAGATTATGATTATGGGAAAGGTCTGTAGTCTATTGAAATTCTCTTGTTTAATACTTTCCCTAAATGGGTGCCTACTTCTGACGGTTTTTATGGGCGTTGCTTGTCGTAGGTCATCAGCGGCTGGTGTCGTCTTATGATGCTGCAGTGCTGTATTATGGATCGGGAATGGCTTTTCTTGCAATTGTAGCACCATCGTTACCTTACCTTTTGGGAATTACTGCTTTGTTTGTGAGGTACGTTTCATTTTTTCTGTTACTTCAAAGTGTACGAAATTGTCATGGTGTGGTCATCTTTCAAGCTTCATAAATCGTAACAAATTTGTGTCAGTAGTCAACATTAGCTGTTGAATATTATGATTTCGCATTTAATTTACCGATTAGTGTATGGTCTGTTGTCATCCAACCCTCCTAAGACCCTGATCATAGCTTTCATAAGGGGGAGGATTTACTGGGTTTGAGCAGTCACGATTGATCAAGGTAGCTGAAATCTTCATTCATCACATTCAAATGAAGCCTATGTCGTTAATGCATTGCCGATGTTGGAGTGTGTTTGTCCTTATCATTCGAGAATAGGAAGCTTGAAAGTCTTTTACTTTTTATTTGATAGGGTTGAAAATTCGACTCTTAAGTCTTATCCTTCAACAAGTTCCCCTTTTCATTTCCCGTATTTCTAGAATTTAAGGAAGTATTTTACTTATGTAGAGATCATGTTCGATTAAGATTGTTGAATGTCATGTGTTCTTTTGTTTTGAATTTTTTGGTACTTCCTCGAATAGCGCACTTATCTATCCGAAGAGGAGGAGCTGTTGGTAGTTCCGTTCATACCCTAACTTCAACCTGTCGGGGATCCTGTCGGGATCAATTGCTAATAGATTATCTTGCTTTGCAGGCTAGGTTTGATGGTTGTTGGAGGCATTGTTTTGGCAACTTTTATGGCATACGCATCGGAACACCTCGCGATTCAATCCTATATAAAAGGGCTTGAAGACTGATACGCCCATGTGTGATATAGGTGTCGGTTTTGTAAGGTCGACTAAATTTTCCGTTTTGTGATTCTTCGAATTAGACAGTTTGTATCATTTCCATTTATTGTTAGTAATTGTAGATATTTGGTTGATTAATTTAATCCTTGCTTCATTTTGGTGTAATCTACAATCTTGTAGAATTTCAGCCTTTCTGGTAAAATTGTTAGTTGTAGATATTTTTATTTTTAGTTGGAAATGTACATGAAACATAACTGAAATGTTGTAATTTCTAACCTATTATTTAGTAGAGAACCGGTTTTATCCTAGTTGGAATAAGTATCGTCTTTCACCGACAAGGTCTTGGGTTCGATTTTCACCTAGTCTTCTCATTGCTTTGGCGTTTGTGTAACTCGAACAAAAAGAAGATAAGTTTTAGTGGTACAAGGTATTGTTCATTTTCATACCTAAAACAATGGATGAGATTAAATCATTGATTAGAGGGAAAGGACATTTGTTCTTTTTGGAAAAAGATCAAGCTTAGCCTACTTTACAACAAATTATGGATTAAGTTTGGAAAAGGCTACAATGACTCATTTGATAGATTGTATATAAAATATAAATTTTATAAAAAAATTTCTTGGTTAATTGGATCATGTTTAGTCTCTAGTAAATCTAGAACTTTAAAAAAAATATTAAACAATATATTTTTTAAATGAAAAATGAAGAAGCAATCTGATTAACAAGTTGTAGGTTATTGAACTTTCAAAAGAAAAAAAAAAGAGCAAAGGTCGAATTTTTAAAAAAATAAGTTAACAATGACATATGGTAAGACATCTAGCAAGATAAAGCCAGACAAGACACATTAAAGCTAAAACCATGATTAGGGAAATATAAAAGCAATTGCAAAGGTCCAAGTAATAAATAAATAATGCAAAGGTAGCTATCAATGGTGAGATCACAAATTTGATGACTCTGATTTGATTCCTAGTCAGGTCCTCAGAGTATTGCAACTTGCTACGCGTTCATGGTATTTCATATTTGCTCCCTCTAAGTTTTCTTAGGCCTACGATGACTTCTCTTTCAATCGTGACTCTTACCACCCTATTCATAAGCTTGTCAGTAGTCTTCCTATAAGTCAATGAACTTAAATTCAATGTGTTACATCTTTATTAATCTCCCCATTATTCTTGATTACTAATCCCAATTATTTAAATTTGGTCGTTTGCGCAACAATATCTTCTCCAACAATCACTTAAGGTTCTCCTACTTGCTCTCCAGCTCTAAAACTGCATCATAAGTATTCTGTTTAAAAAAAAATATTCGCAACTCTTTTGCTTTTACGGTCACCCACCAATTCTCGAACCTTACATTGACTTTTATAAAAACGGTTTCTCAGGAGACGCGCCGACACTCGTAGACAATAGTTAACCTATTTGAAGTGACACTCATCAATCATCATAGGCAACTCAACTCATACTCCGTTCATAGATGCCCAACCTTTCCAACACACAAAAGGCGACAGTTCGACACTGTCGTCGTTGAAACCCATTTTTTCGCCGACCTTCCTCCATTAACGCCCTCTTTTTGCCTTCAACAGCCTCGGGCGGTGATTTCATCTTCCATTCTCTTTCAATTTAATCATTATTACTTTGGAAATACTTGTTAACAAATTTTGTCTGTGTTTCAATTTTCAGAGAATGCAAGGAATTCAACCTAATGATTTGGCTCGTTTTCAATCCATCATGCAAGCAATTGAACACGCTTGCAGTTTGATTCAGGTTTTTGCTTACAATTTCCCTTTTTCTCATTCCTTGTTATTGATGATCATGAGAAATTTAGAATAGTTCATTTTTAATATGCTAATGGATGAATTACTCAATTTATTAGGTTTGTATTTGCTAAATTCACTTTTTTTTAAAAATTTTTTTTATAAGGAGTTCCCTTTATAGAAATTGAGATTTGGAGGTGAATTTGAAAAATGCGTCAATTTTTTCTAATTAGTTTAGCAAGTGCGTTTAGTTTTTTTCTTCAAATGATTCTTTTTTTTTGCTTGGTTTGAAACTTTGTTGTACGAATTAGTTGGTGGACTCCTTTTATACAAATTACAAAACACGCATACTATTTTGATCATAAAAACATTACTCAGTTGCGAGCTGAATCAATCATATACAACAGGGCTGTCTCAAAGAAACTGAGGCCATGTGCAACTATTAAAAATGAACCCTTCATCTTCTTTCTGTAATATTTTATTGTTACTATTGATTTTGTAGAATTTTTAGTTATATTTAAAAATTATTTCACTGTTATATTAAGATATTTTTTTGGTATATACTATTAAAAAGAGCATAATGAAAGGTATATATCTCAACTTAAAAACACACAAATTAGTATATAGAGTGATAATAAGAAAGACCACAGCTTTGTATATCTATAAAAAATTGGTGGCTGTTGATTTAAAACATGGAAGTGTAAATAATATCATGGAAAGGTACCTACAAAGGTACTGTGAACACAAGGTTTTGGGGAGGGGAGAAGGGGATAAAGGTGTGTGATGCATGAGGTAAGGATCAAACCAAGACACTCTAGTGAAGGGGATATATGTGTCTAAAGGATGATAATTTACATAAAAATAATATAATTCTTGATGTAAACTATTTTTTTTCTAACAATGAAGCCATTTCATTTGATTTTATTTATGAGTGATATACAATTTTTTTTCTAAGAACTATAATTTGCCTAAAAAATAAAACAAAATATATTTAAAATAATCCACATTGAAAGTATTGGGTTAGACTTCAATAGGCATCAAACCAAAAACCCATTATAACACCTATAACACATAAGTTAGGCCATTCCCCTTAAGACACATATGCTTTAGTGACACTATCAACTTACAAAATAATGTGGCCCTTTTATCGAAAGTGACAAGTGTGATTTCTCATGGACTCCTCTGGATGATTCATTTGACCATAGTATAATTTCTAGTCTCAATTCTGCATTTGCATAGTAGTTTTTTCTCTTATAAGAAAATTATACGTTTAATAATGTGATTAATGTTTTGTAAATTGTAAGTGCTTTTATATGATTGGATTGTGGATCTGCATGCGTCATAAGTTGAATATTTTTATTGTCTTGTCTTCTGGTTGCTTGATTCTACAAAATGTGATTATGAGGCTTGCCTCTCTCAGATGCATGCAAATCCTGTTGATTCGGAGGCTACTATTTTGTCACTTAGTCAGTTGTCTCAGCCATATCAAGCTTGCAAATATATTCTTGGTGAGCATAATTGTTTTTGACTTATATCTATGTGTTTTTTCCTCGTGGACAGCTCAATAGAAATAAGTCAACATTCATGAGTCATGAGATTACATTGTTACCTAATTGAAACACATAAGTGTCATTCTCATCATAAAAACATATGCTAAGTTGCGAGTTGCATTAATCATATATAAATGTTTATTTAGAATAGTAAGGATTTTTTTCTCTCCGTATTTTGGGTTCCCTTTTTTTGCAAAAAAAAGAAAAGAGGTTTCATGCATAGAGTAAAAATGCGATAACGGTTGCAATTGCGGTAATGAAACAATGATGCAGTAACGAGAGTGATGTGTTTATTGTAACGCCTAAATGTCAATCGCAACCAAAAGATATCCATTAATACGATCCAAAACATGGTTTTTGTTACACATTTACAACGCGGGAAATTTCAGTTTGTTGTTTTTAAAAACCTTTATAACGGGACCGACACAATGTGATGCAGCCTTGTTTTCATACTATGGTTTCACGGGTTCTATATGCATTTATATTGAGGTTGCTAGAGATTGTGGTTCCTAGAGTGATTATATTTGTGATTGGGTATGTAATTATCCATTGGGGTTGTATGGTGGTGGAATGGGTTTTTGTGTCAGGTGTGTTTGCTGCTGTGGTTAAATGGTGGCCAAGGCTAGTCGACAGAGTTTGTGGTGAAGTAGAGTTTAGGGTTTTGTGAAACCATTGTTGGAAGGAGCAAATCATGTTAGAGGACTTTGGAGGGTGTTGTAGACCGAGAATACTGGAAAGGGAGATCCAAAAGCCGTTTACTAAACCCATTTAAGGGAAACTGTCCTTTTCTCTTTTTTAATTCCCTCATAACAAATGGCACCTAAATATTCTTAATGATTTTCTATGGTTAATATCAGAATCCCGATCATGATCTACAATTCTACAATCTTACGATCTAAAAGTAGGCGACCGATCCGGATCGTAGGTAGGATCTTAATTTTAATGTGGTAGAATCATGCGATCCTACTTAGTTCAAGAATTTCGGTGGTAAGATCATAACACGATTTTACGATCCAACGATCCGATGCTACATTGGAAGTTTCACTCGTAAAATATTTTCATATAATACAGACTTCACTTACGTATGAATATATATTTAAAATAATTATATCAATACCTTTATAAAATTCAAGTCTTTCTTGATTCGTAGTTTTAAAAATGATTATTTAAAGTACTTTTTTTTTCAAAACTTAATAGATGAAGTCAAATAAGTTTTACTTACACCTTAAAACTTAAAAAGAGAACACATATAATTGATAATCAGTAATCAAAAGATCTTTTATGTATATTTGTTGGATCACAAGATCCTACGATCCAATTCTACCGATTTCGATCCTACTCCGTCCATGATCCTTGGTGGAATCCCGATCCTAATAACCTTATAATATTACCCCTTGGATTTGGTACTCTCCCTCACTTAGACTCTTCTATCATCAAATTTACGCCAGAAACCTTGTAACAAAAAGCCCCAAATTATTTTTAATGACGTATTATGGTGTGATACATCTTGGATCTTGTAGTTTCTTGCAGATTCACTAACTCTTCTCTATTCAAATTCATGCCAAATTTGCTTGATGTGGATGTGTTATTGCCATTCTGGTAAACAAAATTAAAGAATATGAAACAACCTTCAGTGTGGATGCAGCAACAGTTATGAATTTAAGCTGTCAATCAGTTACTGAATTTATTGTTTGTGTTGAAAATTTCCATTTTTCCATTTCAGAGAATTCTCGAATGCCAAATGCAAAGTTTCAGGCTGCTGCTGCTATTCGAGACGCATCACTTAGAGAATGGGGAATCCTCACATCTGTGGACAAGAGAAGCTTGATCAGGTGGTTTTTTCTTCTTCTAAATTTGCAATTTGATGAATCTGGCTGGTTAGGCTACTAAAGTTTTGCAAAAATATTAGTAATTTTATTGTGCTTTGTAAACATTATGCCTTAAACACAAGACTCCACTTAAATATTACTAAAAAGCTTTGAAAGATTTCCATGTTTGAGCTGTCTGAAGACTTAAATTATATGTTGTAGCTAGGGCAGTGTTGCTCATTCCTCTCCCATGTGAATCCCAACTCAATTTGTGTGTCCTCATTGCAGTTTGCAAGCAACCAAGTTTTTTTTATATTTATTTCGTGATTTCAAATGCTCAAATTAGTTGGGGTTGGGGATGACAGACTCTATAGGTTTTGCAAACTTTAGGAATAAAAGTGTAGTTGAGATCAACTAAAATAACAATAAAGACATTGGGGGCTTTTCCTCAGCTTGTTGGGGCAACTTTACCCATATATTTTCAGGTGCTGATCTCTTCCAGCCAACTTGGTTTGTAAAAAACCTGGATGTTATGGCTGACAAGCTGTTAATCCATTTGAGCTACTCTGTGCTCCTTATTACTGCTCTTTTGTTGATTAAAAAAAAGTTGATTTTTGTGCATATTATATCTAAAAACCAATACACCTAATGTTTCCTAATAAGTGATAATATCTATTTATTTCTAAGAATGAAGATGTATTACTGTCTGTAATGTTTAATTTTTAACCCTGGTTTTAAAAATTTATGACTTACTTTAGAACTCTAATAGTTTGAGCAGTAATTATCTAAAAGGACAATTAATGAACCAATTAATATAGTAGGTTGAAGTATGATTCTAAAAAGTTGTACCAATACCCCCAAACAAATTGGAAATCAGCCTACCAGCAAATCATGAATCGTAACTTGGCTTTGTACCAAAGGGAATCCCTAATTGCGTAACACTGGTTTAAACAATTCGTTTCGTGTCAATGTGGATGTGTAACCAATTTATCAATCAGCTTTGTTGCATCATAAATATATGTTTTGACTATTCAATCAACATGCTCTCTGATTGGAACAATAGACCCAAGCGGATATGTAGTTTTTGGATTTGTTGATTGTATACTTGTTCACTGAATCATGAACAATTGCATAACTTATTAACTTTAATTAAATCTTCTTCAAATTAGAAAGTGCTCTTGCTCACTTACTTATTCATTCCCCGTCCAGTTATTGTTTGTGCTTTGTCATGCAACATGCGAGTTCACCAGAGGGTTATGTTCAGGCAAAGATTTCTTCTGTAGCTGCTCAATTACTAAAAAGAGGCTGGTAAGCTCTAAGATTTTGTGATCTCCGATTGTGTGAAGTTTAGTTTTTCTTGTCACGCACACTCTGATATAATCGGACATGATGTGCATGCATGCTTCCTATTTCATCATTGTTACAGAATATGTCACTCCCCAATTCATGTGTGCTAACAAGTAACCAGTCAAAACTTCTTTTTTAATCCATTTCACTGCCTTTAATTGATACGTGTGTTTTTTTAAGTTTGTTGATTTAAATCAGATAGCAATGGGTTTGTTGACTAGTAAGTGCTAAAACCTAAAAGGTAAAAACATGAACTTGTTTGGGTAATGAGGAAGTGATATGAAGTCGTGTGATTCATTTGGCACATTTGCGGAGATACACATAAGCAATTCATTTATGCCAAAAACCTTAAAAACAAGACTTCATTGTTCATTCCCTCAAGCTCTATCAAACTTGTTTGATTGTTACTGTTTGCAAAAGCAGTAGATTTGAAATGGAGTTTTGATTATCATGCTACTCCATTTGCTCATTTCCCTCTCAAATTCCGAATGTGTTTTGACTTGCCTAATTCTGTTTTCACATTCTAAATTGTCATATTGTCAAGCTGTAGCAACCCAATCGACATACCAACTTTTAGATGTTCCTTTCTAGTTGTTGGCTGGATTGGAATAATAGTGTGGGGATGCACATATGCACCAACAATTCATGACCTAAATGCTGTTAAATGGCTTCCATAGTTGCACCAAGGGTTTAGGGGTTAGATATATGTAACCTTACTTTTGTAATAACAAAGAGGTTGTTTCCGATTGACCTTTCATAATATACATTAAATTCAACTTCATAAAATAAGAACTAAGAAGTGCAGACGTGTCATTTTAAACCAATGAATCATTTTATCATAGTTCACTATACTATGAAACCAATGAACAAACCGGTGGCTAAATTGAGAAGGTATCCGAGCCTAATGATATAAAATTTACTGGACCATCTCGTTAGTAGTCTTCTATAGCAACTATGGGGCTTGATGAATTGTTTTTGTGGTGTTTCTTACTTGTGTGGCTAAGTTCAATGGGGAAGTAGTGGATGTGGGAAAGTGAAAACATATGTGGATTCTTGACCGAGTTGAACACTTTTTTCGAGTTTGTGTATGTAATTCATGTGGGATTAACGTTCTTTATGCATTTAGTTGCTTCAACCTTTTTCATTCTTCACTCCTCAACAAAGAGACCATTAAAGATATTAAGCGGCTAGGGAGAGGAAATGGTCAAGAAAGTTATTTTGTTCATGACTAGGGACTAGGGACTAGGGAGAGGAAATGATCAAGAAAGAGGAAGGAAAAGAAAGAAGTGCTCCATAGTCGTGCCACCCACCTACACACATATTGTAAATATAATTTCTATAGACAAATGAATCTGTTTCATAATTTTTTTGTGTTTGGTTAGTAATAGTAGCTATACGAGGAACCTTAATGACTCGTGGACGCAATTTGTGCTCTATAATTTCTCCTACACTGAACCCTCACAGAAACATTGCTAAACTATTGCTTTTCTCATGGTCTAATCCAACCATTAAAGTCTCAAAACTGCTGTGTGATGTCTATCACTTGTTCTCAACTCTAATGTGCCAAATATGGTGTTGAAGGCGGTAAGAGATTCTGGTGGATGAGTGGTTTTGGTTTTTTACAATAGGGGTGCACAAAAATTGTTTTGGTGTTTAGGGAGGGCCGGGGAAGCCTTAAAGGCAGGTATGGGATCATTACGAGGGTGAAAGAATTCTGGGGCGGGAGAAGTTGGTGCTGTTAATTAGTGGCATATTATTTCTGATAACTGACTGCATTATACTGTAAAGTTGCTTGATGCGGGAGAGAAATAATTGAGGCTATCAAAAGGAATCCACTTGACATGTAATTGTGTGGATTTTATAAGCGTCTCAATGTTTTAAATAATTCTAACAAATATATGACTCTTTCCTATTTTCAAACACCTCCATGGCTCCACAATCTTCTATATTTTTTTTGTCATTTCTTGTTTGATTCCTCTTAGGCCATGATTGTATTGGGATTAAATATTTATAAGGGAAATAAGAGTCAAGCTAACAAAAAGAAGAGCATTAAATTAAGTTAATATAATTATTGTCAAATGTCAAGGCCTCCAGGTCCAGGGTAAGAAATGGCTATATAGTGTTGGAGAAGGAGGAATGGAAGAATTAGTCCCCTCCTTAGTGAATGGAGGTGAAATATTTCCCTCCTTCTACACATAAGGATGATAATATTCCCTTGCCTTCATTCTCCTCGTACCATTGAATTCTCTATCTTTTATCTCCCTTTTTGAAATTCACCTCTACTTACCTTCATTTCTATAGTTTGACTTTTATTTCCCTATTCAATTTTTAACCCCAATACATGCATGCCCTTATTGTAAAGCAATTTTCCCAATGATAAAAGCCGTGGCTTGCTGCCACCCATACATCCCCATATGACTGTTTTGTTTTCAAAAAGCTCATGAGAGAAAGAGGTGATGCAG
This sequence comes from Amaranthus palmeri, assembly GCA_019776075.1. Classification (NCBI taxonomy): domain Eukaryota; kingdom Viridiplantae; phylum Streptophyta; class Magnoliopsida; order Caryophyllales; family Amaranthaceae; genus Amaranthus; species Amaranthus palmeri. The sequence continues at coordinate 1,619,538 of JAAKBH010000283.1, forward strand.
TGTGTGACTGTCTGTAACACCCTGGCCCAACGGGCCACCGGTGACTACTCATGAAGACTGTAGACTGGCCCCACAGACCAACACAAGTCTTTCCAGCGCACTTTGGCCTCACTCGTGCGCACCCGGAAAACTTCCCAAGAGGTCACCCATCCTAAGATTGCTCCCCACCAAGCACGCTTAACTGTGGAGTTCTTAGCAAAGGCTCCCTAGAAAAGAAGATGCACCTTGTTGATATGAGTAGTCTATCAATCCCTTTTCAAACTAAATCTGGGGTATCACACTGTCTGCTATATAATTTGAGAAGGGTGGTTCAACTTTTACATATACAAAATGGCATTTGTGCTCTAAATTTTCTAGTGTTCTCTACCAAGCAGTTGAACACTTGAATCTTTGTTTTTAGTCATGGTGTCTGATTTTGGAATTTAGATTTTTTTCTAACGGAAGATTATTCGATGAAAACTGGTGGCTTTATTGAATTTTCTAATTTTCTTTAAGTGATTCATGGTTTTTCTCTCTAGCTATGAGATGTGGGCGTTTTTTAGGAGCATAAGCTCTCAACTGAAGTAGTTTTGACTTTTGAGAGCTTACAAGTTTATGATCTGTTCTGATGCAATATTAAAGACAGAATGTTCTGTGTTCAGGTTAGAGTTTCAGGCTTCTGAGAAAGAGGAACTTCTTTTTCAGGTATAAAATTCTGTTTCCCAGAGATAGAGCTTTTACCTTGTAGTCTACTGCCAAGAGTTTGTTATTTACAGTATGGATTTTGACTTCTCTAATGTCTTTTCAAGGCTGAGTATCTACTCCTTAGTATTAGTAATGGTCCAGAACTCCACTTCTTTGAAGAACTGGCTTTGAGCTATTTTTTGTCTTGTGTGCCTTTTCCAACATCTTTTTCTTTTGTATATATGCAGAAGACATCTGGTCCCAGATTGTCGAATTTATGTGAATTTAGGTGCTTAAAAATGGCTTTGAATCAAGACGTTTATTAGTGTGATTTGAGTACCAAACTTGTGAGCCAGATATCATGCTTGATTGGTTCTATATTATTTTAGAACTCGTTAAAAGAGTGTTTTTTTTTTTTGTTGTTGTATATTTTGTATTTTTGTAGTTTTTTTTATCTTGGTCTCATGAGCCTTGTCACCTGTATGAGTTGTGTGGACAACCTACTGTTTTTCATGAAATTTCCAGAAAGTAAAAGCACAGTATCATTATTACTCGATTAAAGTTGAAGTATTAATTAATATGGTTTTTATATTTGTAAAGATAATTACTGCTGGAAACATTGATATTGTTTGGGCCTTTGGGGAAAAGGATGCTGAAATTTCTCTTTTTTCCTTCTCGCAAACAAGTCTGATTAAATCAGTTACACTATAAGGTATTATCTTATCAATGTTTATTTTTTTGTAGATAGTTTTTGTTTTACCTTGGAAAAATAAATAATTTTTTCATGCATTTATTTTATGCTTGTATAGCTTTTGACTCAATACGTACTTTTCCTTTGGAACTTAGAAAGTATTTTTTTTAACAAAATTTGGGTTTTCATTTTTCCTGGATCTCTTTTCCTCCTGTGACTGATTTCACCGAAGAAACTTATGTCATTATGAGTTTATTTTGCTAATAATTGTTTCAGTTTTGAAAATATTAGGTCTCCGCTCCAATAATCTCTTGGAGACTTTCACACTTGGTCCCACAACTTTCATTTCCATAGACTACTTAATCAATTCTTTGATCCAATCTGTATTTTGATTCAATATTTGATTTCTTCATCCTTGTTTCAACTCACAGGGGAATTTCTTATGTTAAGAAATCAATAACTATGAACTTTTTGATGGGCATTTGACATTGTATTGACTGCACCTTTACTGAATAATCTTATGTAATATACTGTAAATTGTGTTATGTTTGTTTCACTTCATATATTTTTGTATCATGCAAACCTTGTCCTAGTAAGAAGCATATATTAACTTGCATCAAATTGTTGGCTTGTGGAAGACAATGGTAATGCCGTTTGCTGTCAGTTATATTTGAGCTGTATGATAATTGACTATATAAATTTATTTAGGTTTGCTCTTAATGAGTTCCTTGGAGATGTCTGAATAAAATGTGTTTCGTCTTTGTGTCTGTAGATAAAGCAGGCAGTTACCGGTTGTCATGGTGTAGATGTGCAGTTCATTGGTATAAATTTCCTCGAATCTCTGGTAATTATTGCTGTCCTACCTCTTATTTCTGATGTTTTTTTTACTGCATTTTGGCCTCTTTTTAAATAATAATGTTGAGCATATTATGTGCTATGCTAATGATTTTCAGGTATCTGAATTTTCCCCATCCACATCAACTGCCATGGGTCTTCCCAGAGAGTTCCATGAGCAATGCAGGATGTCATTGGAGCTAGATCACCTGAAGGTTGTCATCTATAAATATAATAATATCGCCTTTTCCTTGCATTGTACGCTTAAAATATGTGCAACTGCATTCACTTGTGTGTGTGAGCAAGAGCAACTGTTCGCCCATACATCCCTAAAAATATACCCATGTTATTGTGCAAAAATGCGATTTCGGTTGTGATACAATAATGGTCATGGTGATGCAGTAATGTGGGTGGTGTTGTTGTCATTCCTTTGGCCGAAACCATGATATATCTCTTGAACCAGCTTAAAACACAATAATTTATACCATTACAATGCGAATATTATCGGTTTTGATAGTTCTGAAAAACTATTACGACTTGGCTGATACAATACGATGTGAGCTATGACCCATGCTCTGTTAAATACTTACTTCCTCCTATAATCTCTCATGTTTGGGACAAATAATGCATATAAAAAGTATTGACCTTAGTGAGTAGATAAGATTAGACTAGAATAACTAAATTGGAACTTAATAAGTGCTACCTTCATTCCAAATTAGTTTTAGTCACTGGATCAATGGAGTTTTGTGCGACAAGTTGATGTTTGACTATCAATTGTTTTATTTATTTTTTTCTATTATTTTTGTACTTGTTTTATAAAATAGGGAGATAGTGTTTTTTTTTTTCTTTCCCGAAACAAATAGACAGTATTGATTTAAATGAGACGAATGTGTGAGTGAAGTGTGGAATGAGGTGGGCTCAAGGAGAGAACTCAGAAATTATAAACAGTTGATAGGACAAAGCCAAATATTGAAACATTAAACTAATATAGGATACAAGGAAAAGCAAAGTGTCAAAACTAAATGCTTGAGAGAGGGAATACTTAGCCATAACACACTAATTTGAAAGGGCCAATAGTACACGAATGCCTAAATTTTGAGGAGGGAAAAGAATAAAGGCTTTTTCCCCACCTGAATTCTGAAATAGCTTCTCTACAGCAAAGTGTCATATTGATCCTCTTTTATGGAGGCCACTTGACTTGAGCTTGGTGACCTTGAAACTTTATTGTTTGACTGTTGGATATAAAATTTACTACTTCCTCTGGGGTTAATTTTCTTGATTCCGTTAATTCTTCCTACCGTTTTGAAATTATCTTTACTTCTGCAGCACTATTTTTCTTCTTTCCTTGTTTTCCTTGTATATCTCATTGAGCATATCTAGATAATGTTATTGTTTCGGAACTTTTATAAAGTGATAGCCAGAATTACAATTCCAGAGGCCAGCCAATGATACGAGCTTAGAGAGCTTACATCTATAGTTGTTGAGTTTTCTTTGGGTAGGACCATAGGATTAATTTTAATGATAGGATCCACAATAGAAAGCAAAGGTTGGCTATTCCATTTGATATCTGTATGCATTGCTATGTGTCATTTTCACATGTCCTACATAGCCATAAGATGGCTTTTCACCTTTGAGGGAAGTTGTTTTATTTTTCATAAAATGTATTGGATATGCTGATCAATCCTTTAGGATTGGGTCCAGATATGCTTTGTGGCGGGTGAAAGGAGAAGATGAGTTTAATGCTCTTTGACAACTTTGTTGAGTATGGTAGAAGAGGAACTCCCCGCAGTTTTCAGAATTTTTTTTATATGAGATTTCTTGTGGGATTAGATAACTTTTAACAGTATTGGTGTTTGAGAATGCAGCTGGGATTGTCATAGTATTAACTAGCTTGAATCCCGTGCCACGCACGGATCTTCAAACTTGATTTAAGGAAGAAATTTTCTATTTAATAATATTTTATTGCTATAATTAAGAATGGAGAATTTTATTGCCATTTGAAACATCAATTGATTTAAATAATAGGGCATTCAAGCTTGATTATCCCTATTTACCCAATTTAGCTAACTGAAGAATTTTGGAGGGAAAACAATGAATGTGAATACGACATGTGTCCTACTGAATAACACATTTAGTATATAGTATAGAAGTATAGATTGATTGGGGGAGATACACAGGAATTGTGTCAATTATAATTATTGCTTGAAGACAGTATGTAATCAACTTTTGAACTTGTTTTTCAGTTGTGATGTACATAAATTTAATTCCTTCTTTGGAGTATTACAAGTACAACCCCTTTCCTTGATTGGGGTTTTCTAAATATTCTTTTACGCTGTTTAGTATAGAGTTTGTTTGAATTCTGGCTAGCAAATTGTTCGAAAGACGACATGAACGGAAGTATGCCTTTGCAGTCATAAGAAGCAGAGTCTAAGATCTGATCCAATCATCTAAATGAGTAACGAGACAGATTAGTAAGGTTGGGGATTTTGTTCTGATAAATACGACCTATTAATCTGCACTAAAATAAAACTTCATCTACTTCTTTGTAGTTTCACAAGGCACTGACAAAAAGGATTAGATTTTGTTTGATAGTTGAAATTGACTAGTAATATTAAAAAGGTAACTTAAATTGACCTGTAGTATTGCATTAACATTTTCAGTTGCAGATAATATTTTTTAAGAGAACCTTTTACCTTAACAACTACCTAGATTTTCAACCCTTCCTTAATTAGGTGAATCTGAAGCAGTTTTACACTTTTACTTCACTGAAATGCTAACAAATTTGCACTCCAGTGCACCTAAAAATTCATCTGGAATAATTTGGGCTCTCACACTTGGGTATTCATACACATTGTTTTGATAATTTGGTCTAATAATTGGATTGCTTTTGTTTAGACTTTCTACAGTTGGGCACAGGATGCTGCTGTAGGTGTTACGAGCAGAATAGTTGAATCTGATTCGGAGATTCCTGAAGCTAAAGTTTGTACGTTTGCCATGCATCTTATGCTTCAAATTTTGAATTGGGATTTCCAGTACAGCTCGGGTGACAGGGCTAAAGCAAATGTTGATATCTTTGCTGCAAATGCTAGAAATGATACTGCCTATTCTAGAAGGTCGGAATGTGTACCAGTGCAGGTACTGCTATTTCTCTTTACTGAATGGAGTTCAGCATTTATTTTGATATGCTATTTTTCTTTCATAACTGAAACATCTCTTGAAACATTTTATCAGTTGACTAGTGTTGAGAAACCTTGATTTAGTTAGCCTTTTGTTTGGATATTGTTGCTAGTTCTGACTTCTGATTTCTTAGTCTATTTGATACATACATCATTAAATTTTTGCATGTCTTTTGTTAACAGTTTAAACATTTTGCTTGTGTTTTTCTTTTTGGAGAGTGGCTGAATTTGATTCTTGTGTTTCTTATATACTTTCTTACTATCAAGCACTTTTCAACTAAGATTGTGCACGTCTGCTGCTGATTAGAATTCTGTATACTTCTAGCAGCTTTATATATATATATATATATATATATATATATATATATATATATATATATATATATATATATATATATATATATATATATATATATATATATATATATATATATAGGAAGAAGTTCCAGTGAGAACCATCCTTATATGAGAACCGTGAGAACCAATCAGCCTTACAAAAAAGTGTTACTTTTTACTAAAAAGGTGTTACTTATGGGCAAAAAGATGTTACTGTATTTTATGATACTATTGGGCAAAAAAGCGTTACTTTAAGAAAAAATTTCTGAAAAAAACACAGAAAAAGGTGTTACTTTTTACATAAAAATGTGTTACTTTTCGAAAAAAACGTGTTACTTGATGTTTTGAAAAAAATATTTTTTTTTCTGAAAGTAACACTTTTTATGCTAAAAAGTAACAACTTTTTTTAAAACAAAAGTAACATTTTTTTGTTCAAAAGTAACACATTTTCTATATAAAAGTAACACATTTTTATCAAGGTGATTGGTTCTCACGGTTCTCATATAAGCTTGGTTCTCACTGGAACTTGACCCTATATATATATATATATATATATATATATATATATATATATATATATATATATATATATATATATATATATATATTTTAAAAATAAAAGTTGTTATTTTTAGCAAAAAAAGTGTTATTGTTAGAAAAATTTTCAAAAATTAAATTATACAAAGTAACATGTTTTTTTTCCCAAAAGTAACACTTTTTTATATTAAAAGTAACACCTTTTTGTAAGTTTTGTTCAAAATTTTTTTTTTTAAAGTAACACTTATTTTGTCAAAAAGTATCATCTTTTTTTAACAAAAAAGTATATATATATATATATATGTGTGTGTGTGTGTGTGTAACACCCCGGCCCAACGGACCACCGGTGACTACTCATAGAGACTGTAGACTAGCCCCACAGACCAACACAAGTCTTTCCAGCGCACTTTGGCCTCACTCGTGCGCACCCGAAAAACTTCCCAGGAGGTCACCCATCCTAAGATTGCTCCACACCAAGCACGCTTAATTGTGGAGTTCTTAGTAAATGGGCTCTCTAGAAAAGAAGATGCACCTTGTTGATATGAGTAGTCTATCAATCCCTTTTCAATCTAAATCTGGGGTATCACACTCACCCCCACTTAGGAATACAACGTCCTCGTTGGACCATCACTTCAGGATCTTTTCCCCCACTAGGTGCACTGAACACACAATCATTCACGGTCGCAGGGTTGCTCTGATACCATTTGTAACACCCCGGCCCAACGGACCACCGGTGACTACTCATAGAGACTGTAGACTAGCCCCACAGACCAACACAAGTTTTTCCAGCGCACTTTGGCCTCACTCGTGCGCACCCGAAAAACTTCCCAGGAGGTCACCCATCCTAAGATTGCTCCACACCAAGCACGCTTAACTGTGGAGTTCTTAGTAAGTGGGCTCCCTAGAAAAGAAGATGCACCTTGTTGATATGAGTAGTCTATCCATCCCTTTTCAATCTAAATCTGGGGTATCACAGTGTGTGTGTATATATATTTGCTCACCTTCTATACAGTTTATATCAAACGCCAACTAGGGTTGTGTTTGCCTCTAATTTGTTTATGTGCCAGTGTCTTGTATAAGAAGAATGCTATATGCTGATAACTGTGATTAGTTTGCTTTGAACTTTTTGTAGCCTGGTCCTTCATGGCAGCAGTTATTACTTTCAAGTGGAAATGTTTCCTGGCTGTTGAATCTTTATGGAGTTTTGAGGCATAAGTTCTCTCTCAAAGGTTACTGGATTGATTGTCCAATTGCTGTAGCTGCTCGGAAACTCATTGTGCAGCTCTGTTCCTTAACTGGAAATATATTTCCAATGGGTAGGTTTTTCACTATCTTGTTATATAGATATTTTCAGGTAGCCGAGCTGCAAAAGAAACAATGTGCTTCTAATGTACATCTTGATCTCTCAAGCTAGAAGCATGATGCTCTTGATCTCTGAATTTGAAAATACGCATTTATGTCGTCAGACAGTAAATCATTATTAGGACAAAAGCCTGATCCACCTTTATTGCCCTTTCATTTTGGAAAAATCAGATTGAAGTTTTTTTATTTTATTTTATTCAAGTACTAATTAAGTCTTTTCAAGTAGGAAGAAAACTCAATCATGATCTTGAGAATCAAGCATCTATTGTAGTCAAGATTCAACTGTCAACTGTAGCATTTTTGTGTTATACTCTTGTCACTTCTTTCACCCGTTACTGCAAGAAGCACCAGATTACTTCTGTTAATGTTTATTCGTTGTTTTTGCAATATATTGCATCATATATTTTATTGTCCGTTTTGCAGTTTTTGTAATTCAACTGTCTGTGCTCTGATAAGTAATTAAAGGACATGGTATTGCAGCCAACTGCCAACCTAATCTGATGAGATTAAGTCTTAGCCATTGTGTATGTTGGCTTGTTTCTGTCTATTAATAAGCGATATTGGATCTTAGGATCCTTAGATCTTTCCTTCCCAGACTGAATTTTGAAGACATAATTTTAAAGACTTCCAAGAAGTCAAGAGGCAGAATTTATTACTATAGAAATTTAGTTATCCGTGAGAATACAATGCTACATAGCACTTCATTGGCTACGGTGCATATGTTTTATCTTTTTGCTGTTGATTATGGTTTTTGGCTAGGTTATGCTTTGAACTAAATGCAAATGCTTTTCCTCTTTGCTGTCCTGTTGTATATGGATACACACTGACACCTCTCTTGTTTGATCATGAGGGTGACACCAGTTTTAATTTTTACTACTTGTGAACCTACCTATATGTTTTTCCTTTCACGGCATGAGTAATGCGTTATTACTGAAAAATAAATGATGTTGATTAGAAATACTATTCGCCATGCTATTGCATTTATTAAAAATTAATATGGTTATGACATTTGTTATTAAGTAACAAAACTATTAAGGAAAATCACAGTAAAATGCGTGCATAACCAGAAAACAGAAGGCCTATACAAAAATAACCAAATGCATAGACATCATTCCCATCATGCAGATTAGTAGTCACAAAAGTTATGATCATTTGGCTCCAACCAATAATTCAATTCACTGTTTCAAAAGCTTGTTCTCCAATGCGCTGTCTACGCCAAAGTTACATTATTGCCTGTTTGTTTAACCTTCTATTATCAGGAATTGCTAACTTTTCTTTCATTTATTACATTGTGCAGATAATATACAAATGCGAGAACACTACTATGTACAGTTGCTATCTGGTATCATACATTGGGTTCATCCCCCAGATGTAGTATCTGGGGAAATCAAATGTGGGAAGAGTGGAAGGTCAACATGCTTTTTCATAATCCCTCCTCTCCTGTGTGCCATTAGTTCTTGTGATTAATGTAAAGATTAGATTGTATAGTGCATTTTGATCTGACCATTTAGTATTGGGGATCGTTTTATGTCATAAAATATTAACAATATTATCTTTTTTTCAGTGAGTTGCTTGACGGTTGCCGGGCATTATTGGCTATAGCAACTGTAACTTCCCCATATGCATTTGATCAACTTTTGAAATCCATATGGTTGGTGGTTTGGTTTGTATACTGTGTTCTGCAGAACAGTGTTTTATCTTCACATTGGTAATGTTCATATTTTTTGCAGCCCATTTGGAACAATAACCCTGTTATCTAGCTTGATGAGTGAAGTGGTCAAGGATCTTATCGTGACGGAGACTGATGAGGAGACATGGAGCTCGGAAGCACGTGATATCTTGTTAGATACATGGACAGCTCTTCTTGCGGTATATCTTACTATGGAGTGGTGCCCTCCCTCTCTTTTGATTTAACGAGAAACTAGTTTGATCAAATTTTAGATACTAATCCTTTGCTAAAATGAGAAATTAGGAAGACTGCTGTTTAAGCTGTTGAGCCAAATACTATCAGCAGTATATGGATGATGGATGTATATGCCCAATGTTAACTATGAAATCGGAAATTTGACTTTCTATCCTGAAGTAGGATACAAGAACAAATTGATCAGACATTTCTCGTGTAATGATGAATTTTTTTTTTCCGCTGCAATTCAGATTATCAAAATCAAATTCATGCCATTAATTGGTAGGGAACTTTTCCAGGTGTATATTACTTTATAAGTGGATCAAATTAGTGAAATTAATCGTATTATAGGTCAAGAAAATTTCTTCTATAGGCCTGCTATTTGCTTCAACCGATGTTTTCATAATCTCCTTGAGTTTCTGTCTCACTCTCATTGTCTCACCCTCTCTTTCTCCGATGCACACAGTGTATGTATGTAGATTCCTATGAAGGTTTTTCCCCTGGCTATTGTTTTTTTGAGGTTATTGTGTTTTGAAAAAAATACTTTCACGTGTTTTCTTTCAAAATCATGTTACTGATCTTGCAAGGCATGGAAAACTTTCATCCTTACTTCCATGTTGTGAAGACTACATCTAACATACTCTGTTTACTTTTGAGTGCATCACGTGTCCCTTATACACCCAAATTATTGAAAGGGGAAAATGACTTAAGATGGCCTACCTTTACTTTTGGATAAGAAAGTTAGAATTTGATGGGAGGATGGCATTAAGGGTGGTACTGGATTTTCATGCTAAACAATTGACTTAATGAATGAAATGATGCATTTATTTGAGAATTTTCGAAAAGGAATATGATGCATTTATCTGGGATGTCCCATAAAAGAATTGGCTGCACTTATAAAAAAAAGCAGAAGTTGTAGAACTTTGTACTTATACTGCATTAATCATTATTTTAAGTCATGTAACTATGATGCATTTTGTTGCTTGATTGATGCTGATTTTTCTTTGCAGCCTTCCGAGAGTAGTAGTGGGAATCCATCACTCCCTGTAGAAGAAATGAGTGTGGTAGCCTCTCTGTTTTCATTGATTGTGGAGTCTGAATTAAAGAGTAAGTGTTCTGTTTGGTATATCTCTTGATTCTGATTTCATCCCTTGTATTGATGGAATGATTAATGTCTGACCTATTTTTGATGTAGCTGCTGCTGCAACCGCATTCAATGACGATGACAGCAACGACTATCTTCAAGATTCTATTTTTCGTATGAAGTGCAACGATGTTATTAATTTAACATTTCATTAAGGATGCTGTATTGTTGTCTTCTTCATCATGTCCAACTTAACTATTGATATTTGTGTTCCACAGACATGGATGAAAGGCTAAGTTCTTATGGTCTTATTGCGAGGGCATCAATTGAGTTCTCAATTCCTTTTCTTACAAAAGTGTTCTTGGAACGCTTTGCTCAACTTCACCAGGTAAAGGATTCATATGCAATTTTAGCTTATGTTTCTGGTTCCATTATCCCACGTCTTTCTGTGAAAAATTGGGTGTTATGTTTGTGCTGAACTTACTTATCTTATATATATGGAGAATGTTTACAGGGAACATTATTTGATCCTTTGTATAATTTGTCTACTTTTTCTGTCTTCTTGGTCGCTTGTAGCTCCGTCTTTATGTTTCTATATGTTGTCTATATTCACCAGTCATCACACAATTATAATTCAAATTTTCTCTGTGGTCACTGAAATACTTTTGCGGTTAATTTGGATGGTTCTGCGGTTGTCCAGCACACCAGCCTTAAGCTCAAATCATACAATGTGGCCAAGATGCAGTGATGTGATCTTTGGCCCCAGTGTAACGCCCTCTTTTACTATAATTCATGATTTTAGGAGCTCTTTCAGCTTAATCTGCACTAGAGTCTTTAGTCTTCTGTTATTTAATAGGATTGGTATAACCAACTAAAATAAGTAAAATCATCATCGATTTTATACCTTGAGCCTTGTATTTGTCTTTGAAGACAAGGTCAAAGTTTAGACTTGATCCTTCTGAATAACTACCTCTGCAGTATGTATTTGGGAATTGGGATGTATTAGTGTCTTATTGTAAAAGTGCACCAATTAATTTTGAGTATTGTAGCATTTGTTGCATTACCCATTTCTTTTACTTGAAAGGATTGTTTTTGCTTTTTTTTTTTTTTCAGATCAGAGGCAAATCAGATCCAACTACAATATTAGAAGAAATTCACGCACTTTTACTAATAACTGGACATGTTCTTGCCGACGAAGGAGAAGGGGAGTTGCCTTTGGTATGTTCCTGTGATTTTACTATAACTGATTTTCATTTTGGAAAATTGTACACACTGTTAATGTGTTTGGTCTTCTCTATGTTATACATAGTATTTCTAAAAAAAATCTCTATCGTATCTCTGTTATCTTGGCAACCATATACAAATAATCTTCCTGTTCATATGAAATATTAAAATAACAATTATATTAAGATTCTGCAACCATTGTTACCTGTTACGTAATTCGTATTTGAACGGGAGCATGGAACGTAAATGCGTGACATATAGAGTGACTCGGAAACAATTGGGTGCAATATTTTAATATTTTTCACAAAAATAATTTATTAAAAATAGGAATTAGAATGGGTAGAATTACACAAGTGAAAATATATATAGGGTGCAAAGAAAATGTTGTTTGAATGTTCCTCCATATGCACATATTCCCTATCTAAAAGAAGAAAAGTACATGCTAGCAACTAGCAAGTCTGTACTTTTAAAAAGTACTCCCAATGATTAATGAATGCTAGCAACAATAACCTATATAATTACATATAGACCTGGGAAAATTTGATCAGACCCGAAAATGAACCCGGGACCTGACCCGATAATACCCGATCTCGAACGTCTTGAAAGAGAATTAACCTCAAAAATGACCGATCTGATAAATACCCGACTGAAAATGATTCGACCGGCAACCGACCTGCTTTGACAGGTTCAATATCAACTTTTAACGTAATCTCAATGATAGAGTTCATTTCAAATAAAATTTTAGTTTTCAAAGTATCTCAACATATTGAGTATATCATTTGAACCCTAAAACGCATCAATAGACCTCAAAAAACACGCATTTAGCATCTTTTTATCCACCGTTATTATTTTGCTTTAAAAAAAAGGACGTTATAACTATCTTAATTGAATATATATATCTTGTTAAATAGTCAAATGAGTTTTTAATTCTTCTACATTTCAGTAAGCAAATCGATATACTTTATAAGAACATTTTGCACATTTGAATGAGCTTTTCAGAATAGGATTGTCGCTACCCTAAATTATAAAACGCGTATCTTATAAGTTGAAATAAGTATTTGATTATTTGTATATCTTTCCAACATAAAAATTGTGAAGGTATGAAATGAGAAGATATTTAACGTCATTTTTATCTAATTACAACTTTAATAAACACAATAACTTTTATGAAACACGTATCTTACAAGTCTTTCAAAATAAGTATTAATTCCCCTATTTTCCTTACACTTAAATGAATTTGACATACCAACTATATTTTGAAAATCGTACATCTGATTTCTCTAATGTAACACGTATCTCACATATCCAACTATACATAAGGATTTAAAGTTTAGAACACGTGTCGCAATTACTGGTTTCTTATAACTTGAATTCAATCACATAAGGCTTTAATATTGTGTCAGTTGATATGTGGATTAATGTCAGAGGGATGAGAAATAGCTTTTTTTTTAAAGAAAAATTTTCATAAATAATAAAAAATGGAAAAATCAATTTTTAAATTTTATAAGTCGTATTCCGTTGGGTCAAACCGACCGACCGACCCGGAACCGGGAGCGACCCGACCCGAGAATGACCCGACTCGAAAATGACCCGACCGAAATTGATCCGACATGTAACCCGTTCGACTAACCGTTTTCCCAGGTCTAATTACATATCTGTAATGAACCGGTAATTGCTAATGGATTAAATGTATTTGTAACATGTTTCTGGTCCATCTTCTCCCTCATTATATTGATTTGTTGTTCTTAGGTTCCAGACGCTATACAAATGCACTTTTCGGATTACAGAGAAGGTGACAAACATCCAGTAGTTATACTTTCTAGGTAAATCTTTGCAGCTTTCTCAGGGTCCAGCGTGCATTGTGTGCTTTATTTATATAAAAAATTTTAAATCCTTTTGTTGATAATCAAGATTGGAAACGGGGAAAATGACATTTAGTCAAATCAGATTTTTTATACTCGAATGAGATATTTGATTGAGGGGTTGGTGAAGAAAGCCTTAAAAGAATATAAAAGATTTGTTGGCATAGGTAATCATTTTTACAAAAACTAGTCTTTTCTGAATCGAAGTTAATAAATCTGCTTCGGCTTATCCAGGTGAGGTGCTGCCCTTGTGCCTTGGTGTGCCTCACACTTCTGTAACTAAGTAGCTGCATATGTGGTAGAAGCAAACTTCAGCTCTGCTTCCACCATAGGTTTTTCCTTCCGGCTTCTTGTAATACCTTTTCTTTTCTCAGCGAATCATATAAATAGTTATCAGTTTGGCTTAGAATAGTTCAATCGAGGATGAAGAACAAAACTGTGTCTGTTCCAACTTTTGATATAATTTTTTGTTTGGTCATCTCTGAGATGCTGACTAAGCAGTTCTAGGAAGACAGCCTGGGGTTGGGATATAGGGTGCAAGATATGAAGGGCACCTATTGCTAAAATGATGTAGGCAGTTGTTTGAATCAGCTATACATGTTGGATACTGGCGTCAATCACAAAGGCATATGGGGGAAGCTGAAAGTGGTGGTTTGATGAAATCAAACTACAGAATGGTTCTTTCAGAAATAGAAGAGCTTGCACTATGCATGTTATTATAATGGGAACATGAAAAGGTGGAACACTGCTCTCCTAAGTCCTTGACATTTAATAGGAGGTTCTGAGCATGTTCAACATATGTTCGACCGCACAGTGCCTCGAAAAATAAGGAGCCTCAATATTAAATTACTTAGTACATGTTAGGTGTTTAAAGATACAAAAGTGTTAAAAAAAATATCATAAATTTTAAAATTGCACAGGGCCTTTATAGAATTTGTCAATTTTTGCACCGCCCTACTCCTTGACTCCTATTTATCTGTCACACATAGAGAGTTATACCTGCTGAGTTAATTTGGATCTCCTTTCGCTACTTAGCAGTTTAGTCCAGTTTAACTTTACTGTGGCAAATGCTGTCATGTTTTCTTAACAATGATTTTAGTCTTTATTGGTATGTCATGTATCCCGCTGGCTCTGTTGTTTGATGCAGTTCCATCTTACATTTTGCTGAGCAGAGTATTGATCCGGAAATCAGAGCATCCACTTTTAGTCCTCGTCTTATGGAGGTACAGCCTAGACAATGAACTTCACATTTGTGCATTATTATCTCATCACTGGACTATTTTGTTTTCTGTTTTTATTGAGGCTATCATAACATGGTGAGCTGTGACAATTTATATAGCTTACAGATTGAGGAACTTTGGGTGCTAAGAATGCATGATGTCCTCCGCAATAGTGTTTTTGAAAATTTGGTGATTTGAAGTTTGGACCCTCCATTTATTCTCGCAGTACTGGTGCCATGCAATTGGACCATGTGCAAAGCTACATGGGGCCTTGGGGGCCGTGATCCTAACACGCATCCCATTTTAATTTTAACTATGCCCCTGTTCCTGTACTCAACTGTTTTTTTTTCTGTGGTGGTTAAAAGGTTGAGGATGGGTGATTATAGGGGAATTGCGTGAGACTGTGAACATGCTAATGTAATGGCAGCCATATAGAAGATGAATAAAAGGATATCAGTAGAATATAGAATAGAATATTGTTGGTGTTGTATTACATAAGTGGGCAAAGTATCTTGAAAGTGAGCTATTCGAGTGAACTTTACTCTCCCTTAGTATATATGGACACTTTTCTCATTATACAATTTTATATCTTAATTTCATATTCTATTTTTCACAGTATGCTTGATCATCTATCAATGCAGTCACAATTTTGCTACCCTCTCATCTTTCTACTATGATCATTTCTAATAGCCCAACATTCCGATCCATATAGTGGCTTTGACAAATTGTGGTTTGATAAAACTTTCCCTTTAGCTTTAGGGCACACCTTGGTTACATAATATCCTAGGAGCCATTCGCCATATTCTCCACCCACTCTTAATTTTATGGGTTACATCACATCTTTTGGATATTTCCCCATTTTTCCCTTTAGCTTTAATTGAGACCCATTTGATGGACTAATTCAATCAGTGAGAACTATCCCTTCTCTCTTTTCAGTTTTAAATTCTTTGATTAATCCTCTTTTCTACCCAACCCCATTTCTTCTGTTTGATTGTTGAAATAACAAAAAGAAGAGTGGTGCAATCTCAGTGGGAGACTGGGAGTGTGGGGCTGGGTGGTGAGACCATGAGAGTAATTTTCGTATAGTCGAGCAATTTGTGGTGTAGTGGCCATTTTTAACTTTGATTATCAATGGGATCATAGAATAAAATAAAAGAAAGGATTTTATTTTGGCAATCATGTTTGATTTTTGCTTTGAACTTTCTATCTCTTTAAGAAGTTTGACGTTTTGTCTGCATTTTTTTTGGTTGAGCTGCCATTTCACCCTTGTGACAGTTTGAGTCTCACTACCTACACAATGGATTAGTTTCCTCTTTCCGTGTGTGTATAGTTTCTCAAGCCTTATCCCCAATCATGAAGTAGGAATATTCTTTTTTAAGCGATCTTTTAAGTAAACTTGGCAGCTGGTGGTAATATATCTTTTGCTAACAGGGATGTACATGCAAAATAACCTAATAAAAGTCCATGTTTTGGTTTATATTTTATTCTATAATTTTTTAATACAGTGCACATTATATAAAATTTCTTTTATTGAACATTGCCAACTCTTTTTAAGCTTGATATCCTTCTTCTTTGCTCCCTTTAATACTTTCTCTCGAGAGATCAACTTTCTTGGTTGCAGTTTTTCTCAATGCATGATATATTCCAACTTTATATCATACTTGTGATATCTATAAGCTCATTTCTAAGTTGATGAAGACCTCTCTTTTTTATCTCAGGCAATTATATGGTTTCTTGCTCGATGGTCTCGCACATATTTGATGCCACTTGATAGTACTGTTCCAGAGCAGCAATTTCCTTCCAAAAAGATAGTACTCGACTATTTCGGAGAACTTAGTAAAGGAAAATATGTCCTTGATCTCATTGTTCGAATATCAATGGTTACATTGATTTCATATCCTGGAGAGAAATATTTGCAGGTATAAAGGAAGCCATTGCTTGGCAAACAATTATTTTAGGCACATTTTGTTCATTGTTAATCAAGATAAGCTACGTACTGTAAATTGTAACACCCTCGGAGCCACCGGTTCTTAAGACATACTTTAGAAGGAATAAGAAGGGCGGGGGAAATAAATAGAAGAGTTTATTAATAAAGGCTGGTGGGTTTTATTAATAAGCTTGTTTAGTTGGTATTGGGCTTTTGGGCTTTACTTTTATAATTGTAATTCTTGGCTTTTATGTTAGGCTTAGGTGGCATCTCTTTGTAGTATAAATAAGGCCATCTTGTAATCATTTGGGATTATCCATTCATTGAAATAAGAAAGTAATAAGAAGGGAGTATCACAAGCTCGAAATTGTGTAGGAGTCTCCAAGGCACTCGAAGCTTTGGGCATTGTTCTTTGTGTTTCTTATGTTTTCTTGTTCTGTTTTTGGTATTCATATTCTGTTCTGTTTTGAGTAATAATAATCAAGGAGGGTAGGGTGTGTTACAAAGGTATCAGAGCGGAAGCGATTCTAGAGCATTGGAAGGTCTGAATTCTTGGTGGATATGGACGATATTGGGCAGATAGGAGAAGCGGTGGAAGTGCTCACAAAGAGGCAGGATAGGACGGATGAAATCTTGGCTGAATTGAGGGAAGGACAAGCAAGGGTGTTAGAGATGCTGTCAAATTCAGGAGGGAAGTATAAAAAACAGTCCCAAGATCGAAGCCAAGAAAGGGAGGAAAAGAGTCTTGAATGGAGTTGTCAAAAGGAAAGAAATAGGATTAAAGATGATCTTGATGAGTTTCTTGAAGGCTTTGGACCTGAAATTTCTCCTTTATACATGCTACAAAAGGCTGTCCAAAATGGTATCATTCAATCTTTCAAACCCACATCAACCCAGGAAAGTTATGAGAAGACCGGAAAAGGGATTTGTGACATTTGTGATGAATATGTTGATTCTAAACATAGTCACAAAGGATACTCACTGCTCATCTTACATCAAGATAGGAAAGATGAGTTAATGGCATTTGTATTTCATAAAGTAAGAAAGGAAGATGTCCGGGAAGTGAGTATAAAGTCTGAAGACCAAGGGAAGGAGTTAAGAGAATGTGTTAAATGTAAGGTTCAACTTTCTGATGAGGAAGAGCCATTGAAAAGTCAAGAAGATACTGAAAATATGAAAGAAAGGATCAAGAATACGCTTCAAGACTACGAGAAACCAGTTCTTTGTATTGAAGACACCACTTGTGAAGATTCTTGGATGAATGAAGAGATTGAAGGCAAAATAGATTTGAAGCTTAAAGAAGATATTAAGGATATATGTGAGGAACTAAAAATAGTCCATAAAGAGAATGTGAAATATCAGGAAAAGTACCCATTTGGGGTGGAGAAGGAAAAGGTTGATGTAAGCATAATGGGGAAGAAATGGCTACAGAAAATTAAAGAAAGAGGCAACAAGATGAATTTTGAAAAGAAAGAAAATAAAGAACAGGAAAACAGAAAAAAGAAAAGACAGAATAGGGTAAAACAAGAAAAATTAAGAAGGGAAAAGAGAAAGAAGGGACAACAGAGGAGCAGAAAAGCAAAAGAGTATTTGGGCACATGGGGAGGTTCATGGAGTGCGGCGTTTAGAGGCGCGTGGAAAGTGTTGGAAGACGTACCGATGAAGAAATGCATGAAAAGAGAAGAGACTTTAGATGTTCATGACAGTGGATCTGGAGGAGGACCGGGCTGGAGTCACCAAAACCCAAAAAAGACAGAAAAAGCAAGGAAGCGTGAAGGATGTATGCTTGGAGGCGAGATCACCAATCGAACTGGAGTCGATGGTGTAGGTGGCTGCAAATACCTAGAGGCGGTGATCTTGACGGTGGGATACATGGAGATGGAGGACCACCATGACAAAGGTACTCATGTTGCATCTGAAACAACGAAATTGAGTAAAGAGAAGAGGGGAATCTCGAAGAAGGCAGCCGAAGAATATGGATGGATCGCCGGTGGTGGGGAGACGGCAGCATGGGTCGGAGAATGTGGGCGACTCACCGTGAATTACTGGTGGTTGGCCGGTGTGGGGGTGAGTTGTTGTGAAGGGGCGGTGATTTTCTTAAGGATGGGTTTTGAAGAGAGAGAAAAAATCAGAGGAGATGAGAAGGAGCTGCCGACGGTGACAACTGGAAAAGTGGAAGGAGTCGCGGTGAATTGGCGATCGGTGACCGACATGAGAAAGGAATGGAGAGGGAAGGCTGAATTGGTTATGGGGTCTGCACTTGAAGGAGAGAAATGGGGTTTGAGGAATGATGATTCTTTGAAGGGTCGTGAGTTGGAAGGAAAGAGTGGTGATATGAAGGTTTTAAAAAATCACCCAGTGAAGGTGAAAGGAAAATTGGAGTTTCATGATGATGACGTCATCGCTGATATCACTATACTCATTTCAGATCAGAATTTTTATGGTCCTTACAGAATCAGTCACAAGGTTGGACGGGTTGCGTATTGGTTGGAGCTACCTAAGGAATGTTTGGTGCATTCTGTATTTCATGTTTCGCAACTTAAGAGAGTTGAAGGGACTGATCACAACACAGCAGCCAACCTTCCTAGGACAGCGGAACTAGAGATAAAGATTTCACCGCTCGATGTGTTGCAAGTTCAGCAACTTCCTTCCACACCACGCAAAGTATTGGTCTTATGGGAAGGACTAGATGAAACTGAAGCTATGTGGGAGGATGCCACAAAGTTCCTTGCTACCTTTCCCGATGCTCACCTTGAGGACAAGGTGCTTAAATTGGCCGGGAGTATTGTAACACCCTCGGAGCCACCGGTTCTTAAGACATACTTTAGAAGGAATAAGAAGGGCGGGGGAAATAAATAGAAGAGTTTATTAATAAAGGCTGGTGGGTTTTATTAATAAGCTTGTTTAGTTGGTATTGGGCTTTTGGGCTTTACTTTTATAATTGTAATTCTTGGCTTTTATGTTAGGCTTAGGTGGCATCTCTTTGTAGTATAAATAAGGCCATCTTGTAATCATTTGGGATTATCCATTCATTGAAATAAGAAAGTAATAAGAAGGGAGTATCACAAGCTCGAAATTGTGTAGGAGTCTCCAAGGCACTCGAAGCTTTGGGCATTGTTCTTTGTGTTTCTTATGTTTTCTTGTTCTGTTTTTGGTATTCATATTCTGTTCTGTTTTGAGTAATAATAATCAAGGAGGGTAGGGTGTGTTACATAAATCTTACTCATGTGTAGCCCTGAACAATTATATTTGATTGTGTTAAAGGATCAAGATTGCATATTTCAGTGTATAAAACCTCAATGCATCAAGATTAGCTCATATTGACTTAAGTTTGGATGTTTCGATCCACAATTAGCAGGGGGATGTAACACTGGATTTAGTTGATTTTATTTGAAACATGTATTACCTATATTTTTGGGTCATTCACCTGTCTTATTGTGTCCTTTGAATCGAATTCCATTGAGAATTGTGTAATATATTGGCAAATCCTGTTTGATTTATGAACATGCAAGGAAGATAAACATTGAATTTTCCTCTTTTTCTGACTTCCCTATCTACAAAAAAGATCATCAACAGGCATGCCGCGAGCAAAGCCTATTGCCAAAATATTAATAATTTACTACCACTTCAGTTCAAACTTCTGTCACTCATTGTTTGTTATCATTGTAGCCTTTACCCCTTCATTTTAACATTTCAAGTGTTGGACTTGATATCATTATTGTTCATAGTTATGAGTCGTCTTGTCATATCAGATGTCATTTTTGTTCTCAGGAGCTTACTTGTCGTCATCTATTCCGTGGACTAGTTGGTCGCCAGGAGATTAGTGCCCATCTTGTTTCTTTGGTAAGTAGTATGCTACATTCACTTTTGTACCCTTTGACATCTTGTTTATGTTTATGTCTCTAACTAGACCCAGATTTGGCACTTAGATCCTAAATCAAAAATAAAATAATATAATTTATTGCATATTGCTCACATAACTTGATTGCTTGATCCTACTTGTTGGACACTACTCGCATAACTCATGGCATATTGTTGGTTGTGTATTTAGTAACTTTTTTTTTTGTTGTAATTTGAACGTAAGATGGCATCTACTTTGAATTTTTTTTTTTTCGTAAATATAATTTATGAATATTGTTGAAAGATTTGACGAATATGACATTGTTTGTAATTTGAAAGTTGAAACACTTGATGGATTCGATTATTGTATCAACATTAGACAAGTATAATTAATAATAAGTAATCAGATTCAGACCCTAGACACACTAGCCATTATGGATCCGGGTTAGGGTCCTAATTTTTCAGACCCTATGGATCCTGGTCCAGCTCCTGGGTCTGGGCGCCGAACCCTACCCAGACCCAAGTATGCCCATCCCTAGTCTCTGGAATGATTGGCATTGACCAAGATATGAGTTTGGCAAATCCAAATGATCCGGGGGCATTTAAATTTCATATTTACAATTGTGCTGGTACTATTTTGTACTACTGTACTACCACTATCACGTACTTGTGATATGATAAATGTTATGGTCTCAAATTTTTATAGCAATGTACCTGGTTAGTGCATGCAATGGTTTGTAATGTATTGCTTTCCTGCTGTTATTTGTAGTCTGTAGCTTTGTATTGCCATGTCTAGAATACACAGAGCTGGATCTAAGCTGTAATTTTTATCTGTTGCAGGATTCCTGGAGTGAGTTAGCAAAATCTTTTGCTAATGACAGAACTCTGTTCTCACTGAGTGCTCCACACCAAGTAATTACTTTATACTTTGACAATTAATGGGGTTTTATAATCTGATCGTTGGATAACAATAATAATAATATTATTAATTATGTTACTGTCCACTTAATATGGGCAGCGGTCTCTTGCGCGAACCCTTGTGCTTTCGGCTTCTGGATTGAGAAGTTCTGATACATCAAATCAGTAAGAATCTTTCAGTAATTTTTACAATATGGATATAATTCAGAAAGACTCCCAGCTGGTGCCCATGTGTCCCTAATATACAATGGAGGGTCAAGGACAAAAGTTCATGCCCTCATTCATATGACTCTTATTAATTTATACCTTTTTGGATGATTGATTGAAAATATGCTAATAACGTTGTCTATGTCTTGAAGGTATGTTAGGGATCTCTTAAATCATATGTCTGCTTATCTTCTGGATTTATCAGGCAAACATGACCTCAAGAATATCTCTCAACAGCCAGAGATAATCATGGTGGTAAGTGACAAGCTATGAGAAAGTGATCCTTTTCTTTTTAAAATTTTGATGTTAATTATTTCAAAAAATAATTGATAGGTGAGTTGCTTGTTGGAGCGGTTACGTGGAGCTGCTAGTGCTTCTGAACCTCGGACACAAAAGGCAATTTATGAGATGGGAATTTCTGTGATGAATCCTATAATAACCTTTCTTGAAGTGTACAAGAATGAGGTAACATAATCACTGTGGTCCAGTATTCTGTAATTTAAACCTTTTGTTTTTGGTTGAGGGTGAAAATTGAAAAACCTATAATATTAGCCCACCCTGCTAAAAGAATAACTCCATATCCCTTATGATGTCAACACGAAGCAACAATGCCAAAGCCTTAATTCAAAAACATTTTGATGTTCCAAATGATTCAAAAAAAACAGTTTACATTCTTTTGTAGGCATTAGAGTTTTGTATTCTGAAAAACACCCCTTCAGTCACAGAAAAATGTCCTAGCTACAAAGGCACTCTTAACTTCCATGTCAACAGTCAATTTGAATTTGAATTATGATCGAGGGAGGTGTTTTATGTGGCCGTATATCATGCGTGTATGTTTTAGTAGTTGTGAAATATGGAAAATTAGGATAATTACCATAAAACTGGTGCAGTACTAATTAAAAGTTCCCTAATGAACTAAGCAAAATGTGCCCTAGTCTTGGAATCATTAATGTCCTCATAATGAATGAACCACCATCTAACTTCATAAAACATGCTTAGAAAAACCTTTTCCCTCAAACCCCTCCTAGGTGGAATGGTATTATATTAATGGCATGTTGTGAATAGGCATAATGCATATACATTTGGTATGGGTATTAGGAGACCGATTCTACTTTTTAGGTGATAGATCACAGATCATTTATTGGTTTTCGTGTAGTATTTTTTTTTTTTTTGGTTAATATGCTTTATAGTTGCACTGATGATAGCATATCTTTTAGCCTGCAGTTGTCTATTTGCTGCTGAAATTCGTTGTCCATTGGGTAAATGGACAAATTAGTTACCTGGAGGCTCATGAAACTGCAAATCTTATCAATTTCTCGATGCGTCTCCTTCAGATGTACTCTTCCCATAACATTGGCAAGGTGAATTTCCGGAACTTCTGTATGTTCTAAACAATATAGTTGATAGAAATTGCTATTGTACAAAATTAAATTTTAGTTGGTTGGGTTGATAGAATAAGACAAAGTGGATGAGATTAAAAAAAAAAAGACAAAATGTGTAGATGTGATTTAATGAAGGTGGTGAGGTCTTTTCCCAAAATAGAAATGTACCAATGTCTGGGACATCCATTTTGGGCAAATCTAGAAATTTCAATGGGACGGATGGAGTAGCTACATAAGCTTGGTTTGCAGAAGTTGGACAAGCATTTTGGGATTGGCACGAAGTCCCGTCCATATGCATTGTTACAACTTACAACCAACAATATTAAAAAGTTTCAATCCCTTTAGGTGGGTTCGGCTGCATCAAGACATCTATCTTTGGTGGTCATTCACAAAGATCTTGCTCTGTCATTCATTTGTGAATATTGCTAGATGCTTCTATCAATCCATTTCTTTTCTATCTTTTTAGTCCCCTCTGCCCATGTCATCTTAGGACTCCCTTGATCCTATTTTATATCCCAGATTTTTCCTCTCTACCTTCCCTAATGAGATATTTTGTTGTATCTTGTGGTTGAAGCTGAACATGTTAATATAACAACTTGTTTCCTTCATTTTATCTGCTATATTGGCAACACTAATCTTCCGCTGAATATCCTCATTTTGAACTCTATCCCTTAAAATGCTCCCGCACATCCATCTTTTCAATACAATTCTTTCACAGATCCAACACTGACATCCGTATAGAGATTTGCAGGCAGCATAGCCATTGTTTAAGATTTCTTTTAATCCTAATGTTGGGCAGCCATCAAATAAGTTCAATCGCTTCTATTGAGTCACCTAGCTGTTAACTTGTGAATCACATATTGGTTAATATTTCCATTCTTCTGAATGATCTGCCAAGGCATTTTAAAACTTGTGGATAGCTTATTGAAACCTAATGTCATAGTGTTCATGTTTGGTTCTCTTTTAGTACTATGTGTTCTTTGTGGCGGGATTTCCTATCCAAATGATGGTTTTCTTGATAGCGTTTACTGTGCAATGTTGAACCATAATGTAGAAGCCTACTATCTTGCGTGTTTCTTATGTTAAGAATTTAGACGCACTACCATGATCCAACTTCTATCCACAAAATCCTATTCCCATGACTTTTTCATCTCTATGATAAAATAGAAGTTTAATGATATGGCAGTTACTCACTGTATAAAACTTTTTTGTCTTCTTGGTTGATACTAATATTCTCGCTTCCTACTATGTAGATTTCTATAAGTCGTTCCAGCACGTTAACCAATGAAGCAAAGACTGAGAAATACAAGGATCTCCGTGCTTTGATTCAACTTCTTGCAAGCCTCTGCATGAAAGATATGGTAGTCTGCTTTCATATTTCGTAATGAATATAATTATCATAAATGAATGCATGTCATATTGAGGCTCTTGATAATTTACAGATTGACTTTTCTGTTAGCTCTAACGAGTCAGAGGGTTTAAGTATTGCTCAGGTAAATCCCCACCTCTTCTTTATTTCAGAAATTATTCCATGCATATTGATTTAAACAAATACCAACTGCATATAACACTAGATACTATATATAGTTGATGTTAGTGACACAAATGGGCTAATGTGGCCTTTGACTACTCGTATGAGATTGATGCTAAGGGCTTTTCTGTGTATGGGAAATGCAGGTTGTTTATGTTGGTCTCCACATTATTACACCTTTGATATCCGTTGACCTTTTAAAATACCCTAAACTTTGTGATGACGTAAGTTCTATCCTCCCATCCCATGAGTATGCAAGCTTCAGATTTAGTTTTTGGAATTTGACTTTTAATTGATCCGATGTGCAGTACTTCTCCTTGATATCACACATGTTGGAGGTTTACCCAGAGATGGTTGGCCAACTAAATGAAGAAGCTTTCACCCATATAACTGGAACCTTGGACTTTGGCTTACGTCATCAAGTAAGTTTTTGTTACCATTTCGTTTGTAGGTATAAAGTGTACCATGTTAGGGAGAGGATGACATGTAGCTTCTCAGGGAATTTAGTCTTTCATCTGTGTCTATGTTTTAAGAAAGCAATGGCCTCACTCCACTATTTGCTTGCGTGTGAAAGGACTAAAAGAATCTTCAGTTCATGGACTCAGGCATGATGCTCATCCAGATTTGAATTTCCTAAATGAAAAATCAATACTTACAAACATCTATCATCAAATAATTCAAAATAAATACCATATCAAATAATGGGTATTATATGAATTTCTATTGAAAACTAAATTTATCAAGGTGCTGTTTTTGGAACTTCCATGTTTATTTAATCAAGGTGCTGTTTTTGGAACATCCACGTTTATTAAGGTGAAGCAGATTTGGTAAAACATTTTACAATGACCACTTGAAATCAAAACCTATGAGTATTCCAAACAGGACAAGTTTTAATACACTGTAGCCTGTAAGTGCTCTGAAATCATTTCAAAATTTATAACTTATAACAGGCAATAATTGGCAGTAAATCTCATGGTAATAAAAATCTTAGGACTTGGGATTGATATTCATAAGTAACCAGTTGATTAACTGGATAAAAACTGTACATGTGATTCATAATCTCATATACAACTTGGAAAAAAGACTGAAATTCATAAGTCTTTAAGGCTTGTCCACATCTGGTCCACATAGTTTTAGGTGATTAAGATATCCATTGGATGTAAGTGGAGCTGATATCTATAATCCACCAGGTGATTAGCTGGATAACAGGTTGTATTTGTTATTAATACTCTCATATACAACTTGGAAAAAAGAATGAAATTCATGAATTATAACTATAAGGCTTATACACATCTGATCCACTAAGTTACGAGTGTTTCAGATATCCATTGGATGTAAGTGGAGCTGCCATGAAGCACTATCTTTGTTCTTAATTTATGTTCTCAATTTTATAGATCAGGCATTGATGCATTTATTTCATTTTCTGCCTTAATTATGCTGCAGGATTCAGAAGTTGTTGATAAGTGTTTGATATCTCTGAAGGCTCTCGCTTCATATCATTTTAAGGAAACTACCACCGGCAATGTGGGTTTAGGCTCTCATGCTAGTGGTGTCAAGGGTTCAGGGGGTAGTTTTCAGGAAGGAATTTTGAGTCGCTTTCTTCCTTCCTTGCTGCATTTACTTTTGTTTGATGATTACAGGTATATCTTTGTTTGCTTTACTGATAGGTAAATTGTAAATTGAATAGTTTTGGTATTTTGTCATGGAAATGTGTACGTACATCTGAAATTGATCCGAGATTCCTGAGGCTATGGTGAAGTCAAAAATAAAATGTGAAATCCCATATATATAAGAACGTGTTACTTTTTACAGAAAACGTGTTACTTTTGGCAAAAAAATGTTACTTTTATCTAAAAAAAAGTAGCTACTTCTAAGCAAAAAAGTGTTACTTTCAAAAAAGTGTTACCAATCTACTTTCTTCAACAGACTGTGCCCAATCAATAACTCTTGGATTAATAGTCATGATTTTCAACTGAATATCATAGCTTGATGTTCCCTTAACATATCTTGGAATCTCTTTGCATGTTGTTGAATTAAGTTGGCTAGGACTTTACATGAATCTTGATATTTATCTTGCTACTAATATGATATTAAGTTTTTTTTTTTGTAGTAAGAATAATTTTGATACCAATCATGCTTTCGTGATCAGTTTTCTCATGCCCATCATCCTTGCTCAACTTTTCATTTACTTGAAATGGTGTTGTGATAACTTTAGAAGACCTTCTCCACAATTCTTTTGGCAAATGAAAATTCCTCTGAATTTGATTTAATTATGAGAAATAATTGAGAAGTCTAAAATCAGTCATCTTAATTTTCTTGCATCATTCTCATCTTGAAATCTGAAATCAACTTCTTATTGTTGCCTGTAATGATAAGGTCATCCACATACAAGGAAAGAAGTAAAAATATCTCTTACCACCATGGCTTACTGTGAATATATGATATATTTGTTAATTTATTCTCTTAGTTGAGTAAATATGATTCCTTCAATGAAATGTGCAAACGTACTCTTCCTCAAGAAAGTAAAATTTATAAATCTTGGGTAAATTGATCAGGAAACTCAACTAATGATCTAATTTATGTAGCTTAATCTCTCCCTCCAGCTACAGATTTGCCAGCACACATTGAAATTTGTAGAATTTAGCTATACTGAGTAGTACAAATGGATTTAGGAGGATTTGAATGGCTTAAATTAATTTTTCTTATGATAATAGCGCTTTATAGTATAAATATATAAATGTTTGTTTGTATCTGTAGTTTGTTCTTTCTGAAATGGTTCAGTTTTGTACAGACTAGATAAACTTATGGCTTTTTTCTTTTTGAAAAAAATAGCACTGACCTGGTGAGCGCCGCAGCAGATGCTCTTCTTCCATTAATTCTTTGTGAGCAAGGTCTATATCAGGTAACTTTCTCACTTGTACACATGGATCTTTGTCTCAAATTATATAACATATATGGGCCTGCCTAGTTCACTATAATATTTAAGTTTGAAGATGACCAGACCAGAATGAGCTTCACATGCCCCCGTAATTCTTTGGGAATGTGTTCAAGTTTTGCAAGTTGTAGTGTACAAGAAACTAATTCTGATTTTAGTGGTTTTTGTTCCATCCTCTTTATGATGGGCCCTTTCAGATTGACTATCTCTAGTAGTTCTGGTTCCATTTGCTAACGCTACACTATATATAAAAAACTTTTGCTTAATTGTCTTCTGGCCCTCTCTCTTGACACCTCAAAGTATCACTTTTTTTTGTCTGTCCCGCCCTAAAAAAACATGCATACAATTTAAAATTTGAGATTTTAAAATGTGCAGAGCGAGTTTGCATGCCGTTGATGTGTTGGTATTTAGGGAATATGTGAAAGTTTTCTAAAGTTATATATAAAACGTTACAAACTGTTGTATTTATAGTATTTTTCGCCAAGCAAATTTGATAGATAAAAAATTGCCAAAAGGAAATGAATGATTAACCCTTTCAGATCATCTAGCCAATTCCTATACTCAGAAATATGAAAATGAAAATAAATAAACTGATTTTCCAGAAAAAATTGACTCTTTCTTTGATTTCGTTTCAAATTTTTCAACTCTAGATCCAATCTAGTCCAATTTTTGGGTAAGAAAAATACTCGAGGATTTGGTGCATCTGGTTGATGAAGCACATACATAGAATTTTATGTGTACGAGTACTCTATTTCAATTCGTTTTTTGTTTATGTACTCTCGCTGTGCTATGGCTTTGTCTCTGTTAATACCCCTTTCCTATGCCCTGAAAAACATCAAAAAGGAATTCTTGTCTAATTAATAGTAATTTGCAACTGAAATCATTTTAGATGATTTGATTGATTATTCATTTATATGCGGTTAAAAAGGATACAAGGAATACTGAGGTACACGTATTGATGCTATCAGATAAACCAAAGTTGTCAATGTTTACGAAACTGTAATTAATACATGTATAGACTGTTAGTATATATATGTGATTGTATTAATAGAGAGCATCGCGCTTATGATAAAAGTAATGATTTGGAAGCTGAGCCTAGATCTCTCATGATGTGAACAACATAATATATCTTTCTGCTCGTCATTCTCCTGTTAATTTTTTTCGGTGTAGTCAAAAAACTAGTCATGTTCTGTTGTTTGTTCTAACTCAACTACTCAAGGCCAATCTGCTCTGATTCTTTTTTGGTTTACTCCTATTCCAAGCCGCTAACTATCTTGATTACTTATCTGCTTGTTCAGCGGTTGTGTAATGAATTGATAGAGAAACAAGCAAATCCAACATTTAAAACAAGGCTTGCAAATGCATTACACTCTCTTACAAATTCAAATCAGCTTTCTTCGACATTGGATCGAATTAATTGCCGAAGGTTCAGGAAGAATCTTCTCAACTTCCTGATAGAAGTTCGTGGCTTTTTGCGAGTGGTCTGATGCAATCTTTCCAGTTTACAAAAGGGCCTTTTTATGGCTTTCGAAGCATTTTTATGGTGGAAGTACAGATCTTTTTCATCAGTAGCGACTAATATAGTTTATTGATGATTCTCTAGGATTTGATATGTGAAGTAAATCGCTTTTATTTATAGGATTTGTCAATGCCATTTGACTTGTTTTTTTGTAGGGGTGAAGTAAGAGTAGTCCATTTCTATGTAAACGATTCAAATCCAGGCATGTTCGCTTCTATTATACAGAACTACTTGTACGTTGGGTCGATGATCATGATGTGAAGAACCACATTGTAGTTTCCTAGTAAATCTTGATTTCTTTTCTAGTTGATGGCGCACCGCTTACCGATTACTTGCTTGATGTCCCTTCATAAGGCAAGTCAAGATTTGGTGAGCCAAGAACCACATTATTGTTAGCCTAGACTCTGTAAAAGGAAAAGTTAACGAAGTTAAGATAGTGTGTATAAGTTGCTAAAGTGTTTTAAAACTGTTAGAAAATAGAAGTAAAAGTTGTAATTCCATTCCTGAGCTGAGAAATTTGCTTTTAAATAGAAGTTCGAAAATGGAATACACTCTCACGAAATTTACTACCCTATTAAGTCTATCTTGAAAATTGTTCCAATTTTATTTTGGTAATGATCTACTTTTTTTAAAATTCTCATTTATACATTTACTTACATTTTCATCTCATCCACCTTTCTCCCGCCTTCTTATAAAATACCACTTTTATCCATTTTTTTATATTTGTATACCATTTGCTTATAGAGTAAATTTGGTGGTATGAGAAGTAGCAAAGGCCATCAGGTGGACTAGCAAAAGACAAACCTACATTTGTTTGCAAATGCAAATAGATAGAAAAAATGGTTATGTGCAAAAAAAATAATTTCGGAGTTCAGAAATTTTCCAAAATATAATAAACCAACAAATTTTTTCCTAATTCAACAAATTCCTTGATTCAAATTTGAACAATTTTGTAATTCTGTTAATATATATTTTGCAAACTAGAAAGAAAAATATATACCCCTGTGTCTTTTGTTTGATATTAATATGAAGCGTAGGGCTTGCAAAATCTCACCTGTTTATTCATTTCTTGAAAAAATTATAAAAAAAAATTTAAAAAAAAAAACATTTTAGGAATGCATAGAATACTACTTATTTTGCAACAACATTTTACTGAAATGATGCAACATAAACTCTCATTAACAATTAAAATACAACTTAATACTAAGAATTTCTTAGTCTGTTCAGATACAAGCAAGCCCCATGGCACATTCGATTAAGCCAAGCTAAAATTAATCATTTATGAAGACATTTTTCCAAATTTGGCTTGGTGAGCATTGAAATAATCTTATCTCCAACAGAACATGTCATCAAGCAAAGAGCCCACAAAAAGTTCGACGAACATCAATTGTCTGCAACACCAGAAAAAGTACACATCAGAAAATGTTGTAATTACCCTCCAAGATCGTCAGAACAAGTCATCTGAATCATGTTTACTCTTTTCACTTGATTCTTTCACTTATGCTATATTCGGCTCAAATCTACGAATGACATATACGCCAGTTTTTGGTTCCAAATTTCCAATCAACAATGGGTTTACATAATTTTCAAAATTCCGCATCTTTGGCATGGGTTATTTGGATATGTAGTTAGTTATGGGTCAGTTAGGCTTCGTAATCAACTTAAAAGGCTACAAAAACCAAAAAGAATAATTCTAGTACTCAAACAAAGCCTGCCTATAAATCCAATATCGTCATAATTTGACGACAAATGTATGTTTTTAGCCCACAATGATTACTGCTAGGCCAAACTTGAAGACTATGTTCCCTAAACTTATAATATAAGTACATAACCAACCCGAAGTTTAGAAATGAAATTCAAAGTAGTACTCTTGTTTTTCCTTAATGACTAGCAAAACATCCAAAACCACAGTCAAAAGTCAAAACAGAACTTACTCTGAAAACTCAAAAAGTTGCTGATATTCACTTGTGCAGCACACTCCTCTTAGCCAGCTTAGGCTTCTTTGACGCATGGTTCTGTAAGACATTTAAGAGAAACAAACCAAAAAATAAAGTGAAATTGTGCCAGGATTGGAAGTTAATTAGGCAAATACAAAATGGACAGTTAACAGCTCGATACACTGGATAAAAGCACTACCTTTTGCCTTTCCAAAGCTTCTACATCTATTCTCTCTTTCCAATTGCTTTTGCGTAGTTTAATTGGCCGGTTTCCAACATATTTACCTGCCATTTGATTCAGATAAATTTTTAACACAAACAAACTATGAGAATCTACAAACTTGCAAAGTAGATGGCCTCAGGATCGGCCCAGTGTTAACTGATGTGCTAAGTCCCCCATTCCCCCTACAAAATTTTAATTTGAGGCAAAACAAATATGGTTGGTCTTAGTTTGTATTTGGCACGTTTCGGAAAATTGATAGTTCAGAAAGTGAATTAGATAAGGCGTTAGGTAGCACTGGCTCTGCCAATTAAACTATGAGCTCTTTGATTATATAGATCCAAACAAATAATTTCCATTATCATGAAAAGCTAAAGATAATTAGTTTTTTGACTTTGGATTATTAAACTCTAGTGTAAAATGGCCCATTAAATCATTTATGCTTCTTATTTATGTGTAAGTTGCAACTAATGTTTGCAATCAAGGATCAATCAAATCCAAACAGCCACTTTGTCACTACAAGGGTAAGGTTACTAATTTCGTGATCCATCTCCCCAAATCCCAATGCATTATGAGAATCAGAATTCATCAATACGTGTTCCATGGAAGTTCCATGATGAAAATGGATCCAATTTGAATTGCTACATTATCAGATATATTGAATACAAATCAAACAATACACTTATCAGCCAACCACAAAAAGAAATAATATGATTAGATAAAATCATAAAAACAGACATTGAACATGAATAACAGTATATACAATAAACAATGGTCACCGTATAACCGGGGAATATTTGAGATCAAACATTTCAGTGCAACTATACTATATGAGAATGAATGCGTACCGTTCATTTCTTTCATTGCAGCAGCCAGGTCTGAAGGGTTGGCAAAGCTAACAAAACCATAACCCTTGGTCTTACCTGTCCGCTTATCTCTAACCACCTATAATGAAAAACAAGTGGACACATTAAATTTGATTCCATAAATAAAGGGAATTAGAAGAGAAAATAAAGTACTTACTTTTGCCATGTTGAACGAAGGGAACCGTGAAAAGGCTTTTGTCAAGACATCATCATTGACCTCATTTCCAAGGTCGCCACAAAATAGGCGATAGTCATCTACAAGATACCATGACAACATTTAGAGACCATACCAAAGATAGAGAAGAATAAGAAATCAGAATTATATAACACTTATAAGGCCACACCACAGGAAATAAGAAACTCTGGAATTTTGGATTAAGTCTGTACTAGTAGGACTAGTATTTTACCAAAGTTTGAAAAATCACATTCATCCAATCATGGAACACCACAAACAGTCTCGTGGCGGAACAAATGACCCAAAACTTTCGTTAAAAAAGAAAAAAAGAAAAAAAAAAGATTTTAGATATCGATTGAAATTTTCCGACATGAATAACTCAGGATTATTACCCACTGACATTTACAGGATTCCACTCAACAGTCACCCCGAAGCCCCAAGTAGCTTCAGACTTGAAAATTGTTGCACTAATATGTACCTAAAAAGTAGGTGTAACCAAGACCAATTCTAGTTCATTTTGTGCTCATATGTGGGATGCGTAAATACCAGCTCATTTCACATATGAGCAAAAAGAACTAAATATACACTTTAGTGCAAAAACCTTTTGGGTGCATCGGGGTGCAAGATATGCATCTTACTTTAGACTACCAAGTTTATATTCCAGCTGTTGTCTGATTAACACATTTAAACACAGCTCTTATACAGCAAATCCTAAGCAGTAACGATCCAGAGCACTGATGAAATATCATAACAAAAATTTAAAAAGGATGATATATAGAAGACACTGATAAGCAATTCACATGATTATTTTTAACAGCATTTAAAAGGATTAGTCTACAACACTCTTATTTTATTTTAGCTGAATTGTTGGATCCTCATTCCTCAACACTCCAGCATAGGTATTCACATTTTTTTGCAAAAATAAAGCAGTTTTTTTCCATCAAATTATGATTGACACACATGGAATTGGATACAAGTATCCAAGTTTGAGTAGCATAGAACACAAATATACGCAGAAAAAATGGTCCAAACACTTATGCATGTGAACATTTGGATAAAAGTATCTAAGCCTGCATAGAAATCCCTCCAATTGGCAGCACACCCAATTTGTATTAAATTGTGGATGATGCATCTCAGATATACATGAGTGAGCTACTAAACCAAGATCAGATAGAGACCCATATACCACTAGTTGATGGAAACAGGTCCAAGATTTTAAAGGTTGATAGTGCTAAACAAGAAACATAAAGTAAAAGTATAATTGTACTATGTGGACAAGTTTTTAAAGAATTGTACAAAATATATCACTTAAACCTGGGGCCCTAGAGGCTTGTAGGGTACGAATTTTATGGTCGAAATTATAATTGAAGTCTCCCCAATTTCCAGCACACCTAATTTGTATTAAATAGTGACAACGCATCTCAAGCATACATGAGTCATCTACTATACAACGATCCGATAAAGACCCATATACCAGTTAATGGAAAAAGGTCCAAGTTTTAAAAATTGATAGTGCTAAACAATAAACTTAAAAGTGCAAGTACAATATTATGATGTGACTCAGGAAGGTAAGCATACTTTCAGGCCATTCTGCTAGTGTTGGATCCTCCCATGTCTGCCCCGCAGCTTTACGAGGTATTGCTTTCTTCTTTGTTTCAGCTTTGTGTTCAATATCGCTACTTGCAAGAGCTGCTTTGACACTCTCTAAAGCTTCAGGAGTTATAGTTTGTGCATCCTTTTGAAATAGTTGTTGTGCCTGTAAAAAAACAAATAATTATTAAAATCACAGCAAGATATAACAATACAATGCACAAAATTATCTCAACTATTCTCCAACATTGGTGACTAACAAATAAGATAACAGTCATCCTTGATAATGAATAAATCAAACCAGACAAACAGTAAGTGGCACCACCATGCAAGACATATGAGGTCCTTCCATTACAAAACAAGAGCTTTGCTAAGGATTTTGAGGTTACTGTTTCAGAAAACCCCACTATGTTACTGGTGATCTGAATTCACATAATAACGTCCACTATAACCCAATATAAGTCATTATAATTTTTTACTAATATGCATTAGATTCCAAAAAGTCTATTATAAGCTTTAATTTAAATATATTGTTTTAGAGAACTTAAATTACTTTGATAAAAACGATATTTTCCAGTTAAGACTTCACATTGAAATTCCACAAAATGAGTTCTTAAACCACGAGGTGTGAAGTCCGCATTGCTACGTTCACACGCAATTTTTCCTATGTGTACCACTGAAAACACCATCAGACAGCAATTCTTTGCACTTATGCAAGGAGAGCAAACAAGGGTAGAAATGGAAAAGCAATGGCATAATTGATTAATTTTTTGCACTTATTGATAAGCACTTTATAACTCGATGTATTCAGTAGGATTTTTTTCCTGTTGTTATTGTTATATATTTCTTGTAGGGATTTTTTTCGAGTAAAATCTAATATTTAGTTGACCTAGGACCTCTAAATACATTAAAATTAATTTGAATATAAATAAAGATTAAAAGATTTATGAGCTGAAGCAAAAGATGGTAATCAAAAACAAAGAAACAAAAAAATCAAGAGGATAAAAAAAGGGTCTCACAAAAACTAGTAGATCTCTCAGATGGTAGAGCTTTTTCCAAGATTTCAATTGAAGATCAAAATTAGGATCTTACAATCAAAATGATTTATTATACACTTAAAACCAATAACTGAGCAAGTAGATATGGTCGTTTGAGTTGGAGAACAATAATTTTATGTTTTCCTTCTCTCAAATTATGTTCAAAGTTTTTTATCTTGGTTAAAAAAGATTCTAGGTTTCCTTATAAAAAAATTGTGATTATTATTTCTTGATCACTATTTGTTTTTTAATTTTATTTTCCTGTTCTTATATTGTCAAAGCATAGATTTTTATAAGAATAGCTTAATAAATTTAGATCTTTTTATCACTATCTTAGGTTTTGAATCTGATTCAGCCAATCTAGTATAAGCGGTAAACAGAATTAATTAGTAAGTGATATTGAGATTATTAATTATTGAAAAGGTAAACTAATTGTATTCAATTTGATAGTTCTTAGTTAAATTACTCAATGCATCAGTACGATTAAATCTAATATGATCATTTAGTTGTTCGAGTGTTAAGAGTTATTAGTGTGCAATCGCAACTCTTACGTAATAACTAATATCTAAGAAGGAAAAGGAATTATAGTTGTCTTTAACATTAATAAACAAATATATAAAGAAATATTACGACAACTAAATAACAAAAGCAAAATTCTTAATCAAGTGTTTTCATATATAGTTTACAACCATTCTTTGTTCAAGTGATTTTTGTTACAGCTAGTCTCTTGAGAAACATATCTCAAGCCCGGCCCATTAATAATTCATTCCTACTTATCGTATTCTTAATGCCTACTTACATTAACCTTAATGCTTACTTACCGTATCCTTAATGCCTACTTTTATTTTTTTAAATGTCCACTTACATTATTTTTAATACCTAC
This sequence comes from Amaranthus palmeri, assembly GCA_019776075.1. Classification (NCBI taxonomy): domain Eukaryota; kingdom Viridiplantae; phylum Streptophyta; class Magnoliopsida; order Caryophyllales; family Amaranthaceae; genus Amaranthus; species Amaranthus palmeri. The sequence continues at coordinate 1,655,397 of JAAKBH010000283.1, forward strand.
TTATAATATTTTAAAAAATATATGATGAGCCAACACAATTACAGATTGTCTCTCAAAGAGACCGTCTCCCACATGAATTTGTGTTTTTGTTACCATCTAAAACCCTCACTTTATTGTTGTTAAATTTAATAAAGAAAAATTTTCCTTTTTCGTTGTGATACTGACTTCACTTCCCTGAAACTGTTAAGAAGAAAAAGTTTAAAAATTTAGACCATAGTCGATGACGACTTTAGGTGACGTCACTTATGTGGCAACAAATGAAGCTACAATGTAATGAAGGTTGCACTTGTACAGAGTATTTTGATATGAAGAAGGCATATAGCAACATAATAAGCTAAAAAACTTAGGGCAACATATGTCAGAAAAAGATCGCATAAATATACAAAAAAATCCAAGATAAGAATCAAAAAATACAAAATGGTAGACATGTCAAGGAGCAATTGAAGATTTCCCATTGCAATGAGATATTGATAAAAGTGACGTTAATACATAGTGGGTGGCTGAAATGGAAAAATTCAGCTTATTTTTAAAAAGCGCAAAACATCTAAAGTTGCCAAGGGTCCCAAAAGCCCAAACATAAGACGCTTTTGTAAGGTGCCCCAACCCATAAAAATTCCATCAAAAAAAATGAAGGCGGAGACAAATAAGAAAAGAGAAGAAATAAAGAGAAGGAGAAGGAAAACATAATTGGTGGATACTTGCATCCAATAAGCTTTTTCTAAGGTTATGACCAAAAGGAACCCATAGATGCTCGATTTATGCGCAATACACACTTAAAGAAATTGCCACTTAGATTATCAAGGTGCCTAACCTATCCAAACCCAAGGCGCTCGCCTTAGGCAAGTCTAGAAGTGCTTTTTAAGACTAAGTTTGCAATCAAGTGTCTCATTTCTTGTTGAAAGGGAATTTAGTGCATCATCATTAAAACTTGACTATATGTTCTATTTTGTGAATGTGACTCATGAACCAAGGCTCAAGGAAAGTAGATGGTGTTTACATGGTGTATGACGGTAACGGAAGAAGGTAACATGTGTGGAAACAAGTGTGAAGCTTCAAAGGAGACAAGTGCAGCAGCAGCATTGGGCGCTTGAACAAGGGGCACTCTGATGAATGTGCTTGTTTTTCTTGGTATCTAAATATGTTCTTTTTGTGTGCTTGTTCCAGCACACTCTTTACTTTATATTTGACGGGAGTAAAATGCCCTAATTACCCCCTACTATAAATACCCTAATGTCTTTTATCTACCATTATTGAGTGACACTTACAAGTGTTGAGAGCCACAATCAACTAAAACTTAGTGAGAGGGATTTGCTTGGAAATCTTAGGTGAAGGTTCTAACATTTAGTATTCAAAACAAGTTGTTCTCCCAAATCTTGTCTTTTTTGTTTGATTTCTTCCTTGAAATTTTTCTACTTTTTGTTTTCTTAAACTTATTTGGTATTTACTTCGACACATAATACTATAAGCAAGAAAATTCGGATAAATTAACAAATCGACAATATTACAAAGCCCATAAAACATTGTTCTAGTTCAATTATTTGTAAAGAATAAAATACATCAAATGAAAGTGAAGGTATATATTACCTGTTGAAATTGAGGAAGCGTATAGACACCTGGAGCAGCGGAATACACTGAAGGAACAACGGATGCAGTAGGGATCATAGGAACAGCGGCAGGAAGAGAAGGTTGTGGTAACGCGGCATACTGCGGTTGTTGTAAATGAAAGGGCGTGGGAAAATACGATCCGTTTGAATAAGTGAATTGCGACGAAATTGATGTTGATGATGATGATGGTACCGTCGACATAGCAATTGATTTGAAAGGCAAAAAATCTAGATGAAAGTGAAGTAGTAAGATTTAGATTTTTGGGTTTTCAAGTTCGCAGGGAAGGAATACTTTAAAAAAATTAGCACAATCGAGTGCGTTAAAAAAATTTACATTGAACAACAAAGCGATTAATTAATCACAATTTACAATCTTTAAACTATTAATATACATACCTTTAACTACCAACTAATTAAACTATCAAGTATACATCCTTTAAAGTACCAAATTATTTAATCACAATCGTCAATTGCTAAATAGAAGAACAAATACAAACCCTAATTTTTTACAGCCATAATTCACCAAGGAAGAGAACTAAAGCCCTAATTTATCTAAATAGATAAACAATTAATTCAATAAAAGCCCTAATTTTTAAATTTAAATAGATAGATAAACAAATTGAAATAGAAGATTTATTTACCTAAGAAGAGAAAGAGAAATATAGAACGGAAGGCAGAAGGCTGAACAGCTGGCGGCAACAGGTGGCAGCAGGCTGTCGGACGACCGACTGGGGGTGGCCGGTGGCGGACAGGCAGTGACGGGATTATGTAGAAATCAAAAAATGGGGGAGGGAAGGGATTTTGGGGAAATCAGAATCAGAATCAGAAAATAGAAAATAGGGGGAATGGGGAAGGATCGCTATTATGATTTATGGGGAATACGATGGGGAATCATATCATCATATCATAAATATAAAGGAAAAAAATAAAAATAAAAAGACTACCAATCTCTAGACAACGTTGTCACCTATATCCTCTATATGGGTATGAATTGTCCGTCATCTTTACTCGCCTAGACCCTGCTCTCTAGCGGGATATTGAGTTTGAATTTTGATGATGATGATGGCCCAGCTTAATAAGTTTTTTTAAATTGCAAAAAATTAAGTTTTACATAAAAATATTTTTGCGAGACATCCTTTAAGTATGGATTGAATAGCACAATTAATAAAATCATTAGTATATGATCTCTTTATTTTGAGGTATCACATAGGAAAACAGTATCTTACAAGAATAGCTCATTTTTAACTATTCTTGTCAAAGGACGTTTCTCGTTGAGACGAGTTCAATAGGAAACCTATAAAGAGTTCATATTCTCTTAGTATTTATTAGGTGGACTATTTAACTCTTATACAAGACTCGTCTCTCAGTGAGATCGTCTCGTACAATAATCTTCTTTCTTTATGTAATTTTAATCCAAATTTGAGACTTAAAAGGCAAATCCAAGATAACGTTGGAATTAATCTTTTAAGCCTTGGATTTGGCCTTTTAAGTCTTGAAATTAGGATTTCTTTTCAATACTATAATACAAATTTAAGAATTAAAACCAAATCAACTTAAGTCTTGAAATTGATCTTTAAACTTTAAATACGGCCTGTTAAGTTTTGAATTTGCTTTTTAGTCTAAAATTTTGTACTAAAGAATTTGAAAAAATGGCCATGGAGCACGGACTATTCGGTCCATTTATGGGTGGTTATACACTCATACCCATGGAACCGTTGCATACAAGTTTTTGTGAAAAAAACAAAGACTAGGGGTTTAAATATGTGATCTTTTGTATATAAGATGGAAGTTACAGAAATACGAATGTTGTGCGGGCACACATTGAGGGATCGAATTAGGAACCAAGAGATTAGAGACAAACTAGGGGTTGCCCATATTTCAGCAAAAATGCGCGAAAATAGATTGAGGTGGTTTGAACATGTGCAAAGAAAGACTTTCGACGCCCCTGTGAGGAGGATAGAGAGCACCATAGTAGAGGGTAAGAGGATTCGTGGAAGACCCAAGAGAACTTGGGACGAGCAGATAAGTTGATTTGCGAGATTCAAACCTCTCTGAGGACCTGGCCAGGAATAGGGGTAGGTGGAGGCGCCTTATTCATGTGTTTAGACTATTGATTCTCCCTCTGCTTAACCCTGACTTTTAGTCGTTGCTATTACTTTATTATTTTTGTTTCTTTTCATTTTTTTTGGTTTGCTCGTCTTACTATTTTCCTTATGTACATATGCTTTCTGGTCTTATTTATCTTATGTCTAAGGGGTGCTAAGACGTAGAATTGCGGAGTTCGCTTCAGTCGCACTTGGTCCATCAGTTGCAGAATCTTATCCTTTCTTTCTCGAGCCAGGGGACTCTTTGGTCGTGCTCTCCTTTATGGGTATGAGTTGCGGCCGTCTTTCCTTCCCCAAACCTTGGTCGTATTTTCTATGCACGAGATATGCTGGATATGATGCTAATGATGATGTCTTCAACTGGATGATCACATAGAAAATTCTTTATGTACTAAATTTTGTTGTCTCGAGCCACAGACTCCTTTTGATCGCGCTCTCCTTTATATGGGTATGAGTTGTTGTCGTTCTTCCCTTCATAAACCCTATCCATAGTTTTCTAGGAGCTGTATATACTGGATAGGATGATATCTGATGATGATGACTAAATTTTGTTGTCAGTTACATCTCCAACACTTTTCTCTTCATATTCACATTTGAAAAAGTAGCAATCTTTATTTTTTTGCTTAAATTAGTTAAAAAAGTAAGTAAAATCAAAACCCTAGAATAAAACTAAATAAATTGGACAAACTTTTAAACTATGAATCCAAGAAATATTAATGTGGGCAACCATAAAAATTTCTTTCTAAACTTTAATCCATTACGAACAGCTCTAAACTTTGAAAAATCACCATATAATTACGTCTCTATTCTCAAAAACTTGATGAACTAGGAAAGAAATAATAGAAAAGAAAGATAGCTAGTTTTTAACTTTATAGTGCTTTAAAAAATTATTAAAAACAATGTTCAAAATTTCTTATACAATTTGATAAGCAAAAAATCAATATCGACTTAAAAAAAACTATCCCAATATTCAACCCATAGGATGTAGAAGTGTTCATTATGTGTATTGGGTTCATTTCGGATCACGTGTTTCAATTTAATTTATAATCAGGTATTGTGTCTATAATGATTTTTAAATACTTTTAACTTTAGTTTGAAGTCAGGTCAAATCGATTCAATAACAAGATCGTGTAAATATCATATCATTGAATCAATTTTGAACGGTTCTAACTAGGTGCAATTAGGTTTTATGGAGCTATACCAAATGTACCTATTGAAAAATGAATTAAAAGGGTGTTATTATAGTTCGTCACCCATTTCATTTTATCGCCACCCTTATATATATATTAAATTTTCATTATTGCCCCTCATTATTTTCGAACTCAAAAACTCTAACATGATCTCTCTAAAAATCTCTATAAAAAAATCTCTGAAGTAAAAGAACTTAAAATTAATAATCGAAGAACAATGGCGAACCAAAACGAGCATGAATACGACTCGGTAAGTTATTAATCGATTCGAATTTTTTCAAAAAAAATAAATAAAACTCGCACAAAATGGGTCTGGGAACTGTGGCTCACTCGCACAAAATGGGTCTGGGCACCGTGGCAGCCACGCACAAAACCTGCGAGTGGACCATGATGCCCAGACCCAAAACGTGCGAGGCTGCCACGGTGCCTAGACCCATTTTGTGCGAGGCTGCCACGGTGCCCAGACCCATTTTGTGCGAGTGACCCCCTTTTCCTTTTTTTTTTTTGAATTAAAACGAGTAAAGTTTAGAAAATACCACGGTTTACGGTAACGATTCGAATTCTGATCCTTTAGCAAGTTAAATTTTTTGGTGTGGATTTAGTGAGTTTTAGAGTGACAAAAGTGTTATGGAGTGAGTTCGAAGTGTTTTATAGTCATTTTAAGTCCATGGGCATTTTCATCCTTTTATATAATTAATTTAAAATAGAGGTGGCGATAAAACAAAAATTGTGACGAATTATAAGAATTAGGAATAAAAATTGATAAACTAAGGTATTAGAAAAAGTGTAGTAGACTAGTGTGTATTCCAATAACGTACAAGTATACACCTATAATAAGTGAGTAAGAGGACTAAAATAGTAAAGGGTAGAGCAGGTAAAAATGGAATGGAGACAAACAAATGTGTCAAAATCAGAATCACAATACAGTATTACCTACTAACATCCTAAATATCCCATTTAATTTTTTACATTTACCGATGTAATATTTTAAATTATTTTTATTTAAAATTTACAAAAATTTAATATTACAAATCAAACAAAATCCCACATAACTATATTTAGCTTGTAGATTAAGAGTAAAATATAAATAAATAGTGCCAAAAAAATAGGACAATTAGACTGAATAGAAGTGAGTATAATTATTTTACCATTTTGGCTAACATGAGTTTACTCATAGTAGTTACTATTTATGGCCCCACAACACTAACACTGTCTAACACTGCTCTTGCCCCTTTCCTTTTCCCCATCTTCCTCTTCATTCATTGGATCACACTAGAATACTCTCCAATATCTATGTCCCATATAATTTATCTCAATTTTTAGTTTGTGCTACTTTCTCCGTGCTGAAATACTCGTTATATAAATAAGGGTATTTGATACTATTCATCGTTTAAATTTATTTTATATATTGCGGCTAATATTTGAGAAAAAATATAGTCAAGTGGAATCTTATTTGAATCGTCTAATTGTGTATTTTGATATAAGTTTTTATAGCTTTTAGATGTGTATAGTTCAATATATAAATGATCAAAATAACACATTGAATTGCGTAAATAGTTAAATGTAGCAAGTATAGTGAAACGGAGGAAGTATCAAATTTGTTTTGATTCTATTATTTTTGTTTTTTCACTACAACATAATTTTCTTTAAGTGGGATATATTTAGCGACATTTAATTTAAATGTCGCAATTTCGAATTTCGAATTTCTTATAGTGTATATAGAGGATTTAGTGACATTTATTAGATTATTTAGCAGCATATTAAAAAGTCACACTAAAACTTTTAGCGACATAGGATCTAGTGACTTTCCTTGAAATTGTCACTATAGACTATAGTGACAATTACATATGTCACTAAAAACCAAATTAAGTGTCGCTAAATTACTTTATGACCAAACTTAAAATAAAAACCAATATTTAATATACTAAAAATATGAATTAGTGACATTTTATTAATGCCACTAAATCTAATGTCGCATAAAGCTAAATTTTTGAAGTCTTTAAAGTTGTTTTCATATCAAGGATTCTTCCCGAAAATCAATAGAGAAAAATTAGAGATAAGAAACACTAAAAAATATTAAAATAAAGTTAAAATACAGAGATTACAAATACTATGTAGGGACCATAAGTATTATAAAAATTTTAAAGTTAGTGGAAAATACTTCATATACGACCATAAGAACTATTAAGATATTGAAATAAGAATAAACTAAGTTAACTATTTCTAAATTTGTGATATTAATAAAAAGATTTTTTTCTAGACCAATAAATGAAAAAAAATCCAAAATAATAAATAAGAATAAATAAAGAAAGGAAAAGAGTATTTCTAAATTTTTTCAACTTTCATCCAATACAAATGACTTATGCTTTTTTAATTTCTTCTAGACATAAATTTGATGGGACAAATGAATTACTAAAGATAGACTTACTTTCTTTCTCTCTCCTATTTCTTCTTGTTATACTAATAAGCTAGTTGGCTACTCACTCAATTCCATGAATTAGCAACATGAAATAATAAAAAGATTAAAAAATATAGAAGTTACAATTTTTTTTTACAAAAAGCGGTAATAGATGAAGAGAGAAAAAAAATTATATGTACATTAAAAGAAAATTAAAATGTATGTATGGATGAAATTAAAAGAAAGTAGTGGAACATTTGTCTAAAAATAGAAATAATGCAAATTAAGTGAGACGAACTAAAATGAAAAATAATATAAATTCAATGGGGCGAAGAAATTAAACTATATAGATCTCGTCAAATACAAGAGAAAATTAAATGTAATAAAAATATTATAGCCATTTTTTTTTTGAGATGAGTCAAAATAAAATTATTATTAAGTAAATAAAATATCTTTCATCTAGTAACTATGAGTTTTTTTTACGTGATAGACAAATATTTTTTAAAATCTGTGTGGTGGCCTTGAGTTTTCAACTTATTCATGTGGTGATGTGGTAGACAAAATATTAAGTTTTTGGTTAAATAAATTACTTATCTCGACTGGATTTCAATATATATGTGGTTAATTTTTTTTTTTGAAAATATATATGTGGTTAATTAGGATGATCATAACATTTAATTCTGAAAAGATTATCATTACGTAGGGTAAAAAACCCTCAAAGTTAACAAAAAAAAAACTATTCTTTTGTCTATCACGTGTAAAAGTTAAAAGGCCAACATCACCACATACTTATTAAAAACTTTTGAGGGCGTTTGACAAATGATGAAATGACTAATAGCCCAGCTAATTTTATTTGTATCAATAAGTTGTTTCAACCAGCTAATTCACCAAACACTAACATTAGTTGATCTAACCACCCAACTCTCCATTTACATCAAAATAAGCTAAAATTACTCAATAAATTAATTTACCAAACACCCATTTATCCTAAAGTTACCCCATAAAATTTTCCAAATAAAAATATGGAGAACTCAAAACTATGTAAAAGTAATAAATACTCCTTACTCATATTATCTATCTATACATATTATTAATTCATTATTCATCTATATAAATCAGCAAATCACACTCCAGTTGGCTGCCCTTTTCTCTTGAAAAGGAAATCCATAACTTATCTCTTCATTCCCATTCCTTTTATCTTCTTCCTTTCCTTTCCTTTCCTTTCCTTTTCTCAGTCTGCCCTAAAATTATTTCAATATTACATTTCTTAAACTAATTAATTACCCATCTAATCTTTCTATACCATGCAAAATCTAACCTTTTTAAATCCTAAATCTTGTAATTTTTTCATATTATTTCTTTGGATCCATTAAAAAAAACCCTAATTTTATTTTAATTAATAAAAATAAAAAAAATGGATTTCATGTTTTCAAATGAAGGAAACAATAATAATGCTATTTATAGCTATAGTTCAGTGAACACTCCTACTATAACAGGAAACTCTTCCTTCACACTCACTACAGGAAGTTCAGCAATGGCGAGTTCTGACTCAGTGAGTAACGAGTCATCCCCACCACAACCGGTGGTTCAGTCGAGTCCGAGTCGGTACGAGAATCAGAAACGGAGAGATTGGAATACTTTCAGTCAGTATCTCAGAAGTCACCGGCCGCCGTTACCGCTGTCGCTTTGCGGTGGGGCCCACGTGCTTGAGTTTCTTAGGTACTTAGACCAGTTCGGAAAAACTAAGGTTCATAATCATGCTTGTCCGTATTTTGGGATTCCCAACCCTCCGTCCCCTTGCCCCTGCCCGCTCAGACAGGCATGGGGCAGTTTAGATGCCCTCGTAGGCCGACTCAGGGCGGCCTACGAGGAGCATGGCGGACGGCCTGAGACTAACCCGTTTGGTGCTCGGGCCGTCCGCCTTTACCTCAGGGAGGTAAGGGATTATCAGGCTAAAGCCAGGGGTGTTAGTTATGAAAAGAAAAGAAAGAGGCCTCCCCCTAAGAAAACCCAATTGGGATGTTAGATTTAATTTGATCTCTTGAGCTAAAGATCAAATGGAGGGTTTTATCAAATCTAGCAAAAATGGATATATAAAATTATTATGATGAGCTTTTTTTGTTTTTAAATTCCTATTTGTACTACCTGTTTATCTGAAGTTGCAGATGATGTTTGCTATTGAAGATCAATTAGAAATTTAAACAATCTCTTTGTAATAATTAATAAGAGTGAAGTTGCGTACATCTGACTTTTCAACTTCTGCTTATGTGGAAGCCACTTAACGGCATCAAAGTAATGAAATGTATGATGAAGAAGAAGAGGATGTTCATCATAAAGAAATCTTTATTAGTAAGTGTTAATTAATTACCTTTTTTTTAATATGCTTGACCTTTAGATCAAGTGTAATATAATTTTATAAATATATATTATATATTTTATACTTGGTTTTAAGATAATCAAAATTTTGGGTTTAATATCTTGAGCATATGATAATAATGATGATTATGCAAATAGGACTAGTAGTGATTTGATTGATTATTCTTTTAAACAAATTTGCTTCTTATAATGGGCAATTTTTTAAAAAAATATTAGTATGTGACAGTATTATTCTGGATTTAATTTTTATTTTTATTTTTTTCAATAATAATATTTTGATAAACAAATATTATTTGATTTTATTTTGGATCAGTTTCTGTTGATTAATAATATACCAAAGAGAATCGTTAGTCAGTCTAATGAATGATAGTTTTCCTTTTCCTTTTTTTTTCTCCACTTACAGAAAAATTGATTCTTTCATTTATTTATTCGTAGGGATTTTCTAATCTGCCCTTGAAATAAAAAAAGTAAGGTACCAAATTTAAATAATTTTAAAAAAATGAAGGTATATCTTTTTCTTGTTATAACTGTTGTTAACTGTTGTTAGCTGCAGTTGTTTGGTTCACATTTTGAAATTTGTGCTAATTGCAACATCTATTTTGAAAATTATGAAATTATGTTTATTGTATGATTATTTACTTAAATTTAATTTATATTGGTAGTAGAAAAGTTGTGGATAATAATTAATGTTCGATTGTTGATTAGATGTAAAGAAAGAAAATCATGAATTCATGATAATAGAATTATTTAATTACAGAATAGGTTGGGCAAGTTGAGAAAAAGTAAATGAGATGACAGTCAAGTTTGAATTTTTTTTTTAAAGTGGTACGTATTTTTTAACTGAAATAAAATTCAATTTTCAGTAATGAAAATTGTTAAAATAAATAAATTTTTTTTATGAGAATAGGAATTATTGAGAAGAAAATTTGTTGGAAATCTAGGTAGAATCTTTGGTGAAGAAAAAGGGAAATAATTTAGGTGATTAAGCACAATTTTCTTGATTGATAAGATTTCAATTATTGATGGACTGTGAGGATTTCCTGTTCAATTTTGAATGATTTCCCTTTAATTATTTTCTATTATATCTTATAATTAGCTTATTAACTTTAATTGATAATTGCTTTTTTTTAAAAAAAAATGAGAAAATATTTATCAAGTTTCATTATTTTTATTTCCCTAACATTGATTTGTAGCAAAAGGATTTTGAATCAATTGATTTAGCATTTAGGTTTATTATAATTATAATATTTTTTTATTTGTGAAAATTTAGGCTTTATTAACATCAATTTTAAATATTGTTAAAAATGATTCTAATTCAGCAAAAATAAGTTTAGAATTTAGATTAATTAATATAATAAGTTCAATTAGTATGACTAAATTAAAATACATAAAATAAATGAGATTACTTTACCCAAAAATATGTCCTAAAATAAAAAGATTTATGAAGAAAAAATTTAATTTTCACGAACTTTTTTCAAGGAAAATGAATAAAACAATAAATAAATATATAAAGCAATATTTCTTCCATTCCATATTAATATTAAATTATTATTATTTTCATTATATATAATTAGAGATATTAAGAATTGAATTAGTATATTAAACTGCGTGAAAAAAGCAAATATTGCAAGTAAATTGGAACAGAAAAAATATGATTTAGTAAAAATGATTTTTTTAAGAAAAGATAAAGTTGTAAAGATAAGTTCACTACAATAACATAGGACTAAGTCAATTATGAGTACAACTTTGTGAACATATAGGTTACTAATTTACTATACATACGAAAAATTAGATTCTTTCCTTTTTTGTTCCTTTTCTTAGATTAATAGAATTACATAAATAATGCCAACTATGGTTCTCTTCCTATAAAAAATCTCAAGATTTGATGAGGTGTCTTTTGTAAAATAATCCAAAACCCTAAAATAACTATTTTGTAAAAGTAAAGATTTAATATTTGATAAATAATAAGCAAAGGGATAAGAAACCTTATAGTTGATGGTACGTCTTAATTTCTTAATTTTTTGCATTTTTTGTTTTCAGTTATAAATAAAATTCATGTTCTCGATATATTATAAAGTTATGATATAGGAAAGGAAAGGAAATGACCTTCTCGGTATCCCGCACAAAGCAGGGTCCGAGTGGGGGTTTTCTTTTCCTTGAAAGATGCGGACAAATTAAATCATACCCATACCCCCAAGGAGGGAGTAAAGAGAGATGCGCGCAATCAAGAAACCCCCAATTGATACCTGCGCCCAGTAGGGGTCGAACCCCAAACCTTCTGCTCCACATGCAGATGCTCTATCCATTGAGCCACAAGCGCTTTTGGTATTATAAAGTTATGATATATTCATATATTTATTGGATTTGATCTATTCATATTTTGGGTTTTAATTAAAGTATGTTATGGTGAGATTTGAAGTCTTGTTATCAATTCGATAGTAAAAAAGTATATGATGTAACCACGGGTGTTAATTAATTGTGCTAATACAATCAATAGTATCAAACTTATCTTTATTTCAAAGTCACATCAAATTAAAATATCACCTTGTAGGAATTTGTACTATCAAATAACAATATGGTAGAGAGAAGACTTTGATGTCAGATTTCCTTTATAATAATCATGAATTTTTTTTATAAGATTTTGTTTAATTAGAATTGTTATGTATTTTATCGATTATTACTTTATTGTAAGTGTTGTATAACATTTTATAAATGAATTATTAAGTTCCTTTAAAGAAAACAAAGAACAAAATACCTAGAAAAAAATTAAACGACACCCCTCAAAATTTGAAAACATTTTAGAATATTAAATAGTTAAGATTATTATTATCAAAATATGGATTGTGAGTTTTATCACCAAAATTAAAACCTTTTGTTATTGTTATTTGCATGTTTAGGTATTCTAATCTTGAGAATAAGATTGAAAGATATTGGGAAAAAATATGATTTATGTCACTATCTAAGAAAAATCATGTCATATGGGGTGGATATTTTGTTAGCATAATATAAATCATCTTTTTATATTAAATTTATTTGATTGAACTACAAAATGTTAAAAATTATAATACACTATTTACTTAATTTTCTATCTTAAACAATTAAGATACATTTTAAATTTTATTTACAAGATAATAATAAATTAATTGTTTAGGGAAAAAATTGTTTTCATTGATATATCATATATCAAACATATATATGAAAATATACTATCTTAAAATGATTAAGACAAAAAAATATTATTGAAACAATCTTTTCATATATAATTTATTACTTATACGATCACATCTAAAAAAGAAACAAAATTTGATAGTTTTTTGGAATTCCTTAGTAATAATCTTTTTATAGAAAAACTATTTGGGTATTTTGAGTTAATTGATTGCAATAGTTATAAATAATTATTAAGTAAAACCAAAAAAAATAATTATTAAGTTTTTATATTATATTTGTTTAAATATTTTTTTAATTTAAATTATTTATTGAAAATTTCAATTTTAAAACCTATTTTCAATACTATCATTATCACTTTACATTTTTTTTCAATACAATAAAACTTCATTTACTCTAAAAATTCAATTTTTATTTAACGTGTTTATCCTGTATTTGACAACTATAAAAGAACAAGAGAAATATATATAACAGTAATACATTTTTATAATCTAAATAAAGTAGAATCATATCATATTGTTTTAACTATTTTCAAAATAAATTATTTTATAATTTATTTTGGTTTAAAAATTGCATAATAATTTTGTTAAATACAGTTATTAAATTTTATAAAAAATTATCATAAATCTTTATTGACATAAAAATCTATCTATAGTGTGTTATATGATGACAAAAAAGACATAGACAAAACTAAATAAGCTAAGTGTTATGACCCATAAAAATGAAAATAAAGTAATTCATATACTAATAGATAATATGTGTAACTAATAAAAAATTATCAAAATATAAAATAGACAAATAAAAAATGTATATGGAAACCAAAGAATGTTATCAATTTAAGACCTTAATATTAAAAATTTGGTTTAAGAGGCTATAAATTATGATACTCAATAAAAATATACTCGATACAAGAACTTAAGATCATCTTAGGATTTTCACTTAGGAGTTAGGGCTTAAGATCATCTTTGTAATCACAAAGTTTATTTGTTTAAACTTCAGATTTGAACTCGTGATCTCTTGTTACGTTGGCTTCTGATATCATTTTAAGGAACTAATTCCACCAAATTAAAAGTTTAAGCTCTTGGTTTGAGGCCCTAAGATATGTTATATACTCTAACAATTTTGAAAAATAGCTGTTGAAAAAAAAATCTACTAAACCTCTTCATGAATGACTTCCAACTTAAAATTCTATCACCTGCTCATCCCTACTAAAATTGCATCGTAAATATTATTTTTTATAGCAATTTTATCATAACTCTTTTCTTTTCATAGTGCACCCTTGAATTAGGGCGAAGCTTCAAGCTTATCGACTACTTGGCCCCTCCTTAATTCAAAATCATAGCTTCGCCCACCTTTAGTCCTCTATCTCTATTGACTTTTTCACTATCGAGATTTATTACAAGCTTACAATATCATCAGTAAATAACATGCATGCACCCATAAGAACACTCACAAATAAATGTAACCAACCCTCATCGAATATCACAGCAATTAAGAATTAAGAAGGGACTTAGGGTTAATTTCTAATGCAAAAAGACTCCATTACCCTACAATGGGCCGACTATACAGGTTTTTAGGCGCCCAAGACGAAAAATTATTTATAGACCCCTAGACTATCATATGAACCTAGCTTAGCACTAATTGAAATCTCAAATTTATGAAAAGTCCTGGACGTAGGCACGCCTTACCCTTGCTTAGGGTCGGCTCTGGCCCCAGATACACTGAATGTTAATTATGATTTCATCATATATACATGTCTCATTATTTTCTAAAAATAGCTCAACTCTATTCTAATACTATTCCTTTTAATATTTCGTGGTACGATTTCATGAAATCTCAATTGAATATACAATAAACATATGACTTTCTATATATAAAAAATCACAACGGCTCTTTTTTTTCTCAATTCGTTTCTTTATTGCTAGATTTGTAATTACAACATCATTTTTTTGTAAGTGACCCAATTAATCATATAAAGCAAAAATGTAACAATTATTAAAAATCGAAGTAAGAGACATCGCAAAGTACTTCATCTGTTCTATTATATTTGTTATATATATAGTGATATTTTTTCATTGAACATATGCTCATTCCTCCAATTCTTTTTAGTTGTCCCATTTTCTTATTTGGGCAGCTCACTTTTATTGTCTCATTTCTATTTTAAGACTTATATTTATAGGTGATCCTCTCATTTTCTTAATATTAAAAATACCTAATACTTCGTATTTCACTTGGGTCTACTATTTTAAATGGTCCCCTCTAATTTATAATATTAAAAACACCTAATATTGCACATCAATCTTTTATTTTAAGTGGTTCCCTCAGTTTCTTAATATTGGTGCCCAAATCAAATAGGACAACTAAATTAAATTGGAAAGAGTATATCACAACCAGTTACAAGAATCTACGGACCCACAAGAGTATTAAATTTTTTTGATTGAGTGACAGAATTGGTTCAAATGAGGTAAATATAATAAAATGTTTCACCTTTTCTTTTTCCAGACGATCATAATATTAAAAACATCCAATATTGCACATGAGTCTACTATATTAAGTGATTTCTTCAGTTTCTTAATATTGTGCCCAAAACAAATAGAAGTATAGAACAACTAAATTGAATAGGAAGGAGTATATATATCACAATCAGTTTTACGAGTATTTACGGACCCACAAAAATATTAAATTTTTTTGATTGAGTGACAGAATTGGTTCAAATGGGGTAAATAATTAAATGCTTCCCCTTTTCTTTTTTCAGAAGGTCATAATATTAAAACACCCAATATTGCACATGAGTTTACGTTCCCTTAGTTTCTTAATATTTGTGTTCAAATTAAATAGGACAACTAAATTGAATTGAAAGGAGTATATATATCACAATCAGTTACAAGTATTTACAAACCCACAAGAGTATTAAAAATTTTTGATTGAGTGACAAAATTGGTTCAAATGGGGTAAATAATTAAATGTTTCACCTATTCTTTTTCCAGAAGGTCATAATATTACAAACACTTAATATTGCACATGAGTCTACTATATTAAGTGATTTCCTCAGTTTCTTAATATTGTGCCTAAAACAAATAGGACAACTAAATTGAATTGAAAAATGTATATACTTCCTCCGTTCCATTTTACTTGCAACACTTACCGTTTTTGGAAATTTCATGTTACTTGCAACATTACTACTTTTGGCAAAAATAATCTACTTATTTTATCCTCACTTTATTCCTATCACATATCACCATCAATCATACATCATCCCATTAATTATTTAATATACTTACAAGTCTCAACCACTATATACTACCTCCGTTCCATTTTAGTTGCACCATTGGGTTTTGGCACAATATTTAAGGGTTGTCAAATCAGTATGGTAAAAGTAAGGATGATGTATGATTGATGGTGATATGTGGTGTGAAAATAAAAAAAAAATTATTATAAATAGATAGTGGGTGTGACTTGTGGTTATAGGAATATTAAATAATTAATGGGATGATGTATGATTGATGGTGATATGTGGTAGGAATAAAGTGAGGATAAAATAAGTAGATTATTTTTGCCAAAAATAGTAATGTTGCAAGTAATATGAAACTTCCAAAAATGATAAGTGTTGCAAGTAAAATGGAACGGAGGAATTATTTTTTATTTCTTCCTCACATATCACCATCAATCATACATCATTCCTACTTTTACCATACTGATTTGATAGCCCTTAAATATTGTGTCAAACCCAATGGTACAACTAAAATGAAACGAAAAAAGTATATATCACTATCAGTTACAAGTATTTACAGACCTCGTGAATAGGTTGAAATGGGGTAAATAATTGAATGTTTCACCCTTTCTTTTTCCAGAAGGTGATATGTCTGGTTTCAATAACTCCTGAGTGGCAATGTAGACATGTGACAAAGGCAATTTGATTTGATATTTCGTAGGCATATACAGTTATTTCACTGTTCAAATATTAGACAGATTTCTAAATTCTTGGCCCTAACTTTATGCACACTCTATAAATAATCTACTCCAATGTCCTTTCAATAAGCATCAAAAATAAAGTGTATAATTTCTTAAGAATAAAAAATTTGATCCGTTTTATAATAGTTGTTACTGAGTGTGACTTATTGTGTAGGAAAATGTCACTATCAGTAGCAAGTATTATGGAACGGAGGAAGTATATATTTAATAATGAACGAAAACAACGATTAAATTATATGAATGATAGTGAAAGAGAGTTAGAATGTATGAGTGCGATTAAAGAAATGATTGATAATAAATGAAAGGAAATATTAAACTTTGTGAATAATATATTAAAAGAGAGTAAAAATGTATAAATGAGATTAAAAGAATACAGTGCTAAATTCGTTACAAAAATAAAATGATGCAAAATTAGAGTAACACCCCAAAAAAATGAAAAAAAAAAAAGAAATTTTACATGGTGAGCTTGAGTTTTTGGCATTTTCACTAAGTTTTTTAAATTTGCTAACCTTCAAATTACAATTCTTTTACGTGGTAGACAAAATATTAAGTATTTGGTTAAATTAAATACGCATTTCGACTGAATTTAAAAATATATGGTCAATTAGGGTGATCATAACGTTTATTTTTTTGAAACAATGTCATTAAGTTGAGTAAAATTAGCCTAAATTTAACAAAAAAAAAAAAACTTTCTTTTGTATACTACATGGAAATGTTGAAAGATTAAGGACGTCACCACATAGATTAAAAAACATTTAACTATCACATGAAAAAACCAAAAATTTAAATTTAACGCATAGAATTTTTCCAAAAAAAAATAATATTAGATGAAAGGAATGGAGCGATAGGCCAAAGCATGGAAATGGAATGGTATTGATTCAAAGAGAAATACTAGTCTCTTGCTCCCTAAGATATTGCAACAAGCAATAATGACATAAAATACGCAATTAATAAAAAAAAGGGAACGTAGAATAAGATGTTGTACAATATAACAATCATACATTTTATTAATTTTACTGTGTAAATAAAAGCAAAAAGGAAGTTTAATTATGAGCATGTCATTATTCTTTTTTCATTGGTTAGTTTAATTGGAATTTATTGACTGATTTACATTTTTTACACTTACTTTATTTATAAATTTATATTTTCTGAAAAAACTTATATATTAATAGATGCAATAAATCACAATTATTTCAATTATCCAGTTGTATATAAATGCACTGTTTAAAAATTATAATGAAAAATATAATGTGTACTGTGTAGAAAATTATATATTGTCTTAAAAAATTTTTGACTTACACCGCGTCAAAAATTATACCACAGAATAAATTACATTTATTTCAGTGTAATTGAATTTACACAATTTACATAATTATACTGCAAAATAAAATTGTGTAGTAAATTATACAACAATTTAAGAAAGATATACGACGTCTCATACCTATGGAGTAGTATCTACTATCTAGGTAGTACTTCCTCCGTTCCATTTTACTTGCAACACTTACCATTTTTGGAAGTTTCATATTACTTGCAACATTACTATTTTTGGCAAAAATAATCTACTTATTTTATCCTCACTTTATTCCTACCACATATCACCATCAATCATACATCATCCCATTAATTATTTAATATACCCACAAGTCACAACCATATTAATAATTTTTTTTTCCACCCTACATATCACCATCAATCATACTTCATCCCTACTTATACCATACTGATTTGACAGCCCTTAAATATTGAGTCAAATCCAATGATGCAACTAAAATGGAACGGAGGAAGTAATATATAGATTAAGTTACTACTCATTAATTTGTTAACCAAATCTCCCTTAATAATAAGTAATAATAAAATAAATGAGACAAAGATATGTGAGGCCATATATGTGATTTACAGCTTAATATCCTAATCTAACTGGCCGACAAAACCTTTAAGCATGATCCGTTAATAGGTTCTCTATGTTCCTTAATTACCTTATTATCTTTTATTTTGTGGCATCCAATTATTGCTCCAACTTTTTAATTAATCATTCTATCCTCCTAGGGTTCTTGCATTGCTAGCTACCTATATTATATATAGTAGGATTTTTTTTTTTTTGAGATAAGTAGGATTTGTTTTCCTAACTATAGATATGATCTTGTCTTTTCGTAAAATTTTGTGTGAATTTAGTCCACATTTCATATTAGAATAAGTTATTGATTGTAAATATAATTATATAATAGCTCATTTCATTGCTTGCGCTTTACAGAGATACTGATGACTATGCGTTAAAGTATGAGTAATCGAGGTTAGGTTATTGATTAAAGCCAGAGAAGAGGTGAATAATTAATAATAAACAGTTTAACGATTAGTAGTAGGAGGAGTTACTCTTCAAATTTATAAAATAACATATTCCTATGAGCGAGATACACTGAGTATGATGATGATGATAAGTTTTGTTATAGTGGTTTTGCTAAGGATAACACTTCTTCGGATTTTTGAAAATTAAAAAATAAAACGAAATTCTTATAATTGGCAGCACACTTATACTTAACTTTTCATCACCATGGTACCATAATGCCATTAAGTACCTCCTATCTAAGATACAATTAGGATTTAAGAGTCGAATTTACGCTTTATAGCAAACAGTTAAACAAAATCTGTAACTTCACATACATATAAATGTACAAATGAATAATTATTAGTTATCATTTCAGCGAGTCTCCAACACAAAAATAGAAGATAGGGATTCTTAAGGATCTTAAATAAATCAGAAGGTCTTCTAAGAGACCATCTATGGCAAAGACGGCTCTCTAAAATAGCCCAACCCAATATTTGAATGCAGTTTTTAATTTTTTATTTAAAATCTTGAAAATTAAAAACTAATTTTATAATTGGATTGATCCAAGATGAGTGGTCTATGACAAAGACCGTCTACAGTAAGAATTTGTGTAAATAAAATGTCTATCATCAACTTATAATAGATGGATCAATTCATTATAGTTTTCATAATATATTGACTTTAATAGTTTAGATTTTAATTTTTGATATGCTTAATGAGTTAATTCTATTATCCCTTAACCTTCCCTTGTTTGGATAGAGCATCTGCATGTAGAGCAGAAGGTTTGAGGTTCGGCCCCAACTGAGCACAGGTATTAATTAGGGGTTTCTTGTCTGCACGTATCTTTCATTACTCTCTCCTTGGGGGTACGGGTATGATTTATCCGCAACTTTCAAAAAAAAGAAAACTCCCACTCAAACCCTGTCTTGTGTGGAATACCGAGAAAGTCTTTTCCCTTTACCTTCTTCCTTATTTGGATGAGGATGAGAATTATGGTTGTAATATTGATGTACGTAAATAACATATGCCTATAACACTTTAAAAAAATATTTAGTAGCTAGCTAGGTCAATAATGGGACTAGGGTTGTCACATGACATATCATGTGTGTTCATTAAAATAAAGTATTTCACAATATTTATATACTACTTCTATCTTCCATATGTCGCTTCATATATTGGCTTATACTAGCACATTCTTATAATATATTGAAAGAAAAATTACCTAGAATAATCCAAAGTATTTATAATTTTCTTACAATAATCTCACCTATTGATTAACTATGAATAATCCCAATTTTGAAGGGAATTTTCCTAGAGTAAATCAGGTGACCGGATGACTTGCTATAGCAAGTTTTATTTTTTTAAAAAAAAGATAAATTAAAATAAAATGTCAAAAAAATGTTAAAAAAATATTCATAAAAAATTTATGATTTTTTTATTATTTAGAATTTTTTATGTAAATTTTCAAAAATATTTTCTAATTTTAAATTAATATTTAATTATTTTTGGTGAATTACCTACTATAGCAAGTCATCTGATTACCCAAATTTACTCTAGAAAAATGCCCCTCAAAGTGGAGATTATTCATGGTTAATCAATAGATGGGATTATTGTAGGAAAATCATAATATTATAGTGATTGCCAATTGTTTTAATTATGTAATTATAATATTAAAAGTGACATTTCATAATTAAAAGTGATTAATTATCAATAATTAAAAAATAAGTTAATTGTTATCATATTGTAAAGAATATTTCTGTAATTTCCTTTAGGGATCTATCATCTTGTATAGGCTAGAGATCCGTCTCTTTTTTGGAGGTGTTTGCCCAAACTTCGCAAATGACAAGGGGCATGTCCCTTGGAGCATCGTTTGGTCAAAACCCTCGGTCTTGTGAACCGTTGTAAGCTTAGGCTATTTTTCTGGCATTTTATAAAATTTACTTTGCCAAAAAAAAAAAATAAGTTAATTGTTTTAAAGTAATTATAATATTAGACCCGGAGTCCAACCTATTGAATCTCAAACAATAGCACAAGTTCTTGTGAGAGACAGTCTCTTTGAGAAACAATTTCTAATAGGGTTGGCCCAGGAAAAATATAGAGTAAATATACGCAATAAGCTTTAATGGATTGGGCCTAAGAGACGTCTCTCAGAAAGACGGTCTTTCAGGGAAACTGGCTGATCCATTGCAAAATCTTTTGTAGGTTGGTAGAAAATTAAATCACATCATATATGGAGATAAATTGCACAAATTACAGTCCGTTTGATCAATGGTACTAATAATTAGAAATAATGGAAATGACTTATAGTGTGAATTTTCATAATATAAATCATGTCATTCTCGTGGTAAGGAAAGTTCGATCATAAAAAAGTATTTTTATTTACAATTTTCCACTACCACTTAATACCGCATGTTCAAATGGTAATGCAATGTAATGAATTTTGTGAACAAATGAGATTGTTGAAGGAGAATAAACATGACCATTCAAATCTGTCAAGAGATATTGCTAGCAAAATTATACTAACTTTTCATTACCATTCCTACTATTTATTACCGATTACCTAACGGACAGTAAAGTATTACAGTTGTAAGTCACTCATCAAATGATAACTCAAGCATAGTTCTAGCTACAGATATACCTTGTTCAACTTGATCCATTTCAAAAAATATGGTTTCAAACAATTCACTATTCATTTACTTTATTACATTTTTTAGTTCAAATCAAGCCAAAAAGTCATTAAATGAAAAAATTATAGAGAATTGAGTTTTGTCTCAACTAAATAAATTAATATTAATTTTTTAAGATTTTGAGTTCCCCTCTTGATTGTATTCCGCTTTTTGAAGCTTTATCGTAGTTTTTAGATGGTGTTTGATGATTGGTGATCGATGGATTTCTTAGTGTGTAAGGTGTTAGGGTTTTTATTTGATATTATGCATAGCCCACTCCTATACTTTGTTTGGGTGGCCTGTTTCTCGGTCCTTTTGTCCTATGGCTTTTTCCCCTCTCGAGGTTTTTTATGTCGGCGGGCTTGGGGCTCCCGAGTTTCAGGGTTTTTCTTTCTTTTTAATTCATATTCCTAATTTTCGAAAAAAAATACTAATTTAAGATTTTTTTCATTTATAAAAAAAATGAACTATGATTAATAATTCAACATTTACCTCTTGTATTCATGCATGAAAAATCATGATTAAGTTTCTCCTTACGCATGAAATATTCTAAACGTAACCAACAACATGAAACGAAATAAGTAAATTTTAAAATGTTTCAAGGGTTTTCAGTTGTTGTGAATTTTTGCAAATTCTCGAAAGAAATACCTAGATTTTCATCTTGCTAAGTACATTGATTTTTGTTATCTTAAATAAAGAAAAGAAAAGAAAAGAAAAGTTTGCACATTCCAAAAAATAATAAAATGAAAAAGATTCGTGAAGTACTAACGAAAAAGATGTTATAGGGTTTTGATTCATCAAGTAAATATAATTTAAGGGATTTTCGTACAATAATTAGTACTAACTTCATTTATAAAATTATCAATCAAACATATAAATATCTAATAACCTCGATTAAGAGAGTGTTAGTACCTCTACTTCCTCCGGTTTTTTCAGTTGCACCCATACCATTTTTTACACTATTCATCATTCGATATATAGTACTTTATATATTGCGGCTATTAAATCTTTATAATTTATAGTTGAGTATAACTCTAGATATAAACAACCCGACAAACATATTAGACTGTGTAAAAAGGTGTTAGTTAGGTGCAAGTAAAAAAACGAAGAAGGTATAACACTAGCTACGTTTTTTTTCAAACTTTAAAATTGTAGAATGAAAATAGGAGAATATACAAAAATAAGTAGATATTATAATTGTGAATGAGATAAAGAGATATAATAAATTAGTTGCATGAAATAAGGAAAATAAATTAAGAATGTTATCCCATTACCAAATGATCAAAATTACTAACAAAACATATATCCCAAAATAAAAATGTATTTATAATTTTTGGTTAAAGAGTTCGTAAATAAATTAATAATTTAAGGTGACCAAACAAGCTAACAACTAAAACCAACATGCATTTGTCAAATAACGTAATCCTTCCAATTATTGTACCTTTAAATGACAATTTTATCTTTAAATGACAATTTTATTAGTAAGTTTAAATTATGGTAAAATAATAAGTTAAAGTTTAATTGTATTATACTTCTATTTAATTCATCCACAATAATTCTTCAACTTTAAGCAAAATTTTCCCATTTAATTTCCTACCATACTTTATTAAAAAAAAACACTTTTTTATATTATAAATGAAAGTAAAAAACAAAGTTTAAATGAAATTGAACGCCACAAAAATGGCAAAATTTATAAATTATCACTTGTATGTTGTATCTTTTTGAGTTTGCATCTTAAAACTCAGATATATGAGAGCTTTTTAAATTCAACTTCATAAAGCAAAGTTTATGATATTGTTACCTAATTACTAAGTGTTATGAGAGATGATAGGCCTATATAAAATGGTAGTGTAATTGCAAGCTTACTTGGTAGGATTTTAGGATGTCGTTAGTAGGCATTTTAGAATACGTTAAGTAGGCATTATGTGAAGTAGGCGTTATGTGTTGTAGGTGTTTTAGGTTATTTGCTATAAGGGTTTAGATTATGTGATGTAATCATGTAGTGTTGAGGTTATTTAATGTAGGTGTTTTTGTTTTGTGTTGTAGGTGTTATTGTTATGTGTTGTAGATCTTTAAGTTATTTGTTGTATTATATATATATTGTGTACTGTAGGAGTTTACAGTTATATGCTGTAGATGTTTAGGTTATCTAGTGTAAGAGTTTATGTTATGTATTGTAGGTGTTTATTTATATGTCCGCTTCAGTGTGCAAAAATACTTACTATAACTAGTTTAAAATGCCTACATCAAATGTTCAAAATACATACTTTTGTATGCATTTTTGTATGTAAAAATACCTACTAAAACTAGTTCAAACGCCTACTAAAACTTGTTCGACATACCTAATAGAAATCATAGTAGATGTTTTTGTAAAATACATGCGCATAGTAGGTGTGTGCATTGAGTTGAGTTTCGGAAACCGTATCTCAAAAAGACTGCCTCTCACCAGGGCCGTCTCGTTTATTTTTAGGCCCCAGAGTAAAAGATAAAAAGTGCCAATAGTTCCTTAAAAACTTAAGACGCAACGAATAATATAATACACCTTTTATTTTTTATTATTGATATATAAACTACTTTATAAAAAAGCACAAAAAAACTCATGTTACTTAGTGCGAAAAATAAGTTATATCTAAATTTAATTATAAATAATAGGGAAATTCCACGTGGTATCCCTGAGGTTTTGGGTTTTCCACGTGGTAACCAAAACTTTTAAAAAATCAACATGGTAACCCTGAGGTTTACCAAATTGTTCCACCATGACCCTTTTTGCACATAAAACGTTAGCAAAACGTTATGAAACATTAATTTCGAAGCTTTAATGTTCTTGTATGCCTATATATGCGACTCACCATTATAAATGCCATCAGTCTCAACCATTTTCCCCAAAACATAAACCCAAACTCTACCATCTTTGGATTTGGAGGAAAAAAATATGATTTGGATGATAAATGGTAGATTTGAGGGTTATATTTTAGAGAAAAAGGTTCAAACTGATGGCATTTGAAACGGTAAGTCGCATAAATATGCATACAACAACCATAAAACTTCAAAATTAACGTTTGCTACCGTTTTTATGTGCAAAAAGGTCATGATGGAACATTTACGTAAACCTCAGGGTTACCGCGTGGATTTTTTAAAAGTTTTGGTTACCACGTGGAAAACCCAAAACCTCATAGTTACCACGTGGAATTTCCCTAAATAATATCACTTATATACATAAAAATAAGTTTCTTGGGCCTTAAATAATTCAGGTCCCTCGTCAATAGTCCGCTTTGCCTTTGCTAATCAACAACCTTACCTCTCATTTAAGGCCCTCGACAGTAGCCCGCTTTGCTCTTGCTAACCTCTTACGAGACCCACTGTTAACCAATTAGCTAAAAGACACGTGTAATATGAGCCCACATTAATGAGCGCACGTGGCCAATTGTACTAAGTGTCGGAGACAGTGAGACTCAGGCATATTACGAGGTTTAGGCCCCCACAATCTGATAAGAAAACACGTGTCAAATGTCAAGCCGTAGATTAATGATGAATTAATAAAATAATAAAATAATAATAATAGAATGAGAATTTGTGCATAATTTTGGCAAACACGACACATTTTGTTGATTAAAATGAAATTGCCATCTTTGGCACAAACAGAGTTTACCATTTACGGGAGAGTTTAGGTACACTAATTCTAATTAATTATTTAATCTCGATTAAGGAAGTGGTCCTTAACGCTAATCCTTCTTATTAGTCTCTTGATTTTAACGCTAATCCTTTTTATGCTTAATGCTTCGTCAAAGGAGAAAATCTTAATTTAAAATAACAAGTACTCCATCTGACTTGTGTTCCTTTCATTCAGCATCATTTTACGTTTTGTATTGTTTCTTTTATTTTAGCCTTATTTTTATTTTTTATAATGACCCATTTTTTTTTAAATTTCATCTATATACATTCTAACTCACTTTCAATTTTATCCACACAAATTAATTTTTTTTTGATTTTTACTTTTTTCTTTTTAAAATTTTTTTATTACAAGTATTCCCTCCATTTCCTAATATTTTTCCTATTTAGAATATTCTATTTTAAAAAGAGAAATTTGATTAAGATTTTTAAGACATACATACAAGACAAACTATATCTATGTGAAATCTCGTTAAATTCGTCTGAATGTATATTTTTTTATTATATATTTTTTATAATACGTATCTAGAGGTATTTAGGCTCAAAATTTACTTTGAATATTGTCAAAAAGTAAATGGGAAGAACATTTGAAGAGGGAGGGACTAGAGAGTACTATTTTAGAAGGTAGATGGTTTAAGTAAATATAACAGTGATTTGTAATATTGATAAATCACCCCTATATGGAAAAATGTGATAAGATGAATTAGGATTTTAATTTGCCTTTTTTTTGTTTTATTAACATTATTCATATTTTTTGTCTTTTTATGATAATTTACAAATCACGGTATTTTTATTCAGAAGACAAAATAGCAATGATGTAGCAAGTAGGGTGTTAATGTGAGCGCATGCATACCCTTTGGAAACAGCTTTTGTCCGTGCACCCACATACAAACTATGGTTATCATCTCTACAAACATCATTTCTTACTACTTGCTAGTACTATTCTCTTTTTTACCATTTTGGCTCTTGTTTCCACATTTAAATAAATAAAAATATTCTTTCAAAAAATAAATAAAAATATTACAACTTTTATATTGCCATAAATTCAAGTAATTTATTATTATAAATCCATATTGTCCCACATTAGTATTTATAATTTTTTTTATGGTTTTTCCATAATAATTGTATTGATAATTGTTTTGAAAGTAATTTTACAAATTTAATTATTATCATTTTTGGTATTGTTAAGGATTTGATATAATTAAGTTTACTAAAAAGTTTGGTTTGCATTGGGGTTTAAGGAAAGTATTAGTTATTATGTTGTTGTGCCCTAGTGGGTCGGGTTTGTCTATGCTATTTAATCTTTTTTTGATAAGATTACCTTTAAATGAATGCACGAGTAACAAATGTCAACTAGGTTGGAGGATTGGCTTCGAGGATCATCTCCAACGATTAAGTCAGTAAATATTTAAGAAAATGTGTTTGTTTGCGACGTACGACCTTTGTGTTCTTACTGAAAGAATAAATGATATTCTCCGAATGACTGAGAGTAAATAGTCTCAATTCAGTTGTGTAAATACTAAAGCTTTTCGCGGCATTGGATTTAGTAACATTTCTCATAAATGCCATTATAGACCATAGTAACAACTACATATGTCACTAAAGGCCAAATAAAGTGTCACTAAACCATATAGTCGAACTTAAAATAAAATACAATATATTACCTTAAAAATATAAATCAATGACATTTTTTTAGTTTCACTTAATTTTTATATCGCGAAAAGTTAATTTTGTGAATCTCAGTAAGTCTAATGGGAGACGGTCTATTCTATAGACGAAATCCATGAAGCCCAGCCCAAAATATAACATAGTATATTTGGGGTTATAATAACTTATATTTGGGGTTATAGAATAGTATATTCGAGATTATAATACCTTACATATAGGATTATAACATAATATAATTGATATTATAATAAAAAAAATTAGTTAAGGGAAATGGGCTGGCCCAATTTTGTGGTCTATCCTATAGACCGTCTCTTGTGAGATTTTCTGAATCTATATTTAGAGTTGTAACAATATATATTTAGAATTGGGTTGAGTTTTTGAGAGTCGTCTTAACAGAACACGGTCTCAAGTAAGAATTTGTGTAAAAAAAAGTCGATCTATATTCCTATTTTCTCTTTATATTGAATTAATCGGGCTATTTAGCCATAAATTTAATATTTTTTTCAAAGAGACCATCTCTCACAACAATTTGTGAAAATCAAAATACAAATTGTTGTAAAAAGTGATTTCACCGTAAGATGCACCTTACACATGGATTAATTAATCCAACTAATACAAATTATGATAATATACACTTTTTATTTTAAGGTCGTCTCACAAAAACAGGTGAGACAAATCAAAACTTTTAATTTTTGAGTTGCACATGCCACATGGTTATATAAGGGTCTTGTTAATACACAAATTGCTGTACAAGACGGAAACACCTTATATATGGGTTGAATAACCGATTTCATACATATAATAAAAATATCATAAATTTTTGTGAGAGACAGTCTCTTTGAGAGACCATCTCTTATTGAGTTGGCGCACAAAGAAATCTGTAGAGTAAGAATATGCATTAAGCTTTAATGAGCTGGATCTGAGAGATATCTTTCAAATAGACGATCTATCAAAAGACCGACTGTAAAAATATAAACTTATTTATGATTTTTTTAGTCTCATAAAGTAACTCTCTTTTACTAAGGCTTGAGCTTTCCCTGGCCATATTTAGCCCATTACACATGCCTAATTTGGGGTTATTTTGTCCATTTTGGTACTCCATTTGCATTATTTTTAGAAGTATTATTGAGCTAACATGTTATACTTTATTATTTATAGGTATTTTAGTATTTTTACAAGTTCTAATAAATACCATTTTATTCTCTAGGATAAATATTTAGTAAAAATAGTTGGAGTTAACACAGTAGGATATATCAGATATTCATATATGATCATTTTTGTTTCCAGCCAAATTAAAGTTGTTAAATCGAAATTTACTTTGGACCAAAAGCAATTTTTTAAATCGGACTGTAAAATCATATTGTAGAATCGATCAATTCTATAAATTTCATAGGTTTGAGACGTAATAGATGTTTGTATTTATGGTTGAGACATTTTAAATTTTGAAAAACACTTGGATACATTTGTATCAATTTGTTTTGCAATATATAATAATTCACAAAATACATATTTGTTATTTATAAATCAATTTCATTATACAAGAAACACCCAAATTAAATTATAGTATACACAAATCTAGACAAATAAAGTACACACTATATTTAACAAAATAGAAGGTCTCGTAAGAGACCGTCTATGGCATAGACGACTCTCTCAATAGCCAAACCCAATGGCTAACATGACTATTTAGTTACTCATTTAACAAATGGGTCGTCCCATATTTACACGTCTATGCTATAGACGGTCTATAGCAAGAATTTATATTATTTTAAAGTTGTCTCTTTGAGAGACGATTTCTTACAAGAGTATCTGTATGATTTTTGTAGCTATCTCTTAACTATCTTTGCCTCAAGTCCAGCCCAGTAATTTTTACGGCCCAAATAATGAAGAACTCGTATCCCTTTATGAACGGGCCCCCAGATTCTATTTTCACGAAATGGTCCTATAAATGGAGCCGTAGGCTCGTTTGTGGTCCAATAATGCCATAACTAATTTGATGTCTTTACATCAAAAATTAACAAAAAATCTTATATTAAATGATTTCACCGTAAGCTGAAAATTTAATCCGTATTATAAAAAAAACAACCCAAAATATCAAATCAATTTAAATTCGTTATATAAGTATGAATTTAGTTTATTATCATTCCATTATCAAATATTGTATGAGGTGGTCTTACTATAAGACGCACTTTATATATGTTAAAAAATCCAACTAATACAAATTATCAAACAAGCAGCGAAATGCTCGTTCGAGCAAGCAACAACAACTCCACATACTTTTCTCCTTTGCTTTATACTACTCGTGTTAACACTATTGTCATGATACATGAAGCCTTTTGTTTGTCGGCTAGTCTTCTGAGAGATCGTCTTTCTGATAGAAGTCTCTTAGGTCTAATTCATTAAAACTTATTGCCTATATTTACCCTACATTTTCCCTAATGAGCCAACCCAATTAGAAATGGTCTCTTAAAGAGCACAAAATTCTTGTGAGAGAAGGTCTCTTTGAGAGACCAACTCTAATTAGATCGACCCATAAAAGAAAATATAGATAAGAGTAAGAATTAAACTCTAATGGATTGGACCTGAGAGGCGTTTATCAAAAAGACGGTCTCTCAGGAGACTTGCTAATCAAAGAGACCGTCTCTCACTAGAATTTGTGTTTGTTTATGTAGGTCTTAGTCTCTTATTTTCTCTTATAGAGTAGTACTCAAAGGCCCAAACCCCTTGGCAAATTCATACACTCTTGGAATAGAAAAATAAGGAAATTTAGTGAAAAGATCAATTAAAATAGGTAATTAATAATAGATCTATTAAAGAATAAAAGCAAAGACATAATATCTAATTTCTTTGTTTTTATTAAAAAATATCCTTTAATTAATTATCTTTTATCTTCAAAAGAAACTTTTTATGCTACCTACTATCCTTCATTCTTATTTTCTCGTTCAACTTATTTGCTTTAACTCTCTGTAGGTTATGTTATATTGTCAGCGTGCTATAATTATATGAATATAAATAATATATGAAAAATATTTATACAACTACATTTATGTATCAATTCTCAAATAATTCACAAAATTTAATACTAATATTACAATAATAGACTAATATAAAACTAATCCAAATCCAAATTCATATTATATTTCACTAATGACAAAATGTTGATTAATTTCATTCAATTGTGTATCACAATCGATTCTTTTACTTTTTGAAAAAAAATATATAATTATTATATTATATGATACTCGAATCTTGCAAAATTTGTGAAGATTTTGTTCACTATATTTAATTACCATATCACATGAATCCTTAGTACTTGATCTATATATATGTATTCAAAATGTATTAATTAAAGGGTGAGATACTTATTACTCATTTAAGTTTATTTAGGGAAAATTACCCTAAATAATACAATCTTTCACTGATTTTTCAAGAATAATACGAATTTTCAATTAACCACGAATAATACGAAGTTTAACATGTGTTTTCCGCTGGTAGTATTTTTTACCCATAACCGGTTAAATATGGTTTTAGCTAATTTTTAATTTTTTTTAAGAAAAAGTAATTTATGAGTGAAAAAGCATAGGCTCACTCTTCTTTACTGATTGAAGCTCTCAAGTCTCAAAAACTCTCCCTCTCTCCTGCGTGCAAATTCTCCATTAATGTCCTGCTCCCAAAGCTTCGAAGGCACGAATTGAAGAAGACGAGACACTCAGACTACATACAACGCATGGTTAGTTTATTGTTCTCAACATCAAATTAGTTTAAATGAAAATGGAAGAAGTAATTTAAATGAAGAAGGGGAAGATTAGAGGAAGTAATTAAAAAAAAAATAAAAGATAAAGTAAGGAATGAGGTGAGAAATCTGGAAAAAAAGAATGAAATAGAGGTTCGAGATGAATGTTGATTTCCAATGGTCATAAATGACCTGTTCTACCGGTTACCAACCGGTCAGGTATGCCAGCGGAAAACACAGGTTACACTTCGTATTATTCGTGGTTAATTGAAAGTTCGTATTATTCTTGGGAAATCAGTGAAAGGTCGTATTATTCAGGGTAATTTTTCCTTTATTTATAGATTATAACTAATACACGATAGAATTAGATTTTTTTATCATAATATTGTACTCCCCCTATTTTTTAATATTTATCCCATTTAGAATATTCCAATATAAGAATAGACAAATTTGATATAAATTTTTCTAAGACATATATATAGAAGATAAAATATATTTATATGAGATCTCATTAAATTCGTCTTAATATCTATTTTTTGTTATATATTTTTTACTTGTATATCTAAAAATATTGAATTTTAAAACTTGCTTTAATATTGTGTAAAGTAAAGAAGAAAAAAAAGGAGTAATAGCTAATTAATGAGTTACATAGTTAGATACTTAGACGTAGCACAAGCACAACCTACTAATCATCATACATACTATTAAAAGTCTTGGGAAATGACAAATGTCATGTTATGGGAATGCATGCCATTTGTCATTTTACTATTGGTTATAAGATAGTAGAATTCTTTCGACATTTAAATCAACATTGTTTAATTTTTCTAGATTTAGATTATACTCTGTAAATTTAAAAGATTCAAATCATACATACTATTAAAAGTCTTGGGAAATGACAAATGTCATGTTATGGGAATGCATGCCATTTGTCATTTTACTATTGGTTATAAGATAGTAGAATTCTTTCGACATTTAAATCAACATTGTTTAATTTTTCTAGATTTAGATTATACTCTGTAAATTTAAAAGATTCAAATACATACTATTAAAAGTCTTGGGAAATGACAAATGTCATGTTATGGGAATGCATGCCATTTGTCATTTTACTATTGGTTATAAGATAGTAGAATTCTTTCTACATTTAAATCAACATTGTTTAATTTTTCTAGATTTAGATTATACTTTGTAAATTTAAAAGATTCAAACTCTATTAATTATGATAATCAATATATTCAAAAAATTATCGGTCTGGGAATATCTTTTAAAATATGTTTATTTAGCTAATATTGTCAATTAAATGTGATTAAATCTTACTTAATAAAGATAACTTTAAAATTTCTTACCATTTGATCGTCAATTAGTTTTTATATATAGGATTTATACTTTGCTAATATTGTCAATTATGATATAAGGCAATACTTTTAAGGGGAAGGTTAGTCAGAATTTTTGAATTATCTAACAATCAACTAAATACATACTATTAAAAGTCTTGGGAAATGACAAATGTCATGTTATGGGAATGCATGCCATTTGTCATTTTACTATTGGTTATAAGATAGTAGAATTCTTTCTACATTTAAATCAACATTGTTTAATTTTTCTAGATTTAGATTATACTCTGTAAATTTAAAAGATTCAAACTCTATTAATTATGATAATCAATATATTCAAAAAATTATCGGTCTGGGAATATCTTTTAAAATATGTTTATTTAGCTAATATTGTCAATTAAATGTGATTAAATCTTACTTAATAAAGATAACTTTAAAATTTCTTACCATTTGATCGTCAATTAGTTTTTATATATAGGATTTATACTTTGCTAATATTGTCAATTATGATATAAGGCAATACTTTTAAGGGGAAGGTTAGTCAGAATTTTTGAATTATCTAACAATCAACTAAATCAAGTATCAATTTTTTAATTAATTACTACAAATTGAATTGTTATTTAGAATTTAATGTATATCATTTATGCTTAATTAGGAAACAAAATAATTCTTTTCCATTGATTAGAGCCAATTAGGGGATTGTTACGTTTTCTTAAAATTTTGCCTTCTTAAATTAAGAAAACCCAATTTCAAAATTCTCTCACAAAAACCCTACAATCTACTATATATAACATATATGCCTTAAGTTATTTCACACAAAACCTCCAAGCTGTTATTCTCTAATGTAGATTTCTTTATTATTGTTTTTTTTATTGATTTGTTTTACAATTTTATATTATATATACAATTGCTTTATTTTACATAAGTAATTGCATTATCTCTCAAATCTAATATTACATTATTAAATTGTTACATAATTTTTATATCAAATGTCATAATTTAAAAAATGACAAATTAACATGTATATTATAAACATACATTAATTTTATTATTTTACATTTTTTTATGTATTAATTCTAAAAACTCCGTGCATGCACGGGTTTTTATACTAGTAGGCTATAGTGGGCATAATTTGCTAATCGCCATACCCGTTAACAAACTACTCATATCAATACGGTAAATCTTCCTTTTTTAGCGAGATTATGAGCTAAGAAGTAAGAACTCCGCAGTTAAGCATGCTTGGTGGGGAGCAATTTTAGGATGTGTGACCTCCTGGGAAGTTTACCCGGGTGTGCACGAGTGAGACCAAAGTGCGCTGAAAAGACCTGTGCTAGTCTGTGGGACCAGTCTACATTCTCCATGAGTAGTCACCGACAGTTCGTTGGACCGGGGTGTTACACCTGTCATTTTATAATCAAAATTAGGGAAACTTGTTACTCATAAATTTAAAGGCCTACATTCAACATCGGATATTTAAACACATTTCCGGCGTAATATATGGGGTCAAATTAATTTGACAATTTAATTTAATTTTTATATATGGGTCCGTTTAAGGTTAAGTGGAGTCAAATTATATATGATTTAAGTTAATCAAGTTAATTTTAAATAACTCACTTTTAAAATTATTTTTGAGATTATAAGATAGATTAAGGAAAGAAAAATGCTCGATGAGAATCAAACCCAACATCTTACTTTGGAAAGTAATAATTACAATTTTATATTAATCGAAATAAGACCAAATTCTCTTCATTTGAACTATTTTCATTGCATTTCCAAGGTATTGTTTTTGAGTAGATCCAAAGGCCATATCATAATCAATTCTTCTATTGTTTTTTAGGAAATAAATGTAAATCCCATAAAATATGATGGAATCTTGCAAAACTTGAGAAGATTTCTATACTAAAACTATTAATATTCATGTGGGTAGTAGACTAGTAGTAAGTAATTCCACGTCTGTTTCATCATACTTGTTACGTTTAACTTCTGCGCAATCTAATACATTATTCTAATCATTTATATATTGAATTATGCATAACTAATATAAAAAGTTAATGAGAGTGTCTGGATGTCAGCTTTTACATTGATTTTTGGTTGACTTTTAATTTTTGGCTTGTTAGTTGAAATGTTTGGTAAATGACTTTTAAGCAAAATAAAGAGCTAAACGATCAATCACCAATATTTAAATTCATCAAACATTTCCATAAAGAGCTGACTTTTTTTTTTATCTAACTTATTACAAAAACATTTGACTAGTCAAACAAGCCAATTAAAACACCAACAACCAACAACTAACAACCAAACACCCCAACTATCATGAATATGTAATTAGAGATTCAAACAAGATAATACTTAAATATATATTTTTCATATACAATGTCAATATCCGATATATAAAATAAACTTAAACAATAAATAATACCAATAACCATGATATATAAAACAAATATTTCAGAACATTGAAAGTGCTAAATTAGAAGAAGATGACATAACCAAAAAGCAAAATATAGCAAAACCCAATATATCCCGCCCATAAGAAAGTGCTTCCTCCATTCTTAAATACTCGCTATATAACAATTTTTGATACTATTTATCATTCAAGCTTATATTATATATTGCGGCTAATGTGTTAAAAAAAATATAGGCAAGTGAGATCTTGTATCATCATCATACCCATTATATCCCGCCCATAAAAAACTATAGCCATGGTCTGGAGAGGGAAGAACGACGATAACTCACACCTATAAAGGAGATCACGACCAAAGAGTCCTCCGACTCGAGAAAGAATAAGAAAAGATTCTGATTCTGCCACTTATGCGAGCAACGAACTCCACAGGTCTTTTTAAACTTTATAAATGTGTATAGTTCAAATATCAGTGACCAACATAACACATTAGATTGCATATAAAGTCAAGTGTAACATAGGAAGTAACAAATAAAAGAAAGGACATAGAATCATAAATATACTAATTCAGAAACAATTGTGACAAGTGTCACTATTTTAAAACCACTTTGCCAAATGTCACTCTAATAGTGTTGATTGTTGTTTTGGAACTCATCTCTTCATCTTCCCTAATGCAATCTAAATTGTCAATGAAGAGTTTTATTTAAAGTGGTTTTATTGATATAAACTCTACAAATTCATATTCATACTAATATTAATATTGTTGTTTTTAGCTTTATAAGAATTATCATGCCTTATCATGCAATGGTGGAAGAATATGAGTATTTTGTTGAATTTTGTAAAAGGTCCTACATGTTATTAGCCAAAACAATTTATAAAACTAAAAGTAAACCTACATCGTGCATTGCACGGGTATAATCCTAGTAGTACAAGAAAAGAAGGAACACTAACGTCAAACAGGAAGAAGAGTAAAAGAGTAACGAAGGTGTTGAAGAGGGAAGACCAGTGGATTGGGATTTGATTTCATCCCCTAACCCCTTGCCGTGCTGTCAGCATTAATGGGTCTTCTCTTCTCTCTTTTCTTTTCCAGTTAACGTGATTGTGATTCACTATTCACTAACCTTTTCTAACCCCTTCAACCCTTTTAGCCTTTTAGGTTTTGGACTACAAAAGCTTTAATATTACTAAATTTTATTCATTTTTCTCTTTCTCTCTCTATCTTTCACAGCTTAGAGGGGAAAAAGAAAGTGGGTATAGATCCATAATGTCTATATATGTTTTCTGAGAGAGAAAGCTTTGTTCTTTCATGAAGATTGCTTCAATTTGCTTCATGCCCATCTTAGTCTAACTCTTTGTTTTTATAAGGTACTTTCTCTTATCTTTGATGGGTTTTGGTTTAAGTCTTGGAATTCTTGTTTACTTTTTGTGAATCTTGTTTTTGGGTACTGAACTGTGTTTTGTGTTTTGTTTGATTTGCTATTTTTGTTTTGTACCCAGTTGCAGATTTGAGTTGTTTGAACTGTTGAATCTGATGATAAGGTGGTTAATTTGAGGGTTTTGGTTTTGGGTTTTGTGGATTTGTTCAGATTTGATTGTTAGTTGAGTTTTGGTGGGTTTTGTAAAATCTTGAATTTCTTGGAAATATATAGTCTTTGGATCTTAGAGGGTAATATTCAATCTAGTGATTGCTGTTAGGGTATGGAGGAATTGATGATTTAGGTTATAAGTGAAGAGAAGAAGAGAGGAGAGAAGTGTGAAGTGAGAGTCAATGGAAGATTTGTCTAAATATGCTCATAGCCCTGCTCATTTAGCTGTTCTTCGTCGAGATTACGCGGGTCTAAAGCGTATTATTGCAGCCCTTCCTAAACTAGCTAAGGCTGGAGAAGTCACTACTGAGGCTGAATCTCTTGCTGCTGAGATTCAGGCTGATGAGTTTTCGAGAACCATTGATCGACGTGATGTCCCAGGACGGGAGACTCCGTTGCATCTTTCTGTGCGTTTGAGGGATCCGATTTCTGCGGAAATTTTGATGGCTGCTGGTGCTGATTGGAGTTTGCAGAATGATAATGGATGGAATGCTCTTCAGGAAGCTGTTTGTACTAGAGAGGAGCAGATTGCTATGATAATTGCTAGGCATTATCAGCCTCTTGCTTGGGCTAAATGGTGTCGTAGGCTTCCGAGAATTGTTGCTTCGGCATCTAGGATTCGTGATTTTTACATGGAAATATCTTTCAATTTTGAGAGTTCTGTTATTCCTTTTATTGGACGAATTGCTCCATCAGATACTTACCGCATTTGGAAACGTGGGTCTAACCTTCGTGCTGACATGACTCTTGCGGGGTTTGATGGGTTTCGCATTCAACGGTCTGACCAAACATTTTTATTTCTTGGAGATGGGTATTCTTCAGAAGATGGTAAGGTGTCGTTACCGACAGGCTCGTTAATTGTTCTTGCTCACAAAGAGAAAGAAATCACAAATGCGTTGGAAGGGGCGGGTGCTCAGCCCACAGAATCAGAAGTTGCCCATGAGGTAGCTTTGATGTCTCAAACTAACACATACAGACCAGGCATTGATGTCACTCAGGCCGAGCTCGTACCTCATTTGAATTGGAGACGACAGGAGAGAACCGAAATGATTGGAAACTGGAAGGCTAAAGTGTATGACATGCTTCATGTTATGGTGAGTGTGAAATCTAGAAGAGTTCCGGGTGCTATGACCGATGAGGAGCTCTTTGCTGTAGATGATGAAGATAAGCTAGCTAATGGGGTTGAGCATGATGATTTTGACGAGATATTAACTGCTGAAGAACGAAAGCAATTAGATTCTGCTCTTCGTATGGAAAATTCAGAGGGGCTTGTTGATGATGATGATCACGGTGATAATGACTGCCATGAAAGCCGACCAGGGGTAGCTTTTGAAAACGGGGAGTCAAATAGTAGTACTAATACTAAAGAGAAAAAAAGTTGGTTTGCTTGGAACAAAAAGAGCTCCAAAAATTTAACCGAAGATGCTGACGATGGAAAGACATTGAAGAAGTTCTCAAAGCTTGCTCCTGACGGGGCCAACCAAAAATGTGCCGAATCTCAAAAGGATGATGTGGGCGATGACAAGAAGGGAAAAGACAAAAGCAGTAAAAAGAAAAAGAAGAAAGGGACTACCGGTGAGTCTAAGCATGAGAGTGAATATAAGAAGGGTTTGAGACCTGTTTTGTGGTTGACACCAGATTTTCCGTTGAAAACCGAAGAGCTTTTGCCGTTGCTAGATATATTAGCGGATAAGGTTAAGGCTGTTAGGAGACTTCGAGAGCTTTTAACTACTAAGCTACCTTTGGGGACATTCCCTGTTAAGGTATTTTCTCATCCTCCGTATCCGTCTTTCCAAATATGTCTTCGCTTATAATAACTGTTTCTTATAGGAATGTACTTTCCTTTTATATATTGTATATCACAGGTGCGTGTTGTTTACTTATACATACTAGTTGGATTGTGGTTATCTCTAGAGTGAAGGATCCATTATTTTGGGGGTGGGGCATTGGTTGAATTAGGTAATGACGGATGTGTTTTCACATTTTATGCTGTAGTTTGATTTTTTGATAGTTGACCTATTGCACCTTAGAGTATAAAGCACAGCGGAAAATCTAGACCGCATCACCGTGTTGTAAAGGTTTTGATGTTACCACAACCGCGATATAGGTCATGTTAACGGCAAAGTATTCGTCATTGGCCGCACAAGGGCCACAAAGTGGTTTCACGATCAGTAACGCAACCACAATTGCATCCATGATTTTGCGCTATGGTATATTGGTGTCAAATTGAATTCATATGCTGCAGTTTGGAGGGGATGATTCCTACAGTAGATTGCTGACATTGTATTGCTTCCGGTGTCTAGTTTCATTATGCTGTGCAGATTTTTGATCTTAGAAGTATCTTCGGATTTGGAGTTGTGTGTCGTTTTGTGGTGTAATTACTTATTTAGATCAGATTTGAAGTTACTGACACTTTTTTATATTGTAATTTGGATTTACTTGTATTACGTGGACGCTTGCTGAGAAATATTATTGATGTGGTTAACCGCTGTAGTTCGTTGTTTGTTCCCTTGGGCTTCACGTAATCCCGTCTCATAAATTGCCCACCTTTCCTTTTCGTCAAACCTCGTTGTCATCTACTACTAACGGCTACCATTGCTCCCTCATAAAAAACTTGGTGGCTCCGTTTAACCTCCCAACACTTTGCTTCTCAACAATCTCTTTGCCTCACAGTGCCATCTCTATGGTTGCTTCCGTAACGTGATTTTTCTAGTTGGAATTTTTTTTTTGAAATTCTAGATTCTGATATTTTGTGGTCCAATTCAAACATCTAAAGTCAACTTTGAGTATTTAAGAATGGCATCCCCCCTTCTGGTTAACTTTTGAATCTAGTGTTATCATTTTAAAGTTTTATCATGGTTGATAGAACTATACAGATGGCATTGGTCAAAGTATTTGAGATGGCGATGAATCAGTGATGACGTGGGCTTTGGGTAGGTGAGTTGGTGAAGCGGGCGGATTCAGTTTCACTCACTTTTTTTCGTTGCAAGAATCTATCATTCAAAGGAACATTCTAGAGTCGGGGGACTCTTTGGCCGCATCCTCATGGGAATTGGTTGCGGTTTTTTCCCTCCCCAGACCTGATCATAAGTTTCTATGGGCGGAATACACCGGGTACAATAGATGATGATGATGGTTCCTTGGGGATTTTCCCAAGTACCCGTCAAATTATATTTTGTTTGATAATCTTTTTAGTGATGTAAAATATAATAACTTGCTAGAAAACACTATTATATGATATGCTCTTTTAAATTAGCAGCCTTGTTTGAAAAGACATGCTTTGTATTTTAATGGGTTTTTGCTCTCTCATACTCATTTGATCTAAACAATACCTGATTTTCAAATGTTCTCATGTGCAGGTTGCTATCCCACTTGTTCCGACTATTAGAGTAGTCGTCACGTTTACTAAATTCGAGGAGCTTCAGGCAGTAGAGGAGTTCTCGACACCTCTTTCAAGCCCAGCTCATTTTCAAGACTCAAAGTCAAAAGACTCCGAGGGATCCACCTCTTGGATTTCATGGATGAAAGGAAGTCGTGGCGCACAATCAAGTGACGGTGAAAGCCAAAGCCAAAGCCATCGGTGTAGAGACGATGTTGATCCTTTTAGTATACCATCAGACTACACATGGGTTGACGCCAATGAGAAGAAACGTCGAATGAAAGCTAGGAAGGCTAAGAGCAAGAAAAACCGCAAACCAACGGCACCAAAAAACGGGGATATCGGACTAAACTTGAGTGAGGAAGCGGAATAACTTCTGCAACGAAATCTATATCAATTAAGACTCTTGGTCGAGGTGAAGGTAAAAATCCCACCAATCTGCCACCGAAACTTTTATAGGGATGAAACTTTCTCGTTTCGAGAGAACGAGAGAGGCTCAAGGGCAACATTGTTGACTCGAAAAACGCTTCTCCATTGTCGTGTTCTATTATGTGTTGTGAATTCATCAAGTTGAAGCTGCCATGTTTCCCGATAGCTTTGTTTTTTTGCCGTAGCCTTTTTCTTCGTAGACCCGTGTTATGTATCTATTTATTATTCTTTATCTCATTCTCAAAATGTATGTTTGTTATGTGTTTCTTTTTACTGTGTGTTCTTCAATGAGTATTTGTACTTACTTGAGGTGTAGTGTAGGGTTCTTGTCAATGCACTGACATATATCTTGTGGAAGGAGACTTGGCTCATTTCTTGTCATAATTTTTATCTGAAGTTGTGATCAGGATATAGCTTTTGTCAGCGATAGTCGTTTGCGTTGCCCTTTCGATGAGCTCGTGTGGTCGATCCTGCAACGTTTGATGCTATTGTTAGCCGATTTCCGACCTGATTGGAAAACATGAGTTCTCATATGTACGGAATCTTACCATTTTTAGTGATCATACTAATTCAGAGGATGCTTTCGATTGACCTTTGTTAGCAAACGTCAAGTGAAACTTTGCATAACTAAAAGTGTATAATCTCTCCATTTCAGTGACTTTGTTCCGTTTGAGTTTTTGACATTAATTGCAATTTACTCTTCATTTGTACTTATTTTTAATTTATAAGTTAAAATATAATCAACTGAGATTTTATTTGATTTGTCTCGGGATTATTAATATCAACTTTTTATAATTTTTAGTTTTAGTTATGCACAATTATAGACGTTAAGGTTTTAATAATTGTCTTGGCAGATATATCCAAACCAAATAGAACAAAGTCATTAAAACGAAAAGTGGAAAATCTAGCAACTTTAGTACTATCATAGAATATATTTCGTATTAATCTTGTTTGAAAGTATACTACTCTATCTGTTCCATAAAAAGTTTATTAACTAGAAGATTATTATTTATGTAAGAATATATTTCTGTTGTAAATGATGATTTAAATTAGAAGATTATTATTTATGTAATGTTTTTGCCATGTGTAAATTTATTATCACATTAGATTTACACAATTACAAACATAATAATTATTTTATGGTTTCTGTAAAAAGAAAATATAACATATAGTATCATCTCACTAAGAGACGATCTCGCCACAGAATAGCTCTTTTTCAAATAATGAACTAGCTAAAAGACATTCACTAGACAATTCCAACAATGTTGACCCTTTCCTTTACATGGTTGAGAAGCCTAGACACTAACTATTCAATCATTGTCATATTAATTAAGTCATTTTTTGCTAGCTTAAAGTATGATAAATCAAAATCATATATGTTGCAATTATGAACCTCAAATATACACATTTCCCTTATTTTTGTACAAAATGTAGCAAAATTGTGATTGAATATTATCAGAATCCAAGATGAACTATACACTTTCCGACCTTTTCCGTTCACCAAAATCTATCCTTATTAACGCTAAGATATCCCGCCATGACTTTACCTCCGGTGTTTCTCATACCATCGATCAAAAAACACCAAGTTGAACCCAACGCACCTATGAAGAAATCGGCCTCAGTAGCCATCAAGAAATTGACTAAAGGATATTCCGTACTTGTTTTTCTTCCTAGGCTCGCCTCATAGGTTGCCATCGTAATATTATTGACCTGCCTTTTTACGTTTGTGTAGTAGAAGTTCCATCCAAACGGTGTGTAATGCTTGGTCAGGTTGATAACTTCTTGCATCTCGGTTGATAGCCAGATGCTTCGGAGATTTGGGAATTGTTTTCGTATCTTATCGGCAAGGCGCATGTACTCGTTGAACTCAACGACCTTCATTTCGCAAGCTTTGTCTCCCATTCGTACGTGCATGCTTAGCATTGGTCTCGGTATCCATGGTTTGTGATTAGACCATACATATTTTTCTATTTCTGATGCAGGGTGGTCTGAATTTTCCTATCATAGAGCAAGTTAAACAAATTTAGCATTCAAGGAGTCACCAAACATAGTTATAGTATAGAAAAAAGGAACACCGAT
The DNA here is from genome assembly GCA_019776075.1 of Amaranthus palmeri. NCBI lineage: Eukaryota > Viridiplantae > Streptophyta > Magnoliopsida > Caryophyllales > Amaranthaceae > Amaranthus > Amaranthus palmeri. The sequence goes on from JAAKBH010000283.1 coordinate 1,697,471, forward strand.
CAAGGAACGATCTGAACTAATCACCCAAAAGCTTAAGCTGAACAATGAAACCATAGATACGTTATAAACTCAATCACGCCTTCTCACATGAGATTCCTTTGAGTTTGAAGTATTGATGCAATATATGCGCTTCTTATGCATGATGCTAAATATTCCACTTGAAATAAGGGGTGGATGAGATTCGAACCTATGAGGCTATGACCCTGACGTTAGCTTATGATAACATGTCAAGGAACCAACTCAATCAATAGCTTAAGCTGATGGTTGTAGCCCAGAATATGCTATAACGAACAACAATTACAAGGAGACGGCGGAAAAACAAAGGAGAAAACAAGATTTCCTGAAGATTTCTAATGCAAAAAAAGATTTCAATGGTTCAAAAGTTGCAAGTGTACCTTAAGCCATTCCTCCTTATAATTTGAGAGAACCATTTTGGCAGCTTCCTTCCCAAATGCAGCATGCCGGGCAGCGTTCATTAGTTCGCATGTGTAGTCAGTCGGAAACCTCATCAAGTATCGTACACCCTGATCATCATGCTATCTCGTTATGCTAAATTAGCGTGTAAATAGAATAGGCAACAACATTCCATTATTCCAATGCCATTAAATGGCTTCCTGGGGGGTTTTGGGGGTCACATGTATGCAACCTTACCCGTGTTAATGATAACAAAGAGGTTGATTCCACTTGACCCTTGATAGCAAACATCATCTACAACTTCACGTAAATCAGACAACCTTACCTGTGCTCGCCACCATCTTCGATCCATTTTCCGATGAAACCCTACAAAACTCCCATTAATCTCCGTTGTCGGCTGCAAATAAGTCCAAGGAGTACCCCAGTTTCTGCAGTTATTCATTAGACCACAATGAGTAACTAATACTCTACTTAGAACAAGCACATTAAGCAAGGTGCAACGGATTACCTTGGAGTCCGACCGGCCCAAATTTCTTTAGATGTGTAGTTCTCTTTCGCTTTTATGATACCCTTATCCCATGCCTCTTTCCGATGCACGAGTTCAAAAGCACGATCACGACATTCTTGGGATGTTTCCGGAAGGAAGTAGCACGACCAACGTGCATGAGATGAGCCTACAAATTCCGCCAAAGGCGCACATTCCAGATCAAATCAATGTGAGAGATCTTCGGTAACAAAACCTACACTTTATTCAGCTTAATCTAACACTAATCTACGACTCAACTTTTCGTGTCATTTTTCACTCATAACATCAGAAATTCTCACATCAACTCGGTATTAGGACGTATTACCTTTGCAGCCATTATGATCAGCACGGTTGTAGTAATTCGTTACAAGCACCCGCTTCTCAGTAATCGCAAGAGCGAGAAGTCCACACATTCCCGCAATTTGTGCACCTATACCAAAACCCGGTAGCCTTTCCCAATCAGCCACAAGAAATTTCACTTGAGGATCACTGCAGTTCAATGGATGCTGATGCAGCCATATATCACGCTGGACCTTCCTCGTTAAGGGATAATTTTCCTCATCCGATCCTGTAATCTACCGAAACAAGTATACTTGAGACAAATAATCAAAGTTCTTTACATCGAAACATGATTGCTGCTCGTAAAGTTTTGGTATAGAGACGTACCCAAGGAGGATAAGCACCTTCCGATATATCTTGATGTCGTAAATCACTCAATTGTAGGTCCTCCGAAACCTTCGAGTAGACGTCTAATGATCCTTTCCAAAGGGTCCAAGGGGGAAATGTTGCGTTACCAACGCGTTCATCAAGTCGCTTGTTCGTTTTTGCTCTTAACTTGCAATTTTCCAAATGAGGGGCGTTTGGAACACTCGATTGTTCGTTCGTTGACGGGTCTACGGATTCATTTAGTAAGGTACTCCAAGCTGAATATAGCAATGATACTTTTTCCTCATTACAACACCAATTTTTTCCACTTGGGTTTACTTCTTTATCCATTGTTCTTATTGTTATGGAGTTATTATCTCCATCTGTTTCATCATATACAAAGCAAATTAAAGCCTTGAAAGCTTTCTATTAATATAGAATTGTATAACATATAACACAGAAGATTGATAATCAAGTTGATTCAGCACACATATAGAGATGAGTGTTCGGCACACCTTATACTAGCGTCCCTAGGCATCAAAATAAGTCTAGGAACACATAAACATCGAAAACGACATAAAACAAAATTATGATTCTTCATTCCTACTACAAGTGGTATTCATGTCATTACCTCGTTTGAATTAATTATCGTCTATACAGAATTTACGAGGATCAGATGTATGCAGCCTAACCCTTCGAATGACAAAGTCTTGCTTTATCAAATAGTTTACTTTTACCATGAGTTTAGGAACAAATAAAACAAACACAAATTTACTTGTTTCCGATTGACTCTTAATGTCAAGTACTAGTTCTCATCTACCCGGGTTTTAGAAGGATTGAACATACGCAACTTTACTTGTTTCCGATTGACCCTTGACACTAGTTCTCATCTACCCGGGTTTTAGAAGGATTGAACATACGCAACTTTACTTGTTTCCCTTAATGTCAAGTACTAGTTCTCATCTACCCGGGTTCTAGAAGGATTGAACATACACAACTTTACTTATTTCCGATTGACCCTTGATGCCAAACATACATAAAAAAACACTCTTCATAATTTCATATATAATAATACCCAATCAACACAAATTCTTATATAAAACAGTCTCATTTAAAATACACCTCATGATTTCATATATTTATACCCATCAACATATCATTTCATTATAAGAAAACATAAATTCAGAAACACAAATTCTTGTATAAGACAGTCTCACTATAAGAAACACCTTATATATGAGTTAAATAGTCCAATATCATATATTAGCATATGAACATCTTGTTTTAAGCTCGTTTTCATCTAACCAAGAGACTGTCTCTCACAAGAGTAGCAGCGAATTCAGAGAAATAAAACTTACAAGTAATGAGAGAATCAGAATTCCAAGGTAAAATCCCAGCTGAAATTTGATGAAATTGAATCCCATTGAATTGAAAATGACCAAAAGAAGTAAGAGAAGCCATGAATAAAGAAGTTAGACAAATTCCACACAAAAAACCCACCACACATATTTGACATGGAAATGAACTACTCATTGCTAAAGCCTTTTGTGATAATACCCTCTCTAAACCCTTTTGATTATCTTCTCCTTCCATTTTTTTTTCCAAATTTTTTTTTTCAAAATTTTTTTTTTCAATTTTTTTTGTATTTATTATTTGACTAAAAAAATGGGTTTATAATAAAATTCCTAAAAAAAAAATACCCACTAGCCTTTTCAATTTCTATCAGAATATGAACCAACTTTTCAACCACTTATCACAAGAAATTGCTTCTTCCACCATATGTTTCTGTGAACATCATAAAATAAAACCCATTAAAGAATTATAAAAAATTATGCAAATATTGATTATTAAAATTAGTCATGGACTGATAATGACTATTTGTACTTTTAAAATAATTTTTCATTTTTTCATAAGAATAGTTATTTTCCCCACTTTTTTTTATAATTGATTAATTTTGAAAAATTGTTAAAAGTAATAATAACAAAAATAGAAAAACAGGGTAGGAAAAGAGTTAATTAAATTCATGCATCATTAATGAAAGTTTGTTGGAGATTAATTGCATGAATAAGTATTTTCTAGAATTAAAAATGAAAAAATAGGAAAAAAAAAGGGATTAAAAACTACCATGATCAATTGATCACACTTAAGCAACAATTATGGAAGATTTGAAGATGGGTATCGTATCAGTTGGAGCATGTATCACTTTTCCCGAGAAAGATAGACCTAGTTTAATTATGGAAGAAATATTTGAAATTTGATAAAAAAAAATTGAATACAAAATTTAAGAAATTAAATAAGGGGAAAAACCCAATTAAATTCTACAATTTGATTAAATTTTAGGAAGAAAATAACATCAAGAACAACAAAAATATGAAATTAAAATTACCTAAAAGAATCTTTTTTTGTAGGGGAAAGAACAAAATGTGTAGTGAATGGAAAACATGTATGTTATAGAAAAAAACAGAGATAATCTGTAAAAGGGGAGTGAAGAAGAAGCAGAGAGACACTTGTAGATACAAACAAATATGAAGAAAAATTACTTTTTGTTTCATCAAATGGGATTTAAATTCCACTAAACAAGAAAAGAATCTAAATTAAGATATAAAAAAGTCTTAAAAAAGAAAGTTTTATAATATTGGTTATAAAAATTATGATCATGGTTTAGAAACGGTTAGATGATGACATGTTATACCTTTATTAAAGTATGTTGTAAAGTAAGACTGTAAGAGCCTCGGTTTGAGAATGACCAATTCATTATTAAAGTTATGATTAGGGTCTGGAAACGGTTAGATGATGAGACTAGACGTTAAACAAAGAATGTTGAATCACTAAGAGTCTCGGCTCGAGAATAACCATTCATTATCATTATAATATACCTATATTCCGATTAAAAAAGTTATGATTAGGGTCTGAAGACGATTGAATGACGATAAAATGTCGAAGAAGTGAGAGTCTCGACTTGAGAATGACCAACAAATTAAAACAGAATTAAGAAAAAGAAAGAAAGGGAGGAAGATTGTTGAAGGATATGATGTCAGAGGAGGATATTTATTGATTAGGGTTACAAAAAGGTTATGAATTTTGTTGATCTTTCCAAACATTCTTCACTTTTCTTGATTTAATTAATATTTTGGGTTTTATTAAATCCTTTCACTATTTTCTTGATGCTTCTTGTTTTAGTTTTTGGGTAATTAATAATAATAATAATATAAAGGAATAAATAAGCTAAACATTATTTAGGTACATATTTATATTTAATTTTTTAGGTACATATTCTATTTGAAATAAAGGATAAAATGGAATGTAAATTAATGATATGTAATTTTTATGAGATAAAAAATACTATAATAATTTTTTTTGGAATTGTTATTATACTAATGAAAATCATGCATATGGTGTCAAATTTGGTTCACAAAAAATAATTATTTATTTTATTTTCTTGTTAGATTCTAATTTGTGACTTTTTTGGCTTGACAATTACTTGTTTGTTTTAATCCTTTTATGTAATTAGATTTCAAAGTACTTACCATTTAGTGAAAAAATATAATTAATAAGCAAATATATTGAAATTCTACTCTAGTTCGTCAATTCAACACTCAACTATTTCTTAATAGTGACTTTGTCTCAATTGAAATACTTATCATCTTATTTAGAAAAAAATTGAATATAATTTTCATTAGTCTCTTTTTAGCATTCTCGAACTCTCAACCCTCAATAACTTTCCTTTATTTTTTGAATCAATTTATAAATTAATTATTAAACATTGTTTTGGTTCCATTAAATTATAATATTTTCTTTTTTTATCAAGAGTAACTAGAAATTAAATTTAGCAATTTAATGATTAATGGTTTAAAAATGTGATGTAATATATGTTGTATTTTGTTGATACATGTGCATAAGTTGAGTAATATAGTGTACACCAAAATATATTTTTCAGAAACAGAGATTACCCCACAAGATATCTGCCTAAAATGAACAACTCAATGATTTGTTTGGATCATCCAATAATGGAGTTGAGGAATTATTTGATTCAACTCCAGACATTAACGGCCTGTTTGGTATGTGAAAATAAACGGTGGTAATGAAAATGAAAAACTAGTGTGATTTTGGTTGAAAAATCTCTAGGTTACTTAGATGATCATACTTGTCCAACTTCAATCATCTCGTTTCTTCATAAAATTTATTCCAATACATTACCATTGGAAGATGTAATATTAGGTGGCAATAGAAATTTATAAACAAAAAACTTTTGATTAGAGTTTCATAACCACGAACATGATGAATTTTTAGTGAAATTTTACACTTTAAATCATTCTTATTACCACCATTTAATATCACTAATCAATCAGGCCGTTAGAGCACATACTATAAAATAATGTTAAATTTAATCATCAGAGATGTTTAGTTGTGAAAATAGTTTGTTTGTTTACACATAATTTTTAATTCATTAATAGTTATTTTTTCTGTTCCTTTTGTTATATTCATATAGAACATTTAAATTTTATAGTCAAACTTTAAATATGAATTTTTATCAGTTAATATGATAAAATATGTTCATATTATATTTTGATGAATTCAATCATTTTGTATATTTTACAAATATTAATTTTGGAAGTTTGAAGGGTGGGACTTAAGTTTGTTAGTCATTATGTTACATGATATTTGCTTTTAGATAAATTTTAGACCCTCAAATCATTATGTTTATCCTACTTAATTTATCTCGCGCATGGAAAACTATGAATAGGGTTTTGAGAGAGAAGAACGACGGCAACTATATTGGTGTTAAAATTTTTAAGCCAAACCTTGGCCATGTGAGTTGGGTAAAGAATCTTTGGATTTGTTGGGGTTGAATCTTGGTTATTAAGGCAAGAATTGTTAGGACGATTGTAGGAAGTGGTTTGGTTCAAGAGGAAAATTATCGCGATCAACTCAATTAAAAGCTTAAGTTGATGGTTGTGATTTTAGGATATGCTACATACTATAACACACCACCTTAAACGAAACTCCTTTGGACTAGAAGTATGGATGCAGCACAGACCATCCTTATATCTGGCGCTAAATATTCCACTTTAAATGAGGAATGGTCGAGAATCAAACCTGTAACCTCTTGTCACGCAGGCTTTTGAGATCACGTCCTCGTTGGGGCTACAAAATTTTGTTTTGTTTCATTAGTTCACTTTCAAGCTACAAAATTTCATTGAACAATTTAATAATATTTAACTCATTTTAATATTTAGATTCAATAATTGTTTTCACTATTAAAAAATTGTATGTTTGAAAATTATTTCACTAAAATTACAAAAATACGGAACATTTAGTTGTCAAAAGTTATAAGTAGTCATATTATGGGAATTCACAATTCACAATGGAAGTCACTTTCCTTGCTTAAATTCAATTAATTAACTAGATTTTTTTTAATTGACAATGGAAATTTTTAATTTACACAAAAATTTGTAATTATAAGGAAACATGATTATTAAATACTCCCTCCTATTCAAATTAATTGTCCACTTTCCTTATTTGGTAAAGTCTCTTTACTTGTCCATTTTCTATTTTTAGCAAAACTTTTTACCAAAATACCCCCAACTACCCCAACTTATATTATTAAATAATACCCCACCTACCACCTTTTCAATTATTATAATCACTTAAAATACCCCACTATTACCTTTTCAATTATTATAATCACTTAAAATACTCCATTACCACCTTTTCAATTATTATAATCACTTAAAATACCCCACTACCATTTTTTTCTTAAAATCCGGTCCAAACCCATAGTGGACAATTAATTTGAATAAGAGGGAGTATAAATTTCTACAATTTAATTAAAAGAAGTTTTATTTTCTTAAAATTTATTTTTTTTTGTTTTACTCTACCCCTAAATTGAATAATCCCACTTTGGCACTATGAATTCAATATGTAATGAGTTGTTAAGAATTAATTAAAGCACGTAATCCTAATAGATTACCCAATACAACTTTTTGTTGATGTTATTAATTACTTTAATTGCTAAATACGTAAAGTTGAGAAATTTAAACAAATAAGAAGAGGAAGAGTAACACAAATGAAAGCCTAAAGTCTAAATATGATTGTATACAAGTAATTATTATTACTCCCTTTTTGTAACGGATATAATTTATTCGCATCTTTCAAAAAAAGAAAAGTTCCCACCCAAACCCTGTCTTACGTGGGACACTAAAAGAGTGTCATTTATAAGTAATTATTATATTTGCTGTCTTTCAACATTACCATAATCTTTAATTTGCCTACTAATCTTTTTCTCTTTTAGCATTTGCTGCAATATAAAATTTGAGCAAATTCAAATAATATTTCTTTAGTTTCATTGTACTTGCAATATTTTTCTTACTTAACTATTTCTAACTATAATATGTAAATATCTATTTTATCATTGTCTTTTCATGTCATATATTTATTAACTTTTACGTTTATCTTTGTAGGGGTCTAGGGGATATAATAGTCTTTTTATCACAAATATACTCATTACTTAATTCTTGTGCAAATTCCTTGTATAGCGTGTAAAACAGAACGAAGTTATGAAAAAATAAAACAAATATATAAATGAGATGAAAAGATACTTCAAATACATAGATAACTTATAAACATAAATTATGATTCATGACCCAATATTAAAAAGTTGAAAATCCTATAATATAACAAATAAAAAAAAAAATAACAAAACTCATAAAATGAAGCAAGTTTTAGAATAATAAATCATAGCCGTCAAATTGGATGGCAAGAATTAGGATCTCGTGAAGTATAAGCAACGATAATGGGACCATGAATAAGATGGGATATTGTATATTGGATGGCACACTCACCACTATCAAGGCAACCATGATTCGTCTAACTTCTAAGTGTCCATTTCATAACATTGGGTTTTTGTGTTTGGGATTTTCTTGTCATCAAAAAAATTAAATGCAAAAAAAAAAAAAAAAAAAAAGCATATTATCATCATTATCATACTCAGTGTATCCCGCTCATAGAAGAACGACGATAACTCATAGCCATAAAGGAGAGTGCGATATATTAAAGAGTCCCCCGACTAGAGAAAGGTCTTCCAAGAGAGGTATCATAGACCATCAAAAAAACAACTTAGTTAAATTTTAAGTTGATAATATTTTTAATCAAAATTTTAAGTTGATAGGTGAAGTCTCATATACTGTTTCACGACTTCTTATACAAGAGTCGTTTGAGCTGGAACAAAAAGTGTTGGAGCATCTCATAAGTCATACCTGCTTTAAATACTCCATTTGGAAGGAGGAACGGATAAGATTCGAACTCGTAATCATTCGTAATGTTAGCTTTAATATTATGTCAAGAAATCTACTTAACTATAAATTTAAGCTGATAGTTGATGATGCCCTATAATATGTTACTCCTTTTATTTATCCTTAAGATATTACAACACTAACTAGTGACAATCGACAAAATTATTAAAAAATTAAAAGAGACTACTAAATTGTGTGGATAGACTACTAAATTGCGTCGATAAAACTAAAAGTGAAAAAACATGAGAGAAAATATATAATTAAAAATTAATTAAAAAATTATACATATACTGTCTAAAATTAAAATATTGCAATCTCTTTGATAACATATTATGATTACTTTTTTTTTTTTTCAAGTCATAACCAACTACAATAATTTCATCTAAAGGTTCACGTTTGTTCCAAATAAAACCTATTATGAATTGCCAAGGCTCATTCAATCAAGTGTTCTACTTTCCATTATCAATTGTCAAAGGAGTTTTAATTTCTGTAATTAGCATTGATTACCTTTTTAAATCAAGTGTATTGATGATGGTGAATGAGCAAGGATAATCACTCATTTCATTAAAAAAGGGTTTTGTCAGAGGTGGCTCCGAGCATGTTCAACATTTTCAGCTGTACAGAGCTCCGAGAAATTAAGGGCCTCAATATCTAATTACGTAGTATATATTTTAGTAGCTAATCTGGACAGGCTTATGATATTTTAGTAGCTGAGAAAAATATGGAACACCAAATTATTAAAATACTTTTCAAAATTCATCAACCGGAAAACCATATCTTTTAGGAAAAATTACCCAGAATAATCCCAACTATCCTCGATTTTCCTACAACAATCCCAACTATCAATTAACCATGAATAATCACATTTATTGTATCGGTTTTCCCGGAGTGATGTTGGATGACTTGTAACCGGCTCCTAATAATTAATTTAATTTCTTTTTTTTTGTTTTTTTTTTTGTTTTCTTTTTTTTTTTCCTTTTTAAAATGTTTTAAAAATTCTCAAAGCTTTCTTAATCTTGTATTCCAGTAACTTTGCCCTTCTAATTCCAGTGACTTTACCCTTCTATTCCAGTTCTTCCATCGCAGTTTCTTCAACAAAGTTGGTTCTTTTTTCATCAATTTCGAAGATGCTGGTACTTCATCAATTTGGTCCTTTAATGGAGGAGAGAAGTATTAGATGGTGATGAAGATATTGGGTTATAAGGAGATGAAGATGCTGGGTTATATCATGAGATGAAGATGCTAGTAACCAGTTCAATAGGTAAAAAATGAATTAACAACACTCCAGGTAAAATGATGTTAGATGGGATTATTCATGGTTAATTAATAGTTGAGATTATTGTAGGAAAATCGAGGATAGTTGGGGTTATTCTGTATAAATTTTCCTATCTTTTATTGGCTGCAATAAAACCTCGATTACAGAACTATATGGCCTCAGGTCCTCAAGCCTTCTCCTTCCGGTCCTAATTAATAAGCATACAATTTTCGGATGTCTAAACATCTTCGATCGTTCGAATATACATGAAGTCAATTAATCATCGCCCACAATATACCAATGATTTCAAGTAACAAGAAGATAAATGCGACACAACATTCATAAAGAACCCTTTGGTAAAAACATGCCCAACCACAAATACTCAGAAAGGCATGTATTTGAGTTGATTTAAATAAATATATTGAAAATAAATATGATATTTACAGCATTATTTTAAATAAATGTTGATTATTCAACCCATCAAAAACGAAAGAGAAGAAAAGCATAGTGGATACCAGGTTTTCATATGCTTTACATGTCGTGGAAGAGCCGTCTAATGTCCTCAACTTCTGCAGAGATGAGTGTGACTGGGCACCGCTTATACTGTAAAAGTATAAATTTAACAGATAAATCAAACGGATTTCATGATTAAAACGAAGATGAAGTACATAAGATTTTGAAATTCAAGTTCACTACATCCTAGAAAGAGGCATATTTCTCATCAGATCAGAATCGAAGAGCATTATACTATAATCGTATCCCAAACAGCAAATGTAGGTCGCATCACCTATCGTAACTGTATCGTAAAGGTTTTTTGAGTTTACTGTGACCTAAATGCAGGCAGCATTGACATGAAAACATCTGCATCGACCGCAAAGTCTGTTTTGCGACCGTGACCGAAACCGTATTGTTGCACTGTATGATGGATACAATGTCTCACCTGAGAAACATATTTAAATATGCAACCATAGCAGAAAACGAATCCTGATACTGTAACAACTGAAGGATTGGCACGTTTCTCCGAACATAAAGGACAAAGTGTTTTGTCTGATGGCAGTTGAATACCCTCCTTAGCCACCTGTACCAAGTAGTCAGTAAGCTTCACTATGTCACCATAGAGGTGGGAAGAAGTAGCTGGAAATTCTTAAAGATCACAGTCTGCTCATTTTCTTTGGTTTTGGGGACGGGAGAGCAGAGTTCATAAAATAGGAAAACAACTGCTCACTTTTGGAGCTGGAGGCGGTGGTGGCGGGGATAAATAGTTGGCGCTGACATTCTCTCCTCTGCCGACTGGTACCACCATTCCATCATCCATCACCAAGCCTGCTTGATTTAGAATAGATCATCATAACTCAATATTTTTAGAATTTTTTTACCTTGAATATGAATACTGCTGCAATCAAACCGGTCTGTGAATAATCAAGCACTTTATACATACAGCTGAGTAAGACTCCTTGCACTTTCTGAAATACCACGCACACTAAATTATAAGAATCCAATCTGATGCATCCGCATTAGAACATAATAAAGTGACATGAAAGCTTCAATAAATGTTAAAAAAAATCGTATTACTCACAGAAAAATTCAGAAAACATAAAAATAAAAACTGTACACTCTGTAAGAGTCGCATTACTCACAGAAATAATCAGGAAAAATAAAAAAAAAATGATCAAAATAAAAACTGCGCTCTCTGTTACTTAGAGAGTCGCACTCTTAATATAGGTAGGTCTTACTGAACCAAAGCCTTTTTAGAGGAGCATGAGACATGATACTTCGACATGATGAACACACAAAATCAAACAATTTCATAAAATGGCCACATCCAATAGAGAACTGATGTCCAACACGACTAACTCCAAGTTAGCTATAAGTAACACTTATTTCTTTCCTTCAAACTAGTCAAAATTTCCTTTTCAAATGAACCAACTTGAAGAAAACTTGCTAACGGCGAACTTAAATTGTAAATAATGAGTAGCGTAGTTAGTGAGTGAGACGCAACATATGAAATGATCGTTAGAAAAAATTAAAATAATAATGGCAGACCGTGAAAGGATGTGGAAGTTGGAACTTAGTACATTACAATACATTAAACGTCCAGGTTTGAGAAAGAGCCTGTTGATTTCTCAATTCAACTATTCAATGACCTAATTCATCCCCAATTTGCATCGTGAACTGCTATCTAGCAGTCAGAACTTCCCACAAAAAATACCCAGAGCACCCCATAGACAAAGCCAAGCAAACTGTTTCTTATTTTGTTCTTATTATAAATTATAGTATTCGTAATGAAATTGAAGCAAGAGTCGAATAAAAACAAAACCAAAACTATTTGGCTAGAAAAGCCTTTATAATCTATGAGAAAAAAGTGAAGGGAAGCTCATGAGATCAGTGGCATCACTGAAACTTCCAAGAAGCTCGCAAAATAGGAGAAGGAAAAAAATTGAAAACTTTTAGAACATTGGCATTCGGGTCAATACGATGCAAACAATGTAAACTGAAGCTTCCATATAAGAAAGGGATAGAAGGAAAAAGGCTACAGAGGAGATGATGAAGAGAAAAAAAGAGAAGATTGAAGAGAGAATAAAAGACACAGATCAAAAAAAGGAAATGGCTTATCTGGAAAGTTTGACCAATAACAACCTCCGAGAGGCCAGGATATATCACAAGAGATTTCTGACAGGCAATATGTCGTTATCGGCAGTTAGTAACCACCAATTTCCATTGACATCAAGATTTACACATCATAGTTCCAACTCAAACTAAGTGGCAGATCTAGATTTTCCAAACTAGTACATTGAACACACTATAGTTACAGGGATTCTAACCGGAAACAAGTAGCAATTAGAGCTTTTGAAGATTGTATTAGTAACCATATAGGCATATATCAAAGTTTAAGTTACTAATAATAATTTAGTTCCATTGAGCTTATCCATTAATTTGATCACTAAATGCATCAAGAAATAATATTGTGACATCCATGTGGAAACTTTCTTACCTTTATTAATACCAAGTACACCACTGATATAGTAACTAAAGGCATTTCATGGAATACAATTGAGGGGTTTAGCTCGAATTCGAACTTGAGTCTTGAAGTTTAGTTGAAACAAAAAGATTCTTGTTCTTCTACTCAGCTTAATGCTTCCGCTCTAAAAGTGGCAAGGTGGTTTGTGGTTCGTGGCTCGTGCAAATATTGGGAGATAGAATTCGAAACAAAGATATAAGAAAGGTTTAGAAGTTGCAAATAGAGAATATGAAAGAGGATTGTTTAAGATGGTTTGAACATATCCAAATACAGGGTATAGTGAACTTGAAAGGAGACATAAAAAGATGGCGAGGCAACGGAAGATGACGTGGAAGGCAGGAATGGAAAGGGATATAAACAATTTAAGATGGTACAAAATCGGAATAAATGGAGAAGAACTCATGAAGACGACTTTTGAAACTAAAGTAATAGTTCACGTAGCCGAACCGAATATTTGCGATTAAGGCATTGCACTGTTGTTGTGTTGGTTCATGGCTCGTGGACATAGCAAAAGCGGTTTAAACTATGATATGCATCACATAACCATCATATAGGTTTGCACAACCAGCTTTTCTCAAGCCTGCGTGGACCCCACACCTAGACAAATTTATGAAACTAAGCTGCCAACTAAAGGAACTAACAATTAAATTTTGGGTGCATGATGTGATCAATAAACTAGAAGACGCTGTAAATGAAGCCAGAATTGTAGTAAGAGCTGGGGCACTGCACTGTCGGTGCTGTAGCTAGTAGTAAATTGGAACTTAAATGAAAAAAGATGGGAAAATGTTCGTTACTAGGCCAGGAGAGTCTGAAGGAAATTTAGTAAAGAGGCAAAGAGCAAAAAAGTGAAGGTAATGGAAGTTTTTCAGTTGTTCTTTACTCAGTGTATATGAACAACCACAGGGCCAAAGAATTATTCAATTCAACTTCAAAAAATGGAAGGGGAGTTTCTCAAAGTATACTCTGAAAATATGGAAGATTATAGCAAAATCCTTCTTTTTTTTTTTCTGGTGTTGGGTAATGAGTGGGTTGCAACAACTACATGTCTTGTTACACTTCCAAGTCTTTGTTCTGCAATATTCATTAGTAAAAAAATATTTAAGTTCACTTCCCTGGCTAACCAAACCACACCCTCGGCCCCAAACAAGATTCTAAAGAGTGTATCACAAATAGAAAAAAAAAAAAGCAAGGATAGTGCATTACTTTTAACCAAGGAGGACCACGAAGCCTCTCACGCTCGCGACTTCTCATCCTTGATATCCTCGATGAAGCATCCATCTATCTTGACATAAAAATCTTATGGTCAACATAAGATAATACTGATGATACACAATTACAAGTAGGCTATTCAGAATAAAGTCTGCCCACAATATAGATACCAGTTCCTGTCCAGTAGCTCGGCAGACATGGATCCCTAAGGCCTGCAATCCAAGTGAATAAAATCCAGTAGCATCCAACAAATACAATGTTTGATAAGCAAACGCTAATCCTGCAAGCCAAATTTAATTCACTCAGGTAACTGACTAGACAGTAGGGAAAACAACAACACACATATATTGCTCAAAATGAATAAAAGAATTATAATGAAACAAGACATGACCCAATCCAGCTACATCTACACTTAGATGTTTGCACTTCACATTAGAAACCAAACTGGAAACTGCAAAGGGAAAAGGACCACGAGGTTTGCTTATATGACATCATATTTTAAGAAAATGGCAGCCTGGTGAACAAAGCACCCACGGAGCGACGATTCGAAAAAGAGTTCCACACCACAAAGGTGTAATGGAGGCAAACCTTACCCTAGATGTCCTCAAATTCTCAGTTGAATAAACAGATATCATCACAATTAATCAACACCTATTACAAAAGGAAAAGGCTAAGGGACATTCAGCTGCAGAGTTTTGGACAAGGGTAAAACGTCCTACAGACGGGTGGGAGTACCACCCTTCTTATATATTATTTCTAACACAGTATTAGTATCTATGAGGTTACCTCCTTTTAACCATATTACCTCCTTTAACCCATACAACAGTAATGTATAGTTGTATACAATATTACCTCCTTTCAAACAGTGGCCATATTTCAAAATTAGTTTTGTCCTCTTGTAACAAGATGCAGAAAAACATTATAAGAAAGATACATAGGTAGCAACCAAAATCTTACAAATATGAACTACCTTCATGCCCAGCGTGTATCCAAGGGTAACAAGCAGCTATAAATTTTTTAGCTGCCCGCAAGATGCGTGCTCTTGACGAAAGTTCATTATCTGAAGTTCGTGTTTGATTAAGCGCACTCTCTGCTACATCTACTAAGTCAGTATCATCAAATCCTTCATCATCTGTTCCCCATAAGCTTGCTCGAAAAGCCGCTTCCCTCTCTCTGCTATATATTGAATGTAATTTTGACTTAAAATACGGCAACACAACCTACAAAATATGATTTGGAGACAGAAAATTATAATTTCAGATATAATGTCTTCCGTCCAAACAAAATCAAGTTTGTAAGGAACAAAAGTAAGTGAAATAAAAAAGAAACATTCATTTAATGGATCATACAAAAAAGATACATCAAATTAGAGCATACAAATCCCTTTATCTCCTTTTGCTTTCATTGTTATTCACAATAAGCTACCGGGAGACTCCTAATTCATCCTTTTAAGGAAAAATACAGCAAATTCATTGCTTCAATATGCGTCTGATCCAATTAAAGCTAATACGAAAAACCCATTAGAGCTTTCCTGAGCTGTATCTTTTTACTGAAAAATGTATAGCCACCCAGTATTCCAAATAAAGGATGAGATATCAAACAGAGAGGGTCAGCCAAGAGCACTAGACGCTTTCAAACAATTCATAGTCAATGAAAACTTACCAAGAAGACAATGGAAAGAACTTTTTGATGCTTTTCTATCCCAGAGTACTGAATTTCATCTGTGTGGTCAGAATGAACAGAATCTTTTTTCACTTTAATTTTTGCTGCTCTCCTTCGCAAGCCATATAGAGATTCTGAAAAAGAAGCATCTAAAGGAGAAAAAGGAAACGTTCAGGGGCCCCAAAAATTCCATGACTTATAAAACCCTGAACAGATACTCTATACCAATGAATGTTTTACCATAACAGAACAAGTAAGCTTACAACAAAGAACATTATGATCACAACCGTAATCCAGCTATCTTATCAATTCTACTTCTAAAACAATAATTTAACAACCTTGAATGAATCCCATGTTAACAGGACCTCACTGGCATATTGACAATTTATGTGCAAGATAGTTACAAAACTAGTAAAAATCTCCCAACAGTTTACTTCAAGAGGATAGGATATGCAAGGCTGCAAGCAATGTGTGCAGGAAACTATTCAAATGTTAAACTATCTTCTTGAAGTGAGGGATTTAATTTCGAATGCAAAAACTGATGCATAAGGAGCAGTGCTCTCGTACAAAATATTCAGCGAGGAAGCAAAAACAGTATCATCCATACAAAAGTCTTCTACGACACAGCATACCCACTTGGGAACCGGAAAAGTAGAAAATTTTCTCAAAACAACTCTAGACTGATTTCAAGTTTATGTTTCAAGACTTCAAGTTAAGGCTAAAAACATCAACAGCCCGTTTGGTTAGTGGTATTAAATGGTGGTAATGGGAATGATTTATAGAATAATATTTCATCAAAAGTTCCATATCGTTTCCATGGTGATAAAACTTTGATCACAAAAAAGTTTTTTGCTTACAAAATTTTTCATTATCACCTAATACCACTTATCCCAATGGTAATGCATTGAAATGAATTTTATGAAGAATATGATATGATTGAAGTTGGAAAAGTATGACCATCAAGTTAGGCAAGAGATTTTTCAAAATTACACTAGTTTTTTTATTCCCATTACTACTGTTTATTACCACCTACCAAACGAGCCACAAGGGATCAAGGTAAGGACATTACAAGCATCCACCTTGGAAGGTTACAGTAGTTCATGTTGTAGATTTTAGTTAATCATTCAGTATCCAGGATTTTACAAGATTTTTAAGACCTAAAAAAAGGACTTTCTTAAAAATACAAAGAATGGATCATGGCAAAATGTGCTTGACATGACTGCTAGGCATTCCTATCTGAATCAGGCGTTCTGCACTCAGCTTGTAAGGATCATAGTATGTTTGGAACACCACTTAATGATGACAGATTAACATAAGAGTACTCCCCGACCCTCATCGTGTCTAAATCACCAACTCTCACTTTCCAAATTCTAACGAGTTGGCATCTCAAAGTTCTTGTTCCAAACTGTGATCAACTATTCTATCCAGTACCTTTCAACCCTCCCGCCTCCACTCAATAAAATCCAAACGCAAATTCTATCCAAAATCCAGATCTTTGTTGGTGGAAGGAGGTGCAGTTTTTATTTGCTTCATACAATACCAGACAAGAATGAAAATTTTTTTGTTAGGTCTTGTGTTCAAATCTCAACAACCCTGAAGATAATTTTAACAAGAGATGCTGATTTTTGAAACAAGTTCAATACAGTTCAACACTATTAGCTACAATCCAATGCTATTTTCAATATCATCACACATGGAACCAAATTACAAATTAAGTAAGATGCAAATATGTAGGATGTAGAAGCAATACCTGTAGTTCTCATGCTATGAGTCTCCAAAACTAACATTAGCAAGGCAAAAAATTCGTCCTCATAGTCCAACACTTTATGTATGATTGGCCTTCTCAAAGCCATTACCTGCGAAATTATACGGTTCATAAGTTTACAAAATGTAAGCAAAGACAATTATATGCTTAATTGCAACTTCCAAACACACGGAAGCTATGGCACTAAAGACATAGTCCTTTGGCCAACGAAGAGATCAAAGAGGTTTGTAACCAGAAAACATTTCTTCCTTTAAAAATGGCACTAAAGACTAAAGTTGAAGTAATTTGGCAAGTATATTTGATTAGGGAAACATTTGACACTACCCAATAATAAATCCCTAATTAAGAATTACTTCTATGAAATAATAAACAGCATAACCATTATTATGTAGAAGTACAAGAACAGGACAAATGATTACCATTTTCCACCCCCTACAAAATTTTCATTCTTTCTAATCATCTATAGTAAGTTTCTAATCCTCTTATTATAACAAATTAGGAACACCATTTAAATCACACAACAACATCCCAAATTCAACCTAAATTTGATGATGTATAAACCGATCAATAAACAGTGGTAATAGATACAATAAAATAAAATAAAAAAAGCAAAAGAACATACACCAAGGGAGTAAGTAAGAGCAGCACGAAGACTTGAAGGAAGCTGCTGAGCAGCCGCCATCTCAAAGAATGTTGGCCTTGTGCCCTGCCCTCCTACCTGAAACAACATCCTCTATCTTCGGGGTGTTTAATCTTGCTGCATTGGAAATTCAATTCAATTCAAGTCATAACCTCATCCAATTCTTCACTTTAATTAATTTAAACAAATGAAAATATCATCCACTCCAGTGCAAATTCTAATTTAATTCTAATTTGAAATAAAGAGAATCAGCTTGATCAACAGTTTATATTTAAATTAGGAAATCAGAAACAAAAATTGATGAGTATTTAAGCAATAAAATAGAATAGAAATTGAGAAAAATTAAATGTATAGGAAGTAGAAAAAAAATCGATTACAGCCACGAAAAAGTAAAGATAAAAAAATGAGAATCTAAAAGAGAAAATTAACCGGCTGAGTACGAAGGATGGCAGATAGGAAGTCTCCAGCGACGGGAGAAGGTCGGCGTTACGGTGGTTTACGGTGGCGTTAGGTCTAAAATTGTAAATTGAACGGCAAGTAGAGTAACCAGTTGGAAATTCTAGTCGTTTGGTAAGTTAGTATACTCAAAACGACGGAGTACTGCTTCATGGATCATCAAACAACTCATCATCACGGTATTTTTAACTAGCATTTGTCAGTAAACAGTCAAAGAATTAACAATAAATAATACTCCTTCTGTTTCATTCTTATTATTTCATTTTAATTGTTCACTTTTTATTTTTAGCAAAGATTTTTTACCTAAATACTCCCAACTACCCCAACTTATATTATTTAAAATACCCCATCTATCAGACTATCACCTTTTCAATTAATATAATCACTTAAATACCACAACTACTACTTTTACAATTATTATAATCACTTAAAATACTCCACTATTATTTCTCTTAATTTGCGTGTCCACTTAAAAGTGGACAATAAGAATGGGAGGGAAGGAGTAGTATATGTGGATAGTGGATTCATTTTTAATAATTATATGTTTATTAAATTTATTTAAAAATAAATAATAAATATGCAAGAGTTGATTCGACTAATTTAAGAATCTAGTTTTATTTATGTTTGGACGTTATAGATCTAGATTTATCTTTTTTTTACCTTATAGATACGAATCGAATTTGAATCCATGATTTTAGGGTTTGAAATTAAATTCAACCAATACTTTTGATAGTCATATTCGACTCATAGACCCTTTTGTATATATTTTTAAAAAACTCTATACTTCTATAAACACTATTATATATATACTCCTATTTGTTTGTTTGATTTGAAACCTTGTCAGCTTATATAATTTAAATGTGATTGTATTTATACTTTCAAAATCAAAAAAATTGATAGATATTTTGTATTAAAAACTTCACTGTGGGAAACTTAATGTGAATTTTATGATCTCTCAATAGGAGCTTCTATAAAGTTTCTTATTAATTAAAATGTTTAAATAATTATATAAATATAAAACTAAAGTTGCATAATATATAGTCTCTCGTGAATAGCCAATGTGTTAAACTATATGAGCTACTCTTGTTCCAGCGGTGAAAAGACCAAGAACCTTCAAAACAAAATGTTTATATGCGAAATGAATATGTTGTACTTATTATTAATCTATTAACATACCCAAATTCTCGTGTGAGACGGTCTCTTTGAGAGACAATTTCCAATTGAACCAACCCATAAAGATTAATGTAGAGTAAGAGTAGATATTAAGCTTTAATGAGCTTGACTTGAAAGACGTCTCTTTGAGAGACGATCTATAAGAAGGTTGACTGATTTAGACTATGTATGAGGTGTGTCTCACAAAGAGAATATCTCGTATAAAAATTTGAAAATTTGAATTAAATAAGGTTGACTATTAAAAAGCCACAAAATAAGAGTAAAAAGTTAACTTATTTCTAAATGTAAGCGCCTTCAGCTCCAGAGCTCAGGTTCGGTGTAAGTTGCAGTTAGTAACTACGAACAGAGGCAAACTGGTCAAAAAAGTCAAACAAGCTGTTCCCACTTACTAAGTGCGAATAGAGAAAAATCTGGTCAAACAAAATCAGCCCCTGTTCGCAGTTAGTAACTGCGAACGGAGGGTTTTTCTCTGTTCCCACACAGTAAATGGGAACAACTTGTTTGATTTTTTTACCAATTTGTCTCTTTTCGCAGTTAGTAACTGCGAACAGTATCGAACCTGAGCTTTGAAACTGTATATACTTATATTTTGGGCCTTGAATGAAAAACCTACAAATCGTACAAGTATATTAAGCCAATGTAAGTGTGGGCCTTAAATGAAAAACCCACAAATCCAACAATTACGTTATGTTAGAACCCTACAAGACCATAACCTTCTAATAGACCTAATTTCCACCTCTAAAACCCTGAACCCTAATTAGCGCCCCAACAATTCACACTCATAATCTCTCTACTCTAAAATGAGACCTCCAAGGGGTGGCGGTAGCTTTAGGGGTCGCGGTGGTGGTGGTCGTGGTGACCGTGGCGGTCGAGGTGGACGTGGAGGTGGCCGTGGAGGTTTTGGCGGTCGTGGTGGCGGCGGGTTTCGCGATGAAGGTCCACCCGAAGAAGTCGTCGGTATTCGCTCTTTCTTTTTTCTTTTATTTATGTCTATTTTATTTTCTTGTTTTGCAGTAAATTGATCAGATTTTTGATTCGGATTGAGCAGAGATTTCGACGTTTCTTCATGCGTGTGAAGGAGAAGCAGTTACTAAGCTGACGAATGAGAAAATACCATACTTTAATGCACCTATTTACTTGCAGAACAAAACCCAGATTGGCAAAGTTGAGGAAATTTTTGGTCCTATTAATGAATCTGTAAAGCTCTTCCTTTTCTTCTCTTTTCTCTTTTGATTTTAACTTTTGCATTTTGTTGTCCAAATTGTGGAGTTTAAGTATTGATTTCTGTTTTTGGGTTGAAATGTAGTATTTTTCTATTAAAATGATGGAAGGAATTGTTGCTAATTCATACTCTCCTGGGGATAAATTCTACATTGACCCAGCCAAGCTTTTACCTTTGGCCAGATTTCTTCCTCAGCCCAAGTAAGTTTCCTTCCATCTTATGCTAATCTTGCGGCCTGTTTAGTTGTTGATACTGATGAGAACGTTAGTAAATATACCTTGTAATTTTGTCGGCAAATTACTTGTAATCGAAAATTTGCGAGGAAAAACTCCTTTTCATTACCACCATTTATGAACGACTACCAAACGAGACTTAGTTGTTTGGTTGCTTTCTTATGTGGAGGGTAGGAAAGTAGCTCAAATATTAGGATATATCGATTTATAATGGTATCATAATCAGATTAGTAATATGTATGTTTTTGGAGATATGAATGTAATGTGAGTATGTTAATTTCATTGTAAAACTCTGTCTGAAATTCTGGATGTTATTATAGGAAGTTGTATGAGCTACACATAAGCATAATTCTTTATATGAACATGGCATCAAGTATTAGTGCTGATTTAGGACTCATTTGGAATTAGATTAACCTGATTTTGTAGTTTGCTAAGTCAATAATCAAAAATATTCACACAGCGCACCGTAATCTTGCAGTCGTAATCATGGCCATCTAGTTATATTTTACCTGTGCAAAGTGGGCTAATTGGGCATTTGTTTATGCCTAGTTGTGGCAAGCAGACTTCTTGTTGATGTTGTGCTACAAGCTGGCAGTAGGTTCATGACACTCTTTGCACAGGGTTTACTCTGGTTTAACAAACCCGGAAATGGGGCCTAAATGTCTTCGGTTTGAACACCATGGGTTCCATTTACTCATAAAGTCTTGAGGTTATGGTCAAATTTTTGTGTAAAACATGATGTCAAACAAACTTTGTGGTTATGTCCCGTAAAGATGAAATGAGAATTCCTTGGCCTAGCTATGTTTTAGTTTTTTGTTCGTAAAGATGTGATCATATCTGATTGACCAAATGAAGCCTCCAATTTCATATTGGTCGCCAAAATGACGTCATCTCCGAGTAACTGAACTTGTCATTCACCATTGTTTTGACAGGGGACAAGGACAAGCCGCAAGAGGAGGTGGTCGTGGTGGCTTTGGCGGAAGGGGTGGTCGTGGTGGTAGAGGTGGGGGTGGATTTAGAGGAAGAGGTGGTCCAAGCCGTGGACGAGGTGGTCCTCCAAGAGGCCGTGGTGGTTTTAGGGGCAGAGGAGGAAGATTTTAGGTTATTGCTATCGTAAAGCCCCAGGATATCCTTCACACTGTTACACTTGGTAAAAGCTCGTAGAAGCACTGAATGCTCAAATGTATTACCAAGTAGAATTTTGATTTAGCTGGTTTCCCGTTGTTCTAGTCCGATTAGGCGATTACATTTTCGGCTTTTTAGTTGAATCTTGCACGTAAGATTGTGTGTTTATTGATGGAGCAGGTAAAATCTATCATTGGAAGGAAGATCTATAATGGGGAAAAGAGAGCAAAGATAATCTTTTTAGTTATTAGTATCGTTTGGCTTAATGAGTCTGGATTTAACAATCTTGATTATTGAATTTGAATTTCAAGTGATTTGTTCTGTGTTGATTAAGATTTTCGCGAAAGACAACATCAGCGTACAAAGGTTTTAACTTGTAAGATCATCGCCAACAGCGATCCAATCGATCGAAAGGTGTTTCTTTTTGATGCAAAAACGCGCTGGTCATCCATGTAAATGGTGATCAAGAAATGATTATGGCTAATCTTTTTTTTTTTTTTTTTTTGCAAAGCTTTTTGGGTTTTTGACCATGCCAATGGTGATGAGAAATTATCATGGCATGATTAAAAACCCAAAAAGAATGCAGATCTATTAGATGGCTGAAACATCTTGTTATAACATAAATTCTAAATAGCTGCGTGTTTAAATTAATTAGTCATACCGGTTAATGATTTTAGCCACTTAAAAGTCAGAATTAAAATCAATCATTTGCCAAAGCTCCTAGGATGAAGTGAGTTAATTGTATCAATCTTATCCTTGTTATAACACTAACAAAAAAGTCATTTTTAACTGACCATTAATAACAAATCCGTACGAACACAAATTAAACTAAAAACACATTTTCGATATTAAAAGCAATTCTTCACATAAAAGATTCAATTACTTTATATCAACAATAATCATAATATAAATAAAATTTAAGTATAAATTACATGAAAACAATATAGCTTGATAAGACACTCTAAAATCAAAATATATAATTATATATGATTATAGATATATATTTTTTTAATTAAAAAAATAGAAAAGGAAAAAGACAAGGTAGATTTTATTAATCAAAAGAAGGCTTGGATTTGAGACGATAAAGAAGTATTTTCTTCTTAGAAGATGAATTATGAATAGAGAGAACAATTTTTCCAGGCTCACCAATGTTGAAGGTATTAGTGATAATGGATTGTTGTGTAGGGCCCACTTTCTTCATTTTCTGAACACAAATTCTTGCTATAGACGGTCTATAACATTATAACATAGACGAATGTAATGGTTCAACCTATTTTTATACATTCCAAAAAAAGCAACTAAATTTCCGTTGGGCTAGGCTGCTGAGAGGATCGTCTATGACATAAACGGTCTTTCAGTAGACCTTTTGCTCACAAATAAGATATATGAAAACATCTCTGTAAAATAAAATATAATCCCCACGTAAATCAAACTCTTAGTGCTCACAAATAATGTTAATTAAAGGGAATAAATTTTTTTTTATTTAAATAATTTAATTTCGAGATTTTAATACTTGTATACTTAATTTTTGACCATACATCCTAAAGCCAAAGACCAATATTAGGCTCATTCTTACACCCACTAGGTGAACACAACCTTAGAACTATGAACCACAAAGTTACCACTTGAGGTGTTCAACAGAACGGATCGAGTGTTAACCCAATAGATTAAGGATCGGGTCATATTTAACTGTTTATTATCAGGTCTGGTCAATATTAAACTTAGAACTCTTACCCATCGGGTCGGGTCGGGTCACAACTTTAGAACTCTGACCCACAAAGTTACCACCCATATAAACATGAGACACCCATCAATTCAATTTTTTTACACATCTTCATGTTTTATAGGTACAAAAATGATTATTAAGAAAATTATAAATTAGTATACTGTATAATCAACAATATTAATTTAAGTACTAATCTTAAACTTTCCAAATCAATATTCTTTTGAATTATATGATAGGCTATCAGAAGGTGACTAGATGAGAATCAAACTCAAAACCTTACTTAGAGAAAATAATACCTGCTACAACTAAGACAAAACTTTTCCAAATAAATAGCTCTCGTTATAACTTATAACATACTCTTTCTATCCGCTTAACATTTTAGATTCATTTTTAAGACGATAATTAGGACTATTTTTATCTACGCAATTGTAAATCTTCTCTAACCTAACCTTTAAGTATTATTTTTTGTTGGCCTTTTCCTACATGCTTTCATGAATAATAAAACAATTAAAATCATAAAGTGACCAAATAAAAATAAATAAAATTATAGAAAATTTTATTTTATAAAATCCTAAATGTGTAAAAAGGCAAAATATTAACCTCAGTAATTGCAAATTCAATAGTTTCTTTGCTTGCTGGCTTTATAATAATTTGTGTTGCCCTGTCTTTGGTATCAAATTCTTCTCCTTTACTCAAACCACCATATTTACCCGATCTATCTGACTTGACCCGACTTCAAAATGAATTTAAAATCTAAATTTGATTTTACACCGACTCGAAACATTAAAATCGAAATTTGAGGGTAAAACACTAATAGATATGAGTATTTTTTTGCCAAAAGAATATGACAGTAAATTTTACTTATAGTATATATATCAAATTATAATTTATTTAAATTTATAATTAGTTCATACAACTAAATATAGATCCTGTTTCCATCAAATTCATGTTACGTCGTCATTTTTTAACATATACAATTAATTTATTTGTTTCAAACTTCAAATAGTTATACATCGGATTAATTTTAATTTGGGTTAACTTCAACTAAGTTTTTATTTTGGGTTAACATATACAATCTCTCAGGGGCTGGTAGCCTGGTACATTATCTTTATCTTCCTCGAGTCGGGGAACTCTGTTTGGCCGCGCTCTCCTGTATGGGTATGAGTTGCCACCGTCTTTCCCTGTAGACCCTGTCTATGGTTTTCTAATTTCTATGAGCGGGATACACTGGATTGGATGACGATGTTGATGATTGAACTTTTTACAATTCTTGTTGAATTTTTCCACTTATACAATAAGTAAATATTCTTCTTTTGTGCTCATATACCTTCATAAATTATAATTAAAGCAATTTAACATTAAAAATTATAAAATTATTAATCCTTATACATGCTAATAAAAGTTACAGCTTACAGCAAAAAAAAAAAAAAAAAAAAAAAAAAAAAAAAAAAAAAAAAAACATGAATTAATTCTGAAATGGGAATACTAGCTTATGCTGATAGCTGTGTATGCACACTTATCTGAAACTGTGTTTTTGAGCTTAATTGATAACAAATTCTCCACTTGCATGAACTTGTTTCACTGTTTTCTCATATACATCCTCTTCTTCCTCTTCCTCTTCTTCGACGACTTCTTCTTCTTCTTCTGCTTCTTCATTATTTCCGTCTTCATTTTCACCCTCCCATCCCGAGACTGGCTTTGCTATTGGAGCCGGATTCCTCGCCTCGCTCACAATTTTCATGATCTCCTCTACGCTTTGTAGAGAGGCGAAGCTTGGGTTGTTCGGGTTATCTCTTTGGTAATACATGGCTTGAGCTTGTTCTGTTAGCTCTTTCGGGAGGTTTTTTAAGAACCATGGATGGCTTTTTATTTCCTTGACGCTAAGTCTCTGCATGTATCAGATTTATGGTTCTTTAGTTTCGGATTATCTCTGCTAGCAAGGGTGAATCGAAAACATTCTCAACAAAAATTTAGTCATCTAGACGGTCATCTGGACAATCATCTAAATGATTATATCAGATAATCCCCAACAAAATTGCTAATCACAAAATCACAACACTAGAATAACTGTTAAGACTATATAACATATTCTAGAGCCTCAACCATCAGCTTAAACTTTTGGTTGAGTTGGTTTTTGACATGGTATCAGAGCATTCTCAACCATCAACGCATAGTGGAACCAAAACAAATTCAATATACAAATTCATGTATGAGACGACCTCATCATGAGACATGCCCCCTATTTGTGCTAAATAGCCCAATAATAGAAACTTTTATCCTATGAGCTTCTTATTTTGAGATCATTTCACCGTGAGACGGTCTCATATAAGACGAGTTGAACGCAATAACATAAAAAAGACTACAATAACATTCCAGTAGCAAATGGCGGAAAAGGATATGAACGATTTATATTTTTAGGTTGAGATGATTAAAATTTGAAATTAATGGAGGAAAACTGATTCATGTGGACGACCATTAAAACTGATCAAATCGTTAACTTGAGCAAACAACTTACCCTAGCCGGATTGGTAGTAAAGATTCGAGAAAGCAAATGCCTGCAATCTTGTGATATATGAACATATTCAGGGATTTTGTACTGGACAGCCATAATCCTCTGCAATGTATATATAAACCGAACAGTTATACACCGAAGCAAAACTACAAAATCGAAACTTATGTAAAGGTACGAAGTTAGTAAGATTATTACGGTAATTGTCTTCCTGAAGTTCTTCGGATCCTGAGGGTCTTCAAAGGGGTACGCTCCGACCAGCATAACATAAAGGGTCACTCCACAAGACCATACATCTGCCAACTGAAAATCGACAGTACCTCAGAGTTTGTCAAAAGGCGCGCAGTTGAATGCTAAAATCCGATAACATTTAGCTAGAGCCTAGAGGGATTCTAGTTCTTACGGTTTGTTTGGTAAACGGTACTATATGGTAGGATTTAATTAAAAGTTAGTGTGCATAAAATCATTCCATTCCCACCATTCAGTCGTTACAGTCTTGGTGTGCTTAAAATCCTTACATTTTGAAGGCCCGGAATCAATTTTATTGAAGGCGGTTAAGGGTACGTCTTCTATAGTGAGCTCGGGCAAGATCAAAGCACATCCCGGTGATGAGACTAATGGGAAACGACAAAACATCGGCCTTAACATTGGCCGAGACTATCCTTGGAAAGCACAATTTTCATTCATGCTCCTTGCAATGCGAAAATTTTACGTTTGGTTGTCCTAACAGACGAATAACTTGTTTTTGATGTCCACAAGACATCGTGTGTCACATGCTTCGCAACGACAAAACGAAACAACCAATAAGAGGTGTAAAAACCCGAAAAAAAAACCCGAAAATTATTTGTAATGGTGGCCATAGACTAATACACTAACTTTGGCTTAACAAATGAAAATCAGATATTCAACTTACTTGATTGTTATTTTTATACATGCAAGAACAAGACTAAAAAAAAGCAAAACCAAAGATCATCATCATCATACCAATTGTATCCCGCTCATTGGAGCGCAAAACCAAAGATCATATTCTTAAATAATTTTATTTTTTTAAAAAAATATTTTTGCCACCCCTTGTGTTTTAACATAAATAAATTCATGAATGTTGACAGTGACCAAAGATATTGTACAGATGCATTATCAATCTCCACTAAGGTACCTTTAAATATGCTTTACATTTCAAATTGTATTTCTATTGGCTTTCAAAACTTTACTACTATCAGGCACTAACGTCCTTATTTGGATGTGACCAAAGATTAAATTGACTCGTTGAATCATGTGCATTTCTTATATAAGTAAATTTACAATTGATGTTTGCTGCCAAAGTTCAATCGGAAACAACTTTTTTGTCAATATCAACAAGTGCAAGATTGTGTACATCCGACCCCGCAAACCCGCCGTAAGTTGGAAGCCATTTAATGCCATGCTCGTAGATTAGCAAGAGCGAAGCAGAGTATTGCCAAGACCCCGAAGTTTTTAGGGTCCAAAAAATATATCTATATATAAGGTTGAAATTAACTTGAATATAATTTACGTATAATTTACATTTTTTGCTTTGTAATGAGTTATTAGAGCTTTTTTATAAAACAGTTAAAATATCAACAATACAAAACAAAAGGGTATTCTATTATTATAACGCCTTAAGTTTTTTTAAGTCCTTTTTTCTTTCGCACTGGGGCCCAAATGGAACTATCAGGTCTTAGCTTTGGGATTTTGACTTATACTCCCTCCGAATTAATTTAGTTGTCACATTTCCTTTTTTGCAAATTCATATCAATTGTCAATTCCTTTTTGTCAATCTTTTTTACCTAAATACCCCATGTTCACACAAGCAAAGACCAAAATACCCCCACTTTTACTACTTACAATACTCCAACTACCACCCTTACAATTAATTTAATCAATTAAAACACCCTAACTTCCACCTTTTTAATGGAACCCACACCACCCTTAATAACCGTGCCCAAGCAAATGGGAAAACTAAATTGGTTCAGAGAGAGTATATGCAAATTGCACACACACTGACATCATCAGGGCCG
Organism: Amaranthus palmeri; assembly: GCA_019776075.1. Lineage (NCBI taxonomy): Eukaryota > Viridiplantae > Streptophyta > Magnoliopsida > Caryophyllales > Amaranthaceae > Amaranthus > Amaranthus palmeri. The sequence continues at coordinate 1,726,378 of JAAKBH010000283.1, forward strand.
GCCCTAAGGGTGGGCCCCTTGTCAAAAAAGCAAAATTAATGGTTGTCGAAGGTTCATATAGATTATAAATCGGAAAGAAAAATGGCCCCAATGTGTTATTTCGCCCAGGGCCCCAATATATCAAGGGTCGGCCCTGGACATCATCATTTATCCCTGCCTTATTTAGTGATCAGAGCTTCAGATATTATTGACTTTTAGCCCATTAACATGACAATACATCCCCCATAAAATAAGGCAATAACTGATGAAGATTCAATCTGCAGGCATTAAGGCTAAGCTTCAACATGTATACCTAAATAATTGATCTAATAAATACAACATGGGCCAATCAACTTAGAGTTAACTTCATCATGTATTGAGTTTGCAGCAAATGTGAATTTGCATCATGTGGCCACATGGGTGGGTGCAGATTAGAGACTATGTAAGGGATCCATTAAGCAAAGTGAATGCATTTATTTCTCATTCTGCTAATCACCATATGTATTCTTATAATATATATAATATTATCAACTTATGCTTAAAAAACTTGCATAAAGAAAAAAATATTAGAAGCCTTTATGCATCATAGCAAGGAACATCAAGGCCAAAGAATGGGATTGCTTCGAAATCACTTCGCATATCGCTTTAGTCGTGTATTGAAATGTAATCCATTGTCCGAAACTCTCTCTGCCCTTTTGAGTTTGCACTTTAATGCTTAAATATATGAGGGCTTTTTGAGTCTTAGGGTGGAAACTGAAAGGGACGGGAGGAGTATTATAGAATTCAAATGTTATCTAAATTGATTGTCGAAACTTGATAAGGTTTAACCACGAATCATCAAATTATTATCATCAATACCCGTTATGTGAATCAAGATTTGTGATCCCGAAAGAAGTACTATACTGTTGGAAAATAACCCACATGTGATCCCACATCTAAGAATTAGAGACAGATTGACTATCCTCATCAGGTTTGCGTGCAGTCCACTCTCCTCTTATACGGTCACGTTGTATACAAACCCAATAACAAATTTATCATAGACGAATCCCCATCACTTAAAAGTAAAGTACAAGGACTCACCTTTCCATCATATTCTCGCCTGGAAAGAACTTCAGGTGCTATATATGCTGGAGTTCCTACCGTGGATTTAGGCCTTGAATGTAGAAGAGATGACTACAAAGTTCGATATTAACAATAAACAAATCAGTCAACTAATCAAAAAACAATTGATTAAGTCAAACAAACACATGATCCCATCAAAACCCACATGATTTAGAGTAATATCCTAATGTTAAGCTTTATAGAATGAATTAATAAGTTAAGATTAAACGAACCTTGGAATAACCAAAGTCACAAATCTTTAGACGAGGTGCAGCATTACCATCCAACAATGTGTTCTCCAATTTCAAATCTCTATGACAAATTTGCTACAACAAAAATATAGTGTTTTGTAAGCTTTAGTATTAGTTTTATACCAAAATAAAAAGCTTAGATGATTAACAGATATTCCTCTATTTTTTAATAGTTGTTATATTTCTGTTTATCACGCTATTCAATTCAAAATTGTAATCATAAATATCTTTTAAAATCATAAAAGTTAATATTACGAAAATATGCATCAAGACGAAATGGTGTTCATTCGGGCCATCGGGTTGATTTTGGGTCATGTGTTTCGGGTCGGTTCAAAATCGGGTTTTGTGTCCACATTGGTTTTTGCATAATTGTAGATCCATTTTAAGTCGGGTCAAATCGGATTCGGTTATAAAGTCGGGTGTCTATCGAGTCATCAGGTCTGTTTTGAACACCTCTAAGACGAATCAAACAAGATTCTTGTTGACTATATTTTATATTATACATAGAGAAATATATGTCAAATAAGATCGGTTGATGAACAGTTGTTGCTACAAAAACTGTAGCAACTACTAAAATACTAATGAAATACTAGATTTATTTACCATGGAATGGCAATAGTTGACTCCAGAAATCAGCTGTTGGAAGAAATATCTAGCCTGGAAAATTTTAAAGGAACAAACCCAATAAGTAAATGTAAATCAGAATTAAGATTTAGGAGCATTTAGCACATTTATTTGTTTCATTTAGCACGTTTAAAAGAATAAGAGTGAGACAATTGTAAAAAAGGAAAATTAAAAATAAAAAGTAATGCAAAATAAGAGGAACAAATAAAGTAGTCAGTAGATGATAAAAAAATATATTTGATTTTAGTGAGTTGTTACTTGTTACCTATTATCACTATTATACTTATATCCATCTAGTGGTACATTATCTAATCCATTCAATACCACCGTCAAAACCTTAATCCAAAAAGATTTGGAAAAATATTAAATAAATAAATAAAATTCCATAAAAAACACTACTCTTTTGTTCTGTTCAGGTGGATATATGAAAATAAGGTAAAATGAGTAGGGCGTCTTAAAATAGAAAATAAGGCTAATACATGACTAGTGCAATGTGCACATAATTTGAAAATAACACAATAAACAAAGCATAGTGAAAATTAGGTAAAAGTGCTAAAAACAAAGTGGGGATTACTCAATAAGTGTAGGAGACTAAAGAATATGATCTTGAAGGTAAAGTGGGCTCCACTTTCAACAACACACAATGAAGGATGCAAAAGTAGTAGCCTTGTAAACTCACTAGTATGGCTCAGTAAGGGTAACGTGGGCTATCGTCTGGGACTCTAAATTTTTTAGGGTCTAAAAAAAATTTTCATATATAAGATTGAAATTAACTTGTTTATTTAGGTATACTTTACATTTTTGCTTTGTAATATGAGTAATTAGGGAATATCAACAATATAAAATAAAACGAATATTATATTATGCATTTTTTAATCTTTTGCTTTGAGGCCCAAAAATGAACTAGACGCTATACAGTCACTAAAATAATAATATTCCTAGTAGTTATCATGAACAATCCACAAACAATTTTTCTTTGCAAATTGTAACATTAAAGGTACATAATTTCTAAATGACTCCAAAATTAACAAGAAATTTCCAATTCTGACATCATTACTAGATGGACAATTCCATTGGTCCTTGTAAGTCCATTATTGCTATTGGATACTCAATAAGTGGATATAATTAATGCAAAAAAAATAGGATGAACTAATTATAAGTGGTTTGTCTTCCTTAAAAATAATAAAAAGCCAAGCATGCAAAATCCTTTATTTTTCTAAGACAAAACAATGCCAAATATGCCACTTCACTTTGTTTGTTGAGGCAAATTAAGCAACTACTTTTTTTTTTCTTATATATTTAAAATATAATTAATAAAATAATTAGTCTTAGGAAATTAATTCATTAGGTAAATTAAGCAACGACTTTTTTTTCTTATTTATTTAAAATATGTATAGAGGCAAGATCACGTGAAATTTTAAAACCAATTTATTTTCTCAATTACATTTCTATTACATTAAGAAGTTTTTACGTGAAATTATACATTGTAGTTCAAAAACACTGTTTGATTATGTATACCTTAAAATCGATTTTCAATTTTTTATTACATTAAGGAGTTATATATATATATATATATATATATATATATATATATATATATATATATATATATATATATAGGGTCAAGTTCCAGTGAGAACCAAGCTTATATGAGAACCGTGAGAACCAATCGCCTTGATAAAAATGTGTTACTTTTTTATAGAAAATGTGTTACTTTTGAACTAAAAAACGTTACTTTTGTTTTAAAAAAAGCTGTTACTTTTTAGCATAAAATGTGTTACTTTCAGAAAAAAATATTTTTTTCAAAAAAATAAAGTAACACATTTTTTTCGAAAAGTAACACATTTTTATGTAAAAAGTAACACCTTTTTCTGTGTTTTTTTCAGAATTTTTTTCTTAAAGTAACACATTTTTGCCCAATAGTATCATAAAATACAGTAACACCTTTTTACCCATAAGTAACACCTTTTTAGTAAAAAGTAACACGTTTTTGTATGGCTGATTGGTTCTCACGGTTCTCATATAAGGATGGTTCTCACTGGAACTTCTTCCTATATATATATATATATATATATATATATATATATTAACAATAAAAAAAAGTAAATATGTGGAAGAAGTTTATTTATTAATAGTGAGGAGTTCAACCCAATTTTAAAGTTCAAAGACCAAACCTTTATTTTTTTCAGTTATTGACCCACAATTAGACATTAGTAAATAAGTGTATAAGTTTTTTTAATCAATTTTCAAATCATTTTAGTTGAAAATTTTGATCATAAACCAATACTTTTGGACTACTTATCATTTTAATTTGTCTCGCTGATTTTACACCTTTTTCTATTTTAACAATAGTCCCACTCTTTTTTTTAATTTTATCCACAAATTATATTATCTCTCAATTTAACTACTTATTTATATATTTCTCTTACGCAATTTTTTTTACACTAAATTTAACTTATTTTACACGTCCTAAATAAGAGACATAAAAAGTAAGTCAATTGCATTAATTAAATAAGACAAACCCTTCCTTCATATAGAAGTATACATTGTAAAGTCTTTAATAGGCTACCCCAATTAATTAATTTTGAAGTACTATGAAATTATATTAAAAAAAAAAAAGTACTATGAAATTTTGCAATAGAATAGGCCAAAAGTCAATAAAATATATAGGGAAATTAATTATCAATAGTATCAGTGACTTCTGACAATTTATCAATGGTACTCTTAAGATTTTTTTTATTATCAATGATATCCTCGTACTATTGTGTATTTTACAACTGTACTTTTTTACAAATTTTTCCGTCCAAAATAATCCAAAACTGTTAATTTTTTTCTTTTATTTTTCAATTCAAAACATAAAAAGAAGTTAACACTTTTGAACGAATTTGGATGAAAAAAGTAAAAAAATACTGTTGTATAACCCTCAATAATACGAGGGTACCATCAAATCGATAATAAAAAAAACTTAAAAATTCACCATTAATAAAGTGCTAAATTGTTCAAAAAAAAATAAAGTGCTAAAACTCAGGGTATTATTAATAATTTCGCTAAAATATATAAAATCAAAATAAAACTTAGGAAATAAAATTTAATAAAAAGAGAAAAAAAAAACCTCATCCTCGCTAAAACGACCCGCGGTGCAAATACGGTCAAAAAGCTCACCACCGGCCGCATATTCCATTACAATTCCCAGATGGGTTGGTGTTAAAACCACCTACATTAATTATTAATTATATTCAAATTAACCAATTTTTATTGAAAAATCAATATATAAATATGACGAAAAATAAGAAAAAAGATTTAAAAAAATCCCCAAAAATTACCTCCTTAAATCGAATAATATTGGGATGACGAAGCGACCTATGATTGATAATCTCTCTGGCCACATTTTCATCAATCTGAAAAAATCAAACCCAGAAAAATCAAATTCAAAAAATAAAAAACTAACAACTGGGTATTTATGATTCTTATCAGAAAATCAAAACCCAGAACTTAAAATTTAATTAAAAATTTTAAAAAAATTTTAAAAAAATTAAAAAAACCTTTTGACCACGCTCGATGTATTTCATGGCGACAAGTTCTTTGGTTTCCTTATGGCGCATAAGGCGTGCAACGCCAAAATTACCAGCTCCTAATTGCTTAACTACCTCATACTTTTCCATTGTTATTGAGCGAAGAACAGACTGTATGGATTATTAATTTTTTTGAATGATTAATTTGAAATGGGTTTTTTTTTATTAGGCAGCTGAAGAAGATGAAGAAGAAGGGTAGGATTTAGGAAGCGAAAGGAGGGAAAAAGAGAGGCATTTGATGAGGAAGGAAAATAGGTGGGTCCCTTTCAATTTGTAAAATGAGAGTGATTGTTGAGTGTTCTATAAATAGGAAATAGTGCAAGAAAGAGGGTAAAAGAGAAGAGTGATAATAACTAAGTGGACTAGTGGAGTATTATGATTATCGTTTTTTTAGTTATCTGTACGTGTTTTATTTGATGTGTTAGTTGTTTACTGTGATTTTGGGTCGTTGGTTTTTATGTTTGGCTGATATGGTTGTAAGATGTAGGATTTCGGACATTTGCAAGTTTCTCTCTTTGAAGATCTTTTTGAGCAGAGGGAGTCTTTGACCGCCCTCTTTTAATGGGTATGAGATGTCGTCTATCTTCACGCCCAGACGATGATTATAGATTGTTAATGAGCGGGATATACAGGGTATGATGATGATGATTATGAAGCACGTCTCAACATTGTCTTACTGTAAGACGAGTTCATATAAAACGCCTATTATGTTAAATGTTTTTATAATTGAGCTATTTAATCCATGTATGTGCCGCGTCTCACGGTGAGACCGTCTCATACAAGAATTTGTGTATTGAGAGATTATTGGTTTTGTTGGTTATACTTTGATTAATAAATTCATGTATTTGTTAAAGTGTAACTAATAAATGTCTCTAAATAAGGGAGTATTTGGTGAATTTAAAACTTTAGTTTGAAAATGTGTAGCATTTTTTAGAATATGTTGCGGGTTTGATTCTCACTCAGTCATAACATTTTTCAGAAAAAAAATAATGTTTACTTGATATGTTAAAATTAAGGGTAAATTTACAACCCTTAAGGTTGTAAATAAAAATTAACAAATTTTCTTTATCATTAATAATTTTAAAGCTTCAAGAGAATCTAATCTAGAAATTAAAAAATAATTTAATACAATTAAAAGTTTATTTTTCCAAAACAAAAATAATATTGAATTATATAAATTAAATACAAGATTCTTTCTTATATATAGCCCTTAGGCCTGTATATATCATTTTCCTTAAATTAAATACCCCTAATATTATATTCAAAAAAAAAAAACCCTAATATTTATTTTTTGATAAATCTAGCTATTAGATACTATAATTTACTTAAAATAAACCACATATTTATATAAATCCATCTTTAGAGTTTCTTTAGAAAAAAAAAACTTTAAATAAACGATAATTAAGTTTATTTTCAACTAGTTATGAATTATTTAAAAATAAGTAATATTAAATTTTATTTCAAACAGATTAAAATAAATTAATTTATTTTTAATACTCCCTCCTATTCACCACAAGTGTCCCATTTGCTTTATGCACTCTATCCAATGCACTTATTCAATCCTTAATATCTCTAATTGTGCATAATTAAAAATTATGAAAAGTTGATATAAATAATCCTTGCATTGAAGCGAATCAAACAAGATCCTACTTGACTATATTTTAACTTAAAGATTAATAATAAAATGCAAATTAAGAGTAAGAGATGAATAGTGCCCAAAAAGCAAATGAGACACTTGTGCAGAATAGGAGGGAGTAATAAAAAAAAAAAAGGAAAGAAAGAGAAGACGAGATAGGGAAGGCACGTGGGAAAGAGGAATGGGAAGTGTAATTGTCATGGGGATACATGCCTATTGCCAATGTCGACTCACTACAACACCACCACCCTCCATATTTCAATCTTCTTCTATCCCCCCTTTTAAATAATTATTAATTATTAATTATTAATTCTATGTTGAATATATGGTGTGCAAAATGAGATCAGACCGACGATACAGATTGGAATCGGTTGAGACCGGATCTCCTACTTATTTACCATTTTTTGGCTTTTCGGTCTGGTCCGTTCTAAACCTGAAAAAATTCGGATTGGACCGGATGAGACCAGATGTACATAAAAATGATTTTGAAAGGGAATAATATTTACGAGTATTATGTATATACTTATTTAAAGGCTTTAAATATTTTATTTAAAATAAATTTTAATTCAAATATTTTAATTTTATAATAATTAATTTGCAAAATATTTTTAAATTTTTTGATTTTTTAATTTATTTTTGGTATCAAAAATTATTTCTGGTAGGGGTGGCAAACAGATCAGGTCGGGTCATTTTCAGGTTCGGGTCATATATAAATGGGTCACTAGAGTATTGACCCGGACCTGACCCATTTATTTAAATGGGTCGAAAATTGAAACCCCGACCTGATCTGTAGCAGGTCGGGTCAACCTGCTATTTACCCATTTAACCTGCTGTGCCATTCGAGTTTTTTGGGTCATTTGACTCATAAGTTCAGGTCATCATAATTTGACCCATTTAACCTGCTAATGACCCATTTATCCATTCACAATTCATAACAAAGGTACATTAAAGTTTAACTATCCATCATTCATAACTAGTTTCTACAAATCATCCAAAGTTTTCAAAATGGTTGCATAATTCGTTACTACTACAAATCATCCAAAGTCATCCAAAACCAAAAGCAAACATAAGTAGTTTCTACATCATAGTCTAAAATAAAGTAGCCGAGGAAGATGCTTTGGAGCTAAATTCATTGTGTCACTACTCTTAACCTCCACCAGATCTTCTTCTGATTCAACATCCACAAGTTCAGGTTCAGTGGTACTGGTATCCACTACCTTCAACAAAGACAATGAAAAAATAAGACTTAAATATTATGAAGGAAAAAAAACATACAGAAATACAAAAACTCAACAAAAACAAAAAACATACGAAATATAAAAACCAATAGAACACCAAATTATAAAAACCAATATAAACACAGAGACGAAAGCACAAAGCACGAATGAACATACAGAACTTCAAAAAACAGAAAGCACAAAACAGAGACGAAATATAAAAACCAAAAGCAAACATAATCGAACACCAAATTATCCACAAAAGAACAGTAAAAGAAACAGAGACGAAATCCAATAGATATTCGAACAATGAAACTAGAAGAGGAGAGAAATAGTTCTTACCTTGGAATTTGGCATTAAGGATTGTAGAATGGTATATTGAAGAAGAATAGAGAAGACTAGAATTGGTGAGAACTACTGTGATGCGCCGCACATATGCATAGAGTAATTAGGGTTTTGAATTTCACTAGGTTTTTTTTAATGTTGAAATGAGGAAGGGTAAAAAAATTAGTATATATATTAAAGGGTAGAAAAAATGAGCCGGATAGGGTTGGCTTGGGCTGGGCCTGGGTGTTCCTTTTTTTCTAATATATGTATATTTTTTTTATAAATATTCATGGGTTGATATTGGGTAATATGGGTCGACCTGACCTGATTGACCCATTTAATAAATGGGTTAAACAGGTTTTTTTCGGGTTTAAAAATTCAACCTGAACCTAACCCATTTATTAAACAGATCAGGTCGGGTTGACCCATTTAAATTAATTGGGTCAAAAATCTAAACCCAAACCCGCTAATTTCGGGTCGGTTTCAGATCAGGTTAGCAGGTCGGGTCAACTTTTGCCAGCTCTAATTTCTGGTCTAACATGTCCAAACCTGGACCAGACAGGAAGGAAACTGGGTAAGACCGAGAACGGATGGAACCAGTCCGATCTTCGATCTTAGCATATTCGAGATTCCAGTCTTTCGATCTGGTCTGGTCCGGGTTTGAACCGGTGAACACTCCTAGTTGAATATACTACCTCTATTCAATAATATTCACATCATTTTAGTTTGAAATAAGTATTAAGAAAAAGAAAATGATTAAATAATAATAAAATATATTATTATTTATAAATAATGACAAAATATAAGATTACTATTATGGAACACACAAAGTAAGTAACTCTTATTTAGGCAGTGAAAGTTGTTTTAGTGGCGACAAATATTAAAAATTTTTTAGATTCGGGTTTGATTTTTATTGATTTTTTTCTTGCCTACTTCGCAAAGAAAGCCTCTTATCTAGAGTTATTATAACTATCTAAATTGATATACCCAAAGTAATGGATAGGAGAAGAAATCAGGAGCTCAGGGATAAGTTAGGGGTTACACCTCTCTCTACAAAGATGTGGGAGAACAGGTTGAGATGGTTTGGACAAGTGCACAGAAAAACCCATGACGCCCCAGTAAGTAGGATAGAATGCATCATAGTGGAGGGCAAGAGAAACCAAGGAAGATTTAGGAGAACGTGGGAGGAGCAGGTTAAAAGTGACCTACACGAACATCGCCTCTCCAAGAACCCGACCAGGGATAAGGCCAGTTGGCGGCGCCTTGGCCTTATCCACGTCTTAGATTACTAGACATGTCTCTCTTAACCACCGTTTGTTACTGTTCTTTGACTCTACTTATCGTTCTTTACCACCTCTTTCACCATTATCGTATCTTTAGTTATTTGTACGTATTCTATTTGTTGTATATATTTAGTTAATTGTTTACTATTCATAGTTAACGTGAGTGTAAGTTGCAGGCTTTCAGATAGATACAGGTTCCTCTCTCTTTAAAAACCTTTCTTGAGCCAAAGGACTCTTTAACCGCACTCTCATTTATAGGTATGAGTTGTCGCCTCTCTTCACTTTCAAAACCTGACCATAGTTGTCTATGAACGAAATACACCGGGTATGATGATGATGATGGTTTATAATTTGTCTTGTACTCCATGTAATTGTGTAATGGTAAACTCATTTGATAGTTCTCTTTCCAATGACGGGCATTCGCCCCTCGGTTACTTCATTCGTTATCGCTCACGCTCTCCATTGTTCGGGTGCCATAAATTTGTTCATACATTACGCATTTTGTATGCTGAATCACCGGCTCTTCGTGAGGGCACCAAAGGAGCTTTCCTTCTGAGCATCAAAGCATAACTGAAGGAGACAATCTACGCGTTATCAATGGCATCGAACACCGATAAAAACTTTCTCGGGTATTACAAATTCATGATACCCAAACATCTTTTCATCCACTTTTTTGAGACGCTAATCAAGCATAGGCGACCCATTTCGAGAAAAGTGGATGATTCGAGAAAAGACGGGGACATCTGAGCCGTCGATCAACAAGAACTTATAGAAATGCATAGCATAAACCAGATATGTATGAATAAATAAATATTACCACTACTGTATTTCAGATGTAGTATACTGTATACATAATGCCATACTGTAACACTCATTTACAAACTCATCCTTATAGAGGTGACAGAGTCTTCAAAGCCAAACAAAACACATTCCCAGATGCTCGATCTCAATCGAAAACCGCAACAATCAAGATTGCTTTGCATCGATTCGTATACAATCAATACCAATCACTTAAGCCGTGTAACAACCGCCTATTACTCGTTAGAACTTATGCTCCCGTTGTAAGAGCTAGTGCTGGCATTGCGGCTGTGTATAGAAAGTCCCCTCATGTGGCCCGACAAAGAACCATCTCCCCGCTTCTCCTGGAAGAATTTTTCCCGTTCAACATGTTTTGCGGGTGGGGGTGGTATTAAAGTAGCGGGAGGTGACACCTTTGTTTCATTAGACGGTGGTTCGGGTATTATAGGCCTTATGAGTGGACGGTGCGATGTTTCTCTTGGAAGAGAAGCGCCAAGCAACCCGAATGGCCTCTCTTCTGTAATTTCTTCATCTTCCGGCTTCACTTGGGCTTTTCCTTTCCGAATCCTGAGTAAAATTCCAATGTCAAGAAAAATAAATACAATTCCTAGGCTACAGGCTATGTTACTCGGACTCTTCATTTTGCTTCACGTACCCATGTCCGATCCTTGATACTCGGACATAGGATCGGACATTGTTATGGCACTTAGACAGTTCATTTTAGGCGTAAAATTGTATATTTAGACGTATCCGACACTTGGACACGTACCAGTATCAGACATCAGTACCCGAGTCAAAATATCATAGGCTACAGGAGACAAGAAGAATAGACATAACACTCACCTATGAGAAAGCTGTGCTGCCTCCTCTTCTTCATCGGTTTCTTCAAGGTCGGTATGATTGATATGATTCGGTGGTGATGTAGGTCGATCAGGGCGTTTATTATGGTTTGTTGCCCAACTACCCGCGTGATTATTAGGCTTTGATGCCCAAGTGGCATTAACGATGTGATTATTGGTGTTCAATATTGGACTAGGCCGCTCAGGACGCTCAAAAGAATTAGCTGTGGATGCAGGGACATCCGAAACGAGAGCTGCGTGCTTAGCTAAAACCCTGCCAAGCTGCTCGTTTAACTCGATCGCTTGAGAAACCAATTTCTCGTCCCTTTTCAAGAAAAAATGAACATATTAAACTCGGTGAGCCAAATATTCAAAGCAACACGAGCGTTAGAATAACGAAAACATGAAATAACATAACTACATACTTGTTTTTTACCTGGAACTCATCACAAGATGCATTACTCGATCTTTTTGAAAGGAACACTGCTCCACAAGATCGAGAGTAAATTCATCCTTTGCTGCCTAATCGAGAAAATAAAAGGAGAAACAAACGGTCAAACAGTTTAACTAGATGTTTAAACGAACTTTCTCATCTTTTCTCATAATTCATGCTTAGTCGTTTATATAGATTGTCAAAACCTTAAGGAGATAGCAGACGCAAACCGAAGGAAGCAAGAAGTGGACATGGGATGTATGGTACCCTGGCGGACAAAATGGTCAAAGCAGTGTCACATGATTCGCTAATCTCCCAGTGAATCGCAAATCGAAAAAAGCGAATTATGGTCAGTTTTGGGCTATTCTCGTGCAAATTTGAGCGAATAGAGAATTCAAAAGGCGAATTAGCTAGCGAATTATGTTACGGAGTCAAAGCATATTTTACCTTCTTCATGGGACTAAATTGTTTAAGAACATGCAAATTTTTACGGAAACTAAACATGTACTCAAAGTTAAAAACAAGGCCGCATCGCATAGTCACTTTGTAAAGGTTTTCAAAAAAGCAAACATATTAACACATTATAAAGGTGTAAAAAAGATCCATGTGTTGGGCCGTTCCAAGGGATATCTCAAGCTTTCAACCGATATATTAGGAGTTACTATATCCGCATCACTCCTATATCCTATTACCGCATCACTGTGTCATTCCCGCATCACCGTGTCGACACTGTGATTGTGGCCGTTACCGCAGTTTTGCACTATGCATGTATTTCATTGATTAAGCCCTTGTGATCCAAGTAAGTGACACAAAAAGCAGAAATCATTTGGAAAAACAGTTGTGGCCAGCTCACAACTGAGGAGAACAAGCTCATTGAAAGAAACCAAAAAATCACTGAACATTGAACTGTTTGCTAGTTCTTGTTACAAAATTTCACCTCAAACTCATTGAAAGAAACCAAAAATCCAATTTCCCAATCATGTTAAAAACATTAGCGTGAACTATTCCCGATCAGTGTCACATAATTTGCTAATCATCCAATGAATCGCAAATCAAAAAAAGCGAATTATGGTCGGTTTTGTGCTATTCTTGTGCAAATTTGAGCGAATCGCGAATTTAAGAAACGAATTAGCTAGCGAAATATGTTACACCGTTCCCGATCTTGTCACAAAATTTCACCACAAACGCATTGAAAGAAAAATAAAATTCATCATACTTAAAAAATTAGAATTTATCAAAGTGAGTTGGTTAACCCAAGCATGGTAGTGGAAAGCTGTAGGCCATAGCTCGAATCGTGCTCATCTTGCTTAGACTTGATCAAATCACACTTAAGCAACACTTTGGCTTAGGGCTCGCTATGTCAAAGTTATTGCCTAACAAAGCGTTGCTTGCACAGTAACGTTCATAAAGCCAGCAGAGTTGGAGAATGTAGCACAAGGGAACTAATTCGAGTTCAGAATTCAGAAAGTACCTCAGGATTTTGAGAATTGACTGCATCCAAAACTTCTCTTAGAACTTCAAATGCAGCATTGGCCTTTTCAATTATACTGCGATGGGAACCAGTTAGAAAAATGAATCATAAACATTAGCATGGACTACTGACAAGAAAATTGTAATATTATTGAGGTGCTAATTAGATAGATTCATGCACAACGAACAAACATGTTTTTATTTTTTTATCCCTTCCAACGCTATGACATTGTCTCTCTTTTGTTTGTTGTTAATAACAACGAACAATGGATTTTGACTTTTTTGACCAGCTTCGTTGTTTGCTGTTCTGTTAGTAACCGCGGACAAGCCCTTACCTTATGTTTGGACACAAAAATTCTTATTTTCGGAAATTACTCTTATTGTCATTAGATACTTGAGAACTATTTTAGACCACAAACTCTTGTGAGAGACCATCTCTAATTACGTCGGCCCATTATTTAGTTTTTAAAATATTGTAAGTGGGTATTAAGAATGATGTAAGTAGACATTGCATTAAGGATACGGTAAGCAAGCATTAAGAATAATGTAAGTAGGCATTAAGAATACAATACGTAGGCATTAATATTTGATGTGCTGGGCTTGAGCCTCTCAAAGAGACGATCTCTCAAAAGACTAGCTAATATTAGACAACTAAAAAAGTTTAAAAGTCAACACATAAGTGAGAGTAATTGACTAAACTACCTAGACCCAGGAGCAGGTTGATCTTCCATTTTTGGGGCCCTTTCACTGGCTGAAGTGATACTTGCAACAGTTAAATTGCTATGGTTTGCACTAGAAGAACCCTGAACAACCGAGACTTGATGAGACCTTTGAGGAAACTTTACTCCCACACTCTGAATAAAGAGGAACCATCGGATTTAGAATTCGTCAATCAGAAAACCCACAAACAAACCGACGATCTCAATCTAGAAAATCTAATATAAAGTTTAACGGCAGCAAGAGAATACTCGGAAAAATGAACAAACAATGGCAATTGGATGGACGAGCAAAAGAAAAAATACGAATACTCATTAGACAAGCGAATTCAAGACTAGAGAAATGATTGATGAAATCTCTAAATTCATACATTGTTCAAGAAATAAGCAATTTAAAGTTAACTTTATCTCTGATGTAGATGTCGTATGACTCTTTATTAATGAATCAGGTATTGTTCACAAAAAGGAAGTGCTAGACACCAAACATGTTGGCGATTCGTATATTACATATATTAAAATTTGGTAATATAAAGGGTTTCAGATTGATTTGCATCAAACAAGACTCGAGAACCTTCAAGCTAAAACGCAAGTGTATGTATGTACCTACCACCAGTTCATAGTAAGCATTATAGTATTGAGGAAACTTTCCAGACGCTCCACCGAGTGATGTCTGCGTGGCATCTAGAAGAAGAAATATTTTTTCGCGCACTGGTAAATCGGACTGCATAACAGGAAGCAACAAAGTCAAATTATGCGAAAAAAGGCCAAAATGCTGCTATCAAACGTCTCATTGAGTCCTGTCTACGATGGAGGAACACAAAAGATAATGTAAATACCTTTTTCTTCACAATTTTGACAAGAACTGGGAGAAGACCCGCTTCAATCACCTGCTTATGGACAGCCTCGCCAATATTGTTCATCAACATCTCTAATAGCTGAAATTTAAACACCAAGAAATGACGAACCCAGTTTATCAAACAAGACATGCTCTCATCTCGTAACAAAATTGACGACACTATCATATATCTTGCATGAACTAATAAAAAAGAGAAGTATTCAACGGAACCAGAAATAATACAACATTTTGCTTACAACTTTTGATTAACCATGAATAATACCAATTTAGGGTGTGTTTCCCTAGAACATTCCTAACATGTTAACAATCAAAGTATAGAAGATTATATGACAAAAAAAATTGGTAAATTAGATAATAAACTAAAGTTGGTATTATTCTAGGAAAAAACAGCCCTTAAGTCGGTGTTATTCATGGTTAATCAAATGTTGGTATTATTGTAGGGAAATTAACTGTAAGTTTGTATAATTCACGGTAATCTTTCCTTTAAAAAAAGGGTGTCCAGCTATACCTACCATTACTGCATATAGTTGACCATTTGGACTTTTACTACCCAATCGCTTTTTGATTGCTCTAATAACATCCTTTGCTTGCCTACATCACATAGTTGTCAATACAGTTCTCAGCAGATGAAAGAAATATGAATCAATCAGGCCATCACAGAAGGAAGCAGAACATTCAGCATCCATTACAACATTTTATATCCCCAATGCCATCAAGGTGCCCCTACCTATCGTGGCTTGGAGGGGTTCGTTGTACGCAACCTTACTTATGTAAAAACAAAGAAAGTTGTTTTCAGTTAATCCTCGATAGCAAACATCATCTATAACTTCACATGAACCAGAAGTGCACACTTTTCAACGACTTACTTTATATACTATAATGGGAAACCATAAAATTGTGAAACAAGCATATATGTTTACGCAAAATCGTGAGCTTTTTAATAGATTTGAACCTTCATTGAATGTTTCATTCAAAAGTATAGAGAAATCACTAAGACATCGGTATGCATGCAAGAAACTGAGTAAAGAAGTCACATAGACAAGAATACCTCTGATCATGAGCAACTAATTCACAAATCTCAATGTTTTTGGCCCAATCAACCTCAGCTAGCTTGTCACTTGTTGCAATATTCACAAGCTCAGAGGCCATTGTCAGCTAAACGAAATTTTAAAAGTTGGAAACGATGGGGTGATTCACGTCGACAGTCTTCAAGGCTAAGGATCTACAGAAGCACAAGGTACATAAACAAATCAGCCTGCAATTCGACACAAGGACTATGGACGGCTCAAGCATCAACAAATCAACAATATTAGTCGTCCTGTATGCCATCACAATATTCTCACAGTGTCACGTGATTCGCTAATCCCCTCGCGAATCGCAAATCGAAAAAGCGAATTATGGTCTATTTTAGGCTATTTTTGAACCATTTTGAGCGAATCACGAATTCAAAAGGCGAGCTAGCTAGCGAATTATGTTTCACTATTCTCACCAATCTCCAGATACATGCCATAACTTATCATAATAGATAATGCAAATTTGACCATGGTGGATCATGAACCAATAACCATGTGATTAGATAATATAGCTTTATTTTCCATCAATTTAGTTTAGTGTTCTATTTTGACAAGGACAAAGATTGAACCAACTATCAGGAAAGGTGAATTATTCTAAATGAAACAAAATAAAGAACCCTTGTGTATCAGCAAAACAAGGTCTGTGTGCACCAGCCTACCAAATCAATTTGACAGAATTTGAACATATGGCCCTCTCTACTCGAAACACTGACCATACCGGGCTGCAACTGCTTAAGCTACATAGTCACTCCCTAGCCAGCGGAGCTTACTATCAATTAAAAGGTAAGGGAATTCTCAATCATTTTACACAACCTCCACTTTTAAAAAGTGCATCATTTATCAGAAAGCTCTCACATAAATGGGAAAACGGCGCATTAAGGAAAAACGGAGGGGTAGATATGTTTATGGCTTTTGAACAAGAAATTGTAAGATTGTGTAACTTGTACACTAAAGAAACGAGAAATTTACGGGCAGAAAACTATTTAGTGTGGCTTAGGGGATGTAGAACGACCACTACATCAATCGGATTTTCATTCTTGAAATAGAGATTCTTACCATCAAAATATGGAAGCAGGAATACAAGATTCACAAAACTTTCATCTACCCAATATCATGAATGATTATAATTGTTTCATTTAACTAACCTCCATTGTAACCTCATAATTATCCAATCCTCCCACTTAGACAACACCCCACTAAAACAAAGCCAAAACCCTAAAAGCTACAAGGAAAATGAAGGTAGTTTTTCTTCTTCCACCTACAAAACTAATCAACTATAGTGCCAAATTGCAAAATAACAAAAACAATATACGGGGGCATTCCACCATGATATACATCCCTGAACCCTGATCATAGCTTCCTGAGCGGGATACATTTGGTATGATGTATGATGATAATGATTTCATTATGACATACAATTCATGTTGGCGGGTGGGAACCTAAAAACACCATCCTCATCATAGAATTTTGACAATATTGTAACATCAACACTTTATGTATAGCATCCAATGAATATATTACAACCATCTTTCACATTCATCACAAACAACTTAAAACAAGCAACATCCATGCAAATCTAACCCTACAAAAGAACGGTGACATTAAAAATTAAAACCTTATGTTCTTCTTCCTCTTGATCTCAAAAAACCCATTTGCATAAACCCAAAATAATCCCATATTTCAATCAATCACACTCTATAAACAAAAACCCATTAACCTAAATAGCAAGTAAAGGCAACACAATCACTTTATTCCCATTTCCTTCACATACACAAACTTCCAAACAAGCTTCTAAAAGTAGCAAATATTGAATCAATCAAGAAACTAAAAAACAGATTAAGATCAAATAATGAACAAACTTACAACAAGGGCAGGCAGAGATCAAAACCCAGCAGAGAAATCGAATCATTCTGAAAAAAAGATCAGGAAACAAAACCCAATAATGAATATAATTTGCTTGTTCAAATTTCCTTATAAAAATGGAAAGTTTTAATCTTTAGTTACCTATTATTCTTAAATAAGCTTATTATAGTAGTTTTTGATACTTTATGCAGCTTTAGCTTTTACAGAATATTAAAGGGGTATTAAGATTTCAGAAAGAGATGGGACTGAGTAAAGATAGTGAAGAACAGAGAGAGAATAAGAAAACTAGAGAAAAGAGTGAAATTTCCAGCATAACCACGAGGATGACAGCGCCTACAACAAAAAGCTAAATCCTTTTCCTGTTTGAAGTGGCCATACCCATACATTATACATATTACATTTACATACCCAATACTAATATCGGAAATTCTGGGTACTACCCTTATTCATCCATTACATCCCTATTAGGCTATTAGGCTATTAGGCTATATTACTTGCCTCTAGGGCCGGTCCTAAGGGTAAGCAATAGGAGTCGTTGCACGGGGTTCTATATAAAAAAAATTATAATGGTATTTGAAGGTCCATATAGGTTGAAAATTGCAAAGAAAGAGGGTTCATAGTTACAGGGCCGTCGATTAGCAAAGGTAGAGCGAGCTACAGCCAAGGGCGGCCCAAAAAACTTATTTTTATGTATATAAATGATATTAATTTGAATTAAATTTATATATAATAATTTATACTCCCTCCTGTTCTCCACAAGTGTTCACCAGAACCTCTCTTGAGAGACCGTCTATACTTTAGACGTCCCTCAAGAGCCCAATCTATATCTCCCTTCTAACTTACAAATCACCAATCAGTTTTTTTTTAATTTATCAATTGGGCCAGCCCCAAAACTTGAGACGTATATTGTATAAACGAGACGTATATTGTATAAACGGTCTCAAGTAAGAATTTGATGTTCATCTCTGAATCTTAATTTGCATTTTTCATAATTTTTAATTATTTATATCGTCAAATGAGATCTTGTTTAATTCGTCTCAATGCAAGGATTATTTATATCAATTTTCCATAGTTTTTAAATAATCCTAACTATTGATGAAGTTTGCTGAAAACAGTCTCATTTGATTTTCAACCGGCTATAGCAAGTTTAAATAAGTAATTTTTTTAACTTTTTTTTTTAAGTTTCCTTCATCAAATTAGGTAAACTAACTTAACTTAACCTAACCTGCTACAGCCGGTTGAAAATCAAATGGGACTGTTTTCAGCAAACGTTATCAATAGTTAGGATTATTAAATATATCAATTGGAGGGTTTCTTTATATCAATAGGATTATTAAAAAATAATCAATTGTTGGGATTATTTCTGACCAACGGGTGATAGTTGCGATTATTCTTGGCAAATTTTCTTTTTTTAATTATTTGTTCTTTTTATTTTTATCTTTGTAAAATAACAAAAAAAACATGGTATAATTTTTTTGTTAGTTTAAAAATAAATTCCTATAATTGTGTATCAATTGTACAAAATTTGGGATCTAATTAGATAAAGACATTTATGTAATGGATTTCTTGGTTCTATGTCAAGCAATTGTGAAATCTTGTTAGAATATACTACACATATCTTGGGCTGTAACTATCAGCTTAAACATTTGGTTGAGGAAGGGGTCTGTGTGACAAGAGGTCAGGGGTTCATCTCTCAGAAGCCAGTGTGACAAGAGGTCACGGGTTCGAATCTCAACCACCCCTCATTCCAAGTTGAAATTTAGTACCAGGTATGAGGAAGGGGTCTGTGTTGCATCCACACTTTTAGCTCAAAGGGCTCTCGTGTGACGGGACGTGTTAGAGTATAACATATCTTAGGGCTGCAACCATCAACTTAAGCTTTTAGTTGAGTTGGTTTCTTTGACAAATCTAACTCATTAATAATACATATATTTTATTTTTTTAATAATACATATATTTTATTTGTTTATTAATTATGAGTAATTTATCCACTAAATCAACTAATTTTTTTACCCTTTTGGTAGTATAGCTTTAAGCACCTCCATATGTTGTGGAATATGAGCTTAGATTGAATGATGGAATCTTTCATTTTAGACGCCAATGATTGCATAATGATAACTTTAAACATTAGAAATTCTATTGGGGCATCAACCCCATGTGACCAACACTATTATTCATCTCTAGTGTTGGAAAATCAAGCACCAAATAGACAAAATACCGAATTTTAGACTATGTAAATTACAATAAGATTAATAAGTTCAAATGTCGTTTAAAAAATATTTCTCTATTTGGTGTGAGATGATCACAGAATAAACTCGAGATTAACAAACAGAAATTAAGAAAGAAATTGAAACTAATGATGTGAAATGATGATAATTAGTCAATTGTATCATGCAAGAGAATTAGAAAGTATAGAGTGACTTTGGACATATGGTTGCCGACTCGCCGTGTTGGTAATAGTGTAGCCCATATGGTCACTAAATGGAAAACGACTATTAACAATGAAAGACTTTGTATGACTCCTTTTCCTAAGTGTTTTCGGACGCTTAAAGAGCTTGATTTGAGCTAATATTAATAGGTGGACTTAAAAAAAAAGCAGCATATATAGAGTTTATGGCTGTAGAATGCAATGCCTAATGGATATTCATAGGGTCTCATCGATAACAAATAATTTCCAATTTTTTAAATTTGTCTAATTAATATTCGTCTTCTCTTTTATATTATTATTATTTTATTTTTCTCATAAAATATACATTGTCACAATTATTTAGACATGATGTCTTACAATTTAAACATGTTTATTCCTTTTTAATTTTTATTCTATTTATCCCCGAAACTATTATTTCAAAAGGAAAAAAATCAAAACAATATTGACAATTGTGTCTTGTACTTCATGTTAAGATCTAATACAAATTTTTGTGAGAGATCTTTTCTAATTGTGCTAGTCCATAATATATTTTTTAAAATATTATAAGTAGAAATTTGAAATATTAAAAGTACACATTAAAAATA
This sequence comes from Amaranthus palmeri, assembly GCA_019776075.1. Taxonomy (NCBI): domain Eukaryota; kingdom Viridiplantae; phylum Streptophyta; class Magnoliopsida; order Caryophyllales; family Amaranthaceae; genus Amaranthus; species Amaranthus palmeri. Next base: position 1,747,428 of record JAAKBH010000283.1, read on the forward strand.
CGATAAATAAGTATTAATAATGATATAAATAGACATTAAAAATATAATAAATAAATATTAATTTTTAATGAACTGGATGTAAGATTATCTGTTACTCCTATTTGTTCATATTTTTATCATTGTTTTCTTGAAAAATAATCCACATAGGCTCTATCAATTAGCATAAAGAAGTCACCGACCAAAACCAAAGAGTACAGAAATCCAACATCACATCAAACAGGTCGGCAAGGTCCCACAATCTTCTTCTATGTTCACACCTTCCTACAAAATAATCTCCTCTTTTCTCTCTCCTCTTTTCTCTCTCCTTTGAAAATGTGGGTAGTCGGATTAATTTTATATTAGATGCTTTTTGTCGGTTTAAATTGTAACTTGTATACATGCAGGGCCGGTTTTAAGGGTGAACAAGAGGGGTCGTCGTCTAAGACCCATGTCAAAAAAGAAAAATTAATAATTGTAAAAGGTCTATATAGATTATTACTCCTTCTGTCTCTCTGAGATAACACATTTTGACCAAAAAAATGTGATAGCTTTTTTAGTCAAACGGTGCTAATTCAAAGGGACAGAGGGGGTGATTACAAAGAAAAGAGTCACAATATACCATTTCGCTCAGGGCCCCAGTATCTCCAGGGTTTACATGTTTTTATTTAAAATTTATTTTGAAGTTGAGTTAAAACATATTATGATGAAAGGTTTGGTAAAATTCAAGTTATCGAATTTATTTTGAGTACATCAATGTAAATTGTGGAAAATTTAAAAAACTAGGTGAAAATTTGTTTATAGGAAAGTGAAAAAAAATACTCCCTCCTATTCACCTTAAGTGTCCCATTTTCTTATTGGGTCAAGTCACCCTAAATGTCCCATTTCTATTTTGGGTATGTAACTTTACCAATTTATCCCTACTAAACTTAACCTTTTTACACCTTTATACCTACTAACCCCACTTTACACCTATAAAAATTCAAAAACTCTACATTTTTCTCTTACACATGTGGTCCCATTTGACTCTCCTTAAAATCCGTGAAAAGTCAAATGGGACTCATATGGTGAATAGGAGGGAGTATGTAAACAAGATTAAAAATAAATTAAAAATTTATTAATAATAATTTTTGTAATGAAACGAATCGAATAAGATCTTACTTGATTATATTTTAACCTATAAATTAAAAAGTATGAGTGATGAATAAATAGTGTCATTTTTACCAATATTATAACTAATATGCTACGAAGAAAATATAAAAATTCAAAAATGAACGTGAGTCATGATAAAAAAAATACATCATCATATCTAATATCCCGCTCTAAAACAGAATTTAGGTGAAAAAAGTTGACGAATAATTTATACTCATCTTCCCTTTATACGTAGAACTAGAGAAAAGCTATCGATTTTACCACGAGAAAATCGTGCATGAAAAGTGGTACTAATTTCTTACATCCAATCAAATCATTGATCCTTGTAGTCAATTTCTTTCACTTTTCAAAAATTTCAACTTAAATCTTTTTTTCTGTTCACATTTAACACAACTTACCCTTCTATCACACCATTTTTGCATCCATACATAAACATACTCATACTACTACTACTGTACTATCAAATTCCTTCATTTCTTCCCATCATTTTTCTCTCTTCAATCTTTGCTTCTTCTACCAAAAAATTCATCCTTTTTCATCCAAATTTTTATTTTTTGATTTAAATTAGCTTATAATTTAGTTTGTATTCTGGGAAATTCTTTTTTTTTTTTGCGGATATTAGGCTGAGAGAAAGAGAGGGCTAGAAAAAGTTGTCGTCTTGTACATGCTCTAACTGAAATAAGATCGGGTTTTTGTCAATTGGTAAGAATTTTGTTACCCTTTTCTCTCTTTTCTTTTAATGTAGATGATTTAGTAGTTTTCCTGTTTTAATGGTATTTATTAATTATGTTATTTTTGTTAATTTTATGAAAAAAAAAATTAGTATTTGTCATTTTTGATTGAGTTTTATTGTTGGGTTTTACATTTCAGATAAAATTCTTTGTGGGTTCAATCAAATTTCTGATTATAGAACAGAAATGACTGATGATTGTAATAATCAGAGCAATGGAGGAAGAAAAAGGAGGATAAAAAATGAAAATGGTGTAGAAAATCAACAATTGAATAACATTAAAGGGTTAAAAGACATGATGATTCCTTCTGTTTTTCTATTAGATGATCAAAATAAGCAAGAAAAATTAGAATGGGAAGAAATTTCCCATCAAGAAAACCCTAATTTTGAAGTAAACCCTAATAAGAAAACACAATCTATGTTAGATTATCACTCAGTTGATCAGAATCAGTATGATGGGTTTAACGAAACTGATAGAGTAAGTCGAAAGAAATCGAAAAAATCTTCTTCTAGTGATGATAAAAATGCTAAACTTGAGAAGCAATCTGGTGGTGGTGGTGGTGGTGGTGGTGGTTCGTCAGCAAGCCATCAGCGTCGATTATGGGTTAAAGATAGGTCTAAGGCTTGGTGGGATGAGTGTAATAGGCCCGATTACCCTGAAATCGAGTTTAAGAAATTGTTTAGAATGGGGAAATCGACGTTTGAGTTAATCTGCAACGAGTTGAAATCAGCCGTTGCTAAGGAGGATACGATGTTAAGGGCTTCAATCCCGGTAAATCAGCGAGTTGCTGTGTGTATATATAGGTTAGCGACTGGTGAGCCGCTTAGGCTTGTATCGAACCGATTTGGTTTGGGTATCTCTACATGTCATAAGATTGTGCTTGATGTTTGTGCTGCAATGAGGTCTGTTTTGATGCCTAGGTATCTAAATTGGCCCGATGAGGAATCGTTAAGGCGGGTTAAGGAAGAATTTGAGTCTGTTTCTGGGATTCCTAATGTAGTTGGTTCGATGTATACGACACATATACCGATCATTGCACCTAAGGTTAGTGTGGCTGCTTATTTCAATAAGCGCCATACAGAGCGGAGTCAGAAGACTTCGTACTCGATTACAGTTCAAGGAGTGGTTGATCCGAAAGGGGTTTTTAACGATGTGTGTATCGGATGGCCTGGTTCAATGTCGGATGACAAAGTTCTCGAAAAATCAGCATTGTATCAGAGAGGTGTTCAAGGGCTTTTGAATGGTGTTTGGATCGTTGGAGGTTCGAGTTACCCTTTAATGGATTGGACTCTTGTACCGTATAATCAACCGAATCTAACTTGGACTCAACATGCTTTTAACGAGAAGATTGGTGAGATTCGATCTGTCGCTAAGGACGCTTTTGCGAGATTGAAAGGAAGATGGTGTTGCTTGCAAAAGCGAACGGAGGTGAAACTTCAAGAATTGCCTGTGGTGCTTGGTGCTTGTTGTGTGTTGCACAATATATGTGAAATGAGAGGGGAGGAAATGGATCCCGATCTGAATTTCGAGCTTTTTGACGATGAAATGGTTCCGGAAAAGCCATTGCAGTCTTTAAGCTCAATGAAAGCTAGAGATTCAATTGCCCATAATTTGTTGCACCATGGTCTAGCCGGAACCAGCTTTCTGTGATGAGATAACTGTTGGATACTGGTACGTGTAGTGTCGAATACGTCTAAATATTCAATTTTACGCCTAAAATGAAGTGTCCAAGTGCCATACCAATATCTGAGCATCAAGGATCGGACACGGGTACATGAGCAAAATGAAGAGTCCGAGTAACATAGAACGTTAATTTTATAGATTCATTTTGGGTTCTTATTGTAGAAAACAATCCATATTGTCACATTTTTGCTGATTTTTGGATTGCATAGGCCTTTATTACTCATATATAAAGTATAAACACATAGGACATACACATAGGTATAAGTATACTATAAACACATAGGTCTTATGGCTATTTCTATTAGACTGGTCCATTTATATTTAGTCTATTATAGTGATCACTTTCAGTTTTAAAATGGAGAAATAGGTGAATTATATGGGCTCATCTTATGGTGAGATGGTCTGTTTAAGGACCAGTTGTATTATAAATGTTAATTCTTTTTGTTCATACTTCATAGAGTGCTGCTATTAGCAAGATATAGATGAGACTAATTGCATAGTGCTCTTTCATGTTTACCATTTTTTTTACATAATTGAATGATATGTGACTCTTAAAGTCTTTAATTGTTGTTTTGTTATGGTATCTATTGATTCAATCGACACTCGCTCCATCTCTTTGATTTTGCGATGCTTTTTTTATCGGGAACATTTTCCTCAAGCTATCACCTTTTCAATTGGTTAACCTCGCCGATTTTCCCTTCTCCATAATAAAGTGAGTAATGTTAAATGTTGCAAAATCAAGAGTAATAAGAGTGTAATCACTCTATTTAGTGAACTTATTGGTCACAGCAAAGCATAGAGGCTATTTTAAAGGTTTTTGAAATTATCACGATCATAATAACAGCCACAATAACGATAAAATCATCCACTTTAACCGAACATCACTAATACCAGTTACCACAGTTCGTGATTTTGCTCTATTGTTTCAAAAAGACTAATAAGTTTGAGTTCTCTCGCATAATTTCTCCCTGCATTTCGATACTTGGATTTTGTTATTAATCATATCTTTTATAAGTGGAATACACTGATATAATGATCTTTCTCTCCCTAGTGTCATTCTGGCTCAACTTACCACTTACCAGAGCTTTGTAGTAAGAAATGAGACAAACTTAGAATGAAAAGATAAGATAATAGTCCATCATTAAAAATCATAGGCGTGATCATTTACAAAATTTGATATACTAATGTTAAAAATAACTACATCCAACCTAACCGTGGATCAAAAAAGACTAAGAACCAACCCAATATATTTCCTACGATCGAATCCGAAAAAATGATGTAGCTGCATCAGGGATTGTTAATATGATCTCCATTACAGGGCAAAAACTGAAAACAGCACCAGCACCGGGTGATCTATCTAAGTCTAACCCATCAAAACTTTCCATTTATTGGAGTAGTTTAGGAATGCCAAAGCAGGATTATTCTTGGGAGGAGCTCGCACCCTAGTTGACCTTCTAACAACTCCATCTTCCGAAGCCATTCTGTGAGCGATTTCACGCGATCTCTTCTGTAATTCCTTGCTGCATTATTATGTCTATGCTTAGATTCATTCATACAAGTAAATGATTATGATTTATAAGGAAAATGACTTACCTTATTCTTGGATAATACTTTTCAAGCTGTCTTTTGAGAGCCCTCTCTCTCACCCCCTTCGGATTCAATGAACCCATCAATGCGTCAAGCTGTAGACATACGTAAAACCACTTGATTAGAAGGGTGTCATATTTTTTGAGTTCAAATTATCATCGTTAATTACGCATATATTATGAACTACGAATGTTAATGTATAATGAACTATGAATAAAATCTCAGGATTCCTAGCCAGAAAAGACACTGGCAGATGCATTAATATTTGTAAAATTAGATACTTAAGAGTAAAATTCAAAACTGAAATTACCTCTTCTTTACTGCAATAATATCCCCATTGCTTAGAGTCAGAGCTCTCAACAAATACTCTCCCATCGCGGCGGAAAAACCAATATCTATTATAATCTCGATCTTTACCCAAGGAGTTCGTCCGAATAACCCGTTTCTCCATTTCCTTCTCAAGGAACTCTTTCTGCAGGAAAAAAAAACAGTTATATCAGTTAAAGGTAGTCAAAACTCAAAACATGAGTATATTTGTTTCTAGTTTTTATACAGAGACAGAATATTACCCTTTCTTCTTTGCTCTTTTCCAAATCCTCCAATAACTTCTTTGTTTTTTCCTTCAGTCCACTGCTTTTATGATCATTCTCACTGCGTAACAAACAGAATTATGTTGAAATGAATGCATATATAGTCTTAAAAAAGACAGATTTGTCAATAAAAGAGAAGAAAACAGACCCATTTTGCAGGGAATTTTTCTGATCGTCAGACGAATGTTCATTGACATCTCCATTTTCTAAACCATTGTGCCCTGCGCCAGAGAAGACACCTTCAACGGTATCTGATTTATGATCCAGCATAGTTCCATTGGTTTCGGCAACAGCCTTCAGTCGTTCCTTTGCTTCTCTCTTCTTTTTACCTTCCTCCAATGCTTCTCCTCTTTTTGAAGCTGCAAGTGTATGTCGTTCTTCAAGCCGCTCATCTATCTTCTCCCTTACCAGAATTGTGGCTATGGCTTGGTCAACCAATTCCTTCAAGATTCTCAGTTTGATCGGTGCCTCGAGAAGACTATAATGACCACGCTTTATGGTTGGAATATGAGTTGTCAATTCAGAGATGTCTATCAATTCTATAAAATCACACAAATAGTCTGCCCATGTGACTAGAGTGATCTGCAATGAAGAGGGCAATCATAGCCGTGAGAAATGCACATCGCAGGAAATGTGCCAACAATCAAGGGTGTGGAGCTTTAGAGTAATGGAAACATATAGGACTTAAAAGGATAAAAAAAATCAACACAACAAAGAAATTTGACCTTTGGCTTACGCTTCTTTTTCTGGGTAATCTCATAATATTCCCCCTTATCATTCATAAGCAATCGAAGAAGAGCTGAGTGGATTTCCACAATAATAGAAAGATTGCTTTCTTTGTAGCATATTGCTTTCTCAAAATCTTCCAAAGGGAAGGGCCACAAGTAGAGCAGCCTACCAAATGATGAACAAAAATCCCAAACCATTAAAAGTTCACCAACACAATCCAGTTGTACCGTGAAGTCTCTTGATGGTGAAGGGCGATCAGTGAAAACTGGATCATCAGCACCAGGCTGCACCAACTGGTCATCAATTGGGTACTTGACACTTTCATCTCCTGTGAATTTAATGAATGTCAAACATAAGTAAAGTATTAAATGAGTTGTATCGATCTATCCTATACTTCATATGTGATGTTTTAGCAATCAAGTATCAAAGAAGGAATATGTCTTTATCTACTCACCATTCGCCACACCATTTTCATTGATAGAACCATCAGATTGTACTTTGTACCTCTTATGTTTCCCGTTACTTCCTTCTTCCTGATCAAATAATTTTGAATGAAAAAACCCGAAAAAAAGAAATATAAATTCAAATTATAATCAAACAAAAATGGAAAAACCAATGGGGAAAATCCATTGACAAATACCTCGTTTTTCTTTCTCTTGTTTTTGATGACACACCCATTCAAAAAGGATACTTTTCCTTTTAATTCTTCGGGTATATCAGTAGGAATTCCATACTTTGATGCTAAATTATTATGAATTACCCAAGGAAGGCTCCGATATGTAGACTCCCTGATATACGATTTCAACACCTCTCTACCAAATGGAAGTTTCTTACGAATAAGATGCTCTTGACCAACCACAACACTTTCATTTACTTTAGCATCATTATCAAGCCATGCTATTTCATAACGACTAATACTAGTCTCCTCATCTAAAACTTTAATTATCTTGCATGGACGTATGTAACCATCTTTTTTTGCATGTAGTTCTACACCCTCAACCAAATTTTCTTGCAGCTCTTCTTTAATTTTACGAACCAAATCACTTAGTGGAAGCATACCTGTAAAAGGAGAGCTAGCTTAAGCATGCATCACAACAAAAATATTTATAATTGGAAATGGAAAGTGTAAATAATGTACAGCTCAGAACAAAATAACAGCAATGTGCAAAATCAAGCAGTTATCACTCCAACCAGGCAGGACATCATGCACAGACACACAGGGACCTTGTTGTTTTGCAATTTACAGTCAGATGTACTTCAATGATGCCAATCATGATACAACATTATATGAATTTCATGCATTCTTAAATTGGCTATTCTCCCCTCCTTTCCTTTCAAACCAAATTAATCTTTTACGTGAAGAGAATATCTTATTCTCCAATGATGCCAATCATGATACAACATTATATATCCCAGAGCCACTGTGATGACTCGTGCTTAGGCCAGGTAAGGGGATCCGAATTTAAGCAGCCTTACTCTTGAACCCACTGACCCTTGATTACAAGTGCTCTCTTGTAACTTCACATAGATAAGAAGCTCATAAGGATTAATGAGCCAATTTACTAGTCTATAATAAACGATCATTGTAACTATGACTTCTTTTGCTCCATCACAAATGGATATCGCCAATATCGGTGTCAATCATGATGCAAGAAGAAAAGTGGAACGAATACTAAAGTTGTGAATTTATTGCACTAAGCATAGATGATAGCAGGCACTACAAGCTTGCACGCGAGCAAATCAAGCAACTCGTTGGTGAAGAATACTGTCAAAATGATAAGACTTCAACTGACAAATAATATAGATGACTACACAGAAAAAACCATACAAGGACACTGAAACATGAACGAAATTAAGTGAGTCTTAAACAGAAAATCCATGAGAATGAATTCAAATCAAACATTCTGCCCCATAAAAATGGATTGACAATAATCAACAAAGAGGTATCTCAAGCATCCACATAGGTAAGCAACCTCAAGAGTACGAAAGATTCCAATCTACCTCTATGTCAAGAAGAAGTTGTTTGAATCAACACAAGATGATACTATGAAGACAGAACACCAGCACCAGGTTGTGACTAAGGAACCAATGAAATTTCACTCCAAAACCATCTAAAGGTATCAATTTTTTTTGAAGATTGGAGCTTATGCAAAATCGTACACCCTCACTACATCACAACTTCAATTGATTTGCATGATCACCATGTTGTGACCTAACATATTTTTCCACCGATAAGGAACTACTGTGCTAGCTTCTCTTCATCATAACTGACACCTCTTTTTCACATTACATTACTTACATTTTAGTCTAGTTCTCTCTTCAAAACCTATCAACAGACTTACTGGAATGTGTGGTGTTCAGCCTTGAGGATGGAAAAAGGTTGGTATGCTAAGGCAAGGGCAATGGTTCTGTAGGCAACTTAATTGTGCACAACGAAAGAAACAGTGGATATTTGTGGGTACATATTCCTCGCAAACAAGGCTTCAAGTTCCAGATATTGAAACACTTAAATCAAGTTTTAACATGAGTGCCACTTAGTTTTCTTGAACTTTATAGATAAATTGATTGATTGGTGCTGTTTTTCAAAAGGAACAAATCACCCTCTTGGCACAAATCTTTTCTCAATCATCCGAAGAAAAATACTTTTCCAATAAACAGTCCCAGCTGCAGTACTGCTGAAACAATTTTTTTACCTTGATTGTGTTCGGTTAATCATCAATTAATCTGAAACAAATAGTCAAAATGGACTATTTTTTCTTCAGGTTATGCTTTTTGAAAGAGCAATGGACTTCAATAGTAGGAATTTCAAAAGATTGACATCACTAGTAGGAAACTAACAAACTAGTTCAAGTAACACCTTTCTCAAAAAATAGTTCATCAAAATGTTGAGATGGTCAATATTCTAGCACAACAAAATAACTACCCATAAAGGAACACTCCTACAAAACGGTGCCAAAGCTTTTAAGTGCAGAAGAAAGCACAAAGGCGAATGCCCTATGATATAATTGCACACACAGTAATAATAGAAGATCATCAATTTAGCACAAGGGAGTAACAAGCAGCTCTTACTATATTGAATAGTTCGAAGTATTGGTTCAATCAGCTCTTCAGGAAATTTCTGAATCCTTTCTGTTGCGTGCTGTTCGGAGATTAAAGCCTCCTCATAGGTGAAATTAGTCTTACCGGTTACTTTACACGTCCATATTCTTTGACGATACAAATTTATCCGTTTCACATACTCTCTGTTAAGGAATCCAAAGAGGATGCAATTAAGACAAAAGGATTGTTACAGAATACAGATAAATGATTCAATCAGCTCATGAACATATATAAGCTTACTGATAATCCCGAATAATCTCCTTTGTAAATCGGACTTGAAAAACAAGGTCATGAGGCTGTAAATCACTAGGAGGTTCCAACAATGAAAATGGCTTCCTCTTAAGCAGCGGCATTTTCAAACTCACACAAAAAGGTCAACAATTGATGCCCAACACTTGGACACACCACCCTAAAGCAATGTGTCAATGGCAGCCAAAAGAAAACCCTAGCATGTCTAAAGAACAACAACAAAAAAATGACAAATTAGACCAAATCCAGTACAAATTGATGATCAACTTAATGTTTTCAAACTCACACAATTCCAAGATAGTCAAAACAAGCATCAATCAAACACCCAATTAGCAATGTACCGTGACATGCAAAACAGAAACCCTAGGCGCATCTCAAAAAATCAACAACAACCCAGAAATATCAAACAAAAACATTAAAAATCAAGCCATACCCATCAAAGGATTTGGCAATCAAAATCAAAGTCGGTGTCATGAATCAATAATGCAGCATAAACAAGTAACCATCATTGAAAAATAATTTCGAAACCCTAACACACAACGATTCCCAATGAAAAATACCAAACGTAACTAACAATGAAACAAAAAACAAACAAATTCAATGCATAAACATGAAATTATACTAAGAAATCAAACATAACAATCAAAAAAGAGAAAATCACAGCAACCCATGAAGTAAAAACGCAATATTGAGATGAGAAAAGAAAGAAAACAATGCATAAAGTAAAAACAATAAGTTCCCGCCACAAAAAGAGGTCTAGAAAGAGCATATACGTACGAAATAAACCCAGAAAAATTAAGCAAAAACAAGAAGAGAAAACAGAGGGAATAAGCTTACAAGATGCAGAGAATCGGGTGTAATGTGCAGAGGAAAATGCGGAGAAAAAAATTGAGAGAGACAAGGGAAGAAGAACAATTCTTTGGGGGTTGTAAGACAAAGGAGTTTCTCCAAGTAAGAGTTTAGGTGGTGTTTTATATACTCTTTTTCTTCCATCATTTTAGGCTATAGCAAATCTAAATTTTCAAATTACTTTTTTCTATTTTTATCCAACATAAATTAAAATGAATTTGGAAAAAATTACCGTGAATAATATGATAATGTTAATATCTCTACAATAATATCAACTAGTTAATAACTATGAATAATACCAACTTAGAGGATAGTTTCCTAGAATGATACTAACTTTAGTTTATTAACTAATTTATCAAATTTTTGTTTGTGTTATAATCATCTATAGTTTGAGTTTTATCATGTTAGGGATTTTATAGAAACACCTCTTTAAGTTGGTATTATTCATGGTTAATCAATAGTTGGTATTGTTGTAGAGAAATTAACAAAAACAAAAGGTTGTATTATTCACGGTAATTTTTCCAATAATTTATTGGATGTCATCTTTCGATAAGATGTCATCAAATAAAGAGTTTATTGTATCCTCATAAAATGTATATTAGATTGACTATTTAATCTATTTGTTGTCTTGTACTCCCTCTAATCTAATTTAAATGTCCATTTTGGTTTGGGCGCAAATGTTAAGAAAATGAGGAGACCACCTAAAATAGTAGACTCATGTGAAATATTGAGTATTTTTAATACTATGAAAATAAGGGGACCATCTAAAATAGTAGATACATGTGCAATATTGGGTATTTTAGTATTAAGAAAATGCGAAGATCACCTAAATATGTATGTCTTAAAATGAAAATGGGACAATAGAGGTGAATTGCTCAAATAGAAAACGGACAACTAAAAAGAATTGGGGGGAGTATAATAATTTGTGAATCAAATTTTGTAATTTACCTTTTCTGAAATTTTACTTTCACACAATTAATCGATAAATAATGAAAGTTGAATCGGACTTGATGACTAACCAAAATGTGATTCTTTCCAAACTTAACGTCGACTCGGCGTTTCTTGGATTCCTTCTGAAGCCGAGTCGGCTTTGAGTACTGCACATAATTCTCCATTTCCATAAAGTTACACCAATATGGCTGTATTTGGTTGCTTCTTAAAGCTGAGTAGGCTTTCCTTTGGACTATGAAACTTTATACTTAGGATCGTTTTGCGGCTTCTTTTCTTCGTTCTTCAATTCACGAGCATCAACATTCTTCTCAAAATATCCTGCAATTGTAAAAGTCGCATCTTTGCACAAACATACTCAAATATCATCATAATTAACTCAATTACTCCCAAATGATCAAATTATTGCAAATTAGAGTAAATGGACTAAACACAATCCTAAACCACCACTAAACTACATCGAAAAACATAAAATCGGTGAAAGACTACTCTTCAAGAAACCCTTAAAAATTACTAGTGTGTGTTTGTTTCTTAGATGAAGAAATTTTAGTACAAATCTAAATAAAAGTTTTTTCAACTTAGGAGGAGAAATTAACTAAATCTATAGTAATGAATATAGACATGTTGTATAGGATGGTCTCGTGTAAAAAGTGACAGAATATAAGGTTATGATAACTTTAAAAATCACTATATATCTATTATGTAAAGCTAAAAGTTTTCAACCACTGTATCAATCTTGATCAACATCAACATAAATCTTCTAAAATATCCCAAAATCAGATAATAATTGTGAGTGAGTTTAGTGAAAGTGTTAAATTGAGTCGGACTTATTGTGAATGTTAGTATATTATTGGAGAAAACACGAGGTACACACACTTCATAAACCAAGGAGATATTTTTGTCATCCCAAATATAGTAATGGGAAGAAGGTCCCCAATAACTTATTAATTGTGTACACTATGTTTAATTTGTCGATATGAGATAACTGATCCCAACAGAAAAACTGAAAGGGTATGGGTTATGCTCAACAACTATGTCCAAAAACATATTTTAGGAGCTTATTTTTTGGCATTTCATTGCTTCTTTTCTTATTTATTTCCAATTTGCTTGGCTTAAGGTAACCCAACACACATTGCAACCATCAATCGACCACTTTATCGAGGCTCTCAAACAATGCATGCACTACACCAAAATGTGAAATACTATGAATGTATGGTCTAATACACACATAATAAAAAAGGAAAACAAATATCCATATATTCGATTTTGCGATCTAAATATGATCTGGTCACGGGTTTAAATATCAATTTCCAATTTAAAAAACAAATGAATTTTCCGATTTTTGAAACCGTACCAAATATTCATGGTCGGATAATTCAGATCGAATATTTTTGCGTACATTGACTTACATTCATTTATTCATTTTCATTAGGAAAATTTGCTCAAAATAATCCCAACTATCACCCGTTGGCCAAAAATAATCCCAACTATCAATTATTTTTTAATAATCCCAACTATTCTCATAATTTGTTGAAAACATACCCACCCCCATTTTACCGGCCAGAACATGTAACTTTTCCACTTTTTTTCTTATATTTTTCCACTTAATATTCAAAATTAACCCTTTCCATACATCTATTAATCAAAAAAGAAAGAAAAAAGTGGAAAAATTACTTGTTGCATACGGTTAAAAGTAAGGCTGGTACGTTTTCAACAAATTATAACAATAGTTGGGATTATTAAAAAATAATTGATAGTTGGGATTATTTTTGGCCAACGGGTGATAGTTGGGATTATTTTGAGCAAATTTTCCTTTTCATTAACACGTAGAACTAAACTTTTTCATTTTATCCCATGTTTCTCTCACCTTCTCAGTTCTCACAAGTGAGAAAGTACATTTACCACTTAACTCATTTTCAAAAAACAAAAAACTACTTTATTTCTTTAATGACCAAATAATTTAATTTTTTTTGAATTCATAACCAAGAAATTAGTATTACTATTTCTTGACTATTTGTTTCTATGTCCAAAATAGTCAAAAATAGTACTTTTTGAATTAATGACCAAAAAATACTATTTGTAGGTATATTTGTTTCATTTTTGAATTAATGACAAAAAGCGCTTGTGGCTCAATAGATAGAAAATCTGCATGTTAAGCAGAAGGTTTGAAGTTCGAGTGTTCGACACATACTGGATGTAGATTCAATTGGAGGGTTTTTAATCGCGCGCATCTCTCTTTACCGTCTCCAGAACGAGTATAATTTGTCCGCATCTTTTTAAAAATTTAAACTATTCAATAAGAAAAGGGAAAATTATTTTTAAAACTCCCAACTATTCGTGGTTTAAATATTAAATAAAACTCCCAATTATTAATTAATATTCAAAACTTCCAACTTTAGACCCATTTTAAATTTAAAGCACCGATACAATTTTATAACCTGTTTAATCGTTTATCATTTTGTTAAAATGGGAGGGTATGTGAAGGGTCGTGTAAGGTCAAAGGGGTGAGATGATTGATAGATACAATTGGGTCCCACTACTTCTCAACTAAAACCAATTTATCCGATTATAAGTCATCTTGGACTTTAAATATAAAATGGGTCTAATATTGGGAGTTTTAAATAATAATCTATTGTTAGGAGTTTTATATTTAAACTTCGAATAGTTGGAGTTTTTAATATAATTTTCCATGAAAAAAACCAACCAACCAGAGTCGTCTTGGAAAATTTGGAGCCCTATACTAAACTTTGTTGTGTGTCTTATTTATAGTAAATATAATATATTAATAAATTTAACATACTTACTCCGTATTTGGTTATTTGCAACTTTTACCAAAAATGGCGTATTCTATTATTTGCAACTTTTTTTTTTTCCATTTATAGAAAGTTTTTTATTACTTTTTTATTATCTCTCTCTTACTTTTTTATACTCTCTCTTACTTTTTAATACTCTCTCTCATACTTTTTAATACTCTCTTTTACTTTTTAATATTATAATACTATAATCCCACCCCATTAACTTCATTAATCTATTTTAATACACTACTAAAAGTTTTGTCTAGGAGTCCGTGAAGGACCCCAAAGTTGCAAATAATTAAATACAGAGGAAGTATATTATTTTTAAATTAACTTTTTCATATACGGGAGAAAAAGAGGTGTGCAATCGATCACCTCGCACACCCTCAAACACCACTCTGCAACCAACCCATCCATTTTGAGCTCTTCAATAAAATCTTCTTTTTTAAAACTTAGATCCTTTGATAGGAGCAAAATAGAGTTGCAAAATCTGTATCATCTGATTGTCTGATTCATAATTCTCGATATTCTTTTACCATCTGTTCTCTCTCAAATTCTATAACTGATTCTTAATTGGATCCTTAAAATCCATCCATTAATCTGTAATGTCTCAGCCTTCAGTAATTTCTTCTCAGTCTCCTGCAACAGAAGCTTCTGTTACTTCCCGCACTCCGGCTGCTCCTTCTACTCCTGCTTCTTCCAAGGTTCTTTCGTTTCTCTCTTTTTTCTTCAAATTCTATTATGGGTTTCACTTTTTTTGATCTATTTTTACTTTTTTTCTAAGGTTCTGATTAGGGTTCGTTTTGTTACATTGTTATTTCAATTGGGTTTCTTTTGTTGGTGGGTTAGATTTGAATTTTTAGACTAATTGGAATTGTTTTATAGGTTGCATGCTTGTTTTTTTCTTGATTATTAATAACCAAAAAAAGAAAACTACTTTGTGCATAATTTGGTTGGTGTTGAATTATGATTTGGGCAATTGGGAAATGTTTTGAGTTGTTTTCAATTGAAAATTCATTGTCATTGTGAAGCTTGCCTAGGGCTATAACTAATGTTATGGTCTATGCTAAGGTATGGGACCTGTCTCATATCGGTTGTATGGGCAATTGTGTGGGGTTTTTAGGCAGGTGGACTCTCTTCTCTGTTAGGCTAGCTTGTTTTGGGTAAAGGTCTCATGACTATGGTATCAGAGCTGAACTCGGCGTTGTGGCCTATGGAGTTGGTGGCTTGGATAAGCCAAACCATGAGTTAGTGACACAACATAGTTGTGACAAACGAGGACATTGGCCTTATGGGTTTGTTATGGTCTATTGCATGGTATATGACTTATACCATATTGATTGTATATGCAATTGGTGTGTGGTTTATAGGCAAGTGTAGAGTGTAAAAACAAGGCTGCACGCATCGCATTGGCCGCTTTGTAAAAGTTTTTAAAACAAACCGATATTTCTCGCGTTGTAAAGGTGTAAAATAGCCATGTTTGGGCTGTATTAAGAGATATCTTATGATTCAACTGATATTTAGGCATTGCAATAATTGGATCACTCTCGTTACAGCATCAAAGATCACAACTTTTACTGCATTTTTACACTACGGGCAAGTGGACTCTCTCTCCTACTAGGGTAGTCTTTTGAGAATGAAGAGACATTCACGGTTTTTTTAGCTAGCGTTTTAGGAACAAAAGGAAGGGGAAGAAGAGGGAACGGGGAGGGAGATTATTGAATTTCTTTTTTCCAACTCTTTCCAAAAAGGATTTGTTTGATACAAAATGTGAGGGACTTCTTCCCACTATATTCTTCCCTCCATTTCATTCCATCTAAACATAGTGTTAATCATTGGGTGATGTGAGGTTTTTAGCTATTTTGGGACCAACTCATGTTAAATACTACATTGGTTATATGACTTTTTGCCATATGATTAAGGTATTGGACGGTCTATTAAGTGCTTCGAACCAAGTTTGCATTGTATCCTATCATCCATGTTAAATAATACATTGGTTTCATGTTAAATACTACATTGGTTTCAAAATAACTTTTCAAAAGTTTTTTCTATTTTTCTTTTTGTTGTTGTTCATAGCCATGTGGAGAATGTTGTGATATGAAAGTGGTAACTAGATAAAGCTTGCTTGGAGATTTTGTATATTGGTTCTTGTTTGTATTTCATGATTGCTTGCATTCAATCATTGTGCAATAACAAGGTTGCATTGTATCCGATTACCCATGCTGTAAAGGCTTTCAAATCTAGCTAACCCAAACCATTCGCATCGAGAAGGTGTAAAAATCATTTTTTAGGCTGCAAAGGATATCTCACAGTCTTGATTAACATTTGAGGCATGACTACCACACATGGGCGGATCTACACTATTTTTTTTTTTGATAAAGAAAAATTTTATTAATGAAGAAACTTCAATTATAGGGATGAGAGATTCCTGAAAAGTTTAGTCATCTAACTACTTAGTATGTTCCGTTCTTCTCTACATAGCTTGTTTGAAGAACATAACGAGGCTAAAATATTTCCCTTTTCCCAAATAAGATCATTAAAAATTCGCCTTTTCTTTCCAACCATATCGACCATAAAATTTCATAACAATAACACTTCTGTGATTTCTTAAACTCTATATATCTGCCAAACCCATGAAATCAGTAAATAAGAAATCCGCAATTTGTCTCGGACTTGGTTTTATAGGCGTGAGGCGCACCAAAGCGACCAGACTCGAGGCGCAGCGGAGTACAAGAGGCGAGGGAGAGGCGTGTGCCTCGTTTCAGTTCTTATGAAGCTGCTATTTCTTGACATCTTATCTAGGTTATGGACTCCTTAAGTGATTGCTATGTTACCCGGAGTCCCGAACACAGCACATGTGGCTGCTGTATCGACACCACATGAACTGTGTCTGTCGATACTCGACACGACATGAACAATTTCCAAATCGATCATGTGTCATTGATACTCGACACAATTACTTGTTATCTTTACCTTTTACCTGATATTTTAGTGTAAAAGTAGTTGCACGTACTATCTTAAGGCTAAAGTATGTTAACTTAAGTACGAGGTTGATCATTTTCACTTTAGGTTGCCAAAAAATATCCTCGCTTCCAAGTTCCATCTGATACTCGCTTGAGCAAGGGCAATGGGAATGAGGTGGAAAAGGTCACCCAGGCTAAAAAAAATTAGTTGGGCGAGGATCCCTTTCCAATCCCTATATTGTTGGTTTGCTTTATGTAGGAAAATAATGTTTGGATATAGGAGATTATGCGAGACTTGCTTAGTATTCCAATATGTCCGGTGCTCGTGGAAAACACCAAGTATTTCAAACATTGATTTATTTGTTTTGATGGTGTCAAATTTGCCTTCACGATCAGTGTCAAATGATTCGCTAATCTCTCGCGAATCGAAATTAGCGAATTATGGTTGATTTTGGGCTATTCTTGGGCGAACTTGAGCGAAACACGAATTCATAAGGTGAATTAGCTAGTGAATTATGTAACACTATTCATGATCATAAATACGGTTCATCTAATTTGACTGTTGCATGACTATTTTTGATACAAGTCAATATCAATGTAGATTTCACTTGTCCTTATCAGTTATCAGGATCTCTTTCGTGAAGAAATATAGTCAAACGAATCGGTTTTTTTGTGCAGTTTCACCAATTTAATTATTGATTGCAGAAACCTCAGACTGGCACAAATACTATTGGACTTTATGCTGTCCAATGCGGAGAATGCTTTAAATGGAGACTGATATCTAACGAAGAAGAGTACGAGGTTATCCGAAGTAACTTGTTGGAGCAACCGTTTACGTGCAGTAAGAAAGCTAATGTGTCTTGTTCTGATCCAGCCGATATAGAAAAAGATGCTACAAGGACTTGGGTGATCGACAAGCCAAATATCCCGCGAACACCAGTTGGTTTTAAGAGAAAGCTTGTTCTTAGACGGGATTTCTCGAAATTGGACGCTCATTATGTGACTCCCACGGGGAAGAAAGTTAGATCAACTTCAGAAGTGTCCAAATACCTGGAGGAAAATCCCGATATTAAAGGTGTGTCTCTCAGTGAGTTCAGTTTTACAGTGCCGAAAGTTGTGGAGGAGACTATTCCTAAGGAGATTTTGGAGAGGAAAGCGTCTGCTCGAGGCGATAAAAAAGCTAAAGATGCTAAGAATGCTGAGTCTTGAAATAGTTGCAAGGGTATATTATCTTGTCTTGTTCTGTGTTTGTAATGTTCAGTTAAGTCTGAAACTCTTTCATTTCTATGGCTATGGCTATGACACACTAGTAATGTATGTATAACTTTAATGTAAGACTGAATGTACTAGCTTTGCACCATCTTAGTTGTGTTAGTTTCTTACTCCTCTGTTCCAATAGATTTGAAGCAAAGAGAAATTGTAGGGTTTTTAAGAAATTGGTAATAAATGATTAGAGGGAATGAATTGTGTGGATGAAATTAAAAGAGTTAAAATCTATGGATGAAATTAGAAGAAATTGGTAGATTATTGTCCAAAAATAAGAATAATGCAAAGTGAGTGGAACAGATCAAAATGACAATAGATGCGATGCAAAGTGAGTAGGATAGAGAGTATTTTTTTAGGGAATTTCACATGATAGCATTGAACTTTTATAAACTGCCAGTGGTAGTACTTTTGTAAGATTTTTTTACATGGTAACATCTAGATAATGCCTTATCAAACTGTTGTAGCATTTTCCATTAAAATTTTTGTCAATTTCTGTTTAATTCACCATTTTGACGTTTCTAATCTTGTTAAGTGTGTGTTCTTGTTTTTATAATTTTCCCTAAACCATTGTTATGCTCTCAAATGCTTAATTCACATTTTGACGTTTAATTCAACATTTAATTTATCAATACTCTCAAATGCTTAGGGCAAATTACGAAGACAAGAATCAACACTTAATAAGGGTAGAAATGTCAAAATGGTGAATTAAACGGAAATTGACAAGAATTTAACGGAAAATGCTACGGCAGTTGGATAAGGCATAAATTGAATGCTACCATGTGGAAAAATCTTACAAAAATGCTACCACTAGCGTTTCATGAAAATTCAATACTACCATGTGGAAGTTTTTTTTTTTTTTGATGGGTTATTTTTGAATGTAATTTCCATGGACAATTATGTCTTTATCTTTAGGACTACTAGTAATTTAGATAAACCAAAAATAGTGAAGCAACCTCTTTATTACTCCCTATCGGTCTGACTAATTATTCTTACTTTGTTATTTATTCTCAATCTTCTATAAGTCGGCAAATGTACAAAACGAGATAAGGACATTTGATTAGAAACAGGAGGGAGAATCACTAATAAGAATATTGTTCCACACATTCAACCCCAAAATCCTGTTTAGGTGGGAGCCACTCATTAACATCGAAGAAATGAAATATTGTTGTAATTTGTAAACTTCTATAGAAATCCAATGCCAAGAAACATAAAGAGGAATAAAAACGCCTTTACAATCACATCAAGGTGAACTCTTAACATAAAACTCTTCCCATGTGTAAAATATTGCAGCTTTACAACAAAATGCAAAGAAATCACTAAGCACCATATCTATGCTCTATATTACATTGTCACTATACTACCGCCTCACCCGTATGTAAAATCTACGAAAAGATTGTATAATCACTCTTATCGGCAGATTCCATAACGCTAATCACCTAAACCGGTAAAAGTTTCACACATTGATTTCATTATCCGATAACATTCGCTTGTTTCGTTATGCCCGACTCTTGCTCTTTAATAGCACCACGATCTTCGCTTTTGTCGATTCCTAGTGTCTGATTCTCTGCATTATCATTCGTTTTTTGACATTCTTGCCCTGTGACTATGAGCACGTTTGATAGTTCATTGCTAGTCTTTACTTCCGAAACCTGGCTTCTTTGCTGGGACGAGATCGCAGGGGGTTTGATAGCGGACTTGATACTAAAGCTTTTGCTAGCCATTCTTGATTGGGTAACCAAAAAATGAAGCCAAACTAATTGATCGGTAATGTAAGCTTCGGTCTTCACCTTGTCAGCGTGATAGAGTGTCTCTATACGGATCACATCAACTTTTTCGGCAGATGTATCACTTGCTTCGAACCTAAAAATGCATTTACGATTTCTATTAATAGTAAAAGGAATTAAAGACGCGAAAAACAAAGGCTAAGGGGGATCGGATGTGGACTGTGCTTATTATCAAGCAAGAGAAATAAGCAATTAGCTTACCCGGAATTCGCCCATTCGCCAACCCAACCAAACCCATGATGGAACCTAACAGGAACCAAGTCAAAAACGAAAAGGGATTAGAACTTAGAAGGAAAAATATACACTTGATCGTAGAAAGAAAAGTTGCTCACTTGACCGTGTTGGAAGCAATCGGAATAAGCCACTCTAAGGTTTTCTCCATTTCGGCTTTGATATCGAGTGAAGTGAGCTGCAAACGAGAAACATGGCATGATCAATCGAAAACGAAATTTTACTAAATGTACGCATCGTTTTCATATAATGGTTCTGGTAGTAAATGTACATCCGACTATCATTAAATAGGCGACTTGAACCTTTTAGTTCAGTTATATCATGTTTCGATGAAAATTTAATGTATTTGCTGACAATTTAAGTTTTAGTTTTTGTAAGTAGGTTTGAATAGTGCGAGAATACGGTTTCGATCATGGTTCCGGCAATGTTTGTGAAATGGATTTTGCATTTTGGATGATTTCGCGGTCAATACAGCTTTTATTCAGTCGCGGTAAACTCAAATCCTCATCGATACGACCGAGATGACGTGATGTGGTCTTGTTTTTGCACTAAACGAAGCTCAAAATCATCGTAAAGTTGAATATCGTAATAGGAGAACATAAAATGAAATATACCTCTTCTTTGAATTTAAATGATTGCAGCTTTGAGCGCAAAGAAGATTTGATACTTGGCGGCAAGCTTTGGTACAACGACTCCCGAGCGTTAGCAGGCATTGAACTTGATCTAGCCACCTGTATACATGAGAAGATTTATTAATCTTCGGAAAGATAAAAAAAAATTGATTTTGGAGTCGAAAAAACATGAAGACTGTCCTTAGAAATCAAATTACAACAGGATCCAAACAGCACATAATGTATTAGATAGTATAGATACAACTCAATTGAATATAAAACTCACAATTCCATCGATTTGCAAAATGATGTTTGCGTAATGCAATGCAAGACCAGCCGGTCCAAGCCTTTGGGGTTGGCTCACAGGCGCTTCAACTTCTACGATAGCATCTTCATTTTTCCCTAAGAAACATTACAAGAAAATCTTTAGTAAATTTTTTTTAAATAGGGGATTAGTTCCTACGAGTCGCCACTCGCCACCATCTAATGAAGTGTAGATGTTTTCAAGAAATATAACATAAGTATGCAAAGATAATTAAAGATCGTATTTTGAAATGGCTCAAATAAACAATGTAAAAGCCTTGATCCCAAAAGATTGAGAACGGCTACATGAACCAATAAATCAGTTCCAGTGGTCGTATACTGTAATCTTCTTCTTCATTCATTTCGGTTTTCTACCATCTCAACTAGTATGTTTATATCCTTCATATTCTTTTCCATTCCTGCCCAACAACCCACGACTAATCTTCAATCTTCCTCGCACTCTTTTTGAGTACTTCAAGTTCCAACCTTTTATCTTCTATATAGCTTCACAAATACCCGCATTTACAAATGCTCATACCATCTTAAACAATTCTCTTTCATCTCCTCCTCAATATTTTCGACTCCTAAACCTTGTGTTATATCTTCCTCTCAAAATGGCTCATATAACATGGAAAATTCTAGCTTTATCACATCAGCTTGCCAGCTTGTGTACCACTCGACCCTTTCTTTTTCGACTTTACGTAGTCTATTATACATTTACACTCATGGAAATCATTAAACAGGGGCCTTCTGTCCAAGGTTTGGGACGACCTCAGAATTTAACAATGGCATCCAATGAAGGGTGAGATTTATGAGCTCAATATCAGATGTAACATACCATCATTATCAAAATTATTACGAATCTCCATATGCAAGAATAGGACAACATCCACAAGCTTCTCCATTATCTGCAACAAAACATGGGTATTGCTTAGAGGACATGAAATAAACATGATTTCTGAAATAACTTTCCGACATATAGGAATAAACATCAACTAGTGTTCTTTTAATCCCCAACCCTGATCATATCTTCTATGAATGGGATTTACTAGGTATGAATTTATGATGCTACTGCTGATAATGATGATTAATGGAGCGGAGCAAAGATTTTGGAGGTCATTTTTTATTTTTGCGATGTCTTTTAAAATGGACCCTTCATTATTTAAAAATTTTCCACTAAAAGAAAAAATAATTCATGACAAAATGTATTGTAACATTATATTAACTTCAAATATAAAAAAAGGTTTAAAAATAAATCACTTAAAAATTGTTGCTCAGATTCGGGTCTGAATTGCACCATTTAATATTTGAGGCCCCTTATTTCTGAGGGCCCTAGGCGGTCGGCTACCCGGAATGCTTTAAAAACCGGCCTTGATTTGATTATGATGATGATGATGACGATGATGATCAACTAGTGTCATTTTAATGTATAGATAAGATAATACCTCTTCCAAACTCCTGCTCCAAAGTGATCTTTTCTTTAGTTTCATCACAAGTTTCTTCTGCTTCTTAAGTTCTTCAAGCAAAAATCGCAAATGCTGTCAGCTAAGCAAGAAGAGTGCACTTACGTGATTTGTGAAGAAAGCGTTGATAA
The DNA here is from genome assembly GCA_019776075.1 of Amaranthus palmeri. Classification (NCBI taxonomy): domain Eukaryota; kingdom Viridiplantae; phylum Streptophyta; class Magnoliopsida; order Caryophyllales; family Amaranthaceae; genus Amaranthus; species Amaranthus palmeri. Next base: position 1,770,568 of record JAAKBH010000283.1, read on the forward strand.
TATATTTTGCGAGAAATACTGAACTCATTGTTGCTAAAACAAGCTAACAAAGAGTTTGGACAAACAAAACGACCATATTAAATGGTTGCAGATGTAGATCACATACATATAGAAGTGTTCGCAATTACTTCAGATACATCAGCTTGTAAATATAAGCGTTTTTTAGAAAATCCTAGCTTACCACAAAGTAAGCATAAAAGAAATTTATACCCAATATCTCATCATCAAGGTCAAGCCAAAGCCAAACCCAAGATAAGGTTTGCAATTACAATAAATTATAGCCATAATTTTGTTTATGTAGGAATTAAGGCTTTGATATTATTATTGTGTGTTTATGTTCAATACATGAAGTTCAATCTCTTTGTTTTTTAAGGTAGTATGTACCTGTTACTATTTATGTAGTATAATATTAGTCGAACGAACCTAACTTTTGTCATCCTTACTTAAATTTCTTTATTGCTTATGATCAAATCTAATAACATACTTATCAAAAAATGAAGAAAGATTTGTAGGATCTTGCTAGTTGGTTATTTTCCAATCACATAGGGCGCGAGATTCTTTGAAGAAAGAGACTTTTAGTTTTCAAAGATTGTATAATCAATTTTTCATCACTAACATCGTCACGAGTTAGTAAACTTTTAAACAATGAAGTTATGGTAGCATCAACCTTGAATTGTTTGTTAGTCATAAGGTTGACCCACTATAACATAATTCGTTGGCGGATTTGGTTTTTGAATTCGCAATTTGCTCAAATTTGCCCAACGATAGCCCAAAACCGTTCCTAATTAACTTTTTTCGTTCGCAATTTGCTAGGAGATTAGCGAATCATGTGACGTTGGTTTTACCACCTCAAAAACCTTGCTAACCATATACAAACCTAGTAATTATTGTGTTGATCATGAATGCATATGGAAAACATCTATCATCCTCCCATTTTCTCAAAGAATTCACAAGTATCATCAATAAAACCCTTTAAACAAAGTCCTTTAATCATCTCCATTTATGATAAAGATAGGTTCCTTAAATTTAAAAATAAAAACAAAAAGGAATTGGGGGTGAAAGAAAAATCAAATGACACTTACCCTCAACCCTGCATGTTCCTTGGAAGTCCTGCTCAAATCTATGCAAAGCATGTAGCTCATGGTATAACTCCTGTTTTTCGGAAATTTTTTTGTAACAAAAAAAAATATCAGTTCTGGTAGGGGGAAAAATCAATCAAAGGAAGTAGATAAATACAAGTTCATAAGTTATTCTTGTTTGTTTTGGCCAGCTTAATATTTACCTCAAGAAGAAATTAAATGCCTAACAGTCACAGATGACATTTAACAATCAAAAAGCCACTTCATAGTGATCACTAAGGGACAAATTCAACATTAATCATAGTGCTAAACAAGGATGCATTGTATCGTATCGGCTGCATTCCGTTAGCGCATTTTTGCATCATGGTTTCAATTGAACAATCACTTTACGTTTGTAAGACCCGGTATTAGAGTAGGTGTCATTTTTAATAGGTTCCATTGAGTGATTGAACTCGTATGTAAATCATTATGTTGGGACTTGGGAGCAGCGTGCAACTAGACAACAAAATCGATGACGATAGGGTCTATTGTCTTAGCAAATCCAACTCTTCAACAAAAGTGTTATATGCCAACTTTGATCTTGCATTGTCAAGGAACTAACTCAACTAAAAGTGTGGATGCAACACAAGTTTCCTACATACTTGACGCCTATGGTACTTGGACTCGGGTACTGATGTTGAATACTAGTATGTGTCCAAGGGTTGGATACGTCTATATATTCAATTTTATGTCTAAAATGAAGTGTCTAAATGTCATAACATCCAAGCATCAAAGATCGGACACAGTACGTGAAGCAAAATGAAGAGTTCAAGTAACATAGCTTGACGCTGGTAATTTTGCATGAAATGAGTGGTGGGATGAGATTCAAATCTGTGACCTGGGTAACTAATACCATGTCAAAGAAACAACTGAATCAAAAGTTTAAGCCTATAATTGGAGTCTCAATACATTTTATATACTCCATCACATAAGAAAGCACCAAAACAACGATTAATACCAAGATGCACTACTGAAAGCATGATGTACTCACAGCGGTATACTGAACCAAAAGCAGCAGCTGTTGTGTGACTGACTCTGCATCCTCCTTCAGCTGCTTACGAAGGCCAACTTCATTGCTTTGCCTGTAATGAAATGAGCAGATATTAAGTAAAAGAAGGGAGAAACATGAGGTCACAAATATTTCAACATAAATTACTTTTCATTATACAATTAATATTACTTTAAAAAGTAACGATCCAAGTTATGCCATTGAGGATCTTTACAACGATTCCCAAATCGTATGACTTCTCCTGAAAATATAGCTAATTCTTCCCTGTCAAAGAAGTAAATATCATAAAATTACAAGAGTGTATATAAAAATGAAGGAAAATTAAAAATCATTTACAAAACTATTAGCTTAAGATTCTAAGTGGCACCTCTTATCACAAGCAACAATGCTAAGAAGTTCATCCATATCTTTTGATACTAATTTTTGCACGGCTTCTGAAGGAAGAACCACTTCTTTTAAGTGGCATAAACGTGACTCGGATAGGGAATGCATAAGACAAGCACCCTTCATAATCGTATTTGCAACTTCAAAAGCTAAAATAGAAATTTTAGTTCCTTTTGATAGTACTCCGGACGCAAACCCACTTCTTGAGTTAAAGTCAGTTACACTACTCCCAAGCACATCTAGGACCTCCACAGCTTTCTCAAGCCCCATGGTGCCGGCCCTGCCTAATCGTACGCTCACTTCAGACACCTACAACGTAGAAGATCTTAAAAGATGTTTTTAGGGACTAATAAAGCTATAAGCAACAGATATGAAGAAATTCGAATAAACCAATATGCACTAATTTGCCACAATGTTCATAGCACAATCTCGGGATTTCGAATTGCATTCTAACACCAAATAAAAGCTATATAAGATGAAAAAAGTAATGGTAACAAAGAGATACAAACTGCTCAAATCCAATCTCTCACCCTATCTCGCTTCATGTTGGTGATGCCTAGGCACCATTCAAAAGTTATGTTCATCAATTGAAGCCTCTTTTAAGGCATTGGGAGTTCGTAGTTGTTGTGTAGAATGAGATTTTCCAAGTAAAAATCATAAACCTACTCTTTCTGTACATTTTCTTCACTTGGAACTCCTCAACTTATCAATTAGATTTAAAATCATTTATCGGCATCTAAAATTAATATTAAATATAAATTAAGCTTGCTTACCCTTAGATGTATCTTGACTAATTAGCCTTATTGATAGACTTCTTATATGGAGAAGAAGAATTATTAGAACTGATATGTTGGTTCATGTAGCCAAACCCAATCATTTAAGATTAAGGCTCAGATATTGTTGTTGCTGTTGATCAAATTTATTGTGATTTTTTGGATGCTTTGTCCCTATTCTTGTATCCTCTTCTTTTCAATTATTAAAAGAACTTTTCTTTATAAAAGAAAAATAAATATCTCAAGTAGCGGAGGAAGGGAATTACGAAAAGAGAGAGTAACAATAAAAATTTACTCCCTCCCAACCCCAATTACAAGTCATTTTAGTTAATCCTTTGGATAACTCCGACTACAATATCGAAGCAATAATAAGCATCATTGTCAATACCTACACAACTATTTGCTCTTTCTTGATAGATCTATATCAATAAGTGATGATGCCACTTTTACAAAAATACAATTTTTAACAAAATTAACTCTAATTTAATATATCTAAGTTAACTTATATAATCAACAATAACAATCATATTCAATCTCATACCAAAACAGAAAAATGAACTAAGAATCAAGTTACGACTAAATTAAAATGTCGGAGAGTAAGCATCAAACCTTAGCAACTGCAGCTTGAGTAGAACTCCTTGATCTCGACTTATTCGATAACGGCATCGGAATACGAGGAATTCCATCATAATAATCATCAAGGTCACCCTCCCTTCTTATATTGTGATGACTATTCTTATAGTGCCCCTCAGGTTGCAGATCCTCTAGATCACACAACTGCTTCTCCTGGCTACTATGCTTTGATACTACACCTAAATCAGTTTGTTTCGAGGGAATAACCCGGCTCAATACACCCAAATCACCATCTATATCCACTTTCTCACCATTAATACTCTTTGAACATAAAATTCCCATTTTATCTTAGCTCAATCAAAGGCAAAAAGCCCACTAGTTCACCTTCAAACTTCAATCCTCACCTTATAGCATATTCCTCAAACTTGATTACTGTCCAGAGAACAAGAAGAACATAAACTCAGTACAATTCATTCTGCCACTATAAGATACTAAACACAAGTAAAATTTACATAAAAGAGGAAAGATACTAAAGTAGTACTCCATTAAAGTATATGAATATAGAAGTAATAAATTAGCATCAGATTCCAATCATGCAACTATCAAACAAAACTATAGATCTGCCAAACAAGTAAAAAAAATGGGAACTTGGAGCTTAGATAGTCATCATCTTACCCAGCATATCCGCTCTATGATCAGGGACCGAGGAGGGATAAAAAGGGCAAACCAACCATACAGATGTTCAAAACAGACCCAATAATCAGAAACTTACTTGACTTTGTAACCAACCCCGATTTGACCCGACTTAAATATGGACACGAAACCCAATTTCAAACCGACCAAAACACTTAATTCGAAATCAACCCGATGATCCTAATAAACTAACCCAACAAAGGCGATAGCGGTCACAAAACTTGGAACTTCAAAAGGGGTAAAAATTGAATCTTTAACTTACCTAGAACTAAAATATACCATATAAAAGATACTAATCTTGTAAACTTATAAGCAGGAAATGATAAAATAAGCAAAACCCATGTGCAAAAACATTAATTAGATTCAGGAAAGAGAAAAATTTACCTCCAATAATAGAGAAAAATGACAGTATGCAAATGGGCACATAGAAAAAGGAATTTCAAGTAAGGAAAGTGCTTATGGGGGTAGGTTGAATAATTTTCAATGGGGGGAAGTAGGAAAGCATATAATCCTACATAAAGAAGGAAGAAAAGGAATGGAATTGGAGAGTGGAAAAAGGGTTATATTGAAAGCAAAGTTTTAGGGCGCCAAATGAAGAACAATGTCAATAAGTTGAACAACCATTTGTAATAATTCTTGTATATAATAAAAGTATAATCCAACAAACAAATTGTCAAACTTTATCTGCTAATAAAAACAGCAGCCTTGACTGGGAATGTGGCAACCTTAATCTATTTATTAGAAAAATAGACATCATGATGTTGCGAATTGCGATACAGTCAGGTGAGATCTTATTTAATTTAATTTAAGATAAAGATTAAAATATAGTTAAAGTGAGATCGTGTTTAATTTATCTCAATGTAAAAATTATTAGTATTAAATTTTTATAATTTTTTTTACGTGATTAGATATTTTGATTATTGAATTAGTGCATTGGACTGCGTGAAAAGTCAAACGTTAGAAGTACTATTTTTTAACGGAAAAAGTATTATTATCCATCATGTAAAAATAATACTAGTATTGATTAATGATTATCTGCAAAAATATGGATATACTTGTTTAAACGGTATTTAAATCATTTAGAAATTAATTAATAGTTAAAATTATTTTTAACGGAAAATAAATAGATGAAAACAAATTCTTGCTATAGACCGTTTATAGTATAGACGGGTAAATATGGGTCAGCACATTTTGCAAAATAAGCTACTGATTAGTCATCGACCTTATTTTTAAATCACAAATTCTTACTTGAGACCGTCTTTTGTAAAGACGACTCTCAAAAGCTCAGTCCAATTCTAAATATATATTGTTATAACTCTAAATATAGATTTGAGCTGGACTTTGGAGAGTCGTCTTTATAAAAGACGGTCTTTCAAGTGAGCACTTGTTTTTAAATTTAAAATTATTAAATTGGACTGTTGGGAAAACCGTCTTTGCCATAATATTTTTCCTTGATGGTGTCCCAAATTTTGTATAATTTGACTCGTAAACCTCATCTTAGTCAATTTTTTAGTAATTGTTTATGTGGTTGATTAATAAGTTCATTCACATTTGGGAGTTGGGTACTTGGGTTTATTTAAAAAGTAAAAAGCTTCACACTTGAGAATCGTGTGGACACTAAAAAACAATTGTTTTACTTGTATAATACTCTCTGTCGACATCATACATACTCCCTCCGTTTCAGTTTACTAGTCCTATTTGACCAAATACGGATTTTAAGGTAGTAGTGGGGTCTATTGGAAAAGGTGGTAGTTGGGTATTTTAATTGATTAAATTAATTGTAAAGGTGGTAGTGGAGTATTGGGAATTGAAAAAGTGAGGGTATTTAGGTAAAAAAAAGGATAGCCAAAAAAGGAAATGGGACAAGTAATGAGGAATTGCTAAAAAAAGAAATAGGACAAGTAAACTGGAACGGAGGGAGTATTACACAAATTTTCTAATATGACAGTTTCTTTGTAAAACTATCTATATATATTTTCTATTGACATCACTCATAGTCTTAAAATAACTAATTATAAGCTTAAAGTAATACTCCCATCCTTCTTAAAAGTTTGTCCTATTTGGCTTTTCTACATATATTAAGAAAAATAGAATATTTGTAGTAAGTGGGCGTTATTTTAATTAAAAAGTAGCGTGAAGTAATGATTGTATTGGTATTATGAGAGATAAAATGTTTAAAATAACGATAAAATAAAGAAAAAGAGGGATAAGAAAGCTCCTGGGTATTCTTTAAGTCGTTGTTACTAACAACGACTTGACCATTGATCAATCAAAGTCTTATTTCGCTGTTAGTAACAGCGACATATAGCTTGACTAAAATTTTGACCATTTTTTTATACTCGCTGTTAATAACAGCAATTACGTACCGAACCTAGCTTTGGGGCCAAAGACGCTTATTTTGGGACTAAAGTTTGACCAAAGCTTATTTTTTTGATTAAAGTTATTAAAAAATCTTATTTTTTCAAATATTCAACACCAACTAATACATAAAACATTTCGGAATTTATGTTAATGCTTCTCATAATTCTTTTAATCAAAATTGGTCATTTATTCAATTAATATTTACTCTTATCTCAATATCATTAAACGACTCTTACATACATGAGATTCAGAGTTAAATGTCCACAAACTTACCCTAGCAAAATCAAAGAGATCGTTTAATCAATTCTTGATGATAACAAACATGATGTACAATTTTTAATAAGTAATACATATAATTCCACGAGTCATGTTACTATTTACTATAGTTTATTATAATTCAAAAAAGAAAAAATAAAATACTTTGACTTCATTAAAAAAAGATCTACTATTCAAGTATTCACATTTCTTTTATATTGCGTTCCAAACACATGATTTTATTTAGAAAATAAAATTGCACACATTTAAGTGTTTGGACAAATAAACAATTCAAATTCAAACTCGAATCAATTTTATCATTCAAAAAATAATTAAAATAAAAAATTTAAAAACGATTACAATCATTCTCAAATTCTTTATTTATAAATCATATTGGCATAATGGCATATGCTTGCCTTTCCGACTTCCAAAAGATTCACAATTCATCCTTGTGTTTCCCTGCATCATAATATTTGGCAAGTCTAATGAGCGGATAAATAGTAGCGTTAATGATATAACATTTCATTACTTTAATGCCATTAAGTTAGCACTTAAACATGGTTTAGACAGATAGAATATAAGGAATTTTACCCTTGTAATAAAAATAGGAATTGAAAATACAACACAAAATCCACGTGTCACTTCTCAAAAAGCTGGAAAAGAATAAATGTGTAGATGGAGATGAGATTCATCCTCCACAGTGTAAAATATTGATTGCATCATTGATCTCAATCTCATTGTTAAATTTACATAGATTAACTTGACCTCAACATAGGTCGCGATAAACATGTAATCATTTGTCGTAAAAGTGGTTTTACAACTGCAATCGTGATCACAACCGCGACCAAATTTGAAATTTTGCACTATGATAGTCCGTCTCGTGTAAATACAGTATATGATCTCAAAGAAACCTAGAAAAAACCAAGCAATATGAGCTTTATAAGTTAAAAGATCTCAACCACTGGTGGAAGTTTATTTTTATTAGAGTATATAACATATCCTAGAGCCAAACCCATCAGCTTAAGCTTTTGATTGAGTTGATTCCGTGACAATTTTACACGTTAAGACAGGTACTTATGGAGGGGCAGGGGGACAGTGAGAGTAAAATACCTTAATAACTCATATTTATGCAGTTGTTATTGCCTTGTACCCTTCCTTCTCCAGGACTGATGCCAGAGAAATGTCTCCGGTCTTCACAATTCTTCCATTTTCCTACATTAGTATTTATTTTTCAGTTTCCTTTAATTCATGAAATAATCTCAAACCCAATAAATGTACTAAAAATGATAAATAAAACATTGTTGTGTATAGTGTCTGTAAAAGCATTGCAGTGAACCACTATGTAGGAGAAACTCAACATCAGCAAGAAAATATATGTTCATATCTCTGAGCATTTAGGTCCCATGGGTTCATCTGGCACTTCGCTAGTGAAGAGATGAGTAGTCACCAATTCATCGGTGTTGTTCATTTTGTATCTAGTCGGGTTGGGTTTTGGTACACTTCAGACTTCAGGTTTAGCCATGTCGAACTAGCATTTCAATGCATTTAGATTTCATGTTCATTCATTTTCAGATTGGGCCCGGTCAGTTTAACACAAATTGACAGCTCTATTTCTTGTACTGTAAACTTGGGCAATTAATGAAGGAAATTCCATAAGAATCGACGGATCAAGATGGGCCAGATCATCAGCTCTTTTGGAACATCTACAGGGCCTTTATGTGAAATTTGCTCAACGTAAGCTGCATGGAATTTGTGGTGATTTTATTTCTTCAGGATTCCGTACGTAATTACGTATGTGCGTACAGACAAATCACTTCGTGTTATTAACAGAATAGGATAGTGTTTTCACCTGCTTTTTTAGGTCATGAATAATGCATATGGTGCATTTCTTGGCAGATCATTTATCAATGAAGTTTTCATCATCTAAAAGGAAAATCTCAGTTTCCACACCATCTAATCAATTAGCCACACTTCATCATTCAAGGAACTGTGAAGTGAAAAACTTTCCACTCAATCAAAAGCACACATAACAAAGGCAATTCTCATAACTAATTAGCTTACCATAATATGAATATAAGAGGGCTTTATATATTCTAGAAGACGTTGATAATGAGTGATCATCAGCACAGAATTTGTTGGCGTCAACAGACCATTAACTGCTTTAGCTACATCTTGAAGTGCATCAACATCTAACCCGGAATCAATTTCATCTAATATTGCCAAGTCAGCCCCCAAAACCTGCACATTAAATACGTAACTACCACATTTACGAACTGAAAGCAAGTGATAAGAAAGTCTCTAGCCTTGTGAAAAGAAAAACAAGATGAAATATCCGTGCAAAGAGGTGAACACAAACTTGTTATTTACAGCCGAGGGGATTTATTCTTAGCAGCAGCATCGCATTGCGAAGGTTTTTGATTTTATCACAGCCAACATGTGTTAACACAACAGTGCAACCACGATATTAGGCTGGCCACAGCCGTAAAACATTCTCATCATGTCAAAGTAGTCTGAGACCCTTATCACAATCACAATTCACATCCAAGATCTAAGAGACTAAGACTGCTGCTAACACAAAAAGATTCTTCGGGAAAGCCCAAATTCATCTAAAATCATTTAACATTCTACTCGTCATTACTCTTTATTGTTCCACAATCCAATTAACACACATCATTGCTCATAGAAAGGGGTAGAAGATAGAGAGGAACAAATAACAGATAACCATTAAGATAAGTAGGACATACCGCAAGTTGCAAAATTTCATTCCGCTTCCTTTCTCCACCACTAAATCCTTCATTAACATTTCTATTCAGAAAATCCATCTTCATGTTGACTAGATCAAGCTTGCTATATACATGGCTAAAGAACTGCAAATAATAGAAAGATATTAAAACTGAGCCTATTCTAAACAAAATTAGTTTATAACTAAAAAGAACAAAGAGCATAATTTACAATTAGGATATGTTCACATCTGATCATGAGAATAACGTAAAGAGGAATAATCAAACTCAACTCCAACATGGAAGAAAAGAAATCAATGTATGGTTCCATCTTGGCATCTCATATTTCTACGAGACCACGGCAATACTCTCAAATTACTATTTCACAAGACAACGCTATTCGCTTTAGCATAGAATTATCTAGAAGATAGAGATAAAAATTACAAATTCATACTACAGCAAGATACTAATTCAACATCGAAATACAGAATAGGTGTTTAGATTCGAGTAGAAACAATTAACTTTACACGCAAAAAGAATAACCATAAATAATAACTGAAATATCAACTAAATTGTAAGAATAAAGAAATCAACAAATCATCATCCAAAGGGTTCATTTCCATTGAAGTTCAGCAGTGAAAACATAAAAATAGCAATATCCTAAAAACAACTATTACCCCAACTAATTCCAGAACCAAAGAAAACAAACATAGATATACCATGCCATTGGTGAAGCAATACACAAGAAACTGTGGAAATCTCAGAATTTATGCCAACAAATTGAATTATATTCAAAAGCGAACACAATGAATAAGCCAAGTTCAAGGATCAACATGACGGCAAATGCAAACAAGGCGTCTTATGAAGTGTCCATATCACAGCATTAAAATAAGACTCCATGTAAATATGTTTTTATTGAAGAAACACTCAAAATACAAAACTGATACCTCTATCGGACCCAGCTCTGGGAGACCAAGTTTTCTTTGTCGAGCATTATAAGCCATATTTAAAAAATCTGCATTGCTCACTCCAGGAATTGCAACTGGAGACTGAAAGCTCATAAATATCCCTGAAAGAGCCCTTTCCTCTGGTTCCATTTCTAGTAGGTTTTGACCTTTAAAAATCACAGTTCCTCCAGTAACTTCATAATCTGGATGGCCAACAAGAACCTAAAAGATAAACCTACTCAGATAAACCAAAGCTTGTACTGGGTGCAAACTTGTCAAGAGTACAGACTAAAACACTAACACACTCAACAATGCTTAAAAATCAAAGGATAAACAGAAGTTATATATCAACTTATCAAGTTATAAGGTCCTTGCAGATAACAGCAGCAAGCTATTAAGAACTAAGTATCAGAAAGCACAACTTTCAAAACTTCAGGGCAAAGAAGCAACAGAAACATTCAAATGCCAGAAATGCCTTGCACACTGACTAAAATAAGATGTTCTTAAATTTTTTACTGAGCTATATTCTATAAATTGCGCTATGAGGAAGATTCATGCAGTAAAAGACTGAAGATACGCCATATTAGCATGATTAATATAAATTTAAAATATTCTGCCAATTAAAAGCTGAAGTGATGACAAACTAACCTTAGAGAATGTACTCTTTCCGGAACCATTCTTCCCCATGATTGCATGAATCTACAAGAAAAAAAAGACATGGTTCTTAAAATGCCCAGATCTGTAACAAAAAGCAACTAGTAAAGCATTATCTACTCACACTCTAACAGAATAAGATCAACAGATACAGTCAAAGTATTATAGAGGATAAAGGCAGTAACGAATCATTGCACATTGCACTAGGATAGCAGGTCCCCAGAGAACATCTCCAAACCATCTTAATGCCTTGTTACTTGTGCAGGTAAGGTCATTGGTGTGATCTTATTGCAAGAAGGGCTAGATAGCGGGAGCAGAACAATAACTTACCTACGCCAATCCTTATAAAATGAATCTTAGTAGAATGCTTAAAACAACTACCATGTGATACTGGCCCAAAAAGGCCAAAATCAACAGTAATTCAATTTTTGGATTTACAATTGGGAGTGATTAGTGAATCATTTGATATTGGAAAAACACCTGCCATGTGCCTACCCTCCCTTCCGTTCCCCTTCCCTTGTCATCTAAAATGCTATCGAAACATACTCTAATTAGCTGTTTTATGGGAATATTGGTTAGAACTGTCAGTTCCTTATATACTTGAATTGAAAAATTCCGACGACCCATCATGGAAAACTCGCTTTCGCAATACATATTGGAAAATTTTAGTGACACAGTCACAACTTAATCATCAATATGCAAAAATATTAGAATCAACTACCATGCGAAACATGAAGGAGAATGAAAACCCCAATTCATCCGATACAGATACAATCCTTAACAAGCAATCAACTTTCCAGCATTATCCAGAATCGTCAATCCATTGCAAAAAGTAAACCCCCTGATACCCCAATTCTAACTTCCAAGGAATTCAACATTAACCAAAAATTAAATAAAATCAAAATCAATAAGAATTGAAACTAGAATTTAAAGACAAAAGAAAGATAAGACGAACCTCGCCTTCATAAACAGTGAGATTGACTCCATTAAGAATCTTCTGTTGAGATTCAGCAATAACAGCAGTAAGACCCTCGACTTGCAGAAGAAGATTCTTACCGTCATTGGATTGAGAGGATGAAGTCTCGGATCCAACGGAGACGGTTTGGGCGGTTACTCGAAGGGAAGTGCGGTTGGATAGTGAGAGAGAACAAGAGCGAAATTGCGATGAGAAGATTCTAGAATTTGTAAATGGAGATTTCGAGAAAGTTCCGCGAGAGAAGAGGAGAGTTGCAGGAATTTGGGAAGAAGAGCAGTGAAGCTGAGCCATTGTTGATGTATTTGTTGGTGACTACTGTTACTCTACTAAATAAAAGCTAAATATTACGTTTTTTCTTTAATAAATACACTAGATAATACTCGTGCGATGCACGGTTTTATTAAATTTTTTGACATAAGTTATGTTAATTTATATGAAGTATTACAACTATTGATAACACATTTTAAAATCAAATTTAACACAAAAATATATAAAATTATTTTATAAAAGTTTAAACGAAAAAAAAGTTTTTGTCATGAAAAATATAATTGCCTTAGGTTACATAAAAATATTCGCAACCTGAATCATATTAAAATCAAGATATATTATGTTTTAAACATTTCAAAATATCCAATACGCTAGATAATAGGAGTACTCATTTAATAAATAAAATAAATATGTTTATAAATAATTGAAAAAAATAAATATTATATATGATTTTCTATAAAATTAAATAATGTGAGTAATAAAGTCAAAGATAAAAAAATAGTCATAAAAACAATGACATCATCATTGAGTGTAGGAGGGAAAATTTTTGTTGAGGTTGTGACACGTAAGCAAATTCAATTAATGATGATGTCAGCAGTGTTTTGTTTTAGTAATAGTTATAGATTATTCATTAAAGAGACATACGACATTTACATCAGAGATAAAAATTAACAAGTATATAGCAACTTTAATCAAATATAATTCAAAGTTAACAAAATTACGATTATTGTCTATGAAATCTGATAATTTTAAATATCCTCTTCCAAATCGTTGTTTGATATAGCCTTGTGCGAGGAGGTCTTTAATTGGTTGTAGTGTTGAGATGGAATTGAAATTGATTTAGTTGATGACTTGATGGTAATTACAATTTTGATGTTTGTTGCATTATCGTATTAATCTCTACCAACAAATCAACTAAAAGGCAAACACATTACTTGTACAAAATAAAATTTTATGGTAATTTAGATATTTCGACCATTCTACGAGAAAAATATTTATTCAAGTGTTGTCTTGTTTTATTTGTTTTGTTACATATTTTTGTAATGTCAAACTTTTATCATTTTTAATTATATATAACTCTATATAGTGATCTAACAAATGCAATAGATTGCGCAAAAATGTGTTTAGTGCAAATATTTTTTTTGAAGATATTTAGTGCAAATAATACTTTGAAACGAAGAAAGTATTATATTATGTGGAATACTGTCTCATGGAGTTTAGCAGAATACTTATCAGACTATTTTGAAAGATATAATTTATGATACAATTTTTTTAGAATTTTTTGCAATAACATATATATGAAAAAATTTCAAGATAATTGATTTTCATTGTTTGGAATTCATAAAATATTAGGAGTATAACATTAAAAAATAATCATTTTCCAATAATGTTTAGTATTAATTATTAGAATAATTTGCGAATTATAACTTTATACTTTAGCGTTTTGGCGAAGTACGGCTTCAATATTTATTTTGTCCGAATTATAGCCACTAAAGTGTCTAAGTTTGCAAGTTTAAGCCAAAACACAAAATTCCGACCATTTTGGTAGTCGAAACTTTAGATTAATTGGTCGGAAATATGTGTTTTTTGCCTGAAGCGGTAAACTTTAATACTTTAATGATTTTTATTCGCAAAAAAATATACATCGAGATTATAATTCACAAAAGTGTTAAACTATAAGACTGTAATTCGAAAATCATTCTTAATATATTAATAAATAATATAAAAGTATTAATACGGAAAATATCTGTTTCTCACTCACTTATCCGTATGCGTCTTTACTCATTTGTGAGCACCTTTCGTATTCCATAATCTTAGCACAGAGCTCAGCTGCAATGGCGACTTCTTCCCTCTCTTCTGCAACTGCTTATCTCCACTCTTTTTCCCGCCGCAATTCTTCCTTCTCTCTCCAAGGTTCCTTTTCCTTCGTTACGTAGGCCTCTCTTTCAACAATTGCTTATCTTTTATGTATTTGTTCAATGATATACACGAATTTCTAAAATATAGCAACGAAAGCTGATTCTGTAGCAATTATTTTCAAGATTTGATTGGAAGTACTAAAATCAAAAATATATATTTTAGCTAAGGATATGAATTAGGCATTTTTCTATAATTTTTAATGATACGATTAATTTTATTGTTCAATGTTGAGAATTTGTGAATAATTTGTTTGATTTAATTTAGGCATTAACAATGTGGAATGAATCACTTGCAAAATCAACTTGCAGGAACTAGTGTTTCATTATGGAGGTCTTCTGCTAACTATGTAAAGATTGATTTTGGTGTTAAAAAGATTTTTGGAAAATCTGTTGTTGTGAGAGAATTTTCCCAAAGGTATGTTTGATTTGTTAACTTCTTTCAGTTTTTGAAAATCGATTTAGGATAGGAGATACAAACTTTTGATGTACCCTGGTGTTTTACTTCAGAGCAGGAACTTTTAGGTGTGCAACTATTGAGGAAATTGAAGCCGAAAAGTCTTTGATTGAGAAGGACACTGTAAGTTTTCTTTTGACCTACATTTCTTACTGGAATTATAAACCTTTGGTTGGATTCTTGCAAAGTTTTTCATGCTTAGCTTATCAATAGACACGGAAAATTAGCATTTGTTATTTTGGTTTTTTTTTTTTTTTTTTGAAGAAACAAAGGATGGAGAAGACAATTGAAACGGTGCGTTCAAATTTCAATTCTGTTAGGACAAATCGAGCTAATCCCTCAATGTTGGATCGGATAGAGGTAAGGAGCTTGTTTCTTGACCCTGTAACATCTAGGTTTTTTATTACATCTTGGAATTGTTAGGTGTTATGTTATTGTACTCATGTAGCCGGACTCAGTGACCCCCTCTTGCATAGTTGGTTGCCATGCTTAAATCATGTGTAGTATATTTTTTTGAATTTTCCCTTTCCAGATTTTTTGACCTATATGCCTGAACAGGTTGAGTACTATGGAACTCCAGTCAGCTTGAAAAGCATTGCTCAAATTAGTACCCCTGATGCTAGTTCCATTTTGATATCACCATTTGACAAATCAAGGTATTGATGCTGAAAGTCAAATTAGTGTTGCATGTTTCACTTCCTATTTTATATGTAGATAAAACAATTTGTCTGCCACTAATAAATAATCCTGGGAGGAATTTTTCGTATTGCCCAAAGCAATGAGAGATATTATGTGGTTGTGCTTAATGCTTGCTCAAATTATAGAACATAGCTGATACAGAGATGATCATATGTAGCATGTAATATTGATATCTGGGTAGAGGTTGGAGTCTATATGTGAAGAGTAGCTTTGTGTGTGAGGAAATACGTGTATAGTTGATACAGAGGAATTCATTCTAGGTTCTTTGGGATCTTCTGGAAACCTATTATTTCAGTTTTGATCAATTTACGCTGTGATCAAGAGGAACCAGAATTACTTTTTCTACGAGTTTAAAACAGATGATTTGAACCCTGTTTTATGGATACAGAGAACCAAAGACTTGAAATTAGTTTTTTTGGGGAACATTTTTGAACCAAGGGTATGAAGTTAAATGTAATTTTGAGTTTTTCTCAGTGTTATTTTCTTTAACTGTTTTAAACCCTCTATTTGTAAAGTAATTTGATTGCGCCCATTGTGCTTGCATTTCATTTTACAGTATCTCAATGTGCTATTTTTTCATCCAGTTTGAAGTCCATAGAGAAGGCAATTGTTACATCTCAGCTTGGTTTGACTCCAAGTAACGACGGTGATGTTATTCGGTTATCCCTGCCTCCATTAACTTCAGAAAGAAGAAAGGTAGTCCTCGATGATCTTATAACGTAGAGTTCAACAATTTGGCTGGTGATGCTTCTGTAAAGTTTTCAACATTTAGGTTCTGTGAAGTCATCCCGCTTTATTTCGGATGCAAAATTTTTATCTTAAAAGGGGAGGACATAGAGGATTGATGGAGTAAATGTTGATGTGTGATGGTTCTGTGAATCTTTAACTTTTATGGTATAAGCTATGACTCGGGATAATAAGTTCTATCATTAAAAAACGAGTGAAACCTCTTTAGGAGACTGGGTTTCTTCCTGTCATTTAATCTTTCAGATTTTGTTTTCCAGAATTTTTGATAGACCTCGCTCATTATCAGTAAATGTTTACTGCAGGAGCTTTCGAAAGTTGTAGCTAAACTTGCAGAAGAAGGAAAGGTCTGTTTTCTTGTATACTTATTCTATACATTTCTCTTTTTGTTGTGAAATCAAGAGTTATTTGTTTGTGGAATGCTGATTGCTGATGTTGCTCAATATCCAATGAACTGTTGACCATTACCACATCTGCAAGGTTATTGCTGCTTTTGTCGTTTTCCCTTGTCAAGCAAGACCATGTGTCCATGCAATATCTTTGCTCATTGGACCCATGTTTGAAGAAGTTCATGAGTGTGTCTGTGGTTGACTTTCTGATGATTTATCTTACAGATTTTTTGGATACGTCATCTAGGAGGAAATAGAGGGGACTGGGGAGGGGTGGAGGGTAAGTTTCTTCATTAAGGCATTGCAGGGAAGTGAAAGGAAGAGAAAGGAAGGGAAGAATAATTTTTTTACTACATCCCTTGCCATGTCAGCCTTCCAAACCCCCATCCTTTTCTTCCTTTGTGCTTGCAAACAAAAGAAGGGGACATAATACTACAAAGCCATAGAGAGCAGAAGCCTGTTCTGGAGAGATTTTTAATTTGTTTCTTAAATAAATTGGTGATATTGTCATTTATATGGATCAATTAAATATATTAACAATAATAACAAGAACATAAGTACAGAACAACAATAATTATATAATAAAAAATGTGTATTGTCATTCATATGGATTAATTAAATGTTTCACATAGTTTAAAATGATAACAAACACAAATTCCTGTTCTTAAAGGTAATTTTGTAAAATAGAAGCAAACAAACAACAAATAATTTTACCAAACATCTTTATAACGGCCAGTAAGCCAACCCTTCTAGCTAACAACCTACAACCAGTTGCCAAACACCCCCTTAAATGGCCTAGAGTAAAATGATTATTCAAATCACATGCAATTCTTATTTATGTGAAACAGTTAATGTCGTTTGCAATCAAAAATTATTCTGAAGCAAGGGTATGGTTGTGTACATTTTAAGCCTCTTAACTCCGCTTGGGTAGAAGCCATTTTAGTGGCATTCAGGCAATACTATGTTGTAATTAAACTGGCCATGCATGTCGATTTTCATCTGGATAAAATTAAAAGTCAAGCTACAGCTGGATTTTGAATATATGGAACTTTTTGTAGTCAAAGCTCAAATAAACCTTGGAAGGATCATATTGAGCAGTTTGCCAGTTTTGTCACTTAATAATCTGTCAAATACTAAAGAGGAATGTGGTACTTTGATATTTTATGCGCAGGAAACTTAATTGTGCTTGTTCTCCTGCAAAATTTGTTTTCTCAGGTTGCAGTGAGAAATATAAGAAGAGACGCCTTGAAGGCTTATGAAAAACTTGAAAAGGTGTTGGTCATTTTCTTATTAATGCTTTAATTTTGACTTAATGTAAATGTTCAATAACTCTTTTTTGTGTTTCTCTTTATGCATGAAGGAAAAAAAGCTTTCAGAAGATAATGTGAAAGACCTATCTGCTGATCTGCAGGTATTATCTGACTTTATGCCTTTATGATTAGAATTTACATTCTACAGAGTGTGTGTGTGTGTGTGTGTGTGTGTGTTTTGGGTGGGGCTGGGAGGGGGGTTATGCTTATGATATAATACATGTGATATGGCCATATGGGAAAATAAGCTGGTTAGAGACTGCTTAATGTTAGCTTACACGGCTGAAGATTCCAGTCATTTCTGCTACATCGTTGTTATTCATTATGTTCCAATAAGGTAGTTATCTTTTGTTTTCAATTGCAATTAATATAAACGAGAATATATGGTAAATGCTTTTCAGTGTTGAATCTAATGTTTGGCAGAAATATGGCATAAGAGGTTGCTCTGTTGATTATGCAGTAAAATGGTTCAATTTTAAAATGGATTAACACGTTACATTTCAGCGGTGTGCATGGCATATCATGTAGGATGCACATGACAAGGAGTTCTGTTGGTACTGAGTAACTTTAAATCTTGGGGGCTTGAGGTAGAGAACGGACAAATATTATTACCTCTGTGGCTCTGCTGAGCTTTGGTTGATATCGGTGATGATTATTTTTCCACGGGGGAAGTACTAAACTGATGTACTACTAATATGTACTTCTGTAGCAAATTAGACCTAGAATAGATCCATATTTATTTTTTGCTATGAAACAAATATTGCGGGTTTTCTTGACTAGTGAGCTATGAATTTGTTTTACTGCAGAAAATGACTGATGAGTACATGAAGAAGGTTGAATCGATCTACAAGCAGAAAGAACAGGTATGACTCAGTAACTTTCTTGCAAGTATTTTGTCTTCAGTCATGTCTCTACATTAATTGGTGAGCATAGTCTTTTGCACTGTCTTTCTTTCGCTCTTACCTCTTAGCTTTTGTTCGGTGGCTTAAGTTCTTTGTTCACTAAGAGTGTCGGTCGTCATTGCTAGTTGGAATTAGTTACAACATGTACAACGTACAAGATATCACGGAGCTCTTAAGACACAAAGCATGATTTATTTGTTCGTCGTTTATCTTCTGTCATTATATTAGTGTGATTGCATATCATTCTGCTGATTGAGATTTTCCTTTCAGGAGCTGATGAAAGTCTGAGCGCTGTACAGAGAAGTTAAGTTGTAAAACTTTGTTTCCTAGACCCTGGTGGTTTGTTTTTGCTTTTTCTCTTGTGAATAACAATAGATATTTACAGAAATAGGCGTAATTTTATTTATCAAATCAGTAGAATAAACTAAATTTGCAAGAATGTTTTGTAATAATTATAGTTAGTAGCTACCAACTTGAAAATGCTATTACTATTGCTCATTATCTATTTGTATCATCATCTTCCTCGTTTAAGTGAAAAACTGCTAAGGGCAAATTATGCCCTTAGACCTTATTTTGATAAAGTAATATTGTTGCAATTAAAACAAAATCTGATTCCCATTTGGCTTCAATTTTACGAAGGCTTGTACCAAAATTTAATAATCTGGATTTGCCATATTTTGGTTAATTTTTAGCACAATATTAAATCGGTTTCAAGACGTCATCAATAACAATTCAGTTCCTAAAACATTTTAGGATTAGCCTGTTCAATGGGCGCCTGAATCGACTAATATATCGGCATTCAACTTCTAAATCAAATTTAAGTCTATCAAATAAAAAAAGATCGGCACAACTGCTAATCTGATGAGCAAAGCTGTTCGACAAATGGTAAATGTGAGCTACCACAATCAAGTATCATGAAGATTATTGTTGTGCGTCCAGTTTACGAGTCTGTTAGGTAGCACAGTAGCAGCCCAATCAGATTCTTGCGATAGCTGCGCTCCAATATGTTAAACAAAACAGCACTGCAACACGGCAACAGAAGATTACAGCTTCAACTTGTTCCGAAGGCCAACGTCAGATAAGGTGAATCAAATTACTGTTCATCAAATGCCAAAAGATAGTGGTCCAGGATAGTTCGCTTCTGCCTCAAGATACAGATGAACCAAACAGAAAATAACTACTGAGACGATTTTCACAGTTATAGCACCTGCATATAATTTCAAGTTAAATTAGATCGAGCAGCCAAAAATTTGAGGTACATAGTAAAGGAAAAGGCAGCCAGAATTTCGGTCACTGTCGAGGCACATTTTACACGTATCTGTCTGGTAAAGAACTCCATAATTTAACACAATCCTCGTTAAGAGGATACTTGATTATATCTTACATTAAGTACATGTTACATTGAGAAGATACAAGTTGAAGAAAGATTATTCAGACAAACACAAATTTAAGCAGTTTTACTTGATTTCAAAGAATTCAAAAATGGATAACAATTTACTCTGAATATTCAAGAAGTTTTCAGAACAAACTCAATTACCTTACATTTACCCGGCCCTATAAGCGAGCCCGATTATACCCGACTTCAAAAATAAATTCCCTAAACATAATACCTGATTTTAAATCAATCCAAAACACCTTACCAAAATTCACTTGATGACCCGAATGAACACCTCTAATATATTCCATAATAAAACTATCCATGATTACTTGAAACAAAAACTTCCTATCGAATCCCATTTTGGACACGCTTTCAAACTACATTCCCCAAATGTTTCTTTTTCCAAGCCCAAAATCATATATGATACCTTAAGCCCTTCTTTTCTTCTTTCCAGCAAGTCTTGTACGAGAGTCTCAATATGAGATGAGCCCATACAATTAATCCATTTTTCTAATTAATCACTTTTAAAATTGTAACTTGTAAGTGATCACTTTAAATTATAATTTATCACAAACTATAAAGAGTGATCACATTAAAATGATAAGTGATTACTTTAAGACCATAAGTCTACATTGGGCCAACCTAATAGAGATGGTCTCACCGTGAGACTGTCTCATTTGAGAATTTGTAAAAATCCAATCATACCTACGTTTCCTTCGTTTCCAAAACTCTTGAGTAACATTTCTTGTTTTCGTTTCTGATTCCGGTTCTCGTATCAAATCGAATTTCATTTCAAGTAACATTGCTTCTATCAAACAAGAGGACAATCAAAATTAGTTTGGCAATTTAGGCCAAGTCTTGATTACAAAAAAAAAATCCTGAATTAAATTCTCTAAAGGACCTACTATTTACAATGGCCCATGACCCAACAAACAGATTATTGTTTTAGAACACCCGAAACAGATCATTTTTATTTCGTAGGCTGCTCGGCAACCAAAAGCATTTGATGTTTCTAGCAGGCTCCTTGAGCTTTGAGGTCCTGATTAGGACTGATTTTTTAAAACTTAATGAATGCTGGTGGAAGGAGTACAAAAAGTGTCATCCTGCACAACCATGGTAATCCAAAGACTTGGCACAAGTCATTGTGAAATCAATATGAGTACCCCAAAAGAAAAAAGGATAACACTTCAGAGTTATTGATCCTTCAGAGGCAACATTGGTTTTGGAATTCATGCAGCAAGTTGCTGGCCTGTGTGAGTTAGATTATAGATCAGGTATGACCGTATGAGTAAGATGACGCACCAGAAGATAAGAAGTAAGAATGGATTATAAAAAACGAAAGATAAGAGGGAAGTAATTTAGCTACAGTATGAAAGGCTGGAGTTCGTTACAAAGTTATATTCTATTTTGTGAACATCATTCAAACTCAATGCATTCATTTTTGTTTGAAAAAATAAAGGGTTTTTGTCAAATAACATACAATACAGGTCATTTGTAGGGAAAGACTAATTATTATTTTTGTCCAAGAACACTACTTGAAATACTTGGTTTGTTGATTTATGCCACATCAATGAATTCGGGGTAAATAGTTGGAAGGGTATTGACAAGGTGGAGAATAACGTTGATTGACATCCCAGTTTGAGTTTGTTAAAGAGAACAGAGTGTGCGCAGCTAAGATTTTATGGTTTTCAACAAGTAAAAGAGGTAACAGCCATAGGTGTGAGACGTGGGTGGTTGAACTACCGTTTTCAGGAGGGGATGGATTTGAGAAGAAATGTGATGGTGGTTTGGAGGCTGTACCAGAAGTCTTTGACACTAGAGAGATAGAGGAGTAGCTCATTGGAGGAAGGGTAAAATGGTGGAATATGTTGGGTTTCCTATTGATCATCCACATTCCAGATAATCCTTAACTATTCGTATCCTTTCAATCAACCTTTATTTCCTCTTACTTCCCCATCCCTAAGCCCTCATTCCTTTCAAGTCCAAGCCTTCCCCATGCCTCCAATCCATATCAAAAAAGGCTCAAGGATCTAGTGTACTAAAAGAAGAATAAACCCATTATTCAATGCAGAAGACCATGAAAACCTTCGAAGCTATGTAGAGAAGCATGCATGACTGGTGTTGTTTGTTATTTTTCTCAGTTAATTTTGTAGAAGCACAATCAGCTTATCTATCATTGTAAATTATTTTGGTTAGGTCATAGAAACGGTATTCCAAGCTCAGTTAGGAAAATTTTAAATTATTTCTTGAAGAATAATTATTTGGAATTTCATAACCTGAAACTTAGTTGGTTAATTAGAAAATTCAGTGGCAATGATCAATAACTAGGGTGCTTTAATATGAGGTACTTGGTTAAGGTATTTGTTTGGTCAGGTTAGGAGTCAAGACCAGTGGCCCTAGTTCAGGGTGGTTTAATAAGTTTGAAAACATTGAAATTTTCTTGAATCTCCAAAAAGGAGGAACTCAATTCTCTTGAATAGGGGAGTCATCATAGTTCATGAGACTTTGATAAGTTGAAGAGGGAGAAAAGAACCCGAGAAATAGTATAATCAGAAATTCAGCTACGGAAATTTGTTAAGTTGAAGAGGGAGTCATCTTAGTTAATATCCATTATTTCATTTCCAAAACCATCAAGGAAATTCAGCTACAGAATCAAAAGGTGTCATCTGGAATCTTTGACTATCTTCTTGAGCCTAGTGGATTCAGAATATCAGATAGAAAAGTGGGCACCGCACAAACAATCCTAATAACACTTGGCTTTTCGGTACAAGCACGACAAAGATGCAGTTTCCAACAAAAACAAAGGGAAACCCCACTTTTTTCAAGAACTGTGATTCTGCGACATACACAGGCCACTGTATTGCTGCAAATAGGCAAAAGTTCTGTTCTGAATTTCAATTTGTATTTTATAGGGTGTAACTAAATCAATGAAATTCATAGTGATTAAAAGGCTCATACTTGGACATTGTGATAGTCCTTATAGTTGACCAAAAATGTTAGCACGAGAGAGGACGATGTAAATAACGCAAAAATCACACTTTTCAATATCCTAAAACCTAGACATAATATCATAGACTTTATCCCCTACCCTAAATATAAAGGTAAAAAAATGTATAAATGTCGCAGCTTTTTTTATTTTTGCTAAGCCCCAAGAAAGCAAATGTATGAGTTGATAAAAAAAAAAAAGGGGAGAAAAGAAGCCAATTAGCATACACATTTCCAATTTCAAAACATCTTGATTGGTCTATGGAGAAGAGAATATTCAAATTCACTTACCAAAACAATAAGTCATTCATACGAAAATAGCATCATGAAGATAACAATCGCACCACTGAGGGTGTTGAGAGTTGGTTACAACAGACTGTCATGTTGGTGCCATCTGTTCAACCCATAGTGATTGTTATGAACCAACAAAAATAATAGAAGCGTTCAACGAAATGAATTTGATATAAGAAAACAGAAAACGGGATAAAGATAGCCTACCTCACTTTATTAGGGTGATGCCAACTTGCCAAGATGCTCCAGTGCTAATGAAAGAGCTCTAACTACCAATATTTATAACCCATCTAGTCTAAACCATGATTGACCATAAGATGATAATAACAACCAGACAGTTTATCCACTCTTGCTGCATAATGGTTATAAAATGTTCCACATTACACCACCTCCATTCATCTAATGTCATACATATTACAAGTCACAGAGTATGACAACTAATAACACAAAATTATTTCAATTATCATGTTGACCAAGTTACTCTGAACTCAAAAATCTCATTGTAATCTTGCAACATGTTGGCACATGTAGGAAAAAAAAATACATGTGAAACAACTTTTTCCCAAATTTCATTAGCTCAACTTCAAAAAGCACATCAATTGCCCACATAAGCTCAGTATTTCATGCCCCACTTAAGCTCCAATTTGTACTTAACCAAGAACAGAAGCTAGGAACTTCTTTTTGGTCACTGGTTCCTCGCGCAATATGACAACATCATTCAGCTTCTCAAACAATTCCTCAAGGTCATTTACTCCCAACTTTTGGTAATCTAAAAGTTTCTTATACCTTTGCTGATATATCTTCTCAAAATCACTTAGGAAGATCCCACATGAATAACTCACCAATATCTCCTCCAGCTCATGCTTAAAAGTTAGCAAGTTCTGTTTTTCATGTGCATATTTTTCAGCATTCAGATGTGGCTTGCCTGCAAATCCACTTTGCTCTTGCTCTTCTGTGACAACCATGTCATCATCAGAGAACTCATCGGATGAAACAAAAACAGCATTCATTTCCATGTTTTCTTCCTGAACTCCCTTACCTCTTCTATCCTTCTTCATTGGAAGTGATGGAGCAGAAGTACCTGTCCTTATATTTCGAAGATACACAAACTTTTTCTGACCCTTTCCCTCTACAAATATCACATCAGACATTTTCTTGAAGAGAGACACAAGCTTGCATGCCCCATAGTCTGATATATAAAGAGGACGGCCAAATATCTTTTGGTAATCAGAAGGAACACGAGTAAGGGGTATACATCCACCTGACAGTTCAAGCAGTTTTACTAACTGTGCCTTTAACCCATTTACATCGCCAGGTTGTACCCACAAACTCGAATCATTTGGGTCAACTAATGAATTAGAGCCTACGGTGACTTCTGTAGCACCAGAAGGCAGAGCATGTGATCTTAGTGATGTGGTGCTGACAGGCATACCAGCTGAAATACAAGTGTTAAACTCAGATAGCGACCGAGAAACTAAGGTAAAATCTCTTGAGTTGTAATAGCTTTGTGAAAGCCCTCGATAAATAATTGCTTCCTCATCATTTCCATTCATATTCTCACTTATATGAAAACCCATCATAAATCCAGAGTTATCAATTGATCCTCCACGAGGTCCCATTGTAGGTCTTTCCGGCGGCACAAAACCCTCCCCACGTGCAATACTAGGCCAATCCCAGACATATCTACCAGCATTAGACAAAGCAGATGAAACACCTACCCCAGACGGAATAACGAGAATCACAGTATATCCACGTTGACCAAGAATATGCAGAGCTGGAGCAAAATCCACATCACCAGAGATCAGCATGATGGAAGATGGTGGACGGTTGTCAAGGGCAAAAAGAAACATGTCAACCAAGATAGCCTTATCAGCTGCATCCTTTCTCCCATTCGGAACATCTACAAGTTTAACACCAGTCCTTTGGCACCCCTCTCTGACTCTCCTAGGAAATGCATTGAAGTCTCCATATGCAGCAAACAATGTGACAGCTCCTTGGATAATAGGATGGATCCGCAACGCCATTCTGATGTTTCCAGCAACATCTTCAGGGCGGACATCACTAGGGACGGGGCAGTTTTCAATGTCCCACAAAATAGCAACAGGACCCTGTGAGGAAGTTCGATTAGGAGGGCTGGAAGTAGGCTGTGCCACATTCATATTACAATTAGACGCATTTGCAACACTGCTCTCCAGGTTATCCGAAGATATCGCCCATGATGTCATGTTTGAATTAGCAAGCATGATTCCTTTAAGAGGAAACCCACAATTAGCCAAATAATTTGATCTTACAACAACAACAACAAGAAAAGAAATTTACAAGCATGATATACTACATATTCAACTCAATAGGAGCACAATTAATAATAAAACAAATAAAAGTCAACATATTAAAATAAAAACCACGAATATTCCGGCCAATTCAAACCAAATGGTTGAGAGTTGAGAGCTAAAACATCCAATCTCCCCCCAAAAAAAGGACTCTTTAGAATCGAACGTAATTACTTCTGAAAAGAGAAACTCAACAAATCCCATCTTTAATTTCTATTAAGCTACACATTCAATTAAGTCCAATCTCTAGAAATCAAGCAGCAAAATTACAAGACTAAAGTACCCAAAAAAATTGAAAAAAATGAAACATAAAACTACATAAAAGGGTTTAACACCTAAACAACTATTCCCCTAGAAAAAGAAATCCAAAAAAGAAGCCTTCAACAAAAACAATCTCAAGGTCTTAGTAGTATCATCATAAGACAAAATTGACAACAGTAGATATCAGAACAGCAAACAATATTCGATTAAATCAATGCAAAAGTTTGTAAAATCAACGAATCACAATAACAAAACAAGAACTACGTGCACAATCTATGAACTGAAAATTATGACAAAATCGATAGAACAAGATCGAAAGACGCTTAAGAAATCAAAATCTTTAGAATGAAAACAACAATTAAAGCATAGTATCGGAAAAATTAAGATGATAGATGACGTAGAATTACCGGAAAGATTAAGAGTAAATTATGGAAGAAGGTATGGTTTCTTCAGAGCGACGGCGAGAAGAAATAGTAGTGTTGATTGTTGGCTGTTGCTAAAAAAGGATCAATTTATCTCACCACTTTCTTCTTTCCTCACCGACCCCATTTTCTACCTTTTGCTACTTTATTTTAATTTTTTTTTTTTGCTAAATTTTAAACAATAAAAAAATTATTATTATTATTATTGGATCTGTTTGGCAAATGGTCGTTGGCTTATGATATTGTCGGTTTGACAACCAAAAAATATTGGTTAATAGGCTAGATGTTTAACTTAGAGTTACATATATTATCTTTAAATTATTGAAATTTCATATGGTAACATTGAACTTTTATGAAACGCCAGCGGTAGCACTTTTGTAAGATTTTTCTAAATGATAGCATTTTGTTTATGTCTTATCTAACTGCTATAGCATTTTTCGTTAAATTCTTGTCAATTTTTTAATTTACCATTTTGACGTTTAATTTAGGGTGAATTATAAAGACAAAACGCTTAATAAGGATAGAAATGTCAAAATGGTGAATTAAACAGAAATCGACAAGAATTTAATGAAAAATGCTACGGCGGTCAGATAAGGCATGAACTGGATGCTATTATGTGAAAAAATCTTATAAAATTGTTACCACGGGCGTTTCATAAAAGTTTAATGCTACCATGTGGAATTTCCCTTTAATTTAGGTAAGTTTTCTTTATCGCTTTTATTTTTGAGGTACCTTTCGTTTAAATTTACAGTTAAATTATACCTCATCTCTATAGTTAATTGATTTTATCTCTTTATTAGATTATTTTTCCCCGTATATTAAATTTGACTCTCTTTGTGAGATTTTTAATTAGTCTTTTTTTTTTTTGAAAAAGCTGATTAACGGTTGAAAATCTTTGCAATGTCACAAAAAATACCAATCGTGTGTCTATAATCAATTGTTTGGGATTGAATTCTATTCAAAACAACGACATGAAAGAGAGAATATAAAATTGCTATATACTCTTATGTATATGTTGTATAAATCATTTATCAATGAATTAATATACAATTCAAACAAAAAAAACTTCTTAAATTTATAGTTACATGTAAGTAATAAGAAATATATTGTAAAATATATTTTAAGAGAATAAAATTATATTTATAATCTTGCTAAACACATTTTTTCTTTACTTATATTAATCAAACAATATTTCATTGTACTAAATCTTAAGTCTAAATATCTCCCCAAACTTGTGAGACAATGCCCCTAACCAACCCAAGTCTCATTCTTTCTAAACAAACAAGACATTCATCGTGTCTAAGACCGACCTATTCACATTCCGACCTTCCAAACTTCACCAAACAAACAAGCGGTATCAAGTTCGTCAAGCTCGGTTAGCTGCAAGATCCTAGAAGTCGGAAAAATGGCAATGTCGCATAACATAAAATTATAACTAGTGAATTATCTAATACATAAGTTCATAATACTATAGCAAACAGTTACATACTACCATAAGATAAGTTTGTTCGCTGTTACTGACCGAACTGCATCAAAATAGTGTCGTAGGCGACACACTCTATTAGATTAGCTAGCCACTTATACACACCATGGTCCATAAGTCTACATGATGGGAGTAAGAGGAGTGATGGTTGGAACCACTCGGAAAATATCAACATTCATCACAACACAAGCCTCGTCTTCACTCCTGTGAGCCTCGTCTTCCTCGATCACAGGAGTGAAGACAAGAACATCAAACTCCTCCAAGTTATTATCGAGTGCAAACTTCTTCCACCCAGTTGTGAAGCCTCCGCCTTTTTTGTCGTAGGTTGCTAGAGTTGCGAGCCATGTGTTGTGTCCTACACGTAGAACGACTTTTTGGCTTTGGAATTGGAAATTTGTGTTAAGCCATTTCCCAGGAATATTCTGTGAAAAAACAACAGTTTGTGTCACATTTATTGATTCTTAACTAGCTTAAAAGGAAACTTAACACAAGTTATGCACAAAGATTACCATGTAAAACCTCTTGTAAACACTAGTTGGTCGCATTACTACAATGAAGCTATTTTCAGTCCTTTTCTGGATTGCCCTATGCAAGGCCTCTTGTTTCTCCTGATCAGTCACGGGTCTTCGATTTGATACGTACTCGTTAGAACACTTCTTAGCTGAAGCTGTTTTAAGGAGAAAGTAAGATCAGGGGAGGTTTTGAACATGTTCAACATGTTCGACAGCACAAGGCCCGAAAAATTGGAGGCCTCAATATTAAATTTGTCTAAAGATAATAATTGTTAGAAAATATCATAATTTTTAATGTTGCACAGGGCCTTCAAACACAAACATCATCATATTACCATGTGTATCCCGCTCTAAGAAACTATGATCTGGGTCTTGGGAAGGGAGGAAAGCGACAACTCATAATCATAAAGGAGAGTGTGGCCAAAGAGTCCCTCGGCTTAAGAATTTTGAAGTGTTGGTATGATCAAAAAGTGAATGAGAAAATTGGAGGTAGTAATGGTTCCTATCCAAAAGAACAATTCAAGAATGCAAAAGAAAGCACAAAAAGTGGCAAAGTGAACAATGATCAAGTTTATCAAAACAATTGAAGAATTTAATAACAGCAACTGACAGAAATATTCATAACCCATGTTTTGGTTAGTTCTTATAAGACTTCAAGAGGAATTTTGTGCTATATTAACAAGTGCAAGAGAAACTGCATTTTAAATATGAGCATGGGGGATTTAGGCTCGGGTCTGCCTAAGCAATTGTGGTTGATGCCACAAAATATATTATATACTTTAACGCGCCTCCTCACACAAGAGCCTTTGGGTAGAAATGTGGATACAGCACATGTGGATACAACACATGTCCTCCTCATATTTAACGCTAAATATTCCACTTTAAATGAGGGATGATTGAGATTCAAACCTGTGACCTCTTGTCACGCTGGCTTCTGATACCATGTCAAGGAACCATCTCAACTAAAAGTTTAAGTTGATGGTTGAGACTTGAGACCCCAAAATATGTCATATACTCTAAAAACCGTGGCTCGGGCATTTTAACATTGAATTGTATAGCATATAAGACAAAAGAACAATAGCAGAGTTGGTTCAGGACATATGTAGTGGTGAGTGTTCGGCCCACTCTATACTTGACATATCTAGGTCTCACCCCTGAAGATGACATTGACATTTTAGGTAATATGTGTACTTAACACAATACTAAACATCCTTTATGTATTTTTTTTTCTCTTTTATCTTAATGCTAGTTTTGCACCAATTGTCAGTCACAACTCTTTAGGAGTAAGATGATAGAGTATCTCTTAGTGTTGTGCTACTTTATGTACTCTCTACTTTTTAAAACAAGCTTTAGTTGGTTCCTTACTCGACTTACGCGTATCCAAAGAGCTAGGAAGGTTGCAGCCAATAAGTCCTTCGGCTCGACCATACCCTTATCAAATTGTTAGCATGATCCGAAATCGACATCTAAGGAATACTCACCATTTTCCGGGGTGATCAGCACCCTTGAAGTCGGACTTAGTTTCTTGGAACCATCCATTTTATTCAAGCTCTTATCTGCAAAAATGTATGCAATAAGTACTTTGTAATCCCCAAAGGGTGTATATTATATACATAAAACAGCCACCTACATTTTACGCTAGAAATCTTACCCGATTGAGCCTCCGATTTCTGAGACTGAACATTATTGAGAAAGATCTCTCCATTTCCAGGGACAATCAAGTCTGTCGGTGCAATCTCACTAGGTTCATTTCCTGAGTCGAGTAGATAAAAACACAAATCACATTTTCATGTCAAAAACGCGAATCAAAGAGAAAACGTTTCTTGTTGTAGTGTAGCAAAATTCAAAGCGACAAGGGAGATACTTGATTTAACGGTTGATTTGCGTGGTTGTAGTACCCTTCTAGGCCTGCCTCTACCTCTAGGAGCTCGACGAGGAACATGCCTAGGACTCGGAGTGTTCAACTTTACACCCAACGAAACGTCTCCTCCATCATCGCTCCTAGACTTCTTCAACACATCAACCGAAGAATCTTCTTCATCGCTCTCAGCAATCTCCGAGGTCGAGTCCTCTTTCACAGCCCTCTTTCTTTTATCTTTCGGTTCAGACTTGGTTTCTTCGCCTTTCTTTATAAAATAGGCAGCTTCCTTCTCACAAGAACTGCCTTCGTCGAAGATTAAGACCTCGAAATGCAAGTTTCTTTGATACTTAAACACCAAAATGCAGTGTTCTTTCAGCTCATTGGCTTTTGCAAATGCTTTCCATTCGTTTCCAACGAAACGAAGATCGACAGATTTCAGCAGATCGATCTCCCATATGGCACCACTTGGAACTTTCAGTGACACTTTATCTGGTAGCTGAGCTTGCATATGGGAGTAAAATTTCTTAGGCAATACCTGGTTGGTCGCATCGATTACAGATAAGTATTTCATAACGACATTAAAAGGCTCGAGTGCAAGATTTTTAACGTGAACTGATAGTGATAAACAACGTACAAGATGCAAACATCCTAGTGTCATAACTAACAAATAGGCCAACGCATAATCATCATCATACCCAATATATACTGCTCATTGAAGACATGATATGTCAAACGTTTAGAACGGGTTAGGACATCTCACATATATATACATAGTGGGATAAATAAGTATTACAACTCAAAGTCCAAAGTGCTTTGAACATACGAAACAAGTACGTAACAAACAAAACAAATCGGAGCTCAAAAAGAGTTTTGCTCATTCGAGCAAACCCTGACTCGTTCAAGCAGGCTGTTGCTCGTTTGAGCACTTATGCACCTCTTTCGAGCAATTTTTCTATTTCGACATTATGCTACTAGAAATTTTTATGGCTTTTGCTCGTTCGAGCACTATATGTGCTCGTTCGAGCAACCCTGCACAATCGCGTATGTTAGAGAGATCTG
Source organism: Amaranthus palmeri (assembly GCA_019776075.1). NCBI lineage: Eukaryota > Viridiplantae > Streptophyta > Magnoliopsida > Caryophyllales > Amaranthaceae > Amaranthus > Amaranthus palmeri. Next base: position 1,802,297 of record JAAKBH010000283.1, read on the forward strand.
ATAACTTTATCAGTTTATGGCAATTATAAAGCCTTATATTGATGGTATAGTTGGGATGAAAGCATGCAAGAAATACTATATACAATGGAAGTTACCGTTGCGGGGAAATATCACAATTGGAAAATTTTCATACACCTACAACTAGATAACAAGTTTCCGAATGCCATCATTGTTGCAAACTAATCTTCAAATTACTCTATATATCGGCGATCATACAACAAGGACTACATTACCATATACACAACAGAATACAAATTTGTACTTTGTAATTTGTATTGTTTATTTGCATTATATTTCTAATATTCAAAACTCTTGGAAAAATAATAATAAAACCAAAAACCAAACTCTTTTATCCTTTCAATTTGCATCATTTCTCATTTTAGTTTATTTCACTAAATTTTGCATCTTTTTCTTTTTATTTTATTGGCAATGTCAGTGTCATCCACAAACTCATATTTTCTCCCTTTTAACCACTCAAATTTATTACCTATTTATTTTCCATCTCATTCTCCGACTCAATTCCCATGTCCAATAAATTTCATCCATCGTACCAAAATAAGAGGGACAAAGGGAGTATACACATTTCATTCAATACAATTTTCTAGTCAAACCAGCCAACAATTTCGACAAATAAACCTAAAACACAACAAAAAAAAACATTCTTTCTCACCCTGGCTGTCACCCACAAAATTACACCCTTGTAAAAATATAGAAGTACAATAAAGGGATCAAAATCAAATCTTTTCCCCTGTTTTAAGACAAAAATGCTAAACATTTGCATGAAGGAAAATCAATAAAATCTCCCTAAATCATCATCATCATCATCATACCCAATGTAAGTATTCCGCTCATAGAAAACTATGATCAGGGTTTGAGGAGGGAAGAACAACAACAGCTCATACCCATAAAGGAGAATACGATCTAAGAGTCCTTCGGCTCGAGAAGGGTTAAAATCTCCCTAAAGAATAATTTTTTAAAAAAAAAGAAAAATGAAACATAAGAAACTCACAAGATGATCATGGAAGTTATTAGGTAAGGTAACAAAGAAATGCATGCAATTAAAATGTGTCCAATACATTTGTTCTTCCCATGTCTTGCAACAATTACACACCCCATTCTTCTCCATTTTTCAGCAACAAAGATTTTTGCATCAAAATATGGGCCCTACACATTAAAAAAAAACAATGGGTTATGTGAATTTCAATTAACAATCAAAAATGAAATTGAAAAGTTAGAGAAAACCCACAATTGAGCCACTCATAAAGCTTGGAAAAATTAAAAGTGATTGGAAAAGGAAAGTAAATAATGCCACATTTAAGGAGAAGATATGAGACTATTAATGGTCGCACTAATTGTGATTTGACTTATGAAAGTATGAGTGAAAGAGGAAATTAAAGAACCATAAATATATATACAAGGGTGAATAGGTTAGTTAGGGTAATACCAATTTTATTAGGGTGGAAATTTTCTTTCATTGGAATTTTTTTTTTTAGGTTTTTACTCTTATTAGTAAAATATCTAGCCATAAAATATGGGTGACTGAAATATGGTGATATGGTTATAAAAATTAAAATTTTTAATTTATATAGTTATAGCTCATAAATATTAAAATTTAGGAAAAATTATCTGAAATAATATAATTTTCACAAAATCTCACAAGAGACGGTCTGTAGGATAGACCACAAAATTGGGTCAGCCCATTTCCCTTAAATGATTTTTTTAATTATAATATCAATTATATTATGTTATAATCCTAAATGTAAGGTATTATAACCTCGAATATACTATTCTATAACCCCAAATATAAGTTATTATAACCCCAAATATACTATGTTATATTTTGGGTTGGGCTTCATGGATTCCGTCTATAGAATAGACCGTCTCCCATGAGACTTACTGTATAATTTTTTATTTATTTTTCTATAATATTACCAATTTTTGATTAACCTTGAATGAGAAGGACTTGTGTGGACTTGGTCCACACTAATATTAGAGTGTACCAAGTTTTACACCCTATTATACTACTCTCGACTCCACTTCACTTCACTTCACTCCACACTTTCACTCTATTTCATTCTACTCTTAATCTCTTATACTTTTACACTTCGTCTATTTCACTCTTATACTTAAAAAAAATTTAAAAAAAATAAATAAAAATTTAAAAAGTTAAAATTAAAATTTAAAATTTATAAAATAAATTAGTAAAAATAAAATAAAAAAATTTAAAATTTTAAAAAACTAAAAAAATTAATTTTTTTTAAAATAAAAAAAATTAAAATTTAAAAATTTTAAATTTATAAAAAATTTAAAAATAAAAAAGATTTAAAATTTTAAAATTAAAATGAAAATTAAAACTTTTAGAAATTAAAAAATTTAAATAAAATCTTTCAAAAAAATTTTTTTAAAAAAAATTTAATTCAAATCAAAAATTAAAAAACATTGAATTAAATTATTTTTCTTTTTTTAAAAAAAATTGAAAGTAAAGTAAGGGAGTGAGAGATTAAAAGTAGAGTAGAGAGAGGGGTGAAAACTTGGTCCATCCAAAAATTAATGTGGACTAAGTCTACCTTAGACTTTTTCAACCTTGAATAATACCACGTTTTAGGTGTTTTCCTATAACATACTTAACTTGTTAAAAATCATACTATATGAGATTATATGACAAAATATTTGGTAAATTAGTTAATAAATTAAAGTTGATATTATCTAAAAAAATCATTGAGTTTGTATTATTCATAGTTAATCAATAATTTGTATTATTCATGGAAATTAACAAAAAATTATATTATTCATAACATCTTATAATTTATAAGTGATTCTCACAAAATCAAGAAAAATTTAGTGGTTGAAGTAATGAAAATGAAATTCGCAGTTTTTGGTTCAAAATTTGATGCAAGCTATAATTTTAAATTGTGTAATTTTGATTTACTAGGTACATTACAATTATTATTACTATTTATCGTTTAAACTCTTTTCATATATTGTGACTAATGTGTAAGAAAAATTTTTTGGTCAAGTGGAATCTTATTTGAATGGTTTAATCGCATACTTTCATAATATTAACTTTTATAATTTTTAAATTTATATAATTTAATATATAAATTATCAAAGTAACTCATTGATTGTGTAAAAAGTAAAATCCAACAATTATCATAAAACGAAAGAGGTAAATATTAACACTAATAATTTAACAGATTTTTTTGTCTTCCAGATATTCACACAAGTCATGAGTCATGACCAATATTGAAAATTTGAAAAGAATAAGCAAAATTTTATAAAAATTCAAAAAATAAGCTTTTCTAAACTTAATCCCAAAATAAGCATTTTTTACCCAGAACACATATTCGGGGTTGTTCGATGTTACCTACAGCGAACAAAGAAACTTCGTCAAAAAGGTCAAGGTCTTTGTTTAGTAACAGCAAACAAAGATTTGAATCAAGAGAAAACTTGCATTTAACCAAACTTTGATCAATGCGACAACTATGTAGAATCAATCAGATGAAGAGAACCCAAAAGCGGGCAACTCGTTAAGTCTAGAATCGATGATTTGTTGAGCCCTCGATATCAATTTTCTTCATTTTCACTACTTTTACCAAACATGGTTATTTCTTATATAACATAGTTTTCTATGAGCGGGATACGCTGGATATGATGTTGATGATTTCTTATCCAAACATTCGTGCACTCCTATACCCATGCACTTATATTTGATCAAGCATGCCAATACATAACAGATAATCAAGTTAAAGAGATACATTTTACCTTCATAACAAGTGATCAAAATTCAGTGTCACATGATTCGCTTTATCTCCTCGCATGATTCGGAAAAAGCAAATAATAGTCAATTTTGGACTATTCTTGGGCAAATTTGAGTGAATCTCAAATTCAAAAGACGAATAATGTTACAGAGGATCGAATGTATCATAAAGTATCTGTACTGTATACACTCGGGTCTTAGCGGCCAAGGAAGCACACTTCCTATACATCCCATTGAACAAGCTACTCATGAAATTAGTCTAATAATAAGCAATGGGAAGAAGAGAACTAATGGTTGAAACCACTCTGAAAATGGCAACATCCATCATAACAACCTCATCTGTACGGCTAATCGGTTTAAAGACTAAGACATCGAATTCCTCCAAGGAATTGTCGAGGGCAAATGTCTTCCACCCGGCTGAGAGCCCCCCTTTCTTGCCATAGCATAAAAATGTAGTGTGCCATGTTTTCTCACCGACACGAAGAATAACTTCTTGGAGATTACGAAGACGATGCTTCATTTGCCATGCTGCAGGAACAGTCTACATAAAAGAATTATGCAAATTAAATCGATCAAATTTGATTTTTCGTGTAAGTTGCAAAAATGGAAATATATACGGTTGCTGCTGACTATAATCGTTATTACCAGGAAAAATCTCCGGTAAACAGTTGAAGGCGGCAATACAACAGTGAAACTAGCGTCTGTCTGTTCCTGAAGCGCACTCTGCAAAGCGTCCTCCTTCTCTTTCTCAGTTACCGCCCTTCTAGTCGATTTGTACTCCTTAGGAAGACTGATTTCATTTGAAGCTGTATTCAAGCAAAACAAGAAAGTGAAGCTTAAAAAAGGCAACCCGAATTTGGAAATAATAATCTAACATCAACCACGGAACTAATCCATAAAAATAAATGTTTACCACTTCCCGACAGAAACTTCTTCCGTCTGCCACATTTCCCAAGAGATTGGCGAGGATGAATCGCCTTTGTGGAATGTTGTCTGTGATAAGAAAGTGGTGTCCCGAAAGACAATAGCTTACTTGTTTGACCATCGACTCGGGGAATACAATCTGTAACGGGAGAATATTCTAAAGTTTCGGGAGTGATCACTTCCTTGAACGAGTTGATTCTAAAAGGCTCTATTTCTGCCAAATTATGCACATCAAGACATTAAGCGAACTGCAAACTCATTTAGTGGCTCCTCGAAGAAATCTGCACAACAATGCTCACCAGAATGAGCCTCCAATTTCGGAGGGCGATCTACGTCTGGCGTACTTTCTCCTTGTTCAACGGTAACCGAGTTCCACTCAGGAATATGACGGACTTCTCCGCTTGGCTGAGTATCTGCTACATAAAGTACGCAAATTTGTCAATAATTTGTTATGTACTTGGTATAAGATGAGCAGCTCATCATTTCAAGAATAAATTTCGAGACTTCTCGCTTCTGTCCATGCACTTTTCTGCCAAATTACGTACACAAAAAAATGTATCCAATATTTGCGAGAATGAGCTTCTCCTTTCCCGATTTCAAGATCTCCTGCAACCAAAACTTACTAGAATGAACCTCTAATACATAAGACTGGTCATTTTTCGGGGAATGTTCTCTGTTTTCAAGGGGGCTCATGTCTCCCTGTGAAATTACGCTCATTTTTTTGCCAATAATACTCGGACTCTTCATTTTGCTTCACGTACCCGGGTCCGATCGTTGATGTTCGGACATTCGTATGGCACTTAGACACTTCATTTTAGGCGTAAAATTGATTATTTAGACGTATCCGACACTTGGACACATACCAGTATCCGACATAGTACCCGAGTCCAAGTAACATAGATACTAGCCAAATCATGCGCATGCGTAACTCAAATCTATACATAATGAAACTTCTATTTCAAAATCTATAGTTCTATGACGCTTACTAGATTTTATCTTTCTTGGTCTGCCTCTACCTCTTGCAGCTACATACGTAACATTAGTTTGAGTGTCAAATATTTCTCGAGAGCATGCCATCAATTCAGCATCTTTTCTGGGCTTCTTTGATACAACAGGGGTAGAATCTTCTTCATTATCATCCTCCATAATCTCGGTGCTGACAACTTCTCCTTCAGTCCTCCGTTTTTTATCTTCCTGTTCAGACATAGTGCCACTACCTTGCTTAACAAAGTAGGTAGCTTCTTTCTCGCAAAAACTCCCATTATCAAAGATTAAGACCTCAAAACGAGAGTTCCTCTCATACTTGAACATTAAGAGGCAATTTTCTTTCAGATCATAAGCTTTAACAAAATCTTTCCATTCATTTCCAACAAAAAGCAGATCATCGGATTTCAAGAGCTGTATCTGCCACAAAGCACCACTTGGACCTTTGACAAACACTCTATCGGGCAAATGAGCTTTCATGTGGGCGGCAAATTTCTCTGGCAACACCTAGTCAATCGTGAATCAAAATCAATTTCAAATATAAAAGGAGGCAAACAAGTAAAAAAGAAGATTGAGGTCCAGTTTCTAAAAAGGAAACTAAATAGGAAGAACACATCACATTGGAGAATTAATTAAGTTAGACTGAAATACACAATATCAAAAAATAATAACCTTAATCAAGGGCTCAAATTTGAGTGCTTATATGTCTGAAAGAAAACTGGCACAACCATCAATATATGTCTCATGATAACCTCTAACCAAGTAAATCACCACCGTTGCAGGGCATAACATGAAATGTTGCCCCATACCATGTTTTGAACCGTTTGTACTGAAACGGGAACGCGATTCTGTTGAACATTCAGCTTATAGTGTGGACGAAGTCTCAGTAGAGGTCAAACCTAGCTATATGGGGATATAAGTATACTGTGGACCTACAACAATTCGTGAACTACAGCAAAGAAAAAGGGGTAATGTTGAGTGGACAACAACCCGTCGACTTAGAGTTGGGGCCTCGACGGGTCGTCTAGGCTACGGCAAAGCTTCATTAAATTGAAGAAAATTTGATTTTTTGGAAAATCAAATGTCGACCGGGCAGTGAGCGAACTGTTAAGTGTATTACGTGGTGTTTGCTTTTGAACTGGGTTTTTGACCTGAATTGCGTGGGGGAGTAGGGCAATCAGGACTCAGGTTAGGTTTTTGAGGGATCTTTATAAATGGAGCATCCATACAATTCAAAACAAACACTTTTGGTTCTAATCTATTTCTCAGTAAAAAAGTTGCAATCTTTCTCTGTGGTATATATCTTCTCCTCTTCCATTCCAATCTAATCATTGAGTGAGGCATTGTGCCAAAACCTACACTGGCATTCATTGTAGTGATGTCAAGGAATACTAACAATAAGTAAAGGACTTAAGGATTCAGCGGCCTTCAAGTGATCAGGTTTATCTCAGAAATCATTGGTGTCTAAATTTGTAGAGAGAAGTTTTTAAAATATATATTGGAGAGTAAACACAATTGACAAAGAAACAAACTTGTTTGTTTTCAAGAGTATGATACTTAGTCTTCAGAACTGTCATTCCGCATTTCGCAAAACCCCGTTATGTAACACGCAAATCAAAATCATTGAGTAACAACTATTACAATCAAAATCATTGAGCAACAACTTCTATGAGCAGGATACACTAGGTATGATGATAATGAATCATTTTCTAAAGGTATATTAGGTTCCATAAAGTTTATCATAAGAATGAAGTTAACTATATATTCTAGAAAACTTGAATCATTTTGATAGAATGGATTTTTTTCAAGTTAACAATACACAATGGATATTCACAAAACGATTCATTACACTGCAAGGTCCCACGCCCACGACAATACCGCAATCGTGATGACATCCACGATTTTTTTCTACAAGTGAAATACCCCAATTGTGCCAGCTTGATAGTTGTTGTACTTCCCGTATACTCTCATATTTTCTTAGAACCTTGCCATGTAGAACCAAGACAACTCACTTTCACACACCTTGATAGTGTTTAATTTAACATCAATTATCCACTACATGAACTCCATTTTGATGAAGCTGCCAAAATACAAAACAATTTTTGAATGAGTGAACAAGATCACTTACTGTTTCACCCACCATCCATGTCTTAGGCATCACTATATATCAAACGGGGGATGCCACAGGCCCACAAGTGATGTGTCCATTCGGTTGTTTGGGCAGGTTTCGAGTATACATAAAATGTAAATATCTTGGCAGTCTAATTTTCATTTCTATATACAAGTTATTTCAAGTCGGGTCAGATCATATTGGGTTCGATTATTCAAATCAATCAGCTCTTATCCACAAGACCACAACAAAATCCTATTCTTAAAATCTTTAAAACCAACTAACCCATTATCAAATAACACACATTTAATAATGACATATGTTCATTGTCATTTGTCAGAACCATAAATTTGAAAGCTTGGATGAAGTATTCATGCAAAAAAATTGGTGAATTCTAGGGTTTCTTATCAGAACAACCAGATAATCACACAACATAGATTCAACAGCAAAAACCCTAAAAAATCTTTTTTAAAAAAAAGGGAAAATAAACTTACAAGATGATCCTGGAAATTAGGAGATAAAGTCACAAAAAAATGCAAAGTGTTGAAATGTTTCCAATACATGTCTTCTTCCCATGTATTGCAATGTTTACAATCCGATTTCACCATTTTTAATCAAAGAATCAAACTCTGAAAGTGATTTGTGGTTCCTAAACATACATAAAACCAAAAATTATTGGAAAAATTATACAACAAAATCAAAATAAAAAAAATAAAAAAAAAAAAAAACTTAAACCCATTGAAGATTGAGAGAGAATTCACATACACAGTATTCTTAAAATTCCAGCAGACGAAAATGGTGATTAGAATTTTATTTTTTTCATGAATACTCCTCGCTGCTAGATCTAGTTATGTTCCATTAATGGTTAGGTCGCTTGTAGTGATTTTTTTGATGGGAGTTACTTAGGAGTGGAGTAGTTTACTTTTTACTTTTTTTTTTTTTTATTTTGAGGTAATTTTAGTTTTTACTTTTTTTTTGAGGTAATTTTACTTTTTTACTTTGCTATAGTGTAATTATCTATTTTTGGGTATAATTTTTATTAAAATTAAACAATTTCTCGAAAAGTATACTATTTTCTTGGGCACATGAGTTCATTTTATATTTGTACTCCCTCCAAATTCTTACAAGAATGTTCACGTGAATTAAGAAAAATATAATTTTTTTAGTTAGTGAATATATTATTTTATTGAATAGTAGATTTAATAAAGGAAAAGTAGGTACTGTAAACATTTAAAAGATATTAAAAGAAAGTTATTGGAAAAAGTACGAGAATTACAGCTAATAAAAAAAAAATTTTATAAAGAGTTGAACAAAGTTAGTGGAAGATATTTAAGGTCAATAAGTATGATTAAAATGTTAAAATGAAGATGAATACAATTATTTTGTCTAAAATTTGTGATATAAATAGAAAAATTCTTATATAAACAACAAATGGAATACTCCAAAATGACAAATGGAAAAGTCTTTAAGGAACGAAGGAAGTAGTATATTGTTAATTATAATTAATTTTTTTATTTATAGTTTAAAATATATTTTTTCTTATTTACATGTAGTTTACAGAATTCTTATGGAAGAATTAATTCTTTCTATAAATGACGAAATCGAACATTTTTCACAAGGGTAAAAATTTAAAGGGTGAAAGGGAAAAGTGGAAAACCCTTCAAACCTCAACCACCAATCTAATCCATAATTCACATAAATTTAAAACATAAATGAATTATATCTTGTTTGATTCTTTGTATCATTGACTTTATAGTTTTTGTAAAACGTGCAATTTATTTGTGAATTTGTAAAAATAGTAGATTTGGTTTTAAATTTGTAATGTTTGTCAATTAAAACTTTAGATTTCATATTTTTATATGCTAGTTGACTTAAGATAAATGGATTAAATGATCTAATAAAATGTCACGACAAATTTGAATCAGATCGACTTGCCATCAAGGCATCAACTAAGTTAGAGTTATTATTTTCGACCCAATCAATTAAATAGGTCATATTTAGGTCCAGAGATCTTTAACCGGTTTACATATGATTTGAATACGAATCCAACATAATATATTGTTATTTCTTTTTTTCTTTTGAAATAATATGTTGTTATTTCTAGTTACTAAAGTATGTGTTTTTTTATTATAGATGTAACTATTGATGTATTCTTCTAAAAAAATATAATATTGAAGTATATATCAAATAGGTGTTTATAATAATCTAAAATTTTTATTTTTTGTTGTTATTGTAAGAATTTACAATAATTCTAGTAAGTGTTTGTGACATGTGAAGGTCTTAATAGTATGTGAGGTCATGAGGTGTTGTGTTACGATATGTGAAATCCGTGTTTTTGGTATGTGAATTACGTGATTATTATATGCAAAACTGGTGTTTATTATATATGAAGTTGATGTTTATTCTATTATAAAGTTGTTTATGGTATGCCAAGTTGTCGTCTATGGTACTGAGAGTAATATGCACCAAGTAGCATATGTTCTCCCCAAAACACAAGTTCAAAGAGCAGCTTTTTATTTTTATAATCTTGAATCAGAAATAATACATACAATTCGATTACATTTTCTACATAGATGATACTCTGTATCCTCTTAGAATTTGCACCATACAACTCAAAACTCACATATTTGAGTCGTATAGTGCAAACTCATAGAGGCAGAAAAAGTATAAATAAATAAGACGGTAATCAATGTAGCATACTATAGCAAGTTCTGAAATTTGTTTGTTGCTGCAAAATCAATGTAATGGCTATAAACAGGATTTTCTGTAGAAAAGGATTGCCAACAAGAGTTCGTAGGTAGAAATGTTGGCTATTTTACTACTCGGAGCTTCGACAAGACGACAACCATTTTCTCGGCTAAAAACAGGGGTATTGTTCCCCTAGATTGAGCTCCTAGGTGGCTAGGACCTGGGCATTCGAAGCACACAGTAGCGGATCTTTCACACCTGTCGGGGGCAGCCCCCTGATCTTATTTTTTGTATTATATACGAACTCCTTAATTTTTTATTTATCTGATTTATAATAAAATTATCACCCCTACAAATACTGTTCAAGATCCGCCAGTGGTAGCACATACCTTAGACGACATCATCTTGGATGCATAGGCTTTTGTACTTATCTGAGTTCTTCCCATTTACGACGAGGTTATTTATATAGGCTATATACCAAGGCGAAGCTTCTCAGCTGGATATACACTGCTCGTACTACCACCCTTTTGACCCATTTGTTTCGGCTTAGGCAAACCCTGCTTCACGATATGAGTTGCTTGCTTTTTTGCTTCAGAGCGATTCTCCCGTCTGTTTTTCCTGTAATGCATAGAAGGAGAAAATGAAATGAACAAAGGTAACTTGATATTTATCACAGTAGTCAATTCATAATGATCACGTTATGCACCTGAGGTGGAGCAAGAAAACAGCAACACCTAATACCGCTGTACCCTTAATTACTGACTTCAACAATTTCCTTGGGGGCTTATATGATTGGAGTTCTTTGCCAGTATCTTCTTGCTTTAGTACTTCAGATTCTCCCTACGGAATAAGCCAGAAAAATGGAAGAGTATATCAGTGTTGCGATACAACCATCAGCGACTAACATCAATTGCATGATTGGCAAGGTAATACAAAAGTGTAAACGTAAGCAGCATATCTTCAAACAGTCTAGACAAAAAAGAACTGTAAGCTATATGGGGGAGGGGAAGATCAGAAGTTGAGACTGCAAAATATGGAGAAAAAACGAGCAGTCAAAGCTTAAAAACTTCTCAAAACAAAACACACAGCAAAGAGATATAGATCGTCATTATAACCAGTATATTCTGCTCATAGAAACTATGAGTAGGGTTTGAGTAATGTTGGATGATGGCAAACCATACCCTTACCAAAGAAGATAAGGAGGTTGAGGCTCATAAAACCCCCGGCTCGAGAATAACCTGCAAATGAAAACAAAGGATCCTAAACACGCTAGGCATCAAAGAGATGCCGAAGACACGTGCAAATTAAATTGTTAGCTGTTTATGGAGTATTCACCTTATCCACTTCTTGCAAACACTGATGACTTGCATGGCCTGTATCTTCCACACTAGTCAGAGACTGAGGTTCAAAGTGTAGCTGTGGCTCACCAAGGGCCGTAATAAAACTACTAACAAAAAGCGGGTCATCTTTGTTTATAAGTTTGTCATCAACACTCTCAATCAAATTATCACGGCCCTCGGATCCATCCTCCGTAATATTAGAGTGCTTTGAGCATTTTGTGCTGTTCATAGCCATCACCGTAAAGGGTGAAGAATTAATATCAGTGTTTGGCATGTCCAACAAACTACTTGGATTGCAATCTATATAGCTGTGGCCAAAGTTTTGTTCTGTGTGATGGGGCAAAATTGTAATATTACTAAATGCCTCCTCTCTCGCATAATTTGTTCGACTACAGTGATCATCTGCTCTTATAATGGTGTCCACATCAGGGAGTAATGAAGTAGATTCCCCCATTTGAGCAACAAATCTTTCAGAAGCCCAGAGATCATCATGATCATTGGAATTAGCAACCAGTAAATTCGAACAATTGTGATTCTGCACATCATAATCAATTGAACAAGGAGACTGCTCTTTGTCAAACCTTAATTGATCTTCCCCATCTTCTGAACTAGCATTACCATTATCAGACGCATGGTTCTCAACATTATATGAAAAACCAGGCAATGCCATGATTTTGGAGACACCAGAATTTTGTGTTAGCAACTCACTAGAAACCTCCTTGTCGTTTGTCTTCCCACAAGGATTAGGATTTACTTCAAAGACAACTGGTATATGTTTGGCCGCATTGTTGTTTAACGGATCATCCTCATGACACAGTCTTTGATCATCACCAGCATGAAGAAAATCTGTTACACATTTAGAGTGAAGTTCACCCAACTCCGAGCTGCTTTCGCAGTGATCTGTAGAAGGGTTATTTGAAGTTTTAAGATGTTCATTGGATTTATTATTCTCAGAAGGATAAAATTCATGTGAGCAAACTGTGTCTCCATTTTCTTTCACACGAGATACGGAATCAACATCATCATCATCTGCATTCACATCTTGATAGTTCCCAGCATCCTCATGAAAATCTTCCCAATCGATTGGTACGTGGCTCACATCAGCAATTCTAAAATCACTATCAGTATCACTATTTGCTTTTGGACCTTTACCACTGATACGGGAGCCAAGGCAACTTGAGGATGGCATGCAGAGCTCCTCATCACTATAATACTGCGAGCAAGGTGAACCAACAGACTCGGCTTTACATGGTGATAGATATTCACACTGATCATCATCCTCATGTTTTACATCTTTCATGTTTATCTCTAGTGCAGAATCAAAGTCTGCGACTACTGGTGAACTTGAAATCTCCAGAGATTCAGTAACATCATAATCCGAAGATCCACGCGTATCAGCAACAACAAAGCTACTTTCAGCCTCATCACCAGTGTCTGAGCAACTATTACTTACAGCAGAGGCGGTATCAGACATTCTCTGAAATGGAAGTTACAATTTGTCGGAAACATCACCAGTAAAATCAATGAAAGAAAAAAAATGAAAGCCTACTTGCCATTTTCCAAAAGAAAAGGAAAGAAACCAAAAAGGATGATGCAAAAACGATAGTAATATATTTTATTCCTACATCTTTTACATAGTTCTTTATATATACATTTCATGAAGAAAAAAATTAACATACCCGCCAATATCTAATCCTTGAGACCTTTTCTGCTTCCTGTTCAACTGACAAAGAACTTGATTGTGACATCTCTAGGCTTTTGCGAATGCACTCAACCATGTCAGTAGGCATGACTGCAGTGCAAGTTACACTATCAAAATCAGGAACCTACACAAGTTAAGAATTATTCTCATAGTTTTAAATATAACTCAGAATACAATGGATTAGACAAATTGAAAAAAAAAAAATTTGAATCAATAAATTAATAATCTGAAGTTCTTACATTTAATTCTCTTAGCTTTGCTTTCTTTGAAAGAGAACGTAAGCACATGCAAACTTTTCTAGTGTTCTTTCTTTCCACAACATCAGAGGGAGTGAAGAGATCAATTCCATCCATGCCCAGATTTTTGCACATCTGCAAAATAATGGGAGATCTCGTAATCTATGCATACAAGCAATAGTAAAATACAGCCTTAGACACTGTTGCATAATGCATCTAAAGCTACATGATTGATATAGCAGAGTTCCTTGGTGAAAATCCTACCCTTAAAAATGAATCGACATTATAATAGGGCATATATCTCCGTGTACTCTTGTTTGATGCAAGAGATTTCCATTCATACACTTTAAGCTGAGTTTCATCAACGGAAAGCATCGGCAGCATTCTTGATAACACCTCAGACACTTCAAATCTACAAACCCATAGAGAAAAAGAATCCATCATTGAATATTAGTCTTAATCAAAAGAACAGAAAACACACAAGTGAATATACGAGTTGAATTATTTACCACATCATTCAACACTAATTTTACATTATCAATAGAACCAAAGATCTACGGTTCTTTGATTTCAATTATAATGAACAAAAGTAAAATGTTTCAAAGAGAGTTTGAGAGTTATGTGAAGTTTTCGATGACGTTTTTAATCAAGGGTCTACAAGAAACGAACTCTTCAGCTTTCACTGATGTAAAGGTGCATACTACCGATCTCCATACCTCATTTTATGAAGCCACTTAGCATAAATTATTGCAGCAATGGCATGTTGTTTTGTTATTGTTGAACCCGGTCTACAGTTAGTGTACTAGTTTAAGCCACCCAACAACCTAGGGTTTAGAATATTCATAATAGATAGATGAAAACAATATTTATGAACACAATGAGGCAAACAAAGGCAAAGTAGAACATCTAAAGGTAAATGAGAAAGTGGTGCTTTTCGAAATTTCAGTCACAATACAACTTACACTAGGAGCTCAAAGGTGTTTTCATCCGTGTTCAAGCTATGGTATTCCAATTTGTCATTTTTGTTGCCAACCCTATATCAACAAAAATTATATGAAACTTGATTTTTCTCTCTTATGTGAACAACTTTATGATCCATCCTTTGTGGTAAACCTAGGATTTAATTGATTTATACTTTGCTAAAATTATCAAGCTTAGTTCTTGATTGAAGGTTGTCTTGGTGATAGATCCTTGCAACAAGTTCACAACTTTTGTTGTTTTTTTTACATTTATTTCCACAAAACCTCACAAAAAGTGTTCTTTGTTCTTCACCCCAAAAGGTAACATTTTCATTGGATCACAATTTACCCTTGATTATGTATCATTTTAAATGCGTATCCAACATTGATTACACTTCATCACATCATAAAACTTGTAAAATGAGAGACAACCATTAAGAGAAGCTTAAAAGAGTCTATTCAACCCATACAAAATAGATATACTATTCTTTGAAAAGTAGTTTCAGATAACAGTTGAACCACAATGAGGAAAGAGGAAAATAAGAACTTTTATGAATGCAAAAAAAGATCATCTTACAGAAGCTCCCCATCTGCTAGTAATTCTGAAATGTTCATTTGCTCATCAAACCTTATTTGTAAAACCTCTCCAAGCCATATTCTTGCTTTTTTCTGTTGCATAAAATGCAATTGAATATCCGAACTTGACACAACATACTATGTTGCTTAGCTAAAATGTATAAAAACTGGTGAACTAATAGTACACAATATCATATAGCAAACGAACTAGTAAAGCAACCAACTTATAAACGGAAGTCAACCTACATGAATATGTTTTCTCATATACATTGATGAGAAATCATAGTCAAAGTTTGACATTAGAATTCATAAAATATATTTGAGAAAACATATGAAAACATAGAAAGTATAATATAAAAAATACTTCGACGAAATCTACTCTATAATAGTTTTGTTGATTGTTGTGCAATAGTTATTTAATCCTTGACTAACCTACAAATAGGTTTTTGTCATTTTTTTATGATACAAGCCTATGAATAGTTGAATACTTTTTTAATTTCATCCTTGTAACAAAAAAATTGCACCAGCCAGCGTTGTAATGAAAAAAACGCTGGGCCATTGATAGAAGCCTCATGTTTTCGGCCGATACATAACGGTATCGGCCTATATTTGGCACTACGATAAGTTGTAACACGCATCGTCACTGTATTCGTACTTTTTCACTATATTCAGGGCCGTCTATTAGAGGGAGCGGCATGAGCTATCGCTCAGGGCCCCGATTTATCGAGGGCCTCATATTTTTGCTATATGATTTAAATTAAGATGAGGGCTATTTGTGTACTGTGTAGCAAAATTAAATTGATTGGGAGAATATTAAAATTTAATGTATTCACAATTTCACATTCAATCTATTTTTCAAAAAATAATTATATAAATTGGTTAATAAATTTGTATTATCAGCTTATATTGAATGATTAGGATATACTAAATATAAATTATTGTTGCTGAGCAATATAATATCTCTTGATAATTTTTAATATACTATTTTTATTATTAGTTCAATTAAGATTATGATGATTGCGGTTTAAACTTTAAACTTAAAAGGTTCCATGTATTTATAAAAGTTAGTAATATTTTAATATATTGATAAAAAATAATTGTACTAATTAAAGTATTGATAAACAAATTTACAAAAACCAAAATATAATAGAACGTAATTTTGGATTTTAGGGGCCATAACTTATTTTTTGCTCAGGGCCTTTAAAATATCGGAGACGGCCGTGACTATATTCTTCAAAGTTCAAGTTAACAACAGACAAAACTTTATAATGGTAGTTTTAATTCAAAAGTTTATTCATTATAAACCTAACCAAAGTCCATAACAATGCTAGAGTTGTAAAGTCATACAAAAAATCTTACAAATTAAGCAAAAAAGTAGAGCAAGTCAACTATGCTTTTTATAGAAAAAAAAAACTTCCTAATTACTCCCCTATTAATATGCTGAATTTAGGGCATGTGAGACTTGCATCCTAGAATAATAATCAACTCCAAATCTACCATTTCGCTCACCCGATTCCCAAACAATATTCTCCTAATTAGTCCAACACAATTCTAATTACTATAATTTCTCCTCAAATATCAACAAAATAGCAAATTATTTTCCGGCTAATTCGAACAATTAACATAAAACAAACAAACTAATCCTTAATAGTTCAAACCAAAATAATTAACTTCATAATAATTGCGCATAAACTTATCAGTTTTGTCAAATCCAAGGCAGTCAAAACTATTCATCGCCACTCCCTCACCCTAAAAATAGAAATAATTCGAAAAAACCTCAGAAATACTGAAATTAAAACGAAAAAAGACCTGTAAAAAGGCATCATCAAGTTCGCGGAAGTTAGATTCAGTTGACGACGTTCTTTGCGGCACCGGAGACAAAGACGAATCCACCATAAGTTCCGGCGACTCCGCCATGACGCCGCTCATCTTCCTTCCTTCGCCGCCGTTAATTATTGGCGCCAAAATGAAGAAAGACAAAGAAAAAAAAAAGTAGAGATAGAAAGTGTGTGGGGCTGTTTAACTGTGAAGACTAAAAAAAAAGAGTAGAGAGATGTGATCCTGAAAATCTGAATCCTTTTTTTGGAAAAAGAAAATAAAATAATTAAAAATGAAAAGGTTAAATAAAAAAAATGGTAATAGAAAAGACAAAGAATTAATTCTGGGACATGATAAACTTTTATACTCCTTTGCCTTATTGTCACTAAAATACTTTATTGACACACCGTCAAAATTTAAACGTGTTCATTTGGGTCATCGGGTTGACTTCCAGTCGGGTATTTCTGGTTGGTAAAAATTGGACTTTGTGTTCATATTGGTTTTTATTGTAGATTCATTTTTAAGTCGGGTCAAATCAGGTTCGGTTATATAGTCAGGTGTTTATCGGTCATTGGGTCTGTTTTAAACACCTCTACGTTTGATGATTTAAAAATTTCTAATTAGTAACCGTGATTTGTAAATCACCATAAGAAGGTAAAAAATAATAATAATAATAATAAAATAAATAAAATCAAAAAATAAACTAAAATAATAAAACTCTCACCTTATCAAATCTTACTACATAAGAGTGATTTGTTAATCATAGAAATAACCGTTATTTACGAAGATCATGATATTGTTTTCTTTCAGCTTTTTTGCATGGTAAATAAATATTTTATTATCTACACGGTGATTTTAACATTTCAACTTTTTCACATGTTAGACAATGGTGGGCAAAAGAAGTATTTTTTGTTATTTAACGTTTTTTTATCAATTGTAAATGACATTTTTTTAAAAAAAAAACATCGTGATTACCCTAATTGACTATATATTTTGAAATTTAGTCGAAATAAATAGTTAATTTGACAAAAAATTTGACATTTAGTCTGTCATAAAAAAAACTTGGAAGCTCAAGGTAACCATTCGAATTTAAAAAAACATTTGTGGAAAAGTCAAATACTCATGGTCACCACATGGAATTTTCTTATTTTTTTATAAATTTATATAAGAGATTGTCTTATAGTGAGATTAGTTGACCAATATATATTTATAACTTAATGAGTTAAAGTGATTACTTATAATTTTAAAATGATCAACTAAAAATTGGCTAATTATATTGATATATATGTTTAATGGTGAGACAATGCAATCTCATACAAGATGCGTTGTATTATTTTAATAGTTGATTTTATTTTACTAATAAGTAATATATATTCTTACCACTTTTGTTTTATAAGACTTGTCTCAAATATTACCTTTATTATAAATACTTGCAACTAATTGTAATATATTATGCGAAAGTGTTACGATTAGTTGCAACTTGCAAGTGTATAGAACGAAGAAAGGACAAATCTTGTGTGCATTAGAAAACGATAACAATACATGCGATATTGAAAAATTGTGTGGATTAAATGAATAAAATAAGTAAAATATGTGAACCAATTAAAAAAATTGAACCATTGCAAAAAATAAATTTAGAGCAAAATCTATAATAGAAACTAAAAGGAAAAAAATATGCAAATTTTGTTGACAAAATGAGTATTTATGTCCCACCAAATTTGCCTCCTATGCATTGGAGGTAAAACAAAATAAAAAAAAAAAAAGTTAGTATGTGAATCAATGAATGTGAAATTAAATAAAAAAATATACTCTATCTATTAAGCCATAAGCGCTTTCAGTCAAAATTTGATATTATGTATCAAAAAAGAAAAAAAAAGATAAATTACGTATATAGGTAGAATAAAATTAGGTTGGTAGATTAAGAGGACAGGAAAAAATGGCTGGTGGGCGTTTATAAGTGAGTGTTAATGTAGTATCCACATCTATGTTGTCATGTCGATACTGTCTACTGTCTAGTGTGCCACGTTCTTTACTCTTGTCCATGCCCTTTCTTAGTTCTATTAATTTATTATGTAAATTTTTATAAATTATATAATATTTTATTTTTATAGTAATGCATTTGAATAGATTTTGTGAAGAAAATTACGTCATGTTCAAATGATAATGTATTTGAATAAATGAGGTTAACATCATACAAATTATGAAAATTCGTTATTTTGTAGTAAGTGGCCAAGTAGGTATTATTTTAATTAAATAGTTGTGTGAAGTAATGATTGTATTGGTATTATGAGAGAGAAAAAATATTTAAATTAAAAATAAAATAAAGAAAAAAAAATATTAGGCCGTGACAAATCGTCACATAATCTCACAGTGGCCCACTCATGTGGACACAGGAAACCTGTGGGCTCGGGCCCACAAACCCACGGGTCAAGAGCGTTGACTTGCACATACACTCGGTGAGGTTCACTAAGTATATATGCAAGTCCACAACCCACTTTTTTATCGATGTGAGATCTTGTCTCACATGTGAAGCATTTCCAACAAAAAAGAAAATATCATTGTCAATAATATAAAGAGGGTATATTTGGAAAAAATAAGATGGATTATGAGGGTATATTTGGACAGTTTTTTCCAAAAATGAATAGTATTCTAAAGTGCACAAACATTTGAAACTACATGTTATAATAAGATGGACAAATATAAAAAAACGGAGAAAGTAATATCTAGTACTAAATGAGCCGTTATAGCCTATACACTATTGAGATTTACTACTCTTTCGTTTCTTAATTTGATTTTAGTTAAATGGTATGGCTTTGAACTCAAAATAGTGGTTATATTTGTTTTGAATACTAATTTAGGTTATGTCTTTTTCTGCAATATTTAATTTGTGGTATAAATAATTAAATATATAATGAATTTCATGCTATTCATGAAATATACATGCACCTTTTTACCAAGCCATTAATATTTATAAAAAAAATGCATAGTGACAGAGAATAAATATTTAAGTTTTTCATTTTTTATTTATCATAAAAAAATGAGGAGATTGTTCCATGCAACACCTGTCAATTTGTGCGTTATTGATTATTTATTAGAGAAAATATAGGTCAAAAGTCAATGAAAAATCTACTATGAGTAGCTTATAAATGCAAGCTTTTCAAATTTCAACTAGCTTAGAAACCATTATTTATCAAAATTTTTTTGTTTTTGTTGTTTGACTAACTTGAAAGCCAATAGCTAAAAGTCAGTCAAAAAGCTACTCCCTCCGTTCCTTTTTGATGTTCGTATTTGGGTTTTTCACCAAGATTAAGAAAAATGGAATCTATGGTATTAGTGGGTATTATTTTAATTATATAGTAGGGGGAAATAATAATTGTATTGGAAGTATGAGAGAAAAAAATAATTAAATAATAGTGTAATGTAATGATAGTATTGGAAGTATGAGAGAGAAAATAATTAAATAGGAGTGTGAAGTAAGAAAAGTGGGTTTTAAGGGGTAAAAGTGGGATGAAAACTTTCCAAAAATGAAAAGTATTCTAAAGTGGAAAAACTTATGGAACTGCCCGTTTTAGTAAGGTGGAAAAACAAAAAGGAACGGAGGGAGTAATATTTATCGACGGTATTTTTAATTCTTATCATGTCTCTACTCATGATCAGCTTGTTGATATTTGTATTGCGCTTAATATTTTGCATGAGAAATGTTAAATGGATATGTTATTGATGTCAATTATTGCTGAAATGTTCATACATTAATTCATTTGTTACCCTGTCAAGTATTAAGTTCGAATATAAAGCGCAAAGCAAAACAAAGGTACATTGTAATTGTAGGAAATTACAAAACTAATATTTTAGTTTAAAAAATTACATTACTACTATTTTTATAAGCTTGGATTATCAAGTAAAAACCTTTGCAAAAAAAAAAAAAAAACACAAGTCTATTAATTATTAAATAGAATTTTCCTCAAATATACAAGATAATGTTACGTGAAACTTGCTAAAAATTGCGACTTTTGCACTAAATGGTTATATCACATATGATGATTTGCAATAATTAAAATTTAGAGCAAAAATTATATTTTTTCTTGGGTAGACAAAAAATACTCATTACTTTTCATTCCTAATTCAATTATTATTGCCCCTTCACTCCACCTATCAAAGTACTCAAATTTTTATAAGAGTTGGCTTATAACCTAACATAAATTCTTGTGAGATACGGTCACTTCAAGAGACGCTTAAATATATGAGTTAAAAAGCTTGATTACTACAAATTAAAAAGTAAATAAGAATGTGAGCTTCTTATTTTCAGTTCATCTCTTTGAGAGACGATTTCTCATAAGAGTAGCTGATAGCGTAGTTCTCACTCTTATTCTACCCATTAGTCTAATTTATTTTTTGTCACTATTCACTTACCACTTTTAATTTATATTTTATTTTTAATCTATAAATTAGTAAAACTTAAAACACAATCATATGAAATCTTGTTTGATTTATCTCTATACAAGGATTATTAATATCAACTTTTTAAAATTTTTATTTAAAAACAATTAGAAATACTAAGAGTTAAAATGTTACGTCAATAAATGCGGAAAACTAAATGAGATTAACGAATTATATACGAGATAATATTGAGTAATACTCCCTCCGTTTCTTTTTGCTATTCCCGTTTTGAAACCTCAATATCTCTAAATACACATAATAAAAAAGTATACATTACGTCGAATCTAACGAGATATTACATCAACATGCATAAATATATTTTATCTTTTAAACATGTGTCAAAAATATTTATTAATTTTCTCTCTCTTTAGCATAAAGTAATCCAAATGAAGAGAACATTAGAAAACAGAGGGAATATCAATTTTTAAAGTTTTTCACTAATAATAAACTCCAAGCCAATCCAACATAATGTGTGGCTCACACTCACATACCATTAACCAAAAACTTCTACTCAAAACTATGCAAAATGCACAACATATACACAGAACAATGAACATATAATCCATAATCTCTACACAAAGCTTTACAAAAGCTCTACAGGTTGCCAATGGCTACCTCTTCTACAATGGCCATCTCGCGCCTCACAGTTGTATTACCCACCAATTCATCCACACGAATTCCCACCAAAACCTCTAACTTCCCTTCAACTTCTAAACTAAATGGCCATTGCCCACCTCGAATTCCCTCTTCTAAAACTAATCGAAGGCTTAGAGTTCTCTGTCAGGCTGCTAGTGCCCCTTCTAAAGACGGTGCTGCGCTTCAATTAGCCGCTAAAGTGGGTCAGGATCGTCTCTTGAAGGTAATGCTTTACTCCTTTTTGGGTTTTAATAATATGTCTGGATTCTTGAGTTCAAGGTATTTTCTGCTTCATTTTGGTGAAAATTGCATATGGGTTTTAGTTTTGGTGGGTGTATGTTAATGGGTTTGCTCAATTTTTGGGGTTGGGTTGGGGTTGTTTATGTATGGCCCACATAATGGTTGATTTTGTAGTAATTTTGAGAGTAGATTGGAGTTGAATGAATTGAATTAGCAACAATAACAACAGCTAAGTTGTGTCAATTTTATTTAGGAATAGCAAAGTTGGATAAGTTGAAGTTAGATATGGATAGAGAAGGGGAATTCATGTAGACGAACAACACTAGGATTGATTATGTATTGGTTCGTGTAGCCGACCCTATATAGTTGGGATTGAGGCTTTAGCATTCTTGTATACCAAAATTGAAAGAGGTTTAGTTTTTGAGTATTTTGAAATTGGAATTAAGTTGTATCAATTTAATTTAGGAATAGGAAAATAAGTAGAAGTTGGAAAGAG
The DNA here is from genome assembly GCA_019776075.1 of Amaranthus palmeri. Taxonomy (NCBI): domain Eukaryota; kingdom Viridiplantae; phylum Streptophyta; class Magnoliopsida; order Caryophyllales; family Amaranthaceae; genus Amaranthus; species Amaranthus palmeri. The sequence goes on from JAAKBH010000283.1 coordinate 1,825,200, forward strand.
ATGGAGAAGGGGAATACACGTAGACGAACATTAGGATTGATGTATTGGTTCGTGTAGTCGACCCATTTGGTTGGCATTAACACTTTAGAATTGTTGTACTTAAGTTGTAACTTGTAATCATATTTAGTGAAAATGGTGTTACTATTTTCCATTTTTGATATGAGTTATCTTGAATTTGATAGTTTACATGTTCTTTTTTTCTTTCTTTTAGAACATATGAAATTTTTGAGAGCTGCATTGTTTACTCTTGAAGGTCCCAGTTTCAAACATCAGAAACTTCAGTATCATTGCACATATTGATCATGGCAAATCAACTTTGGCTGACAAATTGCTGGAAATGACTGGTACCGTTCAAAAACGTGAAATGAAGGAGCAATTCCTTGATAACATGGACTTGGAGAGAGAAAGAGGGATCACTATAAAACTGCAGGTAATTGTTTTGCTTTTCTTTTTGGTCTATAATTTTGTTGATGGGGTTGTGTATTTGCTTTCTCTTTTTAATTGCACCATTTCTCGTTATAGTATTAGCTTTTCTTGAGAAATTGTGCAACTTAAAAGACGTATGTAATATATATATATTTAGGTCTATATATACAATTTAGAAATGGTGATATTTACTTGATGTTGTATTTATACTTTCTCTCGATTTATTGATGTAATACTTTCTCTCTACTTAATCGCACCATTTCTTTTAAATGTAAGAGCTTTTCGGAAGAAGAGGTGCAACTAGAAAACATAGGTAGTATATATGTAGATATGTACTTACTTAATTTGTACTTAATGGTAAGTGGATAAGAATGACAATATCATAATTTGATATCAAACACAAAACTGTTTAACCATAGTGATTTTCAACTTTGCATCGTATACTTCCTCTAGGCTCTATGCTTTCAAGAGTAAATGTCATGTCACGCATGATTGGTTTATATGCTCTTGAAACATCCTATATATAATATTATTAAGATTTTATGACATATGGTTGCTTCATATTCTCCTTGAAGATTGAGCTATTTTGATTGTTTACCCACGATTTTTGTTGCCATTATTTTTTGGATATGATAATCTAGTTATTGTAACTAGGCTATGATCTTTTAAGATAAGTATGCAAATTTGTTGTATGTTTCCTAGTTTTTTTCTTTTTGTAGCTCTTCTTTGTGGCATTTAAATTAGTCAAAGTCACATTCATTCAGTCTTCTAATGTTTACTATGTTTCTCAGGCAGCACGCATGCGTTATGTCCATAAAAATGAACCATATTGTCTAAATCTTATTGATACACCTGGGCATGTTGACTTCTCTTATGAGGTATGATTAATTTTATCTAGTTACAATTGGATACTCTAGTTAATCTTGTTAATTAACTTTTTGGCCATGTTGTTTATGTCTTAATGTTGTCGTATACATGGTGACTACACCTCATTGGTCTTTTCTAATATAGTAAAAGTAGCTCCTCTTTTGTTGTGTGTGAACCTTTGATGTTGTCTTTCATTATTACGAAACTGCTACATAGTTTGAATTTATGCATGAAGGTTTTGGACTTTGAGATCAACTATTATTATGCATGTTTAACAAATCCTGTTGCAATTTATTGGGAATATCAAGAACACCAAAGCCATAATATGTATGGGGTTGGCAATATGAACGAAAACATATCAAAAAATTGCCACTAACAAAGATAATATGAAGTATTTAAGCTATATTTTGGACTAATCTACACCTAAGGGCTAAGAACATTAACTTTAATGATATCGATATACATATTCTCCTCTCCACTAGAAATTTCCAATTCCTCATGTTGTTCTTCACGCATGTTATCCACAACATTTTTGGCTTACATCTAAGGGCTAAGAACATCAACTTTAATGATATCTATATATATTCTCCTTAAGGGTATGTTCACTCATCCTTTTAAACATATGCATCTCAACGACACTCATCTTCTACAACAATATTTTATGGAATTCCAACATTTTGACCCTTGCAGTAGTGCTCTAGTAACATTGCACTAAAATTTTTACCTTTTATCTTAGCGGGATACCTTTGCATTATATGAAGTCAAATAATCTAAATAGTGATTTGCAGGTATCTACTATTGAAGTATATACTCTTGTAGTTTTTTCTCCTTCTGTCAATTAGAATTCTTTTTTGTCCCATATCAATTTTGTGCGTGGAGACATGAACTGCAGTATGTACAAATTTATGTCAATGCCTGGTATTTGAAGTTCTATTTATATAATAGTTATAGTTCTCAAGTCTCTAGATATCTTTTGTGGATAACTTGAGTTGAGGTCTTTCCATTTGTTTTTTCTTTATTGAGGACTGAGGAGGAAACTTTATATTGAAAATCGGATTAGTGATTGCATTGGCTTCTTTTCAGATTACAAGTTGTCTTGATTCTACTATGAAATATACATAATTTATGAATATCTCATTTTGTATTAGTCGTCACATTGAGGCTGCTTCAAGTCAATACATATGAGTTATGGCATCAATTGCCATACTCTGATTTGGACCCCTTGGTTGGTCTAATTCATGATGTATTGCATAGGCATGTATAGTGGCAAATCATATTAAGGCCTACTGGGCTAATAACACTAGACTAAAGTGAATGACTTTGATAGAAGTACCAAACAAAATGACATGTGGGGTATGGATTTGCAAGAGCATATCACACTAGACAAAAGTGAATGAGGAAGAGGAATTTTAAGGATGCAAAGGAGATAAATTTTTGGATCTTGCAACCCACAATTATTTGGTAATCAAGTATAACTTTTTGACATCATGTATCTTTTTAGGATAAACTCTCAGTGTTTAGAGCATGCTCTTACAAATCTAGAATATAATGGCGAAATGGCTACCTTATTATCTTGTCAAAATGTTCCATTTAGTTTTATGTTTTATGTTGTAACTTGTAAGTAAGTCTCATGAATAATTCTTTGAATTATGAAATTCATAGTTTGTTTTTTAAGAATAGAGGTACCTCTTTCATTTTATATATTTTGTCATATCTTATAATATGAATATGATACTTATCACTTATCGGATTTTGTATGTTGTTTCTCTTTAGGTTTCTCGCTCTCTTGCTGCATGTGAAGGTGCTTTACTTGTTGTAGATGCTTCACAGGTGAATGTTTTTCACTGTTTTGGCTCTTGTAATCATGCTTTTTGGTTGATACGACCTCTACCTCACAAGCCACAAGATATTCCAATTTTCATGAACTATTGTTATATGGTTAGAATGTCTTGAAGTTATTGACCAATAAAGTAACTATTCCTTATGTCTTGTACGTGTATCTTTGTATGGGATGTTTTCTAGGTTAAATTTAATATTCATTGTCGGCTAATATTTAAATCTAATATATACTGAACATTTACTTAGAAATATTTAGACTTTGTTTTTTTTTTAACTAAAAAAATGTAAGGAAGAAAAGTTTATTGGATAAAGGCCAAAAAGTTCACACAAAAGGCCAACAAGGAGTTTGAACTTGGGGAGTGGGGAGATGAACTTCCAAGCACTAGCCTGAGTACCTCTATCAATAAATTTTGGCATCAAATTCTTACCTTTTGATCCTATTTTTATTTTTTATTTTTTTAATTTTTTATTACTTTGAGTCTCTTTTTATCATTGTTCCTTAAATGTGGTTTCTTGCACATCTTATTACTTAATACTTTTCTTCATGAAGTCATTATGCCTAATGTCTACGCTTTACTTTTGAAGGGAGTGGAAGCTCAAACTTTAGCCAATGTTTATTTGGCACTAGAGAACAACTTAGAAGTGATCCCTGTAAGTATTCTCCTTTCAGCTCCTTACAAACCATATTTTCTCTTTCAATGGCACCGCATTAAAACTTATTTTTCATTTAAATTGTTCATAATTTTTTTTCTAAATTGCACTTTATTGGTAATGAGTAATGACCATCCTAATACATTGTCAAAACATGAATCTCGACTTAGGGGTTTAGCTACATGAACCAAAGCAAGTCAATGTATTAGATTGTCAGAAACAAAGATTATGGGGTGTTTTGTAAATGGAATTTTAGTTTGCTTTTTGAATGACTTTTGACTTGTTGGTTGGTCAAAGATGGCTTTTCAGGCAGCTTTCAAAATATAAAAGCTAGTTTGCTTAACTTTTTTTTGACTTTTGGCTTGTTGGTCCAAGTTTTCTCAAGCCAACAACCATTACCTAATTTTTCCAAACATCTTCCTAAATGAGTGACTTATCCAACTAGCTTAAAAGATAGCAAAATCAGTAGACACTTTCTGCTAGTCAAACCAACCAACTAAAAAAGCAAGCAAGCAAGCAACAACTATTTACCAAACACCCCCTATACTTTATTGGGCTTAATTTGATACTTACATATAAGAATTAAGAAATAAAATCATGATCATCCATATATAATCTACTTTTCTATTTATTCTTATCTTATCATATGCTAATGCAAATCTCATTTATTCATGTCATCAAACAAGTTCCATTATCTATGTCATTTTCCCCCTCCTTTTCAACTTTTAAGCTCCTCAAATTTCCAACCTATACTTTTCTAATTGTTGCGTTTTTCGGTCTCCTATATACATGTGACATGACTAAACCAATGTTACTAATTCTCTCATTTTAAATGCTATCCTTTAGGGTATGACCACTCGTCCACCTTAACTTAAGCATCTCACTTACCTTCATCTTTATGAAATGATCTCTTCTCAAAGTGTAGCATTTTAAACCTATATAGTAGTAATGTCAGTTTATTGTAATTCACTTTTTAACTTCACTTGATCGCAGTCGTATAACATGCGGTTGCGTAATATCTTGTGGCAAGTCTCCATTCGAGCCACTCACACTAAATCCTATTCTTTACATGATAATCAATATTATTGTGAAATATTGTTCCAATTACTTGAAACGGTCACTTGGACTGAGCTCCCTCAAATCCAACTTCAGAACCCTTTTGCCATGATTGTTGTCTTACTTTGACTATAGCTTAAACCACTTCTCTAACTTAGCATTGACCCTATTTTTATTTTGTCTACTACTATGTCATCAACAAGCAACATGCACTAGAGAATTTAAGTCTTGTTATCTCATCCAAGATCGCTGAAAACACAAAAAGAGCTCAATGGAGAATGATATAGCTCAATCGTGATTAGAACTTCCATTTTTCCTTGTTGAAGTTGCAATTATCTATTGGTGTCCATTATGAACTTTTGTTGTAATTATATAGATGTTATTAATTGGATGTGAATTGTGTGTTACAGGTTCTCAACAAAATAGATTTGCCTGGTGCTGATCCTGATCGTGTTGCGAAGGAGATTGAGGAGGTTAGTTTACAGGGATAGTTATTTCATTTAGCTTAGCATGTTTGTTGCCACAAATTGGATGATTTTTCCCACGTTAACATGAAAAATCTGTAATTGTAGATGTGTTGCTCATGTAGAGTTAGAGTTTAGATGCTCTAATCATCTCAATGCTTCTTTTTCTTCTTTTTCTTTTTCTTTTTTTTTTTTCCTATTAGTGCTATGTGCTTACTTCTCATTTATCTTGTGCTAAAAATTGCTATGTCCATTATTTTTTTGTTGTTGTTTCTTTTTTATCGGTTCATTTTTGTTTGTCCCCAATAACAACAATGGCAATCTCAAAATGTTTATGCCCTATTGGAATATTTCTTTATATTGCATACTCTTATCTCTATAATGCTCCCACTATTCTATTTATCCCAACCTACATAGTCTCTCATTACCCAAATACTATATGAAATTTTACATCACCCATACATCTTCTTCCTTGATTTGTATGGCTAGAAGAACAAAAAATGGATGGAGAGATTAGATGTGTAGAACTAGAACTTACCCTCAAGTGTTGTATTCTAGAAATTCCTATAGATTAGAGTAGCGCCCAACTTCTATAAACATGAAGTTACTTGCTGTTTTGTGGTTGCTTTAGGTAACTCGGAGAGACTTGTTTGATATATTTTGGAAAAGTTTGGTCTATCTTGAATTTACTCTCTCTCCCAATTTGCTTTTTTAACTAGTCAATGCCTTATAGATTTGTGGGTAGGGAGAGATAAAAGAGAAAAATGTGGTCTCTCTTTCCATTTTGGGCTATGGAGCAACTCATACGAACAACCTAGAATAGTGTTTGTGGCAACTCAAGTATATTCATTGTTAGAAACTTAGAATCTCCTAATACGGTATGTTTATTGATGTGGATTTCATTGACAAATCTGTATTTGGGTCTTCCTCAGTTTGACATTCAGAATTTGGATCGGGCATAAGTCCAATATCTGGGACTTCATACTCTGGGCGCAAAAACAGAGAATAAGAAATCCACTCTTAAAAGACCTGTAATTTGCGTGTTATATTACATCCGTCTCTAATGTCATCTACCAAGCACCAACTAAATCCAACCGCATTTTCTTCGAGTTTCTTCCTGAAAATAACCAACGCTTTTGTCATCTCATTTTTCTCTAAATCTTTCTCATATCTGCCAGGCTATTTGTTTATGGGGACAGAGTGGGTTGTATCTTCATCACCACTGCTAAATGCTAATGTGGGCATCAGTTCTAGTATATTGATACATCGAATGTTGTGGAAGGGGTTAAATCTGTAACTTTTGAGCAAGCTATCCTAGTCTTTTTACGTGTTATCAAACATTTGGCCTGCCTAGGTTAATTGTATACTTGTACCTTATTCGCTTTTTTCTTTGTAGGTAATCGGACTGGATTGTAGCAATGCAATTCTCTGCTCTGCAAAGGTCAGTGAAATATATATTTTTTGTATTTATATATCTTAAGATGTAATTATTTGGAAATAATATTCAAGCAGTTTTTGTTAATTTGTGGTCCTAACGTTCAGTGTAAAACATTTAATGGGTGCAATCGTTCTCATTTTATTGGTTCACCGTCTCATTTTTAGGAGGGCATTGGCATAATTGAAATTCTTGAAGCTATTGTTGAAAAGATTCCTCCACCTAGTGATACTTCTTCAAAGGCCTTAAGGGCTCTAATATTTGATAGGTAATCATGCTCTACTTGTTTTTAGCTTGTACTTCTATTCTTAAAGTGAGCTTATGAATAGACAGTATCCTTGCATGTAGTTAAGATTTTGACCTTTTTAGTACTTATGTTTCAAAGAAAGTTATACTTCCTCCTATTCTAATCAAATGTCCCATTTGATTTTTCATACTTACCAATGCACAATTCCAATCGCAAATATCTCTAATTGTGCTTAGTTAAAAATTATAAAAAGTTGATATTAATACAATTTACATTGAGACGAATCAAACAAGATTCTACTTGACTATGTTTTAACTTATAAATTGATTTGACTATATTTTAACTTATAGATTGAGAATAAAATACTAAGCTAAGAGTGACGGGTGAATAGTGCCAAAAACCAAATGGGATATTCAATTTGAATAGGAGGAAGTTATAAATAGTGAACGTTACACTTTGTAATTCCGTAAAAAGACTAAGGAGGTCTAATAAATGTGAACACTCTCAACTTGAAATACTTGACCCGCATAGTGAAGGTGTACAAAGCCATTATTGGGCTGGCTTAAGGTATTTTTCATGGTTTTGGGCGATACTCCCTTTGTCCTGTTGAATTTGCTACACTACAACTAAAAAACTCTCACTTCGATTGTATAATGTAGCAAATTCAAAGGGACAAATGGAATATTTGGCATATTGCGATTGAGCTTGTATTTTTGCACAACTCTAAAGAAAATATCCTCAAGGAAGACAATATCCTTAAGGACGACTATTGAAAGAAGCATTGTGTTTCCATACAATGCATTTGTTAATTCTAGAGTTATGACTTATTGGTTAGCTTTCGTATGGTCCCATAGTCTGGCATTATTAGAATTGGCTATGATTGTCCAAAGCTCGTGGTCAAAGATACTTTTTTGTTACTTTGCGGATGAAATTTTCACACCCATAGTTCCCCACCTGGATATACATTAATACTCATCCCCACCCACTATGGTCAACTGGGTATACCTACCGTATACCAGCCGCACATGTACTCCATGTCCGTGTTATATGTGCTCCATACAATTGCAATTCCTTACAAACTTATTTTTACGCCTATTGCCTAATTTTAATTTAAATCATGCAATGTAATGAGATAAAGTTAAATCTTTCTTGCAAATAATGTCTCAAAACTAATCATTTATTTTGTTTATCAATATGCTTGATTTATTGTGGTAAATTATTTATTGTTTAAGTGTTTCGCAGCTACTACGATCCATATAGGGGAGTGATTGCATATTTCCGTGTAATTGATGGGACATTAAAGAAGGGTGACCGAATTCATTTCATGGCTAGTGGAAAGGTGAGTACTTTCTGTTATGTATTTTATTTATGTAAAGGTGTCATGTTATAAGTAAGGGAAGTCTCGAAGGAGATTTGCATTCACAAAGGGGCCTTAAACAACAAAAAGAAGGGAAACCTTACAAGCTTACAAACCTCCATAGTTTTTGTTTTCTCCTGAACCACGTTTTGACTTGTTTAAAAATTCATACCCTATCACTTCCTATGTTTAAAAAGCTACTTCTCTTTGTCTTTTCGTGGATTTAGACATCTTATCTTTTATAAGTATTAGTATTACTATACAAAGCTATTTCTTCTGGTGCCTACATGGAAACACAAATAATGATTGCTATTTCACAAGTGCGATGTTGATGAAATTTTTGTCAGACATTTGATTCCAATTTCATAATTAAAAGCTGAATAATTTCCTAAGTGTTTCTCCCAGGTTTTAGCTGGATAAGTTAATGATATACTATTATTGTACCCCCTTGTTCTTTTATGTTTTTCCACCTTTTTATAGTGGGTTGTTTAAAAAATATTGTCCAATTTAGAATACTTTTATATTCGAAAATATTTTGGACAATTTTATCTTCATTAAGTTGGGAAAATAACCCGTTTTCCCTCTTGGGATTCTATTTTCTTGTGCATTATGATTACATATTCAATTGTTTTACCTATTACCAATACCATGTGTATCACATTACAGATTTTTCTATCTAATAATACTCCAATTACTCTAAATATTCAATTTTTATTAATATATGTGTGTTTATCCTATATATGACAAACATAAAAAAGGGAAGGGAGTAGACTTTAAGTAAGGTTACTGCTCTATCTGCTTTGGATACCCATTTGTAAAAGCTGATGCAGGGGTAATCTAACTGTCAGGATTACTTTGCTGATGAAATTGGAGTTCTTTCTCCTAATCAGCTGCAAGTTGAAGAACTATATGCTGGTGAGGTAAGATACTACAGCTGAATCCTTTTGTGTTTAAGCTTTGGTCTCTTACTTTTGAACTATCTTTTGCTTTTTCTTTTAACGAATTTTCAATGTTAACTTTGTTCCAGTGCTACTTGTATTTCTTTTCAATCCTCTGATTCCTACCTAGTTTCCTTTCTAGTTATCTTTAATGTATATTTGATCTTCTAAAAAATCATTCTTACCCATTGGGACCCATCTTAAATTCAAATGAATAACGCTCAAGGGCTAAGGCCCATTTATTAGGCATAAGGCAAGTGGCAAAGACGTATGCCTAGGTGAAGCAAAGTCAACATTTTGTATTAGGAAATGTGATTGGGTATAAAATATTTTACGTACATTATAAAAATACTTTTTACATAGACATAGAGTGTCCAACACTATATTATTTTTTCTTATAGGAAAAATAATGATACTATTGATCCCAAAACTTGAAGTTCTACTCATATTGAACCCATGTATTGATTATTTCAGAATAGAGACTAATCCAATGTATTGAGCATATCTCCATACTAGACTTTGGTCATTTTGCAATCTGCTGCTCTTGATAACCTTGCAAAATGCTACTTGGCAAATGCTTGGTTGAACTGTAAATATTTCCCCTGAAAAAATAATAAAAACCCACCTTATCTACACTTCATTGTCTCCCTCCAAGCTCCTTGAGTTAAACATATTCTCTGTCTATAACTCATTGCAAAATAGCAAAGCGTCAATGTCACATCTTTCATATTTGCCCGATCTTTATCATCACACGACCACCATTGTCTTATCGGGAGCTACAACTTTTTCTGTAAATGTGGCCCAATGCAATGCCTGCCTAATGTGTTTGCCAACCTCTAAACTTGAAGTTTCATATTAAATTTCTTTCAACCATTTCTTGGATGGCAAACTATTGAAAATAAATTAATTTGAAAGTTGTAAAGATATTTCAGTTAAAAAGATTTTAGCCACCTAATAAGTTGCTCTAATGAAAAGGCCGCTGAAAGTGGCTTTTGACTTGTTGGCCCACTTTTTGTCTTATAAACAATCCATAACTTTGTTTTACTAAACATGCTTTTGAATAGCTAACGCAAACAGTGAACTTATGAAGTTACTACAAACAACCAATACTAACACTCATGGCCAAGTTCAAACAAGCCAAGTAACTAGCCAACATAGGATTGTCAAATACCTTTGTAATACCCATAGTCAAATACGTGTCAAAACATTTTTTGAGAGACCATTTTTAAGGGTTTCTTCTGGACTTGATGAATGTAATGGTCTACACAAGGAAAATGGAAGTTTATAGTTTAATTGGTAGCTGAAAAATCTAAATGGTGTTCAGGGAAATTTGCATTATCAGTTATAGCTTTATCGATAATGCTGTCTTGTATTTTCACTCATGACTTTATTGAATAGTTTGATGTTGTTTTATATGCTAACCTTTCTCTTCTTAAGTTATTGACTATTATGCTTGCTCGACTTACAGGTCGGTTATCTCTCAGCCTCAATAAGATCAGTTGCTGATGCTAGAGTTGGTGACACCATTACGCATCACGGAAAAAAGGCAGAGGAACCACTTCCAGGATATCAAGAGGCAACTCCTATGGTCTTCTGTGGTTTATTTCCAGTTGATGCAGATCAGTAATAACCAATACCCATTTTTTGCATCAGATACTAATCTTCTATTTCGGGTGCTAGATATCACTTAAACTTGGCTTCCTGCTGATTGGACATTTTTCATTTTGCAGGTTTCCTGAGTTACGTGATGCCTTGGAAAAGCTGCAGCTTAATGACGCTGCTCTAAAGGTAAATAATTAATGAATACAAGAACAATAATATGGGACATTCGAGTCTCCCGAACATTCCTAAGTATGGGACGTTTGAGTCTTCCAAACACTCCTAAGTGTTTCCACTTCTCTCTCTAGATATTTCCCCCCTTAAAACATCTTATACTCCTCTCTATTTATAAGAGATGGGATGGGAAATACACACAAGAAGAAAGGCTATTAAAAGACTGAATAACATAACAACCTAAAATACAACTCTAGACTAACTTTTATTCTTTTACATTATTTAAGACCCTATGAGTATGCCATGTATGACAATGACGCTTCCCTAAAGGTAAATAATTATAAATTTTAGAGTTAGTGTCCCATTTAAACACGAGTTTGATACTTGGGCACATGCTTGTGTCGGATTTGACTTTCCAAGTCCGAGTAACATAAGCTTTTCTGGTTTTTCCCACCTTGTATCTATCACAAAGAGCTAATAAAAAATTATCTTAATTTTTTTAGAACTAATATACTTTTTTCATGTAAGCCAATGTTTAGGTTCCCATTATCCCAGTATGCTAAAGCTACCTACCAATACTTTTTTGCATGTAAAAATGTTTCAATGTTCTTACTGCTCTACTTCTTTCTGTTCAGCCGATTTTGGTTCCCATTTCTTCGTTTGCACTAAAGCTAACTATCAATGCTTTTTGCATCTAGACGTGTTTCCACATTTTTTTGTTGTTGGAGAGAATTTGTTTTAACGGTTTTTCTGTTTCATTGCACTTTATTGGACTTTCTGGGGGACAGGATGTGCTATTAGGATAGAGCCCATTGACAATTTCGACTTTGTTTTGCCTTCACAGTTTGAACCAGAGACCTCATCAGCAATGGGTTTTGGGTTTAGATGTGGATTTTTGGGTCTGCTCCACATGGAAATTATTCAGGTAATCATATGTTCTATATCTATCCTTGTGTGATGGCTCTGTCATGTTTTGAAATAATATCTAGCTGTGTAAATGGGAGAATGATCTGTAGCTGTCATGCAGGAAAGACTGGAACGAGAGTACAATTTGTCTCTAATAACTACAGCCCCAAGTGTTGTATATCGAGTAAATTGCTCAGATGGAGAAACGGTAATTGCACTATGAACCTCATTTTTGATTTGATATATGAACTTATGAAGTATGTCGTATGGCTTTGTGTTTCTAAATGTTTGTTAAAATTCTAGTCTGCTGTTATTCCTACTTTCATGCGATTCAGTGTATTGGTTATATTTTATCTTTTCTTTTGACATTCTTTTCTTTAACGTGTTTGAATGACATTTGACGAAGTAAAACAAGGGAGGGAAATGTGGGAGAAGGTAGGGACGAGTGATGAGTTTGCTTCCCAATTTCTTCTTTGTTGGAAAGACTAGTTTCCTACAAAATATATAAAGGATTTCTTCTCTCCAAGTCCATCCCCTCTAATTTCTTCCCTCCTTTTGTGCTATCCTAAATCCTAAAATTTCATCCCTCTATATCCCTTCCCTCCTTTCCCTTAACTTATCCCATCGAAAAAAGTTGTAAGGGGCGGGCTGGAGATTTGGTTATGGTTTAGGATTTCTTTTTAATGTGTTCATGAAGCATGAAGTAGAGTTAGAATATTTGCTTTGTCAATGGTCCTGATTCAAAAAGCTCTCTTATCCTTGTTAAAATTGATGACCGATCTCATAATGGTTATTTCAGGTTGAATGCTCTAATCCTTCTCTACTTCCTGAACCTGGAAAAAGGAAGTCCATTGAAGAGCCATATGTCAAGGTTCTTTTCTTGTTCCTTGAACAATCTGCAATCTGTTTATTTTATTCTTAAGATAAAGTTGAAGCTACATTTGGTGTTTGTAAAAACATAATTTCGGTTGCTATATTGTTCATGCAGATTGAATTGCTTACACCGAAGGACTATATTGGTTCATTGATGGAGCTGGCTCAAGATAGAAGGGCCGTGTTTAAAGAAATGAAATTCATCACTGAAAATAGAGCATCATTAAGCTATGAAATGCCATTGGCAGAGGTGGAGTTTTCAAATTCTATTGCTCGTTTCCTCCAAAATTTTGTTTGTTTCATTTGTCTATTTTTATTCTTGGAACTAACATGATAAAAAATTTCATTATCACAGATGGTGGGTGACTTTTTTGATCAGCTCAAGTCCAGGAGTAAGGGTTATGGAAGCATGGAGTACACCTTTTTCGAGTAATGACATTTATATCCAATGAACTTATATTTTGGTCTGGCTGGGTTTGATAAATCCTTTTGATCTTCCACGCTTCAGTGTCAGATCTTATGGGAGTTTCTGTTTGTGTACACAGTTTTGCTTTATTGAATATGACAATAACTAAGAGCAATGAGAGTGCTCATACTTTATATCCATGTGAATTGCCAGGTATCGAGAAAGTGACTTAGTTAAACTTGATATTCAAATAAATGGTGATCGTGTGGATCCTTTGTCTACTATTGTCCATAAGGATAAGGTAAAAACTTTTATAAATGTTAAGTTGTTATGTTCTCTTAGGCTACTAATACTGTTGAAAATAAATTGCCTTTTTTGCTGAAATTAGTTGATTTTTTTAGTCTCTCCAAATTATCCTACTTGGTTTTGCTTCTCTCTCTCTCTCTGTTGAAAATAAATCATACTCCCTCTGTCCCATTTGATTTGCCCCTCTTTTATGGAGGTGTAAATATTAATTTGTAGTTGGTGAATATGACAAATAACAGGTGGGTAAAGATCTGAGTAAATGAGATTAAAAGAGAGAGAATGTGAGGATGAGATTAAAAGAGATTAGTGGAGACCATTACCAAAAGAAGAAAGGGTGCAAAGTAAGTGAGATAACCAAACTAGAAATTGAGTGCAAATTAAATGGGACAAAGGGAGTATCGTTTAAAATGCACTCTGTTTTTAACCTTCATGAAAATCCAACCACGTGATTTATTATCTGTTTCTAAATTATATTACTGATTTGTGTTTTGATTTTTTGGTCAGGCATATGGTGTGGGGCGGGCCTTAACACAAAAGCTGAAGGAGCTTATACCAAGACAGATGTTTAAAGTGCCTATTCAGGTAAATTCCTCATTTAGTGTTGGAGGATTTCCTGATGTTCTGGACTGAGCTCCTCATTACTAAATAACATGTGTTCAGATGATAAGCAGAACGTAAATCTGATAGTGTGTAACATTTCATTACTCTGTCATTAAGTGACTACCATCTAGGCGGATTTGGGAGAGTAGAATGTATTTGCCGTTTATGCACAGATATTGTTTCCAAGTAACCCTTTATAGGAAACATCATTCACAAGTCTACAACACCAAATTAAGAAAAACACATGATTTAACGAGTCATTTTCAATGTAGTCTAATAGAATCAGAAACTAATGACTCCAACAAGAATGGACGCAGTAAAGCTTTTATTGTAATCGTGTTTACAAACTTGCCTTTCATCTCTGAGATTGGATTCATTTGATACATTACCAAGATAAATTCAGCTTTGGCCTTTACGTTGTGCCATATGATTGTGGCTTCAAGTCTGTTTCTTTTTTTTTTTTTTTGATATGATCTTTGTGGTAGATTGCGGCATGGACTTACGCAGGAGCTGCTATTGGTATTTAATTGTTTGTTTGACCATTTGACAGGCATGCATCGGCTCAAAAGTTATCGCAAGTGAAGCAATTTCTGCTATCAGGAAGGATGTTTTGGCAAAATGTTATGGTGAGTCCGAAACTTGTATTACAGGCTTACAGCTACCTTTAATTTCTGTCCCAGAATATAATTTCTCTTTGTCAAATTATATTAAAAACGTGCCATACATGGAGCCTGCAGCCCGCTTGTCTTGTGTAGAAGTTTGATTTACACCCTCTAGGCATCCACCCCTAATTAAATGGTGTGCATGAATTGAGATGATAATTATACGGGCAGATGCCCAAGTATATTTGTTCAATTAATGTGAGCTTATACATTGATAGTATTAACATGTATGATAATGTTAGTTTAGGAAAGCATTTTGAAGTTTGTAGGAGTCGTGGAAAGAAACTCCCCTCCATTCTCTATTAATTTGAGCTTTTCAAGTTCAAATTTTGGCTGTTCATTCTCTCATTTCTGTAGATCAAAGTTTTTTTAAGTTATATTGTAAAATTTTGCTATAATACTTCTATACCGAGATGTTTTTGTATTTATATTGATTTTACTCAAGATGAGTTGAAGGTACAAGTATATTCTCGAAGGTCATAGTTAATTTAAAAGAGACTGCCTTAGTATATTTATAATATTTCGGGTAATGAAGGCTCAAGGCTCTAGCTTGGATTAAGCTGTTAGCAATTTGACAGCCCTTTATTCTTCATGATCTGTTGACACTTGACACCTATTGCACATATTTTTTTTGATTTTGGCTAACAAAGCTATGCATTATTCTTGTTCTTTGCTGAACAGGTGGTGACATATCGAGGAAAAAGAAATTGCTAAAAAAACAGGTATCTCATCTAATCTTCCCCTCCCTGAAATTTAACTTCGTTTACAGTTCTTGTCTGAGGCCGAAAATGGCTAACGTATCTATTTCTTGTTTCATATATCTGTCATTTAAGATGCCAATGTGTTACCGCTTACGAGTCAAGCTTCTGAAAGGCTTGTTCATACGTGCATGACCTCAACTGTGTTAGAATGAGGGACCAACAATGTAATTAGTCCATTTTGTAACTATTGCATGTATTGCCTGTTATTGCCTTGCTTGTGCTACTTAATCCTTGCAATAGTTGCAAATGATGTCTTTGAACCAAGTGGCGTTAGGCGTGTTGCCGCTTATGGATCATAGGACTTTACCAAAACTGACATAATAATAAGAAGAGAAATTGAGAAAGGGGAAGATGAAAATAATATGGCTGAGATAGCCACAAGATCTGAAAACTTGTTTTCTCCCAACAAATTTAATAAGCCCAACAAGGAATGGGGGTTTAGGAGTGCAGACTGGTCTTTCGTTAAGGGTTTTTGAATGGTTTTCAGAACATGTAGCGCGTGTTGTTTGTGCTTTTTTAAAATGTGACTTAGTCTTAATGATTGTGATTGAAATCATGTTCGTTGAAAGAAGAAAAGGACTAAATTCTATTTGTGCATCAAAGACCGAGTTGTTTCTGGATACAAGTGCTCCCTCTAGTATTATTATGTGGGTTGAAGGCCATTTTCCTCTCTTTTTACTGTCTGATTCGAATTTGATACCCTACTCGATCATCACTGTTCTTAAGTAGGTTATACGACTTAACACTGAATTGACGTATGACTTTAAGTCTTTAATATTATGTGTAGTCTTACATAAGCCAAAGTAAACTGAAACAATATACAACTGATGTATCTTTTCACTATGGTGTATAATCTCTTTTCGCGAGAAAAGTGAATGGCCATGTATGTGAAATAATTCAGCACTTTCAGTTTTTAAACTCTACAATACGTATAAGTTGGTGATGACGTTGTCGTTGTGTACATTGGGCATGACTCGGTTTCGGTTGCATTATATGCATCTTCGGAACAATTGGTGTTATAACTTACAATGATAATGGTTGAATTGATCAGGCTGAAGGTAAAAAGAGAATGAAGGCGATTGGTAAAGTGGATGTACCACAAGAAGCATTCATGGCTGTGTTGAAGCTTGAAAAGGAGGTAGTATGATCCAACTTGTATAGATTTTTTGATTTTGAAATCAAATTTCTTTTTGTAGATGTAATTGTTTGTACTACAAAATATGTAATTATTGTTAGGTTTTGTCAAGCTTAATATAATTCCCTTCCTTGTAATCAAGAATAAAGCTCCAACTTCTTTTTTTGAATAATCTATAATGATAGGGATCAAGGTTGCTCTCTTTAAAGATTTTTTCTTTCATCCTTGTTATATACGTTCGATCTTCACCAGGATTATTTCTCTCCTCTCTTTTACTTGTAGATAAAGTAGCTCTTTTTGGTTGCTTTTTTGGGTATTCTATTTTCATGTTTTACACTTTTCATACATTGCTCTGTGATACTAACGACACATTTGATTATTGGTATTAAATTGTGAATGAATACATTTTAATAGAATAAATTTTTGTAAATGGACACATTTCCTTGTACGTACAAGTAGGAGACTTATAGAGCAAATTGTGGCATTTGTTTTCAAACTTATAAGAACCTAATATTGGAGAAATTAATACTCCCTTCGAACCAATTTAGTTGTCACATTTGTTTTTTCACACTATTCATCAATCCCATTTAATTTGTATTTTTTTTCTTAATCCATAAGTTAAAATATAGTCATGTTAGATCTTGTTTAATTCGTCTTAATGCAAGGATTATTCTTATCAACTTTTCATAATTTTTATTTAAGCATAATTAGAGATATTAAGAGTCAAAATGTCACCTCGACAAGTGTGCCCGAGCAAATGGGATAACTAAATTGGTTCGCAGGGAGTAGTATAAAGTGAGTATTGGTGACAAAAAATCACATTGCCAAGACTTAATAAAACAAACATTAGTACTAATATAATTTTACAAAAATTAAAGGGGAGATAAATAAAGAATTGAGCATCACATGCTAAACGACATACATATCTGTTTACATTAAATGTCATTATAATTTAGGATAAATATATATTCACATACTTGTATATGTTAGAGACATTATGGCCTAGAGAAATCTTAAAGAATGTACAAATTGTTGAAGTTGACTATCTGTGACATATTTTCTTCATTTCTTGCAACTAATATCTATAATTTTTTCACATATATCACAATCAATTGCAAGCATTTTAGTTTTGTGATATAAGAAATAGAAAAAAAAATAGGGTGGCAAATGATTATTTTTGTCAGGGTTTGCTTTGTGGTGCAATTTCTATCGAACATATTGGACATACCTACAATAAGACATTTAAATAAAAATATTTAGTAATTACACATCAATTCACAAATAGGACTTTGAGAATTCACTGTATTGTAATTCCATTTTCATTAACATGTTAATAATTTTAATTTGATTTGTTAGAAACTATTATTAATCAAACATATCAAGACTAATATTTAAATATTTACATTTTTAATTTTGTTCCTTGAGAAATTTGTTTAATTATCAATAAATAATAAAACAAATCGAATAAAATAACTCAAATCGATTATAAATTGTGTCATAACATTTTAGTTAATGAAACAACGTTGAAACTAATAGTGATTTTTTAATTTATATCGATGGAGTCCTCGATCACTAACCCTTCAGAATATGTATGGGAAAACCTCTAGTTGATGTATGATGACCCTAGTCGGCAAAGAACCAAAACATTTAAACCAATCGATAGTTGACCAACTCAACTCAGATGATCAAGATGCAACATTATTAACCTTGTAAAGAGGCTCACGCCCAAGGACAAAGGAATAAGATGAATCTCTATCCCTTAATTTGAACCTAAGAATAGGGGGTGGTAGACTAATTATTATTATTAGATTATAATGAAATAATTGTCCAAGCACCCCCCCTGCCCTAAATGAAGAAAAATGATGGTAATATGGAAGATTTACCTTCTTAATTTGAAGCCATTGATGTATACAATCCGAATGATAGGGATGTTGGCAGTGCAAGGCAGCCAATTTTTCACCTTCTTCATACTCGATTTGACATATTACACATCTAATTAACATAAGGGATAAAATATGAGTATTGTATGTCCATATTAATTTATTCATAAAATGAATTGAATCCATAACAAAAAAGGAAAAATAAATGGCTAACCTATCAATTATAGTGTTGCTTCGAACAATTTTATGAACGTAGGAAGACAAGGAAGAAGCAATTTCCTGCGTTGATAGTCCTCGACTTTCCTCTCCCACTACTTCTCCCAACGCTATTAATTCCTGCAATTCAATTCATGTTTATTTGGTGCCCTTTCTTATATTCGAACATTTTTTATATATCATGCCAAATTCAATATGGGAATAACTTAAAGTTACCTCATAAGACATTTCATCTGGATCGATTTCATCTTCCTCAAACTGCATATGATTACAGGGACAAGCATTCAAATTCAGAAGGTAATGGAGAAATTTTTAGGAGAAATTTTTGTGATAGGAAGGGGAAATTTTACTTATGTATTTTATTATGTCAATGCAAGCATGGATTTTTTTTTATTATTTAGTATTAATAGGAATTTTTTTTTTTTGAAAATGTATTAATAGGAAATTACTTTAAGAGTTAAAACAAATAATCTCAAGAATTATTACAAAGAGAAAATACTTTAATAGCACAAATCAATAAATAGCTTGTCACAAATTCTTACTGTAGACGGTCTTTACCATAGACCACTCGTTTTGAATCAGCCCAACTATAAAAAAAATCAGTTTCTAATTTCTAATATTTCAAATAAAAAAATACACAAATTCTTACTTGAGACCGTCTTTACAAAAGACGTCTCAAGATTGGGTCATCCCAATGTTATAATTTAGAAAAAAGTAACTATATTTACTAAAAAAGGAATGTGGGTTGGACTTTTGAGAACCGTCTTTAGAAAACGATAACACAATCTTCGTTTATTCTGATGTAATGTGTATATAGTGATATAGTTATTTAGTAAACGATATACTAACTCCAATTTTAATCAAATATCTCATTTGATTTTTATACTTGACGATTGACTATTAAAATCCTTAATATCTCTAATTGTGTTTTGTTAAAAATGATAAAACGTTGATATTAATAAAATTTACATTGAGATGATTATACAAAATTTTACTTGACTATGCTTTAACTTATTGATCGACTTGAGACCAGATGAAATACAAATTAAGAGTAAATGGTAGATAGCACCAACAAATAAATGGAACATTTAATTTGAATTGGAAGGAGTAATATAGAGAATAAAACATGCAAATGATAACAAATAAAAACACTGAAATAACCTCGTCACTGTAGTTATCTTCTTCATTGTCCTCAGCAAATTCTAATTCATCTGTCACCCAGATGATAAAGGCAATAAATTTCATATGTACTATAATTCATTTATTTATAAAAGTAAATTACTTTAAATTTATAGTTTTACAAAAAAATAATTACCATAAAATTCTTGGCTTTCAAAGTTACTATCAAAGTCGTTAGATGACGAACTTCCAATTTCCTCATCATCTTCGTCCTCTTCGATCTCATTATTTTGTTCACGATCATCCATATCACTTTCAATTGTCTCCAGAATTGTAAATGTGCTTTCCTAATCATCAAATAATCAAGTTCATAAAAATAAAAACGTCAAATCCCTACAAATTATTAAAAGTTTCTTAATTATTTATAAAATAATTTGCGAATTATAGCTTTAAAGCTTAGTATTTTTACGAATTATAGCCGCTATGTTAAGTTTTAGCGATTTATAGCTTTAAAGCTTAGCTTTTTTGCGAAGTATAGCCTCAATGTTCAGTTTTTGTGATTACAGCGGCTAAAGTATCAAAGTCTACCGTGTTCAAGCTAAATCGAAGAATCCCGACCATTTTAGTGGTCGACATTAACGTGGTCAGAATTATGTGATTCGGCCTGAACTTTGTAGACTTGGATACTGCTATAATTGCCAAAAAATGAACATTAAGACTGTACTTTGCTAAAGTCAAAACTTAAAGGTTGTAATCCACAGCTTATTCTTATTCATAAAAAGATCACGAAATACTTGATCCATACTTGTAACGCTTGATTATATCATGTTTAGAGTTTTATTTATTGACCAGCCATGGACCATGGTATATTATTTTTCCTCTTTGTTCTCTTTCTCTACTGTTTACAATGTTCAATTCAGTTTATTTGGTTTAGGAATTTAATAAATAAAATATATAAAATGGCTCATTTAAACTATTTTTGAAGACTTTAATAATCCAACTTTTTACTCGTTCGTCGTGAATAATCACACCTTTAGATTATAATCTAATAATCCAATATTTTTTTTCAATCGAAAACACCTGAAGTATTTATAACAAAAGGGTAACATTAAAAAAAGCAAAGAAAGAAAACCTGTTGTTGTAATGCAATAGCGAAAGCATGATCGGAATCAACCTGCTCCAACTGATCAAAGGAAAGCTGCTTCCGCCCTTGTTGTTGCTGTTGCTGCTGTTTTGCCTGCTCATCGTTGTTCTCCATTTTGATCGAAAATCTCTTCCCTCTGTGTATTACAATATCAAATATCTGCAGCTTTAGATTTCAACAGAGATTTAATTATATCGATCGATCAGCAAAAGGCCTGAAGCAAACACAGAAAAATACATTTTAAAACAAGGAAGTTGCTTCACTTAGCCAACTTCTTTTGAGAGAAGTACTACAATACACGTTAACAAATATGAAAACTTGACAATATTATTCTATACTTGGTACACAAGGCACATCAATCAAAGGAAGTTGGTCCTTTTACTTGCCCCAAATGATAAGTTCCTTCTTCAATCTTCATTCCAGACAAAGTTGATATGCTACAGCGGATCTTATGAGTCATTTTGCTTCTGATCCCCAGAAAACAATTGAATAACAATTCTGGCAACTTTCGGTTTCTTGTATAACACTTCATTAAATTAAAATATGTCTCTTTGTATTATGTAAATCAAATTGTCTAATATATTACACAAAATAATTTATAGCGGTAGCAGATCATCGGATAAATAACTTTACAATTCATACACTAAACTTTTTGCATCTTTTTCATTAAGAGTCTTAAGAAATTACAACCCTGCTTTTGCTTGACGTGCATATTGTCGCAATTGAAAGGCTCAAGCAAACAAAGTTTAGGTATGAACATTCAACCCAGCTGCTAGTTTCTTCTTCTAGATTACTAGCGTCCAAAATCACATCGGAAAGTGCAACTTAATCGACATTATCTGCAGTTAAAAGTAGCAAAATACGAATATGAGAGGATAGATACATCAATAAGAGATGCAACTTTAATGTAACACACAAACTAATACAGTTATTTTCTTCCTGAGCAGAAAGGTTTTTTTCAGAATCCGAAATATTAGAAGTATTTTAGAAACAGAATATTCTTCACATTATCCAGTTATCAATATCAACATTCACATCACCTCAAAGTCTCTAAAAGGGTTTTTGCTCATAAGGCCATAAAATAGGGATTCTTTTTATAAATAATTTCGATATGCAATGAGTTAAGACTTTTAATGGACCAACCACCATCTTAAGTGGCCATTAAAGGTAAAGATAAAAGAAATACCATTAGATCCTTCAAAACCTTACATGTCATTGACTTTTGTATATCCATATCAAGGGACGGTCAATATGCCAGCCTGCAAATAAGTAATAAATTAGTATAAAATATACATCTGCAAACATAAGTGTTTTTTCATATCTCCAAGTCTCATCTTTCTTTCATCTTGCCTAGTAAAAAGCAAAAATGATTCAATTAGAATCACGAACTTCCAAAGTCAGCAAAAGAATTACACACAGAATTCAGTTTTACTATAGTACGAATATGGACATATATAGAATGTAGTTCTGGAGAACAAATTATATGGTTTAAATATTTCGTGTCTCCAGTCCCATAGACACAAAGAAAACATGCCATATTCAAGGGTGGTTAGAAAAATTCCAGGGAAGACATGGCTCTATTTCAGGGGGATCTGAGTCGCAATTGAGTGAACAAATGACTTTGTGGATACCAAGCATGATTTATTTATAGACACTTGTAATTGGAAAGACTTAAAAGGAAAGCTTCAGTAAAAAACGTAGACCCCAAACCCTTTTCCTTACGTCATTGATCACAAATTTGTCTTTGAACCCTAGTGAAGGCAGTAACCATTGCACTGTGTAAACTTGCTCAACAGTTGTATTATCTGCATCACAAAACAGGAAGCCATTGTCATATAAGAGCAAGAAGAGCAACAAATAAGAAATAAACTCTACGGGAGCCTTAAATTAATGATGTATCCTTGCTTTCGACAGGCAAGAAGACAGAAGGCTCCTTTCAAAAGATCACAACAATGCAGAATACTGCAATAAATTTCTGTAAACTTAGAAAAAAGAGGATAAGAGTACTCAGAAATTACAATTGCTGGCACAGCAGTCTAGAATTGATGGTCGAATAGATATCCTATGCGTAACAAAGGACTGCACGATTAAATATAAACTCATCATTTAAGCTTGAAAAGAAAAGAGATGAAAAAAAAGACAATAAGCTGACAACTGTTCAGTAATCATGAAAATATGACTATCCAAGGAGGGAAATTAAATGACATGTTAAATTTTTGGTAAAATATTGATGCCTTTAACACCAAATATGATATATAAACTGGAGTACAAGCATATAAACAAGTAAACAGAGCCATCAACAAGAAATAAAAAACAAAACTTCAAACACAACAGGATATTGTGTAAAAAAACCTTGTACACTACACATACTCCACTTCTGCAAAATATGAGATTTTTTCTAGAATTGGGGCAGAGAAGGGTGGACCAAAGTTTGCCAACTCAAATCACAGCACCAGTGAGAATGGTCTTTTGATGAAGCCGCAGAAAAATAAAAATTCTTTTAATCCAGTTTTGTAAAACCTTTGTATATGTAATGAAGGGATTATGCTAAATGTGCAACAAGAGGAATATACTAGAAATTAAGTTATCTTGGCAGCCAGCAGGAAACAACCTAGAAAGCATTTAATAATGTTATACTTATTTAAGATCAACTTGTTTTAATCTATTCAGATTGGAACTTTGCCCAAATTCATCTGATTTTGAAAAGTTCTCACAAAAGAAAAAGCACTTGATAATGTTTACCGTTTTTTGACACTACTACAGAATCATTACCTGCCAGGCAGAAGGCATATATTCACGGTGCAACGTACTCTCAGGGCTGCTTAAAATAGTGTGTTGACCAGATGCATATTGTGCAGCCCACTTTCTGCTTGTCCTGTTCAAGTAGCAACTAAAATCATGACTAGGACCTTTCAAGAATCCAATACCTGCTCAGAATGCAGCAATTTGCCAGACTAGATGATATTGGTTTAAGGTGATCATAAGAGAGCAAGTTTATCAAAGAAATTAAATGGGAAACATAGCACCATTGGCATTCCCTCAAAGATTACTTCCTCACAATCTGATATACCTTTAGTGGAATGAATATATTAGAATTGTTTATGTTTTACTACCATCACAAAAGTTTAATGTCCACTTCAAAAAAAGATGTTTTAGGTCCATCATTTTCAAGGTCTAGTTTGCAATACTACTGTTTCTGCTATTAGCATCTGCACCAATGGAGCAGTACATGTCAAGTTACTCAATTAATGCTATGCACATTGAATGACCATTATGGGGAATCAATCTTCAAAAGGAAATTCTGAAATCAATCTGAAATATACTAAAATCTATACACCAAATCTGTTGATGACAAATCGTCTTGGTGAATTTAAAATTTTAAGCATATTTGTCCTCTTGATTAAAGGTAAAACACAGGTTTTGGGTTTTGTAATTACTGTGTTATTGATCTCCACAGCTGAGCAGGTTTATATATACATGACATACCCTAACCTTCCTATAATAACAATATTACAGAAATATATACATGCCTAAAATAATGCTAAGAATAATATCAAGATTATTCTATAACTATAAATAATCCCGTGAAAATCTCATAGAATATCTCGTAATATTCTAACACTCCCCCTCAAGTTGAGTCGTCGGGTCTCCGATACGCAACTTGCTTAGAACATCATCAAACCACTGTGTACCAACTGCTTTGGTGAGTATGTCTGCGAGCTGATCCTCAGACTTTACATGAGGTAGCTTAATAATGTCATTCTCGAGCTTCTCCTTTATAAAGTGACGATCCACCTCTACATGCTTGGTTCGATCATGTTGAACCGGGTTCTCTGAAATATTGATAGCAGCACGATTATCACAATACAAGTTACAGCTACCCTTAGGTGGAAAACCAAGATCAGCTAACAATTTTCGAAGCCATAAAACCTCTTGTATCCCCTTTGCTACTCCTCTGAATTCTGCTTCTGCACTAGATAGAGCAACAACCTTTTGCTTCTTACTTCTCCAAGTCACCAAATTACCTCCAACCAGAGTAAAGTAGCCTGATGTAGACTTCCTGTCATCTCTGTCGCCTGCCCAGTCTGCGTCTGTATATGCAGCAAGATCTAGATGCCCATTTTTCTGATACAGAACACCTCTTCCTGGAGTCCCCTTTAGGTATCTCAAAATGCGAAAGACTGCTTCCATGTGTTGCACCTGTGGCTTATGCATGAATCTACTAACAACTCCTACAGCATATGCAATGTCTGGCCTAGTATGAGCAAGGTAGATCAGTTTCCCTACCAACCTCTGATACTGCATACGATCTGCAAATTCCGCTCCTTCAAGTATCTGTAGTCCATGATTCACCACCATTGGAGTTTCAACTGGCTTACAATCCATCATCCCTGTCTCAGCTAGCAGATCCAACACATACTTCTTTTGAGAGATGAAGATTCCTTTATTTGATCTCAGAACCTCAATCCCCAAGAAGTACTTAAGCCTTCCAAGATCCTTCATTTCGAACTCCTGGAATAATCTTCTCTTCAAATTCTCAATCTCAGCTTTATCATCACCAGTGATTATCATATCATCCACATAAATTATCAAACAAGTTATTTTCCCCCTTTGTTTCTTCAGAAACAATGTGTGATCTGAGTGACTCTGTCGATATCCAAAGCGTCTCATAGCAGATGTGAACCTTCCAAACCATGCTCTAGGAGACTGTTTCAACCCATATAGAGCCTTTCTCAACCTGCACCCTTCTCTGTCTGAGAACTCTGAAGTAAACCCTGGTGGAGCCTCCATGTAGACCTCTTCTTGTAACTCACCATGCAAGAATGCATTCTTTACATCGAACTGATGAAGGGGCCAATCCCGGTTTGCAGCAATGCTAAAGAGAACCCTGATAGTATCAAGCTTGGCTACTGGAGAAAACGTCTCTGAGTAGTCAACCCCATAAGTCTGCGTATACCCCTTTGCAACCAACCGAGCCTTGTACCTTTCGATACTCCCATCAGCCTTGTACTTCACCGTAAAGACCCATTTGCACCCCACAACTCTCTTGGTTTTCGGCAGAGCACACTTTTCCCATGTTCTATTCTTCTTCAGAGCGTCAATCTCATCTTCCATTGCCTTGCGCCAATGATCAGTGGCAAGTGCTTCCTCAACAGTCTCTGGAAGTTTAGTGCTGTATAGAGAGGCATTGAAGGCCACAGCACTTTGAGATAAATTTCCTTCACCTGCATTATCAATAGGATACCTCGATCTCCTGGCCTCAAAGTCCGGATCATATCTCTTCGGGGGAACACCTCGTGTTGATCTCGGGGGTAACACATAAGGTTGTTCCCTGCTCTCCTGTGTCTCATTAGATATCTCATCAACTCCTGCAACCTCAGTCTCATGCATAGGTGTATCATCCAAAACATCATGACTGTTATCAAAACTACTAACCTGATGATCAGACGGGATTGGTAATGGAGTTGAAATCGGAGGCTGTGATGCTGTGAGAGGAGATTCAGTTGCTTCGCCTACTTGTTCTTTCGGGTCAGTTTGGACTTGAATCGAGCTAATGAGCCATCTGAGATCGTCATCTATCATCTCCCCCTGACATCGAGGATGGCGATAGTGAAACTGGTCCTCAATAAAGTCACAATCCATAGTAGTCTGAATCTGTCGTGTAGCCGGATCATAACACCTATAACCCTTTTGGTTTCTCCCATAACCCACAAAAACACACTTGCCAGCCCTAGGCTCAAACTTGGTACGCACCCGCTTATGATGATGAATATATACTGTGCACCCAAAAATACGAGGTGGTAAAGAGTGGGAAAAAGGTAAGGGATAAAAGGTTTGAAAGGTGTGGATAGGCGTTTGGTAGTTGAGGCTTTTTGTGGGTAGTCGGTTGGTTAGGTAGTTTGCAGTGGCTATGGCTTCGGGCCAAAGAAAGGTAGGAACACAAGACTCTAACATAAGAGCACGAGTCATCTCAAGCAAGGTCCTGTTTTTTCTCTCAGCTACCCCATTTTGTTGGGGTGTATCGGGACAAGATGTTTGATGGACAAGGCCTTTGGTCGCAAAGAAAGTTTTCATATTCGAATTCACATATTCTCGACCATTATCGGAACGAAGGATACGGGGTTGGGCTTGAAATTGAGTGCACACCATATTATAAAAATCGACAAACACATTATAAACCTCAGATTTGTGTTTAAGAAAATAAATCCAACTCATGCGGGTGCAATCATCAATAAAAACCACATAATATAAATAGCCAAAAATGCCAGCTACGGGAGCTGGACCCCAAACATCAGAATGTATAAGCATAAAAGGAACATCGGCTTTATTTAAACTACTATGATAAGAATGTTTGTGACTTTTCGCCAAAATACAAGTCTCACATCGCAAAACAGGTTTATTCTTAACTAACGTAGGAAATAGTTTCTCCAAGTACCCAAAAGATGGATGTCCCAATCGCCGATGCCAAGTCCATAATTTTTCTTCATCTGACCCACGAACAAGTGTAGCCTTGCCTTGTTGAATCTCCTCCTCCAGAAAATACAGTCCTCCTTTCTCAATACCACGCCCAATAATCTCGCCCGTCTGAGCATCCTGCACAACACAACAGTCAGGCTTCATAATCACAATGCAATTTAGATCCCGTGTCAATTGGCTAACCGATAACAGCTTATGGGAAAGTTCCGGAACAAATAAACAATTATTTAAAGTGAGGTTATTTGTGAGTGAAATAGCCCCAGCCCCTTTAACTGCAATACCTTCCCCATTAGCCGTTTTGATTAAGTGTTTTTTCGGTTTACCAAAGTCTAAAAAATCATTAGGATCAAAAGACATCGTATCAGTAGCACCACAGTCAAAAATCCAACCTCGACTACAAACAGATAAAGCATGAGAATTATAAAATAAAGAAGAGTAAGTGGGGCCCCCTTTTTCATTATAAAAAGGCCGGCCCACTTGGGGTTTGTTGCTCAACCCTAGCCGTTTCATTTGTGTGCCGCCAGGAGAGAGAAAATCTCTCTCTTCTTCTTTCATACCTGTATCAGTATTCAGCGCCACTCCTTCCTCTTCTCCTCCATCTACCATGGCAGCCTTGCCTGTCCTATCATCATACCGGTTACTTCTGCCTCCTTTCTTCTTGGTGTCGGGCCACCATTCAGGGTAGCCCACAAGCTTGAAGCACTCCTCTTTTGTGTGTCTAGCGCCGCCACAGTGGGTGCACTTGAGGTGGCTCCGATCATCTTTTTTCCGGTAAGTGTTGCCTCTAACAGCAAATCCTCCTCCTACGCCATGTGAGTCCAGATCTGAGGTGGATTTCATAATCCCACGCCTCGTTGCTTCTCTCCTTATACTCGCATAAGCCTCCTCCACTGATGGAAGGGGGTCTCTGATGAGCAGATCTCGTTTATCCTTGTCAAAAGTTTCATCTACCCCTGCTAGAAATTGATATAACCGGTTTTCTTGAATTATCCGATTATATGTGACAATGTCATTTGGATCTTTCATGGGGTTGGGCTGCCTTCTGTCTATCTCCTGCCATAACGCAATCAGTTTACTGTAGTAGTCCTCAACCGTATCATTTCCTTGTGTCATTTTGTTTGTTTTGACCGTTAGATCAAAAATTTGTAACCCGTCTCTTCCACTGCTGTACAGGGTTTCGATTCCTTCCCACAAAGTTTTTGCTGTGGGGAAGTCTAGAAACTGATTCACCAGATTTCTGTCAATGTTTTCGAGAATCCATGAAATGACCATGGAATCGCGCCGGGTCCACTGGCTGTACGCCGGGTCTTCTGTAGTCGGGGGTTCGGCGATGATGTGATTGAGCCGATCCCGACTCTTAATGGCAAGGTGCATCAACCTGGACCAAGCTGTGTAATTCTGATGGTTGAGTTTCTCTGTCAAACATACTGTCTGTGGATTTGTTCCGGTTTCTGTGGGCAATTTGTTGGGGTTGAACTGTGAAAACAGTTGCATAAGTTGTCCCATGGTAACGGGCTGTTCCGGGCTTATGATGGTTTTTGAATCAGTTTCCATGTTTCTGGTTTTTTATTTTTTAACAGGTATGTGTTTGGTAAATGATGAGACAGCAAAAACGACTCAGAATCGTTGCTGCTCTGATACCATGATAAATTAGGCTGGACTTATTGTCAATGCCAACAATTATCGGGGAAAACACGAGGTGCACACACTTCACAAGCCAAGGAGATACATGTCATCCCAAAACCATATGGCTATGGGAAGAAGGTCTCCAATAGCTTATAAATTGTGTACACCATTTTCAATTTGTCGATGTGGGACAACTCATCCCAACACCCCCCCTCACATGCGAACCCCCGTCAAGTTCCCATGTGGGAGTAATCAATTAGGGTAGGAACGCCATTCTTTTCGAACCTACCATTTTCAAATTTTTGATCGAACCATCGGCTCTGATACCATGATTAAAGGTAAAACACAGGTTTTGGGTTTTGTAATTACTGTGTTATTGATCTCCACAGCTGAGCAGGTTTATATATACATGACATACCCTAACCTTCCTATAATAACAATATTACAGAAATATATACATGCCTAAAATAATGCTAAGAATAATATCAAGATTATTCTATAACTATAAATAATCCCGTGAAAATCTCATAGAATATCTCGTAATATTCTAACACCTCTAATTAATGATGTAACATAAGAATTATGTGCGTGTTTCTATTTTATGATCTGCTATGTGCAGTTGATTAATGCATTTGGAATGATGGATGAATGACTTGTTACCATAATCTTCATCAAACAAATCAGGTTACCTTTTGATGTCATTTTGTGCAGGCTTATCGCCATATATTGTAGATTTTGTAGCCAAAACAAGCATCGGTTGCACTTGCAGAAAATTTTGAATCTCCTGGACTACAGCTTCCATCACACTTTGAAGTGAGAATATTTTCCTGAATGGTTTGACCAAGTATTAAAGTTCAGCTCAATCTAGATAAAGTTACAAATCTAGTAATCATAATAAAGATTCATTTTGAGAAATATAGGAAATGGGTAAACAGACTTAAGTTAAAATTCTCTTCAGGCACGGACAAAAAGAAAGATCTAAGTGGATCATATTTACAATAACTTGGTAGAGGTGGAGGCGAGTAAAAACTTTATATAAATAATTCTTGCATTGAGACGAATTAAACAAGATCTCACTTGAATATGTTTTAAGTTATAGATTAATTATAAAATACAAATTACGATTAAGAGATGAATAGTGTTCAAAAAGCGAATGGGACACTTGTGATGAATAGGAGGGAGTAATAATTTAAGAGAAATTGAAACGACGAACATGCAAACTGTTACACAAGAACAAATTTAAACCAAGTAGACTGGACTAAGCAGAAACGTCAAAATTAGAATATGAATGGGAGGATATAATCAACCAATAACCACTATTAACTTTGTATTGAACATACCTGTTGCTAGATCTCGTAGGAAAGGAAGTTGAAGCACGGTCAACCCAATAATAAGCTCCTATACTGACAGGATATAGAGCTTGATCATTTTATCGAAGAAATCTCACTAAATTACTACTATTAAATTTCAATAAAGCTAAGTACCTAAAGGCCTATCACAGACCTGAGCAAAAGAAGTTGTATAAATCACCAACATTTTGCTTATCATTTCAAAGAAAATAAAGGCAAAACATTTGACACTTATTTTGAACATCATGGAGATTTTTACAGAAAAGTTAACAAGACAATTAAAACATGTACCCGAATTCAATATAAACAACTTTAGAGGGAATTGGTTGATTTGGAGAGAAATGGATGATAATTCTCATAACTAAAACCCTGGGAATTGGGAAATGCTGAATGCATCAGTATTAACAATGGGCATAAAGCTTGACCAAAGAATAGAGAGCAAATATTGATTAAGTAGAAGAGATGTCTAGGTACTATCCAAGGTTATACACAAGTGGTGAATTTTAAGTTCATGGGTAATATGTACTTCTTGGACCAAGCATATCAACCATTTTACAACTTTAGTAAACATGATACAACTTACATATTTAACTAAAGCAAGTGAATATGAATTGTCATATTGTGTTGCATGTATGCACAACCATAAGTTACTAAGGACAAGCACAACCATAACCAAGGAAAAGTACATCCAAATTGCATAAATAGAACAATGACATGTAAACAATTTCCAAAAGTTGCCCAAGGCTAAAAAATAATCAAATCAAGGCATTTATAGAGCTCTGTTTCTTTACCCTTCTTGATTATTACATGTGGCTATAAAAGCAAGCAACCATACCATCGATCAAGTAGAATTCTATAACTTGTTATTGATGCTTACTTTCCACACCAGCCGAACCCATTCTATCAAGACATCTCCAAAAGAAATGTTTTTAAGGAATAGGTTCAATACGCACTAAGGTGATATGAATCCCACAAGGGTTTTGATGTGAGGTGTGTGCCACTATGAAATGAGGGACAATCCTGGAAATTAAAGGTTTAATGCCCCGATGGGTTCCAGAAATAGAGTGTCTATTAATGCCCCTTATTGATGCTTTCACTTCAAATTAGATACACAACAAGAATATCATTTTTAAGTTAAGACAAACCTGTCAATCATCATGAAACAAACTTTTGAAGCAAGCTCTTGCCTTCTTGCATTAAATCGGTAGCTTAGAGTCTACAAGTCAATTGGAAATTATTTTTGAATACATCAATCACAACACGCGATATTGAAAATGCCAACTACCAAGAACCATCAATAATGATTAACTAAGAGATGCTATGGTATAGCAAGAATGATGGTTCATGGTTCAAACTTCCATATTCAATTCAAAAACAGAATAGAGGGAAATGATGTCAAATATAGTTGTTAGCCGAATGACATAAAAATGAAAAATTGCTTTCTTTTTGCTAATGTCCATATTTGTGGAGCCAAAATAACAAGTCAAAGAAGGTATAACCAATCACAATCGAAGGGTTTTAATTCCTCACCTTCAATGTAGCAAGAAATTCTAAACTATCATAACAGCGAACATATAGGAAGCGTTCCAAGCATATGTTGATTAGTTCCTCATCACAGGTCCAATCTCTAATGTGTAGCTCGTCCTTCACTTCTAAATTTGATTCTGAAAGAGTTATTATACCAATTATCAGTGGACAAGAAGACCCATTTAGGCATGTCACAATATGAAGCTCCTCCATGAAATCAGGGAAACCTATAGATAAATAGATGCTGAATGGATTGAAGTAATGCAACAAAATAAAAACCATATTTGAGACACTATCAAAACAGAGCCATTGCGCATGCTGATGCAAGCATTCGACAAACATAATGTTTGGATAATATTCCTTCAACGAGACCATAAATAATCTTGAGGATCTCAAGGTTAAGAACAGTCAACAGATTTGTTTATGCAATTTTCTCTAACATCTAAACCACATATCAGTTATATTCATGTGTCTTGAAATTGATTTGATTTGCATATGAATATCTGTCATGAATTTGATTTTCCCACAATCTTCCCATAAAATAAGATTTTCACAATTAAAAGGAAGGGTACGATAATCTAGTTCAAGCATTCAAAAAGAATTCACACTCTTTCACCTCCAACACATTTGAAACTTTGCCACACCAAACATTGAAGAATTGAATGAAAGAAGTTTCCCCTTTAGTTTTTAAGCAGTAATTTGAAGCACCACTATTGACTCATTCAACGATGTTTGTTTCATTTTAGGCTTTAAGCAACCTGGGAAACCTACAATGGCTTTAAGGTTCACCATTAGTATAGCATACCATTCATTTTAGGCTTTAAGGTTCCCCTTTAGTAAATTTGAAGCACCACTATTGACTCAACTAACGATGTTTGAAAATTGAATTGAAATTCATTCATTTTAGGCTTTAAACAACCTGGGAAAACATAAAATGGCCCTTCAACACATTAACAAAAATTGTATGATGCAACCAAAATTCACAATTGACTCAACCAACGATGTTTGTTTCAAAAAAATACAAGGAATTCTTCAAATACGTAAACTAAATCATACAAATCGAATCATTACACAAACAAAATGAATGAGAAGATAACATACGAAGAACATTAAAAATGCGAAGCTTAAGAAGTTGC
Source organism: Amaranthus palmeri (assembly GCA_019776075.1). Lineage (NCBI taxonomy): Eukaryota > Viridiplantae > Streptophyta > Magnoliopsida > Caryophyllales > Amaranthaceae > Amaranthus > Amaranthus palmeri. Next base: position 1,858,376 of record JAAKBH010000283.1, read on the forward strand.
AGAAGGCGTAAAACATCAAACCGACAATCCAAGTCAATATACATCACCGATTGCTCAAGTCCTCCATAACTTACACCTTTCCACACTTTGGGTAAAATACAATCAATCGCAACCTAAAAAACACAATCAAAATCATTTCACAACATCAATTCTTAAATTTAGAATCCAAATTATGATAGAAAATGAGAGAAGAACACCTGAAGAAGGATGTGAGTTTTGGCTGAAGGAGAAGGACCAACGATTTCAACGACATTGCCAGGGCGGAGAGGAAGGCGATGAAGAGGCGGAAGAAGAAGAGGAGGACGGGAAGTAGAAACCCTAGATAAGAAAGTTTTCGCTGTTTCGTCGGTAGATATCCAGTCTCTTACCTCCATTGGAAGTCTGTGAAGCTTTGCGGATTCGTCTTTCGGCGGGAAAGAAGGAAATACTCGTACGTGGTTGCTAAGGATATAATTATATACTAATTTAATGAATAATATACCAAAATGGGGATGTAGCTCAAATGGTAGAGCGCTCGCTTTGCATGCGAGAGGCACGGGGTTCGATCCCCCGCATCTCCAAATTTTTTATGGCTACTTCTTGTCTTGTGTTTATAATCAATTATATATTATTAAAAGTGTTATCACTTATGAGTTGTATTTATAATAAAAAGTATTTTTTTTTTAATTTGAATTCTATTATTGATTTCAAAAGATATCAGATATACATCTAAGGTGTTATCGTTTATCTATTTACAAAAGGCGTCATATACAAAAAAACTTAAAAACTATAATAAAAACTTAGTAACTAGATCACAAATATTTTCAAAAATGAAATTTCATGCAATTTTAAAATTTAAACTACATTCCCCTCACTCAAGCTAACATAATTTACAATCTCACTCTAACAAACATAATTTACAATCTCACTCAAACTAACATATTTTACAAACTCACTCAAAACAAATAATTATAGGGCGTTTGACAAACGACTTATAATTATTGCCTATTTTTCTTGTCTTCTTAAGCTAGTTGGATAAGCCAACATTTCATAGAGATATTTGAAAAAAATCAGGCGAAAAATATTGCTAATTTTTTATTTTGCTTGAAAAGTCATTCACCAAAGATATCTTCTGTGTTTTAACCAACTAATAAAGAGCCGAACACCAATAACCAATACGTCAACTCAAAAGTCACTACATATACATCATACACACGGCCGACCCTAGATATTCTGGGGTTTTGGACAAAATAACACATTGAAGCCTTTTTCCTTTATAATACATCACCTATATGGACCCTTCTACAACCATTAACTTTGCTTTTTTCTGAGGCCCTGGACGACGGCCCCTCTTGTCCACCCCTAGCGCCAGCCCTCATCATACAACTTGAGTAGCACCAATAGACCTAATGTTATGCACATAATTAACATTATCATCACCAACTATACCATGCACGGCCGAGTCATATTTCTCCCCATCACCCCACAAAGCATAAGCCTCTTCACCATGTGCGGCATCATCTCCTATAAGCAATTCCTCATCCGACATTCTAAGTGGGATTATGTACCCAATAAACACACATATTATAGATGTGGCTACAAAATTCCACACCATCACAAACAACCCACCAACTACTTGCTTGCCTATTTGTAGGGCCCCATCGCCGCCATATATAACGCCTCGCTCGTTGGGGATTCCTAAATCAGAGGTAAGGTGAGGGTGGGCGAAAATACCAGTAAGGATGCCTCCTAGGAGTCCGGCCACCGCGTGGGTGTGGAAGACTCCTAGGGTGTCATCAATTACTTGCATGGGCTTCCATTTTTTGTGGACTATCATCATTGTGAACCATGGTATGCTTCCTGATAGTATACCCATCACTATTGCTGCCCATCCTTGGACAAGACCTACACAATAACACATGAACAAGTTTTAAAATTTACCTTATTCGTCATTTTAATCCGTCTAATTAAATACGCTTGATTTCAAGTTTTGATCATGAACGACTCTATTTCTTTAATTCTATTCGGCATATTTCATCATCATCATCATCATACCCAGTATTCCTGCACATAGATAGATCTATGGTCAGGGTTTGGGGAAGGAGGCTCGACGGCGTCTCATACCCATAAGGAGAGGGCGGTCAAAAGAGTCCTTCAACTTACATTTTCATCTCATCCACACATTTCTCTCACTTCTCCATAAAATATCATTTTACCTATCTTTTTTAATTTCTCCACCAATTGCACCGTTTGGGCAAAATTAATAATACAAACAAAATAGCCAAAACATCATCTAATTTTTATTAGAGTATATAACATATCATGAAGCTTCAACCATCAGCTTAAGTTTTTGGTTGAGTTGGTTCCTTAACATGATATTCCTTTAAAGTGGACTACATCCACACTTCTAGTCCAATGGGCTCTCGTGTGAAGGGGGGTGTTGGAGTATATAATACATCATGGGGCCTCAACCATCAGCTTAAGCTTTTGTGATCAAAGTTTCATTACGATATACGGGAATGATATAAAACTTTTGATGAAATTTTACACTAGTTATTAATCATTATTCCCATTAATTACCAGCATTTAGTACCACTAACTGAACGGATCGTTGGGAGTAGAGTGTTCAAAACAGACCCGATAAACACCTGACTTTATAACCAAACCCGATTGACCCGACTTAAAAATGGATCTACAATTATGCAAAAACCATTATGAACACAAAATCCGATTTTAAACCGACCCGAAACACCTGACCCAAAATCAGTCCAATGACCAGAATGAACACCTCTAGTTGGGAGCACCAAATAAAAAGTGAATGAATGTTATGTTATTCATACCAATGTGAACACAAAACCCAATTTTAAATCAACCCAAAACACCTAACCCAAAATCAGCCCGATGATCCGAATGAACACCTCTAATTGGGAGCACCAAATTAAAAGTGAATGAATGTTATGTTATTCATATCAATGTGAACACAAAACCCAATTTTAAACCGATCCAAAACACCTAACCCAAAATCAGCCCGATGACCCGAACGAACACGGATCACCAAATTAAAAGTGAATGAATGTAATGTTATTCATACCAACGTGAACACAAAACCCAATTTTAAACCGACCCAAAACACCTGACCCAAAATCAGCCCGATGACCCGAAATCAAAAGTGAATGAATGTAATGTTATTCATACCAGCACCAGGAGTAATGCAAACAAGGCCAGTCATCATGCCTTGAACAGCACCAATAACAGAAGGTCTTTTGAAAACAATAACATCAAGAAGAGTCCACATGAGCAAACTAGTGGCAGCACAAATATTAGTGTTAACAACAGCTAATGATGATTCAATATTAGCACTGAATGTTCCTCCTCCATTGAAACCTGACCATCCCATCCATAGTAATCCTGCTCCTGCCAACATAAGTAATATGTTGTTGGGTGGAAACCTTTCTCTGTCTTTCTTCAATCTTGGCCCCACCTACAATTTTTTAACATAATTCCGAATCAATAACCGTGATTTGTAAATCACCACGAAAAGACAACGGTGTCATAATGAAGTCTGTTGGGATTATGGGTGGCTTGTGTTACCAAGCAATCAAGACATAGTTATGGTATGGATGATGAAATAAGTAGTACTCTAGGGCCTAAAGGTTCAAACTTTATCCCTAAGAAACACCCAAGACCAATGGCAAGGGTGTTCTATGCAATAGATAAACAAACACTTCAAGCAAGCAATGAAAAGTAAATAGAAAAGCAATAAACAAGACACAATGATTTACGAGGTTCACCCAATGTGGGCTACGTCCTCCTTGTGGTGGTTAGCTTGCTTGTATTAATGTGAAGAATATCAATGGAGTTCAAAGAACTCTTACAATGTAGTATTACACTTGGAGAAGAAGAAAGTAAGAGAAAGAAGAATAGGGTTTATGTGTTTGGCTTAGGGTTTAAGAATCTTCCTTGAAATGAGTGTGTATTGGTGTATTTATACATGTGGAGTGATTATCTAATGATTGGGAGTGATTAGGAATGGGCCCAATATAAGACAAGCCCGAAGCTCTTTATCGCGTGAAAACAGAACATCATGGCTGCACTACGCTCGACCAGGTCGAGCCAAACCATGCCTGGGTCGAGCAGCAGCATATAGGTCGAGCAAAGTAGCAGTAAAGCTACTGATCTGGTCGAATGGAAGAGCTCGGGTCGAGCCAAATAATGCATTAGTCGAGCAGCAAGTTCTGGGATACTAAAATGCTGCTGCCATGATTACTTTACTTGCTTGGGCCCCACACAAAAGCCCAATTATAATAATTTAATACTCTTAGCTTGTGGCCCACTAAACTCCACTAACAATTTCTTACTCCTATACACCATCTTCACATAATTTCTAAGAGAAAATCATGCTCAACTCCATACACCATCAAGATTATCAAACACTACTTGTGGACTCGAAGTCACACCGAACCTCAACAGATGACTCTGTCCTATTCTCCCTAGGTGTTTCATTTGACGCTTCGTCATTTTTTAGGTGGTCAAATGGAACCACACGAGTAAAAGAGAAGTGTATAGTTTTTAAATTTTTATGGGTGTAAAGTGGGATTATTAGTTGTAAAGGTGTAAAAAAGTTGAGATTAGTAAAAATAAATTGGTAAAGTTAACATATTCAAAATAAAAAAATAACTAATTTTAACCTTAAAATGATCAGTTTTATAGTCTTAAAGTGATTAGTTACAATCTTAAATAACCAATTTTAACCTTAAAATGATAACTTATAATCTAAAAGTGATTAACTAAAAAAACAAGTTGATTATGTCAAGGAACCAACTCAGCCATCAGCTTAACAACCAAAAGCTTAAGCTGATGGTTGAGGCCCCAAGATATGTTATATACTTTAACACGCCTTCCTCACACGAGAGTCCTTTGGTTTAGAAGTGTGGATCCAACACAGACTCTCCTCATACTTGGTGCTAAATATTCCACTTTAAATGAGAGATGATTGAAATTCGAACCTGTAACCTCTTGACTTAGCTTGTTACACTGACTTCTGATACCATGTTAAAGAACTAATTCAACCAAAAGCTTAAATTGATGGTTGAGGTATATGATTATAATATTGATGGAAGTTGCTCATCAATAACTAATAATCTTCTTTTTTATAAATAAAATAAAATATAAGTATTAGAAAAAGTACAAGGAAGTAGAAGTATTATTATATTTTCTTGCTAATCATTTTCTAAATATAAGGGCTTAAGTCAATGGAGGCGGCCAGAACAATTAACATGCCGGTTTCGTACCAAATGAAACGCAATATCTTTGTAGTGGAAAATTATTTTTGTCAACGTCTAGTACTTTACTAGGAAATTTAATAATTAAGGACTAGAAAAATAAATAATAATGCAAGAAAAATTGAAATTTTATATTCAAATAATCCACTATATGCTAATAATCTCCAAAAATCCAAATTAAACTCACTTATAAATATCAAAAAATATTTTTCGGTTAAAATACATTGAATTATGATATAGAGAATTTTAAGAAATCATTTAACTTTAATGTTTAGTTTTTGAAAAAATTAAATAATGTTCAAGTCTTCCTTGAATTTAATCAAATTTTTTGTTATTCGCTTTTAGTTTAGACTCTATATTTACCTCGGAGATGAATGAGGTGGGTGATGTATAAGTATTGCGAACTTAGGGTTTACTCTTCTCAACTGAATGAATCAAAACTCTGAAAATCGAAATATGTGACAAGAAAATGATACAAAACTTAAGACTCGTGCTCGATGACAGTTAGATGGTGGGAGGAGAATTTTCTCATACATAACAATAGTGAAAAAGTTAGAATATAAAATTCAAGAAGGTCGAAAAAATATTAAGCAATAATATCAATATAATCAAAAAATCATTTAAGGCCAATTTTTAACAATAAACTACAAAAATAGACGTCAAAATAGTATATAAAAGTCATATCTATGATGTCGCCTATGTGGCTTCACCTCTGCTTATCAATTAGAATTCAAAAAAGGTCATACTACATATAAAATATTAAATATATACATAATAAAATATTTTAGTAGTAAAGAATAAATCGGATTCACAATTTTAAATTTGCTATTAAGTGATAAGGTATAAGTCTCACAAGTCATGAGCACTCTTTAGAAAGCAAACAAAGAAGTATACATTTCTACTCTTTAGAAAGAAAAAAGAAGTATATGCACTTCTAGAATTTCAACAATATAATAATACTACCTTATATCAGTCTAATTGTCCTATTTATTTTTTCACATTTGTCGAAGCAACATTTTAACCCTTAATATCTCAAATTATTTTTAGTTAAAAGTTATAAAAATTTGATATTAATAATTTTTGTATTGAGACGAATCAAACAAAATCCCACATGACTTTGTTTTAACTTATAGATTACGAGTAGAAAGTGTTAACAAAATGGGACAGTTAGGCTGAATTTGTGGGTAGTAATAATCAACAAAGCTTTAATCAATCAATTGTACTAAATGAACATATAATGCAAGGTTGAATTTATGACAAAGAAAACACAATAAATGACAACAAATTACTATGACGTTCCAATAAGTTTTCATTTGTTTGCATCACTTTGCAACAAAAAAAACTACAAATCAAATTTAAATTATATACCCTTAACTTTCACAACAAAATAATTGTTTTTGCAGCATTTTCTATTTTAGTTCATCCCATTTAATTTACATTATTTTTATTTTTAAACTATGGCCCACCACTTCCTTTCATGGCCGTTTCTAACCATAGGCAAGATATGCATTTGTTTAGGCCCAGAGTTAAAAAACTACAAAACAATTGTACATTAAATTTAGGTGGAACCTTTAATTAATATCATCGTATTGTACCTAGTACCATACATCAATGACTTTTCTTATGGAGTATGATATTAATTAAAGGTTCCACCTAAATTAAATGTACAATTGAGCTTTCAATTTCACACTCCCATCTTTCATAATAAATGAACTAAAAAATAAGGTTTTAGTAAATAATTGTAATTTGTGAAGTTAATTATACGTATTCTAATTTTGTTTGCAAGTTGCAGGTTTTTCTCGTTGTGAAGACTTTTCTTAAATTGGAGGACATTTTTACCGTACTTTTCTTTGTGGGTATGAATTGTCGTCATTTTTCTCTTTCCAGACTCTGACGATAGTTTTATTAAAAAATTTAAATATATTTTGATATACTATATAAATAATTTATTTATCCTTATTAAAGAACAATGTCATAGGTCCGTAAAAAGATTCTAATTAAATTAATTAATACTGCAAAAGGATCACTCAAAAAAAAAGAAAAATTGACATTAATAGTTCAACCTTTCCCTTATCGGCTATGGATAATCTCACATTTGGATTATTTTCTAATAATTCAATCTTTGTGATAAATTTGCCCACAACATATCGTATCGTATTACTAATAATAGGGTATGCTGCTAGCAAACTAAAATAAAGGTTGAATATATTATTCACAACAAGTAAAGACAAAAATTGAATTATTTGGAAAACAATTAAAAAGACGGATTATTCACAGTAAATGAGCAAAAAATTAAATTATTAATGTTAAAATTTTTTTTTTAAAAAAAATACTACAAAAGGACAGACAAAGAATGAAAGCTTAGTTGGACCATCCCTTGGTCATTGCTTCCTAAATGTGGACCAAGTCAACGTACTTTTACGAATTCTACATTTGTACCAAAGACCACCTTAAACATCATTAATAATTTCAGGAATTTAATTAAAAACCCTAATTATCAATGATAACGAAAGGAATTTTTAATGTTATTTTCATTAATTAATACCGATTCTTTGGTTTATCTTTGGATCATACGGTAGGTCGAAAAAAAAGAAAGGTTAGGTGAGAATTAATATTAATATTAATATCTTGTATTGTTCGGAAAAGACGAGATTTACTACATGTCTACAACTGAGTTAGTACCAGATTCCCAATACTTCCTCGTTTTTATTTGTTCTTGTTAAGTAGAATATTTAAATTTTAGTGTTAAACCTTAACTATGAATTAATTTTCACCAATCAATATAAAGAAACATATTAACGTGAAATTTTAATAAATTCGTTTCAATATATACTCCCTCCGTTCCTTTATGTTCTTCCACCTTACTATAACGGGCAGTTTCAAAAGTTCTTCCACTTTAGAATACTTTCTATTTTTGGAAAGTTTTCATCTCACTTTTACCCCTTAAAACCCCACTTTTCTTACTTCACACTATTATTTAATTATTTTCTCTCTCATACTTCCAATACAATCATTACTTCACACTACTATTTAATTATTTTTTCTCTTATTATTCCAATACAATCATTACTTCTCACTACTATATAAATTAAAATAGTACCCACTACTACCAAAGATTCCATTTTTCTTAATTTTTGTGAAAAACCCAAATAGGAAGATCAAATAGAAACGGAGGGAGTATTTTCTAATTATCAATTTTTTATAATCCTAATATTTATAAACCCACAAATATATTATTTGACTTTTAAGTTTTGCATCGGATTATTAAGTGAAAGGAAGTTTAAATAAAAGAATAGATACTTTTAAGGTTGGCTCTAATTGATCATTTTTTTTGTCTCATTTTCTTTCAATAATAATAATAATAATAATAATAATAATAATAATAATAATAATAATAATAATAATAATAATAATTTTGTTGCATCTTGAATTATCATTTTATCACCTGAAATGATTTAGGAGAAATAATATATTTGAAATGTTTAATTAGCTTAATAATTTAACAAATGCTATCTAAGAATAATTTTAAATTATAGCCATAAAATTAGCACTTTGCAAATTATAGCCTTAATATTTATTTTTCACGTAAATTTCAACAAACTGGGTATGATTATGATGTTATTTCATGTAACAAGGTTATTGTTCGTACCCTTTTTTTCGATGAGTACTACATTGTTAAATATATAATTGTTCAAAATAACACATTAGAATGCATAAAAAGTCAAATATAGCAAGTTATGTAGGAGTATAAGTTAACCGATGTTAAGTTTTCCGATTCTTCTAATCAACAATAAATAATTAAATAAATATAATTCAAAAAGAAAAAAAAAAAGACATTCCCAGAGTCCCAGTATCCTGCACAAGGCAGGGTCCGGGAGGGGGTATTGTTTTCCTGAAAGATGCGAACAAATCATACCTGTTCTCCCAATGAGAAAGTACAGAGAGATGTGCGCGTTCAAGAAACCCCCTAATTGATACATGCGCCCAATAGAAGTCGAAACCCAAACATTCTGGTTCAAAAAGAATACCCCTCCAATTCATTTTAAATGTCCATTTTCCTTATTTAGTAAAGTCACTCTAATTATCCACTTTTTATTTTTGACAGAGATTTTTTATCTAAATACCCTCGACTATTCCAACTTATATTATTTAAAAACAACCCCACTATCGCCTTTTCAATTATTATAATCATTTAAATACTCCACCTACCACCTTTTCAATTATTATAATCACTTAAAATCTCCGCTACCATTTTTCTTAATTTGCGTGCCAAAACCCAAAATGAACATTTAAAATGAATTGGAGGGAATATTAATTAAAAAACGGCTAGTCTTCTGAGAGACTGTCTTTTTGAGTGACGTCTTTCAGGCCCAGTCCATCAAAGCTTACTTTGCATTCTTACATTTGGGCCAATCCAATAAGAGATGGTCTTTCAAAAAAACCGTCTCTCACAAGAATTTGTGATTAAAAAAAAGAGAAGTTAAGATAAAAAAATTACCCAATAAGCAGCAGTCAAGCCAGCAATCCCAGAAGAAACATGAATAACATACCCACCAGAATAATCAATAACACCCCATTGATACAAAAACCCACCACCCCACAAACTAAAGGCACCCACCGTATAACTTAAAGTCAACCATAAGGGCACAAACATCATCCATGCCCTTATATTCATCCGGCCCAACACCGACCCGCCCAATAATATTACCGTTATTGCCGCAAACATCCCTTGGTACCATACCATTGCCGCTTGTGGGTAAAACACCTCCACCATCTCCCCCCCTTTTCGGGCCGTCGCCGGAAGCTTAGACCGGGCTAGGAGAAAATCCTGGTCTAGGGCTGGACCGGGTTTACCCCAAAAGGGTAACAGTTTATACCCAAAAGACATTTTATAAGCCCATGTGACCCAACATATGATTACGGCGGCGAAAGCGTATAGGGCCATGAAAGCTGAGTTTACGGCCCATTTTTTCTTGACTATGCTTCCGTACAGGATGACGAGGCCCGGTACGGATTGGAGGCCCACTAGAGTGGCGGCGGTTAGTTGCCACGCGTTGTCGCCTTTGTTGAGCCAGGGTGGTGCGGCGGTGGAGCTCATGTATGCTATGCTGGTGGTGGTGGTGGTAGCCATGGAGGAGGTAGCTAGGTAGGTGTTGGTGATGGAGGTTGAATGGGTGGGTATGGTGGTTGTATGTAATTGGGTTTTGGTGTGTGAATAGAGAAGAGAAATGGGTTTATTTATAATGAGGAAGACTTTGACTTGTTGAAGTATTTGTTGAGACAAGTTAAAAGGTGATGACTTGGGAGTATTTTGATGGACTATATAGGTTGATGGGAATTGAGGGAGGGAAGAGAGATGAGATGTTTTGTTTGACATGTAATTGATATTTATTTATGGTCATGTGTGGGCCTGGTTGGCTCAGCGCGTTATGGTATATGAGCAGTTCAATATGACACGATTTTCATAGTTAGCCTTTGACTTGTTGAAGTGTTTGTTGAGACAAGTTAAACGGAGATGACTTGGGACTATTTTGATGGACTAGGTTGGTGGAAATTGAGGAAGTGGAAGAGAGGTGAGATGTTTTGTTTGACATGTAATTGATATTTATTTATGGTCATGAGTGGGCTTGGTTGGCTCAGTGTATTATGATACATGAGCAGTTCAACATGATACGATTTTCATAGTTAGTCTTTGACTTGTTGAAGTGTTTGTTGAGACAAGTTATAAACGGAGATGACTTGGGAGTATTTTGATGGACTAGATTGATGGGAATTGAGGAAGTGGAGGAGAGATGAGATCATATCTTATTTGGCAAAGTAATTGATACTTCTATTGGTTGTTACAGATAGTAACATCTTGTGAGGAGAAATGTCACTATCTATAGCAACTATTAAAAATCAAAGGAAGTATTTATTTATGGTCATGTGTAGGTCTGATTGGCTCATCGCATTATGGTATATGAGTAGTTCAATATGACACGATTTTCATAGTAAGACTTTGACTTGCAGTATTTGTTGAGACAAGTTAAAAGGACATGACTTGAGACTATTTTGATGGACTATGTTGATGGGAAGTGAGGAAGTGGAAGAGAGATCATGAGATCATGTCTTATTTGACATGGTAATTGATACTTATCTATGGTCATGTGTGGGTCCGGTTGGCTCAGCGCATCAGGGTACATGAGTAGTTCAATATGACACGATTTTCATATCATTATTCTACCCAGTGTATCTAGTTCATAGAAAACTATGGGCAAGGTCTGGGGAAGGAAAGACGACGACTAGGGTCGACCCTAGATATTTTGGGGCCCTGGGCGAAATAGCATATTGAGGTCCCTTTCCTTCACCATTTATTATTTAAATGGACTTTCTATAACCACTAATTTTGGTTTTTTGTCATAAGGCCCTGAGCGACGGCCCCTATTGCCCACCCTTAGAACCGGCCCTGATCGCGACAACTCATTCTCTACGTCTTTTTTCTAAGTTTAAGTGAAAATTTAGTTCAGTGAAAATTTAGAATAGAGTTAGGACTAAAAAAAGTCAAAATGAAAGTTTGATAAGCTTAAAAAAAATTTAACTTTTTCATGTGTTAGATAAACTTTTTAAAATTCGCATGATAACTTTAAATTTTTAAATTTTTTATGTGGTAGATAAAATGTTAAGCTTTTATTAAATTAAGTAGTCGTCATTTCAACCAAACTTAACCAAACTTTCAAAAAAGTGCTTCTTAAGGGTGATCAGGGCATTTTTTCTTATGAAAATAATTATAATGGATAATAATAATAATGTAAATTTAACAAAAATCTTAATCTTTTGCCTACCATGTGAAATAATCAAAATATTAAAATCACCATGCAAATTAAAAAAGTTAGTTCAAAATGTGAAAAACATCCAAAAAAATTTAAAATAAAATAGGAAAAAATGACATTAGTTATCCAACCTTTCAAGTTTCACCCATAATCCCATATTTTAATTTAATTATTTTCTAATAATCTAACCTTTGTCATAACTCATATATTTGCCCACAACATACCAGATTACTAATAATAGGTAATGAAAGGGTATTTTACCAGCAAATTAAAACAAAGATTGAATCATTATTATAAAATACTAAGAGTGAAATTATTTATAGCGGACAAATAAAAAATTGAGTACATTGCAGGATTGTCTCTCTTGGAAGGCTTTTCTCGAGCCGAGGAACTCTGATCGCACTCTCCTTTATGGGTATGAGTTGCCAGCGTCCACCCCCTCAAGACCCTGAGCAGTGGCGGAGCCACATTAGGTCACCCGGGGTCATGTGCCCCTAGGCGTTTTTTTTTTTAAATATTTAACGCAAACTTTTCTATTGGTAAGAGTAAAAGTGTAAAATTAATACTGAAGTCTTTTGATGATAAATACTCCCTCATTTTAGTAATTTTGTCTTATTTATTTATTTTATCATATTTTTTAAATTAGGTTAGTTAATTTAATTTGTTCAATATCATTTTGTGGTAATGTCATATTTAAAATTTTAGCAAATAAGAGTAAAATAGTTGTTAATTTTGCAAATAAAACTCTGCCAAAATCTCGTCCACTAATTGATGCCCCCTAAGATGATGACGATGATGATGAATAAAAATTAAATTATTAATATAAATTTTTTCAATAAAATAAGGAGGATTCCGTTATTTTGTTGTGACGGGGAACAACCCAGCTGTATTACCTGAACGGCTGAACCCTTAAAAACTTTTTTATTCCAATTGCAGAAATAGCGACACTTTTGCAATGACATAATCTACGCTTAATGGCAGATGCCATCACGCCAATACGCCAGTAATACTTTTACACAAATACGCACATCTATTGGGTTATGGGTCCATGTCAGATTTTGAACGCATTCATGGCTTGAATTGGGCAAATTAGACTGGCAGATGAGATTCAAATCGTTTTTAATTTTAGGAAATTTCGTCCCGTTTCTCTAATTACTGCCTTCCATCTTACTTTTACGTCATCAATCCAAAAACAAGATCCCAAATCCTTAACGACCAAGAGTTGAATTTCCTTCTGGGTTGATTCGATTTCAAGTTTTACCCTGGAAGGAATAGTGAATCGTCTTTATTTCTTGCGATTACTGGAGTTGGGTGTGTCAGAATTGATCGGAATTTCAATTATCCAAATTTCGCAGAATTAGGGTTGCTTCTCTGGTGTTAGATTGATAGAGAAGCTGAATTAACATCCGGGGTTTCATCGTTTGGAATATCCGTAATCCTAATTTTGCATAATTTGGGGTTCATTTTCTGGTGTTAGATTGATAGATAGATAAGTTGAATTATTTTCTGGGTTTTTTTAAAATAATCTTATTATCCCAATTTTGCATCATTTGGGGTTGCTTTTTTGGTGTTAGATTGTTAAAGAAGCTGAATTAGCATCTGGGTTTTTTCAGAAATTCCATTTTGAGGATTATCATTTATTAGACGATTATGATAGATGCTAAATCATAATCCTTGTAAAGAGCAATTGTTATTATAAATTGTGATAGAGGTATTTTTTTCTGGGCAAAAAAACAATGTACAGTGGTAATTTGGAGGGGGTGATACTAGCTTGTGTATCAAGTGCTTTTATAGGTTCCAGTTTCATTATCAAGAAAAAAGGTCTTAAACGTGCTGGCATTGCTGGCGCTCGAGCTGGTAAATTTCTCATTTTTCAATTTGATTAGTCAATTTCATGATAACCCTTTTAAGCACTTACCTAATTATGTTTATATTTTGAGCTAATTGTGTTTTGCTTGATCTATTAAAGGTGTTGGTGGGTATGGGTACTTGATGGAGCCACTTTGGTGGGTGGGAATGGGAACTAGTAAGCTCCTTCTGTCTCTTACTTTCAGTTTTTGTTATGCAATGTTGATCATCTTTGTTTTTTCTTTGTACTGTTGAGTATTTATGAATTGTTGTTATTGTGATGGCATTGTAGAACACAAATTGCTGATTTTTTTTCTTTGATGAATTGAGTTCTGAATGTACCCCCATTTGCGGGGAATGGACGTGGAATTGGATTAGGGGACATTGTTTGTGAATCGTGAGTATTTGTGAAATGGATCCTATGTAGTTTAAATAGTTATCTTTGTGTTGAATGTGAGTTTCTTGCTACTTTGATTTGTTGTGAAAGTAGTACTGGAAATTTCAAATTTTATTGCTAGCTTTTATCGAATGAGTCGTAAGGTACACTAGACTTTCTTAATTTAACCTATATATAACATCTAACAAACTGTTTTCTAGTAGGTGTGATAAGTAAGGGGTCGAATCCCATGAAGATGGACTTTTGAAAGCTCCTTGAGGGAAGATCTTGAACACAATCTGAATTGGCTTTTGTTTGGTTAATTACACAATATACAAATATGAAATATTGTTACATGATGATTTAAAACAATCAAGATAAAGCACTAGGGGTAGGGATCCATCACAGTCATAGCATGTAGTGAGCAATGAAGAGATAATTCCAAAGGAGAATTGATGATTTGGATGAAAAAGGATCATTAGAATAGTCATCTAAGTGTCTAATATCTTTTTCAAGAGTCCTAGAAAATCTCCTCACAAAAGCATACTATTAACAAACATAAATTGAATATAGATTAACAAGGATTCAACTTCAACTTCCTCTTTCATATAATCAAAGTAGCATATAAATCATGCACTTCAGATTACTTAGACCAATGAACGCATATAGTAAGTTCACCACCATTATCCAATCCAATAATCAATAACATGTGAGTTTCAAACATGGAAGTAATCATTCTAGGTTAATCTTTCTTTCACTATTGTAAGTGTCAGATAAATCCCAATGGACATGGAATTGGAAACGGTTATATTTTTCACGGGATATTTATGAATTTATCTCATGTTTTAATAGCTATTTTTTTGTGATGAATGTGAGTTTCTTGCTACTTTAATTTGTTGTGGAGGTATTCATGGAAACTTCAAAGTTCAAATGCTATTGCTAGTCATTAATTTTAGCTCCTTCGGTATCGAAAGTTAATTAATCATTTTGTTTTGTTGCTCAATTGAAATAATATAATTCAATGAGTATTTAACCGGCTGTTGCTGATTACTTAGCATTTTGTTATATATTGGATATGAGGGTTTAATGGGTATTATAGTATTAGTTAGTTATTGAGTATATTTTTGAAGAGAGGAAGTAGTACAAATAAGGAAGAGGAGATTGAGAAACATATCAAAATATTGTTTACACGCCAAGTTGAGTTCTAAACTCATTTTGGGAGAGTTGCAAGCCTCTTGAATGCTCGTATTTCTAACCTCTATTGTAATTGTGAAGTACAGTTATACACATCCATTTACATTCTCACTATATACTTACAACTTACTACTGTTACGCACTTACTTTCAGAATAAAAGTATCTCATTTCCGCATTTTGGGGTTTTATTTTGGACAGTGATTGTAGGAGAAATTGCTAATTTTGTTGCTTACATTTATGCGCCTGCTGTGCTTGTGACACCACTCGGTGCACTAAGTATAATTGTTAGGTAAGTTTAACTTGATTGTACTGTAAACATTTCTGTTTCCACAAGTAGTTTCTTTCGAGTTGTGTTTGAACTATTGCAATTCTATGTCGTGAATTGTTGCAGTGCGGTGTTGGCCCATTTCTTACTGGATGAAAAACTACAAAAGATGGGGATGCTTGGGTGTCTTCTTTGCATAGTAGGGTCCACTATCATTGTGCTTCATGCACCTGGGGAACGTTCAATAGAGTCTGTTGATGAAATATGGGGATTGGCTATTCAACCAGGTATTGTCATGTACTTACTTTACTCTTTTCCTCTTGTACTCTGTAAAAACTGATGTTTCATACTCGCTTGTTCGCACAGCATTTCTGTTATATATAGCATCAGTTGTGGCGGTGGCGTTGGTATTGATCTTGTATTGTGCTCCCCGATATGGCCAGACCAATATATTGATTTATATAGGCATATGCTCAATAATTGGATCTTTAACCGTGAGTTACTTTTTAGTCTTCTACTGTGTTCATACCTTGTCTATTTCTACATCTAAGGTTTCTATATTGTGTGCTTTGCAGGTAATGAGTGTGAAGGCCATTGGCATAGCGATAAAACTTACTCTGGATGGTGCAAACCAATTCAAGTACTTGCAGGCATGGATTTTCGCGATGGTTTCAGTTACATGTATCATTATTCAATTAAATTATCTCAACATGGTAGGTATTTCTTCAAAAACTCTGTAATCTGCACATTTATCTTCATATTTTGCTATTAAATTCATGTAAGCCCCTTAAAGAAAACTGAAAAGAAACTAGGCTTGGCCATTTGTGTTAATGTCGTGGTGTATACACCGGAAACTGAAAAAAATTCTTCGTTTTTTGAGCTTCCATGTTGTGTGATAATGGTTGATTAGGTTGCTAGATTTTTCTTCAATAGTTTGGCTTAGTGGCTGACTTTATCATGTTCCCTGAGGTTTGAACCTGATACTATTCAATAATGGGGTTGGGGAAATACCAAACACATGGTAATTCTTTGTCGTCAAGCTTTGCACAATTTTTTTTTTCATTTTTTCCTTTTTTACGGCCCTTATTTTTTGATTTTGTAATTGTTAAAGCTTATTGTATCTTTTATGTTTTTTTAAGGAAGATCTGATTTAAAAGTCCCAACTTTGGACAATTTGCCAATAAAAGTTCTAATTTTGAATCAATATTTAGTCCCAAGTTTGCTCCTCATTTGTCAAAAAAGACTTGGGTATATTGTGACGTGATGGAAAGGTAAAAAATGACCACATGGAAACCTATTAGTGGTCCATTTTATTTTATTTATTTTCTTCTAAATTTATTTACAAAAATAAAAAAGAAAAAAAAATCCCAAACCCCATGCCCCACTTTGGCCTGCCACCCCTCTCCACCTCAAACCGACCGCCCCTCCACCAACCATGATTGATTCAAATACCCACACCCACACCCATCCAGGCACCGCATCATCCCTTTCCCCATCCACACCATAACCCCCCTACTCGCACTGCTGACCAACGCCCATTTCGTCCATACACATCGAATTCCCCCACTATGGTGTTTGCTATTAGGGTTGTGATAATGTTGGTGTGGGCTTGTAGGCTTCATTGTGACAGGGTGGTTGATCAAGGGTTAAGGGTTTAGGTATTCGCGAGGGGCTGATGGTTTAGGGTGGTGGTGGTGAAGGGGGAGGGTAGTCGGAGAGTGAATGACAGGCTGGAGGTCAGGGTGGCTGAACGTAAGAGATGGGTGGTTTTTCTAAATTTATTTTCAAAACTTAAAAAACAGGTAGCAAGTTTTTTGATCTTTTAAAAGCAAATAGGGATCAAAGTTGGGAGTTATAAAAACTAATTTTAAAGTTGGGTATCTTAGCGAATCGTCCAAAGATAAGACTTCTAAAATCAAATTTTCCTTTTTTTTAATGCGATTGCTCAAGGTGCTCATTTCTGGAACCTACTTTCTCTTTTCAAGCGTACTCCTGTATTGGACTTCTTGGGGTTGTAAACCTTACAAGTAATGATATTGGAGTTCACCTATTATAGTTGTTGGCTAATGTTTTTTGATCTTATCATATATGGGTGTATCTTATACTATTAGCTTGTTTGTTGTGCTTCTCTTGAAATATTTTCAAGGGGAAAACAAAAATTGGAATTACAACGAAAAGCGTTATGTGCTCATTTTCTGCAATCGCAAATGCAAGTTTTTGACAATGGGACATTTATCAACTATAATGATATTTCACTTCAATTTGATTTTAGATTCACTTAGAGACAGCCAACAGTTTTTCATTTTGGTTAACATGTTTTTGCTATACGGAAATGTTTTCAGGCACTTGATACATTCAATACAGCAGTGGTCTCTCCTATCTATTATGCACTCTTCACATCCTTTACAATTCTCGCTAGTGCAATAATGTTCAAGGTATGTCCTTTGCAATCTTAATAACTAGGATATAGTACCTGCAGACATGTTTGTTTAAATATGTGTTGATATTATCATTCGTTTGTAATTTGGCGCTGATGTATAGGACTACTATGGTCAAAGTATAAGCAATATAGCATCGGAGCTTTGTGGATTTATCACCGTGTTGTCAGGAACGACGATCTTACATAGTACAAGAGAACCTGACCAGCCCTTTATTACAGGTATGAATTTATCTTCCATATCTGACGATATAGCTTACTTTCTACAGTGAAGTTCTTAGGTTTAATGGGGATTATTTTGGTGTTCATCTGGTTATTATTAACTGCTAAAAGCTAGAACATAAAATGTGTAGAATGGAGAAAATCCTTTCTTTAGACAAGGCAGTTTTCTTTTTGGTGGACCATTATATTTATAGTATATTTTGAACCCTTATCCGGCCTTTTTTCAAGGGCTTTGTAAGGGCCGGGTTGAAAATGGTCCGGGCCGAAAAGGGCTCTACTACAATTAAAATGGAGCGGGCTATAAAAGGGTCTATTAATGGCCGGAAACGGCCTTTTAAAAACGAGCTCCACTACAATTGTTATAAATGACAATGGCAATGAGAATTATCAACGGGCTATAAACAGTAATCTAATTGATCAATAGGGATAAGCCCGGCCCAAATAAAGCCCACATTAAAAATTAAAGGCCGTTTTCGGCCTGGTCCATTTCCAGCCCATTGAACACCTCCGGTTATAACCTAGGAAGGATTTTCGAAAGCAGTGGGCAAGATTATGAAAAAGTTGATGGGAACTGGTTTAATGAAAGTTTAGAACCAGCTTGGTCAAAACTCAAAAGAACAATACTTGAAGAATGGCTTGGTCTTGACAAGCTGCTAAAGTCTTTCTTGTTCATTCATATAGATTTCTGAACTTAGCCGTGCGCTATTTTCTTTCCTTCTCTCGTCTTGTCCTCCATGTTCGTTGTCCTCTTCTAATAGGTTAATGATCATGATCGAAACTGATGATGTTCCTTGGTGTTTTCCTTCGTGTAATTTTTTTTATCATATCTCGAGAATTTAATACCATGGAACCTTAAAATCTCGGTTTCAATGATACAGATCTATACACACCACTCTCTCCGAAAGTCTCATGGCATCTTCAAAGCAACGGAGAGCTCTGGAAGCAAAGGGAGGACGATATTCAGCCTCCAAACTCTATCACTATCATCCGGCAAGACTACTTCAAATAAAACTTCGTTTATTGTCCGGAAAAGTTTTGCGTATACATTTTGTCTCGTCCCTTAGAGATACAGTCTCTGTACAGAAGGTGTAATATATCGTTTTCGAGAAATCAATCTTCACTATCTGGTCATCGGCATGTTACAAATCATGCTTGTACGACGAGTTATTGAACAAGGCGCAGACCGCAGATATAAGCGTATGGGTTCAACTCGAATTTCCTCGAAGCTGCTCTTCTGCTTGTAATTTTCCTCTGTGCAAATAGCTTTCTAACTAATTATTTTTGGTAGCATTATATTTTAGGAATTAACATTAGTCCATATGGTGAAGATTGTGGTATTATTAGGAGTAACTACAAAAATTTACTCCTTTATTCTTTCTTCTACTGAACTAACAGTACCTGTTTTGTATATGATGCATCATTGTTTAGTTTAAATTATAACAAAGATGTTTGATCTCATAAATTTTTGTGTTGAAACTTCAAAAGGGTTGTTTTATTATTATGTTATAATTTGAAATTGAGGCTGCATTATATCTCATCGGCTGCGTTGTAAAGTTCTTCATAAAAAAGACGAACACAGGTTTTACCATGAAGTAGTAGTGTAAAAATCCACGTTATGTAGCGTTTCAAGGAATACTTGTGCTTTCAACTAGAGGTGTTTAAAACAGACTCGATGATTCGGTGTACACCCCTCCTTGTAACTGAACTTGATTTGACCCGACTTATAAACAGATTTATAATTATGTAAAAAACCATTGTGGGCACAAAACTCGATTTTAAACCGACCTGAAACAATTGAATCGAAATTAACCTAATAACCCGAATAAACACATCTACTTTCAGCTGATATTTAACATTATGATAACCACCTTGTTACAACGATTGCGACTGTTAGTGTATTTTTGCAATATTATGTGATCATCTCATTTTTTCGTGGAATATAATACAAGTTTCATTTTCAAATATAGATACCTAAGTATAGTTTCACATATTTTTCTTCTTTTTTTTCATTTTATTGCCATTATTTCTAGACTTAATTATATATTCTTAGCTCATTTAGACTTAATAATTAAGTATTCTTAAGGCATATTTTAATCAAACAAATTTGGGTATCAGAAAAGAAGAGATCCACGTCTATAGATGTGGATCGGACATGTGGTTGATTTTTTCTGCCTTTAATAATAAAAATTATTATTTCTAAATCCAATCCTTTACAGTGTAAAAGATATTATATTAATTGCTAATTTTTTTTATCATTAACACAATCTAGGAAAGATTCATGGATTTGATTTTCCCTTTGATTTGGCTGGTTCAATAATGCAATTAATTAAATTTTTTTTCATGTTTTCGTTCAACATTATTTTTATATTTTGAATTGTCTCTGATTCAATAAAGAAAAATCACCAAAAATAATGCAAATTTCAACTAACTTTCCTACGATAATACTATTTTTTGATTAATCACGAATAATGACAACTTAACGTATATAATATCAACTTCTACGAGCATCAAAACGCTAAGTTTTTATTTTTCATTTACTACTCCCTCCAATTTACTATACTTATTTAATTTCTTTTGGCACGCAAATTAAGGATATTGTAGAGACCACATAAAAGTGAATAGTTGGGGTATTTTAAGTGATTATAACGATTGTTAAGGCAATAATTAGGGTATTTTAAATAGTGTGTATGGAGTATTTTGATCGTTACTTATGTGAACATAAAATTTATTTAAAAAATTTAATGCAAAAGAAAAATCCGACAATTAGGGTGAATCTAAAAAGCAAAATGGAGAAGTATAGAAAATTAAATGGAGTATATAATTATTTTATAAAAATTTTTATAAAAAAAAAATCAAAGATTCCAAAAGTGAATCGTAAACGACAATTCAGTTTCCACTTTTATGTTGGACGCATAATTCTACTCTGCTAATGCAAGTCACGGTTGGCAATTTTGGTACCCACATATACTTAATCTTTTCTAATTTCTATATATTTATAAAAAAAGTTGACAATTAAACAAATTTGAAAATTGTATTAGAATATGCTATCAATAATAAAATTAAAGATAAAAAGCCAAAAATATACTCCCTCCACCCCTTTTATTGTCCACTTTCTAGTGGGCACACAAATTAAGAAAAATGATAGTGGGGTATTTTAATTGATTTAACTGATTATAATAATTAAAAAAGTGGTAGGTGGGGTATTTAAAATAATATAAATTGGGATAGTTGGGGGTATTTAGGTAAAAAAAATCTTTACCAAAAATAGAAAGTAGATAATTATAGTGAACTGACCAAATAAAAAAAGTGAACAAAAAAAAAGAAATAGAGGGGGTATATTTTAAGTAATACTCCTATTAATTAAAAAATTAGCATGATTTAAATTTTTTAAAAAATATAAGTTACAGGTTTAAATTGCGAAAATGTAATGTATTGCAGAGACTGATTTAGCCACTTTTATGTGATTTCGTCACTAACAAACATATAAGGAATTAAGGAGTGTCAATTTTGTTTGAATACATTAATTTTTAAATTTTTAGTAAGATTAAGTAGTTAGTTTTATTTTATCCAAACATATAAGGAATTAAGTAGTTAGTTTTATTTTATCCAAAAAAAATACTTCTTATGTTCTCTAATGTTCTTCTCATTTAAAATATTTTATTTTAAAGAAATAAACTTAACTACGATTTTTGAGAGCTTTATAGAAGAAATTATATATTCATTTGATATCTCATTAGATTTGTCTTAATATATACTATATTCTAATATATTTTTTATAATTTTTTATTATACGTAATTAGAGATATTGAGATTTAAAAATTGATTTGAAAACTGCATCAAAAGTAAACAGGAAAAACAAAAAAAAATGGAAGATGTACGTAGTAAATTTTATAAAACATATTGTAAAATCCTAAATATTTTTTAAAATAATCTAAAATTTTTTAATAGAAAATTGTTAATGTCCTATATAAATATAACGTTGTTAAAGGGAATATATATTTTTTCTACGAAAAAAACTTTGTAGTTTTTTTTATTTTTATTTTTATTTTTTTTAATGTTAACCTACAATCACTATTATTAATATTTTTATAAAGATTCGATGTATATTTAACTAGCAAGTTTCGTTATTAAATTTGAAAAAGTTGGTAGACGAAAACAACTGGAATAACTAATAGCCTAACAACACCAAAATCATTCTTATCACTTTCGTCGTCATTAACGGTTTTATTTTACTTAGGATAAATTAAATAAACAATAAAGGATAAGTTATACCAATAAGGATAAATTTTTGGTTTAATTTGTAAATAATTAAGGACATTTAGATAAAAGAAAAAATTATTAGAAGTGATACAATTTTTTGCTTATTTCCCTACAATAATATCAATTTTTGATTAACCATGAATGATACATACAACTTATGAGGTTTCCTAGAATGTACCTAACATGTTAAAAATCAAACTATAGATGATTATATGACATAAAAATTTAGTAAATTAGTTAATAAACTAAAGTTGATATTATTCTAAGAAAAAACCCCAAAATCGGCATTATTTGTAGGGGAATTAACAAAAAATATATTATTTTACGGTAATTTTTCTTAGATAAAATATATATTTTTATTGACAAATATTATAACAGTTATATAATAATATGGACTTATGGTAAAATTCTTAGAGGTCTAGAGATTATAAGTTTTTTTTTTATCAAGGTAGTACTCCCTTCTTTCTAGCTTGCTCCGTTCATTATATTTGCTACATTTGATTTTTTTATGCAATCTAATCTAATACGTAATTTTATTTATTTATTTGTTGAATTATACAAACCTAAAAATAATAAAAAAAAGTTAATATTATTATGGAAAATTCCACATGGTAGCATCTAATTTTATAAAATCAATAGTAGCACTTTTTAAAGAATATTTCACATGAGTAGCATTCAGTTTATGCCTATTTAATTACCGTATCATTTTCATTTTCTGTTAAGTTCTTGTTAAATTCCATTTAATTCATCATTTTGTAAGTTTTTTTCCACATGGTAGCATCCAATTTTTGCTTAATCCACCCGTTTAATGTTTAACTCACAATTTTAATGTTGAATTCATCGTTTAATTCATTGATGTCCATAAATATTTAATAATTTTATGGAAATTTTTTTAGAAACTATACAAATACCACTAACCAAACGACTGCTCAATATTTGAGATTATTCATAGTCAATTATGGGATTGACAATATTATAGAAAAATTACGAATATATTGGATTATTTTATACTTCATTATAATTTTTCCAATTAAAATCTTATATACCCGGTGGGACCCGCGGGCTGCTAATACGCTACCTTACCCACTTGGACCGCCCGTTGACTATTTAAGTAGTACAAAAGATCATTCTCTGCTGTCTACTGCCATTGTCTGAATCTTGGAGAATGGGTAGTGGAAGTTCCAAAAATGGTTCACCTTCTACTTCTCGAAGGGCTAGGCTTCGTCAAAAGCTTAAGCGTATTGTTCATCGTGGAAATCGTTCCAGTCATTCTTCTTCTGATGTTTATAAGTTGATTACTGCCGAGGATTTTGCTGGAATTGTTCTTCTCAATCTCATCTCTGTCTGTTCTTTTCTCCTTTCAATTTTAATTTTTTTTTTAATTTTTTGTTTCTTCATTTAGGATTTATGGATAATGATAAATTAGAGCTACTAGTTGTTTTGGTTGCCGGGAATGCTTAATCCGTAAATCGTATAGTTAGTATGAGTAATTACTTTGCTTTGTACAAAGTTTTGGTGTTTTTATGAACAATTTATTGAATAAATAGGTTTAATTTCTTAGAATTGATGAACCTAAACTAGTCAAGGATATAAAGAGGAACATTATGACTTATGAGTGTACATTTCTGCTATTGATGTCCGAGTGCTGGTGAAAGGTAGTTGTGCTCCATTTTCGGCGTTTTTTTAGTGTTCGTTTGAAATTGATGAAATTGAAAAGTGGTAGAAAGCGAAAAAGTTTTTCTCATAGTGATAGAAAAAAAAAAATCAAGTTTTCGTTGACAGAAGAATGATTTCAAGTTCCCTTTCTCCAAAATGGCGAGGAAAGTAATTTTATTTTGAAGTAATTTTTGATTTTTTTCAATCCCTATCTTTGAGACTGAGTACAGGAAGCATGGTATTTCCTTTTTTTCCTTGCCAAGAAAAGGCCTATAGTGGAGACAATCTATCAGTATTCATTAAAGTAAATGGAGAGAATTCACTTTCTATAGAAACAAAAAAGGCAGTATGACTGTTACTATCTATGCCTTTTTTCTTTTCATAAATGGTGAAAAGTAGTTCTTGTATGCACTTTTCATCTATACCAATTACCAAGTATGACTTAGGCATTACCTAAGAGAAGAGTAAGCCCTTCGGTTACTTTTAGTGAGAAAAGATTTGGGAATTGTAAACGTACAAGGAACTGTGATGAAGATGGTCTAAGTATTTAGTGAACGACGAATAAAGTGGAAACTGGCATATCAAGGAACCAACTCAACCAAAAGCTTAAGCTAATGGTTGAGGCCCCTGTTATATACTCTAACAGAAACACTATACTACTAATTCATAGCCTTCTATTCATCTCCCTAGAATTACTATGTAGATGTATATAATGGTAATTCTCGGGGAGATGCTTAAAATGTTAGGAGTTACAATGGTGTACTTCATCCTATGATACACGTTTGCTTCTGAAGTATACGAACATTGGGGATGATTTTATCTTTTGATTGTAGCCTAAAGAAAGAGTTTAATGTTATAGTTCTGCAGGCAAAGATGACATTTAAGGACAAATGGTTGGCTTGCGTTTCACTTGGAGAACAAACATTCCGAACAAACATCACTGAGAAGTTAGTATTCTTCTGTTACACATTAAAATTTCGTAATGCATGTTTTTCATTATTCCAATTTCTGTTTGCTTGTTGCTTTATGCATTAAACTAGTTCCGTTATATAGTTTATTGATTTGTTTGTACATCAAAGTCAAAGAACTTGTTGTGCAAGTATAGTTGGATACTTGGATTTGTGGGTGAGCTAAGTTGGAAAGTGTAAATCACTTTCTAATTAGAATTATGCTTGATAGTTTGGTATGTATATTGGAGAAAGTATTTAGTTTGTCCACGGTGGTATGTTTGAGTCACGTTCAAAACTTGTATTTAGAACTATTACATTGGTGGGAAGATGGCTGTAATATTGTTTCTTGAACTTGATATCATTTGGTATGATAGATTTCTGCATTTGACAAATGACTATTAGACTGCTATTTGTTATTTAGCAAGAAAATTACTAAATTATAAGATTTCTTTAGTTCATGACTAAAAATTAAACCACTAAAGTCTTTTAACACAAGTAAATATGAGTAATACTTGTAAAATTATGTGTCTGCAGATAATTTGTCGCTACATAATTTCACATAATAAATAAGTAACTCATAAAAGCTCATGGGATCTCAGAGCGATGGACATTGAAAATTACCTTTTGAAGCGTATCAATTAATTAACCCAAGGATTTAGCATCTCGAATAACTATTTCTTACGAAATTTATATATCTTGAGGAGTGTTAATTTGACCCAAATTTCGTTTCATACAAACACTTCTTGCGACATCTACATCGATGACCGCAATTTTCTTTAAAGTAGATAGTGTAGAATATGAAGATGCAAAATACGTTTTTTTTTTCTGAGGTTAAAAATAGTAGAGAATTTGATGATTGATAATAGAATATGAGGGTCATTTTTTTAGTTAAGGGCTTGAGCTGATTTTAAATTTAAAAACATAAAGATTGAATTTTGCTTTTAAAGATATACTTTTTTAAAGAAAAGATATAATTTAAATGTATCTAACTTTGACTGATTCAAAATTTTCAATTTGAAATCTAATTTTGAAAATCTAATTTCAACTTTAAATTTTTAAATTTAAATATTTAAAAATATAATTTTTAAATATCTTTTTATGGTATATTTATGGTTATCACCTCTATTCCCTCTTAAAATGAAAGTTTGTCCACAAACTTTTAGGTCATAATCCCTTAAAAGACAAAAATAATCAATAGTCTTGTATTATTACACTTAACCCTCCTTAAAAGAAAGTTCGCCTTCGAAAAAGAAGAATACTTGAGAAGAACCAAAACAAGTAATTAATTTGAATATATCAGACTGATCATCATCTTATTCCCTTATCTTTCATACTCTCTCTGTTTTATCAATTTTCACCACTATATATAGTTTGTCCCACTCATTTTGCACCCTTTCATTTTTTGGTAATGGTCCCACACTCTTTCTTTAAATCTCATTCAAACTTATTATCTCTCTCAATCTTAACCGCTTAAATCTATCATCCAATTGTTTTTTGTCATATTCTCCAATTTAATTCCTCTTTTCAGGGTCGTTTCAGAAATTTCGGTGGCCCGTGGCAAAGACATGAATTGGGGCCCTAATTCACATATAATATTTTAAAATATAATAAAAATTAGGTAGGCAAAAAATACATAATTTATCACGCATAATAATCTTTAAAAACATCAAATTTCATATAGATAAAACATTGAAATCAAAGCCTAAGCGTTCATATGAAAATATTTCTACAAGCCTTTCTGGATGCAAAGTCACGAATAATAGTTTTTACATTAATATGTTCTAACATATTTTTCTCAATACATAGTAGCTAGACCAGCAATCTAGCATTTCTTCCAAAACTTAATAGAAATTTTTTTTTGATGAATAAAGTAGAATACACAAAGAGGATTATATATAATTAGATGAATGCCAGTTGATAATTGAAAGATAAAATTACAGTTTATCATAATCACGAAGGAGAAGAAATTAATCTAGTAGTTTTTTTGACGAACAAATGATTTGTATTGGGTAGTTTTTGAAAAATGTTTTTCTAAAAGGTAATTTTTGATAAAAATGTGTTTTTGTTGGTAGTTTGTTACAATTTTTCCAAATGGAAATATTATGATATTTCCCTAGGTGAACATGAAGAAATAGAGTGAGTTTTTAAATATTTCTTGTGATGTTCTAGCAAAATAAAGCGTCATAACTATGTTCGAGAGTTGAGTATTCAACAAAGTATTGAGATGAAATGAAGAGTTCAAGTAGCATAATATTTGAGATAGGATTCTAATTCCTACTATTTGTAACAGTCTAGGTCTCTCTTTTTTGTCTTATGGGTTACTCCTTATCTTAGGTTTGCTAAAATGCTCCATGGTTCTAACTTTTCATGAAAATTATTGAAAATATTATTCATTTTTTACAAATAAAACCTTAATTGTATTATGTTAATAGTTTTACACATTAACTGTCTTTTCTCTGTTGCCACAATCCTAAGGGAAGTAAAATTGTTGCAAGATTTCGCCTTTTTATCATTGTTTTTTTTTTTTTTTTTTTTTTTTTGTGTTTGAGAGAAGATGTTGACTATTCCAAGCATGGTAAAATACTATTGATAATAGCTGTGTAGAATTTCTATGCTATAAAATGCAATCTTTTTTAGACTTGACTTCCTTTTCATTTGAAAATTATAGTGAATCCTTTATTTTCTTTTTGTTATCTTTTATTTTGTGCAGCACAGATGAGCCTGTTTGGAATTCAGTAAGTTTCTTCAGATTGTCTTACTTTTCTACTTCTTCTGTATTTCATGGTGATGCCTTCTTTTTCTGTTAAATCTTTTGAATGTGAGGTATGGAGCCAATATATTTCAAAATGATTGGCAAGATTTATGTTCTTTTGGTTATCAGTTATCACTTGGAGTCTAAATTCTGGTCCATTGGGATGGGTTACCTGAGTCTGTGGCAAACTGGGAGGATTATGCCAAGATGAGTACTCGTTTTCCTAATGAACACCTTGAGGACAAGGTGCAACTTTTGGCGCAGGTATGGTCTCACCAGAGAAGAAATTGTTGACATATAAGAGACGAAACAGATTGGCTAAACAAGTGGGTGGGAACAAAGTTGTTACTTGTTTAGCCAGCTGGCATAAGGAAAAACTTTTTCTGTCAGATGTAACTATTTCTGTTATAAGATCATTTTGTAATCAGGGTCTTAACCTTGATATGTATAAATAGGATATGTAATACTGCCAGGAAGTCAATGAGAAATATTATGTACTGGAAGCCAGCAGTTGCTTGAAATCCGTATTAGAATTCTTTCAGTCTCTTTTTTATCTTTCGTTCTTGCTATGTCTTCTTAATTTTTCAGCCAAACTCTATCTATCACACAAGGTTAAGATAGAAAGAACTTTGTTAGTAGAAGGGTAAGATTGCGTACCTTGAAGTGAACCCCTAACCCACCTCGTTGGAAGCTTATTATAGCATTGGGGTAATGTCATGGTTTAATGGAATGATGCTTTGGTTGGTGTGCATGTGAAGCATCTTTGACTATTCTTTTCCAGATTGCCTTGAATCCAATTTTGAATCCGCTTACCCTTTTGCTTCTATTGAATCTCATGTCCAAACACATGCATTTTTGATTTGATTGCCTGTTTAAGAATGTCACTGTCTAATAGTGATCGATTCATTGGCTTTTCTATTTCAAATTTTCTTTGTCAATAAAATCAATTTTCTTCTTGTAAGGAAAGCCCATACTTCTGTCTTATTCATTTCTAATAACAATGTCAATGGCTCTGTTTATATCTGCAGGAGAAGAAACTTCTTCTTGAGAGCAACGGGCCTCGTATTGCAAGAATAACTGTCTATGAGGTTTGATTGCTTGCTGCTAGTGTTTTATAAAGTCTTTATAGTACTCTCTGTACGCATTAAACTGTCTCTGATTCTCTATAAAGAATGTGTTGACAAACATATTAAGTATTTTATAGCACCATAAAACATTCAGCCTTTTGAGTCGGTAAAATCTGATGAATATTAGATTATAGAGGTAACCAGCCCTACCAGTTCAAAAGAATTTGAAAGATACTATGGAATATATGGTTTTAAATAACTACTGGTGTATATATTTGAGTAAGCTTCATAAAAATAGTGTAAATTCTCTTCTAAAAAGTGAAATTGCCAGTGGTGATTTCTGTATGTTACAGTTTCATATCCTTGAATGGTTATATATGATGTGGAAACACCAATTGCATTCTTAAGATAAAATTTTAGCTTGAGGCCTGAGGGGACCAGAAATGTCGTGAAATCAAACCCTCTGGTGTAGAGAGGGTCAAGCTAGGAAGTCCTCGTGAGCACCAAGCCGCCACCCCCCCCCCCCCCCCCCAAAAAAAAAATAAAAAAATAAAACAGCAACCTTACCTGTGTGGCTGGGGACGTTATAATTTGACCGTTTTTGAAATAGGAGTAGCCATATGTCAATTGACATAATTTATCTATAAAAGCCTTAGATTTTTAGACAGTGTAACATCCCATTTTGATTTTGTTTATTAGAATGCAAAAGTTAAAGAATAGTAACTTGAAATTATGAAAAAGGTATTTCAGTATATTGTTCGGAGTATAAATTCTTCCTGAATCCAACAATGGCCTGATAGAATTCAGTTCACAAAATACGATGGTGATGCTGCTAGTATGTACCTGTTTATGTTGTAATTAATTATGTGAATATCTGTAAAGCAACATTCCATAAGATGTGTCTCAATTACATAGAAAACACTGTTATAGCTATTGATTGCACTTCAAAGCAGTTAGATTAACCAGATACTCATTTGGGAAGTATTAGTTGATTATTCCTAAGATAGGTGTATCTAACTTCTATTTTCTCTTATGTAACGATTCAATACATACAATTTTTAAAATCTTTCTGGTGTATAAATAGATTATTTCGCAAGTTTTTGAAAATTTATTTGTTAACTCATATGTTTCTTATGTTTGTCGCAGACCAACTTGTTGAAGAAGAACAATCTCATAGGTTATTGTGAGGTTGATCTAATGTTGTTTTTAACTGAGGTGAGTGATCTAATTACTTTCTCTACTACCATCTCCACTTATTGTTTTAATTATTCAAATTGGAAACTTCAAATTAAAGGGAACGAGGATTATATAAATCTCTTTTACAAATAGATGGAGCATGTTATTCTTGTTGATCGTTATTGACTTTCTGTCTAATATTTAAATTTGAGTCTCCTTAGAATATGAGGAGGACAAAATCTAGCAGCGCAAAGTTTACATATCTCCATTTGAAATATAATATTTTATGTTGAAGGAATCAGATTCTGATGTAGTTGAAGTTGATCTCTTGGATCCATCCAAAACTGATGTGGTTGGGAAACTATCGTTCTCGTGCTTTGTTGAGGTGTGTATTACATATGTTGTATCTTATTTTTCAGTGGCTTCTTCCCATTTTAATATGGTTAGTTTTGTAGGATCCAGAAGAAACAGAAAAGGACTTCGCACGTCGCATTTTATCTGTTGTGGTAAGCCCCACCTTCCTGCGTTTATCTGGGTATTTTTGTTTGTGAGCTTGTTGTGCTATTGAACATTGGAAAAACCTGTGTTCTAATGTTGCATGCTATTTTTGGGAGATTTACGAGAAAGGGGGATGTTTAGAGATACTCTAATATTTTTAATACCTTACAAACAGAGCTGTCAAATTGGGATTTTGGTTCAGTCTTTCCAGCTTCAGGATGTTCAGGAATTAGTATTTAGGACCACTTCAGGTTGTTCTTAGTCTGATTCCGTTTTTGATAGGCCAATTGACAAGTTGACAACAACTATAATTGCATTAGTCATTTGGATCTTATTCCCAAAAGGACGTGTTCTGCCACGAGGACAAAGATATAATCCCTATGAGTCAATCTCTTGAATCTTTTTTTTCCACCCTTCTCTATCCAATAGTCTATGACTCTAGAGAGCCTATTATTAGCATGTTTGTCCATTCATCCAACATTCTAGATCCATTTATCCTCTGATATGCAGTGTCCTTGCTGTTTGCTTCTCATCATCTATTTTGGTAACACAGTGATAAGGTTATGATTGGTCATTGCGATAGAATAAAAACTCCCCCGTAATGTAACCTGCTCGAGAGTTGCCACAACTTTAGATCCCATTATATAATGGTGCTCGAATTTTCACAGTCAAAACGTTGTGTTGACCGTTACGTAATGTGTAATGCCCGTTATCTCACTGTTACAACGATATTTTACCTTTACAACATTATTTGTTTCACTATGAAACCCATTATATTTAATCATTAAGATCACTCAAATTATAGTTACTCAAAATTTTAGTTTCTAAAAAGAATCATTAACTAATAAGCTAATTAATTATACACTAAAAGTTCCTCATATAGTGCAATTATAATAGCTATGGGCGTATTATTGCATACTAATAGTATTTCAACAACAAAAATGCAATTATAAGTTCAAAATTGTCATTATAGCCATTTTCCGCAACACCACAACCGTTCTGCAAATGCGAATTTTACTGTTGTCATTGCAGTGATGTTTGCTGGATAGATGCTCTAGTCGTCAGAGTCATTTTCACTAATAGTTTTGAAGATCATGTATCGGATGATTCAACAAGATTCTAAAATATATGGTTGGACTAGTTTGCCTACTTGAGGATCTGAAGCATTTAATATAAATATTTGATAGCATTCATGGTTAGGAACTTTGGCAGTGGAACGTTGCAGCTGTAAAATTGTAATACTTGAGGAATTGCATGATAAAATTGATACGTTATGCTTTGGATATGTGATAAACTTTGCCATTGTTCTTCTTTGATACTTTGCTTACATTGAAATCTGAAAGCATTGTACTAAATTTATACAACTATTTTGTTTCTTTTTTTTTTTTTTTGAATTTATCAAAAGTCTCATGAAAATTCAATTTCCCATCATCTATTGATTGCAATACTTCTGTCTGAGGTTTGATATTATGATATTTCATAGGATTATAATGATGATGGCAAACTTTGTTTTTCGGAATTCTCCGCCTTAATCGATGCATTTGGCAATCAAGTGGCGGCTGCGAAGGTCTGGCACATATTTCCTTTTCTGTTTTCGTGCCTTTTGTGGCAAGTATTCTGTCAGTAATAGAATGTTGGGTTATATCTCATTTGATGTTACTAAGGAACTGTATTCTAATCCATTCATTACAGAAAGAAGATCTCTTCAAAGATGCAGATAAAAATGGGGATGGTGCTGTCAGCATTGATGAATTGGCTGCACTCCTTGCTTTTCATCAAGAAAAGTACGAAAAATTCATACTGGGAAATATAGATATCCAATGGGATCCTGTCTTAGTTTCCTGATTTAATTTGATATTTTCCTCAGATATGGGCTTATACATGAAAGATGGTTTTTCCCTCTGTATTGTGGTTTTATGTTCTTGTTTTCTGTAAGTGCCTTGAACTTTATTATTTTGTGGTAGAAAAATTGTGAGATCATCTTAGAAGTATTATGTTGGACCAAATATTCTATGTTTATGTTGAGCTAATGCCCAGATATTGTGAGTCCAACCCGGAAATGGAAATATAATAAGTACATTATTGAAGACACACGAGACATGTGAATTGAGACCATTAATCAGGATACGAAGTTATTAATTATGCAGTGTTGAATAAATCTTCAATGTAAGAATTCCAGAATATGATTCTGTCATACACTAGGATGAGGATTCTTAATTGATTAATTAAGTCGGAGGAAATTGGCTCTCATATCATAGATGACTAGTTTGGTGATTTGTGAGGTTTTTCATTGTTTTTTACTGGTCTAGGTGGATTGTTTTCTCGTGAGATTCACCCTGGCTCATTTTAATAATTCGAGGTAATTTTAGTATTGTTCTCGTTCAATTTAGGTTATGATTATCTGACAAAATGAGAGAAAAATGTTTACATTGGTTTATTCATGGACGAAGAAGACCGAAAATGCATTAGTTAGAAAAGTGGAAGGTTGGAAATTTAGGAATATAGCAAAGGAAGAGGTAGGCCCAAGAAGTCTTGGCTAACAGGATTGAAAATTAACAAGAGCATTTGACAATAGATTAAAAAATAATGAATGAGAGTATTATATATGTACATGATCAACGCAATTGATTTTAATTGTAGATTAGTATTAGATAAGGATGAATAAATTGTAGTTTTTGTTAGCTATAATCTCTAGTGTTAATTTGTTATGGTGCATGTATGCTGTAGTTGACCAAATATTTTTGGGATTAGGAATTTGGCATTGTTGTTATTCACTACAGATAGTACTTAGATTTAATTGGATTGCTTTCACTTGGATTTATGTAACTTGCAAATGCGATGGAGTAGTTACAAACTTAGTATTTATTTCAAAGCAAATAATTAATGCTCGCGAACATTGCTTGTTATAGGTGATCTCATATGAGTTGAATGAAGTCACAAACAAAAACTAATTTGTTCATGATATTGTTGTCCTTGCTTTAACTATAGAGGGTTCCTTCAAAGGTAGTGGCTTAGGTAGTAACACAAAGAATGGTTGTGTAAGGGAAGGAACAACGAGATAGTAGTGCGTATGGTGGGTTTGTTTGTTGTCTGTTGGTGATATTGGGTGAGACATAAGTTAAAAATTTTTGGAAGATAAGAGAAGTGACGAGGGAAACAATTGTTATTTTTGACCTATGGTTTCCACAAGAGAATTTGTACATTAGGATAAGGATAATAGGTGCACAGAATAGGGTAGTGTAGAATTATTGGAAGCAAGAGTTAAAAAAGTACAAGGATTCACTGCATGATATTCCTTAGATTGGATAAACTCACGGCGAGTTGGTGACTGCCTGTAGTTTCATGTTTGCCCAACTAATTCAATGATTCATAGAGGATGTTTGGAAAAAATCATAGTAAGTTTTGAAGTTGTTTTTTCTAATATGCGATTTCGGAATTGTTTGAGATGGTTTGAGCATGTGAAAAAATAAGGCATTAAGGAAGATACAATGTTGAAGCTTGGGGGACTTAAAAAGAGGGTGAGGAAGACCGAAGATGATTTGTAGGGCAATAGTGGAAAAGGATATGAAGGATCTAGACTTACTGATAAGATGGTAGAAAATTGGAAATGGAGAAGCTTGGAAGTTTGGAACTGATATATTGGTTATGTTGCCAACCTTAATCTTTTGGGGTTAAGGATCTGAGATTATTGTTGTTGTTGTTGTTGTTGTTGTTGGTGTTGTAGTATTCCTGTCTTTTCAAGTGTATTTCGTCTATGCTTGTTTGTAGAAGTGTTGCATTTTGTATCTTGGGCATTTATGGTTTCTCTTATGGCTTTGTGACTCAGTTCGCAAATTAACTTGTTAATTATTTATTTTGTTTCTGATTTTCAGGGAACCACTTATTAATTGTTGTCCTGTCTGTGGTGAAATTCTCGATACGTCCAATTGGGTTGGTAGTATGGTTCATATGACTTTGTGTTTCAATGATGGTACCGGAAACAACATCATGAGTGGGGGTTTCTTAACTGATAAGCAGGCATCATATGGGTAAGAATATCTTAGTAGTATATGGTTTCGTAGCTCATATAGTTCTTATTTCTGCAACAAAATCCTTCCCTAGATCAGCTTCAGCAATATATTAGATTTTCTACTGCTGTGCTGCACTGCTGCTAGGAAATTTCACTCTGCTATTGTTTCTATTTAGTTCTTATGTACGCAAAGTGCAGACTGCTGTATGATATAGATTCTTCTATTACAACTAATTTTATTGTATTTGATTTGATTGATTTAGATGGCTACTTAAAATGAGTGAGTGGGCTCAATACTCTTCTTATGGCATTGGCTTACACTCAGGCTCAAAGGCTGGACACATTCTGGTATAGTTTCTATGAGATATTATTTCACTCAATACAAACGCGCTAATTAGTTGGTCATAGTTTGTGAATGTAAGTTTTTCGATGTATTGCTTTTGGAGCTGCGCATTCGGTTATTTTTTCAGATCTATGGTGGTTGCAATTTGTTTAGTTTGAGGTTCATGTTGGTGGAACCTCAAGTCTAATTTGAAGTTAATTCCAGTCAAAGTAAGCTACAACTAGAGCATTGTGCATCATGGTCGGTTAACAAACTAGTCGGTAAGGTTCAAATTTGGCTCTGTTGCAGATGCAATCGGGTAAGGTTAAATTTTAGGTTTACGTTTATTGTTTAACTCGGTTGAACACAAAAGTTGATCAGCACTTGATAAGAGGTTCATAGCAGGTTTCTTTTGTTTCGCACCAAGTTTAAATACGAGTTATTGAACACTTTTGCTTTAAGTTTCAGACAAATGAATTAGTCATAATTAGATAAGTCTAAGTTAAGTTAGTATAAGGATGAGTTTTCTTTTTTACTTTATAAATATTTCTACGTCGGTTTAACTTTGGATTCGATTTCCACTCCATGTTGTTTAATAGTTGGGTTCTTTAGAATTTTTTCAGGGATTTCAAACGTTAATTCAATTAAATTTTTAGTCATTTAAACTCGTTTCAGTTATATTACTTGTGTTGGATGTCATTTCAGTCAGTTATTCAATTCAGTTGTCTTTCAGTTGATCAGTTCAAATATCCCCCATTTTGGGTCAGCATTCTGGTCGGTTGAGCATCATATCAGTTTGAATAATTTGACTCAACTCACATTTTTGCCTTTTCGGTTAATTCTTACGTTACGAACAATCAGCTTGTGGATTAAAATTAGGGCCAAATCTATTTTCCATAGCTCTAGTTACTTTGTGACTTTAAGATGTTATTTTAACCTTGATCACGTGATCGTCATTGTGGAATCTTTATTGTAAAATATTTTTGAACAAGCTATTAGTTAATTCTTATGTCATGACGCTTGTTTATCTCTCTTTATTGAAGAATCTTTTTGAACAAGCTGTTAGTTAATCTGACTTCCCGTTGACTTTTTAATTTACCCCCTTCTTTACCAAATTTTTAGGATTTCACATTGCTATTCCATTGCATAACCTAATTTAGTTTTCATTTCACATTGCCCCCTTCTTATGTAACATTTTTTGAAGTCACTTGAGGATTTTGTGGAGTATCTAAGGAGTAGACTTACTCTTTAGAATAAATAGTCTCGTGTCCTTGATAGGAAGTCTGTGAACATACGTTCATTTCTCTTGCGTATTTTCTAATCTATTGAATTATGAGTTTCCACTTCTTTTTATTTACTATTGAACGTAGGTCTTTGATCGTACTTCTAAAATGCTGGTGGAAGAACTAATTTCTGGGAAGATTCTTTTGTCGATGAGAGCCTTATATCAAGCTAAAGTAGGGCTTTACTTTCTAGAAAGAGGTAAAATCAATCAGTTAGACTGATTCTCTGCTCAGTCTCCCAAAAGTGTATGGGTTAGTCAATCTTTGTGTGGATGTCTTTATTCAGACAGCTTTTGGTGAATTTTGAATAAGGTGACTAATTTTGTCATTATGTAATGATCTGACATGTCGTCTTTCATTAATATCAAAGAGCTGTAAAGTTTTTTCCTTCAATCTTCATAAGTGTATTTATAGTTCCATAGGAAAAATAAATATGTTTTAGTCGCTTTGCTAAGTGGATATATGTAGGCTTATCTCTTATTGTAAGGGTATGAAACTCCTTGGTTTCATGTGTATATTTGCTGGGGGTTCCCGACTTGAAGTTTGAAATCCTACTTACTAGCTGTGTGATCTACCAAATTGACGGGAATAACATCATAACTTGACCTCCCATTCCACACATAGGTTCCTGAAAATGAAATTAGAAGCTGTATCCTTATAGTTTTGTGTTGTAGACTTGGAATATCTTGATTCTCTCGTAAATCCTCATGGAAGTTGTCACTAAGTGGATGGGGTTCAAGAAGGTTTGCTTCAAGGTTGATCTGAGTTTGCCTAACTGGCTTAAACTCTAGGCTTTCATGAAGTGTAGAATTTTCTATAGCTTGTTT
Source organism: Amaranthus palmeri (assembly GCA_019776075.1). NCBI lineage: Eukaryota > Viridiplantae > Streptophyta > Magnoliopsida > Caryophyllales > Amaranthaceae > Amaranthus > Amaranthus palmeri. The sequence continues at coordinate 1,895,589 of JAAKBH010000283.1, forward strand.
ATAAAAGGATTTCTATTAAGATTAGTTCATGGTAATTATTATGAATTGAATTTCATGATCTTTTCATCCTTCCTTTTGATGAGGTTACATTTATTTCGTGATGCCCGTTTGGTTGGACTTAGCATCCTTCAGACGTATTAATGTTAATTTATTGTACTTTTGGCAATTTAAGAAATTTATGTTTTGTCTGTCTCTCTTTTATGTGAAAATTTTAATTGCTGTTAGGTGTTGTCTACAATTTACTCACAAATCACAATCAAGCACAAAAGAGAGCGTGACGTCAAAATACATTTTTTCTTTTTCTGCAGTATAGAAAGTTTTAATGTAATGCTCACTTTGTCATATTTCGATTCTCACCATGCAGTTCTGTGTAATTGTACCATTCTGTTTAGTCAAGAAAATGTCAATTTTTTGCATTGTACTTCTTTTATCCATTATATCATATGCTAACCACTAGGCTATATTTCTATTACTATGATTTAATGATTGCATTATTTATTTCCATTGTATTATTTTATTCAAATGATTGTGGTACAGGAGGCAAGGAAATTTTGCAGCGTCTCTCTGAAAAGCAGGGGGAAAAAATGGAATCGCCTGATTCTGTAGAAGAGATACCGAAATTTATCGAAACTTTCAAGGCATGATTCTTATCCCTCTATTGCTTATTTGTAAGCTTTTACAATCGATTATTCTTCTTTGTGGAGGTTTTTATGTAGTTGTTAGTTGTGCCTTTTTTTTTAGTGGGGGGCTGGGGTAGGAGTTGGTGGAATTATTCTTTCCCTATTCCCTAGAAATAACTATTTGTAAATTGACAACTAAGGGTAGAGTATAGGCTACAGAGTAAGAGGATACACTATACAGACTACAGAATCTTAAGCTGTTTGAATACCTTTGAGTCAGACCGATTGAATAGTATTGTTCAATAATGAAGCTGAGATGGTTGTTTTGTCCCACAACGAACCACATGAAAGAGAATCTTCTGTAAGAGAAGTAATTTTTAGTCCTATAGTCCTATCATACACTAATAGCCAATTTATTGTATTAAAAAACTCTTCTTTGGCATCATATAGTACTGAACCAAAAACATATTCCTTTCCTTTGCCCCCTCCATACACATTATCTGAATTTATGACCTATTCCTGGATAATTACTGGACAAATCAAAGACGCTACAAGCAAAGCAACAAACAACCTCCAAATATAAGCTGCTTTCTCATAAGAAAAACATGTGAACGACTTTTGTCGTTGTCTCCCTCTCCTGGATTAATTACCCTTGGCTCAATGTCATACTGAATTCTTGGTTCCCTTTTTCAATGAACTATCTAGCTATTCATGTCCTAGTGTAAAATGTGTTTTGTATTGGTAATAACGAAATATATTAAAAAGAAAACAATGGAGCTGTCGACAGCAACTCAAGCCCCTTTACCATATAAGCTATTCCCCTTGCAAAATGGCATCTCTAATGTAAATTATTAAGAGGAAATAAGTACTTTATCCTCTTTTGTATTTAACAAATTAGGTTAATAGGGTAATGTAGGAAAATCCACTAATCTATGATAATCAAGTCTGTTATTGATTTTATTTTATTTTTAAATTTGCATCATGCTTCTTATCTTGTTTCCTTTTTGTAATCTGAATTTGTTTTATAGGCAGTGCTAATTTAAAATTCACGTATGTTATCTTGCAGGATCAGCTGAACTTGTCTGAAGTGAAATACCCTTTGGATCACTTTAAGGTAAGGATACTTTCAAGAAAACGTATGTTCTTTGTGACTTTATGTGATGCCTCTATCATAAATTTCTTTGAAGCTTGATGTAGAATTTACCACAACAAGAGCGTTAATCCTGTAAAATTGAGGTCAACTATATAAATCAATACTCTCTCTGTCCCTAAGAGATTGTCACACTTTCCATTTTAGTTTGTTCCTTTGACTTTGCAACATTTTAATTTTAGGTAGTGCCCCCACCACTTATATGCTTATACACACATCTCTCATTTTCTTTCACTTTTAATCCTACCCAGGCATTTTAGTGTTTGTTTCCTACCAATTTCTTTATCCTTGTGCCAATTGTATGTGCTGCAATCTCTTAGGGACGGAAGAGAGTATTTCAATTCCAATGGTCGTTCACATGGATTCTTTTTCTCCATTCACTCTGATTTTGTACCATCTCAATTTGTAAGCCTAGATCCTTCATAGCATTTTTTACTCGTGTCCTTTTAGTCATCTTCGGTCTTCCTTGCCAACTTTAAGTTTCCCGAGTTTTAACTTTCTGGTTTGCTAATACCCCGTCTTTGCACATGTCCAAACCATCTTAAACTATTCTCTTTCATCTTTTCTTCAATGTTTGCAACTCCTAAACTCTTTCTTTTATCTTCATTTGAATTCTATCCCTCAAAGTATGCCCACTCCTCCATCGAATCATTCACATTTTCGCTACTTTCATCTTCCTACTTTGATCCTCGCTAAAAGTCCAACATTCTTATTTGGTCTAATGGTCGTTTGATAAAACTTGCCCTTTAGTAGTAAGGGCACACCTCAATCACATAATATTTCAGTAGCCGCTTCCCATTTTTGCCACTCATACTTAATTCTAGGGGTCACATCTTGTTGGATATCCCCACAACTCTGAAACATGGACCTAAGGTATTTGAAGCGTCCATTTGGAGGAATTTCTTTCATTCTAGCTTTATAGTGCCTCTTGTTATCTCGTTTGTGCTCAAGACTAAAGTTACACTCAAAGTATTCTTGTAGAATGCATGTAGAATGAAAATAATAGTGCAGCATAAATTTAATGATTGGAATCTACAACCATTTTGGAGTTGTGGGATCTCGATCTTAATGCATCTTATATTATCTGATGATCCTGAGACCTAATGCGAGCAACGTCAATAGGATCAATAGGATCTTAAGAATAGAGAAAGTTATAGTTGGAGTTTTTTTTTTTATTTTTATTTTTTTGAGATTGGTCGTTAGTGTATTGTTCAATTAAAGAATTCCTTTTTATTTTAATCTTGTTGAGTAGATTGGGACTTGGAACTTTTTCGTCCTTTTTCACTTGATTAGTATTAGTGACACCATTTTGGTGTCTAGTTGAATCTAAGTCATTTATTTAGGCATCTTCATGTACCCGACCCCATGTTGTTTTTTTCATTTATCGTTGCATCTTCTTGTACCCGGCCCCATGTTGTTTTTTTCTTTTATCATTTCATCTTCATGTACCCGGCCCCATGTTGTTGGGATTAAGGCTTTGGTATTGTTGAATTATTGCTCCTTTATGTCCGAAATTATCCAAGTTGAGCTATCTGATCTTGGTAGAGGATCCTTTGTTCTGTATAGAATGTGAATAGGCTTTATAGTCGGAAACGATTGTGAGGAATTTATTTAATTCTGTTTTCTTTGGCACTCGATTTTCTGTCTTTATTATATTTTCTTAAACGACTGAAGTGTTCTTTGCAAAGGACGCTTTACATATCCTCTTTTAGAGAACACAACTCTATTTATAACACAATCTTCTCTGTATCTAATTTAAGCGTAGTCAATATTTGATGAAATTATTTTTGGGGCCTGGTTTTGCAACATGTACTTGGTCTAACAAGTATGTCACCTCATGAATTGACTTCTTAGTTCTGATTGTGCAGACGTTCAATGAATTTTTCATTAGGGAACTTAAGCCTGGTGTAAGACCCATTGCTTTCATGGATCGTGACGATGTTGCCATATGCGCCGCTGATTCTCGTTTAATGGCTTTTAGAAGCGTTGAAGAGAGCACCAGATTGTGGATTAAGGTATTTAACACCATTTAGGTATTGGAAAGATAAGACAGTGTTTGTGAAGTGTTGTATTTATGGAACTTGATTTCTTAATTGTTTTAGTTGCGTATACAAATGACATGTTCAAGAATAACTTCCAAATACCTGTTCATTGTTATACTTGGTGAAGGAAAGTTGTGGTTTTTGTCAATTTATACATATATGCCTTAGCATATTGTGTACATGAAAAGGGACTTGCCTAACTTTGATTTATTTTCCATTTAACTAAAAATTTACAGTATTGCCACCATCTTGTTTTATTTAAGCATTTGAAATTTGCGAATTGGAGGAATTCATAGTGATTATGCCTTCCTTGCCAGATGTCATCTTTGCTCAACGAAAATATAGTTGTGGGATCCTGTTAGATTTATCTTAATGTAAATTTCAATATGTCAGCCTCTTAATATTTTTTTTTTGTTACATTGATTATCGGAGAATAATGGTTTAGCACATGCATTGACAAGCGTGAAAGGAGAAACATTGTAATGGAAAAAATAGATGAAATACTCTTTATTGTTCAATATGTTGATTCACTATAGCTCTAGGACTCTTAAGACATCATCATTGTAATTTTAAGAGTTTTGCACTTTATTGTTCTATTTTCCCTATTGAACTTTGAGAAGAACACTTAACTGGGCAGATATCAATAGTGTCGCACAAGCTGTCTCTTAAAAGAAAAATATTTTTCATAAAAATGCTATGATACAAAGATTTTCTGCAAGTTTTATGTGGAAAATTGAATGATAAAAAAGTGTTTGTATTGTTTCTAATCAATGCGACTGAGGTTCAAATAAATAGGGGTTTCAGTAGTATGTAGTTTTCTGTTTAATTTAGAAGCACGATATGAAGTTGATGTTGTTTCATTATGCAGGGTCGAAAATTCTCTATTCAAGGATTATTGGGAAATGATGTTTCTGCTGATTCTTTCATTGGTGGAGAACTAGTGATATTTCGGTTGGCTCCTCAGGTAACTGATACAGTTTACGAGATTAAATTCAAGAGTCAGCATTTTTGGCCACAATTGTTACAACTCTATAATCTCACTATGATGGCAGGATTATCATCGTTTTCATTTACCAGTATCGGGAACAATTGAGCGCTTTGTTCATATACCTGGATGTTTATATACTGTATGAATGTATTCACATTGCTATTTATTCAGGGAAAAATTATCCTGAATAATCCCACTTTTGATTCATCCGCCGTGAATAATCCCACATTTAAATTATTATTTAACAATTCAACCTTTGCGACACTTTTGCTCGTGGCATACCCTTGTAAAAGAAGGAAAAAAAAGAATAAAATAATCTAAAGGTGGTATTGTATATTGCTGATAAGCAAAGTGTGGGATTATTCGGGACAATTTTTCCTTTATTCAAACATCATACTGGAATCTTAGTTTCTTCTCTTATAATTTGTATTATTTTATATTTTTCATTGTTTTCTTTTGGAGACAGGTTAACCCGATTGCTGTAAATAGCCATTGTAACGTCTTTACAGAGAATAAGAGAGTTGTCTCCATCATTTCAACTGCAAATTTTGGAAAGGTTTGTTGCTCAAATTAAACATGGTTAGGCTGCAGTATTTGGATTCTTTGAAATCAGTATTCAAGTTGCTGGATTTTGTTTACGTGCGAATTCTTCAGTCATAGTAGTCCATACTCTATGCTGTCATTATTACTTTTAATATATGGCACACCATCATTTTTTTCTTTGGCCCTTCTCTTCGCAACTGTTTAATTTGAATTCAGTATTTCTGATTGTCTATTTCTGGATATTTAAGGCCAGTCATTGTAGCTTTTCCACTTCCCATGGAAAGCTCAATTTCTACTTTCTAGTATTTACAGTGTAGTTGCAGGTGGCTTTTGTTGCTATTGGAGCAACAATGGTTGGAAGTATTACATTTACTAAAAAGGAGGGTGACTATGTTCAGAAGGGCGATGAGGTTGGAATTCCTGAACTTTACTGTTGTGTCGTTATTGTTCATTTTCTATTCTTCCCTTTCCATGACATTTGCTGTATATGAATGTTGCAGTTTGGGTATTTCTCATTTGGTGGAAGCACTGTAATATGCGTCTTTGAGAAGGTAATTTCTGTCCGAACTAATATATGATCTAAGAAGGCAATATTTTTGACACTTTTGTATGAAAGCTGTTTGAAATTTTTTTTAAGTAAGATCTTTATACTAGCTTTAGTTTAGCTGTAAACTTTAGTTCTGTTGCGTAGTCAAGTTACTAAGTTAGTGACATAATTATCCCCGTTTAAGTTCAATCAAAAGATTTGTGTTTATCATAAAATTTGAAAAATATCAAATTTGACATGATTGTCGTATCCTCAAAGAGCTTTTAACATAAATTTATTATTGTTTATCAACTATCAACCTCACTCTCACAATACTTGGTATTCGTTCGTCTAATTGAAATTCTGGAATAATAGGGTTTTATGACATAATGTTTAATCACTGTGTCTATTTAAGGCTAGTTATTGGAAGTGCACTTCTAATAACTTAAAATACTTCAAAGGTTTTTGCAGAAAATTGATTCAACCATTTTTTTATATCAATCATTTTTATAAGTGAAACAATAGACACCCACCGCATCAAGAAAGTCGTAGAAGCGCTGTGCAAAGTTAGTACAAAAAGAAACTGTATCCTGTAAGGTGTGCTAGGTGGCCTGTTTTGCAGCTCACAAGTCACAACTCATACATAAACTTGAGCAACACTTGTATGAGACCATCTCATGGTGATACAGGTCTAAAGTGGCTCTTTTAAAAAATAGTGGGTTTTTTAATATCCAAAGTGTCAATAAATCCAAAATAACGTGTTAAACATTAAATAACTAAAAGCGAATATTGTAAGAACAAAAGTGCATATTTTAATTAATTTAGTTGGGGTATTTAGTCCAATTTAAGATTGTCTCACGCTAAGACTGTATTAAATGAGAATTTGTGTAGATACTTCATGAGCTAAAATCATGATTTGTCAAGTATTTTGTGGTAATGGAATTTTTTAATAATGAAAATTTTTCGTGTGAACTTGTCTGGTTGATTAACTTATTAGGACCTCAGTTTACCTTTTTATTTTTAACTTTATGTCTAGAGCCATATGAAGCATAGTTTCTCAAAGATCCATTATCTGCATTTGAGATGTGAACTCATTTGACATTAGACCTTATTATACTGGAGTTTTCTTATCAATACTCACATGTCAGATTGTGATTGGTTATTGGCATACATCAGGGGCACATCGTCTCTATATCTTCAAACTGGTTATGGTTCTTGAAACTTAAACTGAGTTTTGTTTCTTTTTTATATTTTTTATATTTTTTGCATTAATTCAGGATTTTTCTTGAGGCTTGCATTTAACTAAGAACATCGTTTATAACTTCTGTTTTTTTAGTGACAACATTTGGTTCACATTGTTTACGAAACGCCTCATTTGAACTCCAATTTAATTTAAACTTAAACTGGTTATGATGAATCGTGATTTCAATCTTGAACTCCAATTTAATTAACTCGGCTTTTTTGGATCCCATAGTTTACGAAATGCCTCATTTGATCTAAAACTTCTGCTTTGTACTCTTAACTCGTGGTTTTATGTTGAACTATTTTCACATTGGCTAACCGGCCATCTTGAGAATTTTACACAAGCTATTAATTTGATGATAATTTACATGTCAAATTTTTTTAATCATTAATAATTGTTATACTGACAGGAAAGTAGGCTTTAGTTGAGACTTAACAATATCTCTCTTGTATCTCCATTTGTGTATCATTTTTGTGAGAGATGAATATTCTGAATTCTAGTCCACCACATGCTTGTTAGAATTAGTGATAGCCTTATTGAAACTGCAAGGAATCGTTGCATGCACAATTGCACGTGTTTTAGAAAAGGCTTTATTGGCTGGCTTATTGAACAAACTGTTTTCCTTTATTCTTGTTTTTTTTTCAGAATGTGATAGAATTGGATGAGGATCTCGTAGACAATAGCAGTCGCTCACTTGAGACTTTGGTTCGAATGGGAATGACACTAGGTGTATCCACCAAAAGAGACTTGCATTGACGGCATCAACTATCAGTAATTTCCTGCTTCATATTCGAGTGGTTCTTTATAAACCTAGTAACAATGTTGTGTATAGCATCTCTCCGTCACCTCTCATTCTTTAGAATGTTACATTACATCTACCTGATCTAAATCCTCAATCAACACAATCTTTTCGTGTTTGTGATTGTATGCATTGAATAGATCGGCATCTTTGAAATCCGTCTGTTGGGGCTTGATTGCCATATGTATGAAGAAAAGGTTCTGGGTTGGTATGCAGTATGCTTGCATGATGCATCTCATTTGTTGATCATCATCATCATCATCTCATTTTTTGATGATATACGATATTGGAAAACAATCATATTTGTCATTGTCATTTTTCCTTGCCCTTTGCTGACCACAAAAGAAAGAAAATTTCCAGCTATATCAACGGTTTTTGAACCCGCTGTTAAAATAAGAGTTTTATGGGAGAATTGTTGAAATTGAGCGATTTTTGGTTTCATAGAGATACGCCGAGCAATGGCATTCTCAACGTTCTCTGTGCTTTGGTTTTGCCTTGCTCAGTTGAGCCTATGTGAAAGGTATTTTCATTTTAAATCTTTTTTTGAATTATGGGATTAACTGAGTGAAAGAGAGTTAGATGAGAATTGAATTCAAGACTTAACCTGAAAAAGTGATATTTACATTCTAACTAAGATAAAATTCGACTTTCAAAATCTAGCACTATTTAAAAGATTTGTTACTAGCTTTATAAAGTAATCTTTTCCTTTCAAATCCTTCTCTTTTTAAAAAATTGATATCCAAAACAGAAAAATGCATTCCTTCAAATCCCTCCACCCAATTCATCCAATCCAAACACAATATAAGATTACCACATTTTAGAATTTAGAGTGTAAGATAGGATTGTATGAAACTTGCAATTTCGACTAGAATTTATAGCACCAATAATATGCAACTAAACAATATTCTTTCGTTTCTTTGGATTTACTATATTACGCAAATCAAAGTGAATGCTTATCAAAGCGACTAATAGTATAGGTAAGATGATTCTTAGGAACGCATACGATCAACTGATATCAAATGTACAGCTTAAAAAATGCTTAGAGCTCTATACATAATACATGCGGTGAAACTGTAGGTTTATCTATGAGATATCCTCAAAATTCGTTCGATAATGCCCTAGAGCGAACAAGTAACTTGTAACACTTACATTTTACAATTTATTCAAAAAATCAACCCTGAATACAAATTATCCTCTGAATCTAATTCTTGACTTGCTATTATTCCTCTTTCCTGAGAATACTGATAGTAGATTGACAAATCAAAAATCCATTGTTGAAGTCGGGTCGTCACATAATCTTAAGGAAGAGTACCTCTTTAGTTTATAGTTAGCCGTTTCAAGCCAAAACATGTAATACCAGTGACAGGATCCTTCGGATCGAGCATGTAGTGCTGACTGCTGAGCGTCTGGTGGTGTTATCACCATATATTCTGTACATTGCAGGTTTCATCGCTTGTCAGACGAGGAAAGAGCCTGACCATCTAGTAGCACCAATAACACCAAATAGAGCCAATAATGAAACAAAGTTTGGAATCGTAATAGATGAAGGTCGGAAGTGTATCTTGTGACGATTGCTATCACCTTGAAAACCTCGAACAATCATGGCCTGCAAATAGAAGAGGTTGAGCATCTAGCAAAATTTAACCAAATTTCAGCCATCATTCACTCCAACTCTAGACAAGAGCACCAAATAAATGACCTCGGCATCTTAGCTGGTGAAAAGGTTAGAAATGATCAAAATTCAAATAAAAACATTCTGGTTAAAGGTCGGACTTTTAAAAGTGAACCACCTAAAGGTCGAAGTTTTCTTTTCAATTTTTCCGATTTTCAAAAGGATGAGTGGAATCTTTCTTCAATCAAGCTTCTCAACATTATTTTTTAAAAATCATCTTCGACTTTCTCAAAAAAACACTTTCTGTAACTGGGAGTCCGAGACATTGTCCCTGCTGGATATTCGAAGCTAAGTTGTGCAACTATAGATTATGATCCAAAAGCTCGGTCTTTTTGCATCAAATTGCTCCGAAAACGTTGAAAAAACAAATAAGCACATTTTCCAAAGAAAAGAGGTGTAGAACAAATGTAGAACCTGTGATATTTGCTCAGCATGGCTAAAGATATTTTTAAAGATCCGTCTGATGTACATCACGAAGACTGCATGTCATAAATAAAAGAGTCATTAGAAACCCAGTAATGTTACAAGATAGTGAAAGCGTACGAAGAAAAACCATGATTACAATCGAGTCTTAACACACAAATTTGAGTTTCAGAAGAGTATCCAGTTTGCAATAGAGGTAATGAGATCTGAAATTAGACTGGAGTTCAATAGTTCACATACCGTCAATTTTCTCAAGGAATGTCAAGTTCTGCCAATTAATTCTGCGAGATAGAATTCCAAGGGCAACATTTCGGACCTGCAATACAATGGTTGCATGAGAAGCATATGAGGAATTTACATTATAAATACAAACAGTGATGTCAAGCAACCAAAATATGAAGTATTAAAGAAAATTGAATTTGAAAATCTCAATGTTTCTAAAAATTCCACTTTTATACCACTCATTTCTAAATGCAAACAATTAAAAAGGAACAAAAGGCCACATGCTTGCTCAATTGTTCCTTTTTTTTATTTAAAATTAAATTCATAGTCAAAAATTAAATCAAAATTAAAACCCTAATCAACACAAAAGCTTTGCCTATAAGTTCTTGTTGCTCATTGCGGTCTCAGTTAATGGAGGATGAGAGGTCTGTTGTCACAATTCACAACCAGCTAAGTAAAACCTAGTCACAAATAATCATGAACCAAAAATCAATTCTCGTGGAGGCTTCCTTACTCAGTGATGCACTACAATTTTTTTGCTAAGGGTAGTAGAAAGTAGGGTACATAGGCTTGGAACGTACGAGGTTAAGGACAACCAAGGGTACTAAGCTAAGATTAGGATCTGGGAACATATATAGTTTTCCCTACTTATCTTAGAGACAAATAAGTGGTATCTTAGAGACAAGTTAGAGCGTCGGTTCACCAAAGGTGGGTTTTTTGAAATTCAATTTTCCTACATTAAAAATCTTTCGAGGTAAAGAAGTAAGAAAACCAACGATACTCCGTCAAAGAAAAACACTACTTATCTTCATCAATTGTCCCATGAGAAAAAATGAGCAAAGAAAATTAATAAGCATTACCTCATCAAAAATAAGGTTTATGAACCTTAATGAAAGCAATAGAGTTAGAACAATCTCATCCACAGGAACACCAATATGTGCTAAAGGGAGCAAGAACCACCGTAAAGCTGATGCTAGTTGCTCTGGGGGGGTTGTTGACAAACAGAGACTAGCACTTTGGAAAACCTGTCATCAATTACAGCAACAAACACTCACTTCAACAGATATTCACAGATTACTAAGGAAGTTCAATTCAGCAGAGAAGTTGCTTAGACTATGAAAATAATCATTTAGAAACTTACAGTGAATGTAAGGCATGCAGACGTACTTGCAAGTGAAAGCCCTTTTCTAGTCATCTGTAAAGGTCCAAACTTGAAAAGTCTATACGAATAGCCTTTGAACGACAAAGGAATACTTGGAATTCCAGTCAAAGATGACGGTGGAGTCCTCGAAGAAACACTAAAAAGAACAGTATCAGCTGTCAGTCCCAGCACTATAAATAAAATTAGAGACAGCAACATCACTCTTCCCAATTGATCCTGCAAAAACGGAGAATAAGTTCAAGCCCCTAAGTTCAGAAAATGCTTAAATAATGGTGCAAGAATGCTTCACAGTAATGATCATGCTCAAATACAATATAAAATAACAAAAATGTATGAGAACTTATCGATTTTCAACACTTTTGAATTCCTTGATGCAAAAGTGTTAAATGTGCACAATACATGTGTAACAACAATGCCAAAGCCCAAAACAAATCAACTCATAAAATCTTCTGCAACAATACTATTACTTTCATTGCCATCTAACACCATGTCATCCTGTACAGTAGATCCAATAGCAACATATCCTTCTTTGCCGCATCCATCTATATCATTTTTAGTCTACATTAGCCTCATGTATAGCTTCCTTTTTTCCAGCTCTATAATTTCATAGCCGGAGCATCATCTATTTGTCAAGGAATATGCCTAAACCAGCAAAGCCAATTCAAGCTTATTATATCAGCGATGTCACACTCTCAACTTTCTTCATATATGTTTGTTTCAAATCCTATCTTCCAAAGTAATCCCATACATCAAAACTGCATTTAATGACCAAAGCTACAGCTCCCTTCCATTGAGGTTTGGAGGTATCAGATTACTGCAAACATAGAACTACTTTTGGACCTTAAAGGATCTATTAAAAATATAAAATTAAACTTATGATAGACACACTCGTCTACTATTGTTCTTACAAACTACCAAACACGACTAAGCTAAAAACCCATCTATTAGAGAGGCTTCGTGCCTACAAAAAGGCTTATGCAAGAATGGAACAGGAGTAAGACAAAAAGAAGTGTAGTCGTGGACTCGTGGGTACTCTCAAAAGAATATTCTTGCCAAAATTCTTATTTGAATCATCATGGTTTTGCACTTCAAAGGTAGTAAATCATCAATGGACATATATTGGATTCGAGTTACCATATCAACAAATTTGAAGTAGCTGTCGTCAGCAAAAACTGGCCAATATATAGCTAGTATTGCCGACAATTGATGTAAAAGTTATGCTCCATGAAACATGAGTACATGACATCATGGAATGTAGCACAAGGACCGCTTGATCTGTGACTTCTATAAAACCACAAACCATGGCTCATTCCAATTGATGTTTACATAAACTGTAGCACCTCTTTGTAGGGACTAGAGACAAAAAAAAAAGAGATGGGGAAAGGAAATAGTTGTGAGTGAGTATGACCAAAAATATGGGGGACAAGTGATGCCTAAAATTCCATTACCCCAATGCATTAAGACTACGAGGCTTCCACACAGACAAGGTTTGGGGGGTCAAAAGCACGCAACCTCACACCCTTATTAGAGATAACAAAGATATTATTTCTGATCAATCCTAATTTCTTGTCTAATGAAGGCGATTTTGATATATTTCAAAGTACCAGCTATTATTAGGCCTAGATTACTCAAGTCTACGATGTTTTATCCCTTAGTTTCTGAATTTATTTTCGAAGCACTCCACAAGTCTGGATATGGTGCTTTGTTTCTACATTTTTATCTTAGTTGTATCCAATAGAACTAATTGTGATTCCAAATATCCACGGGTTCTAGGATTGCAAAGATCTATGAATGTACTTGAATATATACTAAATAAATTAGAAGGTTAATAAATGTCCAAGCAAATTGTGGTGTATCATGCTATTTAAGAGTAACACATGTATAAAATAACTATCCGTTCACATCAATAACTTAATTTACCATCACATATTATCAATCCTTTAGTTTATAAAACCAATTCCAAAATTTCAGTAAGCAATAAGCCCCTGAGGATCAAGCCCTGCTTGTTCAACTATACATTTTAGCAGCTCAAGATGAATCACTACTTACAGCCAAACAGGTATCTCCACAAGTAAAAGGCAAAAAAATAATACATAAGCTTTAAAAAATTAAAGGTTGAACTTCATACTTACCATCCAGACATTTTTTGGGAGTACCCATGTAGACAGAAGAGTCAGAGAAAGAACAATTCCAAAACGCATGTAAATATGGGACCATGCTGGCAAAAAAACCAACACCAGAAGCCATACCTGCAAATTGCAGATTCATTTTCAACAGACTATCATACATAGGTGTAAAGGACAACGAAAGAAATTAAATAATAACCAATTTCTTTAAGTCAATTTAATGACATCCATGTCAATTCTATTGTGTTTCCTTATCATGAAATGGAGTCAAAACCAGGAATAAACATGATGAACTCATGGCTTGAGAGTTTTTACTCATTAAGTAAATAGGTCAAACCGACTTCATTTGTTTCTTTAATGGGTTAGGTGAAGACTTAAGATTAAAATTTAAACCTGAAAAAACTTGAATAACCAATTTAATTTTCAATTTAATTTCAGGACAAGTCAACCAGTATAACATGACCTTAACACATTTATATATTCCTAAATTTTGTAGTGTAATGCAATATACACTAATCATAAACAGAAATTTTAAAATTAAGGCCAAATTAAATAAGATGTCGTCAATATGATATGATTTCTAATTTGCTTGGTTAACCCAAAAGATCAGGTTTTGGCTGTGATTGTGAACCTCATTAACTAAAGGAGCTAGGTTTGGATCAAGGAATTTCAAACCCATTTAAATATAAAATTAACACAAACCCGACCCAATCGCATTGGTTTGACGAGCCTAGTTTCAAACCAATGCACATAAGGAGTAGCAAAGAGCATGTCAAGAAAAAACTTTCCAGTTTAAGATTGGTGATCCAATTTCCAAAAGGAACTCAGTGGTAGACCAAAAGTATTGCAAAGCTTTAGTTGGTTTATCCAAGTTAGAATATGCAAACCTAGCTCTTTATCATCTATATGAAATCTCCTTTCAAGGAAATATCCCTTAAATGTTTTGAGGAATTCAAGTAAATCCTATCAAAGACACCCTTCCATCAAACACTAAAGACACAACACATTTCCACACTTGAAGTCCCACTTGCCAGTCTAATATTCCTTCAAATGTTGTAAAAACAACCCAATTTATGAATGAATCCCAAATCCCAGTCTACATGCCATAATGGATCCAGGCCATAGAACAAAGTACTTCCACATGGATTAGCCAAGTAGTAAAACAAGGTAAGGTAGTGATTTTATGCAATATTCACATGAATTCAGGATAAGTTTGATATAATAAATCAGCCATTGCAACATCTACATTTATTTAGCAAGTGCATATTTCTAACTGGATAATAACAATACTAACCATAAGTTAAATTTGTGGGACATTCAAATTCCAACAATTGTGATAATATTCAAAGAATCAAAGCCAAACCCACTTCCAAAACCTAATAAAAATAACAACAAGAATCCAAAAGAGAAAAAATAGAAGCTACCAATTTGATTCTGGGATCAACATCATGCAAGACAGTAGACGGGGAAGAAATAAACTGACAAATTGGACTAGAAGTAGCACCAGCAATTGATTTCAGAATTTTATCGGCCCCAAAATTGACGTTCTTAGGAACCCATTTTCTCCAATCATGAGCTTCTCCTTCACTACTAACTGATGCACTCTGAATTCTGATTCTCTTCACCTTCCATTGATTTGAATTTGAAGGAAAAGAAACAAATGTTTTAGCCCTAAATTGAGTATGGAAAAATGGGGTTTTGAAGCGAGAAGGAGAAAGTAGAATGACAGTATGAGAAGAACATAGAAGAAAGACCATGATTGTTGGATTTGAAAATGGGGTTCAAGTTTTTAGGCGGTTGTGCTTTTTAGAACCACCATTTTTTCTAGCTGAGAAATGCATTCAGCTGATAAATTTATTCTAGAACAATGGACATATACCAATTACCAATGGAATCAACTTAGGGTGAAAGTTCGGACTACGGTTTAGACTTTTATCGAAATCAAATTGAATTATATTTTATTCGGTCTTTATATTTTTAGATCAACACCAAACCAAATTATTTTCTAGACCGAACCAAATCGAACTGTAATTTTTTTTGGTAGACCGCATTGAACCGCCAGAATATGATTCAATCGACAATATTTTACCGCTTTGTTAAAAGTTAGTGTTATACACCGAATATGATGATTAAAAGTTGCCATCTTTTTTGTTATGTCGCCGTCTCTTTTCTAAAGAAATTTTAAAAATGCCTTTAAATATATTTTTAATTATAAAATCAATTATTATTATTATTATCATTAAACTAAAATTTTCACAAATTATTATGGAAAACGGTTTCTCTAATAGATGTATTAGATATTTGGGTTAAATAACTCAATTAATACAAATTAAAAAGAAAGTAAGGATGTGGGCTTCTTGTTTTAAGGTCGTCTCTTTGAGAGATAGTCTTTTAAAAAAGAAAACGATTTTTAAAAATCGGAAAATAAACCTAGTCACCCGTTTTGTGCTAAAATTTGATATATGTTCACTATTTTAGACTTTTAGCCATAACTTTTGATAGGAAAATCACACTATTGCAATATTTGCGGCGTTAGAACCTAGATTTCAAGATCTTTCTAATGATATATTATATGCCCGATCTCGATAATCGAGCGAGAAATGACAAACTTTTAAAGTTTGCTTGTGCTGAAATTTTATACGTGTTCAATCTTTTGGCCATAACTTTTTTATAAAACTTGCATTAATGCAAGGTTTGCGGTATTAGAAACTAGACTTTAAGAGCTTTCCCACAATATATTATTATATGACCAATTCTGATAATCGAGCGAGAAAATGACGATCATTTAAAGTTGACAGTGATTTTTTAGTACATCTAAACGCGTAAAACACACGATCGGACCACGGAGTTAGAAACTAGACTTCAAAAACTTACCAACGACATATTATATAACCAGTAAGTGTGAGTTTTTGTTCCACCACTATTTATATCCAAATAGATGTTCGAACTTTCGAGCTTTTGGAAATTTCTAATTAAAGAAAATGAGAGTAATTAACGAAAATTTGAAACAAATAACTAATTTTAACAAAAATATATTAAAAAAAGCTTCGGCTAAACTTAATCCCAAAAATAATCGTCTTTATGTACGAGCCTAAAGTCGGGTATGTTCGCAATTCCTAACAGCGAACAAACTTAATTCTATTATGTTTTGTCCCATCTAAAGGTATGACTTTGTCTCTCTTTTATTTGCAGTTAATAACTACGAACAAACAATTTTGACTAACTTTTTTGTTTGCTGTTAGTAACTGCGAACATACATTACCTTAGACTCGGACATGAAGACGTTTATTTTGAAATTAAATTTACGCAAAGCTCTTTTTGTTTTATTTCTTTTAATTAAAATACTTATTTGTTTCAAATTTTCATTAAATTAAGTACACTTGATTTGGGCATGATCATGTGAATACCATAATAGTGGGATTGAAAACCCGCCGAAATTCGTTAACGACCAACGGCTCAAAACTCAGTTAGTTAACGGCAGGTAATGTAACGAATCAAACATTACCACGTGGATTTTCTTTGCATTGTTTGATTCTTGAGATAGGACAATTTCTAAGTATAGGATCTTATTTTTTTAATTATTAGCTCATCATCTTCATATTTCCAAACATAAATAATAAAATTAATATTAACTTTCACAAATTTTTGAATGAAACGGTCTTTATTAGTTTGACCTGTTTACATTTAATATGTTAAAGTGTTCAGTTATAATTTAAATGTATAAAAAACGAGGAATCCTCCCAAACACCTTGCATTGCCTCTAAGACTTCCAATGGTTATGGCTCTTTCGAAATATGTGTTTCGGGCCGGTTCAAAATTGAGTCTTGTGTCCACATTGATTTTTACATAATTATCATAAATTCATTTTTAAATCGAATCAAATCAAATTCAGTCATAAAAATCAATTATCAAACCATCAGATCTATTATAAATACCTATTCCTTTAATCAAACAACTTATGTTGAAAGATAACAAGAATCATAATTAGATGGGAAAAGAGGTAAAGCTATATTAGAAATAAAAAAATTAAAACCCCCCAAAAAATAATACTCCCTCCAAACCAATTTAGTTGTCTCATCTGCTTTTTCACTATCAATCCCGTTTAATTTATACTTTATTCTTAATCCATAAGTTAAAACATAGTCATATAAGATCTCGTTTGATTCGTTCAATGCAAGGATTATTCTTATCAACTTTTCATAATTTTTATTTAAGCATATTAAAAGTCAAAATATTACCTCGACAACTATGCCCACAATAAGACAACTAAATTAGTTCGGACGAATAATGAAAAAAGAAAAAGTAGATGGGGATGTATGTAGCAATAGGGGCCCCTTTCCCTTTTAGTTTCTTTTTGTCCTCTTATTATTATTGTTACATAAAATAATAATAAAAATGATTGCATTCCTTTTTATATATACCAAACCCTAGCTTAGCATTTTTCTCCTCCCTTAATTAAATTCTTCCTTTATTTTCTCTTGAATTTTGTTTTATAAAGTTTCCAAGCTTGATTTGATCATAAAAATGGCACCTGTTTCATTGCCACCCGGTTTTCGGTTTCATCCTACAGATGAAGAATTGGTAGCTTACTATCTTAAGAGGAAGATTAATGGCCGTAGGATTGATCTTGAGATCATCCCTGAAGTTGATCTTTATAAGTGTGAACCTTGGGAGTTACCAAGTATGTGTTTTAATTTTCTCTTTAGTATTATTCTTTGCATAAGTTGTTACACAAATTTTTGTATCAAACGGTCTTATTGTGAGATATGTCTTATATTTTTGATTAAATAGTCTAATAATAGAAACTTTTAACTTATGGGCTTCTTGTTTTGAGGTCGTCTTACCGTGAGACAGTCTCATACAAGATAGGCTGAAGTTGTACGTTATACTCCTTCCACCCCTTTCTTATTGCCCACTTTCTAGTGGGCACGAAAATTAAGAAAAATGGTAGTTGGGGTATTTAAGTGATTATAATAATTGAAAATGTGGTAGGTGGGGTATTTTAAATAATATAAGTTGGAATAGTTGGGGGTATTCAGGTATAAAATCTTTGCCAAAAATAGAAAGTAGACAATTAGAGTGAACTGACCAAATAAGAAAAGTGGACAATAAGATTGAAACGGAAGGAATACTACTACCTCCGTTTATATTTATGTGCAACTTTTAGCCCAAGCACGGTTGCCAATGCAAAACTTTGTAGAGAGAAATTAGAGGAAGTAAGTATAGGTAATTAAGAGAAAGAAGGAGAGAGAAAATGATGGAAGTAGGGATAGGTAAGTAAGAGAAAGAAGGAGAGAGGAAGTAGGAATAGGTAATTAAGGGAAAAGAAGGAGAGAGAAAATGATGTGATAGGTAATTAAAGGAGAGAGAAAATGATGGGATAGGTATTTAGATAGGTTATTTTTTACTAAAAAAAGAAAGAAAAAAATGAGTTGCACATAATTTTTAGCGGACAAAAATGGCAAAAGTTGCACATAAATATAAACGGAGGTAGTATTTAATTTGCAAATGTTTTGAATATTTAAACTCAAGCCCTAACTTTGCGCAAAATACTGAGTTAAAGATCAAGACTAAGACTAAGCTACAATTACTTCATTTTAATTTATTACTTCTTTGTATTTTCCTCCTTCATTTCCCAATTCTATTTCATCAAGTTGAATTAGGGTTTATTTGTTGATTGAAAAAAAATAAGAAATTTTAAACTCAAATTGTCAAGTTGATCTTTAGGGTTCATTCAAATTTTAAGAATCCTACAATTTTTTTATGTTATTATATAATTTTTCCTTTTATTTTGAGATTAATGTGGCATATTTAAACAAGCTAAGGGCTTAACATGTGGTGTAAATAATTAAATTAAAAATACAAAAGATAAATAGTATGGTATATCCCCATCTAATTAGTCATCATTTAGTGCTCCATGATCTTATTAACTAACAAAAAATAATAATCATTTACATTTTTAATTTATAAAACTATTTACAAAAAAATTGTTTTCCAATGAAAATATTTATTCCAATACGAAAGCGTTATACATTAGAGTTTTTAATTTTTATTCAGAGCAGGCTGAAAAATCTCTAAAGATAAGATTTGCAAGATTGTGGGAGGATTTTAAGCTTCAAGCTCATTATATTTAATTAATTTAGTGATAAATAAAATAAGTGCATAAAATATTAGAGAAGCATAAATTATACTATAAAAAAAGATCGTTAATTTAGTGGTCAAAAGAAATACTTTGCTTTATTTGTTTTCTTTCTTTTTAGGGCTTTCTACTATCTTGTTCCATTCTTTCTTTCATATCCATTGGAGATATACTTTTCTTTTAAAGCACTTCCCTTCATTCCAAATTATGTGAATTATTCTCTCTTTTTTTTATATTTTATTTTCAGTCCACCGACACGATTCATATTAGTATGATATTATCTGCTTTAAGTTAAGATGCCTATACTAATTTAGAAATCGATTACTTTATTTGATTATATGTCAAACTCTTTTTCCCGATGTGAAACTTGGGATGTAGACTTTAACATAGGTCTGACCAACTGATTTTCACTCGAACTATGAGCACGTAGCTAGTTCAAAAACAGTTTGTTCACAACAATAATTTGTTTCAATCAGTTAATTTACCAAACATTAGCATGTGATGGTTTGACACCCTCTATTTGAATCAAAATATGCTAAAATTGTTAAATATGCTATTTAGTCAAACACTATCTATCAAGAAACCAACTCAACCAAAAGCTTAAGCTGATGGTTGAGGCTCCAGGATATATTATATACTTTAACACGCCCCGAGAGCCCTATAGACTAGAAGTGGGATGCAGCACAATTTCTCCTCATACCTAGCGCTAAATATTCCGCTTTAAATGAGGGGTGATTGAGACTCAAACTCGTGACCTCTTGTCACGTTGGCTTCTGATACCATATCAAACAACCAACTCAACCACAAGTTTCGGCTGATGGTTGAGGCCCCACGATATGTTATACTCCCTCTGTCCCATTTAATTTGCAACATTTTCTATTTTGGTCTGTCCCACTTAATTTGCATCATTTCTATTTTTGGACTATGGCCCACCATTTCTTTTCAATCTCATCCATACATTTTAACTCTCTTTTAATTTCAACCACACAATTTATTCTCTCTCTTCATTTATTACCATTATCTACCTTTTTCTTAAAACACACCAACTTTCTCTTTGCTACAAATTATATGGGACGGAGGGAGTATACTCTAACAAATTTAAATGAAATATACAGGTAAGTCATTATTACCAAGCAAGGATATGGAGTGGTATTTTTTCAGCCCAAGAGATAGAAAATACCCAAATGGTTCAAGAACAAACCGGGCAACGAAAGCCGGTTATTGGAAAGCCACCGGAAAAGATCGAAAGGTGAACTCGAAAACTCGAGCGGTGGGGATGAAGAAGACATTGGTTTACTACGGCGGACGAGCACCTCATGGCCACCGTACGGATTGGGTTATGCATGAGTATCGCCTTGATGAACGTGAATCTCAACTTGCTTCTTCTGTTTTGGTACGTATTACCTATCTAGGCTTGTCAAACAGATCGATCAGGTTGGGACGGGTTTGGGTCATATATAAATAGATTAGAAAATCTTTGACCCAAACCCAACCCATTTAGTTAATTGGGTCGAAAATCACAATCTTGACCTGACATGTAACAGATTAGGTTGACCTGATTTGCTTTGCCTAATTGGGATTGAAAAATAAAAAAAAATTCTAACTTTAATGTTATTCATAACTTAATTCCTAAAATGGTGTTTATATAATAAAATAGTTTTACTAAGTAAGTAAGTATTTTTTTTGGTTTGGTAATATTAAAAGTGCATACAATGATACAACTTTACACTTCTAAAACAACTTTATTCTCTTGTAGTTTTGGTATTACCAAACCAAAAAAATATCCAAATAAATACCATAATTATAGATGGTATCTTAAAAAAATTTGTGATGTAAAAAATAATTTAAGAGGTTTGGAGCTTCCCAAATCAATATCAAATTGATTTAATTAATTTTTTTCTTAATGATTTGGGAAATAATTTCCCTATTTATCTTAAATGTCACATTTATATCCATTTATATTTATTCAAATCTTAATATATTTAATTATATATAATTAAAAATTGAAAAAATTTGATATTAATAAACTTCATATGAATACGAATCAAATAAGTCTCACATAACTATGTTTTAACTTATGAATTAATAATAAAATGAACACAATTTAAGAGTGACAAATAAATAGTATTCTAAAAGTAAATAAGACACCCAAGATGAATAGAAGGGAGTATATCATTTAAAATACTGATTGAACTTAATTTTTAATGAAAATATACGATTGAGGTAACCTTTTAAAATAATCCGAACCTTTTAAAATAGTGTAAAAAAACATTTTTTAGTTTATTTTGAGAAGGTTATCTCAATAGTAAGAATTATTTTCAAAAGATGGGTCCTCATAGTTAAAAGTATGTTAACAAATTTATAAAAATTAAGAAAATTATGTTTTAATCTCATTAATAACTAATATATAGTATTACTATATTTTCTTAAATCATTGATTCTGTTATTCTTTTTTCTCTGGACCCAAACTTATATGAAATACTAAATTGATGACTCTGACTGACTCTATACATATACGTGTTCATAAATGTAGGATGCCTATGCATTATGTCGAATATTCAAGAAAACAGCAGTACCAACGGTACCCAAGAGTACAAGACCACAATATAATGCAGGTTGTCACACCCTAAATATGGGTCATCAAATGTCAAGTGATCAACAATCTTCAAGCCTAGACATATGCGACGAGTTTAATAGCGAACCGAGAACATGTACGACTAGCTTGGCTCGAGCCCATGGGTCATCGTCGTCTTACTCGCATCGGAGTATGCAGGCAGATGATGAGGCTCAATGGGTGCATTATTTGAATGATCAACAAGATTTCAGCTTTCCTACACCAACTTCTCACAATTACCCTCCTTCTAAGGTATGCATGCCCTTTTGGTCTTTTGATTTTACTGTCAGCAACAAACTCAACCAAAAGTTTAAACTAATGATTAAAACCTCATGATATGTTGTATGTTCTAACACGCCTTCTCACGCGAAATGGGCTAAAAGTGTGAATGCAACACATATAAGTCCACCTATAGCGCTGAATATTCTACTTTGAGTGTGAACCTGTGATTTTTTGTCACAGTGACTTCTGATACCAAGTCAAGGAACTAATTCAGCTATAAGCTTAAGCTAATGATTAAGGATCTATAATAATATCTCTAGTAACTTTATAAAAGCAGTATTTATTTGATGTATGCCCCATATTTCTTCTACTATCTTTCTGTTAATATTTGTCTACTTTTCTTTCATCAAATTTATTATTCATTAAAATAATATCTCCACAATCTAAAAAGTTCTTCTTTCCCGCATTCAGAAAAATTTTGTTTTTCTTAATTCTCGTGAACATTTTTTATGGAAACTTCATTAATAAAAGAACGAGACAATAATTTAATAAGATCCTCCTAAATTTATAGTATATTTTTAACATTACAAAATCACATATATCAAACAATAAATAGTAAGGCTTAAATTTGGATATTTATGGATGATATTTTGTACATGAGTCTTAATATATACTAAATAATAAAAAATTATTACTATACGTTCGATTTCTACTTCTGTAATTCTGTCATTTATTAATCATTCTTAACTTGTACGAAATACTAAATTGATGAGTCTGACTCCGATATTTTTACCCTTGTGAAGGTTGACATTGCAATAGAGTGTGCAAGATTACAACATAGATTTACACTACCTCCCTTAGAAGTAGAGGGATCCTCCCATAACTTTGGAGCAACAAGTATACCTTATGAAATGGGAATGTGTCATCCTTACTTTAACAATGGTAGTACTAGTAACACCGGAGGAGATGTTCTAGATGAAATTTTATGTGTAGCTCAAGCTCAACAAGATCTCGTTCGGACGGATTTCGAGTATGATACACCTTCTATGATTGGAGGATTTATGATCCAAGGTGATCCTATGAACCAACAAAGGGAATGTTCTTTGAATCCCATTATGGACAATTCATCTTGGGAGGATTCCAATTTGAATAGGATGGTGAACTTCTCCGATTTGGTTGTTTTTCAAGATAAGGTAAATATATACACTTCAACAAATTTAACTTTTTGCGACATTAAATTTAGTGGCATTAAAAAAATTTAACTATAAAGTGATTTAGCGACACTTTATTTGGTCTTTAGTGGCATATGTAATTGTCACTATAGTCTATAGAGGCATTTGTGAGAAATGTCACTAGATTCTATGTCGCTAAAAGCTTTAGTGCGACTTTTTATTAAGCTGCTAAAGGGTCTAATAAATGTTATTAAATCCTCTATATATACTATAAGAAATTTGAAATAGCTATATTTAAATAAATGTTGCTGAATATATCCCACTAAAAGTAAATTATGTTGTAGTGATATGACACTTTCTTAGAGAGTATATAACTTATTTTGGACTTAAACTGTCGATTTGAGTTTATAGTTGAGTTGGTTTATTGACTGATAAAAATATTAAAGAATTTATTTTTGCATCTACTTTAATTTTTTAGTTCAGATCCTAAACCATGAGATAAGTTCATATATGATCACTTTAAGGTTGTAAGTGACCACTTAAGCTGTAAGTGCATCACTTTAAGATTAAGTGATAACTTTAAGAAAATAAATGTCTAAGCCAGTCCAATAAAAATAATCTTATCGTCAAATCATTTCATTTGAAAATAATTCAACTTTTTTTGTTGATTTGGTGTCATATAGGATCCCGAGCGTGAGTATGATACAACAGTCCCAATAGAAAACAATTCAACATTGCTCCATGCAGATCAACTTGATGAACTTCAAGGTAATATATCTACTCTTTCCTTTTGTAAGTTTTAGTTAATTATTTTTATCTGAGTATAGAACATATCTTGGGGTCTCAGCTATTAGATTAAGTTTTTGGTCGAGTTAGTTCCTTGATATAGTATCAGATTTCAACGTGCAAAGGGTCACGTGTTCAAATCTAGACGATCCTTCATTTAAAGTGGCATATTTAGCATCAATGGATGACATATGTTGCATTCGCACTTATACCCAAAGGACTCTCGTGTGAGGTGTAACACCCCGACCCCTCGGACTGCTGGTGACTACTCATAGAGACTGTAGGCTGGCCCCACAGACCAACACAAACAGCGCATTTTGGCCTCACTTGTCCGCACCCTTTTCTAGGAGGTCACACATCCTAAAATTGCTCCCCACCAAATACGCTTAACTGTGGAGTTCTTAACAAATGAGCTCCCATTAAAGGAAGATGCACCCTATTGATATGAGTAATTTATCAATCTCTTTTCAAGATAAATCGGGGAAATCACATGAGGGGTGTGTTAAAATATTCAATATCATTGCTTCTGTTGCAGTTGGTTCCTTGACAATTTTGATGTAAACTGATAAAAATATATATGAACTTGACCCAAAGGTTCGATAAGCATAACAAATAAATTATTTTACAATAATATATATTCTATCAATAATATTTTGCACGATCCATGCAGAAGACTCTAAGACAGACGATTTCAAAATCAATGAAGATGACATAGACAATTTCTCAAGCACTCCGAACTTCCAAGTGTTTGAGGAAGTTGAAGTGAACCAGAGCCTGTATGTTTCGTCTCAATGGCTAGCAGAAACCCGATTTCATCAAGTACAACCCACAACTACGGTTCAAGTCTACTTACAACGTGCTATAGGATTACAAAACACCAAACTTCATTCCTATGAAGTTGATGCTCAAAATAGTAGGAAAAAATCTTCATTTTTCTACAAATTGGTAAGGTTTGCTAAAAATAGTTTTAAGGGTAGAAAAGATTTGAAGAAATTATATGTGGAAAATAATCATAATATTCAAATATTTGATAAATTGAGTAGTTCAAAAAATATGGGTGGCAAGGTAGAAAAGGTTATGTCAAATTGGGTAATGTATAGGGTATGGCCTTCATTAACCCTTGTTTTGGCACTTTGTACCATATGGGCTAACCATGTGGGTCCCAATTCTTGATTAGGGTATAATTAATTCCACTAATTACTTATTAATATAATTTTTATATATATTTAGGTTATTGATTTAAGTAAGGTGGTAAAGGTTCCACCTTTGCTAGGATCTAATTTGTAATTTTTTTTTTCTTGAGACAATTTGAGAATATTTGAGATCATTCATGTAATATTAATATATATATTTTATTTTGGAATAGTTATCGTGAATAATACAACTTTTTGTTAATTTTTTCTATAATAATACCAACTATTGATTAACCATGAATAATACCAACTTAAGGGGTTTTTTTCTAGAATAATACAAAATTTAGTTTATTAACTAGTTTACCAAATTTTTTGTTGTGTGATTTCCTATAATTTGATTTTTAACATGTTAGGTATTTTTTAGGGAAACACCCTTAAATTTGGTATTATTCATGGTTAATAAGAAGTTGGAATTACTGTAGGGAAATAAACAAAAAATTTTATTATTCCGTCCTGATGATCTTTCCTTTTATTTTTACATTCCTAAGCATGCAATTCATTTTATTTTATTTTTTTTTCTTTAGAAATCTAAACTACATCAAATGTGTATCTAACATCTAACCTAAGTGATGTGCAATGGGATTTAGGATGTGTTTGATCAAATTGCTAAGGTCAAAAGAAAAAAATAACAATTATTGAGTGTACATTTTAAATTTTACATGGAAAAATAAAAAATACTTAACAAAAATACGAGTGATTCAAGTTCAAATTAATTATAAGACATTTTAAAAAAATGCTAAAAACCAATTCGGATAATATAAATCATACCAATAAGTCGGCAAGTATTTTTGTAATCTCATATCATCCATTTATTTGGCTTACAATATCATTATTTCATTACATATTCCACAACAAATTATTTATATTACAAATTAATCAAATTAAATAATACGAATTACTCCCTCCGAAACAATATAATTGTCCCATTTGCTTGGGTACACTTGTCGAAGTAACATTTTGACTCTTAATATCTCCAATTATGCTTAAATAAAAATTATGAAAAATTGATAAAAATAATCGTTGCATTGAGACGAATCAAACAAGATCTCACATGACTATATTTTAACTAATGAATTAAGAATAAAATACAAATTAAACGGAATTAATAATAGTGTAAAATATCAAATGGGACAACTAAATTGATTCAGAGGGAGTATAAAAAATAAGGTTTCCAATTATTCTTATTTAGGGAACTAACAGCTAATTCACACAACTATCCTACGCATAATATACGGTAGACCAAGTTTATAGAGTAAATTAACGAATAAGTAACATTTACTGACGGATTTATCACAGTTGAGGTCGTTGTAGTATAGTGGTGAGTATACCCGCCTGTCACGCGGGTGACCCGGGTTCGATCCCCGGCAACGGCGCTTTTTGTCTTTATTTTTTTTTCTTAATTCCTTCTTCAAGCTCGTACCAATCAACAGAGTAAACATATGCATTGTTAATAATTGAATAATCACATATTTAGCTTTGTTATTTACTGTTATTACTTATCTAAAACTTCAAGTTTGTTATTATACTATATATTATTCTTCAATATTCCTCTCAAACTTCATTTTATAATGCTAGCGGTTCGATTTTCGAGATGTATCAATTTTAAATTTTTGACGATTGGCGTTTAGCTGTTGGATGTTAGTAGGTTCAACTAGTTTGTTTGACCCAACCGGTAACATTAATTGTTTTGTTAGTCGTTAAGTTAACTGTATAAGTTAGTTATTAATTATTAATGTAGATGTTTGGTTAAATTAGTTATTAATTGCTTATTACAGAAAAATTGGTTAATAGGCCTAAAGCCAACGAAAAAACTGGTTAAATCAATTTTTTTATTATCTTAACAGTCATTTTGTTTTCTTCAAAAAAAAAGTCATTTTGTTTTATTTAAGTAAATACCACTTTAAAAACTTAAGTTCATGATTAAGACTTCATGATATGTTATATACTCTAACACGCCCCCTCACATGAGATTCAAGCTCACCAGATATAAACTCATAACCTTTTGTCATATTAACTCTAATATCATTTTAGAAACTCATTCTACAATATGCTATATAGTATACACTAATCACTATACACTCTAACACTAAATAAGCTATATTTTATATTTTACCGTTTAATTAATTAACAAGTCAAAAGTCAAAAATCAATCATATCGGTGATAATGAAACAAGCATAATGTGATCAGAACCATATCTGACCATAGGCAAAATAGGCATTTGCCTAGGGTCCTAAGTTAGAAAGGGCCCTAAAAACTGAATATTTGGTTAATGAAGTATAAAATTAAAAATTATTAAGAAGTTTATGACACATCCACATTTATAACGATAACTATAATATATAGGATCCGTCTCTGTTATTTTTCCAACATTTGTAAATCCATTTCTTTTAATTTGCCTAGGGCCCATAAAATATCAGAGACGGACAGGTTGATTGGAGATGGCGGTGACCGTGAGGAGTAGGTGCATATCACATGGGTTTTGTTGGTAAAAAGGCAAAAGAATGAACAAAGGGATGTCCATATAAAGACAAATTATGGTGTGATTTTAAGCTTCACGGGTTTGTACGGTTGCTTTTTTGCTTCTCTACATAATTCCATTTATATTATCAAATTATTATTCCCCATTTTAATATTTTAATTAAATTCCTTCCTAATGATTTCTCATTTCTCATTTGTTCATCAAGAATTCACAATTATCTATGGATCATTTTTTTTATTTTTTAATGTTTTGGAGGATTTATACCCCTAACCAACAATATCATTGAAAGACGCATTACCAACTGAATTACGCTTGACTGATGAACTATATAGAATTTGTTAATATATGAGGCTCCTGTTTTTTACAGGTCTTAAAGACTTTGATTTCAACTGACTCTAAGCGGTTGAATACCTTGAATGGGCCTAAAACAGTCCAATTAGTTGTCGATTTTAAGTTCATTAGTAAGAAATATAGTTATTGTTTAGTGACAATAAGCATAAATTAAAGTTAGAGTTGAAGTTACACAAGTTTAAAAGGAGTATTAGAAATATAGAAAATGAAAATGATAGATATTGTAAGCAAATAATCTCTCATACTAATGTTTTCCTTACATGCGTGGATTTATTTACAAAATAATTAAATTACGAAATTAATTATTTCAAATTTTTGCTATAGCATAAACGGGTAAATATGGGTCAGCCCATTTGGCAAAATAAGTAACTGATTAGTCATCAACCTTACTTTTAAATTTAAAATCATTGGATTGGGTTATTGGGAGAGTCGTGTTTGCCATAGACGGTCTCTCGGGAGACCTTCTGATTAATTATTTATGTTTATCAATTTATTTTTTAAATCAAAATTAACCGCATTTAGAAAATATGTGAAGTACAAACTCAACAATATAAACCAACATTATTTGTGTGAGATGTTAAAAAGTTAATAGTTAGACTTGGTCATAGAAGTCCCATGCCTAATAGGCTAATCAATGATTTAGTTTCATAAAATAGATTTAAGAACTAAAAATAGATTTTATTGAGTCTACAATTAAAGACTCACATGAAAAAAATCAATAACTATATAAGTGATAAATTAGTGGGTCGAAATAACTTTTGGTTATAAATCAACTATTTTTGAATAAGTTGCTCTTATAAGCGAGTTCGAAATCAACTAGTAAAACTATTTGATAAAATTAGTTTGTCAAATCAGTTACTACATCTTATTGTCCCAGACTCCCAATTAGGAAAGTCATTAAGGCAGTATGAATATGAGTATGAAAAGTCTTACTGCTCATAAATTTAAAATTTTATATGTCTTACTATTTAGAAAAAATTACCTAAAATAAAATACTAAGATATAATTAACTATAGAAATAGTATGACATAAAGATTAAGGATTAGTAACACAAACAAATAAAAAGATAGGAAAAGAGTATTCACCAAAATAGATGAATAAGAGTTCAAGTAGAGAAAGTGAAGAAAACAATGAAAGACATAGTACTTCCTCCGTTCCATAATAATTACTACTGAATGTGACATATTGTATGGAAAAACATCGCTATCAGTAACAAATATTATGAAACAGATACAAAAATCATTAAAAGCACAAGGAGCCCACAAATAAGGACAATCCTAATAGCCAAAAAGCTAAAACACTTTCTATATGTTTGATTGATAATGGAAATGCCACACATGTACACAACTTACACTCATTTCTCCACTTAACTTCCCAAATTACCCTCATCAATCATCACCCATCATCCATCATCCATCATCCATCATTCATCATTCATGCCCATCATCCCAAATCAACCAACATCACATTACTTTCCTTTTTAATTGTTCTTCACACAAAAACATCCAAACAAAATGAAGAATTGGATGATGGTAATGATGTTGATGATGATGATGATGATGATGGAATGTATGAATGTAGTTGGTAAGCCACCACCAGTGAAGGTTGGAAGCATATCAACGGTGGAGGATGCTCTAAATTTTAAGATTTATTATGGCCAAACCTTCAAAGTCATTAAAAACTCCATTGATGGGGATAGCTATCTTCTTATCCAGGTAATTTTATACTCCCTCTTATTCACCTTAAGAGTCTCATTTGACTTTTCACTATTTTTCGATCACTGTGAAACATTCTCATACAAGACGGGCTGTAAAAAGTAAATTGATAAAGTTAACATATTCTAAATAGAAATGAGACATTCTGGATATATCCAGAATGCCTCATTTCTATTTAGAATTGTTAGTTTAATCAATTACTCCCTCCGTTCTTTTTTGTTCTTCTCATTTACTTTTTGCACAGTTTTCAAAGCAACTTTCGAGCTTAAATATCTCTAAATACGCATTATAAAAAATTATAAAAATTACATGATAAAAAATATACATTAATACGAATCTAAGGGAATCTCACATGGATATATTTTACATCTATAAATATTTAAAAATCTTAATCAAAATTCTCTCTCCAAAATGAAATATTTTAAACGGGAAAAACAAAAAAGAACGAAGGAAGTACTTTTTACAGTTTGTCTTATATGAGACTGTCTCATGGTGACCTAAAAATAGTGAAAAGTCGAATAGAATGCAGTTCATACTCCTATGTTTCCTTCTCATTTTGCAACATTTGTCCTTTAATCATTTCATTTTTTCCACAAAAATTTATTATGTTCTAATTGAAAATATGATATATAAAAATAATAAAAAATATGAGGAAAAAACTTTATACTCAAAAATTTATATTATAAGTCATTTTCATTATAAACTAGTAATAAATAGTAGAGTAGTACTAACTAACCCGTTTGTTGTTTTCATTTTGCAACATTTGCCTATGTTTGAATGAAATTTCAATGTTTTTCATTAAAAATTGATCTCATTGTAATAAATTCAAGTTATATATGCTCTTTGTCTTTTTATTTAGAGATATGTTCAAAATTACTCCAATTATCATGAAATAAAACTAAAGAAAATAAAATAATGAGTAAAAATGATAGATCTATGTGTAAAGAGATGTACTAGAACTCATTTTGATTTATGTATGTACAACAAAAACAATTATATATAGGATTTTTTAAAAAAAAAACTTGTACAAGATAATTTTTATTTTTCATGGGTTTTAAAAGGTATATAAGGTACTAACAAAGATTAGTATCCCTATTGAGTATTGACAATGACAAAAGACTATATTCCCAATAAATCTATTATTCTTATCACTATCAATCATTTTGCATCATTTTCTTACTTAAAAATATATTATATTAAATTTTTTATTCCAACTTTTTTTTGAAAGATGTTTCTCAGACTCATCCCATCAAACATTAATAAAACTAATAAATGATAATGGGCCCATCTAATTAAGGATGGTCTCTTAAAGAAACCGTTTCCCACAAGAATTTGTGATTTAAAAAAATATTACTATATTACAATCATTTGCAAGAGTATTATTACGAGTAAAAATATTACTCCCTCCAAATCATTTTAGATATCCCATTTGGGTTTTCACGGTTGTTAAGGGTGGTGTGGGGTCCATTAAAAAGGTGGTAGTTAGGTATTTTTAATCGATTAAATTAATTGTAAAGGTGGTAGTTGGGTACTGGGAGTAGTAAAAGTAGAGGTATTCAGGTAAAAAAAAGATAGACAAAAAGGAAATGGGACAATTCATATGATTTTACCAAATAAGGAAATGAGACAACTAAAATGATTCGGAGGGAGTACTACATACACTTGTTTGCTCTATATTACAATCATTTGCAAGAATATTGTCAAGGAACCAACTCAACCAAAAGCTTAAGCTGATGGTTGAGGCCCTAGAATATGTTATATACTTAAACACGTCCCCTCACACGAGAGCCCTTTGGGCTAGAAGTGTGGATGCAACACAGGCTCTCCTCATACCTGGTGCTAAATATTCCACTTTTAAATGAGGGGTGGTTGAGTTTCGAACCTGTGACCTCTTGTCACACTGGCTCTGATACCATGTCAAGGAACCAACTCAACCAAAAGCTTAAGCTGATGGTTGAAGCCCTAGAATATGTTATATACTCTAACAAGTATTAGACAATTTGTGGCAATTCTAATTGAAAGGGATGTAAATGTTGAATAACAACAGAATAACTCAAGGATGGCAGGAAGAACAAAGTACTGCACAAGTAGGATGAAATCCATTGTGGTGCCACTGTCAAATTATGCACTTGATACTGATACTTTTCCAGGCATTCCAGGTACTTTGGAATAACAATTTTCTGCACACAATCAACTCATACTATAACCATACATATTATAGCCCTCTAACAGCTTCCCTGTTTTTCTATTTCTGCAGTTTCTTTCCTTGAGGTGAGGATCATATCAGCAACTTTTTCTAAGCTTTTTTATTTATGCTATCGAGAATTTACAGATGTTTCGAAAATTGGGGTAAATCTAACCACCAATGGGCTACAATGTCAGGTATGAGGAGGGTATGTGCTGCATTTAGAGGTGTTCAATGGGGCAAGTCACACTTTAACGGGTCGTTAGTGGGTCAGGTCATAAATGGGCTTGTTGTAAAGGGTAGGGGCGGATCGGATAATTACAGGAATTGATTGCGAAAAAAAGTTTTATTGCTTTTATATATGATATTTTTATATTTTACATGACCTACCCGACCCGGCCCGTTGAACACTTCTAGGCTTGCATCGATATTTCTACCCTAAAGGGATCTCAGTGTAGGGGGCGTGATAGAGTATGTAACATATTTGGGGTTGTAGAGCTTAAGCTTTTAGTTGAGTTGGTTCTTTTAACATGGCTCTGTAGTATGGTTTACGACTGATTCTTAATGCATTGTATGGTTTACGACTTTCTACGCGTTGTAACAGCTTTTAGGGTTGCTTGGGACTTGCAAGGGCATTACTTCGAACGACATGGCATCCGAGTGTTTATCGAAGTTATATGAAGAAGGAGAACTAACAATGGTAAACAAGACTGAGATTGATCAACTTTCTCAGTTTTCTGCTTATTTTACCAGTTCCACTGATCAACCACAAGGTTGTAATATTGCTACATTTCTACCTTCATCTGAAAATTTCCCACTTCAGGTTGGCCCCTTTTAGGCTTCTTATTTGTGGTTTAATAATCTATCTTTTATTGCACGTTTCCGAGAAACGATGAACTCGTACATAATTTGGTAGCTGATTCGCCTTTTGAATTCGCGATTCACTTAGTTTTGCCCAAGAATGTGCTGATCTAAACATTTGAATGTTATGTGTTAGCGCGCAGAGTGGATCAAGTATATAGCAGTATTTGCGAACTTGGAAGTAAGAGCAAACTCGATTTTTAGTGCAGTAAGCGTGATTTTGTGAATGCCCTTTTGATTCGTAGATATATAGTTATTTGGTTTCAAATTATAATTGATCATCATGAAACGGGTTGTTAAACCATGTGTATCTTTGTAGGTTAAGCAAAATTATATGTGCTTGGCTAACATGTCAACAAGTAGACAGCCATCCTTCAAACCTGTTGTCGCTTGGATGCTTTACGAAGATGTAAGTATGGCGGAGCAAGGTTCAAGTAAATGCTTTTAGTGCAATTTTTTTATTCTGTAAGTGGTGAGAATCAAACCCTAATCACATGGTTGGAACGAAAGTCTTCAACCACATGGTCAACCCATGATTCTCGGTAGAATTTTAAAACCCTAATAGATTGTTCATTTTGGTTATGAACACAAATTAGTGTTTCAATATAATTGATGGGTACACGAGGTAGAATATAATATACTTTTTGACCACATTCCTCTAGTTCACCCTGTGAAGGGAGTACGAATATGGATTGTGTGTCACTTTTCTCACCCAGACCCTGTTTTCGAGCGAGATATTGAGTATATGTAATTACTCATCTTTGCACTTTTTTGATGATGATATTTTTGATGATTTGCTATATGAAATTACTGATGTTTGCACTTTTTGCTGCAGGGTATATGGTCCTTCACAACAGAAATGTACAAAACAAAGGTAAATGCATTTCTCATTAGAATTCAATTATCTAAGAGTATTTGATCAAGTTCATTAATCATACTCTGATAACTACATTATATTCTACCTTGTGTACCCATCACTAAATTAGTGGGTTATGGACGTGCATATAATGATTGGTGGGTAATCCTCCTAATACCATATTGTTATGGGAAACAGTGAATCTCATTCAAGTGTGTATGCAAGTCAATGCTCATTACACGTGGGTTTGTGGGCCCGAGCCAACAGGTGCCCTGTGGGTGTGTCTACACGATTAGTGATGAATTGTCATGGCCTAACTTAACCGTTAACCCCTTTTGTTTCTTTTGTCTGTACGCAAACCTGGTGCAGTATGTGCAAGATGCAGGCGGAGAGAATGTCGACGAATCCATCAACAAAATGACCTATAACGTCACAGTTCCGGATGACCTAGATCAACTTCATGCTATCTTATGTGTAAGTACATTACCCATTATCCATTGGCAATGTAATGGTTTTAATCTTCTATTAAGATGTCTAAGTTACATGTATCTATTGACTTCTTTCCATATTTTTACCGATGATAGTTGGAATGCTTATTAGACTCCGAAACATGTTATTTTTGACATTTCAGATCTAAAACATGTTTGTTTGACGAATTTTCAATGTTGTAGACGGTGGATGTGGTGATCGACGAAACATACACGTCTGATCCTGTTGCGTACAATATAACTACGTTCCTCCAAAACATTGGTGTCGAGGACAAATCCTGCTTCGCTTTTATGGCAAAGGAAAGTGTGTGGAGATATGACAAGAGAATTCAGAATAATACTTCACTTGGTGAGTATACTGTATAGTCCTCTGTTTCCCTTAGTGATCTAAAATTAAAGCCCTTGCTACACGATTCTTCTTACTTATAATCTAGTTACAAGATGTCAATGAAAATAATGAGGTTTTGTTATAGGACAAACATTAGAGCTTAACCAAAAGACTGGCCTGGTGGGTGAGAGAGCTCATTTGTCGATAAACCCCACACCAATTGCATAGACAACCAATGTGGAATAAGTTTTATACCTTGCAATGGACCATAACAATCGACACCCTACAAGGCTAACGTCCTCGTTGGGTCACGGTTGGCTCTTTCAGGCCACCCACTCTAGCAAGCCACCCATTTTGCAGGCCATCCACTCAGAGTTTGGCTCTGATACCATTGTTATAGGACAAACATAGGAGTTAACCCCAAAAACTAGTCTGGTGTATGAGACCGTGAGAGAGCCCATTTGCCCATAAACCCACATCAATTGCATACACAACCGAATGGGACAAGTCTCATACCTTGCAATGGACCATAACAGGTTCCTACATGATATACCATGTTCTTTAAGACCTATTTTCAATTCATTTCTAGTTTCTTCAGTTGGGTCCAGTTCCGTTCAATTCAATTCAATTCAATTCATTCTCGTATAATATATAGTTCGCTTTAGTTCGGTTACGTTCAATTGTTTTTGCTGTTATGGTTATTCAATGAGGTAACACAATGTTGTATTGGTGTCCTCAAGATTGGTACGACGGTGCTGTGTCTCAGCCTCAAATAGTATTGGCAGACTTAATGGAAGCAATCTTTCCCACAGGAAACTATACCACTACTTATTTAAGAAACCTTGCTAAGGTACATTCATTTTCTTATGATCTCATCTTGCTAATTTTTTGTTTCTCTGCCCGTTCGTGACTCTGTCTCTTTGAGATTGCCTCGGTAATCACAAAAAAGTTACTCCTTTTGTTTCTTTTCAAATGTCTCATTTGCTTTTGTGTTACTATTCATCAATCACTCTTAATTTGTATGTTATTCTTATCCATGTATTAAAACAAAGTCAAATGAGATCTTGTGTGATTAGTGTCAACATAAGATTTATTAATATCTAGTTTTTTTAGTTTTTAATTATGGAAAATGATATATACAACCCTAAGGGCTGTAAATATCATTATCCTTTAATTATACACAATTATTGCTATTAAGTATTGAATTAGTGCATTAATAAACGTGTAAAAAGGAAATGAGACATTTGAAATGAAACAGAGGGTGTACATCCCAGAACTCAGCAATCACTAAGAGCACAATTTAGCGTTTCTCTTGCAAGTAAACATTGTATGATTGTATCATTATAGAGAAGGTATTGGTAAATAACTTTTACTTGTAAGGTTAACAAATCATCCTTATGTGGTAGGATTTGATAGGGTGAAAGTTTTATTATTTTAATTTATTTCATTTGATTTTATTTATTTTATTATTATTCCTTTTGTCTTTTTGCGGGGATTTACAAATAACAGTGATTAATTAGAAATTTTTGTATCATTAATTATACATTTATATTTATATACTTATAAAAATGACTTGTGAATTGTGATCATACAGGGTGAACAGATTGCTGATACTACAAGCTCTGACAAGTGCAGTATGGATGCCTTGAGTGCTCTAGACCCCACAATTATACCTTGTCAATAGTTATTGTAAGATCAAGCTTAGGATATCAAAGATAAAATTGTTCACCATTATCTTATTTTTTTAGGAAGATCTTGTCAGTCTTTTGTTGTATGTACAAGAAAATGTTTTAAGAGTACAAAGAAAAAGCTCTAGGTAGCACTTTTTGTGCTTTGAATATTGTTTTGATGCACAAGATTTTGCTTTGTGCAACAAAAATAATTTTGACATCTTTGCATATTGCGCTTGCGCAGTATAATTAATTTCTTATCTTTGTTCTAACAATGGGCATTGACAATTATTTTTTTCCTATAATATAGACGTTTGTTGGCTAAAACCAATTTTCTTGTAGAGAGGGAGAATGGAGAGAAAGGAAAGGCGAGAGGGAGAGAGAAGGAGGGTGAGGAGAGAAAGAACAGAGAGGGAGCGAGATAAAGAGGAGAAAGGGCGAGGGAGTGTTTTCTTTTGAGATTTGAGACATGGGTCTTTTCAACTGCATTCAATTCATCAACCTTTTGAACTTACAAGGATCATCGGGGCTAGGGCATATCATAGTAATCATCGGTTAAGATGTTTCAGGTTATCTGCCTCTGCCGAAGTTTTTCATAAACGTTTAAGTGGAGGAAACTTTCACGACTGTGAATCCCATCCAAGTCCACAATCACCCTCACAAGTAGCTTCATAATGCAGTGAAAGAAAAGAAAGGACCTTCATATGTGAACTCCGTTTAATAATCTCTTTTCAAATTAATAGCAAATCATTGCAATTTACAAGTACGAGTTTCCATTACAAGTATTCAACACTATCGTATGGTGTTAGAATCTCATTGCACAGTAATGGCACTGAGAAGAGACCTTTATCAAAACTCAAAGGAAATATCTACGAACCGTTCTTGCAGCAACACGTGACAAAAGTCTAGCAAGAACCTCAACTGGCAATCTGTATAACTGCTGCTGCTGTTCCGATGGAAGCTGTTAACAAAAATTAACATGCATTATTCATATGAAAACCATAAAGATGTAAATGAAAGGCTGTTGAAAGACTTAATACGTTCTGACAGCGTTCTTGGGACAAAAAAAGGTCACAAATACGCAAATGAAAATGAAAATCTATGCATTTGTAAGGATGCACACCGAGGAGTACATAATTCAAACTAAGATATTTACTGCTTCACTCTAGTTTCGGGGAATGGAGGTGTTAAGGGATGAGATCCATAGTGCAACAACAAGGCAGCAAGTATCATATGGATCGAGTTGTAAAGTGTCAAAGGAAAAAACTCAACTAAAAACTAAAAATTATTTGTAAAGCACAGTATATGTTATATACTCTTAACTCGCCTCCTCACCCGAGAGCCCTTTAGCTAAAAGTCAAGAAGTGTGGATGGAAGACAAGTTCTCTTCTTACCCCGCGCAAAACATTCCACTTAAAGTGAGGGGTGGATGAGATTCAAACCCGTGACCTCATTGTCACATTAACTTCTGACACCATGCCGAACCACCAACTCAACCAAAAGTCCCAACTGATGCTTAAACCTCAAGATATGATATACGCTAACTTAAAGGTGATCCAAATTATCAAACCAATATTAGATGCATCACAAATGTAGCAAAAGTGCATTTTAGGCTAAGTTAGAAGGAAACCTGATGGAGTCGATTTTCAATCAATATTTAGTGGTAGCCACATCCCCCAACTACCACTTCACTGTGGCTGCCCACTGCATTTGCAGCTGAAACCGCAATTTTAGACTCATGGGATCAACAGTGGTGAGATTTTATGAGGTAAAAATAGCAGTAGGAAATATTATTGAAAAGTGGGAAACTATAGCTTGGTTCGCGTATTTAATGCTCCCACATAATAGACATAGACTATGTTAGGTGTATGGCTTTTATGTTCTTACTATGGATTTGGTTCACACGTGGAAAATCCTTCCATGTCATATGAGTTATGTAAGACTAAAGGAAACTACTCTTTCACCTTAAAAAGACAACTCTTCAAAATTCAGAATTTTCTATGCTGCTATTCTAGTTTTCATGTTTTGGTGAGCAGGATGAATGCTGTCTTTGCATATTCACCAAGTTCTTGGTTCCTGTACTAGATGTAATTCTATCAACCTATTAGTGAAGTCAAAGAAGTGATCTAGGCATCTTCCACTCCATATGTACATCAATCTTACAAAGACGGGTAGCCAATGGTTACTGACCTCATTAACATAAGCAAAAATGGGCTGGATTTCCTGAGTATCTGGAAGCCGATTAAGAAGCTGATACACGTCAATCGCTGGTGATGTCAGATTCCTGACGTCGTTGATACTTTCAGTTTTCTACAAGATTAACAGCATGAGCATACATTATTTACTGCTCGATATCCTAGAATACACAGTTTAGACTTCAGGTGCGTTCCAAACATCAACAGAGATGACATATGCTAGATCTCATAAATAATCATTACAACTGTTTATTACAAACAATGATATGGAATCAAAAAGCATTTTCTCTCAGCATAAGTTACTGCACTATCGTTCACACTAATATAAGCAACAGAACTACTTACAGCATCGGAACCCTGTATTCCGGAAATCAATAGCACAAGACGATGGAAGTTTCTCAAGTTGACAACATCCTCGTCAGACATGGGGATTGACAGAAATGGAATAGAAATTGAGTTGATAGTAGCCAGCCCCAATGCATCTAAACCCTGTACTTCAGGAAGCAAGAAATCAGACAAAATACCTTCCACAGCATGTTCCCCTCAGCAGTCCTTCACAAATACCTCACCTTGGCAGTTTCTTCAAGAAAAATATCCCGTACAAAAGAACCCTGAAAAAAACATTGAGATAAAATGAAGAAATGCGCCTTTTGTTCAATAAAAGATTTATATATCAAAACCAGATATCCAAGTCCCATGCCCTTGCCAAAGAATGACAAAGTATGGGTCATTCTGAAACCTGGAAAACTAGTCCCTTGAATCCACATCTTCAACACATAAGATGTTGTCTAAACTCTAAACTACAAGGCCGCAAATGAACCGATACAATCCATTTTCCACATATCTACAAAAAAAAAAAAAAAAAAGAAAAAAAAAAGTGAAATTTGTTCAGAAAATATGATTTGTTCCTTTTCTCCTATCTTGGCAAAATAATTGACATACTCCCTTTGTTCTATTCACGTCAGTGACCCAGATTTAGTCATTAACTTACTGAGAAAAGTTCATTGATAGTCATTTTTTACCATTTCTTGTTTCTCCATATCATGTTTATGATCTCAAGCACATACAAGGATAAAAAGGTGAAAAGTTAATAGTTGGTATACTTTACGACTATAGATGGGAAATTGGGGCCAAAAAGCGAAGTCAATTGACCAAAACTGCCTCAAGATCATGTTTTACATAAAAGTGATAAAATTTAGGCTTTCACAATATTTGACAGAAAAAGGTGGTTACAAAAAATCTAAACCTAGTCATCTTCAATCTATCAAGTGCACATGAGACCACAATACCTGATCTGCTAGCGTAAATGACAGTATATCCTTGGCAACATCCTTTTTGTCAAATTCATCTTTCTTTGCCAAGGCCCTATCCAGTCTAGCACGACGCATCTGTCATATATGAAATCAAGAATATAATTAACATGGATATGGGCACAAGGATATGATAAAAGTTTGAATAGCATAAGATGACTGACATTTTTATCAATACATTAGTCATCAAAAAATTGAACCACTATTTACGTGAACTTATGGAAGCATCACGTTCGTACAAATTCTTGACAAGCACTACAAAATTCATCCCAATCGCACGCTGTATTACTTGTTAGCCTTTATAGTGGTACCAATAAGACACACGACGGATTTATAATGATCAGATTGAATTTTTGCCCTTAATTGTTCCATATTCTTTTCAGAGATAGTGGTAAAAAATGACTTGATGGACTACCTACGTTTATGTGAAGATTTGACCAACTTTTATGAAAACTAGGCATTTTCCTAGAGCTCTTACGAGACTCAGGGTGTGCTTATGGCCTTTTAAGTGTTTGGTATGCATTGTGGAGATGCACACTGTTAAAGATAGATATGTCATGTAGGGGTATCAAAGAATTCTAGTGAGTTCAAGGGTAATTCATTGACTGGTAGTTATCGTCTTATTTCACATATGTCAAGTCAAATTGAAAGATATTGATAGTACTTTTTTCTTACTTAGTATTTGTTTTACCGGTATAAAATGCTACATGATATGTATTGTTCATTAATAATACACATTATTATTTTTATTTTTTCTTAGATCGTGCGAATGTATTCAAAACATTAATCAATAGTTTAATATGTTATGCAAGTTGTACCAATATCATTAAGATAGCACCATGCATCCCTAATGTGAAACTATGTACCTAGCTGCAATTTGCAATTGCACATAGGTCGATGAACTCTTAGATGTTAGTGGAAAGGTATCACAATGTTGTTTAATATAAAAAATAAATTTGAACTTCCAGAGTGGTACTTATTGTGTATCGTCCCTTGCGTCAGACTAAAGAATAACTGTAATCTATTGCATGGGTTACCAATTTGCATGTACTGAAATGTATAACAATTAACAAGTACTAACATCTTAAATTGGCCCTAGATCAAATGAAACAAACGTAGCAATAAATATGATTGAAGGAGATAAGCAAAGCCAGAGTTGTGCAGAGCAGGTTCTCACCTCATTAAGTAGCGACTCTAAACGGTCAATCCTGAACACACCATCCTAATAAGACAGTAAAAAGATGAGAATCATGTAACATACCAATGCTGTAAGCAGTCATTAATGCAAGCACGTCCAAAATAACATATAAAGGGAAATGAAAGGAACTTACAGCACCTTGTAAAGTAGTGATAGCAAAGATGACTTTAACTTTGGTGAATCTCCCATGAGTACCTTTTTAGCAATCCACGGATATGTACTACCCAAAACCTTGTAATTAGGATTAAAGCTAATAGCGATACCCTCCAGAACAGCCAAGCTGATATGTGAACGACCACACAAAATTAGGATAGATTCATTTTAAAAGCTTAAATGTTTACAAGTAGTCTGTACATCAAATATAGCTGTAGCATCGCTATATTTGTCTTCAAAGATGTTTTATTTTCTTGGAGGGAGGAGATTGCAAAAGTTGAGAAGACCCAACTAATGAAGTCAAAACTGTTGTTAGACATTTGCTTTTTCATGGGTCCAAGTTCTTACTAAAATCCAGAATCAAGTTCTAACAATGACATTTGGATGATTGCCATGGGATATTATTGATGATTCAGTTCACAGATAAAAACAAAGAACAAATAAAGATGGGTGTTCTATCCAAGCAATGTCTCAAGAAAAAACTCAGCTAAAAGTTTATCATCTTTGTGTTAAGAAATTACAAATTACAATCAAATCTAGCAACCACCAAAATCTTAGAGTAAAAAAGCATAGTAAATGTCCTTTTTTCACTCATCTGCTCATATTGACATTCCAAAAGTTCGGTATCTACAATAGAACACCCACAATGTGATATCTTTTTTGCGGAGCAAGAAGTATATCCTAACTATTTTCTCTTAGAATGGTGACTTTTATAAAGGGCAAGACATGTCCTTTTGTGACAAGACACTACGGTGCCAAGGTACAAAATTTGGGGCATAATTGAACATACAATGAGATGTTGACACATGTTTGAAGAAAGACAAATTATTGTTGAATGTTGAGTATAAGTTAAAATAGGTGACAATATATGATGACTTTGGGTCACCATTGTAGGAAAAGCATAGAGTTCAGGACATAAGTTGTGATAAATTAGTGCAAAATGGAAAGTGAGGTGGAAGAAAGAGAAATTAGTGAGAAACTTGGTGTCCAAAACCCCTAGGCATCATTGTGGGTGCTCTTAAGGACTTTGTGATGAACTACCTTTTTGATGGCAATTTATTAAGAGAACCTACTTCCTTATAAGATTTTTTGTGAGAACGATCATACAACATGAAGGAATCCAGAAATTTGAATTGTATTCCCAGCGATAAACCCTTTCGCACTGAAAGTTTGTAAGAAACTATGTTCCAAAATAATTTTTATTGGAAATACTACCTAATAAGCTTTTCTTATTTTTGCAAGAAACTACCTCTAAAAAGGTTAGTCTCAAAAGAAAAGAGTTAACAAGGTATTTTTATAGTTAAAAAACAAGTCCACAAAACTCAAGTAATCAGATTCCAGTCACATGGTAGTGTCTCGCAAAATAAAAATGATTAAATTGGATTAAAGTTTTTGTTGAAAAAGTTTACGGCCTGTTTGGTTAGAGGTATAAAATGGTGGTAATGGGAGTGATTTATAGTGTAAAATTTTATCAAAAGTTCTATATTATTCCCATGGTAATGAAACTTTGATCACAAAAACTTTTTTTGTTTACAAATATCGATTACCACCTAATACCACATATCCCAAATCCCAATAGTATAGGAATAAATTTCATAAAGAAAATGAGATGATTGAAGATGGACAAGCACGACCATTCAGGTAGCCAAGAGATTTTTCAACCAAAATTACACTAGTTTTTCATTTCCATTGCCATCGTTTATTACCACCTACCAAATGAGTTGTTAATAGAATGTAGTCTATTGCTAAAGTTACTTTACATTATTACCTTCCACTCTCGTAGGTTTTTCAATAGACATTTTGAAAGATAAATTGCCATAACTCCCTATCCGAATGGCAGGCATATCTGAATTACCACCAATAAGGCTCTTCTTAAAACTTTTAGCAGACTA
This sequence comes from Amaranthus palmeri, assembly GCA_019776075.1. NCBI lineage: Eukaryota > Viridiplantae > Streptophyta > Magnoliopsida > Caryophyllales > Amaranthaceae > Amaranthus > Amaranthus palmeri. The sequence continues at coordinate 1,938,913 of JAAKBH010000283.1, forward strand.
ATAAACACAGCAAAGATGCTAGTCCAGTACAGCTTTAAAAAACTTGATATAACTTAATATAGAAAAAAAAATTACAGCCTTTCTCATCAGCAACAAGAAAAGATGCACGGAAAATATCTATTTTTTTAAAGATGCAATAATAATACCTCCGTATGACAAGGGAAAAGTATGATGGTATTCGAAATTTGAATTTATACCTGCAAATGAACCATGAATGTATATGTTAGAACACTGTCTAGAAGACACAACCAAAATCTGCAGAGCAGACTCGTGATATTAAATCTCATCCTTGCATCAACATCTAAAAATCTATCGGTAACTTATGCATACAATTCTATACACATGTTCTCACACAGACCAGAGGCTTATCTTTGATATAGCATACATAAGAAAGGAAAAGGTGAAAAGTGCATTACATGGTTATTCCCAAATCACCCAAGAGATCTCCAAAACTTATATTACGAATTCCTTTCGCAACAGCATTTTGAAAGACTCCTGGAGTAGGAACAAGATTGCAATTAGCCATAAGCAGGAAACAATGACAAGTGATATTTTATTTAAACTTAAGTACTATCACTACATATCTTCAAAAAAAAAAGTACTATCACTACATCCAGAGACACAGAACCTGTCAATGCCTTCGTAACAGCATCTTTGTCAGCAGTTGGAGGAAGAAGCCTGCCAAGACCAGCTACATATCATCAATGAAATTTCCTTTGAATGTATATTCCACAAAACATGCACAAAGAATAAACTTATATCATACCCAAGAGTGACAAAATCTTTAGCCAGTGCATCATAGTCACGGTTAACAAGATGAAGGCAAGCTTCAATGAATCCATCACGTAGTTCTTCCTTGAATTCACCCATCATGCCAAAGTCTGAAAGTGACAAGATCAGAATATATTAAACAGTATACCGTTTGTACTGCCTCGGGTTCATCTCATAAGGTATAGAGCCTTATTTCTACATATATTAGGAAACCCAAGCTCATACCATGCATTAACTTAAAACTGCATCAAAATAGTTAACTACAAAAGTCATTTCCAGACAAACAAGAGAAGAGGAAAATCGTGCTGATATCATTGAGACTGTTAATGAGACAGAGGATAGTCCAGAATTTCAAAAACATGCCTATTCAACCTTTCAAAATTCTCCACAAATATTTCAAGGAGAATATTGATGTTGTAAAAGCCAGTTCACAAAGATCACTCCATAGATGCAGTCATTTTTCTAATCATACCATACAAACAAACTATACCTAAACAACCTACTTCCACATGCCAAGCTGAATTGATAAGCACCTGGGAACCAAAACGTCCATTTCACTCAGAGTTTGACAATTTTCAGGATTTTGAGTACTTAAGGATTTAGCTACACTAGCTCTAAGGCTATAATTATGCTTTATAATCGCTTCCTAAAAGAAAAATTAAAACTAAAACTCCACTTTTGGGTGATGAGATAGTAAAAGTCACATGTTTGCATTCTTATTCAAAAAATCCAACCTTTTTAGTCACTTATTCGTACCAAGATAGCAGGCTACCTACTGAAGCAAGTTATTTCACCATAATAATATTGTTTAAAAAATTCAGAACAAAAAACTATTTCTTCTCTACTCTCTTTCTCCTTCTCTTTCCATTGCTACTCTGTTTCTTTCCTGTCCTTCTCCTTTCTCCTCTTTCCTGTCCTTCTCTTTTTCTGTCCTTTACTTATTTCACTGCAAATTATTATTTTTTCAAGATTTGGCTTTCAATATAGCCCAGTGAGTATACTGCCAACCTGCTTGGTTCTTACTTCTTAGTAAGCCATATATAATATACAACAGCTGACTGTAAGTTTTTCTGTACTTCCTCTTCCATCTTTTATATTTTGTGGAGATACTAAAGTCATTTCCTTGCTTGGTACTCAATCACTTAATGATACATTGCTGGTGGAACTGACATTAGAAAAACTAATACAGTACTTTCAGTTTCCAGATCACGTATCCCCAAGGTCGTTAAAATTGGTATTTTACATTGGATCAAAATAGTAAGCAGATCGGATTGTAAAACCAACTCTTAGAATCAATTGATTCTATCAACGTTACAGATTTAAAACGTAGTATATGTTTATATTTATTGTTGAGGCATTTTCAATATAAAATAAAATAAGGCACGTGGACTTATTTCCTATCAAATCTTTTTGCAATAATACAAAAAATACCTATTTATTACTCATCATCCAATGTCATTTAGCAAGAATTACCCAAATTGACTTAGAGTCTACACAAACCTAGCCAAATAGAGTGCACACATTGATTTTCATCACCAAGAGACAATTTTTTGCAGTGCATTAACAATTTAAGTGCATTACAAAAACGATGCGGCATCAATACCAATATCAGACAACATCTTCTTTATGGAGAAGTTTAGCTCAAATGCTTGAGTAGATATGGGGAAGAAGAAAATGGCGGAAAAGAATTGCAAAACTAACAAAGAAAGGTATTATAGAAGCTTAGAAAAGGCGTTTTTTTTCCAATTTGAAAATATAATTAGTTATTAGTCAAAAATTGTCGTGTGGGCTGTAGTGTTTAAGAATTGTCGCGTTACCTGGTCCAGTTCCTTCAATTCCTTGTCTAAAAAGCTAATTAAGTAGAATCGTTAAATCGTATGATTCTAAGATTATAACAATTTTATACGTTTCTAACGATTATGCTGTCGATTCAAGTTAATTTCAAGATAAAATTAGGTATGAAGAATGCTTTAATAAAGAAAGGTGATTTAACTTGGCCATGTATCAAACGATTTTATTGGCGATTCAGTTTGAACCAGAAATTCAAGCTTCGTATTGCCTTATTCCAATCTTTAATGACAGTGAAGAACGAAAAAAACCAGCAAATCACGATGAATTATATCATACCAAATTGCTATTATACAATAGACAGAGAGAAAGAAAGGATAATGTATAGTAGCAATTTCAGTTTTTCTGAATGACAGACAGAGACAAAGAAAGACGGTGTATAATAGCATGCCAAATTTATGGATTATGACTTTTGTTTAGCAATGCTGATATACCTCTGAGAAAATATTGTATACTTCAAAGAAGTTTTACACAAGAACCAAAATCCCACTGTCTTCTATGTCTCTAAATTCATTTGGTATGAAGAATGCTTTAATAAAGTAAGTGTTTTGGAGTGAAGAATGCTTTATACTTAAGATCAAGACTCTTGGCCTAATAAAATTTCCAATCAAAATCAGAGACTAGATTCCAAAATCTTCCCTGTTTCTATAAAGCTTCATCCCTTACAAAGATCTAGAGTAAAGTCCACCCTCTCCCTTCACTTCGAGGTGAGTGGTGCTTTGGCATTTGCTTACTAGGTCACAAACCAGATTCTAAATGTTCTCTGCTTCTTAGTGGGTCAAATGGAGGTGACATTGTGCAATGACCTGATATTTGAATTTACGAAAGGGTAAAATAGTAATTGTCATACAAGGGAAGACTTGGGGAATATGTTAGGATTAAGAGGTAGCTTATTATAAATAAGAGGGAATCAGAGAGTTATGATATCAAGAAATTAGTAAGAAAATTGTGGGTGAGTTCATACTCATTTTTGGAGACCTCAAGCTTCTCAAAGTGCTTGATCTATCTTTCTTTTACAATTTCTAGGGCTGTAATCTTTCTTGTTCATCAATTAATTTTACCATTATCCTTTTAATATTTCATTCTCAAATTTACTGTTTAATTAAAGTAGCCAGGTCATAGCACATTGATGGCTAAGGATCATCCGCTTAAGATACTCCAATGCAGTGGTTTTATGGCATTGGTTTAGTACTATGGTTGGTGGTAATGAAAGAATTACCTTTAGTGAAAAATTTTCTAAATAATAGTACTTGAGTTTCATTACACCATTAAGGTCAATGAAATGTGGTGTTTGAGCTACATAATCGCTTTCGCATGATTAGCATATTTTTGCAGTTATTAAGTTCACTTTGTTCTCTGATTGTATGCAGTTATTAAGTTCACTTTGTTCTCTGATTGTATCTTTTTTGTTTTAATACATTGACTATGTTCTCATTGTAAATTGGGCCTAATACGGGAAACTTTTTGACAATTACCAAGCCAGATCAGTAGTGTACATCAATTGGATTCTACGATTTGCAACTTGCATCAAGCAAACACCAAAAAGCCACAACCCTTTTTTACAATTGACTCCAAGATTAGAAACACATGGTAAATGTAAAACCAAAAACCTTGTTCTTGCAGGAAAAGGAAGGCAAATGCTGAATATAGAACAGAAGACTTAGACCTTTACTTAATAAATAAGAAATTATATAGTTAAAAAAAACTACCTAAATAAGCTAGTTTCCCATCATATGTACGAAGAAGATTTCCTGGATGTGGATCTGCGTGATAAAATCCATACTCCAGCAGTTGATTAAATGAGCAATAAACCCCTACCTGATCATAAATCAATTTTTTAAAGCTAGTAAATCTGCTTACAGGATAAAGTCAAAGAACTTTTCATGACCGTGTAGATCATATAAATTAAATTTTACCTCAACTAAGTAAAGATCTTTAACTTCAGCCAACTTTTGCCCCTACAAACCCATCAACATCCAGAATAAGGAAACAAATCCAAACAGGATAAATGAGATAGTAGTTAAGTCGGTCCAACAAGATTAGAAGAGGAAAATAAGACTGATATATTGTTGAGATGAACGGTGGCTAACGGGGTCCTGGACATATTATAAACTTCCAAAAACAATTGAAAGCAAAGGTAACCACCCAAATGAAGGTATTTTGTCTGTTTTTACGTTACCTAAAATAAATAAAAAATTAAAAAAAAAAGTTATTTAAGAAGTACTCAACCATGTTATGGGTAGAAAGTAAGAACTCCAGAAACACAGCATCACAGCCCAGTTTAAGGCCACTAAGTTATTAAAATGGGCTGATGAAAATGGCTAAAAAACAATAAGACACAGAAGGACAACTGTGAAGAAATTCAAGACTGTTTCAAGTCTATATGATTTGAGTTTTTTTAACATGTGCACTTATTTATGAAGTTGTCGATCATTTGATATCAAGGTCAATCGGAAATTATCACAAGAATGAAGTTGTGTACATCAAAAACTCGAAACCCCGCATAGCGCGAGACTTACTACACTATGTTAGGATAACATTGTTGGAAGGAAAGGAAAAGAAAGGAAAGGAAAGGAAGGGGAGGGGAGAAGGGAAGGGGGGATGAGTGTATTTTCCTTCCAAAGTTTTCCAATGTTGAAAGGATTTGTTTACTTAAAATGTTAAGGAGTATTTCCCATAATTCCTTTCCCTTCATTTCCATCCCTTCCCCTACTGGTATTTAACTAAGGAAAATGCAATCTCTTTATTTCCCTCTCCTTCCTTTCCATTCAGTTCCTCATATCCATAAATACTGTTAGGGGCTTTGGAGTAACTAATATTGTTGTGTGATATCTTACATACATGGCAGTTATTATGCTCCTCACAATTCCCTCTAGATTATTATTGATTTTTTTCATATTAACTAAGTGATTTAGTAAGGTTTCTTCATCTAAACCTGAAAAGTCATGTCCCCACATTGCTCCTCTCCTACGCCCATTCCAAAACAAAGAACACAAGGTTAAGTGAGGCAAGGAGTACCGGAACTATATCAATCAACAAGGAAACTACGTAAAGGGCACCCAAGGCAACAAAAAGAGATTTACCTCCACCCAATCCATAATTAATACTTTTTGTGTTGTTTTGTCAATGTACATCTGAGGAATCACAACATCTGGAAGACCACCATACAATTTTCTGCATTTATTGAATGAGAATACCTACTAGAATCAAATAGATTTTACTTGCTAGGTATGCATAAAACAAAAAGGAAAGACAAAAAAAAGTATATATATACTGAAAAGATTATTAATTGGATGGAGCCATGGAGGTCCAATTATGTTAAGATGGTAATTCTGTAGATAAACTTTGGCTCTCTTCTTTGTAATTAGTAGCTATCAATTTGTAGTTTTTGGTCCCTTTGGCTTAATTTTAGCTGCTCTTGGGTCATCTTGGTTGGGTATTGGTTGTGCTCTTCCCCATCCTTGCTTTTTGGTTGAGTTGTAAATGTTAGTTTTTTAAGCTCTAGGTAATAAATTATTCATCAAAATAATAGAGGTCCATACTAGTAGATCCAAAACAGAAAAATTCATTTGGCTGAGTTGAGAAGCACTACCCAAAAAATTAGTTAGTTCTTATCAGTATCATATCAGCTATCAAGAATATTACTTGATAGTCAACTTTCAAAGTTTGCGACTAGACATTTGAACACGGAAAGTAACATACCTAAATTTCAATCCATTTTTTGCTTCTTTCCTGTAATCCATCTCCTGCATTAAATTTGATTTACCTGTATTCATTATGAAGCTCTAAGGCTACTATTATCAAAATCAAAAATAAGAAATTAAGAATTAACAATAATTCTGACACAATAGCAACGGCCAGTCAAACCATATCATCAAATGAACCTCCCCTAACTCCTTCAAACTTCCACCTCCTCCCTTCGTTCACTCTCATCCCTTTCTTTGTAACCAAATTAATGGTGTGATTGGTGTATCTTTCTTTTCCTCCATGGATTTGAACTTTGTTTACTTTTCATCATAATTTTAGTCATCCGGGTGAGGTTTGTGAAAGTAACAAGAGTCCATGAATTCAGAAGAATATTGGGATGCACGAAGGGGAAGCAGAATAAGTAATGTGGTGTATCTTAACAAACAGTGTTGATATTCATCGGAATAGAGACAGGATATTGAAAAACAACATTCATAGTAGTCACAGCATAATGTTAGAGAACTGCTGCGTTACTAGTGGGGATGAAAGCTTTTGCGATGTAGGAATTTAGAAAACTTTTCCAAATGTTTTTAACCAAAAAAATAAAAGGATCACTTCATAAAAAATTAAGACATGGATGAACATGTAAGCATTAAAAAGTCATGATAATCAAAGGAGACAGCCTTACCCGAAACAGACTGGATGCCCATTCATCAACAACACCCTGCACAATAGTTACCCCACTTCTTTACAACACAGTTCTCATTAGATAATTTCAAAAACAAAAAATCTCATGGAATATCAAATGAAAGAGACAGAAACAAATTAAACTATGTTCCAAACCAAAAACAAAATTTGGGAGCTCTTTATCCAAATAAACTTTTATAAAATAGAAAAAATAGAATGTTTGAGTAGGATTGACTAGGATACCACAGAATGTTTGAGTAGAAAGCTGACAAGGAAAAAAATAGAAAATTCACTAGCAAGATCGTCCGGTGATGCTTTGTTAACTTTGGTACATATAATAAACAGTTTTAGGATTTAGGAGATGAAAATTTATGTCCATCACTCCATTGTCTTACCTATGTTATCAAGGAACCTGAATGATTGAGGGACTAAAATTTGAAAGAGGAGTTAATGAAAAGTACAGAAGCAAGGTCTTGACTTGGGAGTGCATTTACATTCTAAAAGACCTTCAAGCCTATAAAAGGAGAGGTAGATAACGAATTCACCTAATTATGAACAGGACTACAACTGATAGTGAACTAAAATGCTAGAAAGACTCAACTTACGTCAAAACTAACTAAAAAAGAAGGGGAAGGGAGACAACATGGAAAAGGCTAGCTTGGCCTCTCAAAATTCAAAATGAGAACAAGGGACATTCATTACTAATTAGGTGGTAAAGTCCACATGTCCAGGAAAGCAGAGAGAATCAGATTATATTTCAATGAGAAATACATTTGCAGTAGTAAGGGTCACACAGTGAAATAATACATATTGCAGAATTAGAGAAAGGATTTTTTTGATGTGTCCTTTCAAAGAGAACCAGTGAACCACCCAAAATCTAATTAGTCCTGTATCAATCATGCATGTATAAGTCTACGACTGTAGTAAACAGAAATCAGCAGCATTACCTGAAGATCCGTATTAAACTTTCCTGCTCTCCGAATTATGCCTGCAACAAAGCGCAAGATGAAAATGTCCAACGCAATAGCAGCTTTAACGCCTGGTCTTTGGACCTTGACAGCAACCACCTGTCTAGTTTCCCGAAATCTAGCTTGATAAACCTAATAGAATGATCTTTCAATTAGGTATGAAGAATAATGAAATCAGGAACAATTGAACTTTATGAGTATCTGTGACTCTATCTTAGAACTTGATTCCTGAGTATTTTTATTAAAAAACCAAAAATGAAAGCCCATGATGAAATTTAACGGTCTCTATCAAGAAACTTGGCATCATCTTTCAAACACTACCCAATAGAATGGCCAAAAACAAAAATTAAATTCACATTTTGCTCCTTGTTTCACCTAATCCAAAACCTGAATTATCTGGTCTTGAACTCAACCAAAATCGTATATCAACAAGTCCACTGTAGCACCCATCAAAATGAATTATTTAATTTCACAGAACAAAAAAAGTATCCATATCGACCCAATTAGCTACTTCTGAAGCACAACACAAAAATATTCCAACTTGCTATGTATGGTAAATCTCCGCTACGATTTTACAAATTAAATTTTCTCGGACCTAGGGGTCTAGGACTAAGCCCAACCCATCCGCAGAGTGTATCATTGCAGAATCTAGCATTTATAGATAACTACATCAATTCAAAACATTTAATATGGGTCTAGTTTCAAGAGTTACTAAAAAAATTTTACTCGTGAGTTGTCATTTAGAATTTTAAATACAAAAAATGAGGTAGCAAAGGCACTGGAAATGTGGTACAGAAACTAGAGACGTCAGTGTAGATAGACAGAGAATTTTGTAAAACAATGATCAATCAACCCAATGATCATTACCACCTGGCCGTCCACAGTCCACACTACTATTTGCTAATTCCATCAAGTGCTTCAAAAAGACGATAAGGATGTGAAATATTCCTAGCATGTCGAATTTCTTCCCATTTTCAAGACTAAAGTCCTACTGCAGAACAAGACAAGACTTCATGTAGTGTCACTAGGACATGTGTTCATAAGATGGCCCAAGGTACATTCTAAACCCTATATAAACTAGATTAATATCAACTATCTTGATCCTTAAGGAGCGCAAAATATAAGGATTCACACGAGGTGCAAATAAGGAACTAATGATGCAAATACCTGGCCAAGTGAAGCAGCAGCAACTGGCTCGGGTGAAATCTCCGAAAACATATCATTAATTGTCATCCCAAGTTCCTGCTCTATTGTATTGAAAGCCATGTCATTTGAGAATGGAGTAATTCGGTCTTGCAACAGGGAGAGTTCTTCCAAATACAATGGTGGAATCAGGTCCTAAGAACAGATTTAATCCACAAAACCCTCATAGTCATTACTCATGAACCAGTCAAACAATGTCAAGGGATCCTTTCATATTCCAGTTTTTAAACTATAAAAGAATTGAAAAGAATTACATAACAGAATATAACTCATAATCTAGACGTACAATCAGCCACTGAGAACAAATAGAACAAAGTACAAACTTAAGCAATAGCTTCAACTTACCTTTTTCAAGAGCACAGTAAGTAGAACATATGTCTTGTATTCTATGCATGTTTGTCCCAGAAAAACTATACTAAATTAATTTAAGAGATTCCTCACAAAGTTCAAAATCTCAGATGTGGTCTTTATTGCAGTAACGGTCACAAAACGCTTTTGCGATAAGAATGGTTTAGCGGTAATCACCACTTTAACCTCAAAAAACCTTTACAACGTGGCTAATATTTTTGCATTATATGGATGTATCTCCTCAGGAAGACATCCACATGTAGGAGTGTGCAAAGTTTGCTGGCAACAAACCGCAATGAACCAAACGGAAATTTAGCATCTTGGTCTAGTAAACTATAGTTTGGTTCGATTTGCTATCAAAATATTGCGGTTTGGTTTTTCAAAATTTTGCATTTTGGTTAGTTATTTGGTCTGACTTTTGAAACTTTTAAGTTGCACCAAACTGTAAACGGTGATTATATAATAATTTGGTTTCAATCCGCATTGTAAATGTTTGTAGCCTCATCCTCCCAATCTTAATTAGATTATAACTTATGCCAAAGTATCTAGGACAAGCTTTTAATCCAAGACCTTTTTTATTGTAATTTTGACTTAAGATATTTAATATTTACATGTATCTAAAGTATAAATGACAAATCATTAATAAAAATTGCAAACTGGAATAAATGAAACTGTATGTAAAGTGCTTGGTCCGAATCAGTTTGAGGTGTCAAACGTTTTGATTCGATTTGGGAAAAAATTTAAATTTGATTCTGGTATAAAACTTAACCAAACTCGCACTACGTTACTACTGTTAGTGTGGTAGATAGGAAATGATATATATGGTTTGGTGATCTCATCAATTTTTATACAAGCACAATAAAAGTGTACCTGTAATGTTGGTTTCAACTAAAACAGTGTTGGTAGCAAAAGGAGCATATAATTCAAATTGATGTCTATAAGATCAGCATGTGAACCACCACACATAGTGAAAAAAATAAGGTCACATCATATCATATTGGCGGAAACGAAAAGGTTTTCAAATACAACGAACCAATGCTACCGCATCATAAAGATGTAAAAAAAATACCACGTTTTAGGGCAGTGAGACTTCATGGTTTTTTGCTGATCTTTTGGTGATGACAACTGCATCACCATGTCATATCATCATTGTGACCACAACCATAATCTTGAATGAAGTCACATGTTAACACTATGCCAGTGCCACTAAGGTTTCATAATTCTAATCATAGTTAAGACGGAGAAACTCATCAAAAATGCAATGAACATAAAATAAACATAGATCAATTTTGATGATTAATGGTCCATTGAAATTAAGGCATCTGATTAACATGACAACGATAGTATCCAAGGGTTAATTCTAAGAGGATGAGAACAACTACTTCAACACATAAACATCTCCATGGATCCCTCACACGGATTGTCACTTCAACTGAGGTGTCTGACCTATCAAATCTAATATGATCATAATATGATCATAGAAAGTAAGTATCACATGTTCCTTTTTATAACTTCCAACCAAGTTAACATTGGTTTCCCTTGATTTCTTATAATAATTTTTTATGCCTCTAATATATTCAACTCTGACAATCTTGACTACAACCCTACCACTACCATGTCTTTTATTATTGACTTTATCTCCTCTTAACTATCCACATCCATCTCAATATACACAACTCTCGCCTAACACATTCATCTACCCAACACATAACTTGACAATTTTTTTTCTTTGCTATTTTTACACTCCAAATATTCTATTAAACTCGGTCTTAGTTAACTTAAGAACTCTAGCAATAAATCTAATTTCTTTGCTAATCTCTTACCCTAAACTCATCAATTAAAACAACTAATCAATAAACAACATACACTATGGCACCTCATAAAATGTAAGCCTTGACAGCTTGTACTTGACCCTTAACAATTGCAAAAAGGATAGGACTTAACGCAGATCCTTAATGTAACCCTACCATAATAGAGAAATATGTTGACAACCCTATACATGTTCTAGTAGTTGTTCTCACACAACACCCTTTTTGTTAATAATGTCCAACAAAGTAAAATCCAACTACTATGTCTCAAAACCCATTGACACCAATATAAATCATGATCAAATTCTTTTTATCTTATACGCTAAAGCTCTATTCCTAAGTTGGCACAGCATAATTTTTTATGAAGGATTCTTCCATTGGCCTCTACCTCTAGCTGCAAAGGAAGGCAAGGAAAAGGAAAGGTTGAAGAATAAAACATAACATGTAATAAAAAAATACAATGCAAATGCTATTACTTTACACATACCTAAAGTCACAAACTCATTTACTGGACAAAGACTTGAAAGAAAAACAATTTTGAAGGATTTAACTTACAGATCTAGATGATATAGCTTGTGCAATTTTGACATACGCCTACAAAAAGAAAAAATGCTCAAATTAAAATGAGTTATTCTGCAAAAAGAAATAAAATAAATAAGAAAGAGGTAATCAGCCAAAATAAAAAGATATAAGCAGTCTGTATCAGAAGTTCCTTTCACTTCCTTTACATCTATTTAATGTCTTAACCTATTAGAAACTTGACTAGCTTGTAAATGTTATAATCATGTTTAAATAATCTCAAATAGCAGGTACCTCAGAATAGCATCAAGCCAAGACAAAGAGAAATTTTAGCGTAAAACATAATCAAAATATTTTCATGTATCATAGACAATACATCGTGATTCACGAAATCGAAGGAAAAAAAAATACTCTTAAGCGTTAACAACAATGTTTAATTTCTTTTCTCTAATAACTCCAACTTAAGAATCTAAGGCTTATTTGATTGAAGTGAAACCTCCCAAACCTCAAATTAGGTATTGTAAATCCAAAAGAATAACTTCGATTCCTTACAACGGAAAGTTGTGTGTTTAACTATCAAACACTCAATAGAGAACCAAACAATTTTGCTTTAAAAAATTCTTCTACATTATTACTTATTTTAGATAGTCCGAAGAAACTACAAGAGTTTTTGAAGAATTGAAATAAGCTCTTACTACTCGAGAGCGCAAGATTTTTCTAAAAATGTTGTTAAAGAATTGAATATGAATTACCAACAACAAGCCCGTGATTAGTAGAGTGTGGTGCAAATTTTTTCCTCCCCGTGTCCAACTTACTCTTTGGTTAGCTTGTTTAGGCCGGTTAAAGACTCGAGATAGGTTGGTCGCTTTGGGGATTATGGAGGTCCAGCAGGCGGTGTGCCCATTGTGTCACACTACTTCGGAGTCTAACTCTCATGTGCTATTCTCGTGTGATTTTTCGTGGAGGGTTTGGATGGATGTTATGCGGGATTGGGGTATTCAAGGAGTGTTCTCTTCTCGGTGTGATTCTTTTATCGTCGAATGGGATGGTTTGATGCGGCGTAGTCGGTGGAAATCTCTATGGCAACTTACTTTTGGTTGTGTTGTGTGGTCTTTATGGTTCGAAAGGAATAATATCGTCTTTGAGCAAAAGGTCCCAGATTTTCGTCGGTTTATTTGGTCGTTGAAGACTCGTCTTCGACTTTGGGGTAAAGAATTGTTAGGTGCCGCGGGTGTTTCTTCTCCAAATGGGCCGTGTTTTATGTAGGCGTTTTTTTTGGGCTTTTATGTTCTAGTTCCTTTTTGATTTTTTTGGTTTTTTGGTTTTATCAGTCAGACTGGATCGTTGCATAGCCCATCCCTATGCTCTGTTTTGGATGGCCTGATTTCATGTCCTAATTTCTCCAATGGCTTTTTCCCCTCGCGGGGTTTTTTATGCCGGCGGGGTTTTAGGGCCATGGCTTCAGTGTTTTTTGTTTTTTGTTTTGTTATAAAGTTTCCTAATTTTCGAAAAAAAAAAAAAGTGTATACAAGGAGCATACATTATTAGGTCCTTATCTTTTATATTAATATACCCCGAAGATCATCACTTCAAATGATTTTCAACATATATTCTCCTCCTCCACTCATTTCAATATATTATTATATGTTCCTGGGAATCTCAACTATTCATGTCAAGCCTCACTCTAGCTACCAACTTCATCATCTTTTGTCGCCCCTCCATATATACAAACATTGATTTGTGCTTCCTAATACATATCTTGAAGTATATTGACATACTTGCGTGGCATACATTTCTTTGTTTTAATCCACCAATCTCCAAAGTACTTATGTTGCTAGTTATTGATAAATCTTTTCCAGATCAATCAAAATCAAGTATAAATCATTTTTCATCACATTGCAATACTCCATAGTCCATTTGTTACCACAATAGATGATAGCTTCAATGGTGGATCATCTTGGCATATAACCAAATTGGTTTTCAATAATATTTTAAATTTAGTCGTTGTCCGATCGCTCACTCCCATAACCTCATAGTATCGCACATAAGCCTAATTATCCGATGCATATCCCTTTTATTTTTGTAGATAGATTCCAGTAGTGCTTATCATTCGATCCTTTACCATCTTGTTTGTTTCCCTTTTTTGCTAAAGAGACTAATTAACTGGCTCTGGTTCTAAACATTTCAAGGACTTAGCAGATAGTGGAGTTACCAAATACAAATTTAATGCAAAACAGAAAATGCAATTGGACATGATAATCAAAAGCACAACATAATGAGGGAACAAAAGCAATACTGCACCAAGTAATTTTATAGTATGCCTAGTCATTACCGGACCAAGTTCCACCAATATACTCCGAAGTTCAGCTGCTCGAATCTGCAAACAACATGAAGAAACATTTCTTAAGCTTTGTTACTAATGAATATTATATCACATTTTATAAATTATATCTTGTTTAGCCCAAGTTTGCTAAGAGTGTTAACGCAATCTAATCGTTACTATAAGGGCAAGTAGCACAATGAATCTATGCAATGTGAGTGTAACATCTTAGCAATTGACATTTGTATTGTAGGGGAAAACAAATTTATCATTAATTGATTCCAATTAAGCACCACGTGCTGCACGTCTTTTTGCAATTAGGAGCAGCATTGTCTATTTTTCATGGAGGCCAAAAATTTTGGATTATTCAAATTTGGTTTGCCAATAACTGAGATTGGGAACAGAATCGGAAAGAAAATCCATTACAGATTGTTTGTTTTCAAACATCAATGAACAATTCCATTACAAAAAGGAAACCAGTCCATTTCCTTTGTCACCTAACAATTGATCCTTTTTCCCTATGTTATTTGCGTATCCCTCCCCTTACTCTATTCTTTCAAGTACCATTTACAAACCTTAAGCTGTTTCCAAACAAATCATACCAAATATGTTTCAATTTCTCAAGTTTTTCATTCAATTCCGCTTCCCTATTATACCAAACAACCCCAAACAAGAATAATTAATTCATGTACCTTTATATACATGTCAAAAGGTTAATTGGAAGGGTGTTACATACATCCCAGTATCCCACCCCAAATCTTTCTAAATAGAAGCCACTTAATGTGCAATATACTCTAATTTTGGAGTATGTATACTTTCACAAATACATATCATACTAAAAGACCCAAAAAGAAAAAGGAAAAAGAAAAGTAGTGGTAGTATATGGCAAAGACCTTGAACATGGCATCAGCTCTATCCATGAGTCCATCAATATAGCGAAGTGCAAACCATTTACCGAGTGTAGTACTTATCTGAAACAACCGACGACCCAAAATCAAGGGTTTCCTCCTATAAATTGAACCGATTCTGGCAACATCGTACTCAGAGAGTGACTCAGCCTCAGACTCACTAAGTTGAAACAGGTATCCAGACTTCTCAGTGAATGTGTCGACACCGGTGGCGGCAACATAAGACCTCGTCTTACGCTGTCGGACATTGCAGTGCTGCGTACAGAGGTTGAAGTCGGGATGTTTGTGAGAGAGAGGAGGACGAAGTGGAAGCCATTGCCGGAGTAGTAGGCTCATTTCTCTGTGCCAGTGTTGTACCAGAAAATGGTGAATTAGCCATGAGAGTATTTTTGTGTTATCCGGAAACTCCACAGAGATTTGACAAGTGTGTGACCGCAATTTGCCACACGACAGAGGAATTAAAGTGTGGCCCACAGAATTTGAGGTTGCCAATAGCCTTGACTGCATGGTACTGAGACGAATCAAACAATATATGACTTAATTATAATCTAATTTATAGATTAAGAAATATAAATTAAGATTAATCAATCTATCTATAAAAATTACTAATGAAAAACAGAATTGACACGAGTTACACTTTCAGCGAAAATTTTCCCACTAATTTTTACTTTGACTTTGTAGGTGAATTTGTAGTGAAAATTATGTCCTAATATACTAAAAACAAGAAAGGACCGTTGCCTACTTAAAAATGCACGCCCTAAGGCACGTGCTTCCCATAAAATCAGAAAAAAACAGTAAATAAAACAAGCAGTAGCCATTCGTCATTGGTTGTGCGACATGGTTGTTTGGATGTGGCTTCTTGGCTCGTGGTTTCCACATTTTCCTTTGTTTAATGGTTTTATATGTAGCTTGTCATGCACTCTAACTTTACCCCTCTTGGATTGTTCAAGAAAATGATTCCTCCCCTTGTTTTCAACTCGCTCAAGGTCGCTTGGTCGCAATATGTTGCTAGTGTGCTGTCAGAATGTCGTGTTGACCCGGGACCTTGTCCTTAGTTTTTCATGGGTTTATGAGTATCATTAAGAGGGTTATTGGCCCTTGATGGCTTTGCCCATGTGCCAAGATGTCATATCCACTCCTATCCAAGTCATTGATGCCCAGATGGTGGCTCGACGTACGTTGCAAGGTAGGCTGGTCACCATCATTTGCGTTTTGCTGGTGTGCTGCTGTTGGAGTGGTCTTTTGTTGAACCATTGCTATCCCACTTGTTGCATTCCCCTTCTTAGAAAAAATTCGACCTTGAATTAAATGAATTGTCATCGTGTTACAAAGAAAACAGGAAGAATTTCAATGACTTCAAAGTATTCAAAGCAAAGAAAGAAAATATGACAAATGTGCACTCAAGACTACAACAATTTATAATACAAAACAGTAAAAAATTTTCCACTGTGCATAATAGTCTAACAGCAATATTTCAATGTGCACAACACCAATAATGTGCATAAGAAAACACCAAAAAAAATGTGCATAAGAAGCTTTGGTATGTAGTATTATTTCCGAAGTATTTGTCTTGGTAAAAGATAATAAATATACTTTATATAGCAAAATGAAACATGACTAAATTTATAAATTTGTATTATTTTCTAATATTGTTTCGAGTATAAAAGAGAATAATATCTTGATATAGCAAAATTATTTTTCAAGATTATTTATCATCTGTAAAATAATTATATCTTCATAATTGTACTGATATGTAAATTCATGCCCTTGTTTCTTATTTACTTCATAATCCTGTTTGCTTAAAAAATTAGTTTTATTTAATAAATAGGTATTTTCAATTATAAATAATTTTTTTAAAAAATAATTATACAAAGGGTAATATTTTTTCAAGATCTTTTAAATGAGATTAAATTTGCAACATTTTTGACTCTTTTTTAAAAAAATTCAACTAAATTAAGCTTTATTATAAAAATTAAATTTATATTATTTTATTAAAAACTTCAAATTAAATTTATTCATAAATTTATAGTTATGAAAAAAATAAATATAAAATTTCACTCGACTAAGTTTTAGCTAAAAGAGGTCAAAGAGTTCCAATCGATGCTTAAAAAATAATTTAATTGCACAGATTTCTACACTACTTTTATATTTATGAAAAAAATAAATATAAGATTTATCTATGTGCGAGAACACTGGGTATGATGATGATGATGATATATTTACGCATTTCGATGCTAAAAAAACGTAAATTGCACGGATTTCTACACTACTTTTATATATTCATATTAATTTTTACATAATTTAATTTGAAAGTCAAATTAAAAATAATTTAAAATAAAAGATGGGGTAACTATCAAATTGACGAGCTCATTTTGAACACTTCATGTACCAAGACATGGTCGTCTCGATATGAGGAACAAAATGTAAATGCATTGCAAATAATCTAACATAATTTTTAGAACATACTCCATAAATAAATTAAACATTTTTTTTTCGAAAATTAGGAATCAATAACAGAAAAAGAAAAAACAACACTGAGACCCGGACCTAAACCCCGCCGGCATAAATTAAACATAACTTGAGTTAGATTTAAGCATAAATAAATGCAAAGGAATGAAGGAAATAAACGACATAGATTTGAACGAGGGGTTAAAAAGGAAAACATGAACAAATTTTATTACGAATACAATCTAAAGTATAAAGATTTGAAGGGAAAAAAAAGTGCACTGTTTCATACGACACCTTTCTTTTGTGTCCTAATGTACTATACAAACACAATGTTAATATCTATAATCAATTTTTCAAATAGAATTAATTTTTGTAAATATGAATCAAAAACGATTCCAGATTCAATACAAAAAATTAGCCTTAATTATTTTCAAAGAATAATTATAGGAAAATAACTCAAATTATTAATATTGGAGAAATAGTTAAGAATTAACAGACAAAATATGAAAATAAGATACAAGAATTGGGAATAACAATTGACAAATTAATTTGAATATCAACCAATGCCATATATAGCTGTATAAATCTAATTAAAGTTATAAAAAATCAATCTTTTATTTTTGACTTATGTTTTAGATTTATAAATTTATTACTAGATAGTGCCCGTGTGCAGGAGTTTATTTAAAAAATTTGACATATTTGTATAAAAAATAAAAAATTTTGTCTTTATATTTTAACCGTCTCAAAATATCCTATACTCATTTAATATATAACATTAAAAAGATTTTATAAAATATTAAAAAAATAAAATAAAATATATACTTCTATGATAATCTAATAAATGATGTGACCTAAAAAGTAAAAAATCAACCAATAAAGAAAATATTATAATCATATTTATAAAATAGTAAAATAAAAAATATAATCATTAATCATTAATTATATAATGATATCATCAGCACAAAAAAAAATGATATCAGCATTGAGTTTTAAAGAGAAAGTTTTTAATTGAGAAAATGACATGTAAACAATTTTTAAAAATGATGACATTAACTGTGTTTGTTTTGGTAATAGTTATTATAGATAGATATTTTGTTTTAATACTAATATAACACTAAATTCGAAGTACAAAATTAGTTAATTCTTTTTTTGTTTTTGTTTGTTTTCTAAGGTTTTTATAAAAAATTAATCAAAAATATATCATTAATTTTTGTTTTAATCTTAACATTATTTTAAGATCTTTAATTAATTTTTTAGAAACCATTTTTGTTTCTTTGAATCGTAGCCGTTAATTTAAGTTTTAGTTTAAAATCTAATTATTGAAAATATTGAAAGATGACAAATGTCATTTTTAAAGAGCTATGACAAGAGATGTTCATGGTCCAGAATCTTATTGTACATGCTCCGGACTTGCCTCTTTTTCAAGAGTCTAGAGTATTTTTTGAGCTCCATCGAAGATGAATCTGGATCTCAAAAAATGAATAATGGGTCTGGATACGAGTAAAATTTTATCAAATTGTCAATTTTTTTTGGAAATATTATCTAGATATTTACTTGTTCCCATTGAATAAAATTCTCTGTTTGATACCCTAATTTAGGGTTGGTCATGGGTCCAAGACACTGTTAGACCCACTAAATCTGTGTCTAATCTGGATTCAAAAAGTACTTGACGAGTCTAGGTCCGGGTCCAGTGCCTCAAACCCAGACTTGGACCTACATCCGACCTTTAGATATTTACCCTAGACTCGGCCTGGATAAATATTAAATAGTCTGCCCCATTTCATTCCATATACTCCCACCAATCCATTCAACTGAAATATCTCATTTACCTTTTGACACTATTCACTTATTATTTTAATATGTATTTTAATCTTGATCTATAAATTAAAACATAGTCAAGTAAGATTTTGTTTTATTCATCTCAATGTAATGATATCAGCTTTTTATAATATTTTATTATTTATAATAGGAAAAAGTGTCAAAAAGCACAAAATTAAAAAAAATTTCAAAAAAGTACCCAATAAAATTTTTCTTTCAAAGAAATACTACATAACAAAAAATTTTCTTTTCAAAAGAGTATCAAGTAACGACTGTAGTTAAGTTTTCCGTTATCTTTTTTGCCCATTTTAAAAAGTACCTAATAAAATTTTTATTTTCAAAAGAGTACCAAGAACACAGTAAAAATTTATTAGGTACTTTTTAAAAATGGGGAAAAAAGATAACAGAAAACTTAACCCCAACCGTTACTTGTTAATCTTTTGAAAAGAAAAATTTTTGTTAGGTACTCCCTCCGTCCTCTTTGATTTGCATCAAAGAGAAAGTGGGTAAATGTTAAGAAAGTGGTAATAAATGAAGAGAGAGAATGAATTGTGTGGATGAAATTAAAAGAGAGTTATAATGTATGGATGAGATTAAAAGAAAGTGGTGGGTCATTATCCAAAAATAGAAATGTTGCAAATTAAATGAGACGGACTAAAATGGAAAATGCTGCAATTTCAATGGGACAGAGAGAGTATTTTTTGAAAATAATTTTTTATTAGGTACTTTTTGAAGTAAATTTTTTATTAGTACTTTTTAACATTTTTTCCTTTATAATATACTACCTCCGTTAAATGTTATCTGCAACTCTTTTCATTTTTGACCGCTCAGTATTATCTGCAACTCATTTTTTTCTTTCCTTTTTTAGTAAAAAATAACAAATCTAAATACCTATCCCATCATTTTCTCTCTTCTTTAATTACCTATCCATCATTTTCTCTCTCTTTCTTTTCCCTTAATAATCTATCCCTACTTCCTCTCTCCTTCTTTCTCTTACTTACCTATCTCTATTTTCATCATTTTCTCTATCATTCTTTCGCTTAATTACCTATACCTATTTCTTCTAATTAAGTCCTACAAGAAAATGCATTGGCAACCGCGAAGTACGGTTGAACATAAACTTTTTAAGTAGTATATATTTTTTTTTGAAATGCCTTAAGTAGTATTGAATAAATGTATTGTGAAAAATAAATGAAATACTTCCTCCGTTCCATTTTACTTGCAACACTTATTTTTTTGGAAGTTTTATATTACTTGCAACATTACTATTTATGGCAAAAATAATCTACTTATTTTATCCTCACTTTATTCCTACCCCACTTTCACCATCAATCATACATCATCCCCTTAAGAAATGTGCCAAATTCAATGGTACAACTAATATGTAACGGAGGAAGTAAGAAGGAAGTATTAAAAAATTCTCTAACCCTAAAACTAAACTTCATTTCTTCATTTCTTCCTCTATATCGCATTCCCGCCGCCATTTATTCACTTCTCATCTTCTTCGGTTCTTCCTGAGTCTTCAGTCACTCAGCCTTCAAAGTTCAATCCTCCCCTGTTCTTCTTCCTCGGTCACTCAGTCACTCAGTCACCTGGTTAGCCCTCACGAGACGCCATAGATCTGCGTTTGTTTTCTTTTTATTAGTTTAGGGTTTGTTCTTCGTGTTCCATGTGTTAAGATTCCTATCAATTACTTTAATTTTTGTTGTTGACACGTGTTTTTTACTTTCTCTAATGAAATCTTAACCACATAATTTTAATCAATCCGTTTGGTTTCTGAATACATTTGCAATTGTAAAAATTAGGGCATCTTCGTACGCCATGACGGTTGACATTGAAGCAAGGGCGGCGCGGATTGGGGTCAATCTCTCGGAGGTTGATTTGGATTCCATACGTCTTCCTCCTGGCGAAGATATGGGCATCATTAGGTTTCAATTTAAACTCCAGTAGCTATTTTTTTCAATCTATCTGTTCGGAATTGGAATTGACAATTTAATACTCTTCATTTTTATGCAGTGATGATGATGATCTTAGGGTGGATGAAAATTTGGAATTTGACCAAGGTTTTGCGAATATTATTGTGGTGGATCATCTTCCTCAAGTTCCAAAAGAGAAATTTGAGAAACTTGAAAGCGTTATTCGCAAAATTTATACTCAAATTGGTGTCATCAAGGAGGATGGTTTTTGGATGCCTGTTGATCCTTCTACCGGAAAAACTCTTGGTTACTGCTTCATCGAGTATAATACTCCTCAGGTTTTCTATCGATTTTTACACTAATGTTTTTCATGCTATTATTATTTCCTTCGTTGTTGATTGGACTTACTTTTTTTTTCTTGGATTTGTGTTGTAGGAAGCTGAGCTCGCTAAGGATAAAACTCATGGGTATAAGTTGGACAAGTCACATATATTTGCTGTGAACTTATTTGATGATATCGAGAAGTTTATGAAAGTTCCTGATGAATGGGCTCCACCGGAAACAAAGCCTTATACTCCTGGGGTAATTTTTATTTTTCGTGAGCTCTTATTAGGTTTTTAATCATTTAAACGACTGGAGCTTATATGTTGATTATTCGGCAATTGAACTCCCTGTTATTTATGTTTTTTGTATAGTAAGATTCAAATTTTATGTTGAAATGATTGTTTTGCTTGTGAATTTTTATTTGCCTGTAGCATCTTGTGTTTTACTGCGTTTAATCTGGACGGGACATTATATTGAAATTTATAGGGAAATTGGGATTTATAAGTTTGCATTTCCTTGTGTTTTTTGATAATAGTTTTAGGGTTTACTCTTAGTTTTAAAAGTTTTGGAGTTAAGGCTCATTGAGATGCTTGGTGCGTGTTCTCCTACTGCTCCACATGATGAGTTGGAACATCATAAATTCATAATTAGTGTACTCTTACATGGGGACTGTGGTTGTATTAAACTTAGGATTGAGAGAAACTAGTTTGGCAACCCTCAGTTGTTTGTTGAATAGTGTTTGTTTTGAGAAAGAGTTTTCATTTTTACTGAAGTGTAAAAAAGGTTGGTGAAATGGATTTGTTATTTGCAGTGGAAGTATAATTTTCTCTTCATCCCTATTCAGTTCTTTGATGTTTGAACAAACAAGTGTGCCTATTAATGTGGGTGTCAGCATCTCTTATTTGCTTGCCAATAAATATTCTATTCTTTGATTTTGTAGGAAAATCTACAACAGTGGCTTACTGATGCAAAAGCTCGAGATCAGTTTGTCATTCGTGCTGGCCATGATACCGAGGTTCTTTGGAATGATGCTAGACAGATGAAGCCTGATCCTGTTTACAAACGTTCTGTTAGTGCTCTAATCTGTTTCCTATTGTTTCCATTTATACATGCTGCAGATTTTTATAAAAACTGTGTCTCTGAGTCGTTTTCTTACTCGTGCTTGAAGTTGTTTTGATGTTGTTTTCCACTAACCATGAAAACTTTTGGCAATGCCGGTTAGCCCCAGTAGTATACTCCATTTTGTCCTTTTTGTTATTTGGTATATTTATTAATTATTTTTCTGAATATTTGCAGTCCTGGACAGAAAGCTTTGTCCAATGGTCACCTTTGGGCACTTATCTAGCTACAGTCCATCGCCAAGGTGCTGCTGTCTGGGGTGGGGCCTCTACTTTTAATCGTTTACAGCGTTATGCTCATTTAACGGTTTGTTTTCATCTTTTGTCGTGTTCTTACCATGGATTTGATCTATGTTTTTTGTTTCTTACTTATTTTTGATGGTGTCAATTAGGTCAAGTTCATTGACTTTTCTCCTGGAGAGAACTATCTTGTTACATACAGCAGCCATGAACCAAGCAATCCTCGTGACACTCATGTAGGCCTTTTGCTTTTCTACAATTGCATGCATGATTTCTTAACTGTAATCACATTCTTTGCTTTATAAAATTTATGAATTTCGCTGACAATATGTTTGTGTTTATTCTAGAGGGTTGTTATAAACATCTTTGATGTAAGGACCGGAAAAGTGAGGAGAGATTTTAAAGGGAGTGCTGATGAATTTGCAGTTGGCGGAACTGGTGGTTTGACCGGGGTCAATTGGCCAATCTTCAAGTAATTGATTTTCTTGGTCAATGTGGAACTAGTGTCCCATGTTTAGTAAGCTTTCTCATGGATTTCTTGTTTCGTGTGTTTGTGTGCAGATGGGCTGGTGGAAAAGATGACAAATATTTTGCAAGAATTGGAAAGAACACTGTGTATGTGTATGAGACTGAGACTTTTAGTCTTATAGACAAAAAGTCGATTAAAGTGGAAAATGTAATGGACTTCAGTTGGTCTCCTACTGATTCTATATTGGCACTTTTTGTTCCAGAACTTGGTAACCAACCAGCCAAGGTTAGTCCATTTGTTCCACTTCCCATTGCCATCTGCCTTAGGTTTATCCATGCGAACAATTAGATGCTTCCAAGTAGAATAGCCTGTTGCTGAATCAACATTTAGTAATGATTTTGTTTGATTCAGGTGAGTCTCTATCAGATCCCTAGCAAAGTTGAGATCAGGCAGAAGAATCTGTTCAGTGTCAGTGATTGCAAAATGTATTGGCAAAGCAATGGAGAGTACCTTGCTGTTAAAGTTGACAGGTATACAAAAACCAAGAAAAGCACATATACTGGCTTTGAACTTTTCCGAATCAAGGAACGTGACATACCCATTGAGGTCTTGGAGCTTGAAAATAAGAATGATAAAATCATTGCGTTTGCATGGGAGCCTAAGGGCCATAGATTTGCTGTTATTCATGGTGACAACCCAAGGCCTGATGTAAGTTTTTACTCGATGAAAACTGCTCACCACACAAGCCGAGTTTCTAAGCTTACAACTCTTAAGAGCAAGCAAGCAAATGCTCTATACTGGTCTCCTGTTGGTCGGTTTATTATATTAGCTGGATTGAAGGGGTTTAATGGGCAGCTTGAGTTTTTTAATGTTGATGATCTTGAAACAATGGCAACAACTGAGCATTTTATGTGTACTGACGTTGAGTGGGATCCTACAGGGAGGTAATGGTCTTCTATTCTGATATTTTGTAATTGTATTTTTATGTTTCTTGTCGTCGGCTGCTTATTGTTTTTTTACATCATTTTTCATTGATTGAAAAATCATGTCTTTGTTTTCTGTCTTCACTTCAGGTATGTTGCAACTGTTGTCACATCAGTCCATGAGATGGAGAATGGGTTCAATGTCTGGTCTTTCAATGGGAAGTTACTGTACAGAATACTAAAGGACCATTTCTTCCAGGTAAGGATTATTGGTTTCTGTAACTCTGTCTGTAGCACTTGATGTTACTTTGTTTTACTGGAGGCAATTTTGTTGAACTTGTTAAGTACAGGAGAATAAGGGTAGTAATAGTTTAAGCACAAGAAGTTTAGAAATGTTGAATTGTTGAAATAAATAGGGATAAATAGTTAGGCATAATCTTTACAAGATGATTATTAAGAGGATAAATTTTACTTTCTAAATGTTTTGGTATATGCTGGCATTGTAAATTAAAGACAAATAATCTTTCTTATTGTTATCTCTTACCTTTTTCTCTTTTAGTACAACCATAGGATTAAGGTTGAAATTTATTCGGATAAAAATTACTAACCGTATAAAAAATATAGGTTGGATCTATAATTAAATGGTTTCGATTAGGTTTATGCCCTTAAGTTGTAAAGGAGTAAAAAAAACCCAACTTTTTTGGCAGTGTCATGGTATAGCTCATGGTTTTGACAAATATTTAGGCGTTACTTATGATAACCTCATCACTCCCATTACCCATTACTGTGATTGTGATTGTTATTGCATTTTTGCACTATTTTTCAAACTGAGTTGAGTAAAAACACCTTGCGCCTCATGTGCAAATGTGAATACTTTACTGGGCTATGCCAAAACCTTTCACTATTTTGCTACTATGATTTTTGTGTTTTAGGTTCTGTTTTTGTTTCCTATATCAATTTGCAGTTTATATTTGTTTTGTTGTTCAAATTTTGGTTTGGATTGATCTGAAAGTTTAAACATATTGGTTTGGTTTGAATTGTATTATTCAAATTGTGGTTTGGACTTTGTTGTAAAAAGCGCGTCAGAGGTGCCCCCTAGGCGCGAGGCGCACCAAGGCGAGATCTAAAATGCCTCCTTGACTGAAGGCACAAACAAAATGAGGAAGATTGAACAATCAATGGAGAGGGAGATAGTTACTTTGGGGTACCTTGGAGTAAATGTCTACTCCTGTTTATAAGGGAATTAATTTCTTTACGAATTTTTCAGCCTAATCCAGGGATTTCATCTTCCAGTACTGTTTATTCTAATAATGCTTTTCTATTCTATTTGATGCTTTTCTATTCGAATTTTTACGCCCATTTTAGGTTCGCCCTCGGGGTTGTTTCTTATGGACTATCACAATGCTTTTCTATTCTATTTGATGCTTTTGTCCTTGTTTTAATCTGTGTTTGATGCTTTGTTTGTTCTGTATTCCTTTTGATGCTTTTCTGTTTGTTTCCTTGTTTTTGTGTGGCTTGTGCTTTTATCTCCATGAAAAGCTCTTTTAAGTGAAATGGCTATATACTTGAGTCTATCAGTGTTGTAATTCGCATGATGCTATGTGGTCCCTGACAACCTTGTTAGTTAAGAAAGAAGACTGACAAGCAGACAAGTATCGGATTAGCAGGTTAGTTTACAGTAACGGCTCCATGGAATCGATGGTTATGAAGTGATGTCTGATTATTCTTGTATGTGTAGGCAGTAGGCCTTGTGTTTGTGTAGAATATATGACAGCCACCAAGAACACATTTTAATTTGTGAACTTTATTAATAGAAGTCGTTTAACTTTTAACCAGGAAAAATCAGGTTAAAAATAATGAAAATCAGTTCAGTAAGGAATCAAACTTGGCATAGACAACAATGCTTTGTTGCAAGTATGCTTTGGTGATGAACTATTGGGTTTGCACTTTGGTATCTGGATTGATTTCTAAGCATTGTGATGCTCTTTTTTCCTTGCCAGTTTTTGTGGCGCCCCAGACCTCCATCGTTGCTGAGCCCAGAGAAGGAAGAGGAAATTGCAAAGAATTTGAAGAAATACAGCAAGAAGTATGAAGCTGAAGACCAGGATGTGTCGCTATTATTAAGCGAACAGGATCGTGAGAAGAGGAGGTTGCTGAAGGAAGAATGGGAATCATGGGTTAACAAATGGAAGAAGTACCACCAAGACGAAAAAATGGATCGTGAAAAGCTTAGAGATGGTGAGGTTAGTGATGAAGAGGAAGAATACGAGGCCAAGGAAGTCGAATATGAAGAGGTTGTTAATGTTGAAGAAGAAATTGTTGATTACGAGCAGTAGTTACTGATTGGATTGAATAAATGTTAAATTATGTATTGTACACCTTTCTCAGTTTTGGCCTTTTAGATTGATGAGGTTTGGTTGAACAGCAAAAAGCCGTTTGATACATCACAGCCTTATCTATGTGAGACGCGTTTTCTGTATTAGTTAAATAGTGCAATTAACACATTAACTTTTTGTTTTGAGGTTGTCTCACTTAGAGACTGGTTCTCACAAGAGTAGCTCTCGATGTATAGTTTTTAAGTACCTTTTAAAACAAGAATTTCCAGGTCGGAGTAAAATGGGTTGCTCCTCTCCCAGAGGTTATTCAAATCAATGTTGATGCCTCCTTTTTCAAGGCCATGACAAATGGGTGTCATTGCTAGGAATGAATTTGGTCATGTTCCTCTTGCGACATCTTAAACAGCTTGGAAGTTTGAGAACACAAAAATCGGAGAAGCCGCCATGGCTGCTGCTTGGGCTATTGATCTGGAAAGTTGAGGGTGAAGCAAATTTAGTGGAGAATGCTTAAAATGGAAAGGGAAAAGATGCTCGAGTTATCTTATATTTCATCCGATGATTGTTGAGCTATCCGATTGTTAGTTTCATGTTTTGTTTTCGAGAGTAGCAATGTAGCTCAAGGCTTGCCCAATGGGTCGCAGTTAGCATGTGCGATAAGGTGTGGTAAAATGATTTGAAATTGAACCTGTGAACTAAATGCAGAGATTAATAGGAAAAAGAGCTTCTATTACTAGTTTTTTCATTTTCGACTTTTGTGTTTGAAGATGAGGTATAGCAACTTAGCAAGAATGAGCCAAGTATGATCACTTTCGACATAGCAAGAATGAACCAAGTTCGAAACTAAGATTAAAGAAAATTTGTACTAAATGCAAAATTGTTATACATCTCTTGGATCAAAAAAAAACCAAATTCATTATGGTTTGATTTAATTTTATGTCAAAATCAAGCTAAAAATCGAACTTACAAGCATAATATAATACATGTACATCAAGTCATCAACGCTGAAGTAAACGATCAAGAATACCAATAGCTTCTTTTTGTTGATCCGGCATTATGTCAAAACTAGCTCGAAGCATGTCGTGGGGTCTTCGAATTAACCAATCTAATACAAAAATTCTCTACTGAATGGCGAGTTTCCAACTGCAATGGGCTTAATACTTCTCTCACTTGTAAGATAGACTGTTATCAAACTACGATAAATAAGTGTTTTAAATCTTGTGCACACTGCAGCCAGGATCTTCCACCGTCAAGCTTTCCTTCCAATGCTCGAGTTCAGATCCTCCAAATACAACCTGTTTTATGCCTACAAAACTGCCCACATGCAGCACCAACCACAAAATGTTATGCTACATACTTGATTACACCCTAGAACAATGGGGCTAAGGAGGTACAAACCTACTAGAAGTGATTCACCGATGGTCATGGGTCATCCGTCCCGACCTGCCCCTTTTTAAGGGTCTGGGCTTAATTTTTTAAGACCAATCGAATCCGGGTTGGATGGGTCTAAGTCCGGGTCGAAACCCTCTCACAAATACATATCTAAGTAAAAGCTTTAGGCTTCTTTCCGAATTAAAATATCAACATCATACCCAGTATATGCCTCTCACAGAATTTATGATCAGGGTCTGGGAAGGGTTGGATGACCCCAGACAATACCCTTATCATCAAAAGAAGTAAGGAGATTGCAACCAGTAAGACCCTCGGCTGAGAATGAATTGCATATATCATACAATTTTTTCCATTCATCCACTTCTTTTTAACGGATTCTCATTTCGCTGTACTTTTATCCCTCACATACTTCCTACTTCCTAGATACACTTTTAAATGTTCAAATGGATCACAATCATCAAATTATATTGAGAAACCATAGAGAAAATCCACTATGTACTAGAAACCACACGCAAAATTAAACCCTCGAAAAATAAACTCCGGAAAGAAGGTATAGATAGCACAAGTAACCGAAAACTTACTCAGAGCTTATCTGCGTCAAAGCGTTCAGTAAGACATCCAAAAGCAGTGATTCACTAGTCCCAATATCAACCCTAGAAAAAAAGGAGGAATTGCACAAATTATAGAACGTTTTGCATTCTGATGCACTAATCATGCATAATCACATTCAAAAAGTTCATACCATATCCGTGCCAAATTGTCTTGAATTTCTAGGTCTCCTATGTTATAAAATGTGGTTGGTTCAACATTTGCTCCTTGAATAGCATCATAACTTAGTCTTTTTTCTGACGAAGATTGTGATAACTACACCAAACGGAAGAAAAGCTTTAGCTTTGAATGATGAGCAAAAGGGATGTTGTGAAAGGGTTAAACTTAAAGTGTTCATTAGATCTCTTTAAACCTCGGAAAGGATAGTTTATACAACATAAGCATCTAATGGCTTAATCTTCAAGTTGAACTGAATTGAACATGTTGATTAAATTAAGAACTAATTTTTTGGTTCATATAGTTGACCAAATCTTTTGGGATTAAGGCTTTTCAATGTTGTTGAATTTCGTACCGTTAAGTTATGTTCCAAAAAAAGCTAGCTCAGATGGATATAAAAACATGTGAAAGTAAATATGCAATGAGAACACCTTCAAGCCCGTTTCTCCCAAAAGATGAACAATACATCTAGCATGGAAACAACGGAAGTTCATGTATACGTGACAAAATTTCTTAAACGCTTGATTTCTGAATCAATATTTTGTAATTGGGATGTTCATAAGCCAATCATTCATAGAATCAGACAAAGCAATAACAACAATTTAGGCAGCTAAATAATTTATAGTGTTGGCATGTGTAACCATGCACCTCCGAACAGTAGACCTCCGAGGTTGCATAATTACATATAGAAGCTATGTTATTCGGACTTTTCATTTTGCTTCACGTACCCGTGTCCGATCCTTGATCCTCGGACATTGGTGTGACACTTAGACACTTCATTTTAGGCGTAAAATTGAATCTTTATACGTATTTGACACTTGGACACGCGCCAGTATCCGTCATCAGTACACGAGTCCAAGTAACATAGTATAGAAGTATAATCAGGTTATTAACGAAACGAAGAGTACAATGAACTGTAAAATCAAATCATCAACTACGATTGCAAAGGTATTATATAATCTCAAACATCACTTTCGGGATCCCAGTTAAGAAGAAATGTATTTCTACCTGCATATTTAGTGAGTTGCAGCCACCAAGACGTCCAATGATGTGCCATGACCGAATCACCTGTCAGAAACCAAGAGCAACACCCATGATATTTTGATTTATTCATGTACTAAACAGCATATACTGATTTCTCAAGAAGGTCACTTACATCACAAAGCAAAGTAACATCTTTCTGCAGGGGAGGATTATAAAATTCAAACCATATATAAGAATTTGAGAATTCAAATCTGCCAACCACCAAGAAAGCAATAATGAATAAATCTTAAAACTAATCACTTATAAGAATTAATTCAGGTATGAACAGAAGCTTTATTGCTGATCCCGGACTCAAAAGCAGAGAAATGGAAAGCAAGATTAGCAATAATAATCCAGCACTAAGAATTGTCATACTACGACTAGATCGCATAATCTTGCAAGCCATCAGAAGACTAACCACGTAAAGCATATGCACCTATATTAGAAGTCAGAACCATATCCACTGCCTCACTGGCCAACAATTGTAATTTGCTACAGAGGATTCAGTGCATTTAATCTCACTCGTAACGATTACATCATGATTATTTTTCATGCATTCGAATAAAATCAATGACAAAAGCCCGTTGTAAAGCAGGTTTTTTCAAGCAATGATAGTTCCTACTTCCTTGAACTTACTTGTTGAATGTAACTTTCATGGGCAAGCCGGAACCCGTTTTTGGTTGCAGTACCTTGTTCCTCTTCTTCCTCAACCTTTCCTCCATCTGAAATTATACTTAATCACTTAGAACATCGCATCACTTAACAAACCTAAAACTAGGGGCTATTTGGCAAACAACTGATAGCCGATAGCTAATAGATGATTAGCTTGACTGATTTGAGACCAACTGATTTTATTGACGAGTGACTCGTCCAAAAACAACTAATTCATAACAATAAGCTATTTGAAAAAGCTAGTTTACCAAACACTAGTATTGGATGGTTTGACCACTAAACCCTCTATTTATGTCATAATACGCTAAAATTGACTAATAAGCTATTTTTCCAAACACCCCTATGTCTTCTTATCAGTACATACAACATTTCTCATAACTAGAAAAACACGAAATCGCTTTCTTCTAATATGATTAGTAACTATGTTCATCAAACTTTTCATTTCACCAATTCACCTTATACACGAGACATGATCAACACTCTAACATGAATAATTGAGTATCTACTCTTATGCTCTTCATTTCGGAAACTTTTCATACATTAACCTAGTTAAACATTTCACAACATACATATACCACCCATTCAAAACAAGTACATGAGTCCGAGTAACATAGATTAATCGAACAATAAACCGTGCAGATAAAAGGAAACTAGGAAAAACATCTTACTTTCGAGCGAGCTTTATCCGGGTCATCTAGACAACTTCCAAGAATTTCAGCAAATTCTGGGTCTCTATCATAATCTTTATCTTCTCCCTTTTCCCTAAACCTCCTCTGAGGTCCATCAAGCTCCTCCTCATCTACTAACTCACTATCCAAGGCATCAAATTCACTTTCAGAAATCTGTGCCCTCTGGCTTAGCTGCTGTATACTATTTTCATACTTTTTCTTGAACAAAAGATTAAACCCCCAATTTTTTCTGGGTTTTGAGAGATTCAAATTTGTATATACAAGGGTTGGGAAAAGGGTGAAATTAGTGTGATGAGTAAAGGTTAAACTCTCTGTTAGGCCACAACCAGTGTACAAAGTCAGCATCTTCATATAGAGGTTTAGGTCAAATCTGCCATTACAAAGATTAATAAATGTTCCTTATCAAACAAAACCAAAAACAGAAAAAACCCAATTCTAAATTTCAATCTTAAAATTAGGTGCAATTGGGAAAATTCTAAGCTTTATAATATCACTCTAATTAAACTAAACTATGCAAATGGAAAATAAAACATGGAAATATACAGAAATTGGACTACCCAAAAAGAAAGAGTGATAAATTATGCAGTAAGGATAAGAAATTGGAATTGCGGTAAGCAAATTCAGAGGGAAACAACTAAAAGGAATGAAGAATTGAACAAAAGGATTTACCTTTGGGTTTTGCGGGAGCAGGAAAAGGGAGTGACCGACTATTTGAAAGAAAGTACGGTAGGGACTAGGAGTGAAAAATATTACTATGTCACATTTGAAAACAATAATTTCATTCGGAAATTTGAAATTGCCTCAAATTTGTTATTTGGCAAATTAAAAAAATTTTAAACTTGAATTTGAATTAAATTTTACAATTGTTTTTAAAATTGTTAAAGTTTAAAATTTGAGATTGACTATCCAAACCTGATCATTTATAAATTTTTAAATTTCTGATTTTATAATTGAAATCCATAATTTGAAATAAAATACTTCTTATCAAACGCTACATTTACGAATTGTTTGGTTAGTTATACTAATTGGTGATAATAAAAATGATTTATAGTGTAAATTTTCATGATACGTGTTATGTTTTTTTCATGATAATGCAAGTTTGTTTGAAGAATGAGTAACCTAATTAAATAACATTAAAAATATATAAAAAATATGAACATGCATAAAACAAATCAAATGACTTCTACTAGGAGTATATTAAAGAGTATTATTTTATTTATTTTAAACTAAAATTTAAATTTATTTTATATTATATTCGATTTATTTTAATTTTTGGTTTTACTTTAATAGCTTTATAAATATACACAATACGGCTTTACCAAAATAATTCAAATCAAATAAACATTTATTTTAATAAATGATATACATATTAAATAAAATCTTTAAAATAAAAACGTGATTTTAAATATTAATATTATTAATTAATCTTAATAATCTTAATTTAAAAGGTAATTAAGAAGCTTAAAATTGCACCTATTACAAACTAATCAAATTTTATTTGAAGTATTTAGCCTATTTGATTGGTAATATGAGCACTTTTAAACATTAAGTTGTTTATTTAAGATAATTTTTTCTTTATTATAGTTCATTAGATTATTTCCTTTTTCATGTTTTAGCCTAAATTTTTTTATCTTACATGGTCTTGTGTTATTTTTTACTTGCCTAACGCTGCTTTTCTTTATGGGTATCGAGGGACTCTTTGGCCGCATACCTCCTTAGATTCCGAATCATAACTTTTATGAACGGTATACACTAGGTAAGATGACGAGTTCATTACAATCAGTCAATCACGTTCTTGATGAAGCATAATCATAAGTAATGATGTTTGAATTCCATTTAGGCACTAATTAGTGGTTGATCAAAATATATTGTGCATTAGATTGAATATGATCATTATTGTGAAAGCAAATTATGTTCAGGAATTGGAAATTTGGAACAACCAAGTTGATGTCATAGAAGTAAATGTAGAGCTGCACACAAGTGAAAGAACAAAAATGGACAGAAATTAGGTAATCTCAAGAATTTAAATCTAATAGTGTTACAATATAAACATTATTAGGTACAAGTAAATCCTAATAATACATTCTGGATAGAAGCATGAATGTACAAAATCCTCTATTGTAGGGAGTTGTAGAATAATATCAACACAACTGATATCCCAATAATGACCGGAAACGCTGTGACGAGGTACAATGCTCCGTATCCCTGAATTTCAAATCAAAACCCGAAACTGTCAGTGTTTACGGAAGTACCCGACCCTACGAAAAGAGACATTTTACTCCAAGAATAGGATGCCGCTAGAGAATTTTCGTAAAACATGTAAAAGCAACATACCACTGCAGGAGGCACATCAGTCTCATCACTGGTTTCTTCTGCCTCGATATCAGCGGCTGAATCCCAGTCAACGTTCAGCCTCTTCGCAGCTACTTTAGGATCAATGCCAGTATCGGTTGCTTTTGCATAGAGGGATTTGGTTTTTGTTGTTTTCTTCGGAGCTTCAGCCTGTAACCAAGAAAATCCGAGAGTGCACCTCAATGAAAAGCTGATGTCTTTAAAAGGTCATTTGGTTTAGGGAAACAACATCAAGAAATAGATAAAAATATCATTATGCTAGCCTGTTTTAAAATGAGTGTTATATCCACAAATAATGAGCCGAGCCTTGTGCATAACGTCAAATGGAAGAGTATCTAGGGCAAATGGCATGCATAGAAATTGGGTTTCTTAAAGGAAGGCTTAGTTCATGGACTATTAATACTAAAGTGGTTCATACTGTAAGCAATATGCAGTAAGCTCATGCAGTACATTGAATCTTCCATGTTTCTGATTGCTGCCGAAGATACAAGAGCGGAAAACGGTAGAAGGGACAAACAGGCTTTTCACAGAAGTAAGCATAGTCGGAGTAGTTCTAAAATATTCATTTTATCCTTTTTAAATAGCGAGAGCCAAGAACATATTTTTTAATAAAACTTCCAGCATTTGTAACTATCGGAAGTTTCATTTCTAATACTATAAGAAATCTCCTAAATGGTTATCCTGCAACTTTGCATACTATGTAATGCAACAACATTCCTTTACTTCAATGCTATCCCACCTAGGAAAAAGTTGGATGCCCTACGTACGCAAACTTACTGTCATCTTTAAGTTGCAAGTTGTAATTTCACTTCATACTGTAATCTATATGCAGTAAGTTCGTGCAGCGGATTGAATCTTCCAGGTTTCTGATTGCTGCAGAAAATACACGAGCAGACAACAGAAGGGACAAACAGGCATTTCACAGGTGCAAGAATAGTCGTAGTTCTAGTAAATGCATATTAAATAGCCAGAGCATATTTTATAATCAAACTTCCAACAATTTGTAAACTTTCAGAAGTTTCAATTTTTATACTGAAAGAAATCTCCTGCATGGTACTCCTAATCAGCAAATTTGCATACAATGTAATGCAACAACATCCTATTACTTCAATTCTATTAAGTGGCCCCCACCTAGGAACAAGTTGGGATTTCCGATACATGTAACCTTACAGTTGTGTATAACTTGTAAGTTGTGATTTCACTTCACCAGAACTACAAACTTGACAAAAAATTTAAAGATATAGTTGAACATGAAATGACAATGTTACCTCCAAATTTGGCCAGTTAATCATCTCCTCTGCAAGCATGCGTAGGGCAACACGATTTTGAGGAACTTTTCCCTCGTTCACCTGTAATGACATCATACATTTCATCAAATACTGTCATACAAACGATAAGTTGACTCCTGACTTCAAAGAAGCTAAAAACCGACAAGTATTAGCCATTCCTTAAAAATGTGGTAAACATCACATCCATAGAGCACAAAATCTTCTATAAAAAAGCATTTGTTCTACCATGTCCATGGACATGGTTAAACTTGGATATTCTCCTATGGAAAATCTTGAGCATCCACATTTCACCGATAAAATAAGTACAAAGATTGATAATTATAAAAGAATATCCGCTGAATGGTTGTATTTTCAAATTAGTAAAATGGTACCGTTGTTTACAGGATAATTCAGGCACTGGTTCTTCATTACTTTAGACTAATTAAATTTTCATATCAAGCATCTTCTCCTTTAGATCAACAAGAGGATCAAAAGAAATCATAGCAAACTAATACTTGGTTTGTTGTTTCTGTTTCGTACTTCTATATCATGTATAAATATAATCACAGTAGGTTTAGTTCATTTCTTGGACTTGTGTTACAAGTTCTACCAGTGTCGTACCATAGCAATAACAAAAGGTTCATGTTTTTTCGAAGGACCCAATACTTGAGGTATACGAGCCGAACACTAAATAGCCGAACACTGGACACAGATCCGTTCTCAACATGGATATACGAGCCTAACTAACAAAGCACCTTACAACATCATTTAGAGCTCAATTGCACACCAAATCCGTGAAGCCATGAAGTCATAACTCCATTGACATTGAAAGTGAACCCAATAATGGCATTTAACATGCTTATTGAATAATAATTTCCAACTCTTTTAAACAGCCTTAGGAATGCTTTAACAGTAAAATATAATTCAAAAAAAGCATTTCTTATTTTAAAAAGAAAAAATGCATCCCAGTTCGCATAACCTATTAGCAAAAGCATATGGAATTCTAAAATGAATTGAGATAGGGATGAAGCTGTACAGTAATATCCCCCCCAAAAAAGAGACATCAAGATAGAAGAAGAAAAAAAAGGAGCACACTTACTTCTTCTAAAGCAGCAGCCAAATCCTCCCTCGTTGGTGCATCGGAATCATCGATTCCAAGTAACCTTCTTCGCTCAACTTCTCTAGCATCCTCGATTGAAATAGTCAACTTCACCTACAAAAATTAGCCCAAACATCGATCAAGAAATAAGGAGTGCAACACATAACCCAACAGAAAGTCAGAAAGACAAACAATTCTTCCATTTCAATGCAGAAAATTAAAAAATACTGCATTAAATTTCATATCAAATAGAAAAATTAGAACAAAAGTCCAAAATGGAAAGACAGGAAACACATCCGTAGCACCAAGTTGTGGAAACTACTCTTCACCATGAAAAATATAGATAACGTCTCAGTGTTCAAATCAGAACATGTATATACATAGATACAAAATTTATCAAAGATGAAAACAGAATAACAAACAAGTATAATTAGGTTTACAATGATTACAATCAACAAAATAATTCCCATTTTGTAGTATTTTACTTCATTTCATTATTTTCCAATGAAATCCCACATATGTTTACCAACCAAACATGGCAAAGTGTTTTTCAATGTTCAAGTGTCCATCAAAGTTCTTTCTCAACCAAATCTCTCCCCTTGCTTTCCCTCAAGGCCACTACCGGATATGAACCATATTCAAACGTGATTCATATATCTAGTTCAAGACTTCAAGTTCGAACAGCAGTTCAAGGGACAATTATTTCCCAGAATAGAATATGGTCTTGGGACGGAAAGGATGGGTGTGCTTAGCTTCCTGGAGTTTTGCAAATAAAACACGGACTTAAATTCATATAGAATTTTGAAGTCCTTGAAGTTTTATAGTTCATAGTGTTTTTGTCGCTAATCGCAAGCAAGCTGATGCCAAAAAACACATATGTAATTAATGTCCAACTCCAACATCATTTACTAATATATCTCTACTAAGGCACAAAAAAAGGATGAGGTTTCCGTATGGCCGCCTATACAAGGAAAAAATGTCATTATCTCAATACCATTAAGTAGCTCTCATCTAGACTCTCACCATGACGGAGTTTTAAGGATTGAATGCACACAATACCATTATGTAGCTCTCACCACACATTTCTTTCATCCATTTCTTTGTCATATTTTTCCACAATCTTATACCAAAATTATAAACCCACCAAACTTACAATATAAGAAAATTAGGGTATAGAGTAGTAAAATAACAACCATCTGAAGAGTAGTGAATTTCTTATTCATGTAAATTATGTGATTAAATGTGATTAAGAATTAATCAAAACCAGAAATATTTATTAAACTAAGTAAGAATCAAGAAATAAAGCAAAAATAGGTAAGTACCTCTCCAAATAACATGTCCCTGTTCTTCTTCAGTAACTCCAACACCTAAACAAAGAACAATTCGACACATAACTAACTGAAATATAACTCTAAACATCGAAAATAGAAACTAAAAGTGGAAATAGAATTACTCTTTTGATTTGGCTAACGTATTCAAGATCTTCAGCAGTAGGTTCCACTTCATCTTCTTCAAAAGCCGTAGCAGTTGTCGCGTCTGAGCCATCTGCACCAACTCCGGTGAGCTGAATTGAACGACGGCGATGACGGAGAAGATGATTGAAGGAAAGGGAGAAATTATTGTTTGGAGATTTAGTGTTGCGAATGGAAGGAAGAGAGTTGCAGATATGGAATTGGGAATGGAAACGACTCCATTGCCATAGAAGTGAAGGTGGAGTAGAAGATGACGATACGATGCCCACGGGCAGTTGTAACGGTTGCCAAACCATTTCTTTTTTCCTCACTAATTCTATCTTCCATCCTTTTTTGTTGTGATTTATTTAGTGTTTTTTTTTTTTTTGGATTGAAAAAAAAAAATTATGGTAAATATTCAAAAAAAATAAAATTATGGTAAATATTTATACTCATTTGTCTCAATTATTCTCCTTTTGATTTTTGGTAAATAATTAAATAATTGGGCATAGTGAAGCAATAAAATAGTTATAAATAAGATAGAATATAAAGTAATCATAGTAGAGTCGACAAATTCACTGTAAAAGGAAAAATGAGGCAAATTAATGGAACGAAGGAGTATATCTTTTTGTGGTTTGTAATTTTCAAGTTTGATTGCAATTTGCTATGTTTATCATTTATTTTTTTGTTTGGTTATTAAAATTATCATTTTGTTTGTTAAAAATGGTTTTACATACACATAGATATGAAATTTGTGTCGTGTTGAGATGTTATGAACAGTGTTAAACTAAACAAGGATCAATTCTCCATTTCTCTTGTATGTATCAATATTATCACTTTAACACTTGGGGATTATTAGCTTAACACTTTAACACTTGATCTCGTACAAATTTGTGTCGTGCTGAGATGTTATTAAAATTGCAATTAAATTCAAATATTTGGTTTCACTAGTACGATAAGGATTTCTCTCTTAACAGTGGATGAATACTCCATTTCTCTTGTATGTACGAGATTTTCTACCGTTATTCCCGATTAAAAAACTCGATGGGAGACCATCACAATAGGAAAGAGCTAATTGTCAAAAGAATATGTTCACCCAAATGTTACAACAAAATGCTACTATGCATCTCCCCTCCAAAGAAACATATGAAAGAATTGGAGAAAATCTATAAACCTATCATCTCTATGTATAAACAACAAAGAACAAGTTACAAGTGTTATTAAAAATTACAATAGCACAATAAAGAATGGAATCAAGAGCTAGGGTTATAGCCTTGTTGATTGAAGCCTCGAACCAATGGTGTCGAGCTCAAATTGCTTGACAAGAGGTGCCAAAGATCGTAAACTAGTATCGAGAGCATAAGGGGTTTTTTCCATGGTGATTGAAGGGTCCTTTAGCTTCTGTCGGCATGGTTCATGGCGCTCTGCAACGGTGCCATGGAAATGGAAATACTTCATCGTCTTGTCGGGCAACTGGGTCGACTTACCCACATAATTCTCCGACATGTGAACTCCTGTTGCATACACATTCCGTGGCTGGATACCGTATTTGTGGTCTCTCCTCATTTTTTTCGCGTTCCTATACACCAGCTTTTCGAACCCCCATTTTCTGAAAGTAGTTCACAAAGAATAGATATTGGATCATGGGAACACCAAATTCAAAACATTTTATGACAGTTGATTTTATCATAGATTATCATATTAACATCCTTAACTTAAGCGTTAAATTTTAGTTCTATATGACGATAGATTTTGTCCCTAATTTCGAATTAAATTGGATTATCTTTTTGTTTATGTGAAGTTGCGGATAATGTTTGCTACTAAGAAGTAAGGTTGCGTACATCCGACACCCCAAAACCCACGTTAGATGAGAGCCACTTAACAGTATGCATTAGACTAATAGAACGTTGTTGTATATGATAGTAGGTTCTGTTAGGCCGTGAAAATTCGTCACATGAGCATCCCGTGGGCCATTGTGTGGACAAACCCACGGGTAATGAGCTTTGACTTGCATGCACACTTAATGGGGTTCAATCTTTCCCAAAACCATATGGTTGCGGAAAAGAGTGAGCCTCATTAAGTCTATATGCAAATGGACACACATGACCCATGAGTTTGTAAGCCTGAGCCCATGGATGCCCCATGGGTGTGTCCACACGAGTGGTGCCACGAGATGATTATGTGACGAATTGTCACGGTCTAACAAGTTCAGGTTACAGTCTGATTCGATTTAGAAAACCGAAACAATGACAGTCTAATCAAAGCGGCCAAAAGGCAGTTAAACCCAAAAGAAGTTTGTTCGGGACATGTAGTATTAAGCGTAGCAGGCAAACGAGGTAAAAGATTTGGGTTTATTAGCAACAGGAACAGATGTTTCAGATCAGACAACACACAAATAGAAATACCATTTTCAAAATGCTTATTAAATGACTGTTTAAATGATCTCCCCATTCAAAAATCTAGAAGGTGCAGCCCAGATTCCCCCATCAAGGATTTTATATTCAAGTTGCTGCAGATTTGGAATTAGCTATCAACCCACTTCAGGACAATATTAGTAAAGAATAGATCAATTTGTCCATGACCGACGGAAAAAGAATACAAAATAACAGATTAAAATGTGCAAGCATGTGAAGAACATCATCTATTATCCCTTCTCGTACTACCAATCTACCTTCACTTCTTGCAACCATGTGATCATGTCAGCTAGGAGTTCAATTTTTTATTAGGTGTCGAGTCCATTACAACTTTATTTTTGGTAAATCTTTTCTTTCTTTAGAAAAATAAGAAAAAGAAAACAACTTTGTGATTTGGAAAATTATTAAAACCTCTATGCCCTCCTAGTTTGAGGTCATGAATGTATTGTAATTTGTAAAAGTTTTGAATTTACTGCGACCAAAATATAAGTCAAATCAACCGGAAAACCATCAAAACTCACTATTGTTTGTCGTCCACCTTCAGTACACGACCCCCATAGGGCATAGGCCATAACCAACTAAGACCACAGCTAAGATTGCCAGTGGATTATTCACATTATAGGGACAAATTCTTTTTTCTTAGCCTGTACCCAATCTTGTGCAAACAAAATAACTTCGTTGTCATTCCTTATTCTATGTATAATTAATGACATTACGGCATTAATTTGTGTCGAAAAAGTTTGTTTTTGTGTTCTATTGTTGTTAACTAGTGGGCAATGTGGGTAGCTATGCGATGTAAAGGGAAGATAAAAGCTAACTTAGTAGAGTACGGACATAGTGAAGTCTAAGTTCCAAAATGCTTTAGTACCCAAACAATGACTTTCATATCTTCATAAATCTATAACTAACAGCTTTTAGACAGGGATTCAGAAAGAAACTATTAAGTTGAACTGTTGAGACTTTTTTATTACATGGTTGTGCTCTTGATTTGTTATTACATAATAGCTTTTTATAAGGGAATGTAAGTGAAAGTTCATAGGAAAAAATTATAGGTGAAGAAGTCATGATGAATAGTTAGGGTTAGGGTATGAGTGTGATTGACCCATTGGTGAAGAAGTTCAATGACGACGCAAGGCGTTAGTGGGGGTGAATAAGGAAGAAGGAAAAGAGGCTC
This sequence comes from Amaranthus palmeri, assembly GCA_019776075.1. NCBI lineage: Eukaryota > Viridiplantae > Streptophyta > Magnoliopsida > Caryophyllales > Amaranthaceae > Amaranthus > Amaranthus palmeri. The sequence continues at coordinate 1,979,868 of JAAKBH010000283.1, forward strand.
AATATTATGTCATTAGATAATCACAACAATGCCAAAGACTTTATCCCCGACTATGTTATAAGATGATAATTATCTTTAATCTAGGGTATTTGACAGTTTATAGTGCCATGGTTAGCAACTTAGCATCTAAAAATTGGTGGTTACATTTGTGGCCACTTCATCATCATCATAATACCCAGTGTGTCCCACTCATGGAAACTATGATCATAGTCTAGGGAGGGAAGGAAGACGAACCATACTCATAAAGGAGGATGCAGCCAAAGAGTCCCTTGACTTAAGAAAGACAAGAAAACATTGCGGCCACTCAATGCAATCAATTGAAGCAAATATAGGGAAACAAACTAGGCACATTGGGAATGGTACATTAAGGTATGCCTAGGTCTCCAACATAAGACGACTAAGGTTTTTGGAGACATGATCAATAGAGGTCCTTTCGCAATGAATAAGGACTTCAAGCACTCACTATATTGGCTATGCGATTTATGTTTCCTGATATATTGTTCTATTCCGTATTACAGGATGACGCTAGTGAAAAATCCTTTACAACTTTTTAGTATTTTCACTGTCTACATTGTAGGACTTTAGGTAACATGTCCAATTTCAAATCATCCCAATGTTTCAATGATCCTTTGTTGATTCATCCTTTCAAAGAGATTGCTTTGAACGGTCGAATATGATCTTACAATGCAATCAAGAGAGTTCCATGATCCCAAATAATATCAAGTAAATTCCAATTGTAGATTGGAAAGGTTAAAGCCGTTAAACTAAAACAATCAAATAATAACACCATAGTGTAAAAATACAGTAACGGACGCGGTCACGGTGACGAAACGCTGATGCGGTAACGGGAGTGATGCAGTTATCACAGCGCCTAAATACCGGTCAAAACCATAAGATATCCTTTGATACGGCCCAAAACACGGTTCTTTTACACCTTTACAACGCAGGAAACATCGTTTCGTTTAAACCTTTATGTTTAAACTCTATGGATAACACACTCAACACTAAACCAACAGCAAAGCATTTCAATTCAACGATTTCAACCGAAAACAAACAACAAATTCAACACAACCAATAAGTTGAAATGACAAGAGACAAAACAAACATACTTGGAAAATTGGCCGGAATCATCAGCAAGGCAGAGTTGATTCGACATAGAAACCTGCTCAATAATGAACATTGTATAATCCTTGAGTGAATCCATGACAGAATGAAAATCCATGTTAGTAGGCAAATAAATATACTCATCCACATCAAAGAAAAACATCCACTTAGTATCGAATCGATGTCGATGCAAACAATCATTAAGAACAAGCATTTGATTATGATAAAATGCATCAAACCTTCCTTCCTCCCTAATATCCTCCACAGTAACATACCCAAGCTCCATCCATGGCTTCAAAACCTCCATAACTTCAGGGTGGACCCCACCTGCATCATGAATCACAAAGTGGGACTTCTTCCCAAACAATCTCACATGATAAGCTATCCACTCCCTAACCCTTTGAGGACTAAGTTCCCCAAACAAAGACCCTCCACAATAAAGGTAATCATATTTAGGAGGAGACAAGAAATGGGAAATCTCCCAAGAATTAGGGGGTTCATTTAAGGCAATAATTGTATCCGTTGCATTAACAGCTTGATCATATCCACCATTAGTAGAAGCATGAAGAAGAAGACGTCCCCCAATTGAAGGGTCCATAACCCCATCTGGGAAAGTACAGTTAATCACAATAACAAGGTAAACACGAGCATACCCAAAATCCTGAAATTCAAGCTTATTCCCTTGAACAATCAAACTAGTACGATTCGGGTCATGAAATTGGTACTCACAAGTATAAGTCGGATGCCCAAAATTATGAAGGGGTTTAGAAGAAAGACCCATAATAGCAAAAGAGCTTAAACCACCACGGTAAGCTGACATTAAAACGAAATTGTAAGCAGCAACTCCAACTGGGTAAAAAGATCTTCGAATAACACCATCTTCAAGGATCTGATCAGATGGTTGTTGGGGTGGAGAAGGGTTGATTGATGCAATGGTGGGTGTTGAACATGAAGTGAGATTTGTGGAGAATGGAAAGAATTGAACAGGGAAGAACTGGAAGAAAGTAACAAGTGAACAGAAGATGAAGAGGATGATGAAGATGAACTTGAGCTCAGTAGCACAATTCCATCTTCTCAATGAAAATCCCGACATTTTTGCAGCTTGTTTTTTTGAAATTTGTCTGAAGTTCTTCCCCATTTCATGGTGGGTAGAAAAAGAATCGTTGACTGTTACAACGTGCGTTAGTATGGAGTAGATTTGAGTATTTTATTTAGTAGCTGGAGTTTGTCTTTCTTTTACTTGGAAAGTTTTTATTTTTAAATTATAGGTGAATTAAGGACTAGTTAAAAATCGAATTCAAAATTTTTGGTTGAGGGAACGACATTTAATTAAATTAATATAAAATTCGATTCTCTAGCTACAAAGAGTTGATTTGAGCATCATAAAGTAGAAATTTTTTTTTATTTTTTTTAACAATTTTGCCTTTCCACAAGGATTTTATGCATGCCCTGTGTACGATGTGAAGATGAAATAGAAGTGAGTTCATATTTTACGTGAGTGGATAAGAACATGAGCGATTGGTAGAAAAACGTCATCCTACAAGCTGCAGTTGATGGATGACAAAGAGAAGTCGAAGATCGAGCTAGCGAATGTAAGATGGAATTAGACCTGTCACACCGAGTTTAGACGAAGATGAAAGGTTGACAAGCGTGAGGAGAATTGGTTATCAATGGATGAAGCGGAGTTAGAAGTGCATCTATGCTTGTACCCCATTAAGTGTGCATGCAAGTCAAAGCTCATTACAAGTGGGTTTGTGGGCCCGAGCCCACAGGTGCCCCGTGGGTGTAGTGTAAAGTACCTGAAAAATGAGCAAATAAAATAGGAATGGCCTTGTAGCCAAGATTCCATTATCTCAAAACTGCAGTATAGTGTACATACAAGTTACAATGATACAGATCTAGGGTTTTAGTCTACTAAGAATTAAGATTGAGCAATTCATAATTTAACCTAACTAAATGAAGAAAGAAAAGATCAATTATATATCATAATTGGGTTCTTCTAATCAAATTGTTTTCCCTCAAAAGTTTGGCCAATTTGCCAAGTCTTTGGAGCAACATTGTATGAAGTCAGAATTGCCCCATCACTAGTAGTAACCTCAAATGAAAGTGGCTGGTTTTTAAGATCTGCATTCAGTATCCAATTCTGCCCCCAATTCCTCGACATCGGAAGCCATCCCGTTTTTGATCCCTTGATTTTCACACCAATAACATCACCTGCGCCTGCGACGTTGCTGATGAGCACCGACATAAATACTCCAGATCCGTCAATGGCAAATCGAATTCCTCCTTCCTTTCTGCATTTAATCCTGCGCATTGCCCAACAACGAAAATAGTGGCTTACACATATATTCTGAGCAAATTATCTTCATAAGGTATCTACATGTCATGAAAGAATAGCCTATTCTGAGGAAATTTCTTTTTTTGGTACATGATAGGCTGAGGGGAGGGGAGCAACAAGATTTAAACCCGAGACAAGACCCGATACTCGGAGCAAATATTATATAAGGTGCTTGATATAATTGAATTTCTAGGGAATGGGACCCTTGTACAGCCGAAGCAAAATCATGAGAATTGTTTTGTTGTTTTTGATTTGTGCAGAGCAGTGTAACATAAATCGTTAGTTAATATGCTTTTTGAATTCGCACTTCGCTCAAAATGACCATAAAATAACCCAAAACTGACTATTATTCGCTTATTTTGATTCGCAATTCACAAGGAGATTAGTGAATCACGTGACAGTGGTGCTGAGTGAAGGAATGTAGAGCCATTACCGTTTCAAACATTCTATGAAGCAAATTGAGGTAAAAACAGGCACATAGATTAAAAACAAGAGAACACCACCAGCAACCTTTGCAAACGAGGGACAAGAACCATTCAGCTCTATGAACAGCTAAACATGATTTTAAATGAACCAAAATAAGCATACAAGTATACAGCTACACATTTCCAATACAAACAATTTGAAGGTAATTAAGAACATTCCATGGTTGATGATTAAATCTTCAAGCAACTTAAGGTCCCTCTCCCTTCCCTGGAATGAAGCCATAAGAAGGCTCTCCTAGATTGTAATAAGATGGAGTTATTCCTCAAATCAGGAGCAAATGGATGGTCGTGATTTCACTCATGACAATTGACAAATGACTTCATTAAACGGGTAAACTTTATATTCTCCTTCGCTAGGACATGATAATTGCAAATTTGACCTTAATATGTCTGTGATCGTAGCCTAACTACCCCGTTGATAAGTTCCCATTCAATTTCGTTATTCCAAAATGTTGAACATCTGAAAGGTAAATCATGCATGCACTTGATTTACAGAGTTGTGGAAGTCATGCTGCCCTCAATTAAAAGTGGAATGTCCTATTCTCCAGTTCAATTTATCTCTCAAAAAGTACTTGAGTAATGCATTTCTCAAGAGTTGGACATTTTGCTACTCATCAGAGAATTCTAAGTCATTGCTCAAATAAACAAAATTTTGTCTCCGCTGGGGTTAAAATCTCACACTGGCTCATAATCCTTATTTTTGCACAAAAGAATTGGGAAAATGCACTAACATTATGACCACAAAATTTGAACCCCACGAATTCTATTGAACTTCTAGGTTAGTCCCTTGCTGCACACAAGAAAATTCCTCTCAATCATTCGAGGGGAGGACTTCAAAGATCATTTCACGGATAAAGGTTACCAAGACTTAAGCAAAACTAGACACTTCTTACAACGTATGCATATGCTAACACCACCCTTCTCATATAACAGGTATCGGTTGCCTATCTTTACTTAATGATGATGATTGGATTGTTGATAGTGGTGCTTTAAAATGTGTTATAGTCTTGATAAATTTTGTTCTTATATTTGAATTAGTGAAAAGGGTCATCTAACCAGATGGAAGAAAATTTGTTGTTAGGTGCATAGCCACAATTTGATTGCCAAATGAAGTAGTCCTTCTCAATGTACTATATGTTCCACAATTTAACCTAATTTCAGACAATAAGCTCCTTAATGACTTGACGCGCAAACCTACCTTTGATCATAATGGTTGTCATGTTCTAGAAGAATTGATGAAGCAGTGGCTTCTTGGTAAACCCAAGTCTGGTTTATACATCTTTGAAAGAGCCACAAATAATTCGACATACATTAGAAGACACTCCGCCTTTTAGTAGTACTAATACCTTTGTATCTAGCTCTTTGTTAAATAAAGCTGAACTTTGGTACCTAAGGTTGGACCATATGCCTTTTCATAAATTGCAAATTTCCTGACATAAAGTGGCTTCTTGGTAAATCTAAGTCTAATTTCCTTTGTATTGTATGCCCCTTAGGAAGAAAAGAAGTCAACTATACAAAAAATGGTTTGGTCCTTCATCAAAATAAGTTTACTATTGCTACTTATAAGTGGTTTTGGTAACTTCAAAAAGGTAGTTACTTCATTGCCTACTCACCTCAAATGATCTGCTTATACTCATGAAAGTACCCTGTTACAAGACCCTACTCCCTAAAGAAGCCTTGTAGATAAACTTAACTTATTGTCTAACACTAGACATGACCTTTCATATATTGTACAAACCTTAAGTCAATAGATGCAAAAACCTAAGATATCTCATTGGAAAGCCCTTAAACACACATTTAATTATGTTCATTCAACTTGTGGGCAAGGCATTACCCTTTCTAGTTCTACCCAAACTACCCTTCGGCCTCCAAGCATTCTCTGTTAGTGATTGCGCCTCTTGTCCTTATTCAAGAAGATCCATAACTGGTTATATCTTGCTACTAGGAAATCACCAATTTAGAGGGAGTCTAAAAAACAAAGCATTGAATCTAAAAATCCAACTTAGAGGCTGAATACATGGAAAGGCAGCAGCAAAGGTTACATTGATGGTCATGCTTTTGGATGAATTTGGGGTAAAAAATCTCACACATAAACCTTAAACTGTGATAACCAATCAGCAATCCACGAAGCAAAAAACCTTGTGTTTCATGATAGGTTAAAACACATTGAAATGGATTGTCACTTTACAAGAGACAAAGACACAAAGTATTAGAAGGCCTTTTGCAACTCCTCTTATTACTTACTAAGCATCATTGAGCTGATTTTCTAACCAAAATCTTGCCTTCTAGACATTTTTCAGTACTATTGTGCAAACTCGAAATGACTTTTACCCATTCCAGTTTGAGGGAAAATGTTGAGAATGAGGTACAGGATACGACTAAGCATAGCCAAAATCAAACAAGGTCCAGGGTTACGACAAGCTTGTTCCCAGTCTGTTTTCATCAAACTATATATTTCACACACTCCCTCTTCTATAATGTTGCTACAATCAGAAACAAGATGTCTCAAACACTATAGTATCAACACTAGAAATGCATTTACGCAAAATCACTTGATCAATTAGATATTCACACATGCAATTGATGGGGGAAATCAAATTTTTCAAAAGTTGCTTTTCCCCACTAATTTAAATCTTCTGGGCAAAACATGAAGTAATCAAACAAACTAAACACAACCCAGATAGCCAGAAAGAGAAAGAAAAATACCTTCTATATTTAATCGCCATATTAGCAGCCTTCCAAAGAGCAATTTTCTCAAAAGCCTCAATAGGAAGAACAAAATGTTTATTCGGAGGATTACAATGTCCACCACCATCAGCAGTAAACCCAAAATTGGGAGCACAAAAATTAGTAGCAGTAACAAGAATAGTAGTACCCGGAATACAATTTCGAAGATCCTCAACACAACGAATTTCAAAACAAGCACCACAGATCTGACCCTTAGCAAATAATGCAGTACTTAACCCAACAGTTGCTTTACCATACCCGGCTTTTTCAAGATCCCCATACCCGCATGCTCCACCGACAACGTCTCGAGGATCCGACGCAGCGTAGTAGGTAGCTCGAGCGGATTCCCATTCGGAGATGAGGGGGGAGGATGAAGAAGGTGGGTTGTAGTGGGCAGAAATGGGAAAAGGGGAGGATAGAAGGAAGAAAAGGAAGGGTTTTATGAGTAGAAGAAGAGAGTGAGAGTGTGAATGGAGATGGTTTAATGGCATTTTTTGGGGAGGAAAGATTTGGAAGGGAGTGGGGAAGGAAGGGAATACTCTTGTAGTGTTGGTAAAAGAATAGAATGATTTGAATGTAGAGTTTTTGTCTTTTTGTAGGAAGAGGATTATTTGGGTCAGCAAGTCTCTCATACCGTTTTTTTGAGAGATGCTTCTTAGGTTCAACTCATCAAAGTTTAATTAAATTATGGAGTGTTTGGAACGAGGGATTTTAGGAGGAAATGAGACTTCGAGATAAAAAAAAGTCTAAGTCTTTGTTTGTTTAAAGGGAATAAGGATAGAGATTGAGACTAAAAATCATGAAAGTCACCAAGAATAATGTCTTTCTTTGTTTGTTTAAAGGGAATAAGGATAGAGATTGAGACTAAAAATCATGAAAGTCCTCGAGAATAATGTCTTGGGGGAGGATGGTATTTGAGTTGAGACTTTCATCTTCATCAATTTCTTTCAGGTCCCTAACATGGCAAACAAGGAATGAGATTTTTTTTATCTTTAAAGTCTCATCTTAAAGTCTCACAAATCTCATTTCCTTAGGCCAAACACCCCCTAAAATAGTAATGATGGGCTCACTAAATTAGAAATAGTCTCTCAAGAAGACGGTATCTCACAAGAATTTGTGTTGGGCTTATAGGTGTTAAGTATTTTAGATCAATTTAAAGTTGGATTTGCATTTAATTTGGTTTTTACATAATGTTAAAGCTTATTAAAGTTGGGTTAAATCGTACTATATGGTTATATAGTCGAATAATATCAAATTGGCTAGTCTGTTTTAAAACTTCTATTTGAACTTATATTTTATTGAAAAGTGGGAGAAATGTGTGGATACGATGAAAAGATAAGTTAAATTTCTGGATGATAATTTCAAAAAAATACATTACCTAAATATTTCTATTGTCTTTGTAACAACTATTATTCATCAAGTGATTTATTTGGCATATACTTCTCTATATAATGAAAAATACATGCAAGTGGGATCTTGTTTGATCCGTTTTATCACAAATTCTTAAATGAGTCAGTATAAACACGGTAAAATTATCTATATTAAGTTAGTCAAATATACACTTAAAATCTTAAAGTGAGTATTTGTATTCTTAAAGTAACCAATCATTACCTTGATAAAATGATCGATTACATTTTTAAAGTGATCAATATATGTAGTTAATCTAGATTTTCGAGCACGGTTTAGGACTATTTAAGTAAAAAAAATTATTAATCGTATACATGTAATTAAGTTATTATATGTATCTTTAATCATATTGAAACTATTGATTTATTTTAAAAACTGTAAAAGTCATCATCATTATCATCATACCCAGTATATCCGGCTCGAGAAACGCCTACCCATAAAAACTGTAAAAGTCGTCATCATCATCATCATGGTCAGGGTCTGGGGAGGAAAGAACGAGGACAACTCATACCCATAAAAGAGTGTGATCAAAGAGTCCCCCGACTTGAGAAACGCCTACCAAGAGAGGGAAACCTACAACTTAAAAAAAAACGCAAAAGAATTAATAAAATTTAAATTACTCATGATGTGACAATTTCATATAAGACGAGCTAAATTGTTTATTAATTGATATATTGTATAGATTTTAATTCAACCACTTACACTATTTTTTCGTTACTTGCCAAAGTAGCCCAATTTGCGTAGGAGATGAACGAACCAGGCCTGTGGTTCTTTCAAGAAAAAAAAAAGGTCCGCCCATTACAAAGTTCATAGCCCAAAAAATAAATTTAAGGAAAAATTGAATAAAATTGAGATTAAAAAAGAACATTCCCAAAATAATTTTTGAAATTCTAATTTTCATAAAGGTATCTTCGTGTTCGAGCCTAAAATCAGGGTTACAAGAGGAAAAAATTACTTTTTGTTCGTTGTTGCTAATAGTAATAAAGGAAGATAATGTCATAACATTTGAAATCGCAATAAATATCTCATGGTATTGCCCTGGTAATGACAAACTAATATTTGATATTTATTATGTCTTTTCAATTGTCATGATTTTATCTTTCTTTTGTTCATTATTGATAACATCGTACAAAATATTTAATCTCTGCTTTGGCATGAATAGACTTAATTTTAAAAAAAATTCTTAAGTTAATTTTGGGTCTTTCTTTTGAAAATAAGTTTTTTCTTTCTTCAAATTTTCTAACTTGTGGAGGGAAGAACAATTGGAGGCATTTTATTGACCTTTCAATTCTTTATTGTAAATTTGAAAATCAACTGGAGTACTTCTTTTTATTCTATTATACTTATTACATTTTTATCTATTTCATTATCACTATTTAAAATTTTAATCATTTATATCTTGAATTATGTATCAATTATAAATTATAACAATTTGATATTATGAAACTACAAAATTAGACGATTTGGACAAGATCTCATGTATGAAACAAACTTAAATAAACAATATTTACTCCATATAACATGCACTTCCCTTATTCTTATTTACTTGCGCCTAAACACTTTTGTGCATTTCAATTCGTTTGTTGAATTATTTATATCTAAAGTTATAAATAACATTTCATATTATGAAAATATGCGACGAAATGAATAAAACAAGATTTCACATGACAATAATTTTTACCATATAATAATCTTAGTATGCAAAATACTTCAAATGATGAATAGCGTAAAAATTTAATTTGGTGCAATTAAAATAAACATCATCACACCCAGTGTATCCCACACATAGAAAACTATGTGCAGGCTAAAATAAACGGAGGAAATATATTCTCTCCGAACCAATTTAGTTGTCAAAAAGGTCATAGTTGAGTATTTTAATTGATTAAATTAATCGTAAATGTGATAACTGGAGTATTGTAAGTAGTAAAAGTGGGGTATTTTGGTCTTTACTAGTATGAACATGGGCCATTTAGGTAAAAAAAAAAGATTGACAAAAAAGAAAATGTGACAATTAATATTCCCTCCGAATCATTTTAGATGTCTCATTTCCTTGTTTGGCAAAATCATATCAATTGTCTCATTTTCTTTTTGTCTATCCTTTTTTTACCCTCACTTTTTCAATCATCAATACTCCATTACCACCTTTACAATTAATTTAATCAATTAAAATACTCAACTACCACCTTTTTAAAATCCGTGAAATTTCAAATGACACATCTAAAATGATTCGGAGGGAGTATGAATTTATCAAATAAGAAAATATGACAACTAAATTGGTTCGGCGTGTATATTTAATATTGTAACCTAACCAAATAAGTATCGTGAAAACAGAGAAAAGCCAACAAACTAAGTTGTGGCCACAATATTTTGTGTAATTTCCCTTTATTATCCATAAACCCAAATTAATAAAATTAAGTGGACTAGAAGCGTCGAAATATAACGTCACAATCAAGAAAGCATAAGATATTTTGTGAAAACCCTAAAATATCCCTGTAAAGTAAGTACTTAATTAATATACGTGCCAGCGCAGATTATAAAGGGCGGCAAGTTGGAAATGACGTGGCAAAAAAGTGCAAGGGATGTCCACTTGGATTTGCTTTTTCTATCATCAATTCTCATTTTTCAACTATCAATTCACATTATTATTATTATTATTATTATTATTATTATTATTATTATTATTATTATTATTATTATTATTATTATTATCAAATATTCAAATTCCTAGAGATAATATTTAGGAAAAAAGATTTAATCCCTATTCATATATATCATAATGATATAAGAGAAAAATTACGGTTATGTAAGACTATTTTTTAGTATAACGACTTCAAAGTAAGAAACACATATGTTAAAAATTGTATTAGTTGAGCTATGTAAATTCAGAGTCGGCCCTAGATATTTTGGGGTCTTGGGCGTCGGGCGAAATAGCTTATTGGGTCCCTTTTCCTTTGCAATTTATAATCTATATGAACCTTCTACAACCATTAATTTTGTTTGTTTGACATGGGGTTCTGGGTGACGGCACCTCTTACCCACCCTTAGGGCAAGCCCTGTATTTAATTAACGTATGAGAAACATATATCTGCTGTATGGATATGAGTTGTCGTCGTTCCCTTCCCAGACCCTGTCCATAGTTTTCTATAAGTAGGATACACTGGGTATGATTATAATGATATCTATATATACTTTTTTTGAAAGGGATATCTATATATATTAATCTCGAATACATATATTGAAAATTGTGAAAAATAAATGAGAATATAAATTATAAAAAAGTAGGGAGTATTGTTTACGTACTTATATTATATTTGGAATTATATTCAACTAAAAATTATAAAATTTAATATTATGGAAGTATCCGACGAGACGAATAACACAAAATTTCATATAATTAATTTTTTTTCATTTAATAGCCGTAATATGTAAAGTATTATCAAATGAAAAAATAGTGTAAAAATGTGGGTGCAACTAAAAAACGGAAGAAGTATTTTTTTTGTCCTTTGCCCATTTATTTCAATCCAATATATTTAATCTATCCATTTTTTTATTTTTAGAGGATAATGGATATATAGATATAGATATTTATCTAAGATTATTATTATTTGTTTGGCGATAAATATCGTAGGAAAATATATTTTCTTGGGCCATCAATTATGTTGTTTGGCGATACATCTTATTCTAAGAATTTATTATGGATTTAAAAATAATTAATTTAAGAGTCACACGCGCCGCAGGAGCTATGTGAATCTCACGCGCTAGATGAATGGTTACACGTGTGAGATAAGACAGCCACAAATGAAAAGATCACAGCTAGCACTACCACAATTGTCTATTTATGCTTGCCTTACGAGCTTCGCTAAAGCCGCATTTCTTCCACGCAATATTCCTATGGTCAAAGTAGCGGTGTTTATTCGTGTCATCGGGTTGATTTTGGGTCAGGTGTTTTGGGTCGATTCAAAATTGGGTTTTGTGTTCACATTGATTTTACATAATTGTAGATTCATTTTTAAGTCGAGTCAAATCGGATTCGGTTATAAAGTCGGGTGTCTATTGGGTTATCGGATCTGGTTTGAACACCTCTAGGTCAAAGTTACAAGCCTTTTAATTATGAGTTATTCTCGTGAGAGATCGTCGTTTTTTATTGAGATAATTTTAGAATAAAATTTTTATATATTACTCATTTGTATAATTAGACTTTTTAATCCATCATCATCATATATAGTGTATCCCGCTCACTTAGAATTATGGTCGGGATCTGGGGAGGGAAGACCGGCGGCAACTTATATCAATAAAGGAGAGAACAGCCAAAAAAGTCATCCGACATGAGAAAGATTAAGAGAAATTTCTGCAACGGAAAAGATAAGACGTATCTGACTGTGAGATTATCTCATACAAGATTCCATATTTAAGTACATATGCTCGATCATAATAGATCTAATCCAACTTTTATTTGACGATTAGACCCTTTATAACTGAATTTGGATTTAGAAAAGTTACAAAACAACTCATCTTGTATGAGATTATCTCATCATGAGACGGATGTATATAATTAGCTCATTATTTTAATTGATCATTTGAAATTGTAAATGATCAGTTTAAAAATATTAAATGTACATGGATCAACCCCCACTAGGCGCAGGTATCAATTGGGGTTCCTGACTGCGCGCATATCTCTTTACTCCATCCTTAGGGATATGAGTATGATTTATCCGCATCTTTCAAGAAAAAAAGCCCCAACTCGGACCCTGCTTTATACGGAATACTGAGAATGTCCTTTATCTTTTTAACATAAATCTGCCCAATAAAAATGAATTCATTATAATACCGTCTAATTTAAAAATTTGTGCAAAATTAATGATAAGAAATATATCTAATGTTATCCTAAATGTATGGAAGGCGAGAAATATCCATAGCATATTAGTTGACATATCATTTGTCATGAAAAATACAAGGGTCACAAGTTATGAGTAAACATTTTTTTGTCCAACATGGAGGGGGAATTTTAGGTCATAAAAGTGTAGCCACGTGATTCTACCATATCTAACGGCATTTATTTAATTTAAGATAAAGCAAAAAACATCACACTATTTATTTAATTAATTTTAAATAAAAAGCAAATAAATGAAGCCACAAAACAATGACAAGTGGTATCCATTTTGTGGTAAGTATTCTAATCTATGTCTAAAAAATTGTCATGGTTGTATGGAGTATTATAAGAAAATAAGAAATAATAACACCATTTTAATATCATAGATAATAGGAGTATTAAAGAATAAAAAAAAAATGCTAAAAACAATTTCATAAAAAAATCATAGCAATATAAGACAAACAAAAAAAGCTAAAGCTATGATATATGTGGTCATAAACAATATATATATATATATATATATATATATATATATATATATATATATATATATATATATATATATATATATATATATATATATAGATGTAGGATCAAATGAGAAGGATTTTAAAATGAGAAGGATGAGAAGGATTTTTGTTTATTTTTTTTGGTTACTATATATACAAAAAAGGACACTATGTTATAAAAAAGCACATTTTAAAATTAATGTCATAGTTACCTTTCTGTGTAACATAGTTACTTTTACAATTATGTGTTTTTGGCTCAATCGTGACCATAGATTTTTTTATGTAAGTGAAATCAAGGGTGTAGAATCCTTCTTACCCTTCTCATTTTCAATACCCTTCTCATTGGATCCCTCCCCTATATATATATATATATATATATATATATATATATATATATATATATACTTGTCCGACTTCAATCATCTCATTTTATAAAATTCATTCTAATGCATTACCAATGGGAGCGGTAGTATTAAGTGGTAATGAAAATTTGTAAACAAAAAATTATTTTTGTTTTCGAAGTTTCATTACTATTAGAATGATATGAAACTTTTGATGAAATTTTACATTAAAAACTATTTCCGTTGCTATTGTTTAGTAATACTAACCAAACAAGCAGTAAAAGTATTCAATAAATAGTGGTAAAACAAATAAGACATTTAATAGGAATGAGAGCGATATTTCATAACAGAAAATATTTATTAAAAAATATCATTATCCAAATAAAATAATGAAGGGAGTAGAAAAAACGAAAAAGCGAAGCCACGTGTAAGAGTGGAACTTTGAACGTGAGCCACAAGAATCCATAATGTTCCGGAGTATTACCAAAATATAAACCCTAAAAAATCCTTTGAAAAATCCACCAACATAAATCCCCTTCTTAGTTTATTCATCTTCATCTTCATCATCTTCACACAATAATTTCTTTCTCCTTCTGTTTTTATTATTGAGCTTAAATTTGTTAAATAGGCCGCAATTCCTGATTTTGTTGGTTTTTTGGTTGTAATTTTGGGGATACTACAAAGATCAAAATTCTGGAATTCTGTAGTTGTACACTTGTATCAGTTGAAGATCGATGATTACTTCTACAATAGCTTCTCAAGTAAGTTTTTAATCGTTATTATTATTTAAAATTTAATGGTGAATTTTTTGTATTTTCTAATTTCTGTAGATGGTTACTCTGTTTCGTGTTGTGTTAGGATGTTTTGTTGAACTTCCAGTGACGATTATCGGAGAATTTACCATAATTTCGTGGAGTAGTTCGGGCTTAGACAAGATCTAATTATATTACTTTTAAAATTGATTGCTTATTACCAATTAGGTTGCTTATTACTTAAATTGAGCATAATTTTCAGTTCTGGCTTTGTTAAGATGAGTATAAAAGTTGATTATAATTCTATTTTAGCTTAGATCACACAATATTGAATAGTTCAGGGAGAAAAAAAGGTATAGTTTCGAAATTGGATTTTATAAACGATTTAAGGCTGTTGATATTACGTAGCTGATCATTGATCACCTAATAGGTATCAGACAAGTTATATAAAATATTTTATATTAGATTTTAACTTTGAATATATATGTTCTCCTTGATCCAAAAATATATTCACGATTTGTGTCGATGTATATTTTCATAATATCACCTTTCAAATTTTCACACTCACATCATAGAGTTGAAGATATTTGAGTTTCAAGTTTGTATTGCGATTGAAAAAATAAATAAATGGAAAAAACAAAATGAAAGGATTGAGTATTACTTTGAAGTCCTTCTTTCACAATGAGTTTGTTATTGACAATGACATTTCCCTTTACTACATGGTAATAGCAGATTTTCATGGCTGGAATAATATGAAATAGCATCACTAAAATTTGTATAATTAGGATTTGATTTGTGTATCTATTATTATTACAGGCAGCGTAACATACACAATAATTTTTAAGGCTCCGATTATTTGACATATTTTTGCCACTTTGGTGTCGAACACTTTGTACATGCCTAAAACCACACCGAGTCTTGTATAAGATCGTTTGTGGATTAAGATAGATCACTGCAATTATGTTTGTTTAGGGTGCACTTTATGCTGTCTTTCTAAAGCGTAATTGTTGGATTTGATTCCTCAATTTGATAATATCTTTATGTAATTGGGAAGTGTTGGCATGGTATTTTCTATATTAGTGTTGTCCTGTTAGGTGCTGATGTTATTTTACTTTGTTGTACTATATATCAGGAGGAGAATTATGTTCCTCAATCCAATTTGGGTAGTAAGATTTTGTTGATGACCCGAGTGCAATCCGAAGCAGGAGAAAACCATATTCCAAAGGTTATGATCGTTCTCTGCCTTTTGCTATGTGCAACACTGATTTGCATGGTTCAGTGTGTCTTACTCTTTTTCTGCCCTATATACTTGTCTAAAACAGATTAGAAAGGCTTATACCATAACAAAGCAAAGGGAAAGATGGACGGAGGATGAGCATAAGCGATTCCTTGAAGCTTTAAAATTGTATGGCCGAGCATGGAGAAAGATTGAAGGTATTTTGTGAATACTAGTCTAATAAAAAATTGAGGAATTTTTGAGTATAATGCTTGCTAAACCACAACTACTTTCTTTCAGAGCACGTTGGGTCTAAGACGGCTGTTCAAATCCGCAGTCATGCCCAGAAATTTTTTTCAAAGGTCCTTTGTCCATTTTTTAACCTTGTTTAATGTAAGTCTGACCTCGAAGGCGTGTAGAACGTTTTTTGAAGGGTCAATAGGATTAATTACTAAATACTGTCTTCTGAACCGAGTCTCTGTGTGCTTATCAGGTGGTTAGGGAAACAAGTACCAGCAACTCCATCTCCGCTGAGCCAATTGAGATACCCCCACCTCGCCCTAAGAGAAAACCATCACACCCATACCCTCGTAAACTTGTGCTTCCATCAAGAAAAGAAATGCCTATGGAACACCAAGCAGGATCTACATCTCCAAATTCTTCATTCTCTGAGCAAGACAATCACTCCCCTGCGTCTGTGTTGTCTTTTGTCGCCTCGGACACAATAGCATCTGCGGATTCAACTACACCCAAAAGCACCCTGTCCCCAATATCTTCAGGCAACTTTGCTGACCAAGTTGCTGTGATGCCATGCGAAAATTATGCATCTCAAGGCGGATTGCTTTTGCCTAATTCATTACCAATTGCTCCATCCTCAGTGGTACTGATGATACATTCTTTTTTTTACTGCAGATAGTGTGTTGTACAACTGTCGTGAGGCGCTTTTATTCTAACTTATATTGGATTTGCAGAAACTGGAGCTTTTTTCGCACAAGGAGTCATCCGAGAAGGAAGATGTAGCTTCTACAAAGGTTTTAAAACTATTTGGAAAAGATCTAGTAGTCCCAAGAAATGCATCTGATTCATCAACTTGCTCCGGCAAGTCGACCTCTTCAGATATGGGAGGAGTGCTCCAAGCTTATCCAAATGCTTCTAAATCTGGTGATATTGCTGTGACAACTGCGGACTATCAGACGTTTTTCTCTGCGGACAGGAGTACCAATCAGGTAGAAAAACCAGTGCCTCTTCCATGGTGGATTTTCTTCAAAGGAATCAACATTTCTCCATTTGGGAAGCCCCAAGAGAAAGAAATTCTGAGAGAGGAATCATCTGCTGATTCAAATAGTGATTCGGTTAATAGAGAAGAGACACCAGAGAAGAATTGGGAAGTAGAGGCAGAGTCCGGTATATGCAGTCCATCATCCGACAAAGATGGCAAAATTCTAGAGGATTCAAGTCCTAAGACGATGGAACCCACTTCGCTCGAGAAGAGAACTAGTCTCGACGATGGTAGGAAGGGCTTTGTTCCATATAAACGATGCTTATCGAAGAGAGACATGCAATTCTCAACGATAACCAGCGAAGATAGAGAAAGTCAAAGAATTCGACTCTGCTTGTAGTAGCATTGTTGATTTTTCCTACTTAGATTTAGCATATTACATATTTAACTTTCCAGACTCGATACATAGTTTAGTATTGATGACAAATCGGTACAGTCCTATGTGTATGTATGTAGCATGTTGGTTCGTTGTGACACCAACCCGAAAATGAGGTATGATCATAAAACCGCCACAAAAATGGCGGATAGCGTGGCTAACCAAAGGCTCCTGGATCACTTACTGGATATTTGACCCTTGTTTTCAGGTCTCAAGGACTATTTAGGTGTTGTATTTTATGGGACTTGTTCAAATTTTTGTTCCTCCCCCTTCCTGTTAGGGGTCATGAACTGTAAATTATGATAAATATTTAGATTTTTGTAAGAATGCTCTATGATTACTGGTCAAATAACATAAATAAATGCCTGATTTGGCAGTGTTTTTGTGGTTATGAAATAAAGATAGAAAATGAGGCATATACTTGGGAATTGGAATTGTAGATTTATTATTCTTTGGTTTCAGAGACTAAAAAATTATAATAACTTATCAGAGTATGCGTAATTTTATATATGTGAAGTTGAACATGTCTTTCGCTACAAGAATCAATCGAAAATAACATCTTTATAATTTTTAATTATAGTGCAAGAACAAGGTCACACCGTCCTATTGCAGTCATAAATTAAAGATTTTTGAGTTTATGCCGTGGAGAGATATAAGCTACATTCCGAAATTGTATTTTTGACGTTGGATTGTATTTGTGGGTGTAATTTGCGAGAAATCGCACACCATGTGCTGTGCCTGTGCGTCAAAGTTTAGAAGGTGGGATTCCTATTTTGTTATTTGTAGCAATTCAATTTGTATTTGTGGGCCAGTTTTGGTAAAGCCAAGCATGGTTATTTCCCATGTTCATTTGGCATTACCAAACAAAGAATATAAGACAACATTTGTCCCAAATCCCAATGGACTTATTTTATGTGGGTGCTTCTTTGTAACCTAGATTTTATGTTCTACTTTTGTCTATTATACAATTGTCTTACAATTTCCTTGGAGAACCCATAAAAGATAAAGGACGCTTCCAGTATCTCGCATAAGGCAGAGTTCGGATGAAGGGTTTTTCTTTTTCTTGAAAAATGCGGACAAACCGTACATGTTCCCCTAAGGAGAGAGTAAAGAAAGATGCGCGCAGACAAGAAATCTCCAAATAATAGTGCGCCCATAATATATATTACACACTCGACGGCTCGACTGCAAATTATTAGCATGTCTCATGATAGTGTGTCCATAATAAGATGAACTCTAAAAGTATTGTTAAATATTTTTGTCTTGAAATCAGGTTGCACAACTCAAAATCAATTGGGTTCTCCTTGAAATTTTACCACATTAGCGCATTAGATGTGTAAATTGTTCAAACATAATTGTAATTGTCATTGTGGTTGTTTGACGATTGAAAATTATGAATTTTTTAAAGAATTCTTTATTATATAATAAATCAAGAAACAATAAGAATTATGTGATAAAAAATTAAGAATATCACTTGAAAGAGCAAATACTTACACAATTCGAATTTAGTTGTTACTAACTACCCTAACGATTTTTTTTGGGAAATTGTTAAAAATAAAACCAATCTTTGTTCAATATCGCTGAAAATAAATTTAATTATTTTTATTTATAAATAAACCCACATATTTGATATAATTGCTGAAGATAAACTCAACTATTGATTATTCCTTATTCTTGCTTAAAGTTTTGAAGATGGTTATAAACAATATGAAAGTTTATTTTTAGCAAATATATGTAATAAGTGAGTTTATTTAAAAATAAATAATAGGTAAAATTATTTGTAACGGATTGAGCAATTTATTATTGACCATTTACCTTTTGTTTTTTTTATTTAAAAAATAATAGCTCCTCCCTAATTCCGCAGACTTTTTATTTTTAATAGGAAAATTTAGTTTTAAAAATCTGACCTTTCGCTTGTTCTCTTTTAAAAATCCCACCTTTCGATTATTTTTTAAAAATCCGACCTTTTGCCTCTGTTTTCTTTTATAGAACATTTTTACCGGTGACTGGATAAATTTGAAAATTCCTCATTTTTTAAAAAAGAACAAGTAAAAGGTCGAATTTTTAATAGAGAATAAACAAAATATGAGATTTTTAAAAGAGAACAAGCACAGGTCGAATTTTTAAAAGTAAATTATTCTCTTTTAAAAATTTGAAATTAACCGGTCGTTCAGGTAAATTAGAGAGATATGTACTATAAAGAAAACAGATGCAAAAGGTCGGATTTTAAAAAATACTCGAAAGGTGGAATGTTAAGAGAGAACAAGCAAAAGTTCAGATTTTTAAAATTAAATTTTCTTTTTTAAATTTCCATTCTCCGCCACCCTCCCCAAAGTCTCTCCGGCCAATCACCCCCGTAGTATTCTCCAGAGACAGTTCTCTGGCTGCCATTGAAGACGACCTTAACTTCTTTGACATTGTTCTCATATCCCTTTGTTACAACATGAAATTCAAACTTCATTTGAGCAACTATTTTCATTTTCATTCATCTCCAACTTCACCCATCAAATTTGGTCCTTTCAATCACTTCATCCAAAAAAGATGGAAAAAACCCGCTGATACAGCCCAAACCCGGTTGGAGAACCGAACCCGGGACCTAAAACTGGACTTGTTAACATCCCAGACTAGGAAACTTAACATCGCCCTCCAGCTGTTCGATATAATGTCTCAAAGAAGACGACCTTATGTTTCAGTACAAATTATGTCTCGTTGGACTAATCTTGTTGGTCTTAATGTTAGTATGGGTGATTTCCTACGAGAATACCCGCATGTTTTTGAAATTTTTATTCACCCTGTTAGGAAGAATGTGTGTTGTAGTATTACTGAAAAAATGATGGGTTTGATTGAGGAAGAAAAATCTGTAATGAAGGAATCGGAATTGGAAAACGTTAGACGAATTAAGAAGCTTTTGATGATGTCAAAAGAGGGTATGCTTCATTTACATGCCTTGAGATTAGTTAGACGGGAACTGGGTTTGCCACTTGATTTCCGAGAGTCGATACTAAGGAAGTATAGTGATGATTTTGAGTTAGTTGATCTTGAGGTAGTGGCTTTAGTGAAAAGAGATGAATGTTTAGCAGTTTCTGATGTAGAAAAGTGGAGGGAAAAGGAGTATAGGGAGAAATGGTTGAGTGAATTTGAGACTAAGTATGCCTTCCCCATAAATTTTCCAACAGGCTTTCAAAAAGAAAAAGGGTTTAATGAAAAGTTAAAGAATTGGCAAAGAATGTCATATGTGAAGCCTTATGAAAAAGAGGGTAAGAGAAGTAGAACCAAAGGTGGGATCGAGCGTTTGGAGAAGAGGGTGGTGGCTATTTTACATGAGTTTTTGAGCTTGACTATTGAGAAAATGATAAATGTTGAAAGATTTGTGCACTTTCGGAAGGATTTGGGTATGGATGTTAATTTGCGTGAACTTTTGTTAAATCATCCCGGGATATTCTATATCTCCACTAAAGGAGGCACCCAAACGGTTTTTCTTAGGGAGGCTTATTGCAAAGGTGGTTTAATTGACCCCAATCCTTTGTATAATGTTCGAAGAAAGATGATGGACCTTATATTGCTTCATAGACGTAATACGAATGAGTTGAAGGTTGAGAAAGTAAGCAATGAGAAGAGAAATGCATCATCAAGTAAGATTGTGGAAGGTACAAGTGATGGAGATTGGGTCATTCCTCTTTTAGAGAGATCTGATGATTGATATTGCTCTGAATGTTGGTGACAATCTTAGGGTATGTAATGAAATAATCATATTTTCTCAATATGAATATACCATAGTAGGAAAATTAAGATGTAAGAGTGCCAAATCTATCACAAGTACTGATTCTTATAAACTTTTGATAATAATATATTTACATTAAGCATGTTTAATTCCAAAGTCGGAAAACATTCGATTGTAGAAGATTTATTCCAACATAATAATTAGAATCGTGGTAGATTTATTCACTGGGCAATGCCTTTTGACTATTGTAAGTTGAGGTATAGATACAATGCACTAAAAAGTATAGAAACAGGAGGAGAAGAATCAAAAGCAGTTTCCGGATGACATTGCTTGGAGCTTCAGACTCGATGGATGAACTCACAGGTTTTGTTGTGCTTGGAGTTAAGCGCCGAACCACCTGAAATCATAAATGAAATTGCATTATGTCAAGAAAAAAAGTGATAGCAACAGTATGACTCAACTCTTGGCTGGTGTCCTGGTTTTTACCTCTGAATTCGACTCGGTTGACGTCTGGTGCTGGAAAAGAGAGATCGAGTTAGGAAATTGTATCTTTATTGGAAAATATGAGGACTAGAAGAGTTAGGACTCTGATTCCTATTAGTCTATCACTATGTTTATATGCATGATTTATGTTTGATACATTCATGTCCATATGACTCAGTTTTGAGATTATTTAACGTAGATAGTTCAATTGATGGCTAATAGAAAATTTTGTTTAGAAGTAAAAAAGGAAGTGAGAAATAGAAGAATATGTGATATGGAAGGTTAATTTTTATGTGAACTTATTAGACTATTACGATTTAGGTATAGTCATGTATTATTGCATGAAGAAACATCTAAACATGGAGAGTAACAGCATGCCTTTTTGGGTGCAGCGGCCTTACTGTTGGCTTTGGTACTGGCTTTGGAACTTCGTAAGTGGGGATAGGCACACTCTTCACCTGCAGAAGGTTCATGTTAGAGCTCTTAATCTTGTATGATATAATGTATCTTTTTGTGGAGCTGATTCGACCATTTCATCGTTGAAATGAAACATACCAGGTTTCTATATTCAAGGTTGTAGAACATTTGAATGTATCTTTGCTTCGCCTGCTTCTCCTGTTTGTTCATCCTTTTCCAGAACGTGTACATGCAGCCCATATTCAACATTTTGTTCGCATAAATCTTCCATGTGTAGCTGTACAAGATTATAGAAACTTTATTAAGGACAATGGCGATTAACAATGTATATTATGTTTCAGTGACAATGTTATTGCCCAGATTAATTCAGGTTTAGACTACTAGTTCCTATTTTACCATTCATAGATTCGTTGTAAACTGGCTGCTGAGACCATATTCCAGTGTTCCTCATCCTCTTTGCATTTCTGGAAAAAGTCGGCAATTTTGTTGCTCGACTCATCTCCATTATGGGGGTCAATATGAAAGCCAGAGACTCCATCAACAATAATCTCTGCAGGCCCCCCTTGATTGGTAGCAAAAGTGGGCAATCCACAATTCATTGCTTCAATGACTGTAAGACCAAATGCTTCGTATAAAGCAGGTTGCACAAAGGCACCTCGGGTATCAGCAATGCACCGATACAACTCTCCGTTTCTGTACTTATCAGTCTGGGCAGCAATCCATCTAAATTGGCCTTTCAATTTGTATTTCTCTATCAATGAGTGCATCTTTTTTATTTCAGCCATTTCTTCTCTATCTTTGGATTTCGAGGGATCAAAGAATCCTGCCACGACAACAAGGTTGACAAGACTCCTGAGCCTATCATTCTTTCCATACCACTCAACTAATCCAGTGATATTTTTCACTGTATCCAGCCGTGCCATGGAGAAAATAATTGGTTTCTTCTTGTCTTGTAGGAATCCACTATTTGAAACAAGTAACATTTTTAGATTCTGATAATTGAACATGAATTACTATTTAGTAGTCTGATGCATAGTCTAAATTTCTATACTTACATGTGTTCGTCATTATCCTTGTCATTAAACAGTAACTCTTGAATGGCCGGATGGAAGTGTGTGAACCGTTTCTGTGCTTCTGTGAATGGAAAGTAGACAGATTGGTCGGCCCCAGGTGCAGCTATATTGAATTTGGGATCAAAAACATTGATGCCTGAAACCACCCTGTATAGTCCTGGAAGAGTGTATGCCACATGACTTTCATACTGGCCAGGTCTATCTTTGCTGCAAAAAGCCGGAACTCTTAGTTAATAAGTGAAACTTTGGTTTGTATACTGGTATTTGCTCTTTTAAGATCTGAATAATTGATAGGTGTTTCTGGAAAAAAGTTTTATGTCCCCAGAATTTGAAACACGAAAGTTTTTATCTAACCTTCCTGCAATTTCTTGATATGTGCTGGTGATGATGAAATCTGCTGAGTTCATTGCAATTATATCTGCAGTAAACTGACATGAAAAATGGTACTTGTGATCCTTTGCTTTCCAGCTGACATCTGAATCTTCATACTTGGTCTTTTCTAAGGCATGTGCTATAGTTCCCTGTTAAGAAAAATGGTGAATATAGAATCGAAATATAATACGTTTACTATGGATCCCAGTTTGAAGTTTAAATACCAGTGTAACTCCCAGCTTGTTTGCCATGAGTGATGCAACCAGATTTCCATCTGTGTAATTTCCAATTATGATGTCAGGCTTTCCTTCCATAAGCTCAAGAACTTTGGTCGTGGCATCCTGGCATCAGAACAAAGGAAGTTAGGCGCTGAATCACATCAACTATTATGAGGTATGAGCTCAAAACCAAGTAAACTGAGTTCTCAAATGCTACATGCCTGGGTAAACCTCTCAAGGTATGGATATATGTCAAAACGGGATACCCATTGACGGAGGATCCCATTTTCTGTTCTAAACGGAATGCGAAGTATGTTGGAGTATTTTGTGCCTTCAATTGATTCCAGTTCCTGATTGCACTTCGTTCCTTGAGCTTCTGGTATTAACCTGGTGACCTATATTACACCGCATCGATCAGCTTTACTTTTAGGATCTTATAATTTACATTTGAAATGATTTGTTCAGTTTAGTGCTTACCACTAGAATTTGAGGCTTTACATTGAGCCCTTGATTCTTGATTCTGATGAGTAATTCCTCTTCTAGTGCTCTGACTTGATCCAGAATATAAACCACCTGTTGCAGCGTAATAATTAGTCTCACTAAATTTCTTCGCTGTTTCTTAAATCATTTGCAGGCTATTATATCTACTAGACACATACCTGGCCTCCAGTATCAGGCAAGCCGAGAACATTGGCTTGCCCGAAGTAACCGTGTACTGAGAATATCACGATATTGAAGATCGTCGGAAGCCTGCCTAAGAATCTCTCAACATTCATTGGGTCTGGAGCCTGGAGTACCTCAGAGAGCGAACGCATCATTTCTCTGACTCTTGCAGCGGTATCTCCCCATCCTTTCTCAAAACCCCACTCCTTGAATCTGCTCAAACATTGATGTTAGAATAGTTTTCTCTTCGAATTGTTTCTGGTGTTTTAGATGAAATAATCAAAGTGATATACCTCAACTCGAAATTTTGATATGGAGTATCGGGAGATAGCGATGATAGAAACACATCAGCCACAACCAATGCTGCCTGGAGCTTTGCTGGCGTGTTCAGGGTCTCATTGATCATGAGTTTCTGCGAAAGTAAAATTCAACGTTTGAGGAATAATGTCGAAAACCCGAATAATGCTACATGGTAAAGTCCGTTGTCTTACGTCATCGTGGTGATTTAATGACAGTAGGTGTTCAACTAGAGGGGTTGCAGCCTCCTTATCTACCCATAGTTTTGAACTCAAGAACTTAGATATGAAATTCATCCCATTTCCTATAGAAGAAGACAAGTTAAGGCGCGGTGTAGAGTACTCAAGGGCCCCAAAGTCCACTTCTAGTGCATTTTCGTCTTTGGCCCTGTAATGTTCACACAACATATTTTCTGCTTAAGACAAACATTCTATAAATAGAAATCAGATTACTGTTACATTCCGAACAAATAGTAAAGTACCAGCTCTCATCATATATGCTCTCTTTGAATTTCAGGTACTCCGTAGCATTAATGCCTTCAACAGTGAGATCATGGGCATTCACTTTAACGTATTCCCAATAGCCAGGACTCGGTCTTACAGCAAAGGCAACATGCGGAGGAATAACAGCCGCTTCCTGTGGATATTCAGACAAAACATGAAAATTTTAAGCATTAGTACCGATCCTACAACCTTGTCGTAGATGGTTTTGTTCCAACTAAAGAATGTGCGCGTATATCTCACCTGGGTAGAGCACAGAATGTACCCAAGTGTGCCTTCCAAGACCTGAGTTCTTTCAGCTTGGTCATCAATAGACTTCTCGATCTCATCCATAAGATGATGAAGCTTCATCAACCGTTTCCCCTGCTGTAAGTACCTCGCAAAACACCTTTTCATAAGGTACCTTCGTTCCCTCAATGCTTCGGGCATGTTATCTGCTATCGAGTCAGACTTCATTAATGCCGGTGAAGCAGCCATTACGTATCAACTATCTATGTACACTAGAACTCGAGGGAATTGCAGGGTAGGCGGGAGAAGAAGATTTCGTATGTTTGGTAATGAATATAGCGAAGTATGATTTGTTATCGAGACCCAACACCCATGGTATATATAGGTTCTTGGATGGACTAATCAATTAGCAAATTTAGCAAGTTTAATGTCCTTATGACTTATGGGTACGTCAAAGGATATTGATAGGGAAAGAACATTCCTTATTTTGAGTTTTCAGAAAAGAATGTATTGGAAAAGGGAGATACCTTGTTTATGCTAATATTACTTAATATAGTTTTACTATTTTTAAACGAATATGTCATCAAGCAAATGTAATGTGGTATGATTTTGTGCCTTCGTATCTTGTATCTTGTTTATGTCTTATACCTTACCTGCCCAACTATACAAGATTTTTTTAATTAATTAATTATATTTTAACAATTTTATATCATTCAATCAAATTTATATGGGGGTTTGGTACTTTTTAGTAGACTTTTGGCTTTTGACTTGTTGGTTGTTTAAAAGGCTAACTAAAAAATGTGTTTGGTAAATGACTTGTCATTCAAGCAAAGCAAATTATATTTTAACAATTTTATATCATTTAATTGATTATATTTTAACTATTAATATTATTCAATAAAAGCTAGTTAAGTTGTTTTTTTTTTTTGCTTGTTCATTTTTTCTATATTAAACAACCAACAATTGAAATTTAATTTTATCAAACATCTTTTAAACCCATGCTTATCTAGCCAACAAAGATTAACCAAATACCCCGTACAACTCCCTTATCCTATAGACTCCCAATGAAAATACTCCCACCTAGATACACTTTGATGAGTCAAATGCACGTGACTATATTGTTATATGAGAACTGAGAAATTAAAAGGGTGTGTTTGATAAATGATCGATTTTAAAATTTTGACTTTTTAACTTTTTAGTTGCTTTATTAGTTAATAACCTTTAAGACAATCGAAAAAAAAAGTAGTTTTAAAGTCAAAACCAAAAAGTTAATTTTTAGTTTTTCGACCTATTTTTTTTATCAAATAAACAACATCTAACAACAATAAAGT
Source organism: Amaranthus palmeri (assembly GCA_019776075.1). NCBI lineage: Eukaryota > Viridiplantae > Streptophyta > Magnoliopsida > Caryophyllales > Amaranthaceae > Amaranthus > Amaranthus palmeri. The sequence continues at coordinate 2,006,575 of JAAKBH010000283.1, forward strand.
TTTCTAAATCAACCTCATAATAATTGATTTAGCAGTCAATCAATACATTCAACTAGTAAAACTAATCAACAACTCCAATCAATACAGTCTACAATACAAAATGAATGGCTGAAACAACCAGATGCCGGGATTGCGTTCCTAGTTGAATGGGGAGTGCAGGAAGACATGTTGACATCATAAACCGATCCCTCGAACAAAACTATTAATGCAGCTTAAGAGCAAGACTGTCCGAGTCTTCAGGGGGGAGTTTGGTCCAGTATAGCCCGACAGTTTGTGCCATGTTCAGGGGAGAGTGAAGCAATCGTATGTGAGCAATAAGAAATACAATCAAGAAGCGTCTGCTTGTAGCGGAGCCTCCATTGAACGGCCATTTTCCATCTCTCCATAGACCTCTTGACCTTTAAAGATGGGGCCAACACGACTTCACTTGCTCCGTAGCATGTCTCCATACACTCCAAAAATTTGCAGAATTCCATGGCCGCTGCACTTGGAAGAGTTTTCGGCTTCTCAAAAGACTGAATCTGTTGAGCCTTGTCAATTGCACCAAGCACTGATTGATCATCTTCAATTGTTGAGGGAAGATTTCTAAGAATAGCCTGACAATTTGATAGCAACCACTTCATCACGATTGTCTCATTTTCTGGCGATAGCTGTAAGCCAGAAAGTGCAACGTAACCAACTAATTTTCGCTGATTCGGAGGAGTTTTCCACAATCTTAATGCAGATAACAGGGCAAAAGAAGGTTTCCCATCATGCTGAATGTAAAGAGAATCTGCAGGCCACGAATGGCAAGTGAATATGTCATGTTCTAAAGGTATAATAACCTTGTCATTCGGATTTCTATTCAAAAGAAACCCGTAATGTTCAAGTAGTTCCAAGTTTGTGTATGTCCCGTAGCTTAATAAAACCTGCATAAACAGACGTAGCCCGTTTATAACACTGCAATATTGTAGGTTACTACATGAGATTACATGATATGGATCAGAAATTAGGTGGTATATGCAAATTGCAACTTGTATACAATTAGTCATTCTTTTTATGAAGTATAAGCAAGACATATTGACAATGAGCTTCTCAAAATCTCTAAATTCTTCCATTTCAGAGCACTAGAACTAACAACCTTTATGAAGGGATACAATAAAGCGTATTGCTAAAGAAACCAAAGGGTTCCAAAAAATTTGAACAATTGCATTGATAAGTGCAATTATTTGCACTAATCGTTTATATTTTTAAGCTCCTTTGCGGTGTTTTGAAGGCGATTCGGGGTCATTTTGTTTGGTTTCACTCTACTTTGGTATCTCGTGGTCAAAGTATGGGAAGATGGGTGAATTTTGTGGTTTTGAGTTGTTTTTGTGGGTTTTCGATACTAATCGTGTCTACAAGGTTCAAAGATCAAGTCAAGCTACTAATCAAACCAAGTCACGACCAAAGAAACAAGTTCAAGAAAGTTAACTAATCCAGTGGCCAAAAGCCGAGTCGGCTGAGGTAGCATTACAAGCCTCGACGACTCGGCTAAGCAAGATGGAACCTCCCATTTATCCCAGTAGCTTTCGCCGACTCGGCGATGAAAAGCAAAATGGCACCGCCGACTCGGCGGTCATCGAAGCAAAAAGCACTATTCTTCCAGAAACTCAAGCCGACTCGGCGGTAGGGGGCATTTTGGTATCGCCGACTCGGCGCAATAGGCTGACAAGTACATTGATTTTTCCAGAAGCTTAAGCCGACTCTGCTATGGTTGATCTTTGAGGACAGCCGACTCGGCGGTATTCCAATTCAGCTTTTTAGGCGTATTTTTCTCCGGGCTTTCTTTGGGGCTAGGGTTAATTACCCTCATTAGTATAAATAGAGTCCTTAATCCTGATTAGGGCTCTCTTCTTCCTCTTTTCAACTTTTACTTAGTTTTTCTTAGTTTTCCATTAATCTAATCTTTAATTACCTTTTAGCTTTATTTTAGTTGCAAGAACTCTAATCTAGCCTTTGAGATTTAATCTCCTTTCAAGTTTGTAAGTTTATTTTCTTCCTTTGGTTTTGAATTATTGTAGTAGTTTAAGCTTTCTCTAGTAACATTAGTCTTTAGTTTTAATCATCCTTTAGTAATAATTTCATCTTTCTCCATTATTGCTTTAGTATTCATTGTCATTGTTATTAAGTATTTCATCATTGCTCATCTTAGTTTAGCTTTTAATTCATTGTCATTTATGTTTAGCATTAAATTTGAATTAATATCCATTGCATTCATCATGTCTAGTGAGTAGATCTATTTTCTAGGGTTAAGGTTTGAACCTATTAGTTGAGCATGAATTGATTCTTAGATGTGTCTATGAAACTATGGATTGAAGTGATTAAATTGTGCTAATTAACCCTAAATTAAATATGCTTTGTCGGACCATTTAATAGAACTAGCGTGTGAGATTGGGATCGCCTTTGCTTTAGGGTAAACTTTAGTTAAATTCTTATTAATTCGTTCAATAAAATTAACGTGTGAGAATTGAATTAATAGGGTCTAAATCTAATAGTTGATCAACAGAGCGAGAGTTTGAGATTAACAAGATCAAATTTAATCACACAATTAATCCTACACTTCATAGACACTAATGAGAATTGGATCATGCAAGACTTTTGGGGATTCCCGACACCCTAGATTTCATCATCATATAGTTAAACTACATTTTTATTATTGCATTCTTAGCTGTTAGTACAAACCAACCAACATTTTTATTCCCTTAAGCAATCTAATCAATTTAAATCGTAAAGTCCATTGTCCCAAGCTTCCTTGTGTTCGACCCGCGACTACATGTACACCGTGCGCTTGCGGTTAAATAAAATTTGCACATCATGCATCAAAAAGCCCGAAATTCTATATAGAAACAAAATGTCACTCAGCAATAAGCATTAGTTGGGGTAGTGTTCAAACTTCAAATTATCACTGAACTTCACAGTCCATTTGAATACTAAGTGCAAATCAAAATCTCTTTTACTGTCCTATCACTTGTTACTCTTTCTTCATCAAGTCCTTTACAAACCAAGTGCAAAACACTTTCTCAAATGGCAAACCACCAATCACCAATCCATATCTTATCACTACTAACCCGCCTTTTTTTCTTCATATCAAGTAACCATGAGCATACTAAGATCCCTCCTCATTTACTTCAGAGGTATTTCTTATGAGGTTAAAGATGTTATTCATCAGGAGTTGGGTATGAATTGTGGTTTGTTAGGCCTTGGTTAAACAAGTTGTTGTCTTATGTTGGTCGTGTACAGCTAATTAGGGTTGTGTTAGGAGTTAGGACTTGGGGGTATGCAGACTTTTTGGTGTCAAGTGTTCCTCCTCCCTAAAAATCTTCTTAAGCTTGTTGAGAGCAAGTGCAAAATCTTTCTTTGACTAGGCATGATTTTCCGTTAAAAAACAGACATCATATAACGTAACGACCTCATTTTTATTTAAAACAAGTGGTCTCAAAAAAAAATATTCCAAGAGGATCAAGACAGATATATTTACTTACCTGCTCACCCAGTCTGTAGTTTTTCTTAGCATAAAAACAATATGCAGCCAGATCTTCCTCATAACCACCATCAATTAACCTGCAGGAGCAATCAGAATTTCCGGAATCTATGAATGGATCCTCCGCGTCTTCAAGCCCGTTTGAAGAAATTCCAGTAGCAGCTAACTCGTCTCCAGGTGCAGCATAATTGAAAAAGTCTCCCACAGGACACAAGCACCCAGCACTATCCCATGGTACATGCAATGTGCGTGTCGATATCTACCATAAAAGAAAGTAATTTGGCTAAAGTACCATATAAGAAATACATAGCAAAGGGCACATTCTTCCATCATTATGCAGCACCCGCAAGCAAGTAAGAAAAGCGGCAGCAAGCAAATAAGAAAAACATAATTGCCTTAATACTTATTGAGACTTGAGACAATGTCAAGGTGTTTGAAAATTTTCGGTATCTATAAATAAGTTAAATGCAGTCATGTGAAAACTGTCTTCAAAGAAAAGACTCTTTCAACTACAAATGCCTTGCTATTTCAAAAAAATGCCGTCTACAATCCACATAACAACATTCATGTGCAGAAAAAAAGATGTAAGATCGAAAAATCAAGTCATTCAAGCATTACAACTATATACAAATAACTGTTGACAAACATACTAGAGAAACTGCGAAAGGACTCTTCATTTGACCTTACCATTGCAGAAGCCCAGAGCCAAGCCTTAAATGTCACAAGCTGCGGCTTCAATTCCAGATGTTTTAGCAGTGTAATAGCTTCCCTCCAATCTGACTCAGCCTTTGATATAACCTTCTCTGTTACCCAAATAGCATCTTCTACCTACCAACAGATTTTTGTGATCAGCCTACAATTTTAAAAAGCATCTAGCCAGACACAAATTAAAACTAAGATTTATTTCCAGATCTTTTGCAAATAAGTACTATGATAGTAATGTTAAAAGTTAAAACTAAATAATAGAGACTAAATGAATAGTGTAAATTACTAATGTCAGAACCAAACTTGCAATGCTTTTGTCTCAAACGGACCAAAACTTGCTAGGATGTCACAGCTTCTAGGGAGCTGCATCAAATAAGGATACCATGCAGATCTCCTTCCTTTGTTCATTTCGGCTAAAAGGCAAACAGTAAGCACCTACAAAGAGAACAGTGGAGACTTTAGTGATAATAAACAAAGGATTTATTGGCAAACAGCTACGCATCAAAAGAATCCCATAGAACTGAAGACACATGTTACAAGTGAGATTCGGGTGGTCAGTTATGGATAACCGTAACAATGCTTTAGCTTAAACTAGTAAGTCCAAAGATCCTACTCTCTTTACTGGCTAATCTTGCAAAACAAAAATTCCCTTGAAAGCTTACCTTCTTTTCATACCAATCTTCCACCAAAAAGAAAGTGAAGGAAACCGGAGGTAAAAAGAGAACAAGAACTTTGCATGTCATATATATGCCAGACTATCCTTTAAAACACAAGATGAAAATGAGGGTTACTTTTTAAAGCAAATAAAGGGCCATGTTATTTCATTTACATAGAGGTGCAACAAAGTATACTCTTCCACAAGAAATTGATAACAATGCAAGCACATCAGACCAATGGATGTCCTAGAGCCCAAGCGAGAAGCGTGACTCATCAAAGTGAGGAGTAATCATTAGGGATGGCAATTCAATAATCTGATCCAAGAAAAATATTTCAGTGTAGACAAGGAAAATAGTCCAAAGCGACGATTTGACTTGACTCCGTTTTTGTCCAAATATTTAATTTTTCTAGTTTGTTTTAGTCAAATTTATTTTTTGAGATTGATATAGGCATACAAATATGTATATTTCAATTGTTGTTTTTGTTTTCATCATTTGTGGTAGAGTTATTCGACTTAATCATGTAAACTTTTCTTGAGACTCTTAACATCATTTGAACTTCGATGTGCCTAATCGAAAAACATTTATTTTTGTGAGATTCTTTATTGTTATTAGGTAGAACTAGAAGTTGGCCAAATCGTAGTCTATTCGAGTTATTAAGTTGGATTGGCCGCTATTTTTCTTTGTTGAGTAGAAATTGGAATAACTATAGGTTATACGGAGATAATTCATTATAGTGGTGAACTTTCGTATTGTTGAACGAATATGATTCTTGAAAAACATATCACGATCGACGGAAAGAAAGTTATAGTACATTAAATTCGACTTGAGATGAAAACATGTTCGGATTTTATTCGGAGCAAAATCGAAGTGTGCAAAATTCGACCCAAGGCCAACTTGTTATCATCCCTAATAATCATATCGTTTTTTAAATTTACCAAATTGGCATTACTCGAATTGTAAAGATCTTAAACAATTGCATTTTAGGCTACATCAAGGAATATCATGGTTTTAACTGATATTTGGCATTACGACAATTGCATCACCCCTGTTACCACATCACCTTGATCGTTACTGCAATTACGACCTCTTACACATTATTGCACTATGGATAAAATTAAGCTTTTGAACAAGCTGCAGACACAGACAAACCAACAAACAAAAATGCAGTCAGTGCGCCTAGGGTGTTGGGACACCTCAGTGGGCTATTTTGCATCTTGCTGAAAAAGACTCACATAGGTCCTTTAAAGTGCAGGGGCAACTTTCAATTCTATAAGTAAGTATCACTCTAAAGCTTTCAATTCTATAAGTAGTATCACTCTAAAGCTTTCAATTCTATTAAGAAACATCAGAACATCACAAAGTAAGAACAATGTTCATGTATATGCAAATTAACCCTCCAATCAGATAAAGGGCCATTTCATCTCAATTCTTAGTTGTAATTGTATTTACAATAAACACACTTCCCATCCAATTTATCAATATTTGAAAAACCCATCTCAATTTGTCAAATTGAACTAGTATCCATACATTTATTTCATATGCTACTACTAAATTCTAATAAGTATGAAAACTTAAAACAAAGACCCCAAAAAATTTAAGTAAACAAGTAATAGAAATGCGAACCTGGGTAGAGGAGAGTTTACGATGAAGATTGAAAGCATGAGCAAGTTCATGATCTTTGTCAAGTACACTATCACTAGTCATCAATGCTGATTTAGGAACTCTGAGAATCAATTCCCCTTTTTTAAGTTCACGTACAGCTGCCAATCCCCTCCTGCACTAAGCAATTCACGCAAATCATTGAAAAATCCATAAACACACCAACAAAACAGAATTAAAAAAGTGCTAAGATGAAGAAAAAGTACCCGCCAGCTTCAGGAAAATTAGAGATACAGAGAGAATGACCAAGACACGAAGACGATACATAAGAAGAAGGAGAATCTGAAACTCCATGCTCGGCTGCCCATTTCAGAAAGATTGTCAAAATTGCTTGTTGCTGAACCTCCATTTCCGTCATTCTCCGTCGGCGAAGATGAAAAGCGTCGCATAGATATCTAACAAGTAGGGATGCCCAAAATTGCTTAGTTTAATTGATTTTTTTTCTTTTGGAGAATATAGGGAAGGTTTTTGGAAAAAAAATATTATTCCATCAAAAAAAAAAGAAAAATTTTTTAAAAAATAGGTGAGATTCGATTTCAAGATTTTGTATTGATAAAATTATACTTTACTTGCTCTAATTGAGAAAATGCTTTTTAAAGTTGCAATTAAATACTACTCCCTAGTCCCTCCGAATCGATGTTCTATTTAGGTTTTCACGGTTATTAAGAGTGGTGCGGCTCTATTAAAAAGGTGGTAATTGGATATTTTAATTGATTAAATTAATTGTAACTGTGGTAATTGGATATTGGGAATTGAAAAAATTGGGGTATTTAGGTAAAAAACAATAGACAAAAAAGGAAATGAGACAATTGATATGATTTTGCCCAATAAGAAAATGGGACAACTAAAATGATTCGGAGGGAGTAATATTCAACCAATTTTCTACCAAAAAAAATATTAAACTAATTTTTAATGAATAGTTGTATGGGGTCTCATTGTGAAACACGTCTTATGTATAGGCATACTAGCCTAGTTGGGAGGAATTACGAGGATATGATCTCCTTGAATTGTAATTGCTGATAGACGGTATCTTTTAAGAGTGGATGTTAATTTTACACTTTTTAAGCAAATCTTATAGAAGTAAGATATTGTCTCATGGTACAATATATCCATTGCAAAGAGCCCAAATTTAAAAAAACGAATACAAATTCTTGTGAGATACGGTCTTTTTAAGATACCATTTTTTTATGGGGTTGGGCCATTATATATTTTTTAAAATATTGTAAGTAGGTATTAAGAATGATGTAAGTAGACATTTAAAATATTGAAAGTTGGCATTAAGGATACGGTAGTTAGCATTAAGGATAATGTAAGTACGTATCAAGAATACGGTAAATAGACATTAGTCATTATTGGGCTAGACTTGAGATACGTCTGTCAAAGAAACAGTCTCTCAAGAGACTAGCCGTGAGAATAATATGTTTTGAGTTTGGTTTATTAACTAACATAATGAGATTGGGCCGCCCTTTGACAAAATCAATTCCAAAGTGAAAATTTGAAATGAATAAGCAAAAAAATAAAAAAAATTTAAAAAATAGAAACATTTTGAAACATATTCCCAAGATAAGCAGTTTTGCTCCAGAGCTGAGGTTTGGTACCTGTTCGCTGTTAGTAACAGCGAACAAATAAAGTGGGTCAAAAAAGTCAAGCTATGGTGGAGAAACTTTTTTTTAAAAAAAAAAAAAATTATAATGTGTGTTCGCTGTTATTAACAGCGAACAAACATCATTCATCACCCAAACGGATAAAAGCACATTCTTTCATTGAAGCTATTTGCAATCTCAAAAGTTAATCCCAAATGAAATATGAACATAATAAATATATCTTACCTCAACAATTTCAATGAATAATCTAATAAACTAAATCAACCCAGAAATCTAAAATACTTACATAATTCTTCTAGAAAGTCAAATTTTGATTCCATCAACAGAGCCCTTGAAAACCCATCTCATATATGATTAAAATCAAAAAAATAAGAGAAAAAAATCTGAAAATTTTGACAAATATGGGTATTGTGGAAGATGAGGACTGAAATTGAAAGAGAGGAAAACAGATCCCTTGAAAACCCATCTCATATATGGTAATTTCCAATTTTCAACATTATTTATGATTTGATTTGTTCAAAATTGAAATAAAAAAGATTTGATGAGATTTAAAAATAATATCATGACTTATGATTTGGGTAAAGGTAAGATGGTATGGGTAATTTCCAATTTGGTTTTCTTGGAGAAGATAATCCGTGGTGGTGGTGGTAATGGAGGAGAGAAGAAAAGCCTTTTTGGAGAATATGCTTTTACCAGTTTGGGTGATGTTTGTTCGCTGTTAATAACAGCGAACACACATTATAATTTTTTTTTTTTTTTTAAAATTTCTCCACCATAGCTTGACTTTTTTGACCCACCTTATTTGTTCACTGTTACTAACAGCGAACAGGTACTAAACCTCAGCTCTGCAGCAAAACTGCTTATCTTGGGAATATGTTTCAAAATGTTTCTATTTTTTAAATTTTTTTAATTTTTTTGCTTATTCATTTCAAATTTTCTTCCAAAGTCCATTGTACCTAGGAACCAATTTGTTCATGTCCAGTGTCTACCACCCCCACATCTAAGGACCAAGGATAATCTATGTACAGATAGTCTATTGAGAGATCGTCTTTTTGAGAGATATATCTTAAGTCTAACTCATTAAGATTAATCCCTACTTGTCGTATTCTTAATGCCTACTTACATTATCGTTAATGCTTACTTAGCGCATCCTTAATGCCCGCTTTCAATATCTTAAATGTTTACTTACATCATTCTTAATGACTATTTATAATATTTTAAAAATATATATAATGGACCGACTTAATTAGAGTTAGTTTCTCAAAGAGACCGTCTCTCAAGAGCAAGAGCAAGAGCTAATTAGTTACTTCATTGATTATGTTACATCTTACTTAAATTGGTAAAAATCAATACTTTCAAGAGAAAATGGATGAAAATATGACAATTTTATATCAAAAATATCAATACTATCTTTATCTAGTTATTCAAGCAATCAAATAATGTTGTGCTATGTTTAGAAAAAATGATGATTTATTTATTTCAAAATTTATAATTGACTGTTTAACAAATCAAAAAAAAAAACAAAACTTGAATTTGAGCCAATTTCACTATTATGTTAAAAATAGTTGAAGTTCAGAATTTTAAGAATGACTTTCCAAATCTTGTCATTAGTAAATTATTTATTTCTGATTTTATAATTGAAATCTATAATTTGAAACAACTTACTTGTTTTCAAACACAACATTGAGTCATTTGGATAAATATGTCAAAAATATTCGGTACCTATTCACTTATTTAAGAACCCTATTGTGTAGTATATTCATTTAATCGTTAATTAATTACATCGATCTCATTCTTACACTTTTACTTTTATCCCATGTTAGTTTAATCAAATTAAGTTCACATTAGCTCAACTCAAACCATTCTTGAAAAAAACAATATTGTATCGAACAATCCTCAACAATACTGTTAAAAAAGTCTTATATGAACTTAGTTTACACTATTTTAATGTCGACCAACCTTAATTTAAAATTTTACCAATAAATTTGAACATAGGAATAGGAGTATATGATTATTTGGCCCATCACAAAATAAATGTTGCAATTTCAGAAAGTGTAATAGCTTATGCAAATCATTAATTTGTATACTTATAGTTTTCTAATTCATCCCATTAATTTGTTTTATTTCTATCTTTTTTCAGAAAAAATTACTTAGAATAATCCAATTTTTTCATGATTTTCCTACAAAAATTTCAGCTATTAATTAATTACGAATAGCCTCAACTTTTGAGGGTATTTTCCTAGAGTATACTTGGGTAACCGATGACCTGTTACAGTAGGTAATTCACAAAAAAAAAATGTAAACTAAAATCTAATGTAAAATTAGAGGAAAATTTTGAAAGTATACATAAAAAATTTTGAATAATAAAAATAAAATATAATTTTTTTTTCAATTTTTTTTAACATTTTATTTTAATTTATTTTTTTAAAAAATAAAACTTTCATCATTTACCGAGTTTACTTCACAAAATACCCTCTAAAATTGAGATCATTCATGGTTAATCAATAAGTGAAATTATTGTATGAAAATCATGAAAAAAAATTGTATTATTCAAGATAACTTTTTCTTTTAACTATAGTTCTTATTCCTTTTTTTAATCTTATCAACATATCTAACTCATTATTTCATCACATATTTTTTGCACTTTTCTATAAATTGTACTCCCTCAAATTCAATTTACTTGTCTCCTTTAGGTTGAACACGCAAATTAAGGATTGTGGGGAAACAATCTAAAAGTGGGTAGTTATGGTATTTTAAGTAATTATATTAATTGTGAAAGTGGTAATTGGGGTATTTTGGTTATTACTTGTGTGAACAAATAGTATTTAAATAAAAAAATCAGTGACAAAAAAAGAAAATGAGACAAATAGATGAATATATCCAATAAAGAAATATGACAAGTAAATAGAATCCAGACGAGTGCTTCCTCCGTTCCATGATACTTGCTATTGATAGTGACATTTATTCACACAACATGTCACACTCGGAGCAAATATTATGAAGCGGATAAAGTATTATTTTTATCTATTTTTCTAAACTTTCCGACCAATTATCATTTGACAATTTTTGTGGTAGATACTAGAAAGGGAGTATGTTCAAGTTGATGTCACTAAAAACCACAACTTGTATAAAAAGAAAGAAAATGGCTATAGGTCTAGACCACAACCATAACTTATATGGGTCCCACAATGTTACTTTTTGATATTTATAGAAGGCCCCAAACACAACAACAAGGCTAGTCAAATATATTCCTACTTTTTTCTATAAAAAGAAAAATATTTATTTTCTGTTCACTAGAAACTCGCCACGTGTACAGTAGAACACAATCACCAAATTCCATTGATAGAATAGAATTAATGGTAGATCCAGGGTTCGAAGTCTCAGAAGACACCAACTAATGAATGAAATTTCGGTAGAGGTTTGTGTGTAAAATTAACAGCTATCTTACCCTTACTTGTTAAAATATTAAATACTTTCTCCGTTCCATAATATTTGCTACATCTTCCATTTTAGGAAATTTCATATTATTTGCTACATTTCCTTTTTAATAAAAAAATCAATAATTTAAAGTTATACCTACTCCTATTTTAATCCTACTCTATATCTAATTACTCCTATTTTTCTTTTTCATTTTTCAACAAATAATATTAAAAAATTCCAAAAAAGCAACTTTTCACCTATTACTCATCATTGCACGGTAACTTCTTAATCTTTGTGCCCATGCAATGGTAGCAAGTAAATCAGAACGGGGGAAGTACGACATACCATAAAAGTAAATGGAACAAAATAATTCAATTGGCCTAATTAAAAAATGAAATAAAATAAATAAACAAGACAAAATTACTAAAATGAGCGAGTATTCATCATCAAAATACATCGGCATTAATTTTAAATTTTTATTCTTACCAATAGAATAGTCTACTTTAAATTTTAAAAAAATAAACGCCTAGGGACATGTGACCCCGTGTGATCCAACGTGGCTCCGCCATCGGATAGAATTAGAGTTAGACCCATAACCATTTAAATATAAAAAATTAATATAATATAAAAATAAAATAATGGAAATCGGTGATAATGTTATCTTGTTATGAATGAATTATGATTGGGTGATCCTTCCACGTGTCACTTTTATAGCTTTTGATTTCAGATTCCACGCACTTGTACTTTTTGTTTACCCAACCAAAATGCACTACTCCTATCACTTCTCTCGCATACCGTTGATTTTTAACTACTCATATTTGTCCATATCAAAAGACAAAAGTATTTATTTATTTATTTATTTTTGATATAAAGATTAAAAAAATTTTAGGAAAATAAGTTAAAGTAATGAGATATTATGGAGTAAAAGATAAGAGAAAATCAGAGAATAAAAATAATAAAATTATATTCAAACGTTAGAGTGAAAAGAAGTTTAGAACGGATTAAAATGAAAAATATAGTAAAAGTAACGAGACAAAGAAATAGCATCATTTGTAACATATATATCGTTAAAATTAAACTCTTATCACAACTTCACAATGGTGAGAGGGAAAACACTAATATTAGATAAAGTTTGAGTATCAAAATTTTTACTGAACTCATCCCTAGGTAGTCAGATTTGAGTATAAAAATTTTACTCGTCATGGATAATGAATTGGTGGTGTATATGAAAATTTTAGGTGGGTATGAGTGTGCGAAGGGCATACCACACAGAGGTGCAAGACTTCTCCCTACCGTGTGCAAAATAGAGTGAAGTCGAAACCTCAATTCATTAATGTCGTGGTGTAGTAGGACGTACGCCGCTTGTAAAATTGTCATGACGTTTTTTACCAAACATTCATTTAAGATTGAAATTGACTTTTTATAAAAAAAATTTCTTTTTTTCATTTTGCCTAAAACCTGATAAAACGAGACTGTCGAGGGGTCGGTTTAGCCACCCTAGGGTGGGTATCTATGGTAATAACTAACCACAAATGAAACGTGCCGACTTTCCGGTAAGATCTTATTAGTGGCTTTTTACTTTATAGTGAAAAAATCTAATGTTTAGGAAGCACTAATCAAATGCTTTGTTAGAGATTATGCTAATGCCTAATAATAACCTAATCTGTTAGGATAACCTAATTAGTGGATTATGTCGTGTCCATTCATTTTTATTCATTAATGATTTGTCTTTGTTTGCCACTAAATAATTACTACTCCTACTTCTAGAGATGTCCAAAACAGACCCGATGACCTGATAGACACCGACTATATAACCGAACCCGATTCGACCCGACTTGAAAATGGACCTACAATTATGTAAAAATCAATGTGAACACAAACCCGATTTTGAACCGACCCGAAACACCTAATCCGAATGAACACTTCTATATGAATTTTCTAGTAACCGTTGCTATTAGGAATCAAATTTTGTCTCAATTATAGTTAACTAGTGTAGAAACTTGTTTATTGCACGATTTTTTTAGCATAGACATATATAAACATATGATATTAAAAATATAAAGTTAGAAGTATTATGTAGTATATTGTTAATAAATTAACTCTTTAAATTTGAAAATTGTCAATAATATATATGCTGTATATTATATTTTCAAATGTACTCAATTTAACTATGTAACCTCCTTTTAAAGGGCATTGTATGTTATATTTATTTTTTTCTAAATTTTGATCATAGGTTTTAGAAGCGAATACTGATTAAGTTGATTTTTAGAACTTTTATACATTTAATGAAATAATTAAAAATTATAGAAATTTAGAATTCTCAAAATATGCATCTTAGTACATTATACCATTCTACCACACTTTACTTGCTATATGTCCTCGAGCTTAAAATTTTGATGTACTACTCATTATGTGATGTACATCCACTAAAATAATCGCTTAAATCAATTTTGAATAAGTCAATTTTAACCTAATTTGTCAAGAATTACACAACAAACTCTCCGAAATAGGCGGAGCTAGGAGTGTCTAGGTCAACTACGCTTCTTTCTCAATTTCCAATTTTTTTAATAGATATTAAAGACTCGAATTTTCTCCTTGAACTTTTAGTCTTTATGCCATCCTCACCTTATGCTATGGCTTCGCCGTTACTCTCCAACATTAGTGGTGATTAAACACGTCATTGTAACAAAAGTAATTAAATCTGGACATAAATTGTAAAAAAAAACAAACAATTACTCTTGTAAGTTGTAAGAGATCATAACCTCGAAACAAAGAACTCAGATGTGCTATTTAAGCTTTGTATAAGATGCGTTACTTGACAAGTCTGTTTCATGCAACACATAAAACATGTTTAACTACGCGATACCGCCTCATATACCGACCCATTAAAAAACAAAAAAAAAAAACTTATGGTGTGCCGTTATGAATCGTTACTACTAGTAGTACTTAAAACAATAACAATGCATCTTCAACAAAAAAACAAATGTGAACCCACAAAAATGGGCAACTGATAACCATACAATTAAAGTCCCAAAAACAAATACAAAATCAAATTTAAAGATCCTCCAATGCCCTGCTTGCATTTTACAAGCAGATTGTGGTAGAGACTAGAGACTACTACTTTCTTCACACAATCTCTAGACCTTTTCTGTACCATCAAAAATTCCCTATCAATACTATAAAGTGGGAACAAAATAAAAAAAAATTTAAACAATTTTAATTCTTTTGGGTGACCCAAATCAAGAAGATTAGTGGGGAAGTTTGGAATTTGTGAAAAGGAGATTGTATTTTATGTGGGTATTTTTTCAAAAGGTAGCTGAATTTGTTTAATCCCCATTAGAGATTGGTATGTTGAGCTCATATTCATCTTTTATTATTGTATTAGTTGCTTTTTTGATTTCAGCTAATTTTTTAGGTTTATTCTGTACTGTATTTTCTGCTTTTTATGGAGATTGTAGAGTATTTGGAGTACTGGGTCTGGGATAAATAACCTAATCTTTAACTTATTTTATAGGGTTTATTAAAAAATTAATTAAGCATTTAAATAATTTAAAAGTTTTAGCCCATTTACTTGATTTGACTATGGTTTGACTGTTAATGTTAGGATTAGTAGTCTCCTTTTTTAATTAAGAAGTATTGTAGACATGTTAATCCCTAGTTTATGCTGCATTTAGTTGTTCTTTCTTGATTTTGTTGCTTATGAGTTATGAGGGACGAATTAGAAAAACCCTTTATAGTATTCTAATATAATGAGTAGAAAATTGATTTTAATGGTGTAGAAGAATTGATGGGGATGAAACGTGAACTGATCTATTGGTTTATGTAGCGGAAATTAGTTTTTTGTGTTTGCTGTAATTATGTCTATATCCTTTATGGGTATAAGTTGTCGTCTTCTTTTCGTCCTCATACGCTGATTACAGTTCTTATGAGCGGGATACACTGGGTAAGATGTAATTATGTCTATATCTTATGGGTATGAGTTGTAGTCTTCCTTTCCTCCCCATACCCTATCATAGTTCCTATGAGCGGGATACACTAGATAAGATTATGATGACGTATGTCCATATCCATGTAAATGATGAATTTTGGTTTATGATTTTAATATTGTGTCCACATTTACTGTTTTCATTTGCAGAAAGGAGGAAATTATATATTAAGTTGCTTTTTTGGGATTAATAATTCCATTTGAAAAGTTTGTGCATACTTGAGCTGAAAAGGGGGAGAATATACTAGTATTTTGATTAGAAGAAGAAAAGGAGGATGCCTATTTCTTTAGTATATGTGTCCCCAACTACAAAGGTCTACCATGGGTTTGTTGTCTCTGAATCATTGGTTGGTTTTTCGATTTACAATAAGCGGTCGAAAAGAATTTCTAAGAAACAGGAGAATTGGACTTTGAATGTTGGAAAACAGCAAAAAAGAGGTGGGTTTTCTGTGCTTTCAAGCATGGTAGCAAATCCGACAGGAGACCTTGCTGTTATGTCATCCGAACAAAGGGTGTATGATGTTGTTTTGAAGCAGGCGGCTTTGGTTAATCGAAAGTTGAGATCACGAGAAGGGCTTGATCTTGATAATGATGTGCAGCCCGATATTGCTGTTCCAGGGACTTTAAGCTTGCTTGGTGAAGCTTATGATCGGTGTGGTGAAGTTTGCGCGGAGTATGCAAAGACATTTTACTTAGGTTGGTGTTTTTTCCTTTCAATGGCCTTAGATTATTAGGTGGGTAGTAATGTTTTTCTGATTTTGGTAGCGTTGTTGTTGATGTTACAGGGACTCAGCTTATGACCCCTGCAAGACGAAAGGCTATATGGGCGATATATGGCAAGTACTTTGTTCTTTTCGACGTGTTCAACTACTAATCTCATTATATCCTATGCGTGATTGACCTATTTTTGTGTTTTTGCTGCGTATTACTCCTATTTTGATTGCTTCTTTCAGGACGATTTTAGAAAGTAACTTAAATCTCTTATCCGCTTTGTGCTCAAGAATACGCTAATTGCTAGCTTGGGAAGTTAAGTTTAGTTGTCTTGGGTCTGTTAGGTAGGTTTGATTTTCACGACACATGAGAATTTGATTTAAACTACAAAGATAAGCATTTTGTTGCCATATGTTTTGCGTAGAAGATCGAAAAATGCATCAATTAGAAAAGCGGTGGATTGGTTTTCTGAGGGGCATAGAAGAGGAGAAATAGACGGAAGATGACTTAGATTACAAAAGTGAAGAACGAGCATGAAGAATTAATTTTATAAGAGCATGGCTATAAATAAGAATGATTGAAAGAGGGGATTACAGAAGTGAAGAACGACATATTAGCGATGGTTCTCATGTTGGCTTGTTTTGGTTCATGTAACAGCGCTCATGTTGTGGGGATAAGGATTTGACATTGTTATTTATGTTGGGGGTGGCAAAATAACTCATTAAAGCAATTTTAGCTTATTTTGATGCAAATAGAGGGTCGGGCGGTCAAACCATCAAATGTCAATATTTAGTAAATTAGCTGATTGAAACAACTTATTGTTATGAGCAAGTTGTTCATATTAGTGGGCTCAAAATCAGCTGGTCAAATCAGTTAATAAAATTAAATGTCAAGTCAGCTGCTGTAATCAGATATCAGTCGTTATCCAAACACCCTATTATTGATATCTTTCCCGCCCATGCAAATTGAGTATTTCTGCTTGTTTAGATGATGAAATGTCCCCTTACATGTTTTATCATTGTGATCCACCCTAAAGAATTGCTTTCATATCCATTTTTCCGCGTTATCTAGAGTTCGCGATGTTTTTTCCTTTGGAGGTAATCTTGGATGAATAATTAGTATAAATTATGTTTACAAATGCTTGATCTCGTTGCATAACAATTCGATGCTGCAAAGTTTGTTTCCTTACGTTTACAATTATATCGTGCAGTCTGGTGTAGGAGGACCGATGAGCTTGTTGATGGACCTAATGCTTCACATATTACTCCGACTGCTTTAGATAGATGGGAGGCGAGGCTAGAAGACCTTTTCAGAGGCCGTCCCTTTGATATGCTCGATGCTGCGTTATCTGACACTGTCGCTAAGTTTCCTATTGATATCCAGGTTTGTAATTTTTTATACCTGCAGACCCTGAAACTCGTATTAATATTCGTATTGGTTATCCTGATCGTGTCAAATTTGATCGACAGCCATTCAAAGATATGATTGAAGGAATGAGGATGGATCTCAGAAAGTCGAGATACAAGAATTTCGACGAGTTATACTTATATTGTTATTATGTTGCTGGAACGGTTGGATTGATGAGCGTTCCTGTCATGGGTATAGATCCCGAATCAAAGGCTACAACCGAGAGTGTCTACAATGCTGCCTTAGCATTAGGAATTGCAAATCAGCTGACTAACATACTTAGAGATGTTGGAGAAGAGTAAGTTCGATAATAATTGCTCTCGTTATTTCCTCTATCGTCATCATCTTAGACAAAATTTAACATAATTCACTAGTTAGTACGCTTTTTGAATTCGCGATTTGCTCAAAATGACCCTAAAATAGCCCAAAACCGACCATAATTCGTATTTTGTTTCGCGATTTGCAAGGGGATTAGTGAATCATCTGACAATGGACAAAACGAATAGCATATGCTTTCAGCCTTTCATGCAGTAGATTTTACTTGTAAATTAAAAATGTTTGTCGTGTTAATTGATGAGATATATAAACGTCTCTGATGGCTTATTGAATCATGTGCACTTCTTATCTATGTGAAGTTGCAGATGATATCCGCTATTAAGGATTAATCGGAAAAAACCTCTTTGTTATCACTAAGACGGATAAGGTTGCATACATCCGACTCTCCCAAATCTCGCTTAGGTGGGAGCCACTTTATTATACGTACACTAACTTCATCATTACTTAAAATGCATGAAAATCAAATTTTTATGTGATTGTCAGCGCCTTACTCTCGACATTCTTGGTTTAGTGCAAGGAGAGGTCGAGTATATTTGCCACAAGACGAATTGGCACAAGCAGGGCTTTCGGATGAAGATATATTCGCGGGAAAAGTAACCGATAAATGGAGGAACTTCATGAAAAAACAGATCAAACGAGCCAGGATGTTCTTCAATGAAGCAGAGAAAGGAGTCTCGGAACTTAGTGGAGCTAGCAGATGGCCGGTAAGCAATACAATAATTGTCACAGTTGATCGATCAAATCGGTAACTGCTATTTAACTGATGTTAACTATGTCGATCATTAGGTGTGGGCGTCATTGCTTCTGTATCGACAGATACTGGACGAGATAGAAGCAAACGATTACAACAACTTCACAAAACGAGCTTACGTTAGCAAAGGCAAGAAACTGCTAGCGTTACCAATAGCGTATGCAAGATCCGTGGTTCCACCTCGATCAACCTCTAGCCTTGCAAAGGCGTAGACGGATCGAACGAGCTAGTAGTGGATTACATTGTAAAGTATGAGATGTGTATATACACTGAAAATACATAATATTCATATTATTACCAAAATGGAAAATTCTTTAGAAGTGGTGTCAAAAATTTTTGGCAAATTTTTGTTCACAAATAACCAACATCAAGCTTGTAGGAGTTCATGTTAAGGGATAGAATGGGCTTCAACAACATTTTTGGAAGGTGGGCATACAAAGAATGTTACTTAATATAGTATTTGTAAAGAAAAAGATGGAAACCTTAAATTTTTTGGATACCCTAATTCAACAATATGCTCTAATCAAAAAAAAAAAAAATGAAATTTTCGTTTCGGAGCCTGGATTTATCAGCGTCAATGTCATGGGAATTATGATTTAATTTCATACTTTTGGTTTTGGAATTAGTTGCTATACATCTTGTTTTTACGATAGCTTTAGTTGCTATGCATTATTTTGATTTAAATAGCTTTAGTTACGTACAATGAAAAATTGAGAAAGTATTGTTGAAAATATGCATTGAGACGAATAAAATGAGATTTTATTTGCGTGGAGTACCGATAGAAGTACAAACAGTAGTTTGCAACCGACGGGTATGTACCACAAATTACCCTGAAGGCCCCTACGGGCTAAGGCCTAAGGGTCACTCAACCGAGAGGCTCTAACAATCCAATCCTCATCATTAGCATCGAATGAGTTTGACCTCGCACTGCTATTCTTTTTCGTCACAGGGTCGGGTACAAGACTACATATTGGTTCCAAGGCACTAGCCCGATGAGCTACTCTCTTTGTGCCTGCTAGAACTAGTCTCCTATAAATTGCCTTTCACAAATTCTTACTTGAGACTGTCTATACAATAAACGTCCCAAGTTTTGGGGCTAACCCAATTTATGAATTAAAAAAATAACTGATTGGTGGTTTTGTAAGTCAAAGGAGAGATATGAATTGGGCTCTTAAAAGACGTCTATACTACAGACGATCTATCCAAAGAAGACCTGATTGCCTTTACCCCGACCATCATTATTAGCCTTCTTCAACAAGTACAGACATAAAAAAGGCTAGGTTTGAGGCAGGATGGAAGTCATGGAACAAATGAGTCGTAGGCCCTATTTAGGCTCACATGTTTTCTTTGGCCCACTCAATATCGAATCCATTATACATCTCGCTCATAGAAATTATATACAAAATATACAGATCGAGGAATGATGAAAGTAAACCATACCCTTATCACAGTCGATAAAGAGGTTATAGTCAATGATACTCTCACTCAATAAAGACTTGCAAAAAAAAAACAAAGACAAGACAAGACAAGTAGCAAAACAAGACAAGAATCATGACTAAAGACAAAAATCAAAGAAATATACATAGCGATCATAAAGGGACAAACAAAACTAGACATATATAACAACTAATGGTTAAGGACACCAATACGATATCAACTAATGGTTGTAGTCATTGAGACTCTCGGATCAATAATGACCTGCAAAAGAAAACAAAGGTAAGACAAGACAAGTATCAAGACAAGACAAGGATTACGACTAAAAGACATAAACCAAAGAAATATAAATAGCAATCATAAAGGCACAAACAAAACATAACATATATAACAACTAATGGTTTAGGACACCGATACAACAACTCCAACTAATTTTATTCTTAGTAGCCTAAGGGTCACACAACCAAGATACTATAACTATAATTGAGTATGAAGATAATTGAACGATAGCTGATCATACCTTAGTACAAGCGATAATGAAGTTGTAGTCAATGAGACTCGCGACTCGATCCGAGCAGCAAAAGAAAACAAAGGTAAGATAAGATAAATAGTAAGACAAGACAAGAATTAAGACTAAAAATATAAACCAAATAAATAGCGATCATAAAAGCACAAACAAAATAAAACATATATAATAATAACTAATGGTTTAGGACACCAATACGACATCTCAAATTAATTTCATTCTTAGTAAAGTCTTTACAAAAACAAGACATTTATTCTCCCTAATTTGCCCCTTCCACGTTTTGATTAACCTACCACAACTTCTACTACTATTAACCGTAAATATTTTTCGCCTTCACTTAAATACGGTTGTCTCATATCATACATGCCCAATGTATCTAGTATTATTTTACATATTTTCGTCCTCCATGTGAAGGGAGTACGAGTATGAATTGTTCGTCTCATTTTCCTCATCCAGACCCTGGTTCCGAGCGACGGCCTCTCCTAGAACCCGATTCCATCATATAACCGTTTTTTGTTATTGAGGACCGGGAAAAATCGGAGGGACAATTTATTGTGCAAAGTGTGACAATCTCCAAATCTCATTCATGGTTTTATTGCCACATATTCATAATTCGTTAATTCTTTCAACAATGAAGTTCGTTGATCCTTTTCAATATCTAATTTCTGATTTCATTTTGAAAATCTAAGTTTCGATTTCATTTGAAAATCTAATTCTGATTTAATTGCAAAATATTCCTAAATTTGATAGAATTTGAAGATGAATTCTTCTGGGAATTCTGAGTCTTCCTCAAAAAGGAATTCCAAGAAACCTAAATGTAAGTTCAATTGTAAAAGTCTCTCTACAATTTCTTATAGATTCTTATTACTTAAAGATTTGTTAGATGTAATCTGTTTGTAATTATAACTTCAATTGTAGGATTATTGTTACAATTTTTCCCAGATTTTTAGAATTCGGAATGCGGGTTGTTTCCTATTGCATTTTGATTTGGTTTTTTCTTTTCGTTTCTGTGATGGTAACAAACGACAAGGATGCACGTTTTGATTCAACAATGGTGTTCTTGATTGATGATTTATGTCATTTTATCATACTTGGTGCATGGAGTTGTTTGCACTTTATAGTAGAGTCCATGGCCTTTGGGCTTGATGCTTCCCAATGCTCTGTACTATCCCACTCTGGTGTATGGAATATTACAATTGGCAACAATAAAACAGGATTTGATATTTGGTTTTGAATTGTTCCTTTTGATTTTGAGCACTAGTTTGTCAACATATGCAGGGACCGGATTATTATACTGTTGTTTGGGTGTAAAAGTTGGATTAATAGGACCATCTATCTATCTATAAACATAAATAAACAAATTTCGGATTAATTATAGAATTATTTAAGATGGATTGGGCATGTGCAAAGATCAAGTATTAGCGGATATGTATAGAATTTAGAAAGTTAGAACTTAGGGGGACTTTAGAAGAGGGCAAGGAAGACCAAAGATGACGTTGAGGGCAAGAGTGGAAAGAGATGAAAGATTTAGTCTTACATGCTGAGATGGTAGATGATCAAAATGAATAGAGAAGAACAATCCATATGAATGACAATAGAAAATGATCTATTAATTTATGTAGCCCACCCCAATCTTTTGGGAATACTGTTTTTACATTGTTGTTGTATTCATTAAACATACATATATACATAAACAACATTGTTTTGATGAAATGACTTACTACTCTGCTTGGTTTATAAGGTTTTAGTGCACTTTTTGTTTCTTTCTAATGGTGAAGGTTACACCTGAAATGATAGTATGTTAAGAATCTGTGCTATTTGTTACAGATTCTAGGTTCACACAACAAGAGCTGCCCGCTTGCAAACCAATACTAACACCAGCATGGGTAAATTTTTACCAACTTTGGCTTTCTTTTATTGCTTTTTTTAAGAAGCCGACAGGCCCGACACCCACATGTAGAGATGTAATTTACAAGGATATCCGTGAGGTCAAGTACATTTTATAAGGGTATCCAGTGCTCTTCCAATTTCATGTTTGTCATCAACTTTTTTAAACTCATGTTCAGTGTGTTTTAGACATTATTCAGTAATACAATTATAATCACTAAAAACAGGAATCCAATTTTCGTAAGAAGGGATACCTATGTCATTTAGTTGATACTTCAGAGTTTTTATGGTTGAAGCCACAAATTTAACTTCTAACATCACTTATAAAAAAACTTCTAATAAGTGTCATTTATTGTATATCAATTTCAATTTAAGTTAAAAAAAGATACCATACTGAATACGTACATTGAGTTGAATTTTACAACACCATATGCGTGATTATTGATTTTTATATAATAATTTGGAAATCAGGCTAAAGATGTTATGTCTTAATATTAAAGCTCGATGTATCAACTAAATTGAGACGAAGTGAATACAAAATATACAAATCATCAATTTGTACCATAGTTTCCATGTCTAGAAATATTAGTGATTTGGAACTAAGAAGAACCAATAGAAGCAATTAAGCATTAGTCTTTGTATGATTGTATTTATTAGAAAGACTTGGCTCTTTTTACTGTGTGTAATTTATTCTTTCTAGTGAATGATAATTGACGAACGGCATTACCTCTAGGCTCTAGTATAACTTAGCTATTGCTCCTAGTGCATTAATAAGCACCCTGCTGAAACTATAGCATGCTTTAGGTTACTAGTAATAAAAGTTGCCTTAGAACTCATGGTTTGCAGCTCCTACGCTATGAGAATTACACATCAATCCGTCAAGAAAGTAACCAATGTAAAAGGAGCATATATCAATAATCTTATGAGCTTGAATAGTTTCTGTGCCTTCTTTCATTTTTGTGAACGTTTTCAACACAATCTTAAGTTCAAATAATATTGGTTGTTCCCAGCAATTTTATGCCATAACACGTGTCAAAATTAAAGCTTTGCTTGTG
Source organism: Amaranthus palmeri (assembly GCA_019776075.1). Lineage (NCBI taxonomy): Eukaryota > Viridiplantae > Streptophyta > Magnoliopsida > Caryophyllales > Amaranthaceae > Amaranthus > Amaranthus palmeri. The sequence continues at coordinate 2,030,216 of JAAKBH010000283.1, forward strand.
TTGTGTGTAAATCCGTCAAATTAAGCTTGCACATTTGAGTGAAATATTTGTTTTAAGGCATTTTTGAACCTTTTTGCAGCAGTGGTAATGGTATCAAAAAGTTAGTAGCTAACTAGTTTTGTGATGCACTGACTCACTCTTTAAAATTTTAGTTCTACAACTTACTAACAATGTTATCTAACTTTTTCTTGGATGTTTTTCAGGTTATATCAATATTTGTTGCTGTGGGAATTTTCTTTATACCTGTTGGAATTCTTTCTTTGTCTGCATCAGAGCATGTAATTTGTTCAAACAACGTGTTTTATTGGATGAATCAGCTAATTAAGCTAATATGGTTCATAATCTTGTACTTGTTTCTATGGCACAGGTTGTGGAGGTTGTGAGGGAGTATGACACTGAATGTATTCCTCCTTCTCAGAGGAATGAAAGACTTAGTTATATTCAGAATTCTAGCACCAACAAAACATGCTCATTAAGCATGACTGTAAGTAGGAACTCATAATTTTTTATCTCTTGTGGATGTACATGTATGTTTTGTTCATGTGATGCTATTTTAGGTTTTACCTTTACTCTTAATATTTAATATTAATTGTAGGAAAAATTCACCAACATAACTGCTAGTAGTTTGGAAAATGATTACTCGTAAATGCTTGAATAATTAGGGACTTGTACTTGATTCACTTTTGAAGTGTTGTATGTCAAATTATAGCTATATAAAGTGGTATACTGAAATAAATTAGGGATTGATAATGGTCTTTTGGGACAACAATCTCACATCCACCAAAATGGAAAGTAAAGATCATGAAAATAAGAGGCCATCATATATATTATTTTTAGTACATGGTAGGCTGAGCCGCCGAGGGAAGGGGAGGGTGGAAAAATTGAACCTAGCTAAGACTTTACATGGAGAAAGTGATACTTGCTCCAACTGAGACAAGACCTGATTCTTAAATCATAGGATAGTACTTAGTATCAGTTGGCACGGGGCCTTCTTGATTTGTAAGAAAATGAAAACCGTATTTATTTACATTTTATCAACATTTCTTACTCTTTGTTTCAGGTTCCTAAGCAAATGAAAAGTCCTATTTATATATACTATCAGCTTGAGAACTTCTATCAAAATCATCGGAGGTAAGTTTTGTTCTGACACAGGGGAAGAGTATTATTTGTTAAACTTTTGTTCTTTGTAGACTTATTAGTTAATCATTATAGCTGATTGGTATGGCATATGCTACCATTCCTTAATCTAGCAGGAAGGGGTGTCTAAAAATGGTATTTATTTGATACTTGAAAGCAATAATCTTCTCCTTATGACATCCAATTTATTTAAAGAGCCAAAACAGGCAGTGACACATGAAAATAATTCCATGTCTTGAGTTTAGTCACCAATACTTGACCAACAAATCATGGTTTTCATGTTAGATCTCAGCCTTATTGATCTGAATTTTTTAGGCTTTGCTAATTGCCACAAAATTGTAGTCCCTCTATTTAGCACTTAAATTTTCTGAAGTTTTCAGCCAAGTGGAACCTGTCGACAGTTCATATTAATCACACACATATTTTTCAGGTATGTGAAAAGCCGAAATGACAAACAATTGAGAAAGAAGGGGAGTGAGCTGTTGACGAAGGGATGTGAACCAGAAGCAACTGTAGGCCCTGATAAATACCCTATTGTTCCTTGTGGCCTTATCGCGTGGAGCCTGTTCAATGATACATACCAATTTTCTGTTGAATCAAAGTTGCTTGAAGTCAACAAGAAGGGCATATCATGGGAGAGTGATCGTACACACAAGTTTGGATCCGATGTTTATCCTAAAAACTTCCAAAGGGGCGACTTTATCGGGGGTGGCAAACTCAATTCAAGCATTCCTGTAAAATTGATTCTGTTCTCGTATAATTTATGACTAAAAATTATCTAATTCTGGCATGGGCTTTTACCAGCTATTACAACATGGATTTTGGTTTTCCCTCTATCTTGCAGCTTAATGAACAAGAAGATCTTATTGTATGGATGCGAACTGCAGCACTTCCAACTTTTAGGAAGTTATATGGGAAGATAGAGCAGGATCTTGAAGCTAATCAGGAGCTATCAGTGGTTTTACAGAATAATTACAACACTTACAGTTTTGGGGGCAAAAAGAAACTGGTTCTTTCTACAACAAGTTGGATTGGTGGGAAAAATGACTTCCTCGGTGTCGGGTTTCTCACTGTTGGAGGTATCTCCCTGGCCATTGCAGCAGCATTCACACTGATTTACATTCTCAAGCCAAGGTTAGTGATCAATGGTTTCTTATGTTTTCTTAGAGCAGCAATAGATTAATGGTTTACTTCTCTTTATATGAGGGTACTATAATAGTCATTTCATAATTTTTAGTTCAATCTGAATTTTTATATATTTGCGACCTTCTAACTATCTTTGAATGCGGGGTTTTTTGAACGGTAATCCAATGTGAAGTATAAAGGATGTAACTATGTCTTTTCATACCATGCTAATTTGTCGTCTCTCTTGGTTGCATCCTTGTATTTGGGCATCCAACAAAAATGGAGTATTCAACAAGGTTATTCCCCCTCTTTAGTGGTGCTCTCTTCTCGTTCTACTCTTGAATTCAATCTTCAAGAAGCCTTCTGAAAGGCCTCAAATGCTCTGAGGATTCACTCCCTGAACCCCGAGGATTCACTCCCCGAACCCCCACAGAGTGTGAACGCATGGCTGACACAATTCTCAATGTTCTAATAAAGAATGCTCATACGAAAAGCTAACACCCTTGTCCTAGCCAGACCGAGCAGCCCACACATGCACTCCTCCGTACCACCTGCTCATCTGAGCTCCCATCCACCCTTCTAAGCATGAGCCACAGCCACTTCTTAGCTTCTTCTGCTCTCCCCAGCTTCTTCTCTGCTTATCTGAGCACGGGCCAGACCAATCACCAATTACTTGTTCAAGCTTGCTTGCACATTAGCCTCCAACTTGCTCAAACGAGCAAAGACACTTCACAACAGTTTGGGCAGCCTCAGCCTTTTTAAGGCTGCCTAGTCAGTTTGCCACTCTTGGTTTGCCATGCTTCGCTGATTGGTTCGATGAGCTGACTTCTAGCTCATTCGACTTCCTCCACTTTGAATGGTTGGGCCCTTGGGATAGCAATGTGAATTAACGACAACGATGAGTGGTATCAAAGTTGTGTGTGTATCAGGGCCGGCCTTATGAGGGGGGCAAGAGGGATTTGCAGCCCATGCCCATATAAAAATATTAAAAAACGATGATTTCATAGTTAATAGTCAAGGAGTTTGTTAATGCATGAAAGTTAGGATGTAATTCTATTTAGTTTATTTATTCAAAACCCGAGTTATCTTACGTTATCTGAAATATTTTTTTTGTGTTTTGTACTAATTATAATGTTTGGATCTCTGGTTGTACAGGGCTATCGGCGATCCATCCTATCTATCTTGGAACAGAAATCCAGCAGGACACCTAATTTAGTTCCTTTTTCCTACTAATTTGAATTATATTGGTTGTTTTCTTTACAAATCTTGTGTAATTAAGCCAGAAAGTACACTTGACTTTCCTCTATTGTTTGAGGTTTTACTAGCATAATAATATGTATTGATAGTAGTATATATTGAGTATAAGTCATTGTCACTCTTTTACTTGGATGATGATAATATCCTTAATCATGGTGATATTACTCTCCCCGTAAATGTTGCAAACTCTATGAGACCGATGGAGTATATAAATACATTACTACGCCAACGTCTAGAATGTGTTTAGTTTGGGTGAAGACTTATTTGTGTGGTTTAATTTGGGTAAAAATCGTAAATATTATTTCCCTTCAAAATTACCTTTATGTATATCCAGTCTAACCCGGATTTTTCCGAATTTAGACAGGAAACCCGAAATGATGAATATGTAAAACCCGAAGCCCGATCTGAAACCCACAGATTTTTATGATCTTAATTCTTATATCCGCCCACTATATTGATTTCCAAAGGATCACAAATTTGTCCTTTTAAGAAATTGATACATATTGTTAATTATATACTTATATTATTCATAAAATCAAAGAGAATCAAATAATCTTGGCTTTTAACAATAATATGATGAGATAACACACAGCTTGATTATTTTGAATATTTAGATTACATCAAAAAGATATAATAAATGCAAGCGTACTTTGACTAGCTAAATTAAATCAAAAAGTATAAAATACATGCGCATTCATTTGTTTTATTTGTGACATTTATTATTTATTAAATTAAATTCCAGTATTTTGATTTTATAATTAGCCAACATAATTTGAAACTCTTGCATGACCAGAAAATCAATAGTTTGAATCTAACTTTGGAAGACCACAACACATAAAAAGAAGGCTCGGTTGAGACTGTATCAAACAACGATGTGATAAAGAGAATACTTTAATGTTAGACCTCCTTTATACTGATCGTGATTTTTTCTATGTAGAATTTTATTTGATTTAAATTGTTATGTATTTGATCGGTTGTTATTCTATTGTTGATACCGTATGATATTTTTATCTAAATTATCACTCCCTCTGTTCTTTTAAGTTTGTCCACATTACTATAATGGACAGTTTCATAAGTTTGTACTATTTAGAATACTTTCCTATTTTGGAAAGTTTTATATATTTTCTTTATCCCTCATTTCTCTCTCATAATACCAATACAATTATTAATTCACACCACTATTTTAATAAAATAATACCCACTATCTACAAAAATTCCACATTTCTTAATAAAATAATACCCACTATCTACAAAGATTCTACCTTTCTTAATAAAATAATACCCACTATCTACAAAAATTTCACATTTCTTAATTTGTGTGAAATAAAAAAAGAACGGAGGGAGTAGATATTAAAAAAAAAATTGAAAGTCCAAAAGTTGAATCAATTAATGAAGTTAAGAAGCTTAAGGCTTAGTCAAGATTACAAGTAAAGACCAGAACTTCTTGACCGGCTGTAAGCAGTATAAAATTTAGCTACTAACCGTCACTTTAAGTTTTTAATTATGGCCTCAATTTAATAATATAAATATGTATAATAATTAGTAGCTAAAGTGCCAATTAAACAAGCTTTACTCATAAATCTTTTCATCATCATCATACTCAGTGTTTCCCGCACATAGATAAATCTATGGTCAGGGTCTGGAGAAGGAAGATCGACGGCGTCTCATACCTATAAGGAAAGGGCGGTCAAAAGAGTCCTTTGGCTCAAGAAGGATCTTCTAAGATAAGAGCAAATATCCAAAATCCTGAATCTTACACCCACGTTAGCCAAACATAGAAATCAACTAACCGCAAGCATACTAAGTGACTTACACAACTAAAAGAATACATACAGATAACTAAGAAAACGATATAGATAAGAGACGAGGTAAAGAGCGATAAGAAAACGATACATACTAACCGCAAGCTTTACTCATACAAACTACTCTTGTGAGAGACTGTCTCTCAAAGAAACGACCTCAAAACAAGAAGCCCACATTCTTATTTTCTTTTAAATTTGTGTAAATTGAACTATTTAGCCCATATTTCTAATGCATCTCTAGGAGAGACCGTCTCTCACAACGATTTGAATTACTCATAAATCGAAATATTAAATTAATTTTAAAAAGATTTTTTAACAAAACATCATGGAGCTGTGGCCCATGGTATGACATAATGAAGCAATATTTGATTTTCATGCAATAAATTATTTAATTGAGACTCAAACTTGGTCAATGAAAATAGTGTGGGCAGATTGAAAAAATGTGTATTCAAACATCAAATTATTTGGTAAATATCCGAGTAATTTTAATACTTCTTTCCACATTTTCACATATTGTATTTGAATGAATTTCATCCATTGAATCTAATAAAATGTTAGCTCAATCTTAAATTTTAGATAGAAATACCTAATATATACTCCCTCCGTCCCATTAGTTTTGTCCACTTTACATTTTGCACACATGCCGAGGCAACATTTTAATCTTTAATATCTTTAATTGTGTATAATTAAAAATTATAAAAATTTGATATTAATAATCTTTGCATTGAGACGAACAAAATAAGATCCCACATGACTATATTTTAACTTATAGATTAAGAACAAAATACAAATTAAGAGTGATTAGTGAATAGTAACCAAAAACAAAAGTGGACACAATAAAAGGGACGGAGGGAGTATAATATATTGTTAATACTAAAACCTAATAGTGTGAATGACTTGTAATGTAAATTTTAATAAAATGTACGATATTATTCCCATGGTAATAGAACTTAAATCACAAAAAAAAAATTTCATAATATTTTGTAATGAAATATATATGTATATAGAAGTATTAGTTAATCTATCTTTAATTTTTTGATGTGAAATATGTATGGATATTTTTCAAGATACTTTAACAAAATATATCTAATTGTGAATACTACTCATATATTAAATGAATGAATTAATGCTAACTTTGCTAAGACATATTCCATATGGCAAATCACTGAGAGAGTCTCATGTGTAATTTTACAGTTTTTTTATAAGATTGTATAAGTATTTGGTAAAAGAAACCACATCAATTTACTTCTTTACCCTCGACTAACTTTCTTATATATACAATTTTTATATCTTTAATTTAAATAGAGTAATAGAAAATAGGAAAAATTACTTTCAATAATCTAATCTATTCGTGATTTTGCTATAATATTCTCACCTATTGATTAACTATAAATAACCCCAACTTTGAGGGGTATTTTCCTAGAGTAAACCTGTTGACCGGATGACTTGCTAATTTATCATAGCAAATTTTATTTTTTTAAAAAAACAAAGATATATTATGATAAAATATCGAAAAAAATGTTAAAAAAATTTATATTTTTTTATTATTTAGAATTTATATGTAAAATTTCAAAATATTTCTCTAATTTTAAATTAATTTTTAATTTATTTTTTTGGTGAACTATCTACTATAGCAGGTCATCATGTTACCCAAGTTTACTCTATGCAAATACCCCTTAAAATTAGGATTATTCATGATTATCAATAGGTGGAATTATTGTAAGAAAAAATCACAAATAAATTAGATTATTCTACGTAATTTGTTCCTAAAAAATATTGAAAAAAAGAAATTAAGAGATCTGATTAAGTGGAGCAAATTAAGTAAAAAATAAAGATGTAAAGTGGTGGGATTACTTTACATAATTAATTTAACAACTACCTGTACTTTGTAAAAAATGAAGTCAAGAAGTCCCATTATTTAAATAAAAAAGTAAACAAATAAATAAATAAACAAATGGTCTAGGGATACGAATTAGTACTTAATAAAGTGGAAAGAAACAAAGACTTTTATGTACACACTCAAACAAATTCCATGTATTATGACTAATTCTATTTGATTCTACAAATTCAATTCTTTTTACCATGACTAGTTGTTGTGGAAAATGGACTAAATATCATTTCCTATCTATATAACCTCATTGAGCATGTTATATGCATGTTAGGTAGAGGTGTTCATTCGGGTGATCGGATCGGTTTCGGACGGGTATCATTCGGTTCGGTTGTATTTCGAATCGGTTATGTTTCGGCTGTTTGTTATGACGGGTCACACTCGGGTCGAGTCGGTTAGTCACGGTTCGGTTAAAGATCGGTTATTCGAGCAATCGGTTAAGCATCAATTCGGTGCCGGTTGAAGTTCGGGTCGAGTGTTAATCGGTGTCGGGTTGTCATCGGTTAATAATTGGTTCGGTTTTGTCGGGTACAGATCGGGTTCGGTTTTTTAGAAAACAAAATTCGGCTACGTATTACTAATTACTATCGATCAAAAACAAAATAGTTAAAATGCAAATCAATTAGTGATCATTATTACTTTGTTACTTTTACATGTTTGACCGAAAATTAAAAATATAAAGTTCTATAAATTTTCCTGTAGTACGATTAAAAGTAGTTTAATAAACATTGACCATTGATTATTAGCTCTAAATATATGAAATCATGTATTTATTAGATTAACTAATAAAATGATTGAATATAAACATATCATACTTCTAACTTTAAATTGGTTTAGATTTAAAGCAATTCGATCTAAAATTCATTCGGGTTAAGTCGGTTTTAGCCGGATTGAGTTCGGTTTCGAGCATGATTCGGGTCGGATATGACTCGGGTCGGTCATTTTTAGGTTCGGGTAATCTCGGTTAACGGTTATGTGTCGGTTACAAAACTCGGTTACAGTTCGGGTTCAGGTTTCCCATTTTCGGTTGTCAACCGGTTCGGGTACAACATCGGTTCGGATATTGTCGGTTCGATAAACCTGAAAACGGAAGATGTTTTCGGGTCGATTTACTTTCGGTTTCGGTTCGGATTTTCGGGTCGGGTCACTTTTGAACAGCTCTAATGTTAGGTTAAGAGTCCGACTCAACAAAAAGTTTAAACTTATAATTGAAATTTCAAAATATATTATCATCATCATTCAACTCAGTGTATCCCACTTATAGAAAACTTGGACAGGGTATAGGGAGGGAAGGATGGCGGTAATTCATACACATAACGGAGAGCGCGACCAAAAGGATCGGAGTCCCCCGGCTCTAGAAATATTACGATATGTTTCTGCCACGTGAGATATAAATGAAGCGCATATAGATAAAATAAACAGGTAGAAACAAATATAAAACCTAAAAACAATACTACTACTAATAATAATAGAGACGAGAGAAAAGTTTCAGAATATATAATATGTATTATATTCTATTATGTTTTCTTATACGAAAACTCTTTTGGCTAGTAATGCTGATGTAGCATATGACTTTTTTATACACTATGCTAAATATTCCAATTTAAAATGAGGGGTACAAATGTTTCACATTGGTTATGGCTATTATGGAAACTATATCATAGAACATATACAATTAAAATATTAAGTTAATAGTTACGACCTTAAAATTTATTTTATACACTATGATGTGACATGTCAGAAAATTACTCTTTAATTTTATTAATTAAATAAATCACATTTAAATTTTTCAAATTTGTAATTTGACTAATATATTTTAAATTATTTGTTAATTAATTTAATTTGAAGATATTCATCTTTCCACATATCAACATCAGCATGGTTAAAGACTTAAAGACATGAAGGTGATATGTTGAAAGATGGGAAATGCCAAAATAAATAATTAGGTAAACGAGAATTGATTTTATTAATTATGACCTAAAATTTTCATTCAAACCATTCAAAATTAAAATTAAGATTTATTTTTAAATTTTTTTAAATTAAATAAAAAAGTTAAAAATAGATAGGTCAAGCAATATCATTAAGGTAAACTAAAGAAACTTGCAATAATTTAAAGACTAATTGAAAATCATAGTCTAAACAACTATTTCATTTTAAATTATGAATTGCAATTATAAAATCATAAATAAAAAATTTGAAAATGACAAGGTCTGATAGTCACTCTCAAATTCTCAATTTTAACAACTTTTAAAACAATGGTGGACTTTAATCCAAATTCAAATTTGAAAATTTTTTATTTGTCAAACAGTAAATTTAAGCCAATTTCAAATTTTTAAATGAAATTATCGTTCTGAAACATGACATAATTTTATTTACCATTGAGATTTCAAATGCTCAACCTTTATTGCAATTTGCACTCCCAAACATGAATCCAACACTTGAGAAGTTAGGTAATACCTAACTCGTGTTCACATTAAGAAGAGTAGTATTATATCTTTTGTGGTCTTTAAATTAGATGTTTGACCTAATTTATTTTATTCATATTATTTTTATTCGAGGGTAAGCTACAGAAGCACTACATGCAAAGTACTGATAAAAATAATCCTTTAAGCAATATTGAGAATTGAACTTTTGCTCATCGATAAAAATGTCATGTGGTGTATGTCCCTGAGTTTATTGCTTTTTAAAATGGTGGACATACATTTTTTAATCCGCTAGATAACCTTAAGTTTCTAACTTTTTCACTTGGTAAATAAAAGTTGACAATAAATGTTGATAAAAATTATTTACGTTATTATTACCCATTAGATTAAAAAAGTGACGAAGGATGATGAAACTTGGTGTATAAGATTAAAAATAAAAAATAATGTTTTAAATTTTTAAGTAGGTATTTTACAAATATAAAAATACTCCTAATGTTTTAAGTTAAAAATAGGTATTATAATAATTATAAACTAGAATAGGTATTTTAGACTCAAAGTCAGTGTTTCAAGATTCAAAGTAGGTGTTATAAGTACTACAATAAAGTGGTGTTAAACTTAAAGTATATGTCATAACACCCAAAATTGGTGTTTTAAAATCTAAAAGTAATTGTTATCAGTACTAAAGTAGATATTATAAGATTTGAAGTAGGTGTTTCGTTTAAAAATATAGTAATAATTTTGATGCTACCTTAATTAAAATAGGCTTGAATTATTGAAAAGTGCTATATTTTTAAAAAGTTTTACTATTATTTTTTATTTTATCCATTTTTAAATTGTGCACTATAATTTTTTTTAAAATAAATTTGATTTAAATGACATAAATAACATAAATTCTTTTAATAGTAAAACTTATACATTTAACTTATATTTTCATCTTTTATCATTTGATTTAAATGACATAAATAACATAAATTATCTTTCATAAGAGTTGTTGTATTAGCAATTATGACACGCATTATTATATTTTTCATTTATATATTTAACTTATATTTTCATTTTTTATCATTTAATTTTACTTACAAAACACAAAAAATCTCACTTTCACTACAACAAATTTAACCTTTTGCAACATTGGATTTAGTGGCATTAAAAAGATGCTACTGATTCATATTTTAGGGTAATAATTATTGATTTTTATTTTAATTCTCGTTATAAAGTGGTTTAACGACATTTTATTTGGTCTTTATTGGCATATGTAATTGTCATTATAGTCTTGGGAGATATCACTAAATTCTATGTCACTAAATCCTCCATATACACTATAAGAAATTTGAAATAGTAACATTTAAATTCTATGTCGTTAACTATGTCCCAATAAAAACAAATTATGTTGTGTTTATTTTTCGTAAACTCGTAAAAATAAAAGCACAGACAATGATGTATCGACTATTTCCATTTCTATTTAAGTGCCAAGTGTCCATTAAATTGTGGTGAAATGTTGATTTTTTATTTTGGTACAACATGAAATAATTATCAAATATTCGCTTTAACTTCTAAATTCCAAAACATTTCAATCAAACATGCTATTTTCCACCATTTCAATAATTTCTATTTATGTTCACCATATTTCACATTTTTTATTTAATTTGTATACACAAATTTCTTTTATTCACATAATTCTCACACTTTTTAATTAAAATATTTTTTCTATTTCTTAAAGAAGTTTTTATTTGTAATTTTAAGGTGCATGTTTCATTTGTTGTTCTCATAAAAATTCTTTCGATTATATCACAAATTTAAGACAAAATTACTTTTACTCATTCTTAATTTAAAATTTTAATAATGCTTATTGTCCATGCAAATCTCCTATTAATTTTATTTTAAAATATTTATAAGTATTGTTTACAGTTTCTACATGTTTCCCACTAACTTTATTAAAATATTTTTTCGTTAGTTGTGGTCCCCATAATTTTCCATTACCTTTCATTTAATTTTTTTTATGTACGATCCTCACTTTTCATCCGTTAAATTTATTATTTGATAAAATAATATATTCACTATATTAAAAATTCTAATCTTCTTAATTTCTGCAAAAAAAATTTGTGAGAAATTCTTTCAGATCGGAGGAAGTGGTATTTTTTTTTATGTTTCCCACTAATTATTATTGGAGCAAAATTGATGAAGAAAAATGAAAAAAAGTACCGATTCACATGTGTACTATCTCACATTTGCAGCCACAATTATATTTGGCCCCAATTACATGTGTTACACGAAATAAAATCATTTGGTTCATTCAATTGTTAATATTTTTAATTATACATATCGATCGAAATATTGTAGAAATTAGAAATCAATAAATTTTACATTGAGAAGATTCTAACAAGATCTCGTATTACCGTTTTAACAAATGGATAAACAACACTGTGATAGTTAACAGACATTGATGAATAGTGCGAATGTACGTGCCACTGGATGCAAGTAAAAAAAAAGAGAAAATACTATTTTAGTATGTACTAATCTTAAAATGTATTACCTTCTATTCAATGCATTAGTCTTGTTTAATTTTTCGTACTTGCGAGACAACATTATTATAACCCTTAATGTCTTTAAGTGTTCTAAAAATTATAAAAAGTTGATATTAATAATCCTTGTATTGAGATGAATCAAACAAGATCCCACACAAATAATGCAAACTTATAGATTAACACTAAAATACAAATTAACAGTGATAAGTGAATAATAACAAATAATGCAAACTTAGAGGTTACATAATTTTATTTTTGAGTTTCAAAAAAATTGATATTTAGAAAGTATACTTTTATATTAATAATAATCTATCAAGATCTCACATAAATATGTTTTTTTATATAGATCGATGAGAAATTATAGTCAAAGTTTGACACTAAAATTCGTAAATTCCATTTAAAAAAACATATGAAAACAGAGAGAATGCTTACTGTTATCATTTTGTAGGACCCTCAGATACTAGAGGTGTGCAAAACAGACCCGATGGCCCGATAAACACCCGACTTTATAATCGAACCCGATTTGACCCGACTTAAAAATGGATCTACCATTATGTAAAAACCAATGTGAACACAAAACCCGATTTTAACCGATCCGAAACACCTGACCCGAAATCAACCCGAATGAACACCTCTATCAGATACTATATGAGTAAAATCTAAATATATGACTTTTTATTTGAATTAAATAAGACATGAAAGTTGGTCAATGTAAAATACTCCAAGTATACAACAAAAAAATCAATGGAAAATGACTAAACCAATTGTTTGTCTAGTTCAAACTTGAAACGAAACTATTTGGTAAACATGAAAGTAACTTCAACACCTATTTCCACACTTTTTCTTCAAAATAGACTTGGACAAGTCTAAGTCCAGCCCGACCCGACCCGACCCGACCCAGCCCGACCCGACTTAAAAATTCTATATATAAGCACACATGCTTAGCATATATTTTCATATAGTGTGCATGCTTAGCCAATACTATATTTCTTGTGTCTTTAATTTCTTTTTCTAGTGAAAATTAATAAAAATGGAGAATTTAAATAAGTGTGATGCAAATTATGTAGCCCTAACACCAATTACGTTTGTGAAAAGAGCATCAAAGGTTTATGCAGACCGGACTTCTATTATTTATGGTGATGCCCGGTTCACTTGGAAACAAACTTACGATCGTTGTTGTCGTTTCGCTTCGTCCCTCCTCGCTCTTGGCCTTGCCAAGAATCATGTGGTTAGCTTCATTCTCTCTTCGATTGTTCGTTGTTTTTTTGATTTTGCTGCATTTTATAATATTTTAAATTCTTTTATTGATTTTATTACGATTTCTGATGGCATGATGCTTCTGAGAGTCCTTTGGGATAATATGTAGATGTATGATATAACCTCCTCTTATTTGACGATAAATATTATTTTATTTTAAATGAGGGGTAGTTGAGGTTCAAACATGTGACTTCTTATCACACTGACTTCTAATACCATGTTAAGGAATTAATTCAACTAAAAGATTTAAGCTAATATTAAGAACTCATGAAATGTTAATTATATACTCTTAACGTACTATTTTTTATTTTTTTTTAGTTGTGTTGTCTCTGATTAATTTATCTCATTCTTATATTTTTTTTTATTTGTTCATCTTATTTTATGCAATATGTAAATATAAGTAACGTTGCTGGTTTGTAACAAAATCAAAAGAAGCTAGAAAGTCAAAAAGGAAAAATAAATATTATTTTCCTTTTTTAATTTTGCGTAAAAAAAAATACTCCCTCCATTTTCGAATGTTTTTCTCGTTTAGAATATTCTATTTTGGAGAGAGAAATTTAATTAAGATTTTTAAGACATATATCGATGATAAAATATATCTATGTGAAATCTCGTTAGATTCGTCTTAATGTATATTTTTTATCATATATTTTTTATAATTTTTTATGATGCGTATTTAGAGATATTAAGATTTAAAATTTACTTTAAAAACTATGCAAAAAGTAAATGGGAAGAACATTTGAAAACTAAAAGAGTAATCCTTTATAAATAAAGAGAATGGGAATTTAATTTTTTTTAGACAATGAGAATCAAATCTATATTACCGAGAAATATACTAATATTAGATTATTGAATAATATCTAAACGTACATAAGTGGATAATTACTAAGATATAGATGGATACACAGATATTAATTTTTTTTTTTGTGACCAATTCCTAGTTCACATGGGATTTTTGAAAATGGGTAGATCTCATAAAAAAAGTGGTAGATATTTTATTGAAATACAATATAAATATATTTACGTAGAGTTATTTTTGTGAGAGATTATTTTTTTAGTAAGACGATTTTAAAGAAAGGCGCATATATACTAATAATTTATTGGTAGTTAGTTAACCCATATATTAGAACGTCTCATAGTGATACAGTCTCACACAAGAAATTTATATAATTCAGTTAAACAAAATGTGATTTCGTTTGGGTTTGTATTTTTCAATAATGTCGTTTCAACTTTAAGCAACTATTATATGCAACCATCTTCCGGTGAAATAAGTTTGATAAAGTGATTTTCTGAACAACTAAAGTGAGTGTATTATAATTGAAGTATCTTGTCTTGCGTGAGACCGTCTCATTATGAGACAAATTCATATAATTAGTCTATTTCTCTAATTGATACTTTAAAATTATAAATAATAAACACACTAAATATTAAATAACTTAAATGTAACTATGTTAGTTTTTTTAAAGTAGGCAAGTAAATATTTTTTTATTTGTATAATTAGACGACTATTTAGCTCGAGTTAAAACTACATTAAAAAAGTCTTAAATAAGAATTTTGTGTTTAAATATTAATTTTTTTCCCTGATTTGGATTTATGATGTGTGGGTTATTATATTATAGTGGATTATTATTATTATTATTATTATTATATTATTATAGTGGATGAATGCAATTATTCACGTGAATTATTAGATCTTTTAGTATCTGTAGTCTGTACAGTGTACTCAGTCGGTGACATTAGAAATATTCTTAATTTTTCATTTTAGTTTGTCTTATTAAATTGTCATATTAATATTTCTAACAATAATTAAACTATTTTTTATTCGTATATACGTTTAATTACCTTTTTATCTCATCCACATACTTCTATGGACATCTAATAAAATAAACCTTTTAGCACTTTTATCCATTTTTCTTAGTTCTCCCAATTTTAAATGGGGCTAGTTCAATAAAACTGAAAGAGTCTTACTTAGCTTATTTTGCCTATATACTTCCCTTTTTATTTTAGTTGCACTATTGGATTTGACACAATTTTTAAGGACTGTCAAATCAGTATGGTAAAAGTAAGAATCATGTATGATTGATGGTGATATACTACTATGAGATAGAAATAAAAAAAATTATTATAAATGGATAATAGTTGTGACTTGTGAGTATATTAAATAATTAATGGGATGATGTATGATTGATGGTGATATGTGGTAGGAATAAAGTGGGGATAAAATAAGTAGACTATTTTTGCCAAAAATAGTAATGTTGCAAGTAATATGAAACTTCCAAAAACAGTAAGTGTTGCAAGTAAAATAAAACGGAGGAAGTATAAATAAAGCGTCTCTTACGGTAAAAAAAATCCTTATATAATAAATTTTAGTTTTAAAAATCAGTATAAAAAAAGGAAACATGTACGTTAATAATCCAACATTGTTCTTGTCTACGGTAAATAATCTCACCTTTAGATTATTTACTAATAATCCAACATTAGTCTTGAGATCGTTGTGAATAAATCAATATTTTGTTTTAGTTCTCTGACAGCATACCCTATTATTATCCATTATTAGTAATATGATACAGTGTGACCAATTATATTGCAAAGAGTAAATTATTAAAAAGTAATGGAAAGATGTAATTATTGTCCGCGAATGAACAATAGGTTAGGAAGGACCGTCACTTTCTAATAAATAATTCAAAGACACGAGCTGAAGGACAAAATTATAAAAAAGTAATATAAAGATGTAATTTTTTTAATAATTATACTTGATTGTACATGTCAGATAAAAAGTACTATTTTTATACCTTTTGAAGTTGATATTCTCGAAAATAGTTTAGACCAAGTTCATACTTAAATAATTTCTCCATAAATGTTGCACCATCAATTTTTCATAAGTCTTAATTTTTAATTAGTTTTTAATTTATAAGTTAAAACATAGATAAGTGAAATCTTATTTGATTTATCTCAATATAAAGATTATAATAAATATTAAATTTTTACAATTTTATTTACATAATTATAGATATTAAGAATTGAATTATTGTATTAAACTACGTGAAAAGTCAAACGTTGCAAGTATTTTGGAATAGAATTCGTCAATTGTAACTACTCACTCGTTCATCACTAATGATTTATTTTTAGTAATGTACTCCCTCCGTCCCTATGAGATAGTACCAAAGAGAAAAATAGTGATAATTAAGAAAGTAGTAATAAATGAAGAGAGAGAATGAATTGTGTGGATGAAATTAAAAGAGAGTTAAAATGTATGGATGATATTAAAAGAAAGTGGTGGATCATAGTCCAAAAATAGAAATGCTGCAATTTAAGTGGGACGGACGAAAATAGAAAATGCTGCAAATTCATAGGGACAGAGTGAGTATAATTCGTTAGCTAGTTTGCCTTTTAAATTCGCAATTCGTTCAAAATGGCTCAAAAACAGTCTAAAACTGACCATAATTTGCTTTTTTGAGATATACGAAACAATTAGCGAATCATATGACGCTGATGTCAGCATTATTGATGTGATTGATAATAGGTATCAGTATTAGCTCCAAACATACCAGCTGTATATGAGATGCATTTTGCAGTCCCAATGGCTGGAGGTGTGCTAAACACAATCAATAGTATGCTTAATGCTGAAACAATCAAGACTATTCTTGCTCATTCTGAGGCTAAGTTTCTATTTGTGGACTATGAGTTCATTCCAAAAGCTTGTCAAGCATTGCGCCTACTAAAAACCGAAAATAAACAAGCGATTCTACCGACTATGATCCTGATAAATGAAATAGGGTATCCTATAAACAACAACGGAACTGAAATCAAGAAAGGAGAATTCAAATACGAGCAACTAATGATGAATAGAAATTATGATTTGGTGGCCGAGTCCTCCCTTCCTGTTGTGGATGTCGATTACCCTGTTAGGTTAAATCGTAAACGAAGCTATAGTTTGATTGAATATGAACAAATGATCGAAATGGGGAATCCTGATTTCGCGGGTGTTAAATTGGTGGATGAATGGGATCCGATTACTTTGAACTACACTTCTGGCACGACTTCTGCACCGAAAGGAGTCGTGTATAGTCATCGTGGGGCGTATCTTAGTACTCTAAGTATGCTTCTAGGTTGGGAAATGGGGACCGAACCTGTTTATTTGTGGTCGTTACCGATGTTTCATTGCAACGGATGGACATTCACTTGGGGGATTGCAGCTCGCGGAGGGACTAATGTTTGTATTCGCAAAACGACTGCATCAGAGATTTATCGGAGCATTGATTTACATGGGGTTACACACATGTGTTGTGCACCTGTCGTGTTCAATATCATTCGTCAGGCCAAACCAGAGGAAAAAGTGCAAATTAGGTCACGAGTCCAAATCCTAACGGGTGGTGCCCCTCCGCCTGCTGTGTTGCTACAAGAGATGGAGGATCTTGGGTTCCATATTGTGCACGCTTATGGACTAACAGAGGCTACCGGGCCTGCTTTAGTGTGCGAGTGGCAAACAAGATGGGATCCATTACCCCGCGAGGCAAAAGCAGAGTTGAAAGCGCGTCAAGGGGTAAGTGTCCTTAGCATGGAAGATATTGATGTGAGGGACGTCAAGACACATAAACCTGTGCCTCATAACGGATCAACAACAGGTGAGATTGTGATTCGAGGAAGTGGCATGATGAAGGGATACTTCAAAAACGAGAAGGAAACTTCTAAGGCTTTTGAAGGTGGATGGTTTCATACGGGTGATGTTGGTGTGATACACCGAGATGGATACATAGAAATTAAAGATAGGCTAAAAGATGTGATTATATCAGGTGGCGAGAATATCAGTAGTGTGGAAGTAGAAAACGCGATATCTAAACACCCTAACGTGTTGGAAGCAGCTATTGTTGCAATGCCTCATCCGCATTGGGGTGAAACTCCATGCGCGTTTGTGGTTAAGAAGACAAACGAGAATTTGACCGAGCAAGAGGTGTTGGTACACTGTAGGAGTAACCTAACATCCTACATGTTACCTAGTAAGATTATATTTTTGGACAAGTTACCCAGGACCGAGTCTGGTAAACCACAAAAGAATTTGTTGAGGGTTATAGCGAAAAAATCGGTAAATTCGAGTAATCGACATCATGAAAATCACTCCATAACTACAGCTTCACGCTTATAGTCCATCTTAGTTTACCTAGTTCCTATATTAACTTGTTTATTATCAATGTACATTAGATTCCCAAGAGTTTTTTTTTTTTTTTTTTTTTTTTTTTTTTTTTTTTTTTTTTTTTTGAGTTATTGTGTCTATTTTAGTTTTGAGACCCACATTATATATATGTATCTATAGCATTAAGTCGTTCAATATGAATCAAGTTTGAATAATGTTATTGTGTATTTACTATGACATAATTGAATCATTTTTGTAACCAAAATATGTTAGTTTAGAAAATAAGAAAATATATTAGTTAGTTATGAGAGCACAATGAGTAAGGGTATATTTTCTATTTATTTAAAATTGTAGATAATATTTTGCAACCAAAAAGTTAACCACAAACATCTTTAATATCACTAACAAAGATATAGTCAAATTGAAAAATCTTAAAATCACTTGAAAAAAGTAACACTTTTTTTTAGTTACAAATGTCCCATTTGCTTTTTGCATGTTCGCCAACGAACTAATTTAATACTTACTAGGGATAATTGTGTATAATTAGAAATCATAAAAAGTAGATATTAATAAACTTTATGTTGAGACGAACCATAAAAAGTAGATATTAATAAACTATGCTTCAATGCATGGATTATGAATAAAATACCAGGTTCGTCCCTGACCATATGCAAAGTATGCATTTGCCAAATGATTAAAGTTAGAAAATGGCCTAAAATTAGAAAATGCTAGTACACACTTAAAAATACCATACGTCAATATTTTTATTGCTAATTATAATATATAGGGTCCATCTTTGTTATTTTTCCAAACACCCATTAAATTTCAAAATCAACCCTCCATAAAAAGGACCCGCTTCATTCAGTTTGCTAGGGTCATACAATACCAGGAACAACAATAACAATAACCCAAAAACAAATGCAACATTTGAAAAGAAACGAAAACAAGACTCAATTCTCGATAAACTTAATTTAGTGAAATTGCACCAAACCTAAAGATAATCTCCGATAAAACTCACATCATATGTCAAGAAATTGGCATATATACAACATAATTAAGGTAATCTTACAAAGATAGTGATACTTAAGACTTATGAAATGTCTTATTTGTTTCTAATTTCATCATTAATCATCATAATTAGTTGGTAATTTGGTTTAATGATGTGAACCAGTAATCATAACTACCTTTTTTAAGCAAAGTTACATCTTGTGAATTTGTTTGTGAAGCTTAATTCCATCTCTTGTCTTTTCAATGATGCCAACATTTGTTGGAGAACACTTAATTAGATATTTAAGCCTAAATTAATGTTTCACCCAACACATATCAATACCAAATAGACAAGTGCAAATAAAATACTAACCAATATATAATCTATTGTTAAAGTCGGGATTTTGTCTCGGTTGGTGAGCAAGTATCATTTTTCAGAAAAGGTCTTGAGTTCGTTTCTCACCTAGCCTTCACTCGATAGTCTGGGCCGTTTTTGAATTTTTAAGAGCATTAAGCAAAAGTTAAATATGAGCTTTTTGAGTACAAATGTGTATGTCTAATTTTTAAGGGATAATAATAAATTACTCCACTATTAATTTAAATAAAGTCTTGATTTGTTCAATTAATTTAATTAAAGAAAAAATTTAATTTAATAATAAACAACTACTTTTTGATAGGAATAATAAAATTAATATTATCAATGAAAAAAAAAAATCAAACACTATCTACTAGCCAAAAACTCAAAATTGTCATTAACTATAAAAATATTGACATAGATGATACGAAGATTTATATATATTGCTATAAAAATATTAATTTTTTTAGGCCCTTAAAATGATGGGGCTTTGAGTTGTTGCTCATGTCATAGAATCGACCCTGCCTTCACTCCTTCCTCAGCCTACTTCGTAATAAAAAAAATAACTTTTTTCATATGGTTGGTGTATAGAGTAGAATTGAGTATACTTATCATCTTGTAAAATGCTTAGAAACTTGAAGATAAAGTTTTATATTCATTGCTTTTATATTACATGATAAGATGAATAAAAAAAAAGCTAAAAGTAAAAAATCAAATGCAAAACCTTACTCGAAAAAAGTGATGTTTACTCCTAAAATTAATACCCAATTCTTCAATCACTTTACTATCCCTCTATAAAATATAAATCATATACATATATGATATATTTCATTTAAGTTGGATAGTTAAGATTAGAACCTACTTTTACTTTCAGGTCATAAAATTTTCCTTTGGTTCAAAATTATTTAGGATTGTGTTTATAACAAGCACTTAAAGATGCACTTCTAAAATACACTCTTTTGCATTTCGATTGGCAAGTTAGTTCGTTCCCCTGATCCATTTTCACTCCGATTCGAGCAATTCATGGGTCTCGATGTATCTTTCTAGGATCAATGGTGTAAAATCAAGTTTCGAATAACTCTAATAATGAACCATAAACTTAAAAAACGAACAATATATACTTACAGCAATTTCTGACAACGAACTACAAAAACAAGCATAATATATTTGAGCTCAAGCAGTAGTGAAGTAAACTTCAATAAGCAAAGTTACACACCACTTTACAATTTCTAAGATGCACAGATGCAACGGCCATGAATATATATATATATATATATATATATATATATATATATATATATATATATATATATATATATATATATATATATATATATATATATATATATATATATATATATATATATATATTCATGATTGGCGTTGTAACAGCGCTGGAGTTCTCGGCATCTCTGATCTCTCCTATTCTGAAACACTTTTCCTGATCAACCAAAACACTCACTTCATTTACAGCTACGATTGCTGAAACTACAATGCATGTAAACAAATATAAATCAAATGGCAGATGCCATCTCTACAGGAATTGTCGGCATAGAAAAATCTATAGGGAGCGTCACTTTTCAAAAAGCAATTCATAGGCAGGCTATAATATAGTACAACTTCACCGTAAGATCAAACATACATGTAATAACGCTCTATGCAGAATGCTTAAGAACAGCATGTTGAAGTCTTGGCACCATCCCCTTGTCGATCAACAAGAACCATTCCAGCTGAATTCTGTGCCGGTTGGGCCCTTGGTAATCTTTTAGCTGATTTACAGGTGGAACTTCATGTTAGCAAATAGCAATGAATGTCAAAGAAATGACTTCAAAAGGCAAAAATATGGAATCATGACTAGTCCTTCCTCATATTCCAATCACATGTCTCACTTCACATCAAATGTCTCATTTCCTTATTTGGTGAACTTTTCCCCTTACTGATGCCTTCGTGGGATCTAACTATTTCTACAGTTGTTATTATCACTTTTTCCATTACTCGCTCTTCCCATACGGTACCTCCCTTTTTTCTTAAAATTGATGCCAACTCAAATGAGACATTTGATTAGAATAGGAGGGAGAAGCATAAATTTGTACATGAATAAAGGAAGAAGTATAGATTTCTTCATGAATAATGATACCAAAATCATGTTGAAGGTCGGTTTCTGAACTTCCTGGGTAAGGGTACAAAGATAAATAGGTGTGGAAACCATGGTTTAACAATCATATAACAGGTGACAGAGAATATACAAGATACAGCAGATAACATTACTGCATGTACATTAATGTACTGATGAACTCTATAGATGACGAGGGATGTAAAACGCAAGCAGAAGACAGCCTTACAAAAGCCTTGGGAGTTGGGGGCTAAAACCCTAAAACTATCAGGTCTGTGTATACTCATGGGAATACTCAAAGGGGAGTAGGGGACTAATAAATACTAATTGGCTTTACATTTAACCTCACATATTCTAAAGCTGCTTCTCAAATATTTTAACACGTGCTTCAATCAACAAAGGATTCCTCAACAAATTGTTCCACAGCCATATGCCCAGAAATATTGATAGTTAAGTAACGTGGGCTCAGTTTTGACGCGTTTCATGGACATTGGAATGTTAATTGATAACATGAAAAATAATCTATTTATCGTAGTAATTCAAGTTTTTTAAAACATAGAGTATATTTAAGCTAACAAATAACCTTTAAGAATTTAATGAATATTTTTAAGGTATAATGAAAATATGTTATGATAATTGTCACTCCATGATTTAAAATGGCAGGTTACATAGGATTTTGCAAAATGATAAACTCAAAATCCATAATGATCCATATCAATATCTAGTGATGTAATGATCTTGCATTTCCAGATCATTGCACTATGCACAGCTATCTAAAACATTAGTGTGTAAAACACAGACAAAATCATATCTAGCAAGGATTTTGAACTTGTTTGTCCATCCATCGCCCTAGGTCTCCAGCTATTTTCTTCTCCATACCCACTTATACTTTTTATTTTCAATGGTTAAAACGTATTATCACCTCAGTCCTCACTCTACCACAACTCTCAACATCTAACTTTAAATGATGCCAACCCTATTATTAAAATTATTATGGCAATGCAATAAATGCTTATGTTCTAATTGTTGCAACATTTGTCATTTTGAGAAACATCATATTTGTTTCAATGTTTCTGTTTTGGCTATCTCACCCTAATTTAGTTTCTCACGTTTTCTGAACTCTTGCAACTTCTCCCTTACATTTCTTCTCTCCCACCTTGCCCCACTTTATTCCCTTCCACCACTTTTTTTTTAATACTTGTGCATATCCCTTGGTTGCAACTAATTAAAGCAAAGGAAATAATATCTAACACCATAATTCCACTTTACCAAAATGGAATGCACATGTCAGATCCCCTAACAAACAGAATAGCTAATAAGTATAAACAATTTGTCACATACCTATTTCATAGAATATCTCATTAACATTCTGAGCTGTTTTTGCCGATGTTTCCATAAAGAAAAGACCATTCTCTTCAGCATATGTACGTGCTTCCTGCAAAATCATCAAACACAATTGTAATTAGCGTATCTCAATTTAAAAACAAATGTTGCAGAGGCTTGACTAATCATGTCCAACTTCAATGTCTCCAAATATCAAACCATTTAAAAACAGGAATTCTCAAGTTTTAGTCTCATGCGAAGGTAATTTAGATGAAATGGAAAGTCCAGCAGACTAAAACAGCAAAGTAAAAGAAAACAGCTTTTGCACTATTAAATCATCCTACATATTGCAGTCCACAACCATATAATTTTTACATTTCTTCAAACATGAGCATGTCGATTAAGAGAAAATTAGAAGAAAATAGAACGAAAGGAATTTTTTTGGCACAACAGAAGAGTATTTTGACAGTCACCACCAGTCACTTAAGCACCAAAACCAGAGCCTAGGTGTCCATCTTGCATATGAATTAAATCTTAAAGCTTTGATACTTTGACACTTGGATATGTATAATGTACCCAAACCAGTACCTGACATTCACCCTTTACTACTCCATATAACAGTCCACACAAACATGCACGCACAACGACAATGCAATAGGAGAACCTATGATATAAAGGTGCTACATTTGAGGAGGTAGGAATTATACAGAACTTATAGAGTAGAAAAAATCTGAGGGTGAAGCTTATTAACAGCTTTCCAAGCTAAAACCCAAATGAAATCAACTCATTACATTCAGTCACAGAAAAGAGGGGGGTTGTCTCTTACAACAAAGATAGGTAGTCATGCATGACAATGCCATACAAATTACAGTCTCCAGCAGAACCATATTTGATGCTTTAAGTCACAAATTAGCCATATTTCTGACACAGTTCAGAAAATCAAGATCATCAAGATCATATGTGAATTGAATACCATACATGATCAATTTGCTTCAAGCCGCAGAGTGAATATTTTTTCATAGCCATGTTGGAAATTGACAAACCGACAAGGGTAAGTGAGTTTAGCATGACACTTCACTTTGAGGTACACATTTCATACTCCAACCAAATACAAATCAAGATAAGTGTCAATGGGAGGAGATGAGAATTGAAGATAATGCAACACATGCACAAATGAGCTGGGACATATTTTTTGAAAAAGTCATACCATACATGTCAATTCAACAGCGTGCAAATAGTTTTTGCACACAAAAACGTCATGTAAGGTCTCCAAAAATATGTATATGTTAAATAATTCCCAGCTCATGTGTCCATTTTAGAATCATCCTTGTGTTTAAAGTAAATTAGGGGGAAAAGGAAATTGGCGTGGAGCGTTCTTAAATGCTTTGCAAAGAACAAATTGATAATATCCAAATTCACATGCACTAGAGTCAAATATTGGGACAAATATCAAACTTACATCAGCTGAAACAATCCTTCTTTCTTCCAAATCAGCTTTATTCCCCGCGAGTGCCATGACCATGTTTGGATTCCCTGCCATTACGAACCATCAACACACCATGAACTTAGGAACTATGATAAGGGCGAAGATAGTTGCCTATTATGAACATTCTATAAACAAAACCATAAATCAATAATCAATAAGTGTAATCAGGCTGCACATACCTTGCTTCTGAAGTTCCTGTACCCATTTCTTAGCACGAGAAAAAGAATCCTGAAAGATTTTTGGCAATCAGAAAGATAAGGGTTGCGATGTTCCAAAACAAGAGTTGGGAAAAATCAAGATAAAAATCACATTAGATCAAGAGAAAAAAAGCCTAACAAAATGGACAATGTTCCCACAAAAGCACATAGGTGTGCCTTCATGTTATGTTTTGAAAATTTTACTTAAAATATTTAAGCAAACAAACAAATGTACCATATAACCCGTACAATATAACATCACCAAAATATCACAGCTATAGGTAGAGATTAGCACATCCTTTATTAACAATCTAAAATAAAACCAACCACCAGAATGTACAAGCACTTGCACCAAAGAACTAGCAACAAATTAGCCAAGGATACATCTTTATTAAAAAAAATCCTAATTTGGCCAAACAAAGTAAGTGAACAAGACATCAACCAACATTTAACGGTGTAACAGCCGTTGGCCCAAAGAAGCTAAACTTAAATCAACTAAAAGTACTATTGGTATTTGACCAAATGTTTTGCAAATAATTACACTAGAACTAAGAAAAGCATCCATTGAAATTTATTATAGAAAGATTCATACCATTTTTAAAACGAAAACAATTTCAATATTTTCAAAAGTTACACACAAAAGATTTCATGTTTCTCATGAGATTCAAGTTAGTTTCGACTTTCTCATCTTAATTTTGTTATTATCTATAGCCAAGCGCATGTTGTCTTGTTTCCTTGACACTGACTATTTTTGGATAGCTTTAGAGTTTTGGTGCTTGTCATGAGATCAATTTCATTTACCAAAAAGATAATATAAGAAAATTAATTATGAGAGTACTAAGATACAACAATCAAATATATAAATTGACATAAAATATTGACAACCATGTGTTGATTAACCTTCTAAAGGCCAGCAAATTACAATCGAAAAAAATTTTCCCCAAGAGGATTAAACTTCTAAAAGATAAAATAATGTTACAAGGATAAAAAACTGATTATTAGGGTTATATTAGAAAAAGAAAAGTCAGCAAAGAATAATCATTAAGACTTATTAGTTACATTGCCTGTCCAGAAACAAAGCAGCACCTCGAAGAATACGCATTTGACCAGCATGCACAAATTTCAGACATGGAACAAAAAGCTAATGCATTAGAAATGTCAGTAAAAGCACTCGATGTTCTAAGCTTCTAACCTTAGCACTTTAACAGGAGGATTGCGTAATAAAATAACTATCTAACTCGGGTAATGGCATATCGTTGTATTCACTAATTTAACCAGATCACTCCTTAACCTCCCCCTTCTCAACCAATGTTGTCTATTTTGTTTGAACAAAAGGGCATAAGTGTGTCAAAAATCATTTGCCTACAGTTGTCTATAGAATTATCGAGACATCAACTAATCTAGCTACAAAGCTAGTCCAAGGATCAGGTATAGACAGGACAGATTACAACCAACTTCAAACTTCAGTGTGTCGCTGTAGGCGAACCATCACAAATAAGAAAGGTAGCAACACAAGCTTTTCCAGGCAAAGCAGCTCAAAAATTAACTTTGTATTTCAAACCTAATCCCAATTCACATATAAGTATAAGTAACATCAGTGGTTCAACTCCTACATATCATACAAATGAATATATTACTTCTAAACTAAAGCAGTGAAACATACTCACTGGCATCTTCATACTTCGTAATAACACCCTCACCTAAACCCTTCCATATTTCCAGTACGTATAATCCTTGCATAAAATTAAATCCCAAAATTAACACATTCTCAGCACAAAGATGGAGAAAATAGTTCAATATTTCAAAATATACGCCCTCAAAATCCCATGCTAAATTTCATATAGTCATTTACCATAGAAAAACATCGAAGTTTAGTTTCTTCTCTTCCACAGAGCATAAAACAAAATCAAGTACCAGTACAAAACTCCATCCGTATCTTAATGTTGTTTACACATCCCATTTTCGGCGTTCCCTTGAACTTCAATAATTCATCACTCTCTCCCAATTGTTTTCCTAGTACAATATGAAAGACAATAATAAATAAATATAAGTGAAAAGAGAAATGATCATTGTACCGAGCTAGTAATGTCGTAGACAATAATTGCAGCAGCAGCGCCTCTATAATACATAGGAGCCAAACTATGGTACCTCTCTTGACCCGCAGTATCCCATATCTCAAACTTTACTGTCGCATCATTCACTGCTAATGTCTGAGAGAAAAAAGCGGCTCCGATCGTTGATTCCTGCGCCACAAAACAGGACAAAAACACAATCATTAATAACCAATTCAACAATTAAATTTCGCAGCTTAGAGAAAAAAGAAATTTCACCTGAAATTCGAGGAATTGACCTTTGACGAAACGAAGAACGACGCTAGATTTTCCAGCACCCATATCTCCAAGAAGCACCTGAATCCAGAACAAATTCGAATAAAATGACTAAAAATTCGGCAATTAAACTAAAATTTAAAAGATCGGAAGAGCAAAACCTAGAATTGCAAAAAAAAAAAAAAAAAAAAAAAAAAAAAAAAAAAAAGGGAAAAGGAGGAGTAATCAAGGAAAGAAGAACCTACCAATTTAGCATTGAGATTGTTGTGTCCGATCGTTGCCATAGCTGAAAAAAGAGAAGATTACAGAGAAGAAAGAGAGAGAGATTCAGCGATTGTATAGGGAGAGAAAAAGCGGAGATGAAGACGATGACTTTGATGATGAATGATGAAATGATGGTTGGTTTGTTGAGAGTCGGAAGTTTCTTCAACGAGATTTAAGAGAAGGGAGTAATTTTGATAGACACGTTTTGTCTACTGAAATACAAACCTACTAGTATTTATTCTTACTTGTCATAATTTTTTATCATTGCCAATTTCAACTTTTCTACTAATACTATAAGTACTGTATTAATTATGTAATCTACTATCTTAACTATAAAAAAATAATATTAAATGGGAAAAATTGATATTAATAATCCAATTTTTCATTCATTCGTCGTGAATAATCCCGCATTTGTATTATTTTTTAATAATTTAAACTTTGTTCTTAGTTTTCTATCAATACACACTCTTATTTTATAATAATCCAACTTTTACTCTTAATTTGCTATCAGCATACCCTATTAGTATGCTGACAGTAAACTAAAGGCAAAGGTTAGATTATTAAAAAATAATTTATAGGTGGGATTATTCACAGCAGATGGATGAAAGGTTAGATTGTTAATATCAATATTTCCTATTAATAACTCTTTTTTTTATGTATGGTGAATTAAAGTTTTGGGATATTTAGAAATAAAAATAAAAAATATAAGGGGTGAAGTGATAACTGATATCTAATAATTGGAGTCCTATTATACGTGACATACTAAAATAAAATAAAGCAAATTGAGTACGATAGAGTAGTAATGTTTAACCTAATTCTAAAGTATAGAAGCCGGGAATCGTTTATTTTGTTAACTAGAGCAATTACTGCTATTATACATGATATTCAGTTTTTTTTTTGAGATATAAAAGGTGTTCAGTTGGATTCTCGTATAATTCTTCAATTTTTCCAACCAAATCTATAATGCAAAAAAAAGTCCAGAATCAAAGAAATTTATAAAAATCATGAAGGTGAAAGAATTTTCAAACCCATCGTTTGCTCTAGGTTGAAATATTTTTTCAACTTTATGTTTATTATCTACAACAATCGAATCTTTAAGTTTTGATAACTTGATGTAAAACCATGTGCATGGGTGAAAGTTATTTTAGGAAGAATGATCTTCTTCATAAGTCCTCGTGTCGCATCTCTTATTCTAATTAATTTATCATTGTTTTAACTTTGTCTATGATTGTTAATGTCGGTCCAAAGCCCACATAATTAAAGGGGAAAGTTGAGCGTCAATCAGCACATTAAAACTTAGTCATATTCCATAAGCATTAATTAGCTGATCTAATCAGTCAAATTTAAGATACAAATAATGTTTTCTGTATCTTATATTTTAACAAAAGATACAAATAAATCTTATTTGTATCTTGTGTTTAAACACCGATACAAATAATAGTTATTTGTATCGGGTGTTAAAACACACGATACAAATAACTATTATTTGTATCGTGTATTTAAACACGATACAAATAACCCTTATTTGTATCTTGGGTTTTCAAGAGATACAAATAATATGTTAATTGTAACCCACTTGTTAGTAACCCTCAATATGAGATACAAATGAGCTTAAAAACAAGATACAAATAAAGATTTTTTTACTAGTGGCCGTTCGACCCCTACTGGGCGCAGATATCAATTGGAGGTGTCTTGACTGCGTGCATCTCTATTTACTCCCTTATTGGGAGTACGACTGTACGAGTATGACTTGTCCGCATCTTTCAAGAAAAATAAAATCCCCACTCGGACATTGCCTTGTGCGGAATACCGAAAAGGTTCGTTACCTTTATATTGCTGTTGTTGTTATATTAAATGAAAGGGTTATAGTCAATGATTAGAAAAGTCAACCTTTATAAGCACATAGAATATTATCAAAAAACATTCAAATCATTTAATTACATGATTAACCACAAATTAAAATTAATTAATTAAAAGGAGATATGTATATGTAGTAATTTGATGAATTGCGAAATAAATTCGGGATGGGCTTGCCAAGTAGCTCCAGTCACCAAGTTTCCATCAGTAAAGCAGCCAGATATTGGGTCAGGTTCCAACCAAATTCCCCCTCCTAAGACAACATTCAGTTTTGCTGCTGGGTTCGCTGTACATTTCCTTCCCTGTAAATTAAACACAATTATTTTATTGTTAATAGAAGTGTTTAATGGGGCGGGTCCGTTTGGTTAAGAGTTGGCAGATTCAGGGTCCGGAGTCCCGGGGGCACTAACTAGTGGACAAGATTTCGGCAGAGTTTTATTTGCAAAATTAACAAAAAGAAATTGAACAAATTAAATTAACTAACCTAATTAAAAAAATTGTGATAAAATAAATAAATAAGACAAAACTACTAAATGAGGGAGTATTTATTATCAAAAGACTTCAGTATTAATTTTACACTTTTACGCTTACCAATAAAAAAGTCTACGTTGAAATTTTTTTAAAAAAAAACGTCTAAGGGCACATGACCCTAGGTGACCTTATGTGGCTCCGCCACTGGTTAAGACACGTAAAATGTTTAGTAGGACGGACTATAGGCTAACAATTGAATTATATTTGAACTCGTAGATTATAAGATTTAGTTAGTACTATAACTTGTTTTTTAGTTTTTATTTATATATTTTAACTTTTTGTAATTTCTAAAACCATACATAAAATTTAATTTATCTCTTTCTAATATAGTATATTTATTATTGTTATTACACTAATCGAACAAAAAATAACAACTGTTCAAACTTCCTTAGAAACAACACAAAAACCGACAAACGCATTGTAAAATTAGTAATTCTAAATTTCTGTGAAATTTCTGCTAATAGCGATGACACAATAACTAAAAAAAATGAGAGTATTTTATTGGACATTGTTGGTGAACTTGCTTAGTTTAGTGTATAACTAACTGCTACAAAAATAACTAAGGTAACACGGATTGATAATAATTTTTGGTATTAGTTTTTTGAAAATATTGGAATAGTACTTTTGTAACTCCTTATCATTAATTAAGTAACACAAAGCTGTAACATTTTTAAGATAAGTAATACTAATATGTGAAGTAGCAATTTTAAATTTGACAACTATAAAGTAATATGCAACACGTTTGCAATTGATAACACTTATATTTAATACTTTAAAACTAATGACACTTTAAATATTAACAACACTAATCTCTAGCACACTTTAAAAATAGGTAATATGAACTTGTAATACTCTAAAAGTGGCATTCCTTTTAAATTTGCATTTATAATTAAATTAAGTAGCTTAGTGTTAAAAGTGTGTTTTTTGCATCTAACAAAACCACATTTTTAACGCTAAACTGCTTAATTTAATTATTATTTGTATTATTTTTTATTCTAAAATTTAAATTGACAAAATACTTGGTTTTAACTTTAAGTTTCTTTAGTTATTTTCTTCAATTTCAAACTAATTTGTTTTCATTAACCTAGCAAATTAATTTTTTTAAATTTATGTTGACTAATAAAAGAATAGGAAAAATTAAATTTCAAAAATTTGATTTGAATCATTGTCATCATCCTACCCAGTGTTTCCCGTCCATAGAGAACTATAGACAGAGTCTGAAAAGGGAAGGACGGCGACAACTCATACCCATAAAGGAGAGCACGACCAAAAAGAGTCCCCCGGCTCGAGAAAAAATGAGGAAAATAACTATCAAGGAATCAGCAATCTAAAGCATAGATAAGACGCCTCCAACTACCCATGTCCCTAGTCAGGTCCTTAGAGAGGTTCAACTCGTGCATGTCAATTTTAATTTGCTAATTCCATGTTCTCTTAGGCCTTCCCTGACTCCTCTTACCCTCTACTATAATGATTTCAACCCTCCGAATAGTTGCTTGATTTGAATATAATACTTAAAATAATAATTATATTTAACTCAAAAAAATAATAATCATATTAAAGAGAAAAAAATAAATTAAAAATTTTCAATAATAGATCAACTAGAAAAACACAAATTCTCGTATAAGACGATCTGACCGTGAGACGGTACTCCAATTCTCTAACGTGTACGGTGTCGGGTGTACCTCCCCTTCCTTCCCCTCCCCCTTTTTGAAATTAGAAACAGTACTCGCCCCTTCCCCTTCCCCTTCCCCTTCCCCTTCCCCAATCAACTGATCAATGAACACTCCTAACCAATTTGCCCTAATTTTGCCACAAATCAATTGTACTTTTTTCTTGAATTGCTGTTTCAAATTTAGAAATATTCATCTTTCCTTGATTTCAATTGATCCGCCATAAGCTTTCATCTTCAAATTTAGAGAAGTTTCGAATCAAATCAACTCTTTTCGTTCTCTGAAATTAATCGTCATGCAACCGCCATTTTTGAAATACAAGGAAGTGCTTCCATGTTACTTCCTCTTCAAGACAGATCAAATGACGTCATTTAAAAACTGGTGTCATTCACAAACTGGCGTGCAGGTTTATACCTTTCTTCTTCCTTATCTGTTTACTAGCGTAATCAGAATTTTATGGTTTTTTATCAATTTTTTTTGATGAAAAACTGGTCGAATGTTATTTTTAGAGTTTTTGATGAATTTTTCTTTTGGTTAGTAATTAGTTGTTCACTTGATTGTGCGTGGAGAGAATTGTGCTTCGATTTTTGTCTATGTTTGCCTGCTTGAGAGTCGAGATTAGGCCCAATCGGTTTAGGGTCTGCTGAGTTGTAATGTAACGCATGTTAAAATTCTCTGTACTCCCTCCGTCCCTATGATAGTGGCAAAGAGAAAAATGGTGAAAATTAAGAAAGTGATAATAAATGAAGAGAGAGAATAAATTGTACGGATGAAATTAAAAGAGAGTTAAAATGTATGGATGTGATTAAAAAAAGTGATGGATTATAGTCCAAAAATAAAAATGCTACAATTTAAGTGGGACGGACAAAAATAGCAAATGTTGCAAATTCATAGCGACGGAGGGAGTATTTGGTTTTGCTAGTTGATTTGTTGAAGTCGAATGTGGTGATCTTGCTCGATAATAAAACGGGTGAGGATATTATGTTGGTGAGCTTAATTTTAAAAAGTACACTTGGCTTTGCGCACCTCGAATTCTCGGTTAGGTACCACAATTTTTCAGACGAAGTTTTAAAATACGTACTCCGTTTCATATTACCCGCATTTCCGCAATATTTGAGTAATGACACTATTTATTTACCATCTTTAATATGTGATGATCTTGTTTGATTCATTATAGTGCAAAGATTATTAATATTATATTTTTATAATTTTATAATATACATAATTAGAGATTAAATTAGTGTATTGGACTACGTAAAAATCAAATATTGCAGTTATTTTAGAACAAGGAAAGTATTTACTTAACCTCTTTCCTCGACGGCTCGACCTCATATTATATTATAAGAAGTAGAAGTATTTACTATTAATATTATATTTTTATAATTTTATAATATACATAATTAGAGATTAAATTAGTGTATTGGACTATGTAAAAATCAAATATTGCAATTATTTTAGAACAAGGAAAGTATTTACTTAACCTCTTTCCTCGACGGCTCGACCTAATATTACACTCCCTCCAGTCCAGTTTACTAGTCCCATTTGACTTTTGGCACTATTCATTTATCACTCTTAATTTGTATTTTACTCTTAATCTATAAGTTAAAACATAGTCATGTCTCATGTGGGATCTTGTTTGATTCGTCTCAATACAAAGATTATTAATATCAATTTTTTATAATTTTTGATTAAAAATAATTAGAGATATTAAGGGTTAAAATGTTGTCTCGGCATGTGTGAAAAGTCAAATGGGACTAAACTGGACCGGAGGGAGTATTATAAGAAGTAGAAGTACTTCCTCCGTTTCATTTTACTTGCAATACTTACCATTTTTGAATGTTTTATATTACTTTACTATTTTTGGCAAATAATCTACTTATTTTATCTCACTTTATTACTACCCCACATAACACCATCAATCATAACCACTATCTACTTATTACTTTACTATTTTAATTATTTAATATACTCACAAGTCACGATCACTATCTACTTATAATATTTTTTTATTTCTACCTTACATATCACCATCAATCATACGTTATCTCTATTTTTACTATACTAATTTGATAACCCTTAAAAAATAGGCAAATGATATATGTAGCCCTTAGGGCTACATATAAGCATTAATGAGAGATAATATTTCCTTTATATTTACTAGGGAAAAAGTATCTCTATATTTATTTATTTATTAAAGTTACCTCTTTTTATTAAAGGTTTTTAATGTTCCTTGAAAATTGATAAAATGTTTCCCAAAAACAACCTCCAAACTCTCTTCCTCCTCCATTCATCTTCTCTTTAAATCCATCCATCTATAAAACTCATGTGTATTGACCATGGTGGTAAAATCAACTTGTATAATAATTTTGTCTTTACTTTTTTTTTTTTTTCATTTATTAGTTATCTTGTATTATTAGATGCATTTGGATATCAATTTGTAAAAGAACTCTGTTTATTGTCTTTGATTTTGTATTTGGGTACTTTTGTTTTGATAATTTACTGTGGATGCATTTGTTAGTTAGACTTTTGTCTTTAGCTTTTTATTTTTTTAATTTTATTTCTTGTCTTAAATTTGGTTGAATGTTGGTTTTGCATTTGACTAATTTCATTTTTAGCCTGTAATTACTCTTTAGTTTAGTTTAGTTTTTTTTTTTTTTTTTTTTTTTCATCCTCCTCCATTCTGATGATTGTCTTATTGAATTAGATGATAGCCCAAATCAAAGATGAATGTTTATGTCTTTTTATTTGTAAATTTAGTGATAATGCCATTGTCGAGTGGAAGACATGATTATCATGAAGCTAAATTTTTGGATTACATGAAGATGAAAATGTATCTATATGCAACTACAGACATTTCTTATGGAAAATTTGTATTAAATATTATTAATTAAGGAATTAATTACAATTATATAATTAATATTATTACATTTAGTCACTTTTTTATAATTAATGTGTTGATAGGACTATTTAATAAAAAAGAGACTAGATTCTTTTGAAAGAATCAAAATTACATTAATGAAGAGAATTTACATATTTTTATGCTTAGCCCTAAGGGCTACATATATCAAAACCCTAAAAAATATGCCAAAACTCCGTGATGCAACTAATTTAAAAAAAGTATAGTCATTAATGCTCTACGAAGCCATTGGATCCGTACATTATCTTGAGATCCTTTTTCTCCTATGTAACTGTATATAATTTGTAGGAAAGGAAAAAGTAAAAGATAGTATCCTCCAATTAGTTTGAAGCTCAAACAAAATCAAAGCAAAAGATGTTAATAACAAAACCAATCCACTGTCGCCACGTGTAAAGTTACGATACCCTAAAACTTTTTGATTCAAAACATAATAATAATGTATGTACTCTTAATATTCCTAAACCCTTTATTAATTTTGGGTCATTATTCATTAACCTTGGAAATTAAATTATATTAAATTTAAGCATTAAAAAAATACTCGAAAATTGACCTGACGTTGACGAATAAGACTTAAATTTTCCAAAAATCATTCCTTGTCTCACTGTCTTCTTCACTCCTCAAGTCTCTTGGCTTTCAAAATTTCTTATATTTTTCTTTGATTATCCTTCAAATGATATAGAGTAGTATTCTCACTAATTATTCTTCTTAAATCTACAATTAAGGTAATTATTAAGCTTTAATTCTTTTTTAAGATAAATGGGTGATTTTATTTTTATTATGGGTATAATGTAAGAATATATACTTCCATTTTTGTGTTGCTTTCGTCATCTTGATCCTTGACTGTAATTTTTTTACTAATACCATGTACTTTAGTGCATAATATTACACTTACTAGGATCAATATGTTCTTGATTTTTGTTTATCCTTGATTGGACGAATTTCATCATTCATTTACTCTCCTTATTTTCTTGTTTTCGAGCGGGATATTGGGTTGATGAATATGATGATTTACGCTCCTTATTTTGGCTTCCTCATCATCTTTTTAATTTTGTTATAATCAAAATTCTAATTATTCTTTGTAATCAAATAACTTGATGGGATATCTTTGAAAAAAAAAATGGAACTTTGGATTATTGGATATTTGGATGATCCCTTTGAATCTCTTGATTCCTATGTCGTATACACGTAATGTTTTATACTCTCTCGATCCATTTGAATTTTGATTGTATACAGTAGAAGGTATTTGTGTAAGATAATTTTGTCATGTATTTTTTTTGCCTTGATAACTAGTTGTTCGGTGATGGAAAACTTGGTCAACTTGAGGTGTTCAATGTGGCGGGTCTACCCAACTGATTAAGTGTCGGGCCACATTCTAGCGGGTCGTTAGCAGGTTGGGTCAATAATGGGGCGGGTCATTAATAGGCCTTGGTGTAGAGGGCCAGGTAGGGCTGAGTCAGATACTTATAAGTGTTAATTGCAAGAACATATTTACCACTTTTTTTGTTATATTTTTAAATGATATTATTATATACATAAGTAGGTCGATCCAATGGGTCATAAAGTATAATAAAAGACTATTTTATGAACTTTTAAAAATTGGGTCAAAGTGGGTCGGATTTAAACAGGCTTTGACCCTCCCCACCTCGTTCAACATTTGACATGACCCCTCCCTGACTCGGTCCATTTAATTTTTGACTCAACCCAACCTGACCAGTTGAACACCTCTAATCATAACCAAAGTTCTATGTTGATATATGTGGCATGTTATGTTTGATGATTCCATTTCTTGATCATTATGGATTTTGGAGTGAATTTTTGATTGCACACATTTTTGTTCATCAAGTTTGAGTGTTCTTCTCTCGTATAACTTTCTTTTTGGATGTGGGCATTCTGTTTTGTGTGACTGTAATCTCATACTTGGCATTTTCAGTGACATCGCTCAACTCGATTGAACTACATGGGCAAGACAATTCAGCTGTCTGGTTTTCCGTCTACTGTGTCTGCTGAAGCCGTTAAAACATTTTTGGAGGGCCACACTGGTGAAGGAACTGTGGTCGCTCTGAAAATAAGGCAATTTAAAACGGGTGGAACAAGATGTTATGCTATTGTGCAATTCACAACTGCAAGGATAGCAGACTTTATTCTGAATCTCTGTATACCTCCTAAGAAGTTTTGGTATGGAGGTTCTTTCTTAAAGGGACGAGAAATGGAACATGATATTGTGCCCAAGCCACGAACATATCACTGGCATACAATGGAAGATATATCACTCCATGTTGGATGTCAAATCTCAGAAGACGAGTTTGTAGCATTTTGGACTGCACGAAGTGTTTCTTTATCATTTGGGTCGGGACTGAGAAAATTTTACTTCTACTTGAAATGTCATCCAACAGAATATAAACTTGAGCTTTCTTATGAAAGTATATGGCAGATTGAATTGCGACGTCCACGTCATGTTTCTGTGAAGTATCTTTTAATTCAGGTCTGGCCTCAAACCTGGTTCTGTTTTACATGTATATGCAATGATTGCTTGTCAAAGTCTGCTTGCAATATTGTGATTTGTGCTTAGCGTCATGCGTTATCTTATTTGACTATTAAATTGCATTGATGCAGCTGATTTTATACGTTCTTTCTTTTATTCTCATCCATAAACTTAATTTACCTTTTAATTTCTTCCACGCATCATGTTCGTTAACAAATTTATCATGGTATGAGCTGACGGTTTTCGACCAACCAAAAACAAAACAATTAGAGGGAGCTTGACTAACAAATAAGCTTGATGGGCTACTCCTATTACCAATTGGTTTTAGGATGAAACCTCATCGGGTTTATGTGCAGCCAACTCTCCTCTTATGTAGGTCTTGTTGTGTACGTCGTTGACAAATTTATTGCTTTCAATACCACAATAGTTATATTGTCTTCTGTTTGTTGGATTCCCCACCTAATGCTTATGGGGAAAATTTGGTGGGACAGAAGAAGTAATACTATTTGGTTGTAGTATGGAATCACAATTATTTTTTCGGGACTTTGCTTTAGTATGAGGCCTAATAGAATCTCTCTTTATTCTTGAAAGTTTGCTCCTTCTGATGCATTTGCTAGACCTGTAGGCTGTATGTCAACACTTATTTGTGGTAGTAAGTTAGCAGACGGTCGACTCATGGCTACATTTTACTCTGTGGGCAGATTTTGTAGCCAAGGCCTTGGATTCTGAAGGCTAATTTTTTAGCTAGTTTAATGGAGACTGTAATTTTTAGCTTACATTTTTTTACAGTATATACATGTTGAGTTTCTTTATTAATTTGGTAATATCTATGGGAAGATAATGATAATCCGATACTCAAATTTTCAGCTGTTCGAGGCTCCCAAAATTTTTGAGAAGTTATGCAACTCTCCTGGACTACTCTTAGAAAACAATTATTTCAAGGACGAGCAGGATGATCAATGGTTCAGAACTACCGATTTCACCTCCACAAAGAGTTTTGGACAATCGTCAGTCATATGTTTAGAGCTTCCATACAATTGCCAACTTCCAGACTTCAAAGCTAACTTTGCATATTTCAAGGAGGATGATGGCCACTTTACGTTACGAAATGGAAGTACTTTCTCCCACAACTTGGAACTTGTTCCTATAGTCGATCCTCCAAGAGGGCTTGACTTACCATTTCATATTTTGTACAAGGTGAATCACTTAGTACAATTTGGATGTCTTCCTGGACCAAACCTTGATCGGAGTTTCTTTCAGATGGTTGATCCTAGGAGAATGGATAATGCTTGTATTGAATATGCTCTTGAAAATATGTACTATCTGAAGGAGTGCTGCTACAATCCAGTCGAATGGCTAAGGCAACAGTACACAAAATACCTCACATCTAAGAGAAGCCCTCAAAAGCCAACCATTTCATTGGATGCAGGATTGGTTTATGTGCGCAGAGTTCAAGTAACTCCGTCCAGAGTGTACTTTTGTGGCCCAGAGGTGAATATTTCCAACCGAGTGCTGAGAAATTATCCCAACGATATTGACAACTTTCTCCGCATTTCCTTTGTTGATGAGAATCTAGCGAAACTATACTCAACAGATCTAGCCCCGCGTTTCTCCTCTGATCCCGGTGCAAATGTGAAGCGAACTAACATTGACAGAAGAATCCGTTCCACTCTAAGAAACGGGATAGTTATTGGTGACAAGAAATTTGAGTTTCTGGCCTTTTCATCAAGCCAATTAAGGGAGAATTCTGCTTGGATGTTTGCTGCAAGACCCGGACTGTCTGCAGCGGGTATCAGAAATTGGATGGGTAACTTTAGAAGTATCAGGAATGTAGCAAAATATGCTGCTAGACTTGGTCAATCTTTCGGATCATCTACAGAATCTCTTACTGTTCGAATAGAGGAAGTTGAGATGTTACCCGATGTAAAATTATTTAATGGGAGAAATACATTTATTTTCTCTGATGGGATTGGAAAGATATCACTTGATTTTGCTCGAAAAGTGGCTAAAAAATGTGGTTATAGCTTCACTCCATCTGCCTTCCAGATTAGATATGGAGGATTTAAGGGTGTTGTTGCTGTTGATCCCTTGTCATCTAAGAAATTATCGTTGCGTGATAGCATGTCCAAGTATAAATCAGACAATGATAAACTTGATGTGCTTGCATACAGTAAATATCAACCTTGTTATATGAATCGGCAATTGATTACGCTCTTGTCAACTCTTGGTGTGCCAGATCGTGTATTTGAGAAGAAGCAAAGAGAAGCGTTGAAGCAACTGGATGATACGCTAAAAGATCCCCTGAAGGCACAAGAGGCATTGGAGCTTATGTGCCCAGGGGAGCTTACAAACATCCTCAAAGAAATGCTTAAATGTGGCTACAAACCAGACGCTGAACCTTTCTTGTCAATGATGTTGCAAACTTTTCGGGCTTCAAAGCTACAGGAATTGCGGACTAAGTCAAGGATATTTCTCCCGCTTGGTAGAGCAATGATGGGATGTCTTGATGAAACTAAAACCTTGGAATATGGTCAGGTGTTTGTGCAAGTTTCTGGTGCAAGATTTAGAAATGTTGGCAATGAACTTCTCACTTGCACTGGTTCTGAATTTGAGCCAAATACATACGTTGTGAAGGGAAAAATTGTAGTTGCTAAGAATCCCTGTCTGCACCCTGGTGATGTCCGTATCCTGAAGGCAGTAGATGTGCCTTCTTTGCATCATATGGTTGACTGTGTCGTTTTTCCCCAGAAGGGTAAAAGGTATACGCTTTAAAATTGTCGGCACAAGATTTTTCACTACGTCTAGCTAATCCATGTTAATAAATTGATGTAATGTTGGGAACAAGTCTTAAATTTTGTTCTTACGCTTTTTTTTGACTCGTTAAATGTAATTTCAGGCCTCATCCTAATGAATGCTCTGGAAGTGATTTGGATGGTGATATATACTTTGTTTGTTGGGATAGTGATCTTGTACCACCTCTCCAAGAGGAACCTATGGATTACACTGCTGCTAAAAGTATGGAACTGGATCATGACGTTACCGTAGAGGTTGTTTTCCTTTCCTTCCATTCTTTTTGCTCCATGTGTGTGGGTGTGTTGTTTCAGTCATATTTTATTGTTAATTTTTTGCATAAGGACTTGGCCAGTTTGTTGGGTGATCTTAGGTATATGCCATAAAAGTTATTTTGTGTACATCTTTTTGTCTACATGTATACTTCACAAGAATTTCTTCCATTCTATGCTACTTGGACTCGAGCACTGATATTGGATACTGGTACTTCATGTCCAAATGGCGGATACGTCTAAATGTTCTATTACGCCTAAATTGAAGTGTCTAAGTGTCATATCAACGCCCGAGCATCAAGGATTAGACACGGATATGTGAAGCAAAATGAAGAGTCCTAGTAACATAGCTTCCATTAGTTCCCTTTTGCCTTTTGACTTCATGTGTTTTGTAAGTGCTTTTAGTTAGGCTGATAGCTATCTTGTTTGGTTTGTTCTCATGAGAGTTGATGAATGATGTATATAGCTTCAAGATCAAACAGAGATATAATTGCAGAATCTAATGTTTTTGGCGATTGTGCACTCATGTAGGAAGTCATGGATTATTTCACCGACTATATAGTCAATGACAGCTTGGGTATCATTGCAAACGCACACACCGCCTTTGCAGACAAGTCAGCAATGAAAGCAATGAGCAGCCAATGTATAGAGCTTGCTAAACTTTTCTCGGTTGCTGTCGACTTCCCTAAAACGGGTGTCCCAGCAGTTATACCACATTACCTTCACGTAAAGGAGTATCCCGATTTTATGGATAAGCCTGACAAACCGACTTATGAATCACCCAATGTCATAGGCAAGCTGTTTAGGGAAGTGAAGGAACGATCTCCTAGTTCTACCGCTATACGATCATATACTCGAGACATAGCTAGGAGTTCTTATGATCCAGACATGGAATATGATGGCTTTGAGGATTATCTTGATGACGCGGAGTATTACAAAAGCCAATACGACTATAAGCTTGGTAATTTGATGGACTATTATGGTATTACCACTGAGGCCGAAATTTTGAGTGGAAATATCTTGAGGATGTCAAAATCCTTTGATAAGAGGAAGGATGCGGAAGCTGTTACAATGGCCGTTAGGGCTCTGAGGAAGGAAGCTCGAGTATGGTTCAATAAAAAGATGGATGATGTTGAACCGGATTCTGATGAGTTGTATGCAAAAGCATCAGCTTGGTATTATGTAACTTATCACCCTAAGTATTATGGTGTGTACAACGAGGGGATGAAGCGCGACCATTTTCTTAGCTTTCCTTGGTGCGTGTACGATAGGCTGATCACCGTCAAGAAGAACAAGAAAAGGTCTCGAAATGTTTCGTCGTTGGAAAGCTTGGGATATCAACTGAGATATGGAATCAGCCTAAGAGATTGAAGAGTGTGTGTTGGTTATGACTTATGAGTTTCTTGGTGTGTAATAATATTATTACTTGGTATGCATGGATTATGGTTCACCCTTTTGTTGTTGTTATGTGTTAATAGGCAATGCCCAATGCAATATGAATGTTTGCTATTATAAATGAAAATGCAATAGCCATTATGATTATGTCAATTTAAACTTGTATTCTTGATGTGTTTGATAGTTGTATTAAATGGTTTGAATGATAATGAAAAGTTAGTTTAATTCTAACAGGAAAATATCTTAAAATTTTAATGATTTTTATTATAGATTTATATGTATGAAATAAAAATAAATTATAATTGTAGATTATAGTCGGCTCAACCACATGAGCAACATGAGCGATGGCTTAAGGTCATTATTTTAAGTGTAAAAAATTAATATATTAGATTTTTGAATGAAATTTAAAACATATAATATTTTTACAACACATGTAATCTTCATTATATAATTTATGTTAATACCTTTTATTATATAGTTAATGACAATTCATTAGCTTAATAAATAACTATTTGTTATTTAATTATTGATTGATTATTTTCAATTTCTGTTTAGTAGGTACTATTTGATTTATTTATTTATTGATAATTATTCAATCCAGGTAATTATGTAGCGTTATTATATTCCTACAAAAAAATAGTACTATTACTCCCTCCAATTCACTTGTATTGTCCCATTTGGGATTGGCACGGATATTAAGAGTGGGTGGTAGTTGGGTATTTTAATTGATTAAATAATTGTAAAGATGGTAGTCGGGTATTTTAATTGATTAAATTAATTGTAAATGTGATAGTTGGGTATTGGGAATTGTAAAAGTGGGGTTTTAATTTGATTAAATTAATTGTAAAGGTGGTAGTGGGGTATTGGAAATTGGAAAAGTGAGGGTATTTAGGTAAAAAAAGATGTACCAAAATGGAAATGGGACAATTGATGTGAATTGTCCCAATAAGAAAATGGGACAACACAAGTGAATTAGAGGGAGTATTATTTTGTTGTATTTTCCTCTTTAAATAAATTAATAAACAAATCAATACATAAACATAATACTCCCTCCTATTCTTTTGTTTTGTCCACTTTGATTTTTGGTTACTATTCACTAATCACTCTTAATTTGTATTTTTCTCTTAATCTATAAAGTAATATATAGTCATGTGGGATCTTATTTTGTTCGTCTCAATGCAAAGATTATTAATATCAAATTTTTATAATTTTTAATTATACACAATTAAAGATATTAAAGATTAAAATGTTGCCTCGGCATGTGTGCAAAACCCAAAGTGGACAAAACAAAAGAATAGGAGGGAGTATTAACTTTGACAATTTTAAATTGAGTATAGTAAAATACCGAAAGAACATATTATATTGCGTAAAAAAGTCAAATGTAGATGAAATCGAGAAAATACAAGCAAAATCAGAACTTAGTGGGACAGAAAAGCATACCTTAAGAAGACCGGTAGCAGCCAAAATTAGTTGACCAAATCCCATAGATGCAACAGGTTTTCCGGCTTGCATGAAATGTTGT
Organism: Amaranthus palmeri; assembly: GCA_019776075.1. Lineage (NCBI taxonomy): Eukaryota > Viridiplantae > Streptophyta > Magnoliopsida > Caryophyllales > Amaranthaceae > Amaranthus > Amaranthus palmeri. The sequence continues at coordinate 2,073,249 of JAAKBH010000283.1, forward strand.
ACCAAGTTTATGACATTTTGATCTAAAGCAAGGCGCTCCGGAGCCAAGCCTCCAGGGATCACTAGACCGTCATAAGTTGACACATCTATGTCTTCAAAGCTTGCTGTTAAGGTAAAATCTAGGCCATACTTGACGGTGTAGGTTTGGTCACCTTCGTATTCAAGTACACTTGTTGGACACACATCTCCGTTTTTCTTATTGGGGCACACTGTATCAACTTGACATCCGATAACTTGGAGTGCTTGTAGTGGCACTATTACCTCGTATTCTTCCATGAAATCCTACTCCAATTCAAACAAATATGTAAATTGTAAAGGGTAGGGTGGGGTTTCATTTAAAGGACATTGGTACGTATTGTCAACTTTTGACCTGATTGAAATTGATCTAGAACTTGATCAGAAGATGATTTAACCCAAAAAATCGAAACAAAGGGTTAATACTACATTTTGTCATTGTTAAAACAAGAGTTGTTTAAAATTGACCCGATTAACTGAAATTGAGTATGACTTGATCTGATTCGAAATAAACCAATTATCATCAAATTTTACTTTGATACTCACTACCAAAATGAGTTCAAGCGACAGCCAAAAGGTCAAGAACGTTATCAACTAAAAGAGTCTATTTTTCCATTTGCAACTTTATTTCATAATTCTCATTTCTCATTTTGGATTTTTAACACTTTAACATTTTTCACATTTCTCAAGACTTTTCTATTTTCAAGAACAAATTCATTGTTAATAACAATGCAAAAATAAAAAACAAATTTATTTAAATTTGTATTATCTATATCAATTAATTAAAATATAACATAAATTTTATTTATAATAATTCAAATAAAATTGATACAAAAATTACTAAAAAAAATTAATAATAACTTCATAAAAATATTATAGTTCTAACATCTATTATAAAAACAAATATTAATTATATTTTTAATAAGTATAACATTAATATGTATAATAAAAATAAATAACAAATTAACAATTAAAAGATATGCATTATATTAATGGGATAAATTCTTTTTTATTTTAAATTGAAATTGATGACAGTGGGGTCGTTGCTAATTTTATTTTTTTTAGGAATCTAAAGAAGATGGCAATGAGATGGGTTGTCGGCTCATCGCGTTTTAATTCAGCATCCACTTAAATAACAACGAGCAAAAAGGTATCGTTTGATCATCGCTAATTCACTAAAGTCATGCGTCATCGCTATTTATGCATGTTTTTGTAGTGACTCAAGAACCAAAGATATTATACTCGAACCTCACCCGAACACCGGTATCAACAACTCTATACCTAAAACAAACCAATCAAGCCCGACCCTAGACATCTTGGGGCCCTAGGCGAAATAACACATTAGGACCTTTTTTCATTGCAATTCATCACTTATATAGACCCTTCTACAACCATTAACTTCGTTGTTTTGACATGGGGCTCTGGGCGACAACCCCTCTTGCCCACCCCTAAAACCATGTTAGAGTATATAACATATTCTAGGGCCTCAACCATAAGCTTAAGCTTTTGGTTGAGTTGGTTCCTTGACATGGTATCAGAGCCAACATGACAAGAGGTCACAGGTTCAAATCTCAACCACCCCTCATTTAAGTGAAATATTTAGCACCAGATATGAGGAGAACCTATATTGCATCCACACTTCTAACCCAAAGGGCTCTCATGTGAGGGGGCGTGTTAGAGTATATAACATATAAGCAGATAGGCAGATAGCAAGAACATATGATTTGGTTGCCTGACAGACACAAAACCATTAAGTGCTTTCAAGAGATGGTAAATATACTGAGGATGCCCAGCATACAAAGCAGCAGTAATCAAATTCCCATCAACAACACAAGCTTCTCGAGTCTCAGGGTCGACCCAATGTGCACCCGCTGCTACGGCTACATGCCTCATAGTCTTGTACCCTGTCACTTTTCGTCCTTTGATGCAATCAGCTGCAGCTAAGATCATTAACCCATGACAGATTGCTGCAATTGGCTTTCCATTTGAACAGAATTCGCGAACCGAATCGAGAACTGATTCGTTCATTGCTAGATATTCTGCTGATCTTGCTCCTTGGATGATTAATGCATCGTAAGTGTTTGTTGAAATGTCGTTAAATGTTGCGTTTAAGGTGAAGTTGTGACCTCTTATTTCCTTGTATGACTGCGGTTGTGACATGAAATTGATGATCGGTTACTCCCTGTGAGACGACTTAGCCGTGTAACTGGCCCAAGTCTAATACTCCCTCCGGTTCAGTTTAGATGTCCCATTTTACTTTTCACACATGCCGAGACAACATTTTAACCCTTAATATCTCTAATTATTCTTAATCAAAAATTATAAAAAATTGATATTAATAATCCTTGTATTGAGACGAATCAAACAAGATCCCACATGACTATGTTTTAACTTATAGATTAAGAGTAAAATACAAATTAAGAGTGATGAGTGAATAGTGCCAAAAGTCAAATGGGACATCTAAACCGGACCGGAGGGAGTAATTTTTTTTTAAGATTCTGATATACTAATTTTAAGCCTTAAATACGTCAATTTCAGGACTTAAATTTGAAGACTTAAAAAGTCAATTTCAAAGTTTTTAATATCAACTTTAGTGTTTAAGTCATCCTATTTTAAAGTTGAAATGAGAATTTTAATGTCCTACAATTGATCTTTTAAGACTTAAAAGGTAAATTTTACTAAAGTTGATCTTCATTTTGGAAACAGCTTACAATAAGACCGTCTTATACTCCCTCCTATTCAATTAAAGTGTCCACTTTGGGTTTGGATCGGATTTTAAGAAAAAATGGTAGTGGGGTATTTTAAGTGATTATAATAATTGAAAAGGTGGTAGTGGGGTATGTTAAGTGATTATAATAATTGAAAAGGTGGTAGGTGGGGTATTATTAAATAATATAAATTGGGATAGTTGGGGGTATTTAGGTAAAAAGTTTTGCCAAAAATAGAAAATGGACAAGTAAAGAGACTTTACCAAATAAGGAATGTGGACATTTATTTTGAATAGGAGGGAGTATAATAATTTATGATCAATAGTAATACAGTAATACCGGCTAGCCGAGTCCAAATAACATAGATGAAAAGTTGATGGTAGAAATTTACAAAAGAATATAAACCTGTTTGTATTTAGCTGTACGGCAAACATCTGCAGTGCGTTTCCCAGGACAAACAGCGTCAACTGCTACACCAAACGCTTGAAGTGCCTGAAATGGTACCATTGCCTGTCCCATTTTTGTTTTCATGTAATTACAATAAATTTTTATGAGACAGTCTCCCCGTTAAACGTGTTTCATATATAGGCTAAACTAAATACCTCCATAAAAACAAATTATTGTAATACGTTTCGTTATTTTAACATCATTAAGGTCGTCTTATTGATAAACGATTCAGTCTTTCACAAGAGCTAAACAATAAAGAAATGAAATCATGAGATCAGGGCCGGCCATAGGTATTTGGAGGCCCTGGGCGAAATAGCATATTAGGGCCCTTTTCCTTTACAATCAACTTATGTGAACTTTTTACAATCATTAATTTTGCTTTTTTGACATGGGGCCTTAGGCGACAACCCCTTTTGCCCACCCTTTATGTCAGCCCTGCATGAGATGAAAATTAGAGTAGAAGGAAAGAAAAAGAACCTCATAGTCATCCATATAATCACCACACAACATCAACACTCTTTTTTCAAACGTAGAATCCGACATTTTAGTGTTTTTATTGATTTAGTTGGTGTTACCAATGATACTAGTATTTTTGGGCCATTTATAAGTAGATAAAGTAGCATAAAATTTATCTAATTTTTTTAGTCTGTTTTATTAAATTTGCTCAATTTATATTTTTATCATAATGTGTACTTTTTTTAAAAATTTAATCAACGCATTTATTTTATATTTTCGTCTTATTTATATATTTTTTCATTTTCTCGTAAAATAATCAAATGAATTGTATACCCCTAAAACTTCTAGAAACTCTCACTTTGTAGAAGAAATGAAAAAATATAAATAATCTTTATAAGACCTTTTAAAGACGTCCTCCCTTACGTATGAAAAAACACCCAAACATAAACCTACCTCCACTAGATATGCTAATATATAATCCCCCAAAAGCTTCTTATTTTCATTTTCAGCTATATGATAATTTAATTTAAATTATTTGAAAACTAATTTAAGCAGTGCAAATTTAAAATAAGTGTAAATAAAAGCATAAATAATGTACATATTCAGGTGGCAATTTCATAAAAAATTAAACAATGGTTAAAAGATGTATATACATGCTTTAAAATGTACATATATGTTTTGTAAATAATATTAATTTTTCCCTTTACAAAAATATGTATATATTATCATGATTTTCAGTTTATATATGTGTGTGTCCTTTTGAATTAGTAGCAGAGATAATTTATATTAGTTGTTTTTTAAAAAATATAAATAGTTAATGATGAATGAAAAGAAGAGTAAATTGCGTTACAATGGATAACATAAGAGAAAATATCGAGCATCATCCAAAACTAAAAATAATATTCAATGATGGGAAAAGACAAAAAACAAATTAAATGATGGTAAATGAGTTGAACGGAAAAAATGTATTTTTATTATTCACTCTCCCGGTCTCCCCTATGAAATTGCAATAACATATTATAAGAAAAATATATCACTATTTGTAGCAGGGTCGGCCCTAGAATTTTTAGGGCCCTGGGCGAAATGATACATTGGCGTCCTTTTCCTTTGCAATTTATAACTTACGTAGAACTTCTGCAACTATTAATTTTGGTCTTTTAACATGGGATCCTGGGTGGCAGCCCCTCTTACCCACCCTTAGACCCTGATTAGTAGCAATCTCAAAAAGACAGAGCTCAAACATTGCAACAATACAAAATACGTCCAAAGCCATCACAAATTCAAGATCATATTTGGTGGAGTGATTAATAAGTGAAGGCTTAGATCTAAGCGCCATCTAGTGGAGGTACTAGGGATTTTGGGTTCACAATGTAACATTCAAATTTTCAAATAAGACGGTTTTACAGTGAGAATCAGACTTAATATTGACAAGTGTTATGCTCATATGTAATTTTATTCTACTTAAATGTTTATAAGTAATTATGTCTTTAATAAAATTTAGATAATAAAAATATTAGTATCTGTTTGTAATACAATGATTCATATTACCAAAAAGGTGTTAAATAACAGGGGTATCCCACGCTAACTAGGTCCCAACACACTATGACCAAGCTAACAAACCAAACATATAGAAACAAACCACCAAGGTTTGAAGAGGGTGCTTTAGAAACCACTATTTAAGCTCATCAGTCGCTCTAGCCACTACTCTTACATGAAACATAAATAATTTCAGTCAAAAGTCCAACAAAGAATCTCAAAAACTGATTATTAATAAGCTGGATAGAGGGCGAATCAATCTTTATTAAATGGAGAAAATATTCCATGCAAAAGGTGAAGAAATATAGAAATAGGGGTTTTCTTGTCTGAGCCCTGTAGCACTAGGAAAAAATTGCATATAAAATAGTTGACCATAACTACATAAGAACACTAATCATAACACAAGTTTTGATTCTATAGATCGACATATTACACGGAAAAACTCATCTTAACAAGAAAAATGAATCCATATATAAGATGAAAACATATAAGCACCAAATATATAGAATAAATAAAGCAAGCAAAATGATCAATCAATTAAATCAATTAATTTTATTCATGGTAAAATTAATAACAACAATTCAATTTACCATAATCGTTGATTAAAGTCATTTATCTGAAATGTATGCTGAATTCAAATCAACATGATACAATTTGCTAAAAGCACAATATTAATAAAATCCATGCATTAACACAATAGTAAACTAGTAAAAGAATAACCATTACATTGTTAGTATTATAGTCGTCCCGTTCATTTTTGGGCCTCAGAACAAAAAATAAAAAGGACCCCTAAAAACTTAAGGCGTAACGACTAACATGATACATTTTTTGTTTTTTTATTGTTATATTTAAAGTACTTTATATAAAAAGCACTAAAAACTTACATTACTTAGCCAAAATGTTAGTTATATATATAAATTTAATTTAAATTATTATCACTTATATACATAAAAATAAGTTTTCACAAATTCTTGTAAGAGACCATCTCTAATTGGGTTGGCCCATTAAATAAAATGTAGGGTAAATGTAGGCAATAAGCTTTAATGGATTAGGCCTGAGAGACGAATCTCAAAAAGACAGTCTCTCTTTGGGCCCTAAAAAATTCAGGGCGGTGGCCCGCTTTGCCCTTACTAATAGATGCCCCTGATTAGTGTAAATTAATATTTTTAAAATAATTACCCATATTTAGTCATATTGCTTATTATTTTTGATTAATATTTTACTTTAGAAATAATAATAATAATAATAATGATAATAATAATAATAATAATAATAATAATAATAATAAAAATAATAATAATAATAATAATAATCACAAGGGAAGCATGACCTTTTAACAAAAAGTTAAACAAGAAAATTAGAAGAAAGAAAAAAAAAAAAAAAAAAAAAAACAGGGGGAACCGCGGAAGGAGCACGAAACAACGATACTCTTCGACACCATCTTTCATTCACAGTTTCCCCCCAAATGGTTCTTTAGATCTCAAACTGGAATATTCAATATTTCGGCAATGATTTTCAGATCCAAAATCAAATGGGTAGCTCTTGGAGGACTCCTTTTATCCATACTTTCATTGGTTGTACACTTATTTCTTGCCAAATATTCTACTCAAAATCTTGTTTCTTATACTACTTTCACTATAATCAGTGATGATATTGGTGTTTCTGTTGGAGGGACACGGGTAAGATTGGATTCATATGACATTTTTGTTCAATTGTTTTTCAATGAGATTGCATTGATTGTGTTTGCTTTTTGGGTTTTTTGATCGATGCAGGTTTTGGGTTACAAGAAATTATGGGAAAATGTTAAGTTCCTCCAATCCTTACAGCCTTATTCTAACCCTAGAACTTCGTTTCCTGGTAAAATAATTTTTTCCTGAACGCTTAGTTCTTTTTGTAGATTGATTATTGGTTTCAAGTTTACAGCATGCCAAGTACTTCAGATTTTTGATAGCTTTTAAAATATATGGGGCTTTTTGATTTAGTTGTTAGTTTTTTGGTCCTTTCGACAAGGTATACATTCTTTAGAATAAGTGTAATTGGATTTTGGATTTTGGATTTTTTAGAGGTTTTGATATATGTAATACTATTAGGACTGTATAATAGGCTAATAGCTAACGAGAATTAAACCCATAATCTTATTCGGGATAATGGTGCTTGCTCCGATAGTACCTGATTATCTTTGGTTATTGAAGTAGTACTTATGATAGCTTCATCTTGGGAATTTATCGTCAAATTATGTGTCAATCGATACAGTTAGTGTTTTGTATTTTCATTTTTAGCTCCTTATGCATAGCCACAATGACTATGAATATTATTTTCCTTTAATCTATAGCATTTTTGGTTTTTGAACTTGTGGGTTGATATCTATGCATTTGTAATAAGATTGCCCTTCTACTGAATTCTTATTCTGGGTTCATTTTGTTTTGTGTTAAGTTTAGTTGAGGTTGCGTGGTAGATATTATGGTTGTAGTCTAAAGATAGTATATGAATGAAAAATTTTTAGACGAAAAAGCTTAGTTGGAATACTTAAAAGTTTAGAAGACTTTGTTAATTGTTTTTTTTCCCGGAAGGAATTTCTTTTGTTTATACTATCAAGGATTAATCAAAAACATCATTTTTGTTATCATGAGGGAAAGGATGCATACATTCAAACCCTGAACATTGTCTAGGTGGGTGGTTTGAGGCACTTAAGCGGGTCTTTGGTATGGGTTTTTAGGTCCAAATAAGGGATTTACTTAACACATTCCATTACTTAGTGTTTGTTATAGAAGTAGGTTAACTTGATCCCTTTCATTAGGGTAATGGATTCTTTTTAAATTGCTACCACTCATTTCTCATTAGAAACCATTTCCCTTTCTTTGTACTCTTTCTTCAAACCTCCTTACATCTTTTTGTATAAAACAATTAAGTGTAATAACACTAACTTTACTCTTATTTCTAATCTCTATTTATGCATTTCATTTCCATTTTTGACTTGACCCCATATTAATTCAATTAAGACTTCACAATGATGTTATATGCTTTTTGCAAAGCATCAACTATTTTTTGTGTTGCTTGATTTCCCAAATAAATTTATAAGAAGCAAGGTTGTTAGTCTAAAATTTAATAAGTTTTGAAGAAGACTTAAATCTATATTTCACGCCACTACAAAACTTCAAATGAAATTAGATTTAGTGAAAAAGAAGTTAAATACATCATCATAGACCATATTATCATAACCCCTCACATTACTCTTGATACTTGATTGAGTTTATTAAGTTCTTTCACAACTTTGCCTTTAGTTCTCCAAAATTTCAACCAATTCACATTAGGTTATGTATAAGCATTGTGTAAACAAATTATCAGCCTTTGCAATTGTATTATGCTCATCATCTTTATAAACAAATTCTTGCTTGCTGCTTACTGCCCTAATTGGGGAAATCAAGTTTTTGTAAGAGGTTTGAATAATCTTTTGGAGGCAGTAGTTTGTCATAACTATTCATATGGTGAAGCACATAAAATAAGATTGGGGTTGGGGAGGGGGGGTGGGGGTAGGTGCTGGGAACTCTTGAGTCTTGGCATTGCCATTCTGGTAGTATCAAAAGAATCATGCTTGATTGACTCAAAGTTCATCCATATGAGTTTAGATTGTGACAATCTTTCATGAGGTTAGTCATTCAAATTTTCTTTTGTTTTGTTATGCATCTTCGATTATGGTACAAGATTTATTCTTTCATGGGTGCCTTGCTTAAATTAATGAGGTTCCTACTTTAAATTCCTTTCTAGATATATCATACATAAGCCTTCTGTCGGTGTTGAGTAAGGCAAAATGATCAAAAATAGAAAAGATTGATTAACCGATCAAGAAGAAATGGGTGCCTGCAGAATATAACGCTTGTGATCGTCCAGATTATTTGAGGAGATTTGAGAGAAGAATAAGAGAGCTAATGAATAAAGAAGAGGAGGTGAAGATACAACAGAGAGAAAATAGGGAATATTTGTAAATCTTGCTTTATACATTGTTTCATAGAAAACTATGTAATGTCCTCTGTTATCAAAAAACACTTGCCAGTTTTCCGGTTAAAAGTTACTACTCCACCTTATGTCAAGATGTCAATGTACATTTATACAAGTTTAATACAGTTTACCTGTACAAGTGAGTTTTTTTTTCACCTGCTATTATGATAATGATTTGTAGCTTTTTGAAATGGTAGAGCCTGCTGATCAAAGCAACGGTTTCATATATGCTAAAGTATATGGCGGATTTGAGAAGATAAGAAATTCGGTAATATATCTTTGAAGTTTTCTGTGTATTATTTTGGCTTTCACTAATGGTACTTGGTTCAGTTTCTTGACTATTTTCCCTCATTTTATATTTAGTTTTTTTTGGTTTTGTAGATTGCTGATCTTGTCGCCGTATCCAGACTCTTAAATGCAACTTTGGTCATCCCAGAAATTCAAGAAAGTCTCCGGTCAAAAGGCATAAGGTGCACTTTCTTTCACATTAGTTTTCATTTCAGATGTCTTTAAATTAGGAGTTTATAAATCATAGTCATTGATCCAAATGATGAATGTTTATCTTTGTTGCATGTTGTTCCAGCTCAAAGTATACAAGCTTTTCGTACATATACAACGAAGAACAGTTCATAGCAGCTCTTAAAAGTGATGTAATAATTGTGAAGACATTGCCTTCTGAGTTGAAGGAAGCTAGAAAGCAAAAACAGTTTCCAACTTTTAAGCCTAAACGCTCAGCTTCCCCGAGTTATTATACTTCAGAAGTTTTACCGGCATTGAAAAAAGCAAAGGCTGTTGGTTTGGTCATCTCTGATGGAGGCTGTTTACAGGTATGGCTGTGTTCTTATTCTTGCACCCATTGTCGGTGCTGAATTGTGGCACGGGGTAGCAAGTGCTACCCCTGTTTTTGGTATATCTACTTATTTTTCCTTTGAATAAAGAAGTTAAGATTAATAGTAGTTGAGTTGGTAGTCCCCTCTGCATGTTCTAAGAGGTCAGGGTTTCAAATCTTCCAAGGTGGAAATCCAAAATAATGTTGTCATGCTTTTGATTTTTTTTCTTTTGCACCTATATTTCACATCTTTTTGTTGTGTTTGATATTTTTTTTTTCTCTTTTTAGGGAGTGATTTATAATTAATACGTTGATTTTGAATTTACAATATATAATAAGCGAGATATGGCCCTATTAAAACTCTAGTATACGTGATATTTTGCGCTACCCCTCCTCCAAATTTCTAGATTTACCTTGTGTTTTTGGATTCATCATCAAAACATGAGGTCATCCTTTTCTTTTCTTGTTCTTTTCAGGTTATGGATAAGGAAATTGGCCTTCTTTTTTTTGTATTTCTTTTCATTTGACGATACATAATTTTGTTGAGCTCACTAGTCAGTATCAATCACCGAACTTTTCCTTTAGAGAATCAAAGGAGAGTTTTTATCTTGGTTTTGATGTATGATTCGTGTACAATATATTTCTGCCTACTGGCTATGTTACTTCATCTTTCCAATTGGTCTTATATACTTATCAAATCTGATGAGAATTTGGATTGGAATCCATATCTCACTCCATGCTTCTTCTATCTTGATAATCTTGATCGAACATCCATAGAAAAATATTGAGACAAAATCCGACGAGGATTTGGATTAGAATCCATATCTCACTCCATTATTTTTTCTATCTCAATAATCTTGATCAAAAGTCCACGGTAAAAAAAGTTGAGAAAGAGGGGGAAAGAGAAAGTTTAGTGTTGAATGCTTACACATGGGTTTGGGAACTTCTTCGAAAGTACTAGATAAGAAGATGAATTAATATATTTATTATATGCATTTTTGACACGAAACGCACATGAAACCTATGTTACCTGGATCGGATTCTTCATTTCACATCACGTACCTGTGTCGGTCCTGTCAATCAGACATGAGTAGGACAATAGGACATCATTTTGACAAAAAATATGAACTCTTATATAGAACATTCTAGTCTGAAACATGGACACTTTTTATTTGAGCTCTGGCGCTCGAGTAATATAGCATGAGCCATGAAGCAATATTAAAGTTATATATTGTATTGTGTGTCCTTGAACCCTTGTCCAATTTTAGGATGACATCCCCGTGAGGCAAAATTTGAGCATTGATGTCTTAGTAGGTTACGTAATTCTCACGGGTTACACTATCAACTGTATCTCTACTTCTTTCTCCGAGCCTTCTTATTACTGATTGGTTGAACTTTTTATTCAAATCTCATTATCTACTCACTCCTGTTGCCTCTGATCAGAGATAATGCAGACATGCATAGACGTCTAAAGTAGTTTTGTATATAAACTATGAATTTATTATCTGTGCAAAGTACTCATTTACTAAGCAACATAACTAAGATGCTGTTACTCACTGCCTGAATTTGTTATATTAAATTGGTCTAAAGAGTTGTTACATGAATTTTTGGTTGTGGTTCTTCCTCCAGGATGCGCTTCCTCGTAGCTTGGTTGAGTATCAAAGGCTTAGGTGTAGGGTTGCTTATCATGCACTGCGCTTTAGAGAAGAAATTTTGGCACTTGGGCATGAAATTGTGAAGAGGTAAATCCATAATTGTATGTATATGCACTCTCCACCTTTCAGCTCCAAATAACCTTATAAGAATTGGTACATTGTTACATGTTTGGTGCACTTATTGATTGATAGTTAAGAATTGGTAAATCCATCATTGTAGCCTGGTATTTATTCAAAAAAAAAAAAAAACTGGCTTAGTGACAAACCTTAAGAATGTATTTTAATCTTATGTTGTTAATGATGAAAGAGTTGCTTTTTGATGGTCTCGGAGAAAGTATCTCTTGTCATTAGTTGCAGAGTCTAGGATCCTTTTTTAAGCAGTGCAGATTCTTGCTGCCCTCCATTTTGTCTTGCGCTCTCTTTAAGTTCTCTATACTGTAGTTAATGAAGAGATTATAGTTTATGAATGCAATCTGGGCCTTCTAGTTCTGTCGATTGACCTTTCTCGACATCTTGTTTTGTTTTAGTTTTCATTTCCAATTGTCTAATGGCATATATCTGAAAAGCACTATTTCTAATCAGGTTACGTGCTTCTGGTCAACCATACATTGCTTATAATCCAGGCCTTGTCAGAGATGCATTAGCATATCATGGTTGTGGAGAGCTTTTTCAGGTTACGTCCCCCTTTCACTCCAAATATCTGTGTTTTACTATTTAAAGCTGTGATGCAAGGATCTCATACAATGTAGGATTTCTCTCAGGCTCATGAACTTTGGATAGGCTATCACTTTATGTGTTGTTTACAGTGTATCTGGATAAAGAAAGAGGATGCTAAGGAAGGGGAGGGAAGAGAAGAGGAGGAAAGGGATGGTTTGATGAGTTTTCCTTTCAAATTTCTCCATTGTTGGTGAGATGTTTCACACAAGTCACATTTGTTTTTCCAATTCCTTTGTCTTCCAATTTGTGATCCAAATGAAGGAAAATCCTTCTCTCCATTTTCCTTTCCATTCCCTTCCTTTTCCTCCTAGCTGCTAGTGACTATTGTGATTCATAAACATATATGAATGTATGTCAGTGATTATTGTTTTTAGGTGCTGATCTATATCTGACGTTTTGGGTTTTGTAAAGAATCTATCATTGTTCTTTAGTTTTTCAATGCTTTTAGTACAGTGGAGGAGCAAGTTATTGCATTGTCTAGATTTACCTTTTCTAGTTGCATTTAATGGCTTTGCTAGAAGATAGGACTACACAATCTCTCTAAACAAGTTGACAAGCTAGTCCGCGCAGTTTTTAGAACTTGTCTTTTGATTGAGTCGTTGCAGATTTAACATGTTACAACATTTATCGTTTTCTCTTTCTGTAAGTTAATTATCGGGCTGCCTAATTCAATTGCCTAATAGTTTTTATATTCCGTGACAAGTTAAACCTGTATTATTTGTTAACGTGTGTTTTACATGTCAGGATGTTCATACTGAACTGATACAGTATCGGAGAGAACAGATGATTAAGCAACGTATAGTCAGAGAAGAGCTAACCGTTGATTCACATGCTCGGAAGTTAAATGGGTCTTGCCCGCTTATGCCTGAGGAGGTATTGATCTCTGAATTCGTATTCATAATCTTCATTGTGGCTGAGAAAATATTTTATTTCTGCATGGCTTCTATCACTTTTGTCCATGTTGAAAATTAAATCGTACTAAAACCTATTGCAGATTGCTTTGTGTGTAGTTGCTAGTTTATGTGAATTCTTATTGATGTTTTGAGTTGTTTATAGTTTTATATCAAAGGAATTTATTCTTTGTGAATCTGCGTTCCAAGCTAAATCCAAGAGCTCATTGTAAGATTAAGATTAAGTACTTTTTGCTGCATTGCCATTTATTGGTGGCAGGGGCTTAATATGTCTGTTTTCAGCTCGTGAAAAGCGTGTTTACACTCTGCAGTGTCTTTTTTCTGGTGATTTTTAGGGCAGAGATTATCCAAATATATTAGTGTGCTTTTATTATTGTCAAACAAAGCAAAGGTCTGCTTCAGGTTTTTGTTGTGCCAGAAAGAGAATGAGCTCTATGTTGCATTGATTGTTCTTTCTTACTAATACCACAATATGATCTATGTAATTTGGTTCGTATTATGTAGACATGGGCACATGAACATATCTTCGGCGTTAAAATTTTCTTTAACTTTCTCTTCCTTCCCTTTTAATTGTATAGTTTTTCTCAACAGATATGTGCATGGTAAGGATTCCACACGCATTATGGGATATGTGTGTGGATGGGTTGATGATGGCATGGTTTATTGGTAGGGAGGTAAAGAATAAAAATTACATAGGTCATTGGAAGAGGCTGAGAGCTGGATGGAGACTTGGCTGGTGGAAAGGACTAAAGAGAGGACAGGGGACTGAGTGAATAATCCTTAAAGATTGATTTAGGGCTTAGGTTTAAGAGGCTGCTTAGTTTTAGGAGGCACATCGAGGAGCAAAAGGTCCTCTTTTCCAAAGCAAAGGCGCAGGCTTTTTGTACGCGAAGCGCACAATTTCGCCACTCTACACCGCGCCTAGGCTCCTTTGCGTTTAAGTGGTCGCCTTAAGTGGCTCATGCCTAGGCGCGCCTTGGGTGCGCTATTTAAAACACAAATTTTTTAGGAATCAGGTCTAAAAGCAAGGAAGTGATCATGATGGAACGAAAATGAGGTCATCCCATTGTAGCTTCAGAAAACATGAAACCTTGTTCAGCTTATTTTTCTAGATTGACATTAGATAATATCTCTTTTATCTGTCTTTTCAAGTTTCATAATTTGTGTGGTTAGTGTTTGGAAAATTGATTCTTTGGGCTCTTTTTTTGATGCTGTGAAGTTCTTTTACACTCCAGGTAGGTTTGCTGCTTCGAGCCATGGGTTATCCTCCTCTCACAAGAATATATGTGGCAGGTTCAGAGATTTTTGGTGGTCAGAGGGTGCTAATCCCTCTCCGTGCCATGTACACCAACTTGGTAGACCGAACTTCATTGTGCAATAAACAGGAGTTATTGAACTTGTTTGGCCCCGAAAAACCACTTGCAGAGGATTCTGTTGAGCCACTTCCATCTAAAAGCCCAAAGTTGTTTAAGGAAGAATGGGACAAGGCTGGTCCACGGCCTAGGCCCCTTCCCCCTCCACCAGGAAGACCTATTTATCGTCATGAAAAGGAGGGATGGTATGGCTGGGTTGCTGAAAAAAATGTCGAGCCAGACCCCTCACCGGCAGAGTTGAGAAGTCAGGCACATAGGCTCTTGTGGGCTGCTCTTGATTATATAGTGTCAGTTGAAGCAGATGTATTTTTCCCTGGATTCCATAACGATGGCAGTGGGTCACCGGATTTTTCAAGTTTGGTTTCTGGACACCGGCTTTATGAAATGGCGTCATTGAGAACATATCGACCAAATAGGTACTTTCTGCTTGCATATGCCCTGTTTTTTTCTTGTTCACTTTTTACTTTTTTGGGTTTTCGGGAAATACAGCGAAAACGATACAGGGAAAATGAACTGCATTATTGCTGTAAACTCAAATCAACATAGTACAATTTTCTGACAGGAGCTCATAATTCATTTTCACCAGGAAATATCTGGCAGAATTATTCAATAGTAGTAGTGATAATATGTACCATCCCAAACGCAGTTGGATCCTGTCGGTCAGAGAACATTTGAACAAGAGTGTCAGCGAGGAAGGCCTATTACGGGAGTTAAAACTTTCAAAACCCACTTTTTTCCTTTCTTACCCCATTCCCGAGTGCTCTTGTAAGACATCAAATACCGATGAGCTTGTAAGTTCAATATTTAAAGGTGTCGATGAATGCCCTAAATGGATGGAGAAAGGGCTGAAAATCAGTTCGCCTGACTCAAGTAGTGTGAATGACTCACTAGAGGATGATGCCGAATTAGATAAGCAGTTTGAACCCGAGGAAGACAACTCAACACAGACAAGACCGTCAATCGAGCAGGATGAAGAAATGGATCCCGACGACTAAAAGTTTGGAAACATGATCCCTTCTTTTACGTCATATTCATTCGAGTATTTTGCATTCTGCTTTGAATCTTAACTGGCTCAAGTGGTTATATAGTTTGGAGAATGCTAATGGACCGAGGGCTTAGGTTCTTTTTCAACTGTCTCCCATCATATTGAGGTTTCGTTTCGAGGTGCTATGAAGGTCGAGTTACCTTCTGCGAGTATTTGCCTCTCGTTGATGCAAGCATATGCTAAATGTTCAATGAAAATTCCTCCGGGGAAGCTGCAATTTTCGGAAGCTAAGATGAAACAAGGTTAATTTTGTTTTATATTCTTTTAATATACATACAGGCTACAGGCATTACAAGCAAAATGACATGTTTTGTTCATTTTTTTCCTTCATTTTGGTAGAAAATCATTATATTCACCATAGAACAAGTTTTTAAAAAAAGTTTTCCTTTAAATTCACCAATGTATATCAATTTAGTCTGAATTTTTTTCACGGAAATTAATAAAAGTTATATGATTTGTTGAGATATTTCTCTTTGCTATTGATTCAGAGTATATTTGAATAATGAAAGAAGTGACGAGGTAGGAAAGAGCGGAAAGAATAGTTTACTTTTCAAATCTCTCCATCGGTGGAAAGATTTGTTTCTTACGAGATGATAAACATGTCATCCCTCCAAAGTGCTCTCCTCCATTTCCGTTCTTTACTCATGCCATTCAAATAGAGAAAATTCAATCTCTATTTCATCCTTTCCTTTTTCTTTATTTTCTTCCAATTCAGTCAAAAGCGTTAATGTTAAAAATCATTATGAATCAAGTTTTAACTGTTGAACCATGTTAAAGGTCACACCTTTCAGTATTGTGTGCCTAAAAATAATTTACTTTTAATCTCAATCTCGTATAAGAGCTTTATAATATATCATTCAAGATATTTAAAGTTCTCATGTGTCATCGTAAAAGACTAAAAGTACTATGCACTAAATCTATACTAGACTTATCAGTAGATTTATGAGTGGGTCCCATTGAGTTCTTTTAATGAAACATTACTTTTTGGGTAAAAGTAATGGGACCACATACATAATTATGTAATGGTGAATTATTAAAGAGGGGCCAATGTTTATGAATATAGCACTGCACAAGTCAATGAAAGGATCTTTGGAGATCCACCGACCGCCACTTTACTAGACGAAATCTAGCTTAAAAGGGATACTCACTTTGAGTGTATTTATTAGTTTCATATCTACCTCATAATATGAAGAAAAAAATCTTAGGAAAGATTTAATTTAGACCTTATTTTATACTCATTTTCCCGTTAAATTTGTTGCGAAAACTTTCTAAATATAATATCGCAAATTCAAAATAACGAAATCAGGATTGTATACAATGAGATGACAATCTAAGATCTTATCACAATTCTGAATACAGTGATATCAATTGAACTGTTAACCTGTATATGTTCAGTTGACGTGTCGGATTCATACACCTTAGTATTGATGTGATCACGATACCAAGATGATTTCGAGGGACGGAGGGACGTTACGAAAGATGAGAACAAGATAGCAATAGTCTTCACAAGTTGTAATATCATAACAATTTCTTGAGCAATTGTTGAAAAACTTTAATAAGAAAATCTCACTCACCCAAATGGCTACAAATTATGACAAAAAGCTAAATAAATGTTGCATGAGCTCAGAATATAAGTCTTAATTGAGCTACAAAATGTGTATTTGAGCAAAAGCTACTAATTTCATGTTTAGAATTTAAGGCATTAAGCCTACCATAAGCTGAGGTGAGTACTTAAAACATGTTGTATTAAGAAATTTACTAAAATGTTTTATCTTCACTTGCTTGATGATCCGAAGGGGGTGAACGTCGACCGATCAATGTCTATTTTGTAACTTCGATCTGCGACTTCTAACTCCGAGTTTTATGAGTATGTCTCGGTACCTAGCTTCCCCAACTTCTGGACATCTTCGGGTGAAAGTATTTTTATATAGGAGACATTGTATACAAATGCCCTGCAAGAGAAAATCATAATAGGTAGCTCGATCAGGCCGCAGTGAAGCGAGAGACAAGCAGAAGTGCGGAAATAAAACAGAAGATTGGAACAAGTATATAACACTAATAACTTGAGTTACTATGGGAATGGGTCAGGAGAGGCTAAACAAAAGAGTTTCAATTATGCACCGAAAAACGAAAACACTGCAAAACCTAAGAAATTCCGTCTCAGTTTAAAAAAAGTTTTCAGATGTAATGCACGAAAACATGTAACAAAGAACAAATTTAACGAGTTTTCAATGGTTTACTTACTCCCAAGGGTCATCTCCAAGGAGAAGTACATCGTTCTCCCTGTCGACAAACACAAGCTGCCAGCCTGATCTCAGAGGGTCATCGAGCTTTCCCTCAATTCCAAACATCTGACCCAGCTCCTCACGCAGCTCATGATAGCTGCTGAACCGGGAGATGTCTAACGAACGCCCAACTGATCCAGATTTATACACCTGAAGCCAGCAAACGGAAAATTAATATCAAGGAAAAAAATCCACACAAGTCTATTCTCCGTTTTAAAAGAGCATGTACCTTAACAAATGTTCTTGTTGGGTTTGGCAGGTCACCCTGCCCTTCACTATGCAACTCCGGAGAGTTGCTATTACAACCGTACATATTGTGATATCCAGAAGCACCTGATGGTAACGAGCATAGTTCCGTATCGTTTGAAGAAGTACGATAAGTGGTCGGCATTGTCATTGGTAATACAAGCCCGGAAGAATCAAGGTTAGCCCCAAATACATTGTGATTCTGCACATCTAAGCTACAGTTTCCGGTCTCCAAGGAAGTGTCTTTTCCGGGGTATGGAGGTAGAGAGACAGAATTCCCGAAGGCGTTAATGGGTGTAAATGAATTCAAAGAAACCAAAGGATGTTGGGAACTCTGTTCATTTAACATCGTCTGATTAACATGTGAAATATCAGAAAAATTACTAATCCCTTCGGTACGCGCAGAAGACAGAATGTTCTGTACAGGTGAATGAGTAGAATTGGATATCTCGGCATTTCCGGAGCTTGTGTCCGCTTTTCCAAGGGCCGACGACATCGTAAGTTGCTGCCTGCTTTGCATTTCGTTATTTGGAAGCGAAAACGCCTCGGAACCACATAATTGTTGGTTAGATAATCCTCCGCTATGCTTGAAATACTCCGTCGAGAGGACACGCTGCGGAAGGGTATCCTTCGAAACCTGAGACTGCCCTTGTAACATTTGTTGGGTCAGCGATGAATGAATCAGTTGCTGTTGTTGTTGCTGCTGCTGCTGCTGCAACATCGGGATTTGGCTTGTCGACTGCTGGAGATATTGAATAGGCTGTTGAAACTGCATCATCTGGGGATTCAACATATCGCCACCTCTTAAATTTTGAAAAGTGGGTGATAACAACGCTTGATACTGCTGATTCTGATTTCCGAGAGGAAGTAAACTATCGACTCTAGACTGCATCCACGGGAACATTCCAAGGGACTGGAAATTCATGGAGTTTAGACCTTGTTCGCCCCCTTGTCCCCTTAACCACATTAAGCTGTTTGCAGTATCATCTATATTATCTGCACGATGAAACAATACACTTAACAAAGCCGAAAAGAAAATGGACCCAAAAGTTTTTCTCCTTTCGTTAGATCTGAATACTGGAAGTCAATAGCCTACAATGATCGCATGGCATCATATGCGCTGAAATGGGAAATGGGAACTTAGGCTAAAACTACATTCTAAAGCCGTCGCTTCCACAAAGCATACATAATTATTTGATCCGTCAATGACTAATTCATAAAAGTCATAAAGCTATTAAATTTCTCAAGAAAATTGTTTTATCTCGCTTAAAGCTCCCGCATAGTGTCATCACCATGTTCTAGTCTTAGTGTATGTTGTCCAAAAGAAATATTCAATTTTCCACAAATGCTTCCAATTGTTTGCTTCATGTTGGCTTAAAGTTTTGTAAAATTATTCAATAATAAAAAAGAAAATAAAATACAAAAAAATAAAAGAGTCAAAAAGGAGTCAACACTACCTGACAGTGACGAAGTACCAGCATGCCATGGTCTTTTGAGCCTGAGGGGAAAGAGAGATGGATACATGGGGAAGGTTGTCAAAGGCTCAATTTCCCATAATGAAACGCGTGGTTGTCTCTCACCAGCAGTTGATTCATCCCAACCAACCTGTAAGCAAAAAACCAATTGGAACATAAGAACAAGGTTACCAGAAAGACAAAACGATACAGTACAGGTACAGGTAATGCTAACAAAAGCGCAAAACGTTAATTTAAGTTCTGAAAACAAAGGGTTCATATGATGGGATTCTGAATCTGATGTTTGGGGAACAAAGTTTCCGAAACATGGCTCTAGAGTGTCGGAGACGAAGTATACGAAACAAGACTTGGTGAGAAGTTTCCGGTTTCTTGTAACTAGGCACAAGAGTATGGAAAACCAAATATCTGTGCAAACTGCAAGGTTTAACCGTGGAATCTTGAGCTACTAACTAGTAAAGTATGCTAGAGGTGGCAGTAGAAGTTATGATAAGATGCGAAACTGTAATAGTACAAGTAGCAACATAGATAAATCGACCGATTTAGTTAAAAGGAAGAAAACAACATATAGATTATAGTGGACAAACACAACCAAAATTCAGAATTTTCCATGGGCAGCTTCGGTTAATTTTGTCCTCGATTTTTTCATATGCACTCAAATCCAAATGTTGTGTACTACAACATCGATTCTACGCAACAGAAATTAACAAAAAGTGAAAGATAATAGAATTTGAAACGAAGATATAAGGGTTTAGAAGTTGAAATATTGAGGATACGATAAAAGAGATTCGTTTAAAATGGTTTAGGTAAGTGCAAAAACAGGGTATGAACAAACCGATAAAGAAGATAGGAAGCTGAAGCTCAGGAGACTTAAAAAGAGGGTAAGGAAGATCGAAAATGACTTGGAAGATAGTAGTGGAATGATATGAATGACCTAAGACATATAACTTGAGATGATAAGAAATCGGAATGAATGTAGAAGAATCTATATCAACTACCATTGAAACTAATATATTGATTCATGTAGCCGACCCCAATCTTTTAAGATTAAGGCTCTCGTATTATTGTTGTGTGAAAAGATAATAGATTAGTGAATGTAAAATCAAATCACATAGATAAGCAAATACGCATAATTCAATCCAGTTTAGCAACCAACAAAAGGTTACTCTGTGGAAGAAAACCTCAGCAAATGTGAAACAGTAGACAGCTACACAGGCTTGCTGCTTGCACATCCAAAAGATAAGACCTAGCTAATTCGAGTAAGGGCAATTATAGGTTTCTTCAGAGGTTGAAAAGTCTTGGTAGAGATAAATCATTTAAAAAAGTTGTCCAGAAAAATACCTTCACAGATCTCCAGTGAGAGCTTGGCCAACGAACAGGATCAAGGTCACTAATTCCAGTAATCGTACCCATGTATCTGTGCAAAGTATAAAAGCGTAGAAATTAGGTATCTACACACATGACATACACATAGCCCAGCCCTGTTGCAAGGATGTAAATGCCATGAATAGTTCATGATTTTCCCAGAACTTTAGAAGCAGCGTCACGTGATTCGCTAATCTCCTTACGAATCGTGAATCGAAAAAGTAAATTATGGTCGGTTAGGGCTATTCTTGGGCAAATTTGAACGAATCAAGAAATTAAAAAGCGAATTAGAAAACATAAATTAGAAGTGCAACTTGTATAAATATCCTACCTACGAACACTTGATTCTTCAGTCTCAAACAACATACGAAATCGCATCCCAACGGAAACACGTGTGTGATACACTGCTTTGACATATTTCGATAAAGGAATGACGAACTCCGATGGGCTTGCCCTGAACACATTGACAACTTACAACTACGATGAGAATGAAGAGGAAAAAGAAAGCAACCACAGAGGTAAAAGCAATCCACAAAATCAAAGAGGAAAAGCGAAGAGTAAAAAAAATTACACTATGATACCGACCTTGGATTATAGAAAATGGTAAAACAACTATTAGTATTAGCAGCATGGGCAGCAGCTGCCAGAAGTCCTATATGCATACTGTCACTTGATAAGACAGACGAAGGCATTACAGTTTGAGGTCGAGTGGCCCGGCGAATTCCCAAAAATAGTTGATTCTTCTCATTCCTAAGTTAACATTTACAGTCATAAATTATTCATTTTTAAAAATAAAACGGAGACACTCAAAAGATCATGCACCATGAAAATAACCAAATGATATACCATATAAACAGAACAGAATCTCCAGCAACAAGTCTTTTAGCACTGACAAATACGCTCCATCCTGTAGTAAGAAGATGCCTTTTGGGCTGTCCTGCATAAGAAAAACCTCAAGTTGTTAAACAAAGATGTATTGACATCTCAAAAAAGGTCGTAAATAGTGGGATTTTCTATATCAAACGACTGGATAAGAGCTTACAGTTTATACATGCTAATTAAGGCCTAATCCCACATTAACGCGAAAAGAATACAAGTCATACACGAGTGTATACTAAAGCAAGGAAGTGAGGGTCAAGAAATCAGTTCTGATCGTCGTTCATATGTCACGGTTAATTCCAAGCATCAACTAGATATGCTTCTCTAAGGGCATTTTCTTCGCTACTTATTAAAGCTAACATGGCTATTTATTAGCCACAACCTTATGGGTTTAAGTTCTTGACGAGCAATAACATTGGCAAATTAGTGAAACAAAAAATCCAATATTAATACTCCAGTTTACACGGTCTCCCATCAATACAATATGTTAAGCTTTACCCACATCATGGAAAGAGTCATTTTATCTTATCATACAATATGTTCAGCTTTTCTCTTCTCCCATCAATACAACTAATATTGACATTTTTCCACCACATGTCACAATCACTTGCAATTATTTTGGAATGCAAGTAATTCCAACATATTGTAGGAAAACCTGGAAATTCCACTGAAACCTAATCTAATATATTGTCTTTGCACATGCCCAAACCATATTAATTAATCTTTTTCATCTTTTCATCAATATTTGCAACTACTAAATCCATTCTCATATCTTCATTTCGAATCTATCTCTCAAGGTATGTTAACTCATCCATTGAAGCATTCGCATTTCGGCTACTCCTATCTTTCTATGCTGACCTTTTCTAAAAGTCCAACATTCTAATCCATATAATAGCGTCAGTCTAGTGTTCATTCAATAAAACTTATCCTTAAGCTTTGAGGGTACACCCCGATCACATAATATTTCAATAATCGCTCTCCATTTCTTGCCATCCACACTTAAAAGTTAAAACTATAGGTTAGATCTTGTTGGATCCCCACTACTCTTATATGGACCCATTGTATTTAAAGAATCCACTTGTGGTGATTTCCTAGCACCTCTCATTATCTTGTTTGTGCTAGATTTACATTTTATGTAATCTGTCATCCTTCGACTTTGACTTCGACTCTTGCCTCCATCGTTCTAACTAAACATTT
Organism: Amaranthus palmeri; assembly: GCA_019776075.1. Lineage (NCBI taxonomy): Eukaryota > Viridiplantae > Streptophyta > Magnoliopsida > Caryophyllales > Amaranthaceae > Amaranthus > Amaranthus palmeri. The sequence continues at coordinate 2,096,380 of JAAKBH010000283.1, forward strand.
AGCCCCTTCCTGATCTCATCTACCAAAACAATGTCTACAACAAACAACATACACCAAGACACGTTTTTACTTCTTGATACATATCTATGTCAATGTATTTCTTCGGAATACACTTCTTTGTCATTGCCCACCAAAGTAATTCTCTTGATATCTTGCTTTTTTCCAGTCACAAAAACCAAGTGCAAGTCTTTTTTTTCTAGCCCTAAAGTACATCATCATTTGGAAGTAGGCACCAAGGAAACAAAATTTAAATGTATCAGACAACATAAAAAAATTGGTTCAAATTCTTCAATTTTTCGGATAGGTATGCTAAAAGGTGGTAATTGGTTTTCATTACATCAACAATGACGCTAGACATTCCCCTCCATTCTTCTCATTGATCAAAATAATAAAGATATTTACACTTAGTTGATTTTAACCAATGATAAAGACAAATGCAGACAGATACTGTAGCAGCAAAGTGTTTCACTAATTTCGCTTCTTAAGGAAGTGAAGACTAAATAAGAGCTATTGGTTATCTACATCTTTATAGAGCTAACCACATAACTTGATATGCAACAAAGTGTTATCAATATCATAGTGACAAGTTAAGGGTTCTTCAATGTAAGCAAAAGAGCATATACCTCGAAATATATGTCTAAACTTCCACTCGACATCATGCAGATCTCTAGCAACTAATTCCTGAGCCGGTGGCTGCTGAGAATAGTCCTACAAGAATAATAATTTTTTTAGCAAGTACAAAATTTTACAATTTGAACAAACAAAATCTATACAGGGAGCAGGCACTACCAGTGGAGGAAAAACTTTCTCAGCTGCACGACGAGGAACAGAAAACCCTCCGTGAGTACTGGTGTCACTAGCTGTCAATGTTTTACAGAAATAATTGGTGGGCTGCCTACTAGGTATCCCGAAATCTGCAGGTAGATAAATATCCTTCTGTTCTTGCTGCAAACATGTACCATAAAGATCAATCGTCTTCTCTAAGCAGCTAATCAAGGACTTCAATCAAAAATATCAAATTAACTTTAATAATACTAAGATTACCGGACTTAACGGTTGCAAAGTCATTTGGGCATAGACTTCGTCTGTCTCAATATCAGCCTGAAATCCCAAATAGTAGAACATCAGCCTAGCTTTTGGTTCCCTGCTCACTCTCATTAACAAGCTTTTATAATGCACGAAATAAGTCTGGGCAACCCAAACACGAAGGAGAAGAATTACCCAATTACAAGCACAAAAGTAGTTTACTACTAAAACCAATTGATAGTATTAAGAGTTATCCCTCAAGTTTGCAAAACGGTATAGGTAACTCACTTACAAGCCCAAAGCAAATTCACTACCAAAACCACTTGATAGTAGTAAAAGTTAATTCTCATGTTTGTGACCTAGTATACCCATTCTCTTTCTCCGATGGGGTACCACTCACATGTGGGCAACAATACGCATTTCCCGCGTCAGATGGTTCACTAATCCTCTCGCGACTCGCAAATCGAAAAAAAAGCGAAATATAGTCGGCTTTGGCTATTCTTGGGCATATTTAAGCGAATCCCAAATTCAAAAAGCGAATTAGCTAGCAAATTATTTTACACTGTACATTTCACTAGAACCATTTATTTATTTTCAAAATCAATTTCACCAAAATAGAACAAACTTCAAGTTTAGGAGCAAAGGACAAACATGCATTGTGACATTATGAAGCTGGCAAATCAACTGCGGAGGTAAACTCGGGTAGTTAGGTATCTGGCCATCAACATCTCTATTAGTAGTGGCAGCAACCTGAACTTCAACAAAAACAGATTACAAACTGTAAATTGAATCTCTTCAATAAATCCAACAAAAATGGAATAGAAACATAGTTGTAGTTCAACCTGCTCACTATGACCCTGAGGAAAATAGACGACACGGCTCCCAGCAGTCGGTAGGCATACAAGAGGACCAGCACAAGCATGCCATAGTTCTGAATTAAGACATTTCTTTTCACCCCCTATAGCAGTTCCATTGAAATTGGCATAAATACATGATAGAATACACATAAATGATCAATCATAAACTACTTTATGTTCCACAAAGATACAATAGACAGCATGAATTTGAAAAATCTTTTAAACCCATTACAATAAGTTGATAACCGATAAATTTGTTAACGGGCTACCCACATAAGGGAGTGGAGTTAGCTGCACATAAACCTGATGAGGTTATTCAACCCGTCTCTATCTAATTCTTATATATCCAACAATAATACACAAATCAAATTAAGAAGGATGAAATTGTGCAGGAATTTAGGAAAAAAAGGGGAGAGGTTAGGTGATACCTTCATTCCCAGGTTGAACCAATCCTGATGCAGAAAGCTTCATATCCCACTTAATGCTATTCTGGGTAAAAGCTAGCTTAAACAATCCTTACTAATATGCAACTTAATAATCTCCCACTTAAACATACCCACTAATAATTCAAAACCCTTGCTTCCCATAAACACTCTTTTCCTGCTAATTACCACATTCCATTCCTTCATTAGTTCCCACACTTGAAATCACTACCAAAAGTGGAAAAACCCCTCAAAAAGAGGGTCACAAACCCCACACTTTTCTAAACTAAACCAAACCCACATAAATTAACACCATCAAAACCACTCCTTCACCCTTTTCACATATACCCACCTCATAAATTTCAAGCACAAGCAACAATAATCTAAAAACTAAACCAAACCCAGATAAATTAACACCTTCAAAATCAGTCCTTCACCAATTTCACAAGTACCCACTTCATAAATTTCAAGCAATATCAATAATAATCACTAAACTAACCTAAAAAACCACTCTCTTACCATTTTCACAAGTACCCACCTCACAAATTTCAAGAAGTAACTAGCAATAATAATAAAACAACAAAAAGATACAAACTTCCTTTTGTATTTTTTTTCCCAATAATCTTTACCAAAAATAGAAGTGATTAAATTACCAAACCTTAAAACTTAAAAAGGGATACAATACCACAAAAGCACAAGTTTCATGACATGATGAAAACCCATGAAATTCTTACTTTTTTTAGTAAAAAGAAAGAAAGGAAAGTAAAGAAAGAAGAGGTAAATAAGCAAGCACCCGACCAGAAGTCGACCTGAACAGGCAACAGTAAGAGCAGAAGAGAGAGAAAGATGGAGTTAGTGAGAGAAAACAAAGATGAAGAAATGGAGAGAAGAGAAGAGAAGACATAGAAAGAGAAATAAAGGGATATTTCTTTTATTACATTTTAATTTAATTTGAAAAAAAAAAGAGTGTGCATGTAATGTTTATGGAAAATAGAAAAGAAAAAAAAGAGGGAAAATCAGAGCCGTAGGAAAAGCCGTACGCAGTGAATCGTGACCGTGAAATGGGGTGCTGATGCTCCCACTGATATGACAGCAAGCATGTGCCCCCATCCTTCAGTGGTTGTTGTCAGAACAAGGGTACGGATTTTTGCCCATCCAAAATATATTACTCCTATCAAATTATTCAACTTTATTTCTTTCCAAATAATCTCTCATAGATCTTAAAAATAGACTTAATGATCTGATTTTCATCCGACTTTGTAATTGAATTTAATTTGACTTGACTTAAAAATGAATTTAATAGTACTTTCTCCGTTCCATAATACTTGTTACATTTCACTTTTTTACGCAATCATATTCACAATTTCGATCATTAATACCTTAAACTACACTTATCTAAAAATTATAAAAATTTAATATTATGAAAATATGCGATTAGACGATTCAAACAAGATCCCACTTGACTATATTTTTACTTACACATAAGTCGCAATATGTAAAATACGCTTGAACGATGAATAGTGCACAAAATCGAAATGTAGCGAGTATTTCGGAACGGATAAAGTATGTAAAAATGAATAGGAAAACCCTACAATAATACCAATTTTTGATTAACTATGAATAATACCAATTTTAGGGGTTTTTTTTCCTAGAATAATACCAACTTTAAATTATTAACTACTTTACTAAATTTTTTTGTCATGTAATCACTTATAGTTTGATTTTTAACATATTAGGTATGTTGTAGGAAAACATCTCCATAAGTTGGTGTTATTCATGGTTATTCAAAAGTTCGTATTATTATAGGGAAATAAGCAAAAAATTGTATTATTTCTGGTAATTTTTCAAAAATGAATATGAAACAAAATTCAATTTTTAACTGATCCGAATAAACACTTAGCCCCTAGGTCTTACTTTCTTAGTCTGTTTAAGTTTATACCATGTAATTTAAATATGTGAAAGTTTTTTTTTGGGTTGTTTGGCAATCGACACAAAATGGTTAGAATGAGAATTATTTATAATGTAAATCTTCATGATATGTTAACATCCCGACGCAACTTCTCAGGAGATTACTCATCTTAAGATTGCTTCCCACCTAGCACACTTGTTGATATGAGTAGGTTATCAATCCCTTTTCAAGCTAAATTTGAGGTATCACAATATATATGATGTCATTCTCATGGTAATAAAAATTTGATCATAAAAAATTTTTTTGTTTATAATTTTCTATTGCCATATAACACTACAATCTAATTGTACTGCACTGAAATGAATTTTGTGATAAAACTGTGATTGTTGAAGAAAAAATTAGCATGATTATTAAAATTGTCTTGGGATATTCTTACCAAAATACAATAACTTTTCATTATTTTTTTTATTATTTAGTATTGGTTATCATTCTCATCATTCAGTATCAATTATTAAATGAATTGTTTGAGTCATGTATCCAAACTCGGGAAAACGTAATACTAATACTTCCTTCGGTTCTCCATTTAAATGTAGCATTATGATTTTCAAGCAACTTAATGAAATATAGTGTTTAAATTATTATTAATAATTACGTATATGTATAAATCATAAAATTTATTAATATTTGAAAACTATATTTTAAAATGAGTTTTAAAAGATTCTAATTGACTATATCGTTTTTTAGAAATGGGTGAGAAAACTTGAGATGATGCTAACTGATTAATAGTGTAATAAAAAATTGTTGGAAAGATATTAAAATTATTTACAATTTTTGTATTTTGTAATTAGTGCTCATTGTGTTTTTTTAATGTTATTCTCATTAGTAGAATATTTTACTTAAAAAAAGATATTTAAATAAGTTTTTAATTTAAGAGATATATAAAGAGAAATATTTCTATGTGGTGTTACTTATTAGAGACCGTCTCTTAGTAAGAGTATCTCAAAATAAAAAGTTTATAAGTTAATAATTTGTATTATTGAACTTTTTAACCCATATTTAAGATCCCTCTCACGGTATGAGAGCGCCTCATATAAAAATATATGATTTATATGTGATCTTATTGGATTCATCTTAAACTCGCTTCATTAATAACTTTTTATGCATAATTAAAAATATTGAAACTCAGAAATCACATCAATACAATGCACAAGTACATGGGAACAATAAAATCGAACAAGGGAATTCAACATAAAATTCACTTGTCATTAATCAACGAAATATATCATTTCAAAAAAAAAAAA